>JALMGJ010000006.1:53123750-54610000 GCA_023362775.1 Charina bottae
TTATTTATTTATTTATTATTTAAATTTATATCACCGCCCATCTCCCCCATCCGGGGGACTCTATTATAAATAAAATGATAAATAGCTTGTTGAGATAATGTCTTCTCTATACTAAATTGTTTTCCTTTCTCTAGATTTCATCATCCAATCCTTAGTCCTCTGGAGGGTAGTTTCCAGTTAGAAACTGATGTGCTTATGCATCTTCTGAAGGCTCAGGCACAGATCTCTGAGTGGAAGTTCCTCCCGTCCTTGGTCCATTTGCACAATGCTCACACAAAGCTGCAGACATGGGGACAGATTTTTGAGAAGCAGCGGGAAACAAAGAAACATCTCTTTGGTGGCCAGTCTCAGAAAGCTGTTCAACCTCCACACCTTTTCCTGTGGCTAATGAAGCTCAAAAATATTCTCCTTGCCAAATTTAGCTTTTACTTCCATGAGGCACTTAGTCGACAAACAACCCTATCTGAAATGAAGACTTTGACAGCAAAAGCTAATCCTGATTACTTTGGGAAAATCTCCAGCTTCATCAGGAAATACGATGCTGTTAATGTTTCATTAATCTTTGACAATCGTGGCTCAGAGAGCTTTCAGGGACATGGTTATCATCACCCCCAGTCCTACAGGGAAGCCCCAAAGGGTGTAGACCAATATCCAGCAGTGGTATCTCTGCCCAGTGACAGGCCTGTCATGCACTGGCCTAATGTCATTATGATCATGACTGATAGAGCTTCTGAACTGAATACTTTGGAAAAGGTTGTCCATTTCTATGATGACAAAGTTCAGAGCACATACTTCTTAACCCGACCTGAACCTCATTTTACCATTGTGGTTATTTTTGAATCCAAAAAGTCTGAGAGAGACTCTCATTTTATCTCTTTCCTCAATGAAACTTCCTATTCTCTTAAGAACTCTAAAGCTTTTGCAAGCCTGAAACCTGGATCCAAAGGATAAGAGTACTAACTATTCAGACAAGATAGACAACAGTAAGACAAGTTCCAGGCTTACAGAAATATGCATTTGTGTATGTTGTCATTATTTTAAAAAGTATTTTAATAAGTATTTAATGATGAAAATTAATATTTAATAAGCATTTTTGGAATGGAAAATCAGAATTATACAGAATTGAATGGGAACATGATAATTACACAAATGTGCACTAAAATTATCAGTATCGTGTTTTGATCAACTTCCGTCCCATTTTTTTTAAAGTCTGTGACACTTCATTGTCCTTGCCTAGATGGAATATATGCACTTTATCTTTTGTTATTTCTTTGTTTAGCATCTGCTGAAAATTTGGTTGTAGATTTCAACCCAGAGCCCATGTCTTCTCTTAATGTATTTTTCAGTCATATTCACTGGAAAGTGTTAGAACTTTGAAAAAAATAATTGCAATAAATTAAGTGCATTGTAGAATGAAGTATTTTAATTTTCCATTACTACTGCAGCTTTAAAATAGTTGTACAAGCTTGGTCTGGCATTCTGTGTCTTTCTAATGTGATCCCAGTCCTGAAGGTCATTATTCTGGAATTCCTTATATTTACTTATTATGTAAGAAAAGAAGAGACTGTTTTGTGTATTTTAAAGCTACAGCATTACTGTTGCAAAACAGTAGCTTTCACTTCTAAAACTAAGTACTGAGGGTTAACGAGCAGTATTCCTCATTAAATTAATGACATTCTTTATTAAATTTTAGTTAAAAGTTAAAAAGGAAAAATAGAAGCATGAGGCTATGGAAAACAAGACAGAAGGAACTGTATTATAGAAATCTGGTGAAATGATTATCAGGACAAAAATTAGAAATCAGAATTAATATTTAAAATGCTAAGTGCTAACTAAAATAATGAATGATATGTTGGCTCTGTTTGGATGATTGTATTTCAGATTAATAAGATAAATTATGTATGAAAACATTTTGGTTAAGCAGTTTGGTTAATAGTTCTTTGTATAGGCAGGCAAACAAATCAGCTATAGTTTTCCATTTCATTCAAGGTACAATTAGCAGCTTCAAAACAAGCCTGGATATTATGCCATTGGGTTGGGTTAAAATCTTGGCTTATTTAAGTTGCTCTTTTTTATACAATGTGGAAAACAAAATAATAGAAGACTTTCTGATTTGTTTGCCAGTTCATATGAAGAGCTAATGTGCAGCTGAAAGAATCCTATCCTAGCTAATTAAACTAAGGCATGATTGTTTAAATGAAACTATTTTCAATACTTCAGCTGCATTTCACAGATAATTGGCATCCACTGTTGTGAGGAGTGATAAAATGCACATCATGACATTGCAAGTCGAATTACTGTGTGCCTCACACTGTACTTGTGTGTGATGTAATGCAAATATGAAATGGCAGAGCTTGCATCATGTCATCATACATATTTTGGCATCATTGTGGCTAGCTGTGGATGCCTACAGGTAACAGAATAATTCTGTTGCATGAAACCAGAAATTTGTAATCCTGTTCCTACCTAGATTTTCTGGGAAGCTCACAAACAAAATGTGAAAGTGTCAATTTTTGTTCATTATTTATTAGGATGCAGAGTACCTGAAAACATTTATTTTTATATTTATACTACTACACTGCCTCAATCCAATTGGATTCTCGGTGGTTTGCAGTATATATAATAAAATACAATAATGCAGAAAATAAAACGTGTCAATACTATAGAGCCAAGTCCTACATTGGCGGCTCGGGAATGAATCCTGAAATGCTCTCTGGAAAAGCCAGGCCTTTACAACTTCCTGGAAGGCTATAAGGGTGGGAGCCATCCTCACCTTGAAAGGTGAAGGTAAGCTCTTCCATTGGAGGGGAGGGGAGCCCCTACAGAGAATGCCTACCATTGGGCCTCTTCCCATCAGTCCACCTGGTAGGTGGGGAAGCTGAACAGGCATTCTCTGACTGGATGAGGTAGGTAGTATTTATCAGGTGCTGTAGTCTGTTAGATACTGAAAACCCAAGCCATTAAGGACTTTACAGGTTGTGCAACTCCCACAGCAACTGTGTAGCTTGTAAGCAGGCACGCAGGCTCCTGCATT
Organism: Charina bottae; assembly: GCA_023362775.1. Lineage (NCBI taxonomy): Eukaryota > Metazoa > Chordata > Lepidosauria > Squamata > Charinaidae > Charina > Charina bottae. The sequence continues at coordinate 53,126,785 of JALMGJ010000006.1, forward strand.
TTGTACCATCTGACATTTTTGGGTGGTATTAAAGGGAAGCCCTATGTAGAGCGAATTACTTAAATGAAATATTTTGCTTCTACCTGGTGCTAAACACCAAATGTTTCAGTTGTTTCATTCTTTTATTTATTTTTTTAATCCACTAAGTGCTTGCCAGTCATCAGATTAACATAAAGCAGCTATCTGCAATGGAAGCCAGGACTGATGAATGTCAACTAGGAAGTATGGATGAACATGCTTCTTTTAATCTAACTTTAGACCCAATACAGAAGAAAAAAATGAGAATGTCTACATAAGATCCCCCTGATCTTAAGAGTATTTGTGGATTTAATATTGGGTGTTGTCAATAGGACAAGGACAATACACATGTAGAGTTCCACATGCTGCTTTTGAAAATACACAGAAGTAAAACGGCTGCCCTGCTTTGTCTAGGTGCAGCAAACAATGGTTTGTTTTGGAGGTGATCGCATTTATTCTAAGTTTATTTTGAAGATAGATAAATTTTGGGAAGAGATAAATTGCCATTCCTCTGACACAATGTAACATTTGTATGTGAGTATCTTCTCACTTATTTTCCAAGTGTTGTAGTATAGATGTGAGGAAGGGGGTATTCTATCCCTCATTTGCTCAGAGGAATAGTTGATTGCAAACAGTTAAAACTGTATTTAAAAATAACATTGCATGAACAGATAATATGGGATATAGTTTGCCTCTGGAATGAGGTTCCCCCTGAGATGTCAACAGACCCCACCCTGCTGGTGTTTCAAAGGAGCCTGAAGACCTGGCTCTTTACCCAGGCCTTTGATGGGGGTGATTGAAACCTCCTTTTAACCTAGGTTGTTTTGTTTCGTTTCCACCCAGTTTGTTGTTCTGTCATCTCTACCCTTCTTTTGTTTGTTGTTATTTTTCTTGTCTTGTTTTTCATGCTTTAAATCATTTGTAAACCGCCCAGAGTCGCTAGGAGTCAGGCGGCATATAAATTTAACAATAATAGTGTCGATGCATACAGTCCTTTCTTAGTCCAAACTGATCACAAGTTATTTCTCTCTGGATCACCTTAAATGCTTTCTCTTTTAAACACACCATCGCCTTAATAGAAGATCAATTATGAACCCATGCAGACATTTTATAAAAATGCACCTAACTTGAGGGTTGCTCCACTGCTGCGTCCTTTTAATGCCTCTCTTCCCCTGTTGGGTTTCCAGGGTTCCTCCTTGATACCACTGCCTTCCTGGTTATTTTATTTTCCTCTTTCAATTTTAGTTTCATCTGCCTAGTTAGAAGGCAAGCACTATTCTTCTGCTTCCAGTAGTTGGCACAAAAGTTCTGAGCCCAGGAGGGAAAAGAAGGCAAATCTCTGTGCGAGTTGCTCAAAATTAATAATCCGGAAGGTCAGGGGACCTTAGTAGATCTTTGCACAATGTCCAATATTGTAAATATGACCTTGAGAACTGTATTACTGAGTACAGCAAAGGATGGATGGATTGGTGCAATTAAGAGGAAGTGTCCAAATTGTTCCTTGGTGTCTTGAAGTTTATCATGATAACTGCTGTTCCAGACAATCAGGTCTGAAGTCACACTAGCCAACATTTAGTAATAGTTGCACACTATCTTATCCATCATGATGACTGGAAGTAGTTCATTTATTACTGTTTTCACCCCAAAGATCCATGTAATATATACTGTATGTTCTAGTGCTGGGGGAAAGGCAACATACGTTTTTTAAGAAAAATGAATTAAGACAGGACATTTATATGGGGGGAAAGCATTAATTATGTCATGAGCTGTTGCAATTTCTAGGATGCTGGTGTCACCACAATCCACACAGTAAATTGCAGCATCCTCCTTATTTGACAAATTAATTGCATTTCCTTAGTGTAGCTACATATTGCAACCAGGTACTTCAGACTTGCATGACAAATGTCTTATCAACTGTACTGCATTTATTGCTTGAACAGTTGTCTAGACATCCCTTCGGGATCTGAATAATTGTCTGCAGCTGACTTTGAGCCGGACATCCTAGAGCATAGCTTTCCAAACTGTGTCGCGACACTTTAGTGTGTCGCAACACACAGTTTGGTGTGCCGCAACACAACCCAGAAGCGGCAGCGTGCACGGCGGCGCGGCGGTGGCAGTGTGCATGGCGGCAGCAGCGGTGCGCCATCAGCGCTTCTGCATTTTAGCGGAGGCTGCCGTGCGCCGCCACCGCCATGCACCCCCCGCGTGCCCCCGCGCCGCTGCCGCAGTTGGTGTGTCACCAACGGCACTTTGGAAAGCCCTGTCCTAGACAGTGAAGTCAAGTGGGCCTTAGGAAGCATTACTAACAACAAAGCTAGCGGAGAAGACAGTATCCCAACTGAGCTATTTAAAATCCTAAAAGATGATGCTGTTAAAGTGCTGCACTCAATATGCCAACAAATTTGGAAAACTCAACATTGGCCACAGGATTGGAAAAGGTCAGTTTACATTCCAATTACAAAGAAGGGCAATGCCAAAGAATGCTCAAACTACCATACAATTGCGCTCATTTCACATGATAGCAAGGTTATGCTCAAAATCCTACAAGCTAGGCTTCAGCAGTATGTGAACCGAGAACTACCAGAAGTGCAAGCTGGGTTTCGAAGAGGCAGAGGAACTAGAGATCAGATTGCCAACATTTGCTGGATCATGGAAAAAGCAAGAGAGTTCCAGAAAAACATCTACTTCTGCTTCATTGACTACGCTAAAGCCTTTGATTGTGTGGATCACAACAAACTGGCAAATTCTTAAAGAGATGGGAGTACCAGACCACCTTACCTGTCTCCTGAGAAACCTGTATGCGGGTCAAGAAGCAACAGTTAGAACCGGACATGGAACAACCGATTGGTTCAAAATTGGGAAAGGAGTATGACAAGGCTGTATATTATCACCCTGCTTATTTAACTTACATGCAGAGTACATCATGAGAAATGCCGGGCTGGATGAATCACAAGCCGAAGTTAAGATTGCCGGGAGAAATATCAACAACCTCAGATATGCAGACGATACCACCCTAATGGCAGAAAGCGAAGAGGAACTAAAGAGCCTCTTGATGAGGGTGAAAGAGGAGAGTGCAAAAGCTGGCTTGAAACTCAACATTAAAAAAACTCAGTTCATGGCATCTGGCCCCATCACTTCCTGGCAAATAGAAGGGAAGAAATGGAAGCAGTGACAGATTTTATTTTCTTGGGCTCCAAGATCACCGCAGACGGTGACCGCAGCCATGAAATTAAAAGACGCTTGCTCCTTGGGAGGAAAGCTATGGCAAACCTAGACAGCATATTAAAAAGCAGAGACATCACCTTGCCGACAAAGGTCTGTATAGTTAAAGCTATGGTTTTCCCAGTAGTAATGTATGGTTGTGAGAGTTGGACCATAAGGAAGGCTGAGCACCGAAGAATTGATGCTTTCGAGCTGTGGTGCTGGAGAAGACTCTTAAGAGTCCCTTGGACTGCAAGGAGGACAAATCAGTCAATCCTAAAGGAAATCAACCTTGACTGCTCATTGGAAGGGGACGGCAGAGGATGAGATGGTTAGGGAGGACAGGAAGGCCTGGCGTGCTATGGTCCATGAGGTCACGAAGAGTCGGACACGACTAAACGACTGAACAACAACAACAACAGTGTAACCATGAGCATGTCAGATTTAAGTGGTGTGATACATTTTTTTAAATTTTAAATTTTATTAAAATAAAATTGAACGATTACATAACATTCCAAGGACAAACATTAAAAAGAAAGCAGCAATAAACAAGGAAGCTTAACAGAATAATCTGAACAATTAAATGCCATTTTAGAAGATTGTCCTAAAAAATGAGGACCTCCTGGTAATACACAATATATACTCTACCACAATATACAATTATTATTTATTATTTTCTTCCCTGACTGCAGCTGTGGCTATTTTGCTGGTGGTTGACAGTAACAGCACATGCTGTCAAAAACCACAAAATTAATGCTTGCTTTGGGTTGATGTTTGTTTATTCTTTTTAAAAATTGCTGTCTATTTAAATTGGTTTTAAAACAATTATTGAAAGTACAGAATTTGTTTTTCCCTTTGTTTTTTAGGGCAGGTTTGGTTTGAGTGACTGCTGATAATTTATCCATCTTTATGCTGACAAAATTTGCATTTAAAGATGTGCAAAACTCACAGATCTGGGAATAGAACATTCTGGGGAACTCTGAAAAGTACTGTTTCCCCTCCAGACCATGTGAACCTTCTCTGGACTTCTCTAGGGGCAGCACAGTGGCCAAACTGCCCCCAGAACAGCATGATCCAGAGGAGTTTCACATGACCAGGAGAAAGAACAGAACGTTTCAGAGTTTATTTCTTTAAATTTGTTATAGCCACATAACACGGATGGATGCTGGGTGGCATACAAAGCCATAGAAATTCATAAAAACAGATAAAACAAAAAACCACACACAGATAGCCTGGACTAAAATGATCTAAAAGTGACACAAATCAAATCAAAACAAGCCGCCTTCCCCATATAACAATGCATTAACCCCCGGCCTGGGACCAAACTAAGGATTAGGGGCTTTCCAGAACCCCAGGAGAGAGGGTGCCGTCCTTATCTCGGGGGATGCTGTTCCAGAGGGTGGAGGAGCCACAGAGAAGGCACGCTTCCTCAGTCCCACAAGATGGCAACGTTTAATAGAGGGGACCTGGAGTGCACCCACTCTGCCGGAACATATGGGCGGATAGAAACAGTTGGAGACAAGCAGTCTCTCAAGTTTCCAGGCCCTAGGTCATAGCTTTCCAAACTCTGTGTCGTGACACTTTAGTGTGTCGCAACACACAGTTTGGTGTGTCGCAACACAACCTAGAAGCGGTGGTGGGGGTGTGCATGGTGGTGGCAGCGGCGCGCCATCAGCGCTTCCGTTTTAGCGGAGGCTGCCGCCGCTGCCGCCATGCACACCACCGCCGCATGCCCCCCCGTGCCGCTGCCGTTGGTGTGTCGCCAACGGCGGCACTTTGGAAAGCACTGCCCTAGGCCATACAGGGCTTTATAGGTAATAACCAGTACCTTGAATTGCACTTGGAAGCTGACTGGCAATTAATGCAGCTCACACAGCAGTGACACATGGGCATGCCAATATGCACCCATTACTGCTCGCGCTACTGTATTTTGAGCCAGCTGTAGCTTCTGGGTGGTCTTCAAGCCCTATGCACATTGCAATAATCCAGTTGTGAGGTGACCAGGGCACGAGTAACCGTCTGAAGGACCTCCTGATTGAGGAAAGGGTGCAGCTAGCGCACCAGGTGAACCTGTGCAAAGGCCCTCCTAGGCACAGCTGCCACCTTCTCTTTGAGCAGTAGCTGTAAGTCCAGAAGGATCCCCAAGTTGCACACCAATCTTGAATGGGGAAGTGCATCCAAGACCAACAACGGTAACATCCCTGACCCTGGGAACCCAAACAGCCACAACCGCTCGGTCTTGTCAGGATTGAGAATCCAGACCTAAACAGCCTCCAGACACGGGGTCAAAACGTGGACAACTCCACCTGAGCAGTTCTCTGGAACATGCCATTCCCAAAGTGGTAAGATTTGCACAATCTTAGTTGCACTCAACTAAATAGTTTTGAGATAAAACTGTTTCTTCCCCAAGTCGATGTTCAAGGGTACCCCAACTTATTGTTTCTCTTGGAGCTTTCTGGTTTACTGATTTGAATGCGTATCAGACTTCTACTTTGAATAATTTTCACCAGGCAAATTCATAACTATAGACTATGTGGCTGTATTAACCCTGGAAGCCTGAATAAAGGAAAACAGCAGGTATTCAGGAAGAATTACTTTTTCCTAGCCTGCTTATATTGGTGTATTGGATTACAATATTCCAGAATGGAGTCCTTACTTACATTGTACTCTCTTTGCCATTTTGAAGCCCATTCACCCAGTTTAGAGAGATTGTTTCACATTCACAATCCCTTTCTGCTGTGATAACCAGGAAGAGTTTGGAATCATCAGCAAACATGGCTAGTTCACTGCTCAGTGCTAACTGCACTTCATTTATATACAAGTGAAAAAACATTGGTCCCAAAATCCATCCCTGTGGGACTCACTTCAGATATTTCACCATTGAGAATTGCCCAATAATTCCTATAATAAATGCAGTGCTATCTCACCTCTGGAATGAACTTGTCTTCTGCAACACAAGCAGTGGTACACATGCTGAAGTATTCCAAGCATTTTTTAAACCCAACTTTTACATTGGCAATTCCCAGCCCACCCCTATTCCCATTCCTTTTTAAAATGGATTATTCTGCCTGTTTTTGTTACTGTAGATTGCTTTAGAACCATTGGTAATAAAAATGGTATAAAATATTTGTAATAGTTAATAAAACAAGGCGATAAATAATTATGGATAAGCCTAGTGGAAAGTTGGAGTAATATTTCAGCAGTACTACCAATAAGAAATAGCTGTGTGTGAATATGCAATAACCTCTAGTCTAATATGCCAAGTCTAGATTTAACATTTTAAGGGTAGTTTATCCACAGTTCTGGCAACCTTTGTGACTTATCTATTCAGGCTTACATCAACATGAACTGGAATTTTAAAGCAGGGAAGTTGTAGTCTTTTGACAGCAGCCTGTGTACTTCAGAAGTATTAGGTCTGATGCTGCACCCCCTTCACATGTTGGCTGCCTGCTCAACTCGTGTACTCATGTAAATGAGCAACAAACCCTCAAGTAGAAAATCTGACACTGTAAAGCTACTCCGAAACTTCCATTTACGAGATGATGGAGCACAAAACACAAATGTGTCACAACTGTGACAAGCAGCTTTTACTTACTGAACAAGGAGAAAGGATTTAGAGGGCATCCAAGAAAAAAAATGACAGACATCATTCAACAAAAACATACTCCGACAGAACTATCCTTATTTATTATAAAGTTACACTATGAGAAACAATTTTGAAGGTATATGGTACATGCCAAAATGTACAATACTATACATCAAAGTGCATTGTCACAACAGCTTAACAGTATGTTTTCTTCTTTTTCTTCTTCTTTCAGGACTGTGCAATTGTAACTTCTTTTTTTCAGAATGGAAGTAACGTCGTGGGAATGCAGCAAGACAAAAGCAACAGAACGTGGAAATGGAAATGCAATAGTACAAGAAGCTAAGCCAAAGCAGCTTCTCTAAAAATGTAAAGGCACTTTCACATGTACATACTTACAGATGTACATTGACACAATTAGGTAACAGTCAACAAGCAGGAAGCTACCAGCACTGCAATCTATCTAACTGACAGTCAAGGACAATACTGACTTGATTAGTATGAGGCATTTAGCCTTCACTATGCCTGTAGTTGTATCCATGTTCCCTTTTACATATCCACTCACTATACTTGAAGTAGCTACAACATACCATCAAACTACACACATTTTAATTCAAGTGAATGCTCTAACTAGAAGCATTCACTAAACTCACTGTTCCTAATATTTTTCTTCACTAAACAATTTCTAATATAAGCAGTATGGAGGCCAGTACAGTTATGTTCAGACATACAGAATTTCCCTATGCACTTTCAAGATACAGGCACCCACCTTAGTTACGCCATATGGCCTCTTAATAACAACAATCACTAGGCTAGAATGCACTTAAAAGAAAGCTGACATTTTCAAGTTTGTCCCACAGGTCTCAGATTTGGTTTAGTTAAGCAAACAATTCCCAACCTTACACAGGTCACTGCCATGTTTCACAAGTTTAGTATTAGCTGAAGTCTCATTACTGAGTGCGTGGCCTTAGTTAAGTTTCTAGGGTGAAGAGATGTCATAGTTCATTTTGGTGACCCCATTGGACATTATGACATTTTCTACTGTTTCAGTCCATTGAGGCAAACAAAATAATTCAGCATACCATATCTGAAAATCCCTAAGTGGATTCTTTACCTCACATTAATGAATATCATTAATTTCTAATTTTGTTTGCTAAATAGCTATTAACTGCATCACCCGGGGCACACAAAAATTGGTCCCACAAAATTAGGCCTGCAAGCTTTACAAAATATAATACTTAACAGTTTTTCTTTAGATCAGAAATAACTATTGAGCAGCTGATTGACAATACATTGGGGAAGAGAGCAACTTTTGTGAACTTCTTCACTGGACATAATCTCATGAGTTTTAGCATTCATGATCACTTAACAAAATGAGTCAACTTCACACAGTAGCAGGGAACAATGCCCTTCAAATGTTATACAGTAACAAGTCTTTTCACATGTTGGGTAGTCTTCTACCTTTTAGAATTTCATATAATGTAAGAAACCAGAGACAAATATTCAACTGGAAGAACTACAAGTTTCTATTGTGACAAGAGCTATGTGAAAATAAATATTTGGATTCAATTTTATATTTGTTGATGGATATAGACTGACTTTTCCCCCACCCCACATTTCCCCAGACTAAATTTTTAATTTTTTGTTAAATTATTTTTTATTAATAACAGACAATAAAGTCTCCTTTAGAGTGCAAAGGTAACTTATAAAACATTCAGAGAAATGACATGGCTTAGTGTCAGTTTGTGCAAGAGTTGTCGAGACAGGTCACATATAATAGAAAAGTTGCTAGTGATGTAGCACTACGCAAGTTCAGAGCTTTCACTCACACATGAAAAAGGTACTGACATAACTAGAAAAAAAGGAGTTCTGACACATTTTATTCAGATTGTAGAACAGTAGAAAGTGAGTAAACTCTTGCCTTAATTGAAGGAGCTATTCCAGTTGAAAAATAGATAATTCAATTTAAATAAACAAGCTAACAAAAAGAACACACTTTGTTGGTATGCACTGTGTTTCATAATCTTGAAGATACAGCAGCTTTAAACTATTAACAAGTTACTCATTTTCTTTGCAGCTGTCCAGGAATGTTGTGCTACAGATCATTGGTTAACTAAAACTTTCTACCTGCACAATATCCAAGCAAGTGGCTCATAGGAATGTAAACAGTTTTTGAGTTGAATTGGTAGCGAAGAGTTATGTGAAAGATTCAGTGGTAAATGTCTAGTTTTATTGCAGTGCAATAGGCCTGAGTGGTGGCATTAGAAACAATCCCACTGAATAGCTTTCCTCAATACAGAGTCCTTTTAACTATGTCAGAATACAACTCTTAGCATTCCTGGTCAGCATGGTGAAGGTATCTGCTAGATACCAACCAGAGGAAGACTGCAATTGTCATTCTGACCACAGGCTTTCACTGGTTTAGAAAACTGCTGTTTCCTAGAAGCAATTTAATTCCTCATATCCTGCCAGTGAGCTGCACTAAGACTGTCCCATGCATACTGAGTAGCTACCACAGAAGGCAATGTCAAGGTGAGCATCCTTTCTGCATTGACTTTGACAGGCTGCTTAGTAATGCTTAAGACGCACCCTCAGACCTTCTGAAATATGAACTGGAACCGGGCGACAACACTAAAAATAAGCCCTATTTATTAACAAATTCATTTCAAATAACCACAATTCTTTGTGAAGTCTTAAAACTACAGTCAAGTATACATGATTAAATTGGTGGGATGCTGGCAGTGACTTGTGGTGCTTTCATTAGAAAAGGTGCAGTGTGGAGGTTTCAAGTAAAAGTGTGTATCCCTGTTGCTTTAAAATGGCATACACAACACACGTGATTTTCTGCCTTTCCACAATACATTGGATCATCAACTAACTAAATAGGCTGGGTCTGTGCAATGTGCTAAACTATACTCCCCCAACCCAATCTAACCAAGCTCAGCATGTTGTACAAATGCACCCACTGGGTCTTTAACTGACTGTGTTAAGCATATATTGCAAATGAGGACACTGAATGCTCCAGTTTAAAAATTGAACCCAACCCCTATTAAATACCCATGTTAAAGTAGGTAGCTTGAGACTTTAACATTTAAAAAACAAACCTCTCCTTTTCTAAATATAAACTAATAGTACACTGGAATTCAGACAACTCTCACTGATCCGTTCTTTCGGTAGCTCACTCCACACTTGGTTTCTTGGTTTCTACATCGTGCAAGACTTGTCAGCTGGGCCTTGGGAAGGAGAAGAGGGGCCTATGCTTGGGTTTGTTTTTGGAAGAACTATTGGCTTTGGTCTCAGTGCAGGTGGCTTCAGCTGCACCCCCATTCTTGGTGTCACCATAGGCTTGAAGGTACTCATAGTATCACTGGAAGAACTAGTGCTACGGCGAATCTGAGGCTCAGCACTCCTTAACATGATGTTGTGAAGAGGGCTCAAGGGTTCTGTTGAGGTGGTGCTGGTGGGAGAATTCTTCATTTGTTCCAAGGTATCAAGGACAACATCTGGAGCGTGTTTTGCAGAACTCTGGCGTTCCAGTTCCCGAAGTTCATTTAGAGCCGTATTCATTGTTTCTTCAATATCCTATTAAGAGGAAGAAGCAAATTTGTTGACAATTACTACAGAAATAAGGGAATTCAAGCTTTGTAAATACTTACATTTATATGAAGCAAAAGAGACACAGATAAATCCTGCACGTGCATGCATGTGTGTGCACTCCGAATTATCCACACAAACCACATACAAAATACAATCATTTACTTTGTCTCTCTCATGCACACATTTACACAGAAGCCTACCAGCACTCAATTAAAAAACAAACCAGCTTATAAAATCATATTTAAAATAAAAGAATGAGGCATGGATTAAATTACTGAAACCCTGAGTAAAAGTAATTTATGCTGCAATATTTTGTCACATGTCCCACTTGTTAATAAAAGGTTTCTATTTTTTAAATTTGGAAACTACCAAGTTCAAAACAAATTAAAATATAAACAGTGCTTTGAAGTTGCTTAATATTCTGTGTACTCTGGAGTTGTCCACTGTAAAATGTAGGTGCTGCTCAGCAGTTGGATGAATGAAAAATCAAAATTAACATAAGACTCAGTTCATTTACTTTCACTGTGAAAAAGAGGCATTATGGTTCTTCGTGCACAGTTAAAAGGCATGTTTATATTTCGGTTTAATAAGATGAGATGTGATCACCCAAACCCTCTGAAAGAAAGAAACAGTCCCAATTCCTAAGTCTTACAACCTGAATTATAAAAACTGAAAAGCAAGGAAAAAAGACTGATTATGTAACATAAAGTAAAATGACAGGCATGAATGTTTTGAGGAAAAGCTTTGGAGTGATAATGATTTCAAAAGGAAAGAGAGCTGAAAGAAGAAGTAGGAAAGTCCACCCCAGGCAGAGAGTTAAAAAGCTTTAACTTGGGAAGAAAGCAAATGAATTTTCGTGGAAGACAAAGGAAGAAGGATTTATTTATTTCATTTTCTTTAAAACTGGCTTTGTAGATTAAACAGAAAGCGGGTTTAGTACTGTTTACTCACAGCAAGGTGCAAATACATGGAACAATACCAGGTGTTTCCTGCCTAGCTGAAATACAATACTGATGCTTTGATCAAAGTTTGAGGACCTTTACAGATAAAGCTTTATCTTTAGTGTTATATTTGGGAGCTTCCTTTATGCTTGTGTGGGATGAGAATACGGGCAGTCTTTCAGATTTAAAAAGGTATCAAGGCATTATCCAAGCATTTTCAAGCTGTGGTTGTAGGGATATAAGGTCATGTAAGATAGCTCCGATACACAGTCTGTGCATAAGATAAAAATCTACACTGGAAAACAATTGTTGGAGCTAACGCAGTTGTGCAATCATGTTCTGCACAGTATTACGTGTATAGTTAGGGTCACAACCATATTTTCCTTAACAGCAAAATGTTGAGAACACAATATTAGAAAGCTGAATTTCATACCCAAAAAAAGAGTGCCTTCTTACATAAATTTATGCAATACTTGAATAAAACTTAGGCACTGATGATCTATTTTTTATATAATAAAAATGGCTATCTATGTAAATTAAAAAGGTCTACCTTTGCAAATAGTAATGCAGCTGCACAAATATGGACAGGGAATTCAAAACTAAGCTACAATTCAGATGAGACAGAAAAATAGGTGGTAGAGATTGATTGATTGATCGATTATGTGCCATCAAGTCGTTTTCGACTCCTAGTGACCACATAGATTTTCTCCATGACAATCTAACCCTAACCCGTTCTTTCAAGTCTCTCAATGGTGTACTCATTGCCACCATAACTGGACTCATCCACCTTGCTGCTGGTTGTCCTCTTCTTCTCTTTCCTTCCACCTTTTCCAGTATTAGAACCTTTTACAGAGAGCCGACCCTTCGCATAATGTGTCCAAAGTAGGATAATTAAAGCATGGTCATTTGTGCCTCAGGTGAGAACTCTGGGCTGATTTTTTCAATGATCCACTGGTTTGTTTTCTTGGTTGTCCACGGTATTCTCAGGAGTCTTCTCCAACACCAAAATTCAAAGGGGTCAATACTCTCCTGCTTCTTTAAAGTCCAACTTTCGCTTCCATAGTCACAAGGAATACCATGGCTTGCATGATTCTGATCTTTATAGGTATAGACACATCATGGCATTTGAATATCTTTTCCAAGGCCTTCATGGCTGCTCTACCAAGTGCTAGTCTGTGGCGAATTTCTTGACTGCTTGTTCCTTTACTGTTGATGGTTGATCCTAAAAGGCAGAAGCTGTCCATCCAAATCTATTTACAGGATGCTTATGATATAATACAGCCCTCTCTAACCTGGCATCCTCCGGATGTGCTGGAATTTCAACTCTCAGAACTCCTAGCCAACATACCTGCTCCCCCCCCAAAAAAATTGGGGATTATTGCCCCAACTTATCTGAACAGTTCTATGATGGTGAAGACATACATATTGCCTGATACTATTCACCTCCCCCAATTGTTTATATGTTAACTATATATACCTGAGCAATTGACTCGGGGTCAAGTGGTTTGTGGTCATTGAAAACTGGGTACTGGCCAGATGAGGTTGATCTTCGAATTGGAGGGCTGTCACTTTTTTTCAGCGATTCATGTCTACTAATATTGGTGAGGCTGCTGTGGCCAGGTCTCCGTCTCCTTTCTGGGCTATCTGTCATGAGGCTGTGGTTCTGAAGGGCAGCTCGAGAAGTATTGTGACTTGCCATACTGGGGGAAACTAATTCCAGTGTGGAATTGGCAAGGCCATGTGGTGGGTGTACCGGGCAGTGTCCATCGCTGGTCCTGCCAGGACGTCTGCCAGAGAGTGGGAGTTCAGATCTTTTGCGCTGCCTGCAAGACAAAGAAAAGTCACAGAAAACAAAATAAAGAATATGTAAATAATTCTTTCAAGACCCTCTCGCCCCTGGCAAATGATGGTGTAGCGTGACATTGTGTAGAATTTGAACTCTGAAGCAAGTTGCCCCTTCGAATATCGTCTCACGCATGAAAACGTCTGGCTAGTCATTATTCCTTAATTTCCAAACTCCATATGCAACAAAACTGATATATATTATGGGGATGTAGGAGGCATTAGTGAGCTAGTAAATGTGAGGAATAAAAGATTTTAATGTTTTGAAGTGCAATTTAAATGAAACAGATTCAGTTAATGACAAATAATCGATTATATTTACCTTCCTAAATATACATCAGGATTACGATCTGTTGGTGAACTCATATCTTTGGAAGAAGATTTGTCTTCGAGTATTGGCCCACTGCTGGTTTCACTATCTGCTTTTTGGCTCAGTGTATCTGAGAATGTATCATCCCTAAACATTAAAATATATATATATATATATATCTTATTGTTGAGAAATTAGGGCATATAGCTTTAAAACAAGAAGAGCATACTTTATTTCAGCCTTGTTTTTTCTATCTTCTCTTCACTAATAACTGTTTTGCATGAGCATTCACAAGGAGATGCAATGGGAGGCAAATGACAAACAGTTTCATGGTGATGCCATCATGAAAATTCTGTCACTTACGTACTTGCATCAGAGATCAGTTTACATCATGGCAGTATTTGCATGATGATGTCATTGTGTTTGTGTTATTGTGCTGTGATTGTAGTTTGCTGTGGTTGCCACTATTATACAATATTATACTATATTCAGAGGCATTTGCTAAATGCCTAATCAAATGTTGGCCAATATATGGCTATCAAAATCCAGAGGAATCTTAATTTCAGTATTTGGTTTCTGGATACAGCCTTCATTTTAGATGTCCCCCCTAAATGATTTGATGTATTTAAAATAATATAATTGTTTCTTAGTTGTTGAGTAAATAAGGTATAACTTCAAATTAGCCTTACAGGAATGCTGTCGTTAGTAGGCAGGAAACTTGCTTTCCAAGACCCATTAAAATTAAAGATCACAGAACAGGAAATATGTTATTTTATATTTATGAGATAATGGCCAGGAGAGAGTAATCCTTAATTGCATTTGCAACAGTTTGGCCGTAAAGATTTCTGATATCCCATACTTTGTAATTTAGAACCTGTAGAACTTCTCTCTTCAGTGGACAATGCTGGTCTGAAAACAGTACCTCTGGTATTACAATTCAATTAGCTGTTCCTTACATATCTTGAACCACTATATATTGGTGGGGTACAAGGCCATCAATTCCATTATGTCTTCCTTCCCACCAATCATCAGAAGCTCGATGATATAAAAGCAATGAGGCTCCTTTCTTAAAAGAGAGTTCTCGTGCAGATCTTCCAACATAGTCAAACTTGGCTATAGCTTCTATTGGATCACATTCTGTGAAGGACAAACCACAAGACTTTAAAAATCGCTTATAACAGCAAGGGACATGAGTACATAATAAAGATTAGCAAATCTGAATGAAAAAAATGTTATTATTCAAATGGTACATTTTGGGACCCAATAATCTCTGAGGAATAAAGCTAGCTGGCCAGGACTTAAGGACTCCTTTTCATGAAATGCCCTTATACAAATCTGTGGTAAGGCCACCTTAGAGTATTGTGCATAGTTCTGGTCACTGTATCTTAAGAAATTCATAATAGAGTTGGAAAACAGCAAAAAAGCACAATCAAGAAGACTAGAGAACTGGAACATCTACCCTATCAGGAGAGATCAACCAACTGTAGCACTTTAGATTGGAATGAAGGAAAGTAAGAGAAGACAACATTAAGATGTACCAACATACATAATGTGGAGAGAAAGCTGTCTTTCTTACAGTGTTACAACTTGAGGTTAACAACTGAAGATAAATGCTGAGAGATTCAGGACTACAGAAGGAAATACATTTTTACACAGTAAAATTGCAAAATTCACTGCCAGCAGTCATGGTAATAGCAATTTGGTATGTTTTAAAAAGGGTCTGGACAGATTCATGGAGGACCAAGCAATCAAAACTTCAAATACTATGTATGTGAATTACTTCCCGAATCCTAATCAGTATGTCTTCAATACTAGTTGCTGGGAAGCATAAATTTAAGTGGGCCATCACTCTCCAATTCAAGCATGTGAGTTTCTCCAATCCAGTTGGCTGTAGAATGCTTGCCTACATAGGCCTATGGCCTGATCCACCAGGGATCTTATGTAAAATCTTTCTAAGTGAAATATGAAATTTTGTGACAAGCCCACACGATGTTGTTCTTCAATAGAAAGTTTCTTTTTCTATCTTCCTTCTTTCCAGAAGGAAAGATAGAGAAAATTATTGGGAACTCTAATAAAGCTAGATGTAAGAAAAAGACTTCCAGATTTGCATATACTTTTGGTGTTAGCTGCATACATCAAATGAGAAATATCTCTGCCTAAGGCTTTGCAATTCTGCCCTCAGGCTTTAGGTTCAGGCCCAAAATCTCTAGAGAAACAGAAATGCCACTAGTACCGATAATTCATTGGTGGACAGCCACCCGGTGGCCCTGTTTTTGGTAACCAGGTCCCTCCTAGGTAAGGAGGAGCCAGGAGAGCCCCTGCAGGGCCACTGTGAGGAATATTCTCGGCATCTGGCAGATAAAATCACAGTTGGACTCTGGCTGGGCAGACCCTTTGGAGGTGACCGAGGCACGTCTGGGCCTTATTATGTGGGAGGAGTTATAGCTGGCTGATCTTGAGGAAGTGGACAGAGTCCTCGTGGCTGTGAGCTCGGCCACCTGTGTTCTGGACCCATGCCCCTCCAGGTTGGTTAAGGCCTCCTGGGAGATGGCATGTGGCTGGGTCCAAGCGGTGGTTAATGCCTCTTTGCGGGAGGGGGTAGTACCGCCTGCCTTGAAGGAGATGGTGCGCCCCCTACTCAAGAGGCCATCCTTGGACCCAGCTGTGTTAGATAACTTTCATCCAGTCTACAACCTTCACTTTTTGGGTGGTTGGCATGTGGGTGGTTGGAGGGTGGTTGGCATGCAGCTTCAGAGGGCCCTGGATGAAGCGGATTATCTGGACCCTTTACAGTCTGGGTTCAGCCGGGGTATAGCACTGAGACGGCATTGGTTGCACTTGCTGGTGACCTTTGGAGGGCCCAGGATGGGGGTGTGCTACTGTCCTGGCTCTCCTGGATGTCTCAGCAGCTTTCAATACCATTGACCATGGGTATCCTTCTGGACTGGCTCTGGAGGTTGGGAATGGGAGGCACCATTTTGCAGTGGTTCTCCTCCTTTCTCTGTGGCTGGTTCCAGTCGGTGTTGGTGGGTGAGGAGTGTTCAAGCTCTAAGCCACTGCAGTGTGGGGTGCCTCAGGGCTCGGGTCTCTCCCCTCTCCTCTTTAACATTTACATGAAAGCACTGGGCGAGGTCATCCGACAGCACCGGGTACGGTATCATCAGTATGCTGATGATACCCAGCTATACATCTCTACCCCGGGCCGGGCAGGTGATGCTGTTGTGGTGCTGTCTGAGTGCCTGGAGGCTGAAAGGGTCTGGATGGGGATGAACTGACTTTGGCTCAACCCTAGAGTGGCTTTGTATTTCTGGCCCCCCAGGGTCTGGTGACTTGTCATCTTTGACTCTGGATGGGGTTACACTCCCCTGGACTGAGCTGGTGCGCATTTAGGGGTCCTCCTGGACTCATGGCTCCTGCTTGATGAGCAGGTGGCAGCCATGGCTAGGGGGGGCTTTGTGCAGATCCGTCTTGTGCGCCAATTGTGCCCTTTCCTGGACCAGGAGGCCTTGCTCACAGTCACTCACGCCTTAGTCACTTCCCAGTTACAACTGGTCCAGAATGCAGTGGTGTGCACAGGATTGGGTGCCCATAGGTTTGGCCATGTTACACCTTTATTGTGCGAGCTGCACTAGCTCCCAGTTTTCTTCTGGGTGCAATTCAAGGTGCTGGTTATCACACTGAAAGCCCTACAAGGCACGGGACCTGGTTATCTGCAGCACCGCCTCTTCCTAAGAATATCTGCCTATCCCACTAGATCAGATAGGGTGGGCACGCTCCAGGTCCCCTCCCTGAGTGTGGGACCTTGGAAGCGTGCCTTTTCCATGGCTGCCCCTTCCTTGTGGAACACCCTCCCACTGGAGATTCAACAGGCCCTCACCCTTTTAGCCTTTTGGAAGGCCGTTAAGACCTGGCTTAGGATTGTATAGGCAGATAGTCTGGAAGGAGGGCAGCTGAACCTGCTGTGGGGCATCCCAAGGGAATGATTACAGCACAGGATTTTTGTTTTATCGTTTCACTGTTTTTACTCTTTTATGATTGTTTTATTTATTGGTTTTATTGTTGTTGTGAACTGTCCAGAGTTGCTTAAGATGGGCAGCCATATACATAGTTTTAATAAATAATAATAAATAAATAAATGCAGAATGTCATAATGCCACACAATACAATATAGCTCTTTTGGATAACAATAAAATAATGGTTTCCCCAACTATTTTGTACTTTTCTTCATTTATATCTGTCAATTTAATCCAACACATATAACATGACAGCATGACACGTGAACAACACCTTTTGCATGAATTCTACTTCAGCAACTATTTATCTGTTTGGAGTTTCCTCAGGAAATTCCTTCTGATTTCCTTTGGAAACAGCTATAGTAAATTATTCCACTTGTAAGTCCCTTGTGCTTCAGAGTAAAAGAAAACTGCATGCTATGCAGTTGCATACTACTATTCACTATATAACAACGCTCTACTCTCTTCCCCAGATTTTCAGTCTTCAAAACATGATGGCATTGCAAAATTTTCTGGATCAGTTGTGCTATTTAAAGATAATATTCCACTAAAAAGATTGTGAAACAGCTCCTCAAAATGACCTGTTTTACAAAATCGCATGAATAGAAGCAGGCTTTCCAGGGCTAACAACAACCTGCAGGAGTATTTTAGGATTCTAGTAGGAGAAAAAATTTAAATGCATATCTATGTGCTGTAGTCCTGATCCTGGTTCAGTGTTCCTGCCTCCCACCTGGCTGCTTGCTTAACATATCAATTCTGTTATGAAGACCCAAAGCCAGGCAGCACTGTACTGACTAAATTGTGAAATATACTATGAAGAAAATTTGAAGTTGTGCCTCTTCTCAAACACTGTGTGTAATTATTATTATTTCTTAAAAATTGGTTTTAGGGAAAAAATAATCCAGGGGTGCTATATGAAATTGTACCAAAATATACATTATTTGGTCAAATTAAAACTCTCATTAATTTTATTAGGTGCAGCATCTATTTTAATTATGCAGTATCAACAGAATAAATGGTACTGCAGAGAATAAGGAAGTAATTGCAACTGGGGACCACTTGTATATGTAGCAGGCACTCCATTGTACACACATCCCTTTCAGCAACAGAGAATCCTAACATTCACATGCTTGTAACAGAATGTCGAGGGTCATATGGATTCTTCAAGCATTGGCTTTGAAGCAGCTGGATTGTATTATTGCAGCATAAATGTTATTAGATCTTATTATATCATCTTATTAGATGCAATAAACCATGAGCCTAATTTTGGCAAGGAAACTGATCCAGACCTGGTGACATCTTGCCTGGGGAGCTGCTAATGCCAGAATACTTTCTCTCTTCCTTTCTGTCTTGCTTCTAGAATTTTTTGATAACATCACAGGTACATGGATGGAGGAGTCTCTGTTAATATTGTATATTATGAAGGTGAGTAGGAATAAATGGGCAATTATCTCAATGGAGGGAGATAATAAATTAAATCAGGGTGGGAATCGGTGTTTTTAAAACTTGATCATCAATAAACTTCACTCATAAGTGAGCAATGAGCTGACCAAGCTTGATTATGGTGGTCAAATCAAAACAGGATTGTAAAGAGCTCCAGAAAGATCTCTGAAAAACAAGTGAATGATTAAGCAAATGGAAAATATGGCTTAATGTAAGTAGGTGTAAAGTGATACACACTGAGGAAAAAATCCTAAGTTCTCATATACACTGATGGAGTCTGAGCAATCTCTAACAAACCAGGAAATAGATCTTAGGGTGATCTACTAAAAATGTCAACTCAGTGTGTGGTAGTTGAGAAAAAGGTAAAATCCATGCTAAAGATCACTGAGAAAGAGAATAATGGGGAAAAGATTTAGAACACGTAAAAGAAAATAATTTGTTATATAGCATATAATTAACCTCTGATATTCATTACTAGAAGATGTGGTGATGGCCACTAACTTAGATGGCTTTAAAGGGGGATTGGATAAATTCATGAAAGACCCGTCTTTCAAGAATCAATGTTATCTCTGAATGGGAGGTAGCATGCTTCCATATACTGTATGTTACAAGGGAACCATAATGGGGGAAGGATATGTCTCCATCCCTTGCTTCTGAGCAAACCAGAGGCATCTGGTAGCCACTGTGAGAAACAAAATGGTGGACCAAGATGGGTCTTGGACTGATCTAGCAGAGTTATTCCAATGCTGATGCAGCCACCAATAGTTCTGGTTCCTCTCTTGAAAGTGTCACACATCCTTCTTTAAGTCCTTGCTGTTGGCAAAAATAGTGTGCCTGCCTTCTTATCTACAAATTTCTGACAGATGACTGAAAGAATCAGAGTGCTCTGAGTTCCCGGTGTCCATAGTTTAACAGGACAAGCCCATACCCAAGTCCCATGCACATGTGGAGCTGATTCTAGGCTGGTCTTCATTATAAAGAGGAGGGTGGCTAGAAATCTGGCAGCTTCCTCTTGCCCTATTGATGCATAGCTGAAAATAAATAATGGTATTATGCCCTTTATACTGGCAGCAGAAAGTTATTTTTGCTGCAGAAATTACTTCCACTGACTGTGTTAATCAGGGAAAAAAAGCAAAGAAATAGGTACAGTAAGAGAATTGTGCCAAAGATTTTTCATTTAATATTACAGACAATGAAAAAACAGCATTTCCTTTGTGAATGGCATACAAACGGAATTCAATAGAGACACAAGGTCATGGGAAAGAGCATTAAAAAACATACCATCGTCACTGGTTTGTACTTCTGTCCCAACATCCAGATCCACTTCTTCTAAGGTACCATGTTCACTATAAGGGCTGTCACTGTAGGGATAGGAGCACATGAATTTATATTTTAGGGCTGGATAGAACTATCATTTAAAATTCCAAGAAGCTGCTATTACTTCTTAAAATATAACTTAAGAGTTCAGTAACACTTGGTTAAGCAATTTGCCTGCTCTCCACCCCCATGCTAGATACAGAATACACATCCTTAACTCAGACAGAATCTACTTTTTCATGAGAAGAAGATGCGCTTTGTAATGTAGGCACAGAAAGGTAATCCCAGCAACTCCCTCTCTGAAGGAAGGGAAGGAAAATTTTGAGACTTTTTAAAATAAGGCAGAATTGCATAAACTGTGACCCAAGAGAGAAATGGGATCCACATGGCTTCCCAAAGTGTCTGACAGAATCTGGATATAACAGGAATTTGGTACATATCCAGGTAATTGAGATGGAGAGGATATCTATTTCAACGGAATTCTAGTTCTTAACTAACAGGCAACAATTTTATTTGAAGATTAATTCCTTTTACTGTGTGGTGTTATGTCTCTTGTATTTCTCCATATAAATTGTAGAATTGAGTGTTTAAAGCTCAATCACTAACCAGTCAAGCTGGGCATGATGATAATAATGTTACCGTCTTGCAATCTGTAGTGATACCTTGAATGCTTTCCAGGCCCTTCTTTGCGAAGTTTCTGGCAAGGAGTGCAAGTCTCTTGCCACAGATCAGGACCATTTGGAGGTTTAGTGCATGTGTGACATTTGCCTTTGGTGTCTCTTCCTTCTTTTCAACTGATTTGTAAGCTGTATCATCACGATCTCATCAGGCCATTTACTAATGTTTGTCTTTTAAGATAAGTTAAAAAGGGTTTCTATGTTTTCTTTTGTAAAATTTGATTTTATGTATCTCTTATAAGATTGGTCTATTTTCCAAAAGTGGGGAGGAAGTGATAGATCCTTTAGTCACATACTTATAAGTTACACAGCCTGGAAATTCCATTAATGAAATTATTTCATATTTTACCATTTTTCCCTTTTAACCACCAGAAAGACAGCATGGGTGGTGAGAGCCCTATTTCTGTCATTCACCCAGGTTAGGGGAGGATACTAAGTGAGGTGCCCCCTGGAAGATTGGTGGTGGCAGCGGAAACTACCAAAACATTATCCTAAGGCAGAGGGCAGAGCTAAGTTATGCAAATCTAGATGGATTCTGGGAGAGGAGGTTGAAAACTCCAACTTTTTATCATATAGGCTCAGCCATGCCATCACACATGTACTAATGTTTAAATCATATTTAAAAATCAAGATGTATGATAATATGTAGACCTGGGTATATTTCTCTCTCTCCCTCTTTTTTTTTCATTTTAGGTGGCTAACAGTCAGTATTCTACTCTTATGAACAAGCAAAGGGTAGCATCAATGGGCTGCTGCTTAGGGCTAACAAGAAGACCTTTTAGTTGTATGAAAATATTTGTAAGTGCTTTTTTCACAAGTCTTAGAAAGGGAGGACTTGGATAGCAGTGAGGGAGAGAAGAGGAAAATGAAATGCTTAACCTTTTTACTGTCCGTATCC
This sequence comes from Charina bottae, assembly GCA_023362775.1. Taxonomy (NCBI): domain Eukaryota; kingdom Metazoa; phylum Chordata; class Lepidosauria; order Squamata; family Charinaidae; genus Charina; species Charina bottae. The sequence continues at coordinate 53,148,625 of JALMGJ010000006.1, forward strand.
TCACTCCTGACCATTGCTTCTTCACAATGACATTTAAAAAAAAAGAATGGAGTATTTCCAAATACCTGTATATAACATCCAGTTGGGCAGAAATAGTGATACCTTGCATCTTGATTTCAAACACCCAGTGATGGGAAACCACCATACATAAGAATCAATTTGACACCAAGATACCAATAGGAGGAAGGCACTGGGTGCATTTTAAAGTGAATTAGGCCAAGCCTACTAAGCCAGTCCCCAGTCTAAAATTTCCTCCTGATCCACAGCACAGTCCTAGGACAATGTGACTTAAAAACCACTCTTTTTCTTCTTGGCTATTATTTGCCCCTGAAAAAAATTACAGCCATTTTGTGGATGGTCTTCAACCAAATGTTGGTCTCTGGTCCAAGAAAGGATCATGTTCTAGACTAATCTCATGCACCTTTTTCAAATATAAAAAAGCCATGTGGTAAGGCTTCATACCAGGTGTGCTGATTAAACTTTCTCTCCCAAGCTGGCAAAAAAAGGTTAGAAAAACAGATTTATTGCAGAAAGTTAGGAAACCAGACATACAAATAAGTTCCCTAACACCACTCCAGAATTCTGCTGTTTATATATGTTAGTCCTACGATTTAAATCCTAGGCCTCCCATTCCTGCATTTTTGAATGTAGCTGCTGCATGTTTTCCAGCCCTGAACGTTTCTGCCATCTGTCCCTTGTTTACAAAATGCTTTTCTCTAGCATAAGAATCAGTGACTCCTGCTCCACCAGCTTCAGCCCTTACATCATATTAAAAAGAACTGGTTGAACTGTTGACAAATTCCTACATATAATTTACCTAGAGTGGCAGGCAAATTGTAGGGTTGTTTGTGGCAGATGGGAGCAAGACTCTACAAGCTCAAGGGCTGCTCACGTAAAAATGCGACAAGTTAATTTGGGCAAAAGACTGAAGGACTTACCAGTAGTCATCACCTGCCATACATTTTTCATATACTGGGCCATCTAGTTCCTTGGTATCTGGGAAAATGATCTCCTGATGAATTATAATGGTTTTGATGATTTCATTTACATGAGCCTGGCATGACACTTGTTCTTGTATATCTGGAATGGGCATTAATGTTGGGCCAAAACAAATGGCCAGATTATAAGGATCCATCATGTTTTCATCGCTGTACTGAGAAAGGCTGTTTAAAAAAAGAATGAAAGAAAATAAGTATTTTATGGTCCTTGCTTACTCTTCTGCAATGAAACTGCATACTTCTAACTTTCACTGTACTTGTTCCATGAACGTCATTGCACTGTACACTGAACTATTAAAATACCAATTTAATTAAAAAATCTTTTCCAGGCTGGTAATTCCATTAAGGTACATAATGATGAATATATGGTAATTTATAGTAACAATATATCTAAAGCAGATCAACAACTTTGAGATAATTCAAGATTAACACCCTCCCCCCTCAAAAAAAAGACTTGAACCTCAGGTAATCACAATAATGTTTATACATCTGAAGGATATGGAATAGGATTTAGAAAAGAAAGAGCTGTTCTCTAACTTGAAGGAAAGATCATAGGCTCTTGACTTGCATGAAAATTAAAATGAAGTCTTAAAATGAAGCTCTTTACATATTGAGAACTTTCTGAAATATGTTGATTGATGCCTGTGCCAGACAGGATTCCCAGTGTGCTCTATAATTAGACTTAAATTGACAGATGCAAGCTGCTGAAGGCAATAGCTGAAATGTACTTTATGATCTTATTCTGTATTAGCATTGTGGGTGCATACTTTTTGCTAAACTGCTATTTTGAAACTTAGACCTCTGATGTCTAAATAATAACAACAATACAATGTTGTTATTATTTTACAAGTTATTGGTAATCCAAGCATAGAAATACTGCATATACATTCTGTGAATTAGAAAACTTTTGTCTTAAAAAGTTTGCAAATATTGCCCAGACCTAAATATTCACCATCTTATCTTAGGAGACTGAGATGTCATCTTATTTATTGTTTAAAGCCTGGATTCCAAAGGTAGTCCGCAAGGGCAACAATATGCCCACAACATGTCCCTTGGTGCCTGCCAAACTCCTTGGCTTACCCAATCTTATTTTAACAATATTTTAATTGATAAGTGGATAGGAAGTTAACAAAGAAAAACTCAATCTCAGACATAATCTGCTGTACCAACAATGCCTCTGGCATTGTAAAGATATGTTTGTGTGTGTGCAGTCCAAGGCTTGTTTTGAAACTGTGCCCACCTGCCCAGGTTAAAAACAAAGTAAACTGGGATGACAGAGAGCATCCTCGTAAGCTAGAGCAGTGTTTCTCAACCTTGTCAACTTTAAGATGTGTGGATTTCAACTGCCAGAATTCTGGGAGTTGAACTCCACACATCTTACGTTGCTGAGGTTGAGAAACACTGGGTTAAAGAGAGAGATGGGGAAAAATGGATAAATTCTGATTCACCACACCATTATGGCAAGTTTCTGTAACATCCGCTCAAAATTCCAAATGTGCCCACTGGCCCAGAAAGTTTACGGATTCTTTGTTTAAATTACACACTAACTGAATCCACATTTATAAGTGAGATGAGGGGAAAAAACAAGCTGTGCTTGAAATTTGCTGTACATTTCATTCACATGAATATGGCTTTGTATTAATGTATGTAACATTAATCATTCAGTGTCCAATATATTCTGTGATGATGGAAATGAGAACCTCATACATTGTTATCCCATCCTAAAGTATATCTGAAGAAATTACTGAAGCTTTCTTTTTTTTAGTTTATTGATTTTCAGAGTATAGATAAAATACAAAATAGAAACTGTAGTTTCTAAGAAATTACTGAAGCTTTCTTAAAAAACAAACAAACCCAACATTATGCTGTCATGCAACTGTACAAGCTTCAATTTTCAAGTCCTCCCTACTATTTCTATGACATTGTCACTTAAACAGCTAATTCCCGTTTGCTTGAAAATCATTCCTCTTCTGCCAATTAAAATAACACAGTCTCTGTTAAAATCAAATTCTTTCTCTCTCTCTCTCTCTCTCTCTCTCTCTCTCTCCCTCTCTCTCTCTGTCTCACACACACACACACACACACACACACATTCTCTCTCTCTCTCTCTCTCTCTCTCACACACACACACACACACACACACACACATACCCTTCTCAAAATATCTGAAATATTCTTATAGGAAGTTAAAGCTACTTACTGATTGAGGAAGGCAAAGAGATATCTTAGTAATATGAGGACTGATCTGGGCAATGTCAGCAAGAGTTTACGTATGTGAAGAGCTCTCTCATAGAGATTTTCCGTTCCTGTAACATCAAGTAGACAAATTGGTTATGATTGGCTATTGAAAGAATAGAATAACTTTCCACTATGTTGGGCCACAACTCAAGATGTGTTGGGTTATATGGCATTTGACAATTATGGGAATTGTACTTCAACACATTTGGAGGACACTAGAGTATAGACTACATGAGAGTACAAAGTGGACATATTAACCTGTTCTAAGATTTCCTGTTGACATTAATTACATGAACAAGTTCCAAAGGCTTGTGAATGGTTAATTTATCCAATTAGGATCTTTGTCTATATATGGAAGGAGAAAAATATGCTTCCCTGCTTATGCTTGTTAGTTCAGTGGATACAGAAGATTTCTCATCCACCCTGGATGTACTCAGGGCCAAAGTATATCTGATCTTAAGTGTATTAAGTGCTCTTAAGTGCAAGGTTTTATTTTTTAAAAATGTTAAAGTACGTATATTGAAATACTAGTTTGAAATGAAGAACTTTCACACTTTGCTTTCCTCAGATGAGTTTCCAATCCCAAATTAATCCTCTATACTTGCAATTCACACTGCAAAAATAGTCCCATTTTCTATTCCCTACAACTGAATATTGATTCAGATCAAGCTATGTGTGCTGGCAATTTGGGAGTATTAGTTTAAAATATTTAATAAGGTAATAGTTCCTAATACAGGTAGTCTTTGTTTAGCAACTGCCTCGTTTAGCAACCATTCAGTTAAAATGGTGATGAAAAAATAACTTTAACACCAATCCTCGCTTTTATGACCTTCACAGGTCTGTAAAGCAAAGGAAAGCTGAAGTAAGATCATAAGTACAGTCATAGTTTCACTTAGTGACCGCTAAGTTGCTGGTCCCAATCGTGGTTGCTAAACAAGGACTACCTGTAGTGCAATCACATGCATGGCTACTTTAAAGTCAGTCATAATAGAATTCACTCCCAAGCAACTTGTATGCTAAAGCTTAGATTTGAATGTTCTCAAGAACAGCATAGCTGCTTTCTTGTCATTTGTGCTGAACTGAAGAAAATGCTAATGCTACTGTAGATGGTATATCTGAGAAATGTTACAACTCAGGTATGGTTTGCTTATGAGTGCCTGTTCAACTTGTTTACTATGTACAGTATATGAAGGCTGTATCTGTGCCTGATAACTGAATGGATGCCATTATTATTCCCTTATACAAGGAGAAATATATTTACTGTATATACTAATTTATAAGATTGTTGAACTGTTTCATTCCAGATGCTCAAGGTGGTGACTGCAGGAATGAAGGCAAAAGCTACATGGGATTAGTTTGCTTTGGCCGAATTCTGTTTGACAGACAACAAGAGGTAACAGTGACAAATTTTGGGAACTGCAGTGCAGCTTTATGCCAGGCAGGAGGTGCACAGACCATATTTTTGCTCTTTAAGAGGTCACTGAAATATGCATACATGCAAAAAAGAAAGTTTATTGTATAATAATTAACTTAGAGAAAGTATAGGTTAAAGTAAACACACTTTTATGTTTATGGAATCTCTCATATGAATATAGAGGTGGAAGTTGGTTGCTGGATGCAGTAAGAGTGGTATATGATGAATGTAAAGCATATGTGAGAATCAACAGAATGCTCAGTCAATGGTTCAACTTTGAGCAGGGAATAAGTAAAAAATGTATAATGCTCCCTTGGTGGATGAATGTATTTATGGATAAATGTAGGAGGACAGTTGTAGGTGACATTAGAGATATGTAGCTGAATATATAAATGCATATGTATTTGTATGCAAAAATACAAATGTGATGCTGTGCTGTTTGCTAAGAACCCAAATGATTTTCAATGAATGTTTGATAAATTATATGATGTAATAAGGAGTACAGATCTGCAAATTAAAGTATCAAAGACCAAAGCAGTTAAGTTTGATAGGGAAAATCATGTGAATGCCTAAAAGTTATACATACATGGTGAAAATGAGAGCAAGGAAATGAATTTGTGTACTTTGGTAGAATGTTTTAAAGATGGGAAAATGGATGGAAAATTTTAAGACATACAAATATTGGTAGAAAGACAGTTGGCACTATGCAGTATATTGAAAAGAATGGAAAGAAAGAAGCAAAATGGTTACGTATAAGAACATGCTTCTTCCCACTTCATTATATGGTATGTAAGGAGAAACATACAAGTAATTTGAATACAGTAATAAAAGGGTCTTTTATGTAGTGTGTGTAGAAAAAGGAAAAAGGATAGGGTTAAGAATGAATGAGTGCTGAATGAAGATGGACTGAATACAAAAATGGGTAACTAATACAAAAGAAGTATGTTGTGGTGCTATGACTATATAGAATAAATAAATGACAACTGATTCAAACTAAATACACAAAGAAGAGTGAATGGATCAAAAGGAAAAGGAAGTTTTAGTTGGATGGAACAGGTGAGATTCTCAGAAAGAGAGAGGTAAGGCTTAAAAAACAACAGGCAATGTATGAAGTGGCATATGGGAGTGATGGAAGCCAGGATGGTTTGCAAAGATACTATGGAGATGTATAGTGCATCATGCTGGTATAAACAAGATTTAATTAGATTTCCTTTTCTTTTTTCAAAATTAATGCCTTTAATTTCTTTAGCTTCGTTTTTCTTAATTCTTTTTTGTGCTTTGCATAATATTGCTTATCCAGAAAGGGAATGATATAGTGCGTATATATGTATGTGTGTCAAAAAATATTCTCGTGTTGGTGCCAACTGAATTTCCTACAGAAGAATGCTGTGAAATCAGAATGATATCATAAAAGCAGCCCTGTCCTTCGTATAAACATAATATAGTACATTAACCAATGGTACTCAGAGTGGGGCTCACCTAATAAGCCAGTTTAAATAACTATACAAGAGAGACAGTCTGGGTGCTACATAGGCAGTATACCTTGTTCTTACTGAAAGGAGAATGCAGATTCAAAAACACATTTGTTAAAATGGATGCACATAAATAACTAAGATGGCAGTAAGCTGTCCTATGTAAAGCTGTGGTAGAATAGAAGTTTCTGGGCAAATAATAAAATTTCACTTATTAAAATGACCATTCAAAACACATGAAAGCAGCAAATTTAACTTACTGACACAAGAAATAAGATCATTAAATCTTTCCTTAGGAAAAATAGGATTCTCCAGCCCTCGGAAATAGAGCTTCAGTACTCCAGCAACTGAGTTAATATCATGGTTACTTTGGTCGTCTGCCAAAGGATTTTCACCTACAAAAATAAATCAGATTAAATACTTACAGGCGTTCGATCTTGACAGCATTCTTCTATATAAGATTCTGAGCTATACTAAATAAATAATGGTCATCCTGAAATTGGAATGAATGTAACAGGGACTAAAATATTTCTCAAATATATATATCTTTCCCACTGGGGTATGGACTCTGACTGCATTCTTTGTAATTATAATACAGTGCAGAGTATACAGTCTTGAAATCGCATACTTTTTCAGCTCAAAGAAAAATGTACCCTTGAGTACTGGGCTAGAGGTTAGATAAGCCTCTTTTGTAATGTTTTAGGAGAATAATTGCAATTGCCCTTGGATGTACTATGTTCTATTGTTGCTTTTAGTTTTGTTTTGGTTATTTTAAAAATCTATACCAGGGCTTTCCAAAGTTTTCCCACGGCGACACACCAACCGCCGTTGGTGTGTCGCCGCGGGAAAACCTGGAAGTGCCGCCGTTGCGGCAGCACGCAAAAACCTGGAAGTGCTGCTACCGCTTTCAGGTTTTTGCGCACCGCTGTTGGTGTGTCGCCGCGGGAAAACCCGGAGGCGCTGATGATGATCAGCGCTTCCGGGTTGTGTGGCGACACACCAGAATGTGTGTGGCGACACACTTTTGTGTCGCCACACACAGTTTGGAAAGCTCTGATCTATACGTTAGGCACCCAGAGTTGCAATTTGCAAGTTGGGTGGCCATATTCATTTATTGACTGATTAAATAAATAAATAAGCATTCAGCAGAATGTCAGCTACGAAAAAATATATTACTCTAGATTACTCATGCAAATACTAAATTCAGTCATCCTTAACCTGAGCATGATCCAGATGTGTAGACATCAGAATTCTCAGACTTCTCAACAAATGCAAGGTTGCTAAAGAATTCTGGGAATTGAAGTCCTCATATATGGAAGGCACTTGGGAAAGACTGATTTGGTTTATTTATGGGCTAAATTAATCTATTATAATCAGGCTGAATGGAATTCCAGTCCTCCTGAGAAGCTAAGGACTGCATTGGTTAAATAAGTCTTTACAACTATTTTCATTCAAGTCGTATACTATACAAATACTGACTTATTTAACCTTATACCTTTCTTTGAGGTGAAAAAGTAATCAAAGAGATTTTAAGAAAATGTGCTCTGCATTGCATTGTGATTACAAAGAATGGATTCTAAAGCCAAACTCCAATAGAAAAGATGAAGATTTTAAGGACTGCATGTGTATTTTAAAAAAGGACTGCTACAAGTTTGAAATATAGTTTTAACACTATCCATTTTATTAAATTCATTTATTAAGCGACTAATTTAAACAAAACTTTAGAACCTGACTGGTAATAATAAGTAATTAAGACAGCAAGTTCTGTTCATTAAATAACCTGGAAAACTAATGTATTCTTTGAGGGTTTTTTAAACCTCACCAAAATAATACCACGTAAAATTTAAGGATATAGAGAAAACTTTGCAGAAGAATATTAATCTACTCTAGCAATTAATTCTTTTCTTTTCACAATGATCAACAAAGTATTTGTGAAAAACCCAACAGGAAGACATGTCAGTGACAGGAACCTATACTCAGGTGGCCTTTTTCTGATAAAGATGCAGTTGAAACACACCATAACACAGACAAAAATCCTGTCCAATGCCCCGATTCCCAACTTTCTCCATCTAGGATTGCCAATTCCAGCTGAAACTAGTCATGAGATTTTACTCTTTCCTAATAAATGTGTGCATAATTTTTAAATTTGTAATCCATAAATATATCTGAAAGAATTTTTCAAACATTATTTCCCCCCCCCCCAAAAAAAAAAAAAGAAGGAGGAGGAAGAGGAGAAGAAAATAAATGGAAAAATGGAACACGACTGGATTTTGCTGACATAAGATGGGGGAAGAAGTAACTGAACAAAGAAGGAAGAAACTGCCTGTTTAACAATTACAAAATGGATTAAATTCAGGAGTGAGCCATTACTCTTAAGCAATAGTTAAGGCTACCATATCTGGGCTGCAATAATATGGATGGTCACAAGATGACAGCAGAGCTACAGTAAACTCTTTTTGCTGCTAGCTAGTGCCTATGGGGCATGGTGGCTCAGCGGGTAAGACGCCAGGCTTGTCGATCGCAAGTTCGGAGGTTCGAATCCCTAGCCCCGCGTGACGGAGTGAGCTCCCGCACTCGCCCCAGCTCTTGCCAACCTAGCAATTCGAAAGCATGCAAATGCAAGTAGATGAATAGGTACCATTTCAGTGGGATGGTAACAGCGTTTCACGCGCGTCATGCCAGCCACATGACTGCAGAAGCGTCTTCGGACAGCGCTGGCTCTTTGGCTAACAAACGGAGATGAACACCAGCCCCTAGAGTTGGACACGACAGCACAAATGTGCAGGGGGAACCTTTACCTTTTAGTGCCTATGAAGTTCAGATATGGTAGTGTTATTTGAAGCCAATCTCCAAAGCTATCTATGTTTTTTAAGATCAATTACACTAATTTCTTTGTTTTTCTATTCTTCTCAGTGAATAAAAGGTTCCCTCCCCTTCACTGATAATAGTTTAGGAGAAGAGATTTTATGGTATGATAGTACATATGCACAGGAAAAATGATAAATCACCTCTCTCAAATGAATTTTTAATATCATTGACCTCCACCTGAGAGCCCGAGACCCTGAAAATGCCCTGGTGTTGAAGACCTGAAAAACAACAGTAATAAAGAAATACATGAAATTCAATGTGATGTTTCAAATGAGGGGAAATATTGGCATCTTAGTCCTTTATTTATTACATTTATATATAACCTTTCACTAAGACTCCTCAAAGCAGCTTACTGCACTTTGAAATGCAATGCTGACTTGCCAATAGAAGAGAATATCTGTAGCTCTGGGTTGAACTGTGGAGTCCTTGGTGCTCTCTGAGCTTGATTGTTTGCTTGCAGACAACCAAGCAAGCAACCAAGCTCAGAGAGCACCAAGGACTCCACAAAGCTAACTTCTTCCCCCAGAGCAAGGATTCCTTTTCTTGCTTGATCCTGGCCCCTCTTCCTCCCTTCGCTCCATTGCTTCATACAGTACAATCCAATTGATCCCTTTCTTATTGCTGTCTGAGTTAATGTCCTGTCCTTACTGTTTTGTTTTATTCCCCACCAAGCCCTTCCCTCTTTTTAGTGCTCCTCCTACTTTTCAACAGGGAGGTTCTTTCATTCAAGACTAAAGTTTCATTATTCTTCCTAACTGTAATTGGAAAGGGATTAGAACATTCAGAAAAAAGCATCATTATTAAGCACAACATTCTTAAGAAAAACAGCAACAAGTGGGATTAAGTTAAAAAGCATTTTAGAACTCACCGTACAAATTGATAAATCGGATACAGCTTTCTACAATGAGGGGGATTACTTGTCCTGAGTCCTGTTGAGGGGAAAAATAATCCAAATATATTGCAAATTATATGAGATAAATGGTCTCTAAATAGTACTTAATTGTCATTAGGATTCAGTAGCATCCTTACAGTATCAGAAATATAACACTTCATACATCCAAATTTCACTAGAATGATATCTATACCAGATATGCCTCTTGATTATTTAACTTTTTTATAAAACAAGGAGCTAAACTATCTTCTTCAGTTTGATCAGGAAGCAAACAATAATGCCCAGCCTACATAACCAATGCTATATATTTCTACTGATGGTAGCTAGCAAGTCCTACTTCAGAAGCTGAACTGTCTGCTAGATGCAATAATAAAGGAAGTCACATTGAAAGTAATAAATCTTGCCTGCTGAAGTGCTGCTGTTATTGGATCTAATAAATCCTGGCTTATTTATTTCAAAGCTAGGCAAATTTTTATTCTGCTTCTCCCTTTCGTCTTTTGACTTGCTTAAAGCATTTTATTATTTGAGGGTTCCTCAAACACAATTTCCTGATACAACAGACCTGAGAAAATGTTATTTAATGTCTGATTATTAAAAAAGATATGACACCAAGATCATATTTAGGATAAAGTAGTACTGAATTATAGCATACAAGAAAAAAATGAAAAATGATGAGAACTTACAGGCACAGTGCATACTCCTGCTCTAATAAGCCAAGTTTATTAAACTGAGATCCTTACACCTGAACTGGTTTTATAGATTATATGATAAATCTGGCTACTTATGTTTGTGTTTCTTTAATCCTTAGAAAGCTATTTACTTCATTTTAAATAAACTTTAGAATGGTGTTATATTACTGTAACAACTAAAAGCAGATATATAAAGTACTTAAATAATTGTTTTGATCAATGGGTATTAACTAGTCCAGAATTGTAGGTTGAGGGACCAACACCCCACCTTCTTCCTTCTAGTCACAAACACATGGCCATCAAATTGTTCAAGAGGAAATGCCTGACTAGCAAAATGTAATGGAAAGCTCGTTCAAATATATAAACCATATTCACTGCTTACTAGCTAATATCTGCAAAGAATGCAAACCATCTAAAAAGGGTACTGTTTGCACAAGAAATGTAGAAATTAAAATGAATGGATTATTAATGCACTTCAACTCATTGAAAATCTTGGTTTTCACATTAACCTACTTCAGTGCCCATCACAAAAATCATTTTACAGATATTTGACCAGTTTTATGGGGAAAAATAGAAGAAATAAGTTTCCAGGGTTACCATGATTCCTTTGTAATGCAATGGTCTGAAATACCCCTTCACTACCTTATCGCAAATGGGAGTGGGGAGTGTCAAGGCCAGGAGGAGATGCTTCCCTGTTGCACCTCCCATTTGGGGGAACGGCCATCTGCAGGAGATTCGGCATGCCCTGATCCTGCTGGATTCCCAGGAGTTGGCTAAAACACAGAGCTCTTCCAGAGGGCTTTTAAAATTAATGAATTAACATAGCACCATTGGAATTGCTAATTTTTATTGGAATACTATGAACCTTTTCTCCAAAGAATGTCGGCTCCGGTTTATTAGACTCTTAATACAAGGGAGCTCCTGTTCCCATGATGAAATCTGACTGAAGGAATCCTGCAATCAGTCACCAGACGCTATTGGGAAAGCAATACTTCCTTTTCTTTTCTGCTTGATAGTTTTGTCACTTGATATTCATGAGCATTCTTGAATTTGAATGAGGCCAGAATGATACTAATTTCGCTGCATTACAAATCTAAATTCCTATCATTATAATAGGTGGGCAGGGACATTTTTCCAAAAGTAGGAACTTAGCAGCATGCAGAAGAATTCTTTGGAAATCTGGCTGAATCACCAGTGAAACTGAAAAGGAATAAGTTTCACTCCCAAACACAGTACTTTATTGTTCTCACAGGAATGAAAGTGAACCATTCACTTTTTATGCAAGAAAGTATAAAGGAGCATACTTAATGACATTGTTCCAGTAAGCACTAAACACTCTATACAGGACAAATTCTTCTCTTCTAAATAAAGTTCACTCACTTTCCCATAGTATTCAATGGGAACAAGTAAAAAACTAAGCCAACATTCATCATGTTAGCCTCTAAATATATTATGTCAATATGGGACAGAGTTATGACAGTTAGCTTTCTGGTATCATATGAATTTTGGTTTTCATTTTAACATTTATTTCTTTTAAATGTATCATTTCTTTTGGTCCTTTAAAGCACTCAGCAAGATGGCTAAGAAGTATATATAAATAAATGAAACAAAACAGGAAAATACACATAGCTAATCACTGAATTGACTCATAAAATCAGATCGTCACTGTCCAGCAAACCTGAGATTCTCCCACCTCGCAACTCCCTTTCATCCTTTTGGCTAGTGGAGAAAGGGCCATTCTCTCTCTCTCTTTCTCTCTCTCTCTCCTTTCGTGGGTATGAGTATTGTGTGAATATATTTGCGTGTGTTTGCTTGCAAAATATGTTGTAACAAAATATTTTATTTATTTTAATTAGAAAACCAATGATCATGCTCCTGGAACCTTCACTGTCCATGCTCTGGCACCGCATCCAAGATCCTGTACATTTGGTAACAGAGACAGCCAGTGAGGTGTCAAGCCCCACACATCTGGGAAAAATCAAGGAGCCAAGAATCACTTTAAGACTAGTCTGGGGTAAATACAGAATCTTGGAAACTGTTGGAGGAAGATCCAACTCTTATTTATAGTGAGTTAATTAAGGTAAAGTCTCTTTGAAGGATTTGAAATGCTTCTTTCCAGTTTCTTTCCACCTGGGCTAAATTGCTGTTTATTTATTTTATTTATTTTATTAAATTTATATTACCGCCCATCTCCCGTCAGGGACCCTGGGTGGTTCACAATAAAACATAGTTATAAAAGATAAATATAAAATTACAATAAATAAATAATATAGAATCCAAGTATAAAAGATGTTAAAAATGGAATACTGGGAGGCTTCATGGGACCAGCCATCCCCAAGAGGAACTGTTGGCATTTCCCTCCCAGGCAAGACGGCAGAACCAGGTCTTTAAGCCTTTCCGGAAGGACGGGAGCGAGGAAACCAGCCTCAGCTCCGGGGGTAAGGTATTCCAAAGGGCGGGCACAACTGCAAAGAAGGACCGCCTCCTGGACCCCGCTAGATGGAACTCTTTGGTCGATGGGGTCCACAGCAAGCCCTCTCTGGCTGATCGGGTGGGATGGGTCGATGTTCTGGGGATGAGACGGTTCCTCAGGTAGCCTGGTCCTATGCCATGTAGGGCTTTAAAGGTGATAACCAACACCTTGAATTGTACCCGGAAGCAAACTGGTACCCAATGCAGCTCACTCAGCAGAGGTGTCACATGAGCCGATCTTCTGGCCCCAATAACTGTCCACGCAGCTGCATTCTGGACCAGTTGAAGCTTCCAGATACTCTTCAAGGGTAGCCCCATGTAGAGCGCATTACAATAGTCTATATGGGAGAGGACAAGGGCATGAGTGACTGTTCGGAGGGCATCTCGGTCCAGGAAAGGGCGTAACTGGTGCACAATCCGAAGTTGTGCAAAGGCCCTCCTGGCCACGGCTGTCACCTGCTCTTCAAGCAGGAGTCGTGAGTCCAGGAGAACCCCCAAATTCCGCACTGGCTCCGAATGGGGTAGTGCTACCCCATCTAGAACCAAAGATGACAACTTCCTAGATCCCGAGCGGCCATCAATCCACAGCCACTCTGTCTTACTAGGGTTCAGCCGAAGCCTGTTGTTCCCCATCCAGGCCCCCACAGCCTCCAGACACTGAGATAGGGCGGCAACTGCATCACTTACTTCACCCGGAATAGAAATATACAGCTGAGTATCATCAGCATATAGATGGTATTTCATCCTGTGGTGATGGATGATCTCACCCAGCGGCTTCATATAGATGTTAAACAGGAGAGGGGAGAGCACCGAACCCTGTGGCACCCCACACAAGAGGGGCCGTGGGTCAGATCTCTCCTCCCCTATCATCACTGATTGGGAATGACCCCGGAGGAAGGAGGTGAACCACTGCAGAACTACACTGCCCACCCCCAACTCCCTGAGCCGCCTCAAAAGGATACCATGGTCGATGGTATCAAAAGCAGCTGAGAGATCTAAGAGAGCAAGGATGGATGCACTCCCTCCATCCCGCCCTTGCCAGAGATCATCCATAAGTCTACCACGGTAGAGCTGGGCGGGGATAAATCCAAATAATAAATAAATAATAAAAATAAAAAAATAAGTGCGACCAATGCAATCTCCGTCCCATATACTGGCCTGAAACCTGACTGAAAGGGGTCTAGATAATCCGTTTCCTCCAGAATCCTCTGGAGTTGTGACGCCACCACTTTCTACACCACCTTCCCTAAAAAGGGGAGGTGGGAGACTGGACGAAAATTGTCCAGAATAGTAGGGACCAGGGATGATTTCTTGAGGAGGGGGTGCACCAGCGCCTCCTTAAAGGCCGCTGGGAACACTCCCTCCCCAAGAGATGTATTAATCATCGCCTGGACCCAACCACAAGTCACCTCCCGGGCCGATTTTACTAGCCAGGAGGGACACATGTTTATCAGATAAGCTGTCAACTGACTGACTCATTATCTGTTGACTATTTATTTCTACTTTCTCTGTGATTCCTTTCATGGGAATAAAACAAAGGTGATCTCCATGTAAGCTGCCTTGACCTCTTGGAGGAAAAAGTGCAATGAAAATCTGTTAAACAAATAAATAAGTAATATCAAAGTGAAAGAATGCATCCAAGCGGTTCCAACTTGTGAAGCTTCTTTGATCAGCAGAGGGTTCTATTAGTGGAATGGGAAGTGGAACAATTTTAGACTTCTTTAACCTCTTTGTTCTGCTTGCAGGAAAGAATGGGAAATCACTGAAAAATCACTTCACTATTTTGTCACTGACAGATGACTGCTGGATTAAAGAGCTCCCATCAATGGATGGAAACTGACTAGAAATAGGCCGGGGCGTGCTAGCTTCATGGGACCAGAAATAAAAATTAGGGAAGGGTAGGAATTGTCTACAGGCTTGAATGTCTTTAGGGGACCTTCTGGGGATCAGGTTTATGTCAGAGTACTTCTCTCCAAAAGCTTTTCTTTTCAACAGCAACAGTCTGGAGATGAAAGATTTTAGTCTATTCCTCCATTGCTGCAAAAAAAGATGCTGTGAGATGCAGGGCTCTGGGGGAGTAGGTGGTTCTCCATCTGGGCAAGTTCCATTCCTGAGCTGGGAAATCAAAATACTCCCCACGTGACTTGTTTGTGTAACACATTTTGTGAAGTACTTCATGATAAATACCAAAAAGAGTTTACACTACTTTTTTTTTTTTTTTTGGGGGGGGGGAGATCTATCCATCTTAAGGGTATAAGAAATAGTTATAAGCTATAAAATTCAACAGGATTAACTTTAAGGATATTTTACACAAAATATGTTATATCTGTCACTATATTTCTTGACAAATTTGTGGAAAGTATATACATCCTTGAAAACATCTTGGCACTGCTAATGAATGATGATTAAAATATAGCTTATGAATGACTTTGATTTAAAAAAACCTACAGAAGGATCCAAAGGCAAAGTAAGCCTTTTGTTTATTCTTCTGATAGAATAAACACTTAATGTGATATTATAAACTGCTTTCCTAGATTAAAAAGCAGATTATAAAATAGTACAGGTGAATATAGGTAGGATTATTACACAAAAAGCAATTAACAAAAGCATCATTGCATGTGCTTATTTCTTGCACCCCTGTAAAGACTGCTGTCTCTACATCTCTTGCTGAATAAAGTGGTTGTTGTTTATTTGTTCAGTTGCTTCCGACTCTTCGTGACTTCATGGACCAGCCCACGCAAGAGCTTCCTGTCGGCCGTCGCCATCCCCAGCTCCCCCACGGTCGAGTCCGTTGCCTCCAGAATATCATCCATCCATCTTGCCCTTGGTCAGCCTCTCTTCCTTTTGCCTTCCACTTTCCCTAGCATCAGCATCTTCTCCAGGGTATCCTGTCTTCTCATTATGTGGCCAAAGTACTTCAGTTTTGCCTTTAATATCATTCCCTCAAGTGAGCAGTCTGGCTTTATTTCCTGGAGTATGGATTGGTTTGATCTTCTTGCAGTCCAAGGCACTCTCAGAATTTTCCTCCAACACCACAGTTCAAAAGCATAAAGTGGACACTATAAATATACTAGGCATAGAATATTTGAGCCATTAAAAAAGCTAAAAATACTTGCATACATTTCTCATTTCTGAATGCAAACAGTTCCCAACAATCAGATAATAAAAAAATCAGTCAAAACAATGCTAATCAGTTCATTAGCATTATACCTGATGTCTGGTGTGTGAGTTCCTTCGTCCTCTGCTGTAAAATGCAATTAGAAAGAAAGTATAGAAAAACAGGATGAAGAATGTAAATACAAAAGTCACAAAATATATTCATGAAGCTTAAAGAGTTCCTAAAATAATCTGAAAATAAAACAAATACTTGGTTCTTAGAACAAGTGTAGCATAATACTGATTGGGAGTAATCTTCTCTGTGAATTTAATCAGGATATTATAAGAACATACATGTGGTACATGTACATATTGGCTTCCCTCACTTTATACTAGGGTTATGTTCTCTGAAAACCGTGCATAAAGCAATCTGCATAACTTAACCAATGGAAAAAAGGGGGTTGCAGGCAATGTGTCAAATTCTGTAACCCAAATGTACTGACAAATGTGTACATAAATTTTTAGAGCCTTATTCTCAAGCACTGTATTGCTCAAACATTTTTTTCCTTGTCTCACATTCTATGTACAGTGGAAGCATTTTTTAAATCTTTTCTACAGCTAGGTTTCTAATGTGGGTGATTATCATGGCAAACAAAGAGGATCACAGCATTATATCACAGCATTACAAATTTTATTAACATTCTTTGTTGTGTTGCACACAGTGATTTGCCCATGTTAAAAACTCATCCTAGGACTGAGAATCCTTCACCAGCTTTGGCATATATCCAACTTTGTTTCTAGTGTTAGGGAGGATCTTTTCCTTTTCATTTTGGGCAAGGGGGTTGGATAAGATGTTGATGGCCATACTGATCCCATAGTAACAGTAGTAGCAATTGCAGATATGGAAGTACTGTAAATGGGAGACAGGGTATATACAGTAAGTAAAACAACCACACAACATGATGGTAAATGCATGAGTAAGGGGTTTGGTGGGGTTTGGGCAGGAAAGTGTTCAAGTGGTTTTGGTGGGAAGAAGTCTTTGGCATAAATCGACTATGCTGGCACAAATCTATAATAGCATTAAAAAAAAATAAAGCACATTCTTGAATGAAAATCATCAGTTGCGTTAAAGGGGATTTGCATAAAGCAAGAACAACTAGTATATAAAATGATAGTCTTTTAATGGAGTGATCATACTAATCAAGCTCATAATTCAGTTATTATTTTTATTATTCCACATGTGTTATGCATGTATGTGTGCCTATGTACATACTGTATTTTCTTTCCTTGTGATTTCAGAGCATTCTGTATTGGTTAATTAAGAACATGCTTGAACACAGTCATTTTAACCAGAAGTGCTGACTTAGCCAATCAAGTGAAAGGACCTAGCAGTTACTGAAAATGTTGGGGTTTGTTATACCCAGGAATTTACAGCTAGATATAAATTATATTGAGAGGCTTGATATTTAGGTGAAAGGGGAAATATTCTGCAGAGTCACCCAATTAGCAGCCATTGTTGTAGTGATGATGTGTCAGTGTGACTCATACAACAGGTGCTTACAGTTAAGTTGGGTGTGGTGGATAATGAGAGTGACCTATAAGGTGATTGGTCAGTTTATATATAAATACAGAGATGTCCTGTATTCTTTCTTCTCATTTTATTCCCATTTTACCTCGTGTATGCTGTATTGTTGGTTTATCATTTGTTACGTGTGGAAGTGATCTGTAAATACGTATGTATATAAGTAAATAGGATATTTTATATAATCTCTGTGTGAGTGTCTATTTACTATACAGCCTAAGGATCACTGGTGTCTAGGAGAAGAAGCAGGCCGCTCCATCCGCTCGCCCTGACAGAAAACTTAGTTCATTTCTAGTTGTATCCATCCAGAAATTTAGGGAAGGGAATTTAAGCAAAAATAAGAAGTTATATAGAACAAGGAAGATAAGAATTTCACAAATATTAACATTTAAGATTGATTTATTAAGTAATTTTCTTTTGTAAAATCTGCTATAATTTTAGATCTTATACCTTTCTTCTAGGCACATTGGGTCTTAAAAACAGGATAACGTTATTTTGTGAATTGATATTCCAAAGTTGTGCAAGTTTGTTTCACCACACATAACTGCAACCCTCACAATTCTTTCCCAAAGATGAGATTGGGAGGCAGTGGTAAGTAGCATGTAGTTGCCAAACCAGAAGGCCTTACACTGCTGACGTGCCCCTCTGCTCCTCCTATCTCCCAGCCCCAGTTTGGTGTATCAATGCTTGGGAAGAGCACTGGACCACCCATAGGAATGATCCTTCCACAAGATATCCACATGCAGATTATTCGCCTGGACCTTCCCTTCTAGGAATCCTGAGGGTATCCCCCACAGATTCACTACATATAAAACAAACAATGACCTTTGATCAGCAGGCTGGCTTTCTTCTTTGGAAAGCCAAAGAAATCTGCCACTATGTGGACACAGATGGCAGAAGAAATCAATGTATGTACTGAGCACAGAGGCTAGAATTCTGATGCTAGTGACAAATATCTACCATCAGCTCCTGTGGTGGCATAAATGGGCCATTAAAGAGATGGACAATATTTTGAAGATGGGGCCACAATTTTTCTTGATGGTTGGGGAGCACTGAAACCCATTGGGAGCTTATTGGAGATGTGATTATACTCTGGAAGGTTTGGTGTCCTATTCTTAAAGTTTCTTATTTTTTTTAAGTGATATGTTAAGCCTTTCTGAAACCTAATAATCCTATTTTACAAAGATTGTAGCTTTCTGTAAAATACACTTCGTGAGAATGTTTAATAACTTACCTTGTAGTCATATATTCTGCCCTATGACCTAAAGGATAAGAGAAACATAATCTGAAAACCAATGGAGCCAGACGTAGCTTTCCTGCATAACTACACAACACATATGCTAACCAGATTTTCAATCCTCAATTATTTATACTGTAACTGTTCATATTTATTTCACAAGACTTACGCTTACATACAAGAGCAATGGTTTCCTATGACTACAGAGTTTTAAAATGTTCAGAAAGCAAACATTCTTTCTTATCCGAGCGAAGAATATTTATGCTATTGAGTTAAGCAAAACAAAATTTTAAGCAGTGGTACCAGTCTGTGCATGCATATATAATGAATTATTCACAGAAAGAGAAAAGCTTGCCAGGATGCTTTGGGGAATGAGCATATTGCCAACATTCATCAGTTAAAAAATAATTTAGGATGTAGCTATATTCAGGAAAGTAAATATTTAATGACGTCACATAAAGATATATGACTTTGTGTTAAATAATATAAATATCTGGTACATATGAGCCCAATAATGTTCTATATATCCTTCATACATTTTAATTATGTATAACTTAGCAATTCTGCAAAGGTCCCTCTGAAATAAATAGAGGTTACGCAAAAACCTTTTGAGGGAGATGGGTGGTGACAACATTTGATTGATAAATAAATAAATAAATAAATAAATAAATACCTACCTACCTACCTACCTACCTACCTACCTACCTACCTACCATCAGAGCTGGATGATTTTTTTTAATTCAAATTTATCACCGCCCATCTCCCCCAACGAGGGACTCTGGGCGGTTTGTAGAAATTAAGATAACAAGAACAAAATAGATTTCCACTAGTTTACCAAATTAGAAAATAATGGTCCAATATTGTATTCAATAAACATAATTATGGCAGTTTGATGGGAAAAGAGTTAAGAATTGAGTTTAATTCTTATAAATGCTGCCATTTCTGCAAACAGACCAGGTTCAATTTTATGCATCATGATTTAGTTAATATATGTAGCTTATTTAATTATAGTTAAACTTGAAACTTAACTATTCTATCATTCAGCTCCACCCACATAAGTTTCTATAAGAGCACAAGTTGCTGTTTCTGCTCATAAATGATTACTCAGATTTTGTTTCACAGCACACCTGCGGGACAAGAGGATTGTCCCTAATTTCCATAAAGACAACTCGGGCTATGTAAAAGGAAAAAAAGAAATAAAACATACATAGTATGGCCCAATGAGCTGGTCTTAAAAGCAGCTATTTAATTTTTTTAAAATATCATATAAACTGATCTTAAAACTCTGCCATATAGCAAAATAGCAAGTATGTCTGTAGAAAGACCATGACACATAGGCAGACAATACAGTCAAATATTAAATTCTGGGGGTAATGGAGGTTTTTTTTAACTTAATTTTTGCATATCTGCAACAGCATGATTATAAATCCCATTTAAAAGTATGAAAGAGATTTGCTGTAATTCATGACAATGCATGAAATCCCATTGTTAGAAGTATTACTCTGCTGGAGCACATTTGGAATGAAAGACGTGCTTCCTCAGTAATATAATGAACAAACTGGCAGCCCCATGCTTTTGCCCAGAAAGTTTATAATGTATTCTACTCATTATGAGGCAGTGTTTGAGCCTTCAGGGATGTAGCTAATAAATACTACAGCAGAAGATGCAAGGTAACGCTATTAAGAGAGAAATATCTTGACTCTTAGGAATTATAATATAAAACAATTCACACAGTAAATTGGACACTAAATGGCCTTGCACAGTGGGATGGCTAATTCTGCCAAAGTATCTTCTTTTCTATCTCATCCTGCCTATTAGGGGTTTAATATCTTTTCTGCAATAATTATTAGTAATTGGTTTATTAAAAAATAAAAGAAAAATGTGATGCTTCAATAAATAAAAAAAACAAGGTTAATTTTATTTTGTGTGTGTGGTTTTGGGGTTTTTTCCTCATCAAAGTGTATAATGATTAATCATCTATGTTCTGTCTGGGTTTGCACACAGTACTAAACATAATATGGCTTTTAGTTTATTTCCCCTTGGTTTAGCATGATCCCTTATCAACAGGAACCATGGTTTACAAACCATAATACATGGGCTTGTGCATCACACTAAACTCCCAAACAAGCAGAACTGCATAATAACTCAGTATAATAAATAAACCAGGCACAAATGAAAACCATGATTTAAATCTATTGCAATAGTAAAGAAAATATGTAACTCAGAATTGAATTGTTGGATTCTTGGTGTTCTCTGAGCTTGGTTTTCTTTTTGTAGGCATTTTATTACCAGGCTAGGTAATCTGGTAATCAGGCTCTGATATACACTAAGCTCTGCTGATGTTACCTAGTCTGGTAATGAAACCTTTGCAAGAAGAAAACCAAGCTCAGAAAACATCAAGAATGCAACAATTTAATTCTGCCTTATAGTCACCTATTTTTATTTTTATTCTTTTTGACAGTGAGAATTGGATATGATAGGAGAAACGTACCATGCAGTGGTAATTGGAAATCTAATAAGTGTGTGTGGCAAAACAAGAAGTGATATGATCAAGAATGAATAGGTCCTGAATGAATGTGGACTGAATACAAAAGTGCATGACTGGTAAGAGAAATGAGTGAGAAGTTAAATGCAGAGCAAATACATGCTGAAGGAAGAGTGAATGGGTGAAGAGGAAAAGGAAGACCTAGAAGGTCATGGGGGGATGGAGTTGATGAGATCCTCAAAAAGAGAAAGGTTAGAATTTAAAGAACAAAAGTTAATTCATGAATCTGGTATATGGATATGATGGAAGCAAGAATCGTTTTCAAGGTTTAAAAAATATGGAGAGGTACAGCGAACGGAGCTCGTGTGAACTAGATTTAGATATTTTTTTCTTTGTCTTACCTCATGTCTTCATTTCTTTATATTACTATTTTTCATTCCCTTTCTGTGCTATGGAGAATGTTGCTTACCCCAAAGGGCAGTAGTGTGACTGGGATGAATATATGTAAATTCATTTGGTGTTTTTTTTTTAAGTTTACCATCAATTGCCTTTTTTGGTATATAAAAGAGAAGGATCAGCTATCCACGCAGCAGAAAGCTATGTTTCCTACAATAACTGAACCAAGTCCAAATGTTCAACATATGGCTGTAATGTATTTTGGATCATTTACCTTCTCCAAGTGTCCGCTGCAGTGAATCATGTTTTGCCTGAAGCTTTGTGATAAGATTGCTTCCTTCCAGGTACTCTCTGAATTTCTGCAGAGACACAAATCTATGTGTTTCATATCTGAATATTTGTAATAAAAATTAGTGGGATTTCAGGGGAAAAAAAACAACTACCGTCAAATCACATTACATAATATGTCTGGAAAAGTATTCAACATACCATGAAATAGAACTGTTCAGTCTCCTGCTGGTTAGCTCTTCTTTTAGCAATGCTAGGCTTGCTCAAGTAGGTTTCAGAAACCGTTGACTTCACAGACTCAGTGGAGCGACTGTGCTGGAAACATTCAGAAACGTCATAGTCTTCAATGGTGACCATATCTTGTATTGTCTGTAAAGTAGCTTCTGTCGTCTTCTTAACCTGGGGTTGACAAGTCCATTTCATCAAACAGAAAGGGAGATCAAAAATTTTTTCAGAATGAGAATGGAAAAGGGTTGGGGAAATCAATCCTTTCATACATCATCTCTGATGAAACTGTGGGATGTGAACATAAGAAATTTGAGGTTTCTCTAAGTCCTAGATATAGACCCTTCTTTTGAATCATCAAAACAAAAAAAAGCAATTAATAAATCAAATAATAGTCTTCAGTTCAGACTCTTGTTTCAGAAGTACTACTGTGTTGGTGTTTCTTGTGAGAATTGAATTCTTTTCAGAGGGTACATTGCAACAAATATCAAACAGCACAGCATTATTTGTGTTTAATTCCTTTTGGTGGCACATACAGTATGAAAGTGTGGAAGAAAGAGTGGATTATCTCCTGAGAGCAACTCATTAAGCACTTTCCTCTTTTCTTTTCTTTTTTGCTGAGTTTCATCCTGCTTAGGATGAATTTCTGCTGATGTTCTTTCTCCTTTTCAAATAGACTATTTTTCCCCCCACTCATAGGTTGGTAAACATATTCCATTCTGCTCAGTTCCGTAGGACCATTTTTAAATATAAAAATGGGAGCTCAGTAGATGAGCATCCAGCTTGGTTAAAGAGAGTTAGCAAATGGAGAACATAGCCTTATGTCCTCTGTGCTGGTCCCATTCTCCTAAAACAGGTAAAGCAGATGAGAAAAGCTGCCCAACCACTTTTGCATGATGAAGCTATCGTCACTTCCGAGTGGTCCATAGAACTTCTATGAAGCAAAATCACTGCTGCAAGAAGGATGCAATTTAAGATAACCCAATCCATCATAATAGGGATTTGCGAAATATTTCAATTCAGAGTCAAGTAGTGTGACCCCAGCTTAGCAAGTGTATCATGTATATCACTAGTAAGCCAAATGTTGTGGTACTGGGAAAAAAGCTGAATTGTTCCAAAATCTATTATTTTCCTCCTCTATATTTATTTTTGGTTTGTAAACCCTTGGGACACGTACTTGCCCTTTCATTCTTTATAAAGTATCTGTATACAGATGGTACTAACTTTAAAAAAAATTGCTTTTTTCAGAAAACTGATTTGTATGAACAGAATTATTATAATAAATTTATGGAAAGTTAATCACAAAGAAACTAATACGGCTGCAAAGTATGGAATGAATCTTATACACGGAAGGCATAAAAGAAAAGGATACACACCTTTTATCATCTCTGGTGGACTTGTGAGAAGGCTAAAAAGTTCTGGGATCAAATATGTAATTATTCAAAAGTTTCTTAAAGTTAATATACAAAAAAAAAACAGAACTGTTTCTTCTGGTCTTGATGGAGAAGGAGTTAGAGAAGCAACATAGAGTTTTGCTATTATACTATTATATTTGCTATTACAGCTGCAAGACTTTTATATGCACAATGATGGAAAGATCCACAGATACCTACAGTTGAGGATTGGATTGTTAAATTAATGGATTCGGCTCAAATGGCTAAACTAGTAAGCACTAATAAGAGAACACTCTACTTCTGGATTTATATCTATTTGGCAACCACTTTTGGAGTACTCGCTTGTGGTAGAAAAAAATGAAATTTTGTTCTTGGGTTTTAGTGATTAAATTGTTTTAAAAGAAATAATGTTACTATGGTTTAACTAATGGTAAGAGATTATATTTTTAAATTTATCTATATATGTACTGGAGAAAGTCGGAAGTTACTGTCTGTTTCTATTTTCTGTCTATTGACACTTTCATAGTTTTTTCTTTTTTCTTTAGTTCTATTCTCTATCTTTTCTAAACTTTCTATTTTTGTATTTTAACTATACTTTGAAAAACAATAAAGTTTTTTATAAAAAAAAGAGGATACACTCTCCACCAGATAATATCAAAATAAAACTTTGCCTTAGAAAGACCAATGTGCATATTTCTATTTTAACATGTGAAAGATTTGGTATCATAGTCTGCAGCAGGGCATACATGTGATATATAAATAAATAAGTAAATATAAAACTGTGAAGGCAGCCATTACACAATCTATATCACTGTATGGACAGGAACAAATCTTACCTCTTCATTTTCGATTTTCAATGTTGTCAGTCGAGACTGAAGTTGCTGATACCTAAGCATGAGTTCCCCTTGAACTGGCTGTTGAACACTGACCTGAGAAACCTGGAAAAGCAGTAGACACTGAGAAATCAGGTGAAAGAGGAGAAAAAAATGCACAGCTTTGGGCTCCTACAATTCTGCTTTGCATAATGGATCAAATCTGCAATCAAGACACAGGATAAAATATAGGATGCTAATAGTTTTCCTTTAATTAAAAGACTACAACAATTTACATTAAATAAATATTCTTATGGATAATTGGATATATACACATGTCACTACGAATAAGAGAACATGAAAATTGCTGTGGGTGCTTATATATGAGACACTAACAGGAAAATTATGGTACTGATCACCATGGATGCCTGGATGCTGTCAAACTGTTATTCATTATACAGAAGCCACAAACACCACAACTGTAACAGATGGGCTGACTGAACTGCCAGAAGCTTGATTCTCAGCACTGCTTGAAACGTGGCAACCTTCTCTAACATATGGCCCTCCCGATGCACTGGCTACACTATGTCTGACCAAAGAACAGTATCAGCAATAAATAATTAGGCAGGCAATTGTTCATTCTAGAATGCCATCTTAAACACTCTAAAAGTTTTCTGTTTGCAGCTAGTGTCTTGCTACACTTTTGAATGATTCTGGAGCACTCTGAAGAAGCTTGAATGATATAGGAAACATATAAAACCAACTTTCCCCTTCCTTTACTTACAGGTTGCAAGCTACAGTCAAATTCTCGTTATTTGCAGATTCTGCATTTGCGAATTCACCTACTGGCTAAGATTTATTTGTAACTGCAAAATCAATACTCATGGTGTTTTTACGGTCACGCAGAGCGGTGAAAAATTTGCGTCACCCAACATGCATGTTCCCAGCTGAGGTTTCAGTATTCACTAATTCAGTGTTCGCAGCAACTTTATAGAATGTAACTACCGCACATAATGAAAGTCCTCTGTATTTGGCCAAGGAATAAAAAGATTGCCAGTCTTGTGGCACAGTTGAATAGACAGTAATGAATGGTTGATCTGGCCTGGGATTTGCATAGAGTATCTAGTAAATTAAGTTCTACAGAAAATGTTAAAGAACGGTACTCTTGATATAGTTTGTTTGACCATCTTCTAGTGTCTGTAAAAACAGGCTCTTACTCTAACAACTCTTTCTTTAGCTGGATAAAAGCCGGAAACTAATGAAAGGAAATTACAATAAAGGAAAGTAGCTATCTAGATGCAAAAAAAATACTGTTTAAATTTCATCCTTTCTGGGAATCTTCATTGATCTAAATAAGAAATCGATGCATTTGAAGAGAATACCAGTTTCTTTGGATATCATCAGTGGTATCTAAGGCGATAACATCCTGGATTGAAAATAGCTAGAGAGATGGAATGTGGAATGTACCTGTTAGGTCAGTTAATAGGATCAAACTATGAATTATTGCCACTTGAGTGACTGCAGCATAAATAGAATTTTCCAAAAAGCACCATTTTCCAGTAAATGGTAATATCTCCATTTGACAACTAGAAATGGGTCAGCAGCCTAAGTGCTTCAGCATGTACTCATATACAAGAGTTAACACAGTCTCTACAAAATAAATTCACATTATTCATTAGCATACTAAGTTATATATTCAAGAGTATAGGGAGGCATGGTGTAGGGAATTGGAGTGTCTAGTACAGAGCTTTCCAAACTGTGTGTCGCGACACAAAAGTGTGTTGCCACACACACTCCTGCGGCGACACACCAACGGCGGCACACAAAAACTCGAAAGCGGCAGCAGCGCTTCCGGGTTTTTGCGCGCTGCCGCAACGGCGGCACTTCCAGGTTTTCCTGCGGTGACACACCAACGGCGGTTGGTGTGTCGCCGCGGGAAAACTTTGGAAAGCCCTGGTCTAGTACATCCATAGCAAGGAAAAACTATTTTTTAGGAAGAAATTATGGGATTCATCTAATTGTTGGAGATCCAGTTCTACATGGCAAGAGGAGTAATGCTCAAATGCAGGTTCATATTATATAGTCTTGTATCACAGGACCTCCCTTTTGACTACAAGTTATGTTTTAGAGATTTCTAGAGATTTCTTTGGAGTTAAATAACAGGAAAACAAGGAAATGGATATTATGTATTCTTACTACTATAAAACAGAAGACTTTACAGGGATGGAATGACATCTGTTCTCTATAAATTATACAACTGCTTAAAGAATTTATGTCTCCTTCCAAACTTGACAAACTTCCTACCATAGGAATTCTTGAGTGGAGAACTATTTAAAAATTTGGTCACCAATTACTGACCTCATCACCCATATGGGGTTGGAACTCAAATTTCATTGGGGGACAGAAGGCTGTTGGATACATTTCCATGAATCTCTGCTTGTCACTTCGTGGCTCCAGATTGTCAACAGCACTTTCAATGATGTCCAAGCCCTCATGTCGTGAGGTTTCAAGGTTATATTCTGCAGAGAGATATGTTCTTAAGGCTCTGTTCAGGCTTGCATGATATCCAAGATCGCAACACTAACAGAATATCCAAAAGAAGAAAATACAGTTAGAAATAAAAATCAAATTTCAACACAATAGCTAAAAGCAACTACTTTATTCACACATAATAAAACTGTACAGCTTATTTAATAATCAATGGGCTGATGTTATTAAATATTTTAAATAAAAGACTAAAAATATATAATGTAATTCCAACTATTGAATAATTATTGGATAAGGAAGAACAACCGTAGTGGAAATCAAGTTACTAAAATTATGATGTGTTCTATGGTTTTCACACTAATTTCATGATAAGTTGTCATGTTGATCTTAATATTTATCACTCTATCACCTTTATCAACTATTGTATAGAGATAATGGTGGGATGTGGAAGAAATGCCACATAATCTAACATTGCATTGACTATCTGTAGGCATATCAGCCAATATTAATGGTTGTACGAAGATGACACTTAGAAATCTACCCCAATACAGGGGAGACTTATATAATTATTGTTCTGGTAATATTTTGACATCTCAGATTCATACTGTACTCTACAATGACTGGCAGGTTCAGCAGACTGAGGTTCAGAACATTGCCCTAAAATTTGTAAGGAATTTGAAATCATTATTTTACATATTTCAAATAAAAGTAAAACTCTCTATAGCAAAAGCATATCTTGTATACCTAGTCTAAGCTAGCAGAATGAATCTCCAAGTTACTGTGCATGTATTTCAGTTATCTTGTCTTGTAAACACACTCTTTAATTTGACTGTTTTCTGAAAAGGTTCCCTAACCTTTGAAATAAAGGCTATTTCACCTAATGCTATTTCAAATAGGAATTAAATATGTTTTAAGTGTACCCTTAAAATGTTAAGTGTGGATATTCTGGCTGCCAAACGAGCACATCTGATGACAAAACCCCAATTTACTATTATGTAACATTTGAAACATCATTACTGCCTCTTGAGCAGGGTGATAAACTATTGGTGAAATATGAATGTTTAGAAATACGGAAATGAGTGTGGAAATCAGGGCAATCTGGAAGTTAGCAGTAAACCTGAAATGGAGAATTTGAAAAGGATATTTTAATGTATAAAAGCATAAAAGGCTATGAAAATGACTTACTTGGACAACTACTAATTTAAATGGATTTATCTATATCACTCTACCTGGAGTAAATTAGCAATTTTAAAGATTTACTATAAGGAATATTCATGATCTGGTGAAAAACATGCTTAGGGTGCCAGATTAACACTGGGTAGTTCTATATCTTTCAGATTCTATCTCTCAACTGACATCACGTCTTATTGATAGTTTTACATTAAAGCATTGAAATTGTTGGAAGGAATGTTTATTCTGTAATAGAAATTATCTTAGGCTACTATATGAATATTTAAGTCAGAATTGTATACTTTATGAAAAAAGCAGAATAGAATTAATAATCAAGTCATGTATTAAGGTAGGAGAGTTAACTTCTTAATTTACTTCACTTTTCTGCAGTCTGGTTCAATACATGCCATCAGACCCATTTTAACACGGAGGGTATTGTCAATTTTGACTTATACGGAAGTATTTTCATAATTAACACATTTCTTACTTTGGAGCAGTCCTAGCTGTTAGGCTGGAAGCCTGCACCTGAGTATGCCCACATTGTTATATGTCTTCCCTGAAGTACAGGACATAGCAAGTATATGTCCTATACTTCAATAGAACAAAAGGTGACAGTAAATAAAATACTGTAAGCCTCTTATAATTGTGATTAACATAACACTAAGCCATTTTAAAGAACAAACAGCAGACCCAGAATTCTAACATGATCCTGTGGCACAAGAATTTCATAAACACAACTACTTACATCAATCAGGTCTGAAAGGTCATGAATATAATATTTGAAAACAGAAGCATTCGTTGCTTCGAGGGTTAGCAGATACTCATTTCTGGCTTTAATAGATTTCAGTTTGTTTTCAGAGTATTTGGCTTGACGCTGAGAATAAAAATAATGTAAAGATGGCAAAAATTATATCAACATAATTGTGCAAAAATTATAGATTTATGACACTATTTCACAAAGTAATAACAAAATGGAATATTCACTATATGTAAACGTTGATGTTCCGTTCTAAAGAAATTTATGTAGTTATATGCAAACCTGTTTTTGGTTTTACTGGGAGGGGGTTGTTTGTTTTTATTGTTTGTATATATTGTTTTTATTCATGGGTTGTGACCCACCCAGAGTTCGGTCTAAGTTGGGCAGTCATATACATGTTTTAAATTAATAAATCTGGAAACAATGCAAGAATGCAAGATTCAAATATAATACATTACCAGGAGTTTCAGAAACATACTTTTACAATGAATATTCTGTTGGTTTATTATTATTACTATTATTTTTAAAAATTTCATATTACTATAAACTGTATATGACACAGATCACGGGATGTTGCAAGAAACTGAATAGAGTTGTTTCCGAAACCAGACAGGCAAAGTTGGTACAGTAATTGGTGTGCAAATTGGTTGTGTGATCCACCCTATTCTCTTACTACAGCATGCCATATTGACCAGTGGGAGTCCTGACTCACTAGCCACCAATAGTGGAGGACAAAAATAAAGAGTTTCTTTAGCAGAAGAGAAAAATCCTGCAGGGATGAAATGGAAAGGGTAGCAAAGACTATTGCTCTGTGGATAACGTGGGTGTTTGTGTGTGTGTGTGTATGAGTGTATACTGGTATGTTTGTTTAGCTTTAGTTTTCAATTTCTAATATTGCTCTTACAAAAACGTTTAGTTTCTGTAGGTGCAGAAATACAATCACAACCCTTCAAGACACCAATGAAACATCAGCTCCCCCATCTCTAAAGGAGAGGACCACTCATGTGGGTATGAAACTCTTTTAGCTCCAGCCCAAACTACCCATTCTAATACAAATCTATGACCAAAGTGCAAATAAATTTTGGAATTACTACCATTTTAATTCCAAACAATTAAGGCAAACTGATCCTTACTTTTTCTTTCATTTTTTCAATTTTTTTCACTGAACTCCGTCTTTGGTGTCTTTCTTCCAGTCGAATGTGAAAAACAGGATCTCCTGACCTGCCAATTTGTTTTTCTTCTTGCTTTTCAGCCTCTTTCAATTTACTTTCTGCACTGATGCTCTCAGTATGATACATATGGTATGTTTTCATGACCTGAGTCCAAGAGAGTTAAAGGTGAGATCAGAAAAGATGAAGGAAACCGTATCATACACTATTTTAATATTGCCTTGTCTATTCTAGGGCTCAGGACAGGTTACAGCTTCTAAGTCTGAGGTATATTATGAACCCTTTGATTGGAAAAAAAGTACATAATTTTAGAAAGTATATAATTAAAAGTGTCTGCCTTGTTTAATTAATAATTCTACAACATTGTAGTTTGCCTCAGGGATTATAGTTTAAATATATAATTATTTTCATAAAGTATTTTAAATCTCATTTTAGGAACAGCAACATCAGCTATCGGGAAGGTTAGGCCTTTAAAGAAAGAAGTGCCATGTATAAAGTATGCCACTGTGTATGTATTTTATTTATTCATTGATTTAAAATATTTATAATGACTCATAAGCCATGCATATCTGGATAGTTTACAGCAAATATGCAAACTTGGTCATTTTCAGATCCTAGATGTCTATAGAATTATGATTAATAATTTCTAGGTTCTCATTCCCATTCCAAAATTCACACTTTTAATTGTATGCTGTAAACAGGCTTGTAACATCTGCTCCTGTTTATTCAATACATACAACCAAATTACTTCTAAAAGCAACTGAAAGACAGTTTATTATTTTGTATGGTGTATAACTTCAGGTAATAGAGTATGACTATTTCTACAAGTTCTGTTAATGTCCCCAAAAAAACCAGAAATAGCATTCATACTTTTCAAAAATCACCACAGTGAAAGGATATAGTGATATAAATAATAAATATTTTATTTATTTTATTTATAATTCAAATTTATCACCACCCATCTCCCCCAATGGGGGACTCTAAAATAAATAAATAAATAAATATAGAGATGAACACACAGCCCTGCCACCTGCAACTGTCCTGTGCTAATGGGGAAGATCAGCAGAAACTCTAGCTACCCCCTACCTACCGGGGGGTCAACTAACTGACATAGAAAGTGCTCTACCCTAAGACTGAGAACAAGCAAAACAAGGAACATCCAATATTAATATTTCATGTTCACCTGGAAAGGTGAAACTGTTTAAGAATCACATTAACTTTAATGAATCCTTAAAGTAGCTGCACTCATCTTAAAGTAGCTCACTTGTCTGAGTTGGAAAACTTACCAGAGTCAAACCTGATCAGTATATGTGGGAGACCTCCAAGGAATACAAGGGTTGTAGGCTAGATTAGGAAGTTGAAAAAAACATCCCAGATGAAGATAACTGAAACCCTTTGATGCCAAAGCCAAGGAAACTTAATGCGTCCATGACATCATCAGGAATAAGGTTCAACTTGAAGACTTCACCTACTTATTATAATATCTACCCTGGTTGCCACTCCATTTCCAAATGTAATTTAAAGTTTATGTTACCTCCTTTTAAGTCCTAAATGGCTTTAGATCATGATAGCTAAGAAACTGCTTGCCCTGTCTGTTCCCTTTTAGATGTAATCTTTATTTATCCAAATTAATATGGCTGCTTATCTCAACAAAGTGACTCTGGGCAGCTAATAACAACTGAAAACAGCAACTTCAATCCTCACCTCAGTGAAAAGCTTATGCAACAGCAATATTAAAACGAATTAAGTATTATTATTTTTTAAAAAAAGATCAGTAACATAGATGAGTTAGGGTTTATACTGCTACACATATAATTATATGTATATATTCTATTTCTGTCCCCCTTTTTTTCTTTCTTTATTTTGTTTTTCCTGCTGCTTTTTACTTAATTAAATAAAAATAAAAATTATTTAAAAATAATTAAAAACAATATATCAACACCAAAACAAATATATAGTGGCAGCTCAGACAAAAAAGCAAGCAACCCTCAGTACAGCCACCTCACAAGCTTTGACGGACATTCTGACCCAAAAGGCCAATGGGGCCTATAACCAGCTGGCATGGATCAACCCCCCCAACAAGCTTCTAGTCTAATTTATCTTATCCAAATCCAGAAATGGAATGAGAGGGATAGAGAATTCACTATGCTATAATCCAAAGAACTATGAATTCTGCCCACCAAGTTTATTGATTTCCTCACCTCTCTCCAACTGGAGCCACTTGAAAAATTGACAAATTTCTAAAACATTTGGTTAAATTACAATACGTGAAGTTCCTAAGCACCCATCTCCCTCAACACAAGTCACTTCAGACTTTGAAGATGGCCTTGTCCTCTTGGTGATGGGAGAAATAAGTATTTGGTTTTAGAGACAGAACACCAAACACACACAATCTGAACTCTGTTCCTCTATCCTTCAGCGATATAAACATTTTCATGAATAAGAACCTTGATAAAGGAACAGAGAAATGTGTGTAATGTTGAATTCGCTTGCTAAGACAAAGCTGAACACAAAGTTGTTAATAAATAGCTTCCATAAAGGAAATGCACACATTTTAAAAACTAATACAGTTTATATAATTTAAAAACACTGCACAATTAATTGCATGTCCCATGAAAAAGAAATAGTGAGTGGAAGAGAAAGACATTAATACTACTTTCAGTTTAATGCTGCATTACAAATTAATAGCTGTAAAATAAAATGTCCAGTATAACTAAATACCAATATCAAAACACCCAATGTAAGTAGTAGGCTGAAGAATGGACTTTACTCTGTTTAAGCAATAATTCACTTAAAATTCATGTATGTTTGTGAAGATTCATTTTGTTAATTTGAGCCAAATGAAATAATTCACCCAAGATTCTTATACTGTAGATATTTTTATCTGCAATACTGGTCTGATAGTTGACTAACTGGTATGTTCTTTTATTTGCCTTCAAGTAATCCAACTTTTTAAGTTACAATATTATTTAGTATTCCAGGTAGTTCAGTACAAAATAATTTGTTATGCTACAATAGCATGCAAAAAACTTTTCTCCCTACTTGACAGCAGTAGATGAAAGGATTTAATTCTTTTTTCTCATGCATTGACTCCATAGCTCCATTATATAGGTAAAGTAAAGGTTCCCCCCGCACATTTGTGCAGTCGTGTCCGACTCTAGGGGCCGGTGCTCATCTCCGTTTGTTAGCCGAAGAGCCAGCGTTGTCCGAAGACGCTTCCACGGTCATGTGGCCGCATGACGTGCGCGGAACGCTGTTACCTACCCACCGAAGTGGTACCTATTCATCTACTTGCATTTGCATGCTTTTGAATTGCTAGGTTGGCAAGAGCTGGGGCAAGTGTGGGAGCTCACTCTGCACGCAGGGCTAGAGATTCGAACCTACGAACTTGCGATCTTCCAATCGACAAGCCTGGCGTCTTACCCGCTGAGCCACCACGCCCCACTACATTATATACTTGAATACTAATCAGAAGTTACACATTTTAATTTTAAAATAGTTCCTTTTGGGAGGCATTCATTGCATTAAATCTGTCCTACGCTGTGGCATATTTCTTAACTGCTTCTTGATGGTTCATCCTAAAAGGCAGAAGCTATCCGCCACTTAGATATCCTCACTGACAATTCTAAGGCTGGTTGTTCTAATTGTTGTTATTAGTTTAGTCTTATTTATATTTAATTTTAATTTCATTTTTTCACTATGCTCCTTGACTTTTATTACTAGACCTTGTATATCCTTTAAATTTTTGCCTATCAGAGTACTGTTATAAGCATAGCATTATTGATGTTATTGATGTTTCTTCCTCCAATTTTAAAACCACATTCTTTTTCTAATCCAGATTCCTTTAATATATATTTAGCATATAGGTTATAATATATACAACCTTGTCACACTCCTTTGCCAATCTGGAACCAATCTGTTTCGCCATGTTCTGCCTGTACTATGGCTTCCTGACCTGTATGTAAGTTTCTCATGAGGTCAATGAGATGTTTTGGGATTCCCATTTTTCTAATCAAATTCCACAGTTTGACATGATCAACACAATCAAAGGCCTTTCTATAACCAATGAAGCACATACTGGCATCTTTTTGGTATTCTTTGGCTTTCTCAATTATACAGCATGCATCAGCAATATTACTTGTCCACAAAAATAATTTAATCAGTGATAAAATAGAAGTATCTCCAGATAAATATAAATATATGATAACAGTGTGGTAATGATGCTTTTGAGAAAAAATGAGTGGATTCACAGATTCAAAAAACAATATCAGACAGTTTTGAAACTATAAACAGAGGTTCCAAATGGAAGCCCCAATCCATATTACATTCATACTCACATTGCTAATTCATTGCACTTTTGCTTGGGCACTCACTTCCTATTTTTAGAGGGTTTTTTTTTTTAAATTAACCATTAGAACCATAGAACTGTAGTTTTGGCAGTAGTGTATTATTATTTATTTCCTTATGTTCAAATCCATAGTGTTTGTGTATTTTGTTTATATAGGTTTGATTTATCTGGTCACTAACTAAAACAAATTCTCTCTATATCTATCTATCTGGTGGAAGCCCAAATGTAAGCATACATTTATAGCAATACTGCTGTTTAAGGATTTTCATTATGACAGCAATGCCAAGCCAATCCAGCTTGCAATGGACTAGCACACAGTGATACGATATACTGTAAATTGCACTGACCTGAGACACAATTTTTGTTAGCATAAACTTAGTGCTTCCTCTATTTGTATGCTTCTCTGAATGCAGCTCCTTTTAATTTCAATTACATTGTACTTGCTACCCACAAATGCCTCCCCAAATTTACTATATTTAGCAATAAGGAAAACATACAATTGAAATGGGAGGATCATTTTAGATTTGTAGAGAATTAGGTAATGGAGGCAGATCATCCCAAGATGCTGTTGAAAGCAAAGGGGTAGATGGGAGGTGGAATCCACCTCACAGAAAGTACCAAAAGCAAGTAGCTCAAAGTAGAGAAACCTTTACTGGTTTCTTCTTCACTTATCAAGGAAAGCATGTAGAGAATAGTTTTTGAAAGTCTGTCCAACCCTTAAAAGGAGATCAACTCAAAGCAGCTCCATTTTTGGTCTCATGACCAAGGGACAGGAGGAGGGAGGCTTAAGAATAGAGCAGTTGCCCATCTCCCAAAGCGATGCACTAAGAAAAATTGTTCTGCATTTTTTTTCTCTGCAGCTCCTGGCCAGATCCAGCCCATTTTCAAACTCCATCTTCCTTCTGTTGGCTTCTCCCACCACACCAAATTTGATCTCTTTCTGTTTTAAGAGTATTATTCTGCTGTTTGGCAAATGGTCAGATGGACAGTGTCCTGAGCCTTTTACATAATTTCTTTCCAATATTTCATAGGGTTTGAAGGAATAATAAAAGCAGTTAGTCTTTAGCTCAATTAGAAACATATAGATGGATGTCTTTTTGGAGTCTAAATCAACCATCTTATTTGTTTAGATATCACCAGATTAATATTATTCTAAGACAAGTTGACTCAACTAAAAACATTTAAAATTATGTAAAAGTGGATTTTCAATCAATAATTATTTCCTTCACAGCCAAATCAATGTGCTTACCGTGTAAAGCTCATTAAGAACCCTCATTAAATCCTCATGAAGCTGGAATGCAATTTCTTTGCTCTGTAATTAAAAAGGAATTATTAGGAAAAGAAACTTAAAACTACTGTTGAGCAAAAACTGGATGAAAGATTTTTCACTGAAGCTTTTATAGACACAAAACATATTCTCCCATTTTTTGTTCTGCCTTGTGAACAGCAGAAATGTATGTTCATGGGACAAGTGTCAGGGAACAAAACACATTACATGACTGTTGTGAAGACAATTAAGCCAATGCTAATTTTGCCATTCTTCAACAATTA
Organism: Charina bottae; assembly: GCA_023362775.1. Taxonomy (NCBI): domain Eukaryota; kingdom Metazoa; phylum Chordata; class Lepidosauria; order Squamata; family Charinaidae; genus Charina; species Charina bottae. Next base: position 53,184,665 of record JALMGJ010000006.1, read on the forward strand.
AATCATCCATAACATGGCAAAATAGAAAATGTTGACAGGTTCCCTTCACAACAAGGCTTTCTTTCTTCTTCTTGACATTTATTCATAGTAAGGACATTGAAGCTTTGTTTACCCTTGGTAGTACTACACATTTGCAAATTAGCCAACTGAACAATTATTGTAGCCACTCCACTGGTAATGGACTGATTGCCATGCTTTCTCAGCTACTTTAAAATAACAATCTAAAACCGCTGTGACTCCAATCAGTGTTAGGTTCTCACAAGAGTCAGAATGACTGTTTTATGTTAATTGATTATGCTACTGCACTTTTACTGAAAAAATAGGTTCTGCTTTGTTGGATCAGAACTAAGGCCATTCAATTTAGCATTCTTTGTAAGTGAGTAGTTAACACCCAACATCCCTCTTCACTGGCCATTCTGACTGACAATGATGAGATTTGTAGTTCAATACCTGGAAGGCCACAAGTTTTTAACCCTTTTTTATGCAATTAGAACAATAATGGTCAATTTTTCAAGGACATAATATTAATTTACTATATGCAGGCAGTTGTTTATTTGTGAGTTTGCTGATATACTAAATAACTTAAGTCACTGCATTTGTATTAAAAATGCAACTTTTATTTAGTACAAACAGGCAACTTTTTAAAAAGGTTTTTAAAATAGTTTTAAAAGGAGTCACAGATGGTATATTTGGTAACATAGTGATATCATGGGGAAAATCCTGGGTTTTTTGGGAGGGGGGTTGTGTACATATATCCGTATAATCTAATTCATTTTCCAAGAGTTCACAGTATTTTTGCTTCATTTGACAATAAAACTGCCTGTGACTGATGCCAAGCATTAGCACAGCTCTGGAAATAGATCACTTTGCATTTCTGCTTAGATCTGGAATCAAATCACAATGTTTTCTCATCTCTTCCCGTGTTGCTAAATCTTTCCACCATTCGGCTTTTCTTCTCTCTGACAATATCATCTTGTTCCCTATGCTTTGTATATCCTTCATGAAATCTCTTCCTCAAACTTTCTGGGCACCTTAAACTGGCAATGCTGTTTACATTCTGCAACTAGCCCTTGAGTGGCTAAAATGTTTATTTAACTAACAGAAGGCCAATAGAGTGGAGAATACCAATCGAAGAGAATATTTGTAGCTCAGGGTTGAACTGTGGAGTCCTTGGTGCACTCTGAGCCTTGCCAATTCTAGAGAATTCCTGGAAGCTTGGCACTCAGAAAAAGCAGCCATCAACAGACACATAGAGGTAAACAACATTTACATACCATTCATAAGAGACAATAGAAAAGCCAGAAGACCAGAACACCTCCTTGCCAGCAATCAACAACCAGATAGGCAAGGATTAACACCAAGATTAGCATCAGAGGAACAATCAAACAACACAATAGACCCTAATCAAGGAACTATTAACTCAGTCAATCAACCAAGCAGCAAACATCAACCGAATCAAGGAACTACCAAGGAGAGTACAACACCCCCACCAACACAGGCAGGACAAGCCAGAGTATATAAACAGAGAGCAAGTCCCACTCCCTTTTCACACTGAAGATGTTGCCTAGCCTGGCAATGAAACGTCTGCAAGAAAACAACAAGGCTCAGAGAGCACCAAGGACTCCACAGAGTGGAGAATGACAATACAATGGTATTGATACAAGTATCTATTAAAAAGAGCTATGGATTTGCAGAAAAATTGACTGGTATAAATTGATTGCTTCAAATTCAGAGAATGTTTTAAGTGAATTGCTACAGTAAACAGAACTTTAAAGGGTTATAGAATTGGAAGGTCTCCTGGAGATTTTCTTAGCCTAAAAGATGATGATTTGTTGACATGAATTAAGTAATGCTTATAAATATAATTTGGGGGCTTTGCCTTGCTCTCCTTGGTGAGGGGTAGGTGGGTGCAAGGCTACATCCAGTCAACATGCAGCTACAATGGGTCTTAGTTCACCAACTATGGCTTGTGGGCACCCTAAGGAAATCTCATCCTCCTCCTTCCTTCCCCCCCCCCTTCAAATATACCCCAATCTTCAAGGAAAAGATTCTTGGACCCAGGAGCTTCAAACACTTTTCTAGTATAAGCACAGATTTTGAAACCCACATATTCCTATACTGTATTTAGAGTGAAAAGCCACATTTATGTTCATGTCTCTCTGAAGTTCTTTCTATGGGATGTAATAACCCAAGGGGGAAAATACAGTTTAAAAAAACAAGTGACCTTTGAAATGATCTAAAAGCTTTTATGAATATCTACTTGACATTTATGCTGGAAAACAAATGCCAGCACTCCCAGTTAATTGGATCCTATAGCCACTGAGCATCTCACAGCTCTTCTAGTAGGCTGCAAATTGAAGAACTGTGTCTTTCCCTGATCCTAATCAGAGAGCAGAGACAGATTTAATCAAATTAATTGTGTGCATGTGAGTTGTAAAAGAGAAATGTTTATTACTGGCACAGAATTAATAGAGCAATTGGGGTAAACATCTTAATTGAAGAGAGAATATACTCTAATTAAATTAAATGTGGAGGGCTTACATAGCTCTTTCCCCCCCTCACCAAGCAACATTAGATTTCTTAACAGGAAAATAGGCAATATTAAGTGTATACCAAAAGCTATTATCAAAGTGACATTTCAATTTTATTTAGAACATGTTTACTCGAAACTAAATTCCACTGAGTACAATGAGGCTTGCTCCCAAATAAATATCGGTACAACTGCCACCCAAAATGTGTATTTGTTATAACTTTGCCCTGGATGGGTATCTAAAAGTTGTTAGCAACTATCTGAAGTCTCTAGCAAGGAAAGATAGCACAGGCTACATAAATGTGACTTTAATTAGTTAATATCAAATCATAAAGTTGGAAAAGTCCTTAGAGGTCATCTAGTCCGACCACATACTCCACGCAGGATCCATTAGAGATCTATAGCAGATGGCCATCCAGCTGTTGTTCGAAGACTTCCAGTGTTGAAGAACTCACCGCTTCACGTGGCAGCTGGTTCCACTGGCTGAAAGTCTGTATAATCAGGAAATTTCTCCTACTGAACCTAAATCCTTCTTTGCATTTTTAATCTGGTCCTGCCCTCTGGGGATAGAGAGCAAGTTCACTCCCTCTGTGTTACAACCCTACAGATACTTGAAGACGTCTACCATATCTTCCCTTAGTTGTCTCTTCCATAGGCTAAACAGACCCAAAGTAAATGGTACATAATTGAATAGAAAGTACCATAGATTTTTAGAGATAATTTCTCGGACAACTAGGCAAAGGCTGCAAAGCCCTGCCAAAATGCTCAATCAGTGCCCATTCTTCCATGTGCTGTATAAAAACAGAAAGCGAAAAATATCTTTAAAAAGTAGGCTCTGGTTAAAAGACTTATGGGCATGCCATCATCTCAAAATGCTTCCTTAGCTGGAAGTGAACACAAAAAAATATAAAATCTGATAGAATTTGTCAGCAATGGAAGGCACAGAAGAATGTGATCCGGTGAATGGAGGTTCATCTAAGGAAAGATGTGAAGAATATTAGCTATACAAGCCTACAGTTCACTTTGCTAGAATTACAGTACAGAGTACAGATGTTCAGATTGCCATCAGGTTCCTAATTTAGACAAACTCATCCCCTGATATAACTAAGCAATCTCCTTTGTTTTATCCTCAAGAGCCACCTAAAAAGAATTTACAAAGTTCATTACAATTGTTTGCATTTGGACAATAAGTTACGGTAGAGTTTTTAGCAAGACGATAGCAGTGTTTTCTTTTTCATTGAAAATATAACTTCTCCCAAGTATTTTAAAAATAATATAATTGTACATTGGCTTAGATTTGATATCCATAGACTATCTCCCCTTTGTTGAAGATAAGACAGTATAAATAAAGAAACATGTCGCATTTAGCTTTTCTGTATTTAAAATAGTATGTTCTTGTCACTCTCACCAAAAAAACCCTCTTCTCTATATTTATGGCAAAAGAATGTCATAATGAAGTCAGTTTCCAATCTCCTGCAGAGCATTCATTTTAAAATTATGTCTTTTAGATAGTTCTACTTGATTGGAAATGAGAGAAATAAAAATGTTACCTTCTTGAACATTCTGGTGGAATCTTCACTTATCTGCATAAAACGCATGATGACATTGTTCAGGTAGATATCGCTCAGGGTCGCATGGTCTTTGCTTTCTCTTCTCACTTGGTTGAGAAGTAAATACCAACAATTTACTGGAGATAGTAGATTCTGGTCTTTCCTAGTAAGCATACATATTTTATACAGTTTGTATCTGTTGCAGGCATATACCATTGTGTTTTATTTATTTTAATTAAAATATTCACAACCATTAAATTACATAAACCCATAAACAAAGCCAGCATTTTCAGGGATGTATTTAAGTGTGAATTATCTCTTAACATTCATTAAGTACCCTTTCAATGCTGAAAATTAGGATTATGAAAGCACGGTAAATCCTTCCATTGCATATTTAAGGATAGTTGATAGTTGAAAGTCCACATATTATTTTGTAAATAAGGCAATAAACAAATATGCCATTTTTAAAAGATAATCTATATTCATTTATACTGTAAATTTACTTTTATCAACAGCATTCATATCCATGCAGGAAGTCAACAAACAATAGTGAATAAGGCCCTGTCCAGATGGTATGCTTTCGTGTTTACAGTTCAGAGCTGTAGCCTAAAACATTCAGGGACAGGACATCCCCATGGTCCCTTGTGGGAAGCAAGTCATAAAACTGGGAAGGCTAGGTGCCCTAGGTGGCACAAAAAAGTGAAAACAAGCAGATGCATTATTGTCTTCTGGTTCTACTTTTTGTAAAGTCTGGAGGAAAAAGATGATTCCATGTTAGGTCTCCATAACTTTACATAATTATATAAATACTGCAAAAACAATCCAAATTTTGCTGTTCAACATGTACCAGCACAAAGACACTGTATTTGACATAAACTTTGGTGGTTGGGTGTCAGACAGATTCAAAACATAGAATACCTGCTTCATTTCTCCATCTCTAAAATGTTTTTTTTCCTCCTGGAGAAAATCTATCTACGTGGTCGCTAAGCATTAACACTGAAATGGATAATCAATTAATAATGGATACTATAGTAAGGAATGTTCCACAATTTCTCTGGGAGGGGGAGGAGTTGAAATCACCAAATTCGAAAGTGATTATGCACATTAAAAATCAAAATACAAAAGGACAAATATTGCTATTTTAATAAACAACATCAAAATTAAACAAGCATACAACTCTCAAATGAAAAACATTTACAAATGAAATAAATTAGTCCTATTCAGATTCATAGTATCAGTCTGTTAAATCTTGACCTGGGCTAGAAGCAAGTCATATATCTGGATATTCACTCTAGGAAATCCTGCCTTCACATACTCTGGTTTCTTTGCCATAACTCCTTGTTAGGTCTAAACAGGAATACTTTGGTTTAAGGCTCATTAATAACCAGATTATGCGACCAAAATAAGGTTCCTTGTTCCACATTATAATTTAGAAGACATCCTTAGACTACAGTTCAGATTTCATTTTTAGAAAATATGTATTTTCTAAAAGTTAGGATGTCTTCAGAAAAATTGGTTGAGCAGAAGCAGCACACAAGATCAACTCTAGCCTGAGAAACCATGGTTGATTGGACAGCAATTCTGAAAATTAGTTCAGCCTTCAGTTATATAAGGAACCTTGGCTTACTTGTACTGTTGATGATCTTTAGTACTTCTTGTTTTTGCCATGAACCTTTCAGCTAACTTCTCTAGATTGCGTGAATATTCCGTTTCTATTTCTGCCTTTTTGCGAAAGAAATCTTGCAAGTCTTGAAGAAGCTGCACTCTCATCTCAGTTTGTTGCTCCAGACATTTCTGTTGTTCTATTAGCTGAGCTCGAATTTCTAGATGGAAACACAGCAGTGTGGTTAGAAGTTTACTAATTTGCCAATAACCCTTCTAATGCATATACTTTTATGAAGTTTGTACCATACAACTTAGGAATAATGAGATCACTAGCTAGAATGTTCAAATGGTTCATGGAAAGGTTACCTTTGATGCTTGTCAAAGGAAACATGTTAAATCTGCAATGAAAGAGTTTCACAGGTTATCAGTAAGAATCTTGGATAAATTAAAGGAGTTGCATTCAATATTTAAAGCCAAAAATATTCTGTATCCACATTACATGAGGTCTTGAAAAATACTGCTTTCTGTATAAATGTACATTTCCTGGCATGGTTATATCATTTTATAAATTCTGTTTTGAATGTGAAGGGCAATTATACTTCCTTGATTGTTTTGAAAAGTGGAAGCTTTTCTGTAGTGCCATATCTTTTGTCAGCAGGAAATTTTTTCAAGCCTCAGAAGATCGTCATGACCTTTTCATTCTGAAATCCAGGTGGCCTTCAAGTGAATTAGCTGCTGAGGCTTTCTTGATATAATTGTAAATCTGGAAATCTCTTCCTTCTGATCTTTTTGGTTATTTGTTGGCATTTTATTTTATGTTTTATTATAATTGTAAGGCAACTTCAGCTCCTGAAGATCAAAAGCAGCATAAGACAAATAAGTAGCCTAAAGACTTAAGTATCTTGTTTGCTGAATGAAGGCGAGTCAAAAAACCAGATCTGGACTTAATATTCCAAAATGAGGGACAAGGAAAATGTTTTTTAGCGCTGACGTTGCTATGTCAGACCTCTCCCACCACTTGCTTGTAACATCTACCAGCAAATATAACAAGTGTCACTGTACCATACATTTCCCTTTAGCAGATGTGTACAAGGGAACACATTACACAATGACATGTCATGTGTTCTTTATTTTCAACACTGCAAGTGAGAGGAGGTTTCAAGTGGTAGCAACTCCATGTCTTATAAACATCGTTTCGCCTCAAAGGGAGTGAATGTTAAGTACTGGTGGTGCTTGATGGAATGTCTTCTTTATCTAGAATGAAACAGAAACATCTACGCTTCCCCTTATAGTTTCACACCAGTTGGCATGCTTCCATTAGTGTCTGGTAACTTTTATTTAATGCATATATTTCTGTGGCATTAGAGCACTAAGTACTTTTCTGACCACCTAAAAGAAAATAATTTAGAATAATGTTGCTATAATATATATTTTATTTCACATTTCTTTTCAAACACAAATGAAACACACATACAAAAGGACCAGAAAGCATATATTGTTACTCTCAGGTATTAAACATTTAGATTCTCTTCCCCCATCTGATTATTAAAACTTGTTCATAATCTTCTATAACTCATGTATGTATGTATGTATGTATGTATGTATGTATGTAGGATATTAACCCTATAATAATATATAATGATGCAATACATGTTAACAACAGTAGAAATTCAAAATGTTAACAAAAATTCACCAAACTTCCAATCTGTCTTTGATAGAAAAGAATTTAGATTGGGGAATTTGAGAAACATGAATCAGAGTATTTTTATATAGTCAAGTTATCAGATTCAATGACTGCAATATTAAGTGAAGAAATCCGGCATGATTAAAAGAACTCACAGCTCAAAGCTCTAGACTAGAGAGCTCTTATATCATCTGCTATCATCCCCCCAAACAATACATTTCTGTGGAGGAAGCTGACACATACAGATGTAACTCATTGAATGATGAAACACCAAGTAGTTTATATTTTATGTATGACTCACTGTACTCAGAAAGAAATTCATCACCAGTCTACTTTCTTTCCTAGCCATATTATTGTTTTTTTTTTTACCTAATCTTAGCTTTCAATATTGCATGTAGCCCTGCATTCCTGTCTTGGCTGTGTGTTCTGAATTGTGGATTCCAGACTTTCCTCTGCATTCTGTATCCAATGTTGTGTCCTGTGTCTCTTCAGGGTTTTCAATAAAACATCTCCTTTAACACAAACCCTCCAGGGTGTTATCCGAGTAGCAGGTTGCTCAGCAGATGCTGAAGAAATTGTTTATAACTTGGAGTGGAGCTGGTAAGAACATTCCTAAGGGAGTATCACCATCTGTTTTGAGAGAAAAACCTAAGCAATAATTCTTCCTATCATTTTTTTCTTTACTTGCACATATTCCTTACAAAATAGGTGCAGAGTTTTAACCATCCAAGGTGTAAGACTATACAAAGACAGAATAAAAGGCTGGTTTTCAATGGTTCTTGAAATAACGAAATCATTATTATGGTTTCTTGATTTGTTTTTTAAGTTGCTATGAAGAAAAACTAAGGAGTTCTTTCACTATGAAAACTAAACATCGAAGTACTGATTATTATGGGTTTTTTTTAGCGACCATGAATTCTGTTTAACTCTGATAAGGTGACTATATTCCCATTAATCAGTCCTCCCATTAGCGAAAGAAAATCATATGAATATTCTCATTTTTAATAGCTTGATAGCAAAAATAACTTGCTATGCATAGTTATTTATATCGTTCTTTCTTAAACATTTCAAGACCATGGAACCCCAGACTTTTTCAAATATGAGAAATACAATTTTTTTTTAAAAGGAAAGCAAATAAAAGGAATATTGAATAATCTTTTCATAATATACTTTTTTCTTTTATTTGATACATTATAAAACAATGGGATATATGAGCTTGTACATGAAGGCATATTTCATCAATGTTTGAAGTGAGATTTATCAAAAAACCCTCTTAGAGCCAGCATAGTAGTCAATTTAGTCAGATATTTGGCATTATTCATAGTTAAGTCCCATTTATTAAGGAGACAACAACAACAGTCTTTATTGCGGTCATTAACCAGCACAAGGAAATTAGTATTCAAATATCCAAACTATCCAAAACCAAATTGACAACATCAGGGCAATCAGGAAAAGTACATAATTTTGGTTAAAAGACAATATTAGATCAAAATGTGCTAAGGGGCTTGCTCAGGGTAGTAAGTCCCAGAGTGTAGCAAGACGAATTGCTGTCAAAAATGACATTCTAAGTGCAGACTCATTTCCAATCCATATAATTGGAATTACTTTCATCTGAAATTTCTATCATTTCTTTTCTTTTAAAATAATAAATTGGCACATTCAGCAAAACAACACATTGTGGACACAATCATCCTGAGATGTGAATCCAGGTTTTTCCTTGTCAGACATGCTGAACGATGAACAAATTTGGCATTTCCTGCTTTGTTCAACTGCTTGCCATAATTTAGTCATGGCATGTATGGAAGTATGGATTAAAAAAAACAACAAAAAGCAGGCATAAAAGTTTGCCTGTGAATCCTGGGCAAGCTTGTCCTGTGGGTTTCTCAGATGGACCTGCCAGGGCTGTGCAAGAGCAACATGATAGTAATGCAGGATAAACTTGTGGAATACTTCCAAATGTTTAGAGAATAATGGTGTTATGTAGAATGTAATAATGGTGTTATGTAGAATGTTGCGCCCGCCCTTTGGAATACCTTACCCCCGGAGCTGAGGCTGGTTTCCTCGCTCCCGACCTTCCGGAAAGGCTTAAAAACCTGGTTCTGCCCTCTTGCCTGGGAGGGAAATGCCAACAGTTCCTCTTGGGGATGGCTGGTCCCATGAAGCCTCCCAGTATTACCATTTGTAACATATTATTTATTATATTGTAATTTGATATGCGTGGTGGCTCAGCGGGTAAGACGCCAGGCTTGTCGATCGGAAGATCGCAAGTTCGGAGGTTCGAATCCCTAGCCCTGCGTGCGGAGTGAGCTCCCGCACTAGCTCCAGCTCTTGCCAACCTAGCAATTCGAAAGCATGCAAATGCAAGTAGATGAATAGGTACCACTTCGGTGGGCAGGTAACAGCGTTCCACATGCGTCATGCCGGCCACATGACCGTGGAAGCGTCTTCGGACAACGCTGGCTCTTCGGCTAACAAACGGAGATGAGCACCGGCCCCTAGAGTCGGACACGACTGCACAAATGTGCGGGGGGAACCTTTACCTTTTAATTTGATATCTATCTTTTAAAACTATGTTTTATTGTGAACCGCCCAGGGTCCCTGGCAGGGGAGATGGGCGGTAATATAAATTTAATAAATAAAAATGAATGTAATTGAAGAAAAACTGATTTATATAATACTATATTGATATAAATGGAAAACTAGTTTCCCCCCCAAAATAATTTACTTTAAAATGGAACAGTTGACTTAGATTTGCTGAAAATACAGTAATGGAGGCAGATGAGGTATCTTTCCCGTTGAATGTTCCTTTGGAGGGGGGAAATTGTCTTAAATTCAGAGTTCTCTCTCTTTCAGGTAAATCGAATAGTCCTACACAACCCATTTATGTTTTTAACTTTTATCTTCGTCTATATTTTTAAAAATTGTCAGCCCCCCTCAATAGCTAACCTTTCTACCTAGATAGTACAAAAAGCAAGATGTAAATGGAATGAATAATAAATGCATCAATCAATCAATTATATCTTCACAGCTGGAATAATTGCAAATACAGGATAAGGGTCATGCACGTGCCACACAATTTCCCCTGCTCCCAATTTATTGAGCTAACCTAAATAATATTTCAGAAGGTTCTGAAATAGCACAGACATGTGGCACACAGAACGTTGAGGCTGACATACCTTTTGCTTCTAGTATTTTACTGTTTCATTTAAGTCACAAACAAACATAAAAGAAGTAAACATTAAATTCTGTCGTGTTGAAATACACCAAATGCGTTGCCTCATGTAATAGGGAAATTTATTAGCTGGAAAAAGAATATTAGACAATGTATTTATTTAAGAACAAGTATTTTAATTCTGTAAAAGATGCATTTAAGGAAAAACTACTGCATATTTATGCCTTAATCTAGGCTTTAGATTGTTCAAAGTCAGTTGGAGCACAAGCTGTGGATGGTGTTCAGTTATTTTCCTCCATAGGTATTCTGAGGCGTGTTGGGAGTTCAGCTAATTTTATTTCCAGTCAACATTATAAGAGACTTTGTTTCTTGATTCCTTCTCTCCCCCCATCCTCCTTTTGGCCTTAAACCATCAAGTTATCTAGTGGTAAAGCATTGTTATTTTCTTTTGGAAATTGTCAGAATGGTTCTTACTCAAATATTGTTTTGGTAACTTGCTTTTCAATCTATGTACTACTCCTGACATATGCACATGCGAAACACCTCCCTCCCACTGAACATCTTTTCAGACCCTGCTATGTACTGAGAGTAAAAGCTAGAACTTGCTAGAACTCTTGCCAAATCAACCACTTTGTTTCTGAAATTATATAGTAATCCTTGGGGTTTATTTTATTGCTACAGATGAATGCAGCTACTGTATTCTTCTGAATCAAGTATTAATTTTGTATCCCAACAACCAACTTAATTCTGGCATGGAAGCCTTAGTACTGTTGCCTAGACTGTAGGAAGATCTTCTCATTGGAGTAATAGGAGTGCCAAAATACTCCACGTAGCTGCAGAGGTCTGATTCTTGTTCTTGGCTATTCGTAATCACAGCCGAGAGTCATTTGTCTCAGACTTCTGAATGGACGGCACTTGGCCCATCCACATTCTGGTAGGCCTAAAACATCATAGCAGAATGCTGAGTAACATTTTGAGCACCATCTCTGCTGTGGAAACTGGCCATCTGTGCCAGCAATGAAGTGTTGGCACTACATCTGTTCATCACAATACAACAAAGTCTGTATTTTGCTCTCTGCAGGGAGGGACCTGGAAATCTGAGGTCAAATCAAAGGAAAGAACAGGGGCTTTTCATGCTTTAAACTTCTGTGTCTCATTTCAAAGTGTGAGCACTCAAATAAAGCACAGATGTACACTGACACCCCTTCTTACTTATTCACAAAAGACTGGATCTTAGGAGTTTTCTGCATTAAAAATGTTTTTCACTAATATTCACATTGAAAATTAAATTGGAATGAGATGCTGCTTTACTCAGGAATAACATGGCATGGAAGAATTAACAAATTTTACCTTCTTAATTGTTTCTGTTTTTGTAGCTGAATGCAAATGTATTGCAGGAACTGATATGTTCATAGACAGAGTGGAACAGATCTTCAGTTTCTCTGGTAAAAATATGCTTTCAGATATAGTAAATCCAATAGATTTCTATAGACACCCAAAAGATTGAAATGACAATTGTTGAAAGAAAATCCTCAAAAGCTAAACACTACAGAAAGTATTAATTCCATGTTATCTTATGCCTACAGCTAACTTGGATAAATTACAGGATTAACAGTCCCCCCTATATTATAAAGAGTTGCCAGAACACACGTGAAACCTTATTTTTAATTAGCAGTTATTTAGAACAGCTCCTCTATTGGTATGCCATAAGATTTATTTATGTTTATTAAATTATTTAACATATTTTGTTAAAAGCTCTTTACTTTGTAAAGGCTGGAAACTAAATTCTCTGCATTAGAGTGACAGTGCCAAAGGGAATGAAAATAAAAGGGATAAATAATGGAGGAATAAAAACAAACACTGAATAAAGCAGGCTCAATGACATACCAATGACAGGAAGAATAATATAAATGATCAAAGAATTCAGGACATTTTAGTCTAAATATGCAATCAAATGTTGCTTCAGTTAGTGATTAGGGCTGCAATCCTACTCATGCTTTACTGGAAGTAAGGTCCTCTAACCACAACGGATTGAATGTACATCCATAGGATTGTGTCTTTAGGCTGCAATATTATGCAGAATTGCCAGGGATTAAATCTCATTAAATATAGGGAGACAAAATACCACATAAACATGCATGGGATGGGATTGCAACTCCAGAGGATTCTGGAGGAAACGGATTATCTGGACCCTTTTCAGTCAGGTTTCAGGCCGGGATATGGGACGGAGACCGCATTGGTCGCGCTTATGGATGATCTCTGGCGAGAGCGGGATGGAGGGAGTGCGTCCATCCTGGCTCTCTTAGATCTCTCAGCGGCTTTTGATACCGTCGACCACGGTATACTCTTGGGGCGGATCAGGGAGTTGGGGGTGGGCGGCGTGGTTTTGCGCTGGTTCGCCTCCTTCCTCCGGGGCCGTTCCCAGTCGGTGTTGATAGGGGAGGAGAGAGCTGACCCACGACCCCTGTCTTGTGGGGTGCCGCAGGGATCGGTTCTCTCTCCTCTCCTGTTCAACATCTACATGAAGCTGCTGGGCGAGATCATCCGTCACCACGGGATGAGGTATCACCAATATGCTGATGATACCCAGTTATACATCTCCATCCCGGGTGAAGTAGGTGATGCGGTCAATGCCTTATCTCAGTGCCTGGAGGCTGTGGGGGTCTGGATGGGGAACAACAGGCTTCAACTGAACCCTGGTAAGACGGAGTGGCTGTGGATTGATGGCCCCCCTAGATCCGGGAAGTTGTCATCTTTGGTTCTGGGTGGGGTTGCACTACCTCACTCGGATCCAGTGCGGAATCTGGGGGTCCTCCTGGACTCGTGACTCCTGCTCAAAGAGCAGGTGGCAGTCGTGGCCAGGAGGGCCTTTACACAACTTCGAGTTGTGCGCCAGTTACGCCCTTTCCTGGATCGGGAGGCCCTCCGAACAGTCACTCACGCCCTTGTCATCTCCCGCATAGAGTACTGTAATGCGCTCTACATGGGGCTACCCTTGAAGAGTATCCGGAAGCTTCAGCTGGTACAGAATGCGGCGGCGCGAGCAGTTACGGGTGCCATAAGATCGGCACATGTAACACCTGTGCTACGCGAGCTGCATTGGTTGCCAGTTTGCTTCCGGGTCCAATTCAAGGTGTTGGTGATTACCTTTAAAGCCCTATATGGCATAGGGCCAGGGTACCTGAGGGACCGTCTCGTCCCGATGACGTCGGCCCGCCTCACCCGTGCATGCAGAGAGGGCATGCTTCGGACCCCCTCAACAAGAGAATTCCATCTAGCGGGGTCCAGGAGGCGTGCCTTCTCTGCGACAGCGCCTGCCTTATGGAACATCTTGCCCCCGGAGGTGAGACTGGCCCCTTCACTCCTGGCCTTTCGGAAGGCCATTAATACCTGGCTCTGCCGCCTGGCCTGGGACGACAGAGGCGGTAGTGCCTCCTGGGGTTGGCTGGCCCCGTAGCAATATGATCTGTGCTACAGTCCCCAATCCATCTTGGATTTTATTTATTTTATATTGGATATATTTTTATATATCTTCTATTCTATATAGTTTTAAATTTTTTAAATTTTTAAATTTTAATTATTGTAACCCGCCCAGAGTCCCTTGCATGGGAGATGGGCGGGAATTAAATAAATAAATAAATAAATGAATGAATGAATGAATGAATGAATGAATGAATGGGCTGCAATCTGGTTTTGGAAACAATTTCAAAATAAATGAGTTTAGAGTCAATATTCCTTTTAATCAGGGGTCCTAGATAGAAGTGGGTTTCTCTCAACTTAGTGAGTGAGCTCCCATGAGCTTCAGTTCATCTGAATGTGGAAATTTGGGGGGCCACCTTCAATTCATTAATGAAGCGAATGCTCTGTACCACATCCACCCTATTTTAAATTATCTTCTGAGTCTAAGGGATAGATTTTGTATGTACTGTATGTTGAAGGAATGAGAACATTCAACCAACTGAACAAATAAGCCAGAAGCCAAGACAACATTGTCAGTGTTGCTTCCCATTTACAAAAGTCCAACACGGGCAATCTAAAAGGGAGCCAAAAGAGTTTTATGTCTGGAAGACAACTGCACAATGGGAGACTCTCCAATTTATAATAATTCTCTGTTCCCGGCTATGATTCTCCTGCCATATCAGAACCATTCCCGAAATTTCTCCAATCCTTAACATTTAATTTAGCAGGAAGGAATAAGCAGAAGTTTGCATTTGCCTGCAGCCTAGTCTCTGTCTCTGTATAGCCTATGTAGGAAAAAACAGTGCAGATGTAGAGCCAAATTAATACTATAGGTCAATCACAATGGAACAGACACTCGAAACAAAGTGATATCATAATCAAACATCACATTGCTATGCTCAATAAGGAGCTTTAAGGCACTGGCCTTGTTGCTAGGAAAACTACCCTATGGGGAAGAGAACGTCGTCTCAAAGAGCAGCCTCACGGCACAGTAAGAACATGCAAAACACAGAAAAAAATCATTTCTGAAAAGCAGTTTTTTTCTTCTTTGAAGGAACAGCTTTCTTAGGCAGGATTCAGAAACTAAAACACAAAGGAGTGGATCCACTAACCTAGGCATCTAAAGGTCTTGCACAACTTTCGACAAAAGAGAAACAGAACCCATGGCTGGTTGTGATGGAGCAGGGGGGAGGCAATGGATGCTTCCAAAGACCAACTTCCAGCAGCCATAATGGAAGAGATGAGTGGGAGGATATTTTAGCCTGATTTCCAAGGGTGGCCTTTAAATGCTTTCTGGGGGAAATGTACATTAAGCAGAACTCCAAGAAAACTGTAAATGATACAGTAAATTAAACAACAATAATTAGTCATGCTCTAAATGAAACAATGTAGTCATAGCTAACTGTCAGAATGGGAGGTTGTTTTTTTAAATGAACAGCTGTAATACTAGCAATAATGTTTACATTACAATTATACTGGTAAAGGAGAAGAAAGAAAGCACAAAACTCAATCCAATTACATTCCTAATGGCAAAGTGGGCTGCTTTTTCCTTAAATCAACTTACAAACATATTCCAGTACATAGAGAAAGATTTACTTAGGAGAAAATCGGCTAAAAATTAAGAACTTTATTTTTTAAAAAAATCTAATTGACAATTTTGCATGTGCTTTTAAAACTGTAAAACTCTTTACTAACTTCCCTGTTTTCAATATTCAGCATTTTGAGCTACCAAGTCAGGTGTTTTAATTCTAAGTGAAACCTAAAATTTTAATTTGTTAGGAAAAAATTATAAGCAGTGTATTACAGTTAATGAGAGCCAGTCTGGTGTAGTGATTAAGACTAGAAACCGGGAGGCTGTGAGTTCTAGTCCACCTTAGGCATGAAGCCAGCTGGGTGACCTTGGGCCAGTCATTCTCTCTAAGCCCTAGGAAGCAGGCAATGGCAAACCACTTCCGAAATCTTGCCAAGAAAACAGTAGGGACTTGTCTAGGCAGTTACTAGGAATCAAAACTAAGTCAAAGGGGCGCGCGCACACATAGAAAGTACAGTTAATACAAATCAAATCAAGTTTTGCTACATATGACAGGAAGACTATAGAACTCAACACTGAAGATTATGTTAAAATTGTAAAAGTAAAATTAAAATAAAACCTTATCACACTGAGTATATATAGTATTGTATAGTGTAGTACGGCTTATCTACAGGTATTCATTATTCGGTGTTAGTAACCATATAATTCTTTATATAAACAGAACTCTCTCAATCCATGTTATTAATCAATATGTGGATGAAGAAAATAATTCCTCTTGGCTCCATGTCTGAGATCTATGTTTAGGATTAGTGTACAAGGGCCCAATACTTGTAAATATGCAAGCGTAAGGGGCGTGGTGGCTCAGCAGGTAAGACACCAGGCTTGTTGATCGGAAGATTGCAAGTTCGGAGGTTCGAATCCCTAGCCCCGCGTGACGGAGTGAGCTCCTCCACTCGCCCCAGCTCTTGCCAACCTAGCAATTCGAAAGCATGCAAATGCAAGTAGATGAATAGGTACCACTTCGGTGGGATGGTAACAGCGTTCCGCGCGCGTCATGCCGGCCACATGACTGTGGAAGCGTCTTCAGACAACGCTGGCTCTTCGGCTAAGAAACAGAGATGAGCACCGGCCCCTAGAGTCGGACACAACTGCACAAATGTGCGGGGGGAACCTTTACCTTTTTTAAGGCTCCACAACAGTATTAGAAACCCTAATCATGCCCAAGTTCCTGAGTCAGAAAAGGACCTTATGCATGTGAGGCCTCTTTCATATAAGCAAGAGGTAAGTGCACTGAAGGCATCAATCTAATATCTCTACTATGCATTCAGTGGAAGGAGAAATATCTCTGTAATGCTAAAGTTAGACCTGCTATTTGGGGATGTGAGAATCTAATCACAGATGATTTTTAAGTATGATTAAAAGGGCAGCAATAGTTATATTTTAATCCCATGAAGGCACCATTTGGGCATTCTCCCTCAGATTCCAAAACATACTGGGATGAAAGTATTTACTGAATGCTGAGATTTATTAATTTTAATTAATTAAGATATTCATTTTATGAATATGTTTGACCTACAACGCTGTTCCAATTTGTCCTGCTTCTTCTTGAAAGCATAAGAACTGAAGCCTTGGGGGGACAATGGGGAAATAATTTGTGGCTGGCCTCTTTAAATGTTAGCTAAGCTGTCAACAACCAAACTGACTGCTGGATCTGATCTCACTTCATCATGTATTAATTGCATTTGTTGCAAATAATTTTCAAACAATGAATAGCTTTTATCATGCAGCAAAAAAAAAGGCAATATTAAAACATTCAGGTACTTTGAAATTCTTCATTATTAGCAGATTAACTAAAAAGTTAGAGCATTATTTTGTTTAAAAAAACCCCTCCTCTGTCTGGATTTGTTATGCAGATAACACAGAATTTTCATTCTCCAAGTCTTCACAATGTAAATAACAAAAAAACCCACCAGCCAAGCGAAGACATCCAGCTCTTGATGTCAAGTGTGCAGACACTTTCAAAGAGATAGCCATTTTAGTGCTTGGCACCAAGAGTGCTTATAAACCTGTCATCACTTCTAGGCACTTTTTGATCTTTTCCAACTGCGTTTTTAGTGGAGTCATTTGCTCACAGAATGAAGGAAACCACATCCTTCTTTCTGAAGCAGTCATTCACTCTATCACTCCAAAGTGCTCTGCCATATCTCAGATACTCAGCCTGAGTATTTGCACTTGTTCTTCCTTCTAAGTGTGCATGAGAGAACATAGCCTAGCAGCTGCCAAGTGAGAATGTGAAAGTATCTCTTTTCTTGGTGACATTCATCATGGCAGTTTCATCTGGATTATTGAGAGCAATTTGCTTCAATATTATACCTATTTCAGATGTCACAAAGCACTGAATAACATCTATTTATCTACTGCACAAGGGGCGTGGTGGCTCAGCGGATGAGACGCCAGGCTTGTTGATCGGAAGATCGCAAGTTCGGAGGTTCGAATCCCTAGCCCCGCGTGATGGAGTGAGCTCCCGCACTCGCCCCAGCTCTTGCCAACCTAGCAATTCGAAAGCATACAAATGCAAGTAGATGAATAGGTACCACTTCGGTGGGAAGGTAACAGCATTCCGCGCGTGTCATGCGGCCACATGACCGTGGAAGCGTCTTCGGACAACGCTGGCTCTTCGGCTAACAAACGGAGATGAGCACCGGCCCCTAGAGTCGTACACGACTGCACAAATGTGCGGGGGGAACCTTTATCTTTACTATGTACTGTACAACAAGGCATTTAAAAGCAGCACACTGAAGAAGGCTGAAATACAACATTTATGCTAACAACTGGCCTCAAAGATTAATTTAGTCAATAAATCCTTCACCACACCTGAAGGCTGCAAACTATTTTAGGAGATGCTATGTAAGTTATACGGAATTTACATTCAGACCTATCTGCCTTACTTCCAGGGCCTACTCTGCAGTGAGGCAGCTTTTTACTCTGCCAGCAACAGGATTGTACCTGTATATAGGCTACTCTCTTCTTTGTTGCCAATACTCCTGTCACGCTAAAGCTGATTTTGTGTTTGTATCATAAATGCAACAACATGATTTTTCCAGAACATGAATTCAGCCTTTGAGTTCTACAAGCTGCTGTCTCCCCAAAATGACTACTGTCCTTTGTGATAAGAATGCTATATTTTCATTTCTTTGTGCCTCTCTATCAAAAGAACAGTTGTTCACATACAATACCGACAACAAAATCTCTGTAACCTCTTCTGCAGGAAATCCTGGAGTTGATTGTTCCACATTGGCTTTATGTCATGAATAACACAGTTCTGACAACACCATGACTAGAAAGTGTTATTTTCATCAGGGCAGAGAGAATATTTTCTCCTTCAAAATGAGATTGCACATTAAGTGTTTTGATTCAGTGAGAAGAACCCAACAATTATTTCTGCTTAAAGCACTGACATTATTTGTTGCTCGTCTATTTGTCTGGGAGAGTAGTAATTGCACACAATGAGTATCTGAATGGTAAATCATCAAAGCTACAGACTCTGCATACCCTGACTAAAATACTGCTGTGTTAAGACTGTATGGTTCACTTATTGTATATTCCTAAACCAAGTTGCAACAGATACCAACATTCTACAAGAAGTGTATTGCAACTCTGTTAAAATTCTTTAAAAATAGTTTTAAATAGCCCATTAAAAATCAGTGATAGAAATAATCTATCAGTGATAGATCTGCCTTTTTCAGTTAAAATCACCCAGCTCAACTGAAAAAGATTGTTATCAAGGACTTGATAGGTGATTTACTACAATTTTTCTCCCAGAGTTTATGCATATATCCTGAGTGGGTCAGTAAACTATCTACCTCTTAATTGGTTTGATATAGGCAACAGTATGTTGGCAAATAGAGGGAGAAAACGTGGAGGCAGTGACAGACTTTGTATTTCTGCAAAGATTACTGCAGACGCTGACTGCAGCCAGGAAATCAGAAGACGTTTACTTCTTGGGAGGAGAGCAATGACAAATCTTGATAAAATAGTCAAGAGCAGAGACATCACACTGACAACAAAGGTCCGCATAGTTAAAGCAATGGTATTCCCCGTAGTAACCTATGGCTGCGAGAGCTGGACCATAAGGAAGGCTGAGCGAAGGAAGATAGATGCTTTTGAACTGTGGTGTTGGAGGAAAATTCTGAGAGTGCCTTGGACTGCAAGAAGTCCATACTCCAGGAAATAAAGGCAAACTGCTCACTTGAGGGAATGATATTAAAGGCAAAACTGAAGTCCTTTGGCCACTTAATGAGAAGACAGGATGCCCTGGAGAAGAAGCTGATGCTAGGGAAAGTGGAAGGCAAACGGAAGAGGGGCCGACCAAGGGCAAGATGGATGGATGATATTCTGGAGGTGACAGACTCGACCTTGGGGAAGCTGGGGATGGCGACAGCCGACAGGAAATACTGGTGTGGGCTGGTCCATGAAGTCAGGAAGAGTTGGAAGCGACTGAACAAATAAACAACAACAAATGTTGGCTTGCCAGGTAGTCAATAGATCAGAGATCCTATCTTGCACAGAGTAAGATGAGCAACTTTTGGGGTAAACTTGCATTTTGTTACTGCTTAACACCTACTAGCTAACATGTACCAAAACTGACTGGTATTATATCCTTCATGTTAACAAGGAATGCTGCATAGGTATGACTGTGGCTGATAACCTAGTCTATACATTTTCTAATGTGAGTGTTAAATCAGGCAAGTTCAGAAGCAAGAAGCCTGAGAGCAAACTGAACTGTTACAATAACAACACACAGATGTCAACAACTTGTCCTCCTGACTGCCAAGATGCTCAGATGGGAGAAAGAGATGTAAGGTTTGAGCCTTGAGTTTGAGAGAAAAATAGAGAAAGAAAAAGGAGGAGAGGAAAAGAAGGGTAGTTAGAGTCTCACAGTTTGCAAGTGCTATTTGTTTTGAGCTACAAATATCTTAGTATCTGTAAAAAAAAACATTAGTGTCCTTGAATCCCAGCCTGGGAGCCTTCTAGTTCAAGTATTGGAATGGGAAAAGCCTAACATCTCTGTTGTGTGAGAACCTTAATTGAGAAAAGCCGTGATGGGCAGTGGAGGGTCAATATATATGGGCCCATCTGGTGATGACCAATGCATATGGAAGATTGCAAGTTGGAATGTAAGAGGAGAAATAGTAAAGAGTATCAATTAACCAATTGGAAGAAAATAAAAATAAAAATAATGTTGTGTGTCAGTGAAACTAAGAGAAAAGGGGAAAATGTGGTAGATCTCAATGAAGGTGATCTGATCTTGTGAAGTAGAATTATTGAATACATGCAGAGAAGTGAAAGTGTGGGTTTAATTATGAATTAAATAGCTAAAATATACTGTATGCTCAGAAAGTATGAATTGGTATCACCTAGGTTGCTGTGGGTGCATATGAAAGTAAGAATCCATAGGTTGGTGATTGCTGCATGTTATATTCCAGTTAATAATGATAGTGGAAGGACCAGGTATAAATTTTGGGACAATTGTCCAACTTTTTGAATATATGTAATCCAAGAGAAAAAATATCCTGTGAGGTGACATGAATGGATGGGGTTGGGTAGGGAATAAGGTAACAGAGCCCAGAAAAATGAATCAAAATTGTGGCTGGAGAGCATTTGCTTAAAAAAGGTCTGTTTGTTTCAAGTGAGTGATTTAAGCCTTTCTCTATTCATACATACATGTGGGAAAGAAATTAATATAAATTTAGAAACATGACTGATTTGATGATTTATAATGCAGAATTAAGAGCATTAATGAAGGTTGCAAGAGCAGATGGAACAGACTTTTTAAAGGAGTTTTTAATGAGTGGATCTTGCAGAAAAATGGAAGGAATGGAAAGAAGTGGAAGAACTGAGTGAAAGTAGAGAAAGCACAGGAAGAGAAAATGTGAATCCTGTATGAACAACTATACAGGTAGTCCTCGCTTACCAACCACTTGTTCAGCCACCGTTTAAAGTTATGACAGCACTGAATAATCAGACTTACAACTGGTCCTTGAAGTTGTGGCTGCTGCATCGCGTCCCCACAGTCACGTGATCATGATCTGGGCACATGGCAACCAGCACATATTTATGATGGTCACAGCATCCCACAATCATGTGATCACTATTTGTGACCTTCACAGCTGGTTTCCAACAAGCAAAGTCAATGAGGAAGCCAGCAAGAAGTTGCAAGTCGCGGTCATATGAGTTCCTTGCTTAATGACCCATGTGGTCCTTGCTTAACGATGGCAACTGTGACTGATGAACTGCCGTCATAAGTCGGGCATGGTCATGTGATTTTTCACTTTATGACTGCATCACTTAGTGGCAGAGTTGCCGGTCCCAATTGTGGTTGGTAAGTGAGGGCTATCTATAATCTATCAGAAGATAGATTAATCTTCCAATAGAATGAATGGAAAGTATATATAAGGAAGCTACCTGGAAAATAATTGAAAAAAAAATGTTATAAAGCACAACAGAAGTATGTGGGTTACAGTAATGAGAAGTATGAAAAATGTTTGGTTGGTAGAATTATGAAGTGAAAGATTCTGTGGATGAAAAAATGCATGTAAGAGAATGCTGCAAGAAAAGAGAATGAAAGATATTGTAAAATTTGTGGAGTCCTTGGTGCTCTCTGAGCCTTGTTGTTTTCTTGCAGACGTTTCATTGCCAGGCTAGGCAACATCTTCAGTGCAAAAAGGGAGTGGGTCTTGCTTTCTGTTTATATACCATGGCTTGTCCTGCTTGTGTTGGTGGAGGTGTTGTTCTCCCCTTAGGAGTTCTTTGATTGGGCTGTTGTTTGCTGCTTGGTTGATTGACTGAGTTAATAGTTCCTCGATTAGGGTATATTGTGCTGTTTGATTGTTCCTCTGGTGCTAATCCTGGTGTTAATCTTTGCATATCTGGGTGTTGATTGCTGGCAAGGAGGTGTTCTGGTCTTCTGGCTTTTCTATTGTCTCTTATGAATGGTATGTAAATGTTGTTTACCTCTATGTGTCTGTTGATGGCTGCTTTGTCTGAGTGCCAAGCTTCCAGGAATTTATTTATTTATTTATTTATTATTTAAATTTATCCCCGCCCATCTCCCGGAATAAGGGACTCTGGGCGGTTTACAGGACAAAATGGTTAAAAAACTATACATAAAAATTACAAACCATATAAAATAATTATAAATTATGAATCCAGATGTGTAAAATATTCGTTAAAGAAGGACAATAAAATCAAGGGATTAGCCATCTCCATGATGAACTATCCCTTCCTCCATCCCATGCCAGGCAGCAGAACCAGGTCTTCAGCTCTTTCCTAAAGGTCAGGAGGGAGGAGATCTGCCTTAACTCTGGGGGCAATTCCCAGAAATTCTCTAGCATTTTTGGATTTGGCTTGGTTTAAGATGCTCACAGTTTCCCAGTTGAAAGTATGGTTAAGTCTGTCCATGTGTTGTGAGATTAAGGAGTTTTCATTGTGTCTTCTGACTGCTAGTTGGTGTTTGTGGATGCGTTCTGCTAGTCTTCTGCTGGTCTGTCCTATATAGTGGCTGCTACAGTCCTTACACTGAATGTTGTAGATTACTCATTTTTTCTTCTTGGGCTACTGGGTCTTTTGGGTTACTTATGAAGTTCTGAAGGGTTCTGGTTGGTTTATGTGCTATGGCAGGGCTTTCCAAAGTGCCGCCGCTGGCGACACACCCGGCGGCGACGGCGCGCGGGGGTGCGCGGCGGCGCGCGGGGGCGTGCGGCAGCGCGTGCGCACTCAGCGGCGGCGCGGGGGGGCGTGCGGCGGCGTGTGCGTGCACGGTGGCGGCGCAGGAGGCGTGCGGCGGCGCGCATGTGCATGGTGGCCGCCGTGCACGCGCGCGCCGCTGCTTCCGGGTGGTGTGGCGACACACCACACTGTGTGTGGCGACACACTTTTGTGTCGCGACACACAGTTTGGAAAGTTCTGTGCTATGGTGATGCCATGTGGTTGTAACACTCTATTAGTAGTTTCTGAGATGTTCCTGATGTATGGCAGTGTAATCCTTTTCATAGCTTCTGTTGGTTTATTGTAAATTTGTTGGCAAATTGTAAAATTTGTATGGAGGAAAAAAGGTCGCAAATAATGTAGTCAAAGAACAAAGATGAAGATTAAAATAGGCAAAGAAAATGCAGGGCAGTTTTATTGCAGGACAATAAAAATTGGAAGGTTTAAAATCTTCAGCAGAATGAATAAAATTTAAAATAAAAGTGATTAACTGATTTGGGATGAAACTGAAGTGAGGGAGTGATAGAACTATAGGGGTATTATAGTGATATGGCAAAGAGTGGAATTAAAATTAATGCTACAAACATAATTGTCAACCCAACAGTTCAAAAGCTAATGCAAGTAGATAAATGGGTACCACCTTACATGGGAAAAATGTGCTGGCGTCCTGTTGGGAATCGTTCCACTGGAGGGAAAAAAGTGGAGGAAGATTGAATCACGCAGGTGAGGACAGACCCGGATGTGACATCAACAGGACGTCAGCAGCCGGCTCAAGGCATCCTGGGAGTTGTAGTCCAGAGCCTTAGAAGAGCCGGTTCCCTTACCCCCTCTCCTGGTGCACGGGTGAATTACACTTGATGATAATGTATAATGATAAAATGTATATATAGATATGTATGTAAGCCGCCTAGAGTCCTCCGTTAGGGAGGGGATAGGCAGGGTATAAATAACACTATAAATAAATAAAATAAATAAATAAAGTGTCCAAGTTAAACATGATGAAAAGGAAGTCATATATGCTGAACAATTTTTGAAAAATGATGAAGTTGCAGCTGTAGGTGGTGTAACTGAGAAAAGTTAAAATATGGGTGTGGTTTCCTTATGTATGGAGTGGCTAAGCATGTTATATGTGTCTATGACTGGAAGAATGCCATTATCATTCTCCTGTACAAATGGAAAGGTACCGAGTGTGAATATGTAAACTAAAGAGCAATTAGTTTGTTAAATATTCCTTGGAAGGTGATTTAGCACAATTCTGACTTAAAGGGAATGAGATGTAAGAATGAGCAAAATCTGGAAAGTGCAGCCCAGAATTATGCTGAGTAGGAAAAGTGCAGACCATATTTTTGCTCTTTAGCAGGTCACTGAGAAATGTATGAGTGTGAGGTTTATTGTGTGTGTGTTGATTTAGAGAAATATATGGATGATCCAAATAAAGCCTGTGTGAAAATAAATGAATGTTTGGCAAATATTTAAAAACTGAGCATGAAATAAGACAAGCACATGTGTTTTTTTAATGTATTTTTGGACAAATGTATAAGGTATGTCTGTGGTGACATCAGCATTCTGTTATTTGGGATATGAATGTATACATACTTTGTATGCAGATGTATCCTCTACAGTATGTTGCTGGCTGACAACCCAAATGATTTACTGTGAAGGTTAGACAGATTGTATGATGCAACCAGGAGCCTGGATTTGAAAATTTATGTCTTGAAGATCAAAATAGTCTTTGACAGGGACCATGGAATAAATAACTTCAAGTTATATATAAATGGTAAAGAATTAGAGCAAGTAAATGCATTTGCACACCTTATTAGAACGTTTACTAAAGATGGGGAAATGGATGTGTGGAAGTGGTAAAAGAAAGGTAAAAGGTAAAGGTTCCCCCCGCACATTTGTGCAGTCGTGTCTGACTCTAGGGGCCGGTGCTCATCTCTGTTTGTTAGCTGAAGAGCCAGCGTTGTCCGAAGACGCTTCCACGGTCAATTGGCCGCATGACAGGCACGGAACGCTGTTACCTACTCACCGAAGTGGTACCTATTCATCTACTTGCATTTGCATGCTTTCGAACTGCTAGGTTGGCAAGAGCTGGAGCTAGTGCGGGAGCTCACTCCGTCACGCAGGGCTAGGGATTCGAACCTCGGAACTTGCGATCTTCTGATCGACAAGCCTGGCGTCTTACCCGCTGAGCCACCACGCCCCTTCAGGTAAAAGAAAGGCAGTGGGTTATATCTGGCTTATTGCAAGCAATGGATGTTTGTTAAAGACATGAAAAAGGATGTGCCTAAGAGTGTGCTTATTTCTCCTCACAATCCTACTTCTTCCATTTCTCTGGACAGGGCTGTTTCTTGTTCCAAGGTTGTAATGTTCAGGTACCCAACCCTAGGACTCTGGAATCAGCTTCCTCTTCCCTTCTTTGTGATAGTTTGATGGCTTTTAAAAGGGATTTAAAGACCTTTTTATCTCACTAGTGCAGTGCTTTCAAAAGTGCCGCTGTTGGCAACACACCAACGGCGGCAGCGGCAGCGGCGCGGGGGGGCACGCGGGGGTGGGGGTATGTACAGCGGCAGCAGCGGCCTCTGCTAAAACGCAGAAGCGCTGATGGCGCGCCGCCGCCGCCACCATACACACCCCTGCTGCCACTTCCGGGTTGTGTGGCGACACACCAGACTGTGTGTTGCGACACACTAAAGTGTCGCGACACACGGTTTGGAAAGCTGTGCACTAGTGGGTTATAGCAGAGTCTGTTTATTCCACCTATTCTCATTAGTGCTGGTAGCTTTATTTTATTTTCCACTTCCATCATAACTGACTCTGAATTGTGCATATACCTGATACAGTGATGAATTAAAAACAAAATACATAAGGAATGTATATCAAAATACCCCACATGTCACTAACAACTAATCCCAGTACCAAAGGCATGGCGGAAAAGTCAGGTCTTAATTGATTTGATTATGTTCCATCAAGTTAGTGTCGAGTATTAGCAATCACATAGATAGACCTTCTAAGATAGACAGGATGATCTGTCCCCAACCTGGCCTTTCGGGTCTTCCAAGGGTACACCAATTCCACTGTAATCAAGTCCATCCTCCTTGCTGCCAGTCGTCTTCTTCTCTTTCCTTCCACTTTCCCCAGCATTACAGTCATCTCAAGAGACAGGTTTTAATAGCTTTTCTAAACTCAGGATGATAAAGGCAAATGTGATCTCCAGGAGAGTGCTGTTCCACAGAAGGGGGACAGAAATTTAGATTTGTATCTTTTTTGTTGTTTATTTGTTCAGTCGCTTTCGACTCTTTGTAACTTCATGGACCAGCCCACGCCAGAGCTTCCTGTCAGCCGTCACCATCCCCAGCTCCCCCACGGTCGAGTCCGTCACCTCCAGAATATCATCCATTCATCTTGCCCTTGGTCGGCCCCTCTTCCTTTTGCCTTCCACTTTCCCTAGCATCAGCATCTTCTCCAGGGTATCCTGTCTTCTCATTATGTGGCCAAAGGACTTCAGTTTTGCCTTTAATGTCATTCCCTCAAGTGAGCAGTCTGGCTTTATTTCCTGGAGTATGGACTGGTTTGATCTTCTTGCAGTCCAAGGCACTCTCAGAATTTTCCTCCAACACCACAGTTCAAAAGCATCTATCTTCCTTCGCTCAGCCTTCCTTGTGGTCCAGCTCTCGCAGCCATAGGTTACTACGGGGAATACCATTGCTTTAACTATGCGGACCTTTGTTGTCAGTGTGATGTCTCTGCTCTTAACTATTTTATCGAGATTTGTCATTTATTTATTTATATTTATTTATTTATCGTATTTATACCCCGCCTATCCCCTCCCTAATGGAGGACTCTAGGCGGCTTACATACAGATATAGATTCATATATTTATACAACAATATATATATATAACAATGTTACCGCACGTTAGGGAGGGGGTGAGGGAACCGACTCTTCTTCCGCAGGTATCGGACTACATGCCCCAGAATACCTCGCTTCCGAGCCGGCTGCTGAAATCCTGGAAGTTGTCATTTCGGGATCCGCCGTCCTCCGCCACCGTCCACGGGAATCGCCAGGTCTTCTTCGGTCCGAGGGCGACCCTCCGAAAGGACACCAGCACATTTTCCCACGTAAGTGGTACCCATTTATCTACTTGCCTTAGCTTTCGAACTTTTGGGTTGACAGGAGCTGGGGCAAGTGGCGAGAGCTCACCTCGCCATGTGATTCGAACCGCCGACCTTATGGTTGGCAATCTAACAGCTCAGCGGTTTAACCTGCTGAGCTACCGCGCTGAGTCATTGCTCTCCTCCCAAGAAGTAGACGTCTTCTGATTTCCTGGCTGCAGTCAGCGTCTGCAGTAATCTTTGCGCCTAGAAATACAAAGTCTGTCACTGCCTCCACTTTTTCTCCCTCTATTTGCCAGTTATCAATCAAGCTGGTTGCCATAATCTTGTTTTTTTTGTGGTTTAACTGCAACCCAGCTTTTGCACTTTCTTCTTTCACCTTCGTCATAAGGCTCCTCAACTCCTCCTCGCTTTCAGCCATCAAAGTGGTATCATCTGCATATCTAAGATTGTTAATGTTTCTTCCAGCGATTTTAACTCCAGCCTTGGATTCCTCAAGCCCAGCATGTCGCATGATGTGTTCTGCGTACAGGTTGAATAGGTAGGGTGAGAGTATACAGCCCTGCCGTACTCATTTCCCAATCTTAAACCAGTCCGTTGTTCCGTGGTATGTTCTTACCATTGCTACTTGGTCGTTATACAGATTCCTCAGGAGGCAGACAAGATGACTTGGTATCCCCATACAACCAAGAACTTGCCACAATTTGTTATGATCCACACAGTCAAAGGCTTTAGAATAGTCAATAAAACAGAAATAGATGTTTTTCTGAAACTCCCTGGCTTTCTCCATTATCCAGCAGATATTGGCAATTTGGTCTCTAGTTCCTCTGCCTTTCCTAAACCCAGCTTGTTGGAGTCTACCTTGCAAGATTTGTATCTATCTTACATTAATTATATATATATATATATTGCTATTATGAAAATCTTTTCCCCTTTTTATGATATTGTTACAAATCTTGATGCATTATATTGTTTCAAATATATTTGTACAGTATTAATTAAAATTATTAACATTCTATTGTTTAGATAACTTGGAGTATTGGAAATAAAGAAAAGAGAACTCAGAGTATTGGAAACATAGAAAAGAGAAATAAATATTATATCAATATTAATTACAATTTAGGATATTGATACTACACGCAGAACATTATATATTTTATATTAATTATTGTTGTATATATGCACTCTGCTCTATTACAGCATTTTACATATGTACAGTTGTGTTTGGGTTTGTTTTATTGGTAAATAGTTACCTTGGACATACACAGTGATACGATATACTGTAAATTGCACTGACCTGAGACACAATTTTTGTTAGCATAAACTTAGTGCTTCCTCTATTTTTATGCTTCTCTGAATGCAGCTCCTTTTAATTTCAGTTACATTGTACTTGCTACCCACAAATGCCTCCCCAAATTTACTATATTTAGCAATAAGGAAAACATACAATTGAAATTGGAGGATCATTTTAGATTTGTTGAGAATTAGGTCAGAGCTTTCCAAACTGTGTATTGGGACACATTAGTGTGTCAGCTGCAGTGTCTGGGTGTGTTGCGGCTGCTGCTGCCTCCGAACCTTGCCAGGATTCCGTGCAGGTCCTAGTGCCTGCCTTGTGCCTTGCTGCCTCCAAACCTGCCCTGCCAGGATTCCGTGCAGGTCCTAGTGCCTGCCTTGTGCCTTGCTGCCTCCAAACCTGCTGTGATTCCGCACAGGTCCTAGTGCCTGCCTTGTGCCCGGCTGTAAGAGTGTGTCACAAAATGATGCATGTCTAAAAAGTTTGTCACCAACATGAAAAGTTTGGAAAGCTCTGCCTTACTGGATTGGTTTTAAGTTGTGAATCATAGATATCATTTATATTGGATTATTTTTTTTGTAATTACCAAGTCTCTTTGCCTTGTTCTGTGCCATGGTAAAGGAGCATATCAAATAAATATATTGATGATAACAGTTGGAGCATCAAACACTTTCTGTACTGCTGATGCCAAAGTCTAATTTCCTGATTCCACAACAATCATATGATAAATTGAAAGTGCCACAGAAGGCTACAATGGATTGCTGTTACAGTATCAGTAACAGATATGGGTCCTGATTGCACATACAGGGAAAAGTACTATCTCCTACAAAACATATTTTTTCACACAGTTCACAACCACCATATAGCTCACACAGACACACACTGCTTTTTTTTAAATTGCAGAGAAATACCTACTATTAGAAATAGAAATAGAAACCATAGCCTGCTGAAATCCAGCAACTATCATAGGATTAAGTTCTGAAGAAAAGCACAATCATAAAAGAAAGTCAAAAAGTGCAGAAAACTATATGAACTGGAGAATATTCTTAGCTATTGGGCTATTATGCATTAAGAAAATAAAGGCAGAGAGAAATACCCTAATTTATTACAAAATACTGTAAATTGTACATAATTAATCTGGGCAGAAATAAATGTTGTGTGAACTAAGCACAAAATAGTTGGGCAAAACTGAGCTAGTTATACATTCTGAAGTCTTACAAGCTGAAGAGGAGGCATGCCAAATTAGGTTAAGGTTATTCCTCCCCAGCTTCAGTAATGCAGGCCATTGTCATTACACCTAAGTAGACAAACCAGTGCTTCTACTTGTGTCCCAAATAATAATCTCTTTGCTATATTGTTTAAGTGAACAAAACTGAAAATTATGTTTTAATTTGTTTCCAACGGTGGTCTGGAGGCAAGTGCAAACCATAGTTTTCTGATTTAATGTACAACTATGGTCTGCATGAATCAGAACATCAGAGAGGGCAGAAGTAGGGAAGGGACTGGGAAGAAAAGAGACCATGAAAGCCAAAAGCCTGTATATTAATGAAAAATGTGCAATGTGACTTTGCCATTGAAAATGAAGAGACACAGAAGTGCTCAACTTTAGCCAGTTAATGCCTGTTAAATTAGGCAGACTTTGATTGTCCACTGATGAACCCACCACCAATTGTAATATTTTATTTTACCTTGTTTTGTTTTTACTTTATTATTTTTATTTTTATGTGTTTGTTTGCAATTCTGGTCACTAATAAAAATTCTATTCTAGCCAGTTCATGCCCATTTTTTGTTTTTTAAAAAATCATATCAATTATGTCATATTCTTATTTCTAAAATGTATCTGCTGAAGATCCTTTATTCACTACTTCTAATAGAAGGAAAGCCAGTGCTGATTTTTTGAATGTCACGTCCCTTATATAATTTTCTTCAGATTTTAGCATTTAGAGAATATATTCCAGAACATGCTACAGTTAAAAGGGATGGAGTTACTAATGGAGCTATCAACTAAACAGATAGTAAAAAGGGATAGGTAAATGATCTGCACAAGCTTTCAAGTGTTTCTATTGCTTCATAAGTACATTTCTAATATCCAATCCTAAAGCTTTTATATATTGTTTTTCTTTCAAGAATGAACACAGGAAGCATTTTGTCTAGGTACACAAGCTGTCAGAAGTAGTAATGAAAATTGTCAAAAGTTGTATTCAGTGTTTCTGTTAGTTCAACCAACACACAAATATCTGCTGGCTTGTCAAGTTTAAAACAAGTTAGGAGTGTCTGGCAGCTGTCTACCTGCACAGTCAGCAATTGAGATAATCCAGTGGAAGTGCAGTTATTACATAGGGAACAGACAGCCTGTTTTGAATATATATTCATTTCTCCTTTTTAAAACAGAAAACTAAGCTAAGGACTCCCACTTTCCATTATTACAACTTAACTCCAATATTAGATCATCTGCAAGTTGTCATCCTCAATTTTTGTGGTTGTTCATATTAAAAGATCCAATAAAAAAGAAGCATTGAAATGTTTACAGGAGCCTTTCAGGAGCCTTCAAATATTTTTGTTGCTTGTTGGCAACAAATAACACAGTAATGTATGTATTGGTTGAGTTTAAAAAATATCTGTGACAATTTATGTTTGTAATTTTATGAATTATGCAAATTGTGAGATCTTATTTTGATCTATTAGATGACAAATATCTACCACATACTTTTGTACAAAAAGCTAAAGTGCAAAAGCTGGGTTGCAGCTAAACCTCAAAAAAACCAAGATTATGGCAACGAGCTTGATTGATGACTGGCAAATAGAGGGAGAAAAAGTGGAGGCAGTGACAGACTTTGTATTTCTAGGCGCAAAGATTACTGCAGACGCTGACTGCAGCCAGGAAATCAGAAGACGTCTACTTCTTGGGAGGAGAGCAATGGCAAATCTTGATAAAATAGTTAAGAGCAGAGACATCACACTGACAACAAAGGTCCGCATAGTTAAAGCAATGGTATTCCCTGTAGTAACCTATGGCTGCGAGAGCTGGACCATAAGGAAGGCTGAGCGAAGGAAGATAGATGCTTTTGAACTGTGGTGTTGGAGGAAAATTCTGAGAGTGCCTTGGACTGCAAGAAGATCAAACCAGTCCATACTCCAGGAAATCAAGCCAGACTGCTCACTTGAGGGAATGATATTAAAGGCAAAACTGAAGTACTTTGGCCACATAATGAGAAGACAGGATACCCTGGAGAAGAAGCTGATGCTAGGGAAAGTGGAAGGCCAAAGGAAGAGGGGCCGACCAAGGGCAAGATGGATGGATGGTATTCTGGAGGTGACGGACTCAACCATTGGGGAGCTGGGGATGGTGACGGCCGACAGAAAGCTCTGGCGTGGACTGGTCCATGAAGTCACGAAGAGTCGGAAACGACTGAACGAATAAACAACAACAACAACCTTTTGTACAAGTTACTGTCTCTAACACAAAAACAGTGCTTTAGAGATGGCAATGTCCATCACATAATGCATGATAGATAGAAATGCAATACAGATGGCCTTCGTTATTCACACAGATTCCATACCAGCCTAACAACAGGACTGCAAATAACATAACCATGAAAAAATGCATTGTACAAAGTTGCAAAAGCCCATCCATCACTTTGCACATTGATAAAATACATGAATATGTACCCCAAACCAATGATGGATAAATTAAACTCTTTACCATGGATAAGAGTCCCCGTTGGGGGAGATGGGTGGTCATATAAATAAAATTAAATAAATAAATAAATAATAGGCCTGATCTGCATTTTTCAAACGCAGATTTTTAAAATTGTGAATAATGAAACCACAGATAACAAAAGCCACCTGCACAAATAAGGAACAAATATTTTATATCTAAACAATTCATCACAGGGCTGATACCCTTGTGAACTTTATTTTCATCTTCACTCTCACAAATGCAGTCAGTACATTTGGAATTATGGGATCATGCTAGTTTTAGTCATGGCCTTTGCACATAAGGAAGAAGAGAAAAGATTCCACATTTAGAGCCTGTATTTGTAACTAAAAATTCTGTAAGAAATGTGATGCTGTTTCTCAATTTCATTTTAAGACAGTGATTAAGGATGGGGTCAGCCAATGGGAATCTTCTCCCTATCTTAACCAAATGCCCAGGAAAGAATAAGGAAATGGGGTCCTAAACATATCAATTTACATTTGATGTGCATACATCGTGTTTCACTCCTGCAAAAGAAACTATGTGTAGGAGGCCATTTCAAAAGAGTCATTGGAATGAAGCTTTCCAATAGACTCTGCCCTAAATCTGTATTTTGGAACATTCAAAGGCTGGTAAATATTTAAAACACTGTGGAACAGTCACTTTTTTATCACACCCAGTGCATCTTAAAAAATCCTCACCTGTTTCATCTTACCAATGCTGTGGCAGTCTGCTTTGTATTTTAGATCAGTACTAATTCCTGCACTGATTACAGTATTTGCTCTTAAATCTGGACAATGGAAACAACCAATACTAGTTGATTTTGTACTTAGAAGTGGTATCATCTTCAAATGAAACTAACTTGTGCTATTAGGAGTGACCAAGTTTAACTTTTGCTGAAACAGAAGCTCCCTGTTCTGGTGCACCTTGTTCTTCTCTGAGTATTTTGAACGGATTGCCAAAAAAGTGAGGTCGGGGTTGGGGAGTGGGGGAGGAATAGGCCTGGTTAGATGGAAACGTTCCAGGGAAAAACTAAGGCTGAAGACTGGACTGATGAGCCAAAAAAAGGAGAAAATGTCTCAGAAGAAAGCAATGACAGACCACTTTTGTCTTGCTGCCAAGGAATATGGCACGAGGAATGCATCTATTAAGTTGTAAGGAGTTGAGATCAACTTGAAGCATAACAGCCCTGATAAATGAGACCAGCAGTAATGAGTTATGACTGAAAATGGATTTTGGACAACAGAAATGCCAAATTAAACATTCACTGCCTGGAAGCCAAGAATATAGTCATAGTCAGATGAGGCTCAGTTGTTTTCCGATTTGTCATTGATGCTCCAATTTGATCATCTTCCCCCCTCCCCCCCAAACTACCTGTAAATTCCTTTGGATTTCAGCAAACTACTCTTCTTTAAATAATTATAAAATATATATTTGGATGTTAGTATTCATTCATTGTGAAATACAATTTTTCTTTTGTTTTTATTTATTAAATTCACCTCAAATATATTTGTAGGACTATGGAAATGCTTCAGGAATTCCAATTCCACTGTGAATTTTTATTTTAGAAGCAAATATGCAAATTAAAGAAACAATTCCATTTAGTATAACTTTGCAGATATTTTGCATAAAATAATGGACATTGGACTAAGTTTTAATGAAGTACAGGGTTTTATACATTACAAATATCTTCCTCTCATAATGAAATGTGCAGTTTAAACAATTATATACTATAAGCATATGCAACAAAAGCAAAAATTAAACTTGCTCCAAATATCAGGAGTACAGAAGAATAAATGTCTAGAAGGTGAAAATGTGCTTTAAAAATAGATCATTTAAAAAAAAAACCAAACATAGTAGTGGCCAGCAAATGAAAATGTACATGGTTACAACTCTGGAGTGGGATTTTAGTTAAGATTACAATTGCAAGTTTAAAATGAAAATACCCCAAGAAAACAATGCAACACAAACTATTTTTAACAATGTAACTTTAGAAATTATTATAAGCTTTCATCTTTGAAACATGCAGCAATCAATGAACCTTGCTCATAGCTAAAGGGTATGGAGAAAGTACTACTTTATTTTGTAGGCATTAAATACTCATATGAAATATTAGCTAAACTTTTTGAAGCTTCAATCACTGTCCTGATTTATGGCAAAACTATTTAACCTAGTTTTTATATATTGTAAAAGCAATATGTAAGTATCACTATGATAACAAGTCCAATTATTCTCTCACACTCTCCAGATACTGCCTGTGCCCAATTCATAGTTTATGCTAAATGCCATTTTAAAGGAGCATCTAAAAGGTGCCACTAAAAAGTATTAAAAGTGCATAATATTTTGAACTATTTTCAGTTTTCCAAAAGGTTCTGCATGAATAGAATTGTATTTAACCAATGGCACCTAAATACTGTAATCAGGTTCAGATGTGCTAGACATTTTAAGATTACTTGACTGTCCCTAAATTGCATTTTGCCTTCTTTAAGGCAAGAAACAATTCTTGTCCTACTGGCTGATCAAATTAAATGGCATCCCAAGTGCTAATTATTTTTGCTCATGAAGGAAAATTTTGCTGCATACTAGATCCAAGTCTTTTTTTGTTGTGAAATACAGACTTGTTACTCCTTCATCAGCCTAGTATTCTGGAAGAAGTTTGGTAATATTTTTTTTTAACTTGATAACACCCACAAAAGTATAATAAAGTCTATAATTAAAATTTTGGTAGCAATTACAACAGTGTGCAAGTTGTTACTACTGGCAGCTGGGCAAATCCTTCTATTGTTTTATTTTGTGTTTAGCCAGACACACACTCATATGTATGCTTTTTAATGAGTACTGGTTTTATACATGTTTTATCCCTTTTACTATTTTGGTTTTCTAGTGCACACACAAATACACACACACAAATATACACCTATATACTGTATGTCTGATTTTTACCTAACTTCAGTAATATTTCCTGTATTGATAAATTATCTTGTTTTGTTAATTTGGGGCTGTGATCACAGTAAAGCTACACAAAATACTACATTCACATATTTACTGATCAATTAACTATATGATCTTACAAGTCATTCATTGTACATGACTTGTACTTGTACATATAAGTCATGCATTGTTATGTATTATACAGGTCTTACATGTACCAGCATTTATGGTTTATAAAGAGTCCTACAGGGCAAGGTTGGCATTATTGTGGGCATTCAAACAATATAAACATTGAACACATAGTCCTAGTTCAGTCAAGGGTTTAAGATACACCAGGTTCTACACTGGTAGTCAACATTCAGAAGACAGAAAGCAGCAAGCTGTTATCACCTCAAGGCAAATGACAGGGTTTCAAACAGGCAAGGCATCAGGGCATCAAGTATCAAGGCACAGATAGTGATTATGTGGTATTGAGCTGCTGTTGGCTCTTAGTGACCATATAGACTTTTTCCAGGACGGTCTGTCCCCAAACTGGTTTTTCAGGCTTTCAACAGTGCACTCATTGCTGCTGTAATTGAATCCATCCACCTTGCTGCTGGTTTTCGTCTTATTCTCTTTTGTTCCATCTTTTCCAGCACAGTATTATAGACTTCTCCAGAAAGCTAGGTCTTTGCATAATGTGTTTGAGGTATGATAATTTGAGCCTGGTCATTTGTTCCTTGAGTAAGAACTCTGGGTTGATTTATTCAATGATCCACTTGTTTGTTTTCTTGGCTACCCATGGTATTCCTCAGAGTTTTTTCCAACACCAAAGTTCAAAAGCATCAATATTCTTTCTATCCTCCTTTTCAAAGTCCAACATTCACTTCCATAGAGGGTCATAATGAAACCCATCGCCTGCACCAATTGGATCATTGTAGATATAGACACATCCCAGTATCTGAATACTTTTTCCAAGGCCTTCATGGCTACTTAGCCAAGTGCTAGTCTGTGGAGTATTTCTTGATTACTGGTTTCTTTTATGTTGACTTTTGTTGTTCAGTCGTTTAGTCATGTCCGATTCTTCGTGACCCCATGGACCATAGCACGCCAGGCCTTCCTGTCCTCCACTGTCTCCCGGAGTTTACTCAAATTCATGTTCATTACATCGGTGATGCTATCTAACCATCTCATCCTAGCTGACCCTAAAAGGCAGAAGCTATCCACACCTTCAATATCTTCATTCTCGGTTCTAAGGCTGGTTGCTGAACCTGTTGTCATTAGTTTGGACTTTTTTATATTAATGTTAGTCCCATGTTTTCATTGTGCTCCTAGACTTTAGTTACTACAGCCTCCAGATCCTTTGTATTTTTAGCTATCAGATCCTCAGCATTTTTAGCTTTTAGTATCATCAGTACAGGGCAGGTTGTTGATGTTTCTTCCACCAATTTTAAAACCACACTTACCTTCTTCCAATCCAGCTTCCCTCAATATATAACATACAGGTTGAATAAATAAGGAGAAACTATACTATCTTGTCTCACTCATTTGCCAACCTGGAGCCAGTCTGCTTCACCATGTTCTGTCCTTACTGTGGCTCCCTGACCTGTGTATAAGTGTTGTATGAGGACAGCTTGATATAATCAAGATATTGATATTCCATAAATTCCTGTAGCCTTTTGATTTGGTAATGATCGGTGTATTGATCTATCTTCATCTTATAGTAGTAGAGGTTCTTGTAAGTAGGGAATATATTCTAAGGTATCTTGTATGTTGATTACTGTACAGAATTTCAGTATATTTCTACCATCTTTGTTTGATCTTCTTGGAATCAGTTACTGTCTGTCCATTAGTATCCTTTAGCATACCAATTCGAGATCAAAACCCCCTTCTGAGTTTAGAGAACTTTTGGAAGACTTACTGTCTTTGAGAACAGCAGGTACGTGCTCAAGATTATATCATAGAAACTGGTTGGTTTTCTTCTTCAGCTTTAGTTTAACTTGGAACTTGCACATGAGTAACTGGTGATCTGTTCCACAGTTAGACCCAGCCATGTCTTTGCTGTTATGACTGAGTTCTTCCACCTCCTTCTACCAATAATATAGTCAATTTGATTTATGTGTACTCCATCTGGTGATGTCCATGTATAATTTGTCATTGCTAACACAGACTTCACACAATCAAAACATATAGACATTGTTTTGATTGTGTGAAGTCTGTGTTAGCAATGACGAAATCATTGGATTACCACGATAAATTGTTGTCCTGCTTCATTTCAGTTTCTAAGCCATATAGCCCAATTACATTTTCCCCTTTAATGTTTCCAACTTTGTCATTCCAGTCATCAACCACAAGCAGCAGATGTTGCTTGTATGTTCTGTCAATTTCAAATGGAATTTGAACATAAAATTCATTAACCTCTTCTTCCACATCAGCGGTTGGAACATAAGTTTTGATAATTGTCATGTTAAAGGGTTGTCTGCAAAATCTAATTGATATTATTCAGTCATTGATAGCATTGTAGCCAAGTACTGTTCTTGCTATATGCTTCTTAACTATGAAAGCAACACTGATCCTTCTTTGTCCTGAGGAATAAACAGTGTGATCTTCTGACTGGAAGTGTCTGATTCCAGTCCATCTCAATTGGCTAATGCTTAAGAGATCAATCTAATCAATCTATCTGTCCATTTAATCTTTCATTATGTTGAGGACAGTTGAGCTTTCCCATGTTCCCAACATAATTCTGTCTTGTAACTTTGGATTTTCTTTTCTTGCATGGCACATCAGCAACTAGATGTCCCAAAGGCTTTAATGTGCCCATGCCATAAACACCATTAGTATTCTAAAAGATTCTCAGCTCTTCCTCGGTAGTATGTTGAATCCCATTCAACGTGAGGGGCCCATCATCCGGCACTATATTGTCAATCATTTTATGTTTTCTACCTGTGGTTTTTTGGTAAAATACAGGAGTGGTTTAGCACTGCCTTCTCCTTTGCAGTATGAAATGATGCCTTTGTCATTGTCACTAAAGTGATCTTCCACCTCCAGCATCTTCGTATATCACTGTTGCCCAATATAGGTGCTTGTTTCCTTTAGCTGGGCAGCTGGGATGACCTTCACATCTTGGATGACCCTGATGGCCAGGCTTGTCGATCGGAAGATCGCAAGTTCGGAGGTTCAAATCCCTAGCCCCGCGTGACGGAGTGATCTCCCGCACTAGCCCCAGCTCTTGCCAACCTAGCAATTCGAAAGCATGCAAATGGAAGTAGATGAATAGGTACCACTTCGGTGGGTAGGTAACAGCATTCTGCGTGCATGTGTCATGCCGGCCACATGACCGTGGAAGCGTCTTCGGACAATGCTGGCTCTTCGGCTAACAAATGGAGATGAGCACCAGCCCCTAGAGTCGGACACGACTTCACAAATGTGCAGGGGGAACCTTTACCTTTTCTTTTGCTGGGCAGCTGGGATGACCTTCACATCTTGGATGACCCTGATGGGAGTATGTTTGTTTGTTTGTTTATTTATTTATTTGTCATATTTCTTTACCGCCCAACTTGTATTGTAACGACTCTGGGCGGTTTACAAACAATTAAAATAGAAGAATAAAATGTCATTAAAATGATACAGTATCAATATAAATATATATAAATATAAAAGTATAAAATATATAATATATAATATAAAATTCAAGATAGCGAATAGTGATGTTATCATTGGTCCCATCAAGGAGCCATCCACCCCCATGATTGGCTATCCCCCCTCCCACCCCAGGCAAGGTGGCACAACCAGGTTTTAACCCCCTTCCAGAAGGCCAGAAGAGTGGGGGCCTGCCTTACCTCCGGTGGTAACTTATATACACTTGGCATACACTCCTAGCATTCTTCACTCATCCCTCCCAGGAACATTCCACCTCCACGATGAAGCAGCACAGCAGGACTTGCAAGGGACAAATAGTAAGTACAAGGACAAATCAACACAACTAACATCTAACTGCTTTGAGGTGGTTATTTTGATGCTCAAAGCTGTATGCTTCCATCTGATCGCAGCTGGCATTCTGACTGCAGAATCTATTTCGAGCAGATTCTCCTGAGGTGCTCTTCCAGGCAATCTTGTACTCCTTTGCCTCTCTACTGTTTGCTTCTCTCAACATGTTGCTATTGGTACCCTGAGTGGCTCAGAGATCCGGTCTCGACATTAAGTTCAGAATCCATTGGTGCAGAATTAGGAGCTGTGGAGCCTGGCTCTGCTGTGGCTCTGACTCACCAGAAGGTTCATTTGACTCTATGTTTCACTGGATGAAGAGCCATCCATGAAGGCTATGACACAACAGTGCTTGAAATTTGTCTAGTTGCAAATCAACTTGGCTTTTTTTATAATTGGAAATCCTGGTATCTTCCAGATATACTGAGACTAGAATTCCCAGTCAAGCTTTGGCCAAGTTGGGAAATATAGGAGTTGTAGTACACATCTGGAGAGTACCAAGTTGAGGAAATGAGAAATACAGTATTTAAGACAGTATTCTGTCAAAACAGAAGTGGAAGCCTGAAGAAGCTGTATAATACACGGGAAAGGGAAACAAAAATGCTCTCCAAGAAGTAGGATGATTCCTTAAGGGAAGTATGAAAATGGAAAGTCGAGCAAAGTAGAAATGTTAGGTGGTGTAAACCTGTAAAAAGGAAAGCAAGATATACCTCATTGTGAGGGGCCTATAGTTAAAAGGACAGGACTGCATTTTTAATATACTTTAACCGCCTCTTCCCAATTACATCTACCCATCCCATCAGGTCCAGCAGGAGGAGTATGCTGCAGGTCCCGTCTTCTAAAGCGTTCCATCTGAGGGCGGGACCCAGAAAACAGGCCTTTTCGGCGGTAGCTCCCGCCCTCTGGAACATCATTCCCTGAAGTGAGGTTAGCCCCATCCCTGCTAGCCTTTTGGAAAGCCCTTAAAACATGGTTTCTCCAGCAACCTTGGGGATCCTACAGGTAGCCTGAGACCTTTTCTACCTTTTCAATTCCCATGCACATCCAACCTACTCCACTTGCATTGGTAAACCACTGAGTCCTGTTCACTGTGAACCAACCTTTAAGCATGTTATCGGAACAATTCTGGCTGTTTTATAAAAGTTACTACTCGATAGTTATAGCTGCCTTCACTTTCTTTTGCCATCCATTGTGAAATAGCACAAACAGCAGCATCTTACTATTTCTCCTAAAAATATAATAAAAAATAAAATATAATAAAAATAAAATATAATAAAAAGTAGAGATGTCATCAAGTTAAGTTCAGCTCCTGCTAACTGCATCCGTGCAATTTTCTTGGCAATTCTATGAATGTGATTTGCTATTACATTGCTTGGGATGTTTTTCAACTTCTGTATTTGGTCAACAACTCTGGAATTCTTAGAGGCTCCCCCAGCCAAGTTCACTAATTTGGAAGCTAGATTTCCAAAGCAGCCAGAACTGGGATGATTTGAGAGTCATGTTACTTTATTTTTAAGGTAATAACTCAAGAGTTATCGTCACTGTGATACTTTTACAAAATCAGCTTTTCATTTTTTAAGAAATTTCCAAATTAAACATTTCATAAAGCCCTTGTAATATTTTCCATGCTCAGAGATACACCTATAAATATGTAATCAGGTCTACATTTACAAAAGATGTGTGAAGTATTTTCCAATATAAAGTGCTTACTTAAAAGAATATGTTTTTGCCAATGATGTACCTTTAAAATAGGAAGATTGCTGATGGATAGATATACTCTGCCTTTCTGTCCATTACTGCCTACTACACAATATCAACCAGTTTAGAAAAATCACAATGCAGACTGAAGGCATTGCAGCCATGACCAGCTGTGGGCTATGTGGTATGCCTTAACAATCTACTGCTTGAGTCAACATTTTCAGAACAGGTTTTCTACAAATGTCTAAAGAAAAAAATAGCAGTGAATTCAAACAAAATTGTTTTATCCTTAAAAACCAATTTTAAAAAGCCTGTGCGTCTTGAGTATATGCATTTAACAAAAAAGAGGGATAGCAAAATAATATACTGCATTGTGGAACACATGTTTAAAAAAACTTTATTAACAAGGATATAACATCATGAATAATAAACTAACTCTAGGAATTGTTTAAAGACATTTTAGCAATGAATGAAAAGTAATTACTCTCTAGATAAAGAACTCCCTAAGATTCTGATGAACAGTTCAGCCACAAATACTAACTTGAGGTTGGTGCATATCTTTTTTTTTCCTGCCAGATTCTGAAAAACTAAAAAATTATATGTCAAATTACAGAATTTTAAATGCTGTACCATCCCAAACCCCTGTCACTGGATATCTATGCCTCTCACTTTGCAATCTTGTAGCAATGTAACTACAAAAACATTTGCCTATTTATAAATCTTGGGTTTTAAAAAGTTGCACAAAGTTATATATAGAGCCCTTGGTGCTCTTTGAGCTTGGTTGTTTGCTTGCAGACGTTTCATTACCCAACTAGGTAACATCATCAGTGGTGGTGAGTGTGGGATTTGCTGCCTGTTGCAGTAGCTTGCCCTGCCAGTGTTGGTGGGGGTGTGGGTTTCTCCTTGGTAATTCCTTGATTAGGCTGTTGTTTTCTGCTTGTTTGACTAGTGTTAATCCCTGCTTATCGGGGTGTTGGCTGCTGGAGAGGGTGTATTCTGGTCTTTTTGCTTCCTTCTTAACTTTTTGTTGTCTGTTTTGAATGGTGTGTAAATGTGGCTTATCTCTACGGTGGGTAGGCAACAGCGTTCCGTGTGCATCATGCGGCCACATGACCGTGGAAGTGTCTTCGGACAATGCTGGCTCTTCGGCTAACAAACGGAGATGAGCACTGGCCCCTAGAGTCGGACACAACTGCACAAATGTGCGGGGGGAACCTTTACTTAGGATGCTCTTATAAGTTATATATCTATGTACGTCAGCTTCTACTAATCTTCTGCTTTCCCAATTCTTTACCATTGTAAGGCAGACATATGAATCACGTTTACAGTGCGAGACAAAAAACAGGGGAGAGAATATTTTTAGTTGCAGGTGACAACAAACTAATGGCAAAGTCATCCTGAACTATAACAACGAATGTGCTTAAAGTATATTCCTAGATATTTTATTTTTCTACTAACTCACCAAAATAAGTTAAAAGTTTGTCACCAACTTCTTTTGATTTCTCTCCCTGAAAGATTTTCATTGTTATTATCAGTTCGCTGCTTGCTGCCTTGATGACTCACCAACAGTTCAAGTTCTGTGAATGCTTGATTAAATCCCTGTCTCACTTGTACTAACATTTTAAAACTTAAAGGAATTTAATATGTTACATTCAAGCTCAGCATGGTAGAAGTTGGCTTTTTAGAAATGCCCTATTTTAGTTACTACTTCTGCCCTTTTACTGAAGATTACAGACACCATTTGCATGCCATTAATAAATATAATTGCTTCCTGCCCTTGGACATAAATTTGTAATACCGCCCAGAGTCCCTCCTCTGGGGGGAGATGGGCAGTGGCAAAATTTTCATAAATAAATAAAAATAAAATACACATTTGATATTTTTAGTCATAAGAAACTT
The DNA here is from genome assembly GCA_023362775.1 of Charina bottae. Taxonomy (NCBI): domain Eukaryota; kingdom Metazoa; phylum Chordata; class Lepidosauria; order Squamata; family Charinaidae; genus Charina; species Charina bottae. Next base: position 53,227,560 of record JALMGJ010000006.1, read on the forward strand.
CACATGCTATGTGTTTTCATATTGTTGCTGTTCATTTACAAGTGTCTAAGTAAGTACTGTTATACCAGGTTTCCAGAGAAATACTGTATATCAGAAGCATTTCTGTCTAAGTGCCTTTGCTAAAAGATAGATGTTAGCAGGTCAGAAGATAAAAACTATAGTTGCAATGCTCCGGAATTACCTGGAATTGCAAGAATTCCAATGACCACAATTCCACACCTAAGAGAATGCTTCCAGTCACATGGAGAAGGCAGCTCTTTCATATTCTCCAAAGTGTGACTGTTAAAATCTTATAGTTCCTTTATATATTTTGTTAAGAATACAATACTCCATTTTGGATGGACAGGCACATCCGCTACTATATGCAGGTTCTTTTACATGTCAGCATGTTACCAGCTCAGAAGGCAAAAACCATGAACCACTGTAATAACCCCTGGTATTTATTACAGGCAACTTTGCAGAATTATATATAGTGAATGGAACCAAGCACTATGTCAGCCCATGCGCCAGAGGCATCATCAGGGAGGTCTAGAGAGGCAAACGACTAAACCAGTATCATGCTGTTACAATAAAAGCTCTGCCTCTTTAATAAGTACATCATGTTGTTTCATGCAGAAATGAAAGGCGCAGAAATTGCCGTTGATAGTATGATGCTGCTTCTATCATTTTGACAAAAGTATCAGATCCTGTCATATATGGTATTCACAAAATATGTGGGAAGAGTCTTAAATGCAGAACAAAGTGTGGTAGACTGAGGTTCCAGAATTTATATCAGTTCTGCTGTACATGGGATGTTATTTTCTTTTGATTGATTGGGCCCTGAGTAAATAGAAGCCTGAGTAAAATAAATAACTACATCAATAAATATGTAATAAATACGTTTGATTGCTATCATATGTAAAAACCTAACTGCGGATCATAAAGTAACTGATCATGAAGAGGTTTATATTATTTTTTTCTCCCTGGTATGCAATTATACATGCATCCCTCCCCCATGCCCCCACCCCGCCCAAAAGCCAACTCTCTAGCATCCAGCTTGATACAACGCAATCTTTATTTCAGTCATGTCATTTTGCATAATGGTTGTAAAATGAACATTCAGTTTGAAACAGTAACTATGACATTTAGGTAATTATTTTAAAAAAAAATAGTGACAGTAGCATGTAATCTTAAAAAAGGAAAAGAAAATATCCTATTCTTTCAATAAGTAGCATACAGACTTCTAAATATATGAATGAAATAGAACTGTCAAGAAAAAGAAATGTTTCTCATATACAGATTCTTTTATTCACAACAAGAAAATAAACCACTTTACAGAGGTGGTTCAGCATGCCTGTACCACAGTGGAATCACTGTGTTTATTCTAATGGACAATTCTTATTAATAGTAAATATTTTAATGCTTGAAAAAAAAAGTAGGGAAGGAAACACAGCCTGGAGAAATTTAAACTTCAACGGAAATTGAAGCTAACTGTCTAAAAATAATACAATGGGAACTACCAGAAGGTTTTTCAATTTAAAATTTCCTGCTAAATAAAATTGAGAAATGATGACCTATGAAGTTTTAAACCATGTCATACATCCTGTAAGTTTAAAGGAGAAAAAGAACAATAAGCCAGTGAGTCATAGAGCATGGAACTGCAGAATAACAGATGTAGCAGTAGTCAGAAGCAGCAAAAGCTCTTAAAAACCAAACTGATATTTCCTTCAGACAACAGTTCAATGCCAAATATTTAATTTTTAAAAAAATGGGAGAACTGAGAGCCTTGTCTGCTGGCATTAATGTACAATGCAATCATATAATATATAAAAAAACTTAGTCCTAAGGCAAGCAACAAACCCTATCTGTACTGAAAAGATTAAAAAGATGACCATCCAGAGAATGGTCTATTATCCATTCACTTAGAAAGGGCAGGTTGGACTCCGAGCTTAAACCTGGGAACACAGACTTATGTAAAAGCTTTCACTTCTTTACACTGCACGGTGCAAAACTTGTATATTCTGTAGCTTTATTCTTTCTGCAATAAAGAATCTAATCTAAGTTGTGACGGTGAAAGCCTGCAAGCTAGTCAATTCCTGAATAAGGGGTTAAATGTCTCAAGAGCTGAGATTTACTGCCAACACTGGTGTAATGCCTGGCAGATATAAACCCAAACCTACTGCAGTGGCAACACACAGTAGGCAATGCAACAGATCTTGATAGCACCAAGTTGAGAAGAGCTATAGTAAATAAAGGCTCCAAGAGAAGAGAGGCATCCAATAGGGCTGGGACTTTTTGCAGGGCCAAGCAAGTAAGACTATTTATTTATCTATTTCTTTATTAAATTTATTAAAGCCACCCATCTACCACAGGAACTCTGGTAGTCAAAACAAATGATTACCAACATAAGCAGTAATGGGATCTCATTACAAACAGTCATTATTGAAACTTTTGTGTAAACCTCTATACACGTACATGCATGACGTGCCTTTATGTATACAATTTGTTTTCCTTTTTTTTTGTTTAAATAAAGAAAGGCAGGAAGAAAAAAAAACATAGCCTATAGAATACTTCTACATAGGCATAAACTCACTTGCCTGACAAATGGCATTACTGACCAGTTCTTATTTTCATTAAGATAGGACTGAGGTTGCATCTTCCACATTTGCTCAGGACTAGGTTTTCTGGACGTACCTCTCGTAACTGTGTGTGTGGTGAAATTTTATTACAGCTGCCTCACACTGAGACTGGTGGAATGGGGGTAGTTGAGAGGATGCTGTCGTTTGGCAGAGCTTCATAGGATAATTGCTCCGGTAAAATGAGGTAAGACTCACAGCTGTATTCTTGGGAATCGGATAACCAATTTAAGGAAGAGAAAATAATCTTTTAATAAAATAAAATAATAAAATAAAATAAAATAAAATAAAATAAAATAAAATAAAATAAAATAAAATAAAATAAAATAATAAAATAAAATAAAATAAAATAAAATAAAATAATAAAATAAAATAAAATAAAATAATAAAATAAAATAAAATAAAATAAATAAAATAATAAAATAAAATAAAATAAAATAAAAAATAAAATAAAATAATCTTTTAATAAAACAAAATAATCTCTTAATAAAATACAATTAACATTAAAGTAAGATGAATCACTGTGGAAAAAGATTGTTTAAGAAGCAGACTTATTCTTGCAGGAATACTTATGTTTGAGAAGATATAATGAATTAAGGAGATTTCAAATTAAATCCCCGTTTTGTTTTTGAGCTGCTTTGTAAAAGTTTCTATCAGAATAAAATATAGGGTTGCCTATTGCTTACTTTAAACATTTTAGGGGAAAGATGGAAATGAGAGAATACAAAAAGTATATTTGATAAAGAGCGAAGTAATGTAAATACTGAGAAATGCAATTAGATGGTGAACAATTTCTGATTCCTCTAAGGCAGTCTACATACTCTCCAAATACATTGAACTGCAATTCCCATTATCCTTGACCAGGACATATGTGCTCTGGATGACAGTTTAAGATGCCTGGAATGCATAGCTGAAGAAGAATCAACTAAAAATATGTTTGCAAATAACACAAACTACAGATCAATGGAAAAGAGCTAGTTTGGCCTAGTGGTTAAGGCAGAGCTTTCCAAACTGTGTGTCGTGACACGTTAGTGTGTCAGCTGCAGTGTCTGGGTGTGTTGCAGCTGCTGCTGCCTCTGAGCCCTGCCAGGATTCCACACAGGTCCTAGTGCCTGCCTTGTGCCTTGCTGCCTCCAAACCTGCTGTGATCCCACACAGGTCCTAGTGCCTGCCTTGTCCCTTGCTGCCTCCAAACTTGCCCTGCCAGGATTCCACGCAGGTCCTAGTGCCTGCCTTGTGCCTTGCTGCCTCCAAACCTGCTGTGATCCCGCACAGGTCCTAGTGCCTGCCTTGTCCCTTGCTGCCTCCAAACCTGCACTGCCAGGATTCCACGCAGGTCCTAGTGCCTGCCTTGTGCCTTGCTGCCTCCAAACCTGCTGTGATTCTGCGCAGGTCCTAGTGCCTGCCTTGTGCCCTACTGTAAGAGTGTGTCGTGAAATGATGCCCTGCTGTAAGAGTGTGTCGCGAAATGATGCATGTCTAAAAAGTGTGTCACCAACATGAAAAGTTTGGAAAGCTCTGGGTTAAGGCATCAGGCTAGAAATGAGACTGTGAGTTCTAGTCCCGCCTTACGCATGAAAGCCGGCTGGGTGACCTTGGGCCAGTCACTCTCTCTTAGCCCAACTCACCTCACAGGGTTCTTGTTGTGGGGAAAATAGGAGAGGAAGGAGTGTTAGGTATGTTCCCTGCCTTGAGTTATTTATAAAAATAATAAAGGTAGAATAAAAAAATCTAAAAAATATGTATATTCCCTTACAAATCTTTAAAAGCCCTGAACAATAACAATGCAGCCCGCAGTAGCTGTATTATATTATACTCTGCTGAAATCCTCTAGGAATCACATTGCATCCATTAGCAATTGCTGAATTAAGCTTTTAACAGCCACAGTAGCCACATCCATTCATGCTGCTGACCTCTGCTTTTCTGAATGAATTAAGAGGAAGAAAATAATGTGGCTTCCACAAGGCTTCCCTTCCCTTCCAACACAGGAAATCCTGTGTGGTTAGACACAATATACATCATACATCGGGATTTAATTCTATTCCCCTTGAAATGCCAACATTATCAGTACATCACAGGAAATTATTCCTTATTTTCAGTAGTTGCAGGACAGTTTCTTTGGATTCAAGGTCAGCATGAATGCATCATTGCTTCCTTATCATTGCAAAGCAGCTGTATGGAGTTGCAAGACACAGTGCAGTTTCATGTTGCTGAATACCTCTTTTCATACAGCTAAAGCACATTTAGAGGAATTGGGGGGGGTGCTTTTGAACCCTGTATTTTTGTTCAAAAGGTCATGTAGGTCCTAAAACATTCCCAAAATAAATGAATATTGGGTAAGCAGAAGACAAACTGAATTTAAAACTTTTGTTCAATGATATTCAGAAAGGAATAGGAAGATATTGACTTGAAAAACAGGAAGTACAGTGCAAATGGGAAGCTGTCACCACGAATTCCTGCTCTTTGTATTGTCTGGAGGTACAGAGAAGTTGAACCTTTCCAGGCGCAGGGACTCCTCAAACTGGGATGGAGGTACAAAGTCAGACCTTCCACATCTTACATACAAAAATCAAGGAGTACTTTCTCCGGTATTTTCTGAAGGATATGCCAGATATTTCCAATACAGACAGCAAATCCTGGGTGGATCCACTGTAGAAACGTATTACTAGGTCTACCTTGTCTCTAGTTCTACACAGGAAACACTGCAATATTTTGAAGTCTATGCAGCAAAACGTGCAATGATATCTTGTTGTTCTCTCCCATAGGAGAATTATTCCAACCAGCAGAAATCAGAGCTGCAATTGAGAGAAAACATTGTGATCCTGGCAAAATGAATCTTCCCCATTAGTTGGCTAATGAATTAATTCTGCCATTCTTGTCCTGAGAATTATTGCTAGTAAGAAATAAAGCACCCTTCTGCCATTCATGAATGGCCCTTCTGCCATTCATCTTGTGCCAGTCTTTTCTTGTTGATATAGAGGATTAGAGGAAAAGAACAAAAAACTATTTCCTGGGCTTTTCAAAAAACTTAGTGGATTTCAGTCATGGGAAGAAAAAACATTATGAAGGAGGGCAGTGTTGGGCAACATGGTCTAAACAACGGATTTCCTGATGTTTCACCGGCAACTGTGGCTGGCATCTTCAGAGGCAAAGTGGTCTCTTGAAGCCCAACACTGCCCAACAGATACTGGCTGTGAAAGCCTATGCCAGTATATTATGAATGAGCTCTGCATTCAGAACATTACAATTGTGTAGGGCAGTGTTTCTCAACTTTGGCAAGTTTAAGATGGGTGGACTTCAACTCCCAGAATTCCCCAGCCAGGTTGAAGTCCACCCATCTTAAACTTGCCAAGGTTGAGAAACACTGCTGTAGGGTAACTAACCAGATGCATTACAGAGATCAACAGCAGGTCTCTTTTGGTCCAAAATCACCTGCTCTTCCATCAATTTACAGATATTCATGGTTTGATTGTTTGGGTGTGAATGAAGTACCACAGAGCAAATACAATGTCTTACAACTTCCTAGTTTTGACATTATATAATATCATTTGAAGAAGAAAGATCCAAGAGATGAGAGATGAAAAGTGAACAGAAGGGCAAGAGATACTGTGATCATGGCTATTGATTCTATGTAGGTAAGTACCAAGTCAAGCAGAAATTTATATATTTATTTAATAAATATATAAATACATTTTGAGTTGTTTCTGTTTTCTTTTCTTTTTCCCCTTTCTTCATTCAATCCCCATTAGCATGGCAACTATTTTATTTATTATTTATTATTTTATTTATTCAATTTATCCACGCCCATCTCCCGGAACAGGGGACTCTGGGCAGGCTACAACAGATAAAAATTTAAAATCTATACAAAATTTCTAAAAAAAACAACAAATACAAGAATAAATAAAATCCAAAGATGGTAAAAGCCGTAGTATGGATCATAATACTATGGGGCCAACCAACCCCAAGAGGCACTACTACCTCCGTCATCCCAGGCCAGGCGGCAGAGCCAGGTCTTAAGAGCCTTCCGAAAGGTCAGGAGTGAGGGAGCCAGCCTCACCTCCGGGGGCAAGATGTTCCATAAAGCGGGCGCTATCGCAGAGAAGGCATGCCTCCTGGACCCCGCTAGATGGAATTCTCTTGTTGAAGGGGTCCGAAGCATGCCCTCTCTGCATGAATGGGTGGGGCGGGCCGATGTTATCGGGACGAGACGGTCCCTCAGATACCCTGGCCCTATGCCATGTAGGGCTTTAAAGGTAATCACCAACACCTTGAATTGGATCCGGAAGCAAACTGGAACCCAATGCAGCTCACGCAGCAGAGGTGTCACATGTGCTGATCTCGTAGCACCCATAACTGCCCGCGCTGCTGCATTCTGCACCAGCTGAAGCTTCCGGATATTCTTCAAGGGTAGCCCCATGTAGAGCTCGTTACAATAATCTATATGGGAGATAACAAGGGCGTGAGTCACTGTTCGGAGGGCATCCCGATCCAGGAAAGGGCATAGCTGGCGCACAACTCGAAGCTGTGCAAAGGCCCTCCTGGCCACGACTGCCACCTGCTCTTCGAGCAGGAGTCGTGACTCCAGGAGGACCCCCAGATTCCACACTGGGTCTGAGTGGGGTAGTGCAACCCCATCCAGAACCAAAGATGATAACTTCCCGGATACAGGGGGGCCATCAATCCACAGCCACTCCGTCTTACCAGGGTTCAGTTGAAGCCTGTTGTTCCCCATCCAGACCCCCACAGCCTCCAGGCACTGAGATAAGGCATCGACCGCATCACTTACTTCACCCGGGATGGAGATGTATAACTGGGTATCATCAGCATATTGGTGATACCTCATCCTGTGGTGACGGATGATCTCACCCAGCGGTTTCATGTAGATGTTGAACAGGAGAGGAGAGAGAACCGACCCCTGCGGCACCCCACAAGTCAGGGGTCGCGGGTCAGCTCTCTCCTCCCCTATCAACACCGACTGGGAACAGCCCTGGAGGAAGGAGGTGAACCAATGTAAAACCACGCCGCCCACCCCCAACTCCCTGAGCCGCCCCAAAAGTATACCGTGGTCGACGGTATCAAAAGCCGCTGAGAGATCTAAGAGAGCTAGGATGGACGCACTCCCTCCATCCTGCTCCCGCCAGAGATCATCCATAAGCGCGACCAATGCGGTCTCCGTCCCATATCCCGGCCTGAAACCTGACTGAAAGGGGTCCAGATAATCCGTTTCCTCCAGGATCCTCTGGAGTTGCAACATGAAAATTGCCCGGGATGGTTTCTTGAGGAGCGGGTGCATCAGCGCCTCCTTAAAGGCAGCTGGGAACACCCCCTCACTCAAGGAAGTATTAATCATTGCCTGGACCCAGCCACATGTCACTTCTCTAGCTGATTTAACCAGCCAGGAGGGACACGGGTGAAGTTGACATGTGGTAGCGTTTACAATCCGGAGGATCCTGTCTACTTCATCAGGTCCAACAGGATCAAACCATTCCCAGATAACAGGGTAAGTAAGTTCCTCTGGCATCTCCCCAGATCTTGTCTCACGCTTAGAGTCCAACTTGGAATGAATCTGAGCTATTTTGTCCTGCAGCTGCTCAGAAAACTCTTCTGACCGGCCCTGTAAATGGGTAACCACCTCCTCCCGACCCAAAAGCGATCTTGTAATCTTAAAAAGGGTCGTCGGGCAGCATTCTGTGGACGCAATAAGAGCAGAGAAATATTCACGTTTTGCTGCTCTTACCGCCACAAGGTAGGCCTTAACTGCGGCTCTAGATTGTGTTAGGTCAGATTCAGTCTTCGTCTTTCTCCAGCGGCGCTCTAGACGTCTCTTAACCCTCTTCAAAGCCTTCAACTCTTCCGTAAACCATGGAGAGTGATGGGCCGAGCAGGGCCGGAGAGGTCGCATAGGCGCGATCTTGTCCAGGGCTCCGGCCGCTGCCCTATTCCAGGCTGCGGCCAGGACCTCCACTGGACTGTGAAGCAAGTCCTCGGGAATAACCCCCAGCTCCTTCTGAAACTTCACTGGGTCCATCAGTCGCCGGGGGCGGACCAGTCGAATGGGTCCCGCCTCCCTGCGGAGTGGGTTAGCACAAGAGAGTCTCAGGGTCACCAAGGCGTGGTCTGACCATGACAATGGGGAAAGATGTAACTTTCCCCTCAGATCACATTGCCACTGCTCAGACAAGAAAACTAAGTCCGTGGTGAGACCACTGTCACGAGTCGGGTCACGAATAATCTGCGACAGGCCCATGGCTGCCATGGTAGCCATGAACTCCCGGGCCGCTTCCGAGGCTTGTCCCAGAGATGGCAGATTGAAGTCCCTCAGAACCATAAGTCTGGGGAACTCCACTGCCAACCCTGAGACAGCCTCGAGCAGCTCAGGCAGGGAGGTTGCCACACAGCAGGGAGGCTGGTACAGCAGCAACACTCCCAACTGTTCTCGTGAACCCAACTTGAAAAACAAGGTTTCACACCCGGCCACTTGTGGAGCAGCGCCCCTGAAGGCCACAAGGGACTCTCGGATGACAACTGCCACCCCTCCTCCCCTGCCCCGGTGTCTCGGCTGATGCCATACCTGAAACCCGGATGGGCACATTTCCGAGAGGGCTACTCCCCCCTCTGGACCCAGCCAGGTCTCGGTAATACACGCCAGGTCATCCCCCCCCCTCTGTGATCAAGTCACCTATAAGGGGAGCCTTGTTGTTCGCTGACCTGGTGTTAAGCAGCAGCAGTCGGAGACCGGGGCCCTCGAGGATCTGCTTACCAGGGCCTTGGTGTGAACATGGAGGGCTGGAACGCACCACCGGTAACAAACACCGGGGGCGCCTTCCCCGATGATGGCTTGCCCTCCGGTTCCCGTCATACCGTCCCTTGCCCATCACCACCTGAATCGGATTGCCCGCCATATAGCCCCCAGAGATTCCTGGTTCTGGCCTAGTAGCCTCCACTCCCAGGCCTCCGGAGTTTCTGGGCTTAACCAAGGGTCCCTTGTCCCATCCATCCATCATCCGATACCAAACAACCCTGGGCAGTGGCAAGACCCCCCAGTGCACCAGCTCTCGCTCTCGGCACTGGTAGGGCCTAGCACTACCCACACTCACACTCTGTACCTCCTCCTCAACCTCTCTCTCTGGCCAGGGAGAGGTCCCAACAATCATCAACACCCAATCCTACCCCACCTGACTCTCACCCAGGGGGATACTCTTATACTCCCATACAATCTTGATCCCCTCACCTTGTCTCTCACCCGGGGGGGGAACCACATTCATACCAAGGGACCCCCACAAACCCTCTGCCGCCTTAGATCAAAAGGGACGACTAGACCAATTGGGTGGTGAATCTATCCAGTCACTATTACTACAAAACTGGTTGGAAGTTCCCGTGCTGGCAGGATCTTATTCATGCTAGAGGGGAAAACATGCAAACATGACTATTTCTAGAAGCTTCAAGCAAGTGGTTGAAGTACTTTGCTCTACTGCAAGATTCTTAGCTGTATTATTGGCCAAACAGCTTGTATACATGCAGTTGTCCTGAAGCAAAGAACTGCCCTGAATCATGTATTCCTGTGCCCTTGTTTAGCTTGACTATAGGAGCAAATATCCACAGAGCCTTCCACAATGCACAATTTGCTTACCAGGCAGCCTACTTATAAAAAAGTATTATTAGCATGGCAGACATAAGCTTCCCTTTTGATATGTCAGCATATTAGGAAGCATGTTTCATACCTTATCATGGCTTCATAAGTAAGAATAAACTGTACAAGAAGGTGACCTTAACACAATAAAAAACAAAATCCGCCTCTCTCTTTAAATGTTGAGAAAATATTCTTAATAATATTGCTGATGTGGTGGTCAGAGATAAGCTGTCAGAGAAGAAAGAATACCCCTTTAACTGTAAGGTAGTACAGGGAATTTTAAACTTTGCTCAGTTCTAGAATTTTTCAAATGAACAGAGACAGAGAATCTATTCAGTAATTATGATGCAAAGAGTTAAAAAAAAAAGAAGCAGCAGCAGCAGTGCTTTTCAGTTGAATCAGCTCATGTATTCAGGACAGATAAATTATGATTAATCAAGGGATAACCAGTGATGTGTTGTGCAAGCATCTGTGAATGAGCCTGTTCAGGGTCAACCCATACAGATTCGGTCAATAGATAATTTCAGATTTATATACATATATTAATTGTAGTTAAAGAAATTTAAAATATTTTGGTTTTTGTTCTGTTTAAAATATTTCTTAATGCTGTAACTATCTTGAGCAACTAACAGAAAGAGGGAATACCATGTACAAGTACGCCTTGAGTTTTTGAAGAAAATAAATTAAGAAGTAAACTTAGTAATTGTGAGCAATCTGTAGTTATTTTAATTTTATTGTAAACCACCCAGAGTCACTCTTAGTAAGATGGGCGGTGACAATATGATAGATAGATAGATAGATAGATAGATAGATAGATAGATAGATAGATAGATAGATAGATAGATAGATAGAGACCCTAACAATTTAGGTGTGCACAGTAAAAGTTTCTGATGTGATCAGTTTGCTTAAGCACTGAAAAAAACAGGTCCGTGCCAGACATATGACCGCCAACATGTAACTGACTGAAGAAGTCTGCCAGAGTCAGTATTACTCCTCTGATGAGGATTTAGAAATAAGGGCTTTTTTAAAGCATGCATGTGCCGTCTTTTCTCACACATTTTTAAAACGGCTATAAATATTTACCCTGTTTATCTGGCCAGAAAAATGCTCTTTTCTGTTAGTTTATATGTTATCTGAATGGCAGCTTTAATGACCAAGTCACTAACTCTGAAATATTCTTGCAGCTTGTATGAAATCAGTGCAACCACATTCATTCCTCCTGAAACTTTTTGAGCTATGGAAAAGTTGAAGAACATACAGTACTATAGATACATTCTTCAACTTTTGAAAGAGAGAAGGGCTCATCACTGTTGAACCTGAATCTTAGCAATTCTTCGTTATTTACAGCAGTGTTTCTCAAACTTGGCAACATTAAGATGTTTGGACTTCAACTCCCAAAATTCCCTAGCCACCATGGCTGGAGAATTCTGGGAGTTGAAGTCCACACATCTTAAAGTTGCCAGGTTTAAGAAACACTGTTTCACAGCATAGCTAATAGGTCTTTGCTTACTTTCATCTTCAAACAGATGTGTACGATTTCTGATTCTTTTTTGCTGCCTCAGATTCATAAGTCTTAACAGAATATACATGTTGCTAACCTAGCTTTTATTTATGCTACTTGATTAATTATAAATAAATAACTTTATTGCGGTCATTAACCAGTACAAGGGAATTGGAATTCAAATATCCAAAATATCCAAAACTCAATTGACAATATCAGGATAATTAGGGAAAGTACATACAGACAAAGAATTTTGGCTAAAAGACAATATTAAATCAAAATATGCTAAGAGGCTTGCTCAGGCTACACATATACAACAAGAAAAAAAGAGATTAAAATTAGCAATCCGGGTAATATAAACTTTGAAATACAAAATGCAATACATATACACATACCTACACATACACATACATTTATACACACACACACATGCATATTTGTAAATAAAACAATAAAATTATCCAAAAGGGATTTAAGAATTATAAACTTCTCTTACAGAAGTCTCTCCCCCGTCAATCCTGGGAAGAATATAGTATAATAGCTGACATGGCATGTATACACCAAAGTATAAAAGAAGTTAAAAAGTAGCCAATGGTTAATGCTGAGTGTGAGCCATTTCTGGCTATCCATACTCAGGCAGGTTCAATTGCTCTTAATTATTCTTTGCCTGATTTTGCATGCCACCACGCAAAACCTGGCAACCTTGTGTGTTTTATTTCAGGGCTGATGTCAGAAAGTAGAAACTGCTTATACTGTTGATTGTTGTATCCTGTTTTGCTGGTCAGGAGTGGGGTAATTAGGGCGTTTCGAGGTCCTGCATAAAACTGGCCATACAGGAGAACACGTTTGATGGTTTCTACCTATCCTGAGTCGCAAGGACATGCTCATGATGAATATGGTGTCTTTTTATATCTTCCAGCCAGAAGTACTGAAGGGAGAGCATTACATCGGGCTAAGGTAGAGGCCCTTCTCTGATTTGTGTAAGATACATAGCTGGTGCCAGAGTGTATCTCCGGCTATCTGCCATGGGAAGCTGAGTGGTATTACCAGCGTCCGTTTGATGGTCTGTGTCAAACAGAACTTGATTAATTGTACAAATCAGGTGAGTACAACATAGGATAAGTTGCTATGTTTCTTCCTTGACATGCACTCATTTTATTACATCTTTGATTTGAGCAAATTATCCTAAGAATGATAGTTTTTAAGATAACACACAAGCAAAAATCTTGTGTAACACTGGGAAACCAATATTTTTCTTATTTTATTACACACTGACAAGATGTAGAGTTTTGTATTAAATATTTAAAATGCATTAAATATTTATTCAGGTGAAATATTTATACTCTGCCTTTCCCCTTTATAATTCAGGTTATCATGAAATCAGTCAAAGTAAAAGTAAATATACCACACAACAACAAATCTTAGAAAAGAATTCTGAGATATACATACATAATATTTAAAGTATCAAACAGCTCTTCAGACAAGTTTATTCTGGATCCTAGAATGCCTTTAATTATTTAAACCACTTATTTAGCAAAATAAATATAAAAATTACCACAGAATGGCAAAGAATTTCAGTTACTGTTAACCCTATGGTAAACCAATATGAGATCTCAGAATCGCTGTACCCTGGCATATTCACTGTAAAAGAAAAAGGAAATACAAATGAAAATTAAATTTGTATCTCTGTATGTGTAATTTACATTTTTTGCATCAATTTCTCTCTGACCAAAAACCCTGAAAACTAGGGAAAACATATGTGCTACTAGACACCTCAATGCAAGATGGCCTCAACTTGGTGAAAAAAAATTGAGGTTACTTGTCTAAAGCAAACTCCATATTTTGGAATTATTCATTCTCTGTCACATGGACTGTATTATCTTCTGACTTGCATCCAATAGAAAAGGAGAAGTCAAAAGCCAACATACTTTGTCGTAAAAGTGTTGATATTTCTGACTTCATAAACCTCCAACTCCCCCCAAAAAACAAAATCCCAAACAAGGAATTGCAATAAAAACTTATCACTGAACAATAAAACAAAACAGGTAGATATTAAATTCCAAATGCCTTCCTTAAAAAGATGTTTTTGTCTAGTAGAAAGCCAATATACAGGAATAAAAATGGGGTCCTTCAATAGGAAGTTTCATAATCTAGATATGGCTACTGAGAACAACTTCCTCTCCTAAATAACTGGAGGACAGGAGTAGAGAACATACATAAAAGCTAGTGAACTATTTGTAAAAGAAATCATGTCTTGAGAGGGAATAATAAATATTTTAAAATATAACATAGTGGCAGTAGATTAGGCAAAAAGTCAAATAATAACATAACCAGATAACATAGCACCCAGACTAAAGTTACTCTTTGTGTAAGCAATAAATTAATTCTACAGTCCCACATATTTAACAAGTTATTTACAAACTAGATTCCAAACTGTTATCCTTTCCTTTGGCCATTCCCTACTATTCTTCTTTAACAAGCTGTGGGACCCTAACCCTTGGGCCAGTGCTACATCACAGTTTAATAATATTGTATATATTAACTTCTGAACCCTTAATTCTGAAAGTCAACTCCTAGCATGGTTAAACTATAAAAAAAACTCTATAAATGTTTAACGACTTGGTATGTTGCGGTTACAAATTCTTAATCAGCCCCTCCTGGTCAGGGAAATATTTTTTGGTAAAATTATCATTAATTCCACCCAGCATGCTAACTGTTCATAATTGGTTTCTAATCGTTCACATCTGAACAATACCAGATTACTGAAATAAAACCAATCTCTTGGAAACCTGAAGCTGCTGGATGTGCATATCTGAGTAGTGGTAAATCTAGCAAAAATAACTATCACATTCATTAAATTTGCAAGGATCTCTTTCAAAATCCTTTCTAAAAATAATTCTGTTTAAACACAGCCAACCATTTGCAAGTACCAATCCTAGGCCCATTTAAAACACTTCCAGACGAGGAAGCTTTTTCAGCTTCAAGTCTTCTAACATTATTATTATTATTATTATTATTATTATTATTATTATTATTATATTCAATTTATCAACCGCCCATCTCCCATACAAGGGACTCTGGGCGGGTTACAACAAGTAAAATTTTAAAAAACTATACAAAATTTCTTTAAAAAAACACACCAAGCATAACAATAAATAAAGTCCAAGATGGATTTGAAACCGCAGAGTAGATCATAGTGCTACGGGGCCAGCCAACCCCAGGAGGCACTACCACCCCCGTCGTCCCAGGCCAGGCGGCAGAGTCAGGTCTTAAGAGCCTTCCGAAAGGCCAGGAGTGAGGGAGCCAGTCTCACCTCCGGGGGCAAGATGTTCCATAAGGCGGGCGCTATCGCGGAGAAGGAACGCCTCCTGGACCCCACTAGATGGGATTCTCTTGTAGAGGGGGTCTGAAGCATGCCCTCTCTGCATGTACAGGTGGGGCGGGCCGATGTTATCGGGACGAGACGGTCCCTCAGGTACCCTGGCCCTATGCCATGTAGGGCTTTAAAGGTAATCACCAACACCTTGAATTGAACCCGGAAGCAAACTGGCACCCAGTCCAGCTCGTGTAGCAGAGGTGTCACATGTTCTGATCTCGTAGAACCCATAACTGCTCGCGCTGCTGCATTCTGCACCAGCTGAAGCTTCCGGATACTCTTCAAGGATAGCCCCATGTAGAGCGCGTTACAATAGTCTATGCGGGAGATGACAAGGGCATGAGTGACTGTTCGGAGGGCATCCAGATCCAGGAAAGGGTGTAACTGGCGCAAAACTCGAAGCTGTGCAAAGGCCCTCCTGGCCACGACTGCCACCTGCTCTTCGAGCAGGAGTCGTGACTCCAGGAGGACCCCCAGATTCCGCACTGGATCTGAGTGGGGTAGTGCCACCACACCCAGAACCAAAGATGATAACTTCCTGGATACAGGGGGGGCCATCAATCCACAGCCACTCCGTCTTACCAGGGTTCAGTTGAAGCCTGTTGTTCCCCATCCAGACCCCCACAGCCTCCAGGCACTGAGATAAGGCATCGACCGCATCACTTACTTCACCCGGGATGGAGATGTATAACTGGGTATCATCAGCGTATTGGTGATACCTCATCCCGTGGTGACGGATGATCTCACCCAGCGGTTTTATGTAGATGTTGAATAGGAGAGGAGAGGAGAGAGAGAACCGACCCCTGCGGCACCCCACAAGTCAGGGGTCGTGGGTCAGCTCTCTCCTCCCCTATCAACACCGACTGGGAACGGCCCTGGAGGAAGGAGGCGAACCAGCGCAAAATCACGCCGCCCACCCCCAACTCCCCAAGCCGTCCCAAAAGTATACCGTGGTCGACGGTATCGAAAGCCGCTGAGAGATCTAAGAGAGCAAGGATGGACGCACTCCCTCCATCCCGCTCTCGCCAGAGATCACCCATAAGCGCGACCAATGCGGTCTCCGTCCCATATCCCGGCCTGAAACCTGACTGAAAGGGGTCCAGATAATCCGTTTCCTCCAGAATCCTCTGGAGTTGCAACGCCACCACCTTCTCAACCACCTTTCCCAAAAAGGGAGGGGGGAGACTGGGCGAAAATTGCCCAGGATGGTGGGGTCCAGGGATGGTTTCTTGAGGAGGGGGTCCTTAAAGGCAACTGGGAACACCCCCTCACTCAAGGAAGAATTAATCAACGCCTGGACCCAGCCGCGTGTCACCTCACTAGCTTAATATTTGAAAGAGGACAAGATTCTATTCAAATTACCACCCCCCAAAAAAGGATGCTATAGTCAACTCTTTAGTGCTTCCAGGGAACCAACAATCCATCATTAGGTGCATTTCCTTGCCAATAAGCTAGTAGAGATATTTCAGCCAATCTGTGTTCAAGCTGTAGGCCAGCAATGGAGATCAAAGTAAAACCCAGCTACTTCTACCTACTGCTTGGAAACAGGTAACTTTTTTGCAAAAATGGTGTGGTGTCTTTAAAAAAAAAAAATCTAGCAACTAAAGCAAGAGAAAGCTATGACTTGATGCAATCACACACACACACACACACACACCACAACAGTGGCATCGACTAAACTGTATGTTGGGAATGTGTCAGTTTACTCTGCAAGTAGATTCAAGACCTCATCTGAAAGTGACCTTAAAAAAGGTAAAGGTACCCCCCGCACATTTGTGCAGTCGTGTCCGACTCTAGGGGCCGGTGCTCATCTCCGTTTGTTAGCCAAAGAGCCAGTGTTGTCCAAAGACGCTTCCACAGTCATGTGGCCGCATGACACGCGCGGAACGCTGTTACCTACCCACCGAAGTGGTACCTATTAATCTACTTGTATTTGCATGCTTTTGAATTGCTAGGTTGGCAAGAGCTGGAGCTAGTGCGGGAGCTCACTCCGCACGCAGGGCTAGGGATTCGAACCTCCGAACTTGCAATCTTCCGATCAACAAGCCTGGCGTCTTACCCGCTGAGCCACCACGCCCCGAAAGTGACCTTAGATATAAATAAATTTCATTTGCTGACTTATATATCAACATATACAGTAATCTGCCGCAATCACATCATTTATGTCCCAATCTGGATCTACCATCTTGCTCCACTTTCCATAGCTTGTCAAAACTAACATAATGCCATTGTCTCCAGGTGTTTTGAAGTTACAGTTCAATCAGCATTGTTTACCTCTGGCTTTTCTTATTGGCTAAGCTTGCCCTCAGCTTTTTCAATAGGAAAACCAGATGGTGAATGAAGTGAGTTCTGTCTTAAAATGGAAGTTTCTGAAACAGCAGCTCCTTACTGCCCTGCATTATTATTATCATTATCATTATCATTATCATTATCATTATCATTATCATTATCATTATCATTATCATTATCATTATCATTATCATTATCATTATCATTATCATTATCATTATTTATTACGTATATGCTGCCCAATTCCTAGAGACTGTATGTGTGAAAGAGAGAGACAGACAGACAGACAGACAGACAGGGAGGGTGGGAGGGAGGGAGGGAGGGAAAAGTAGAAAGAATGGGATGATTGTGTATAAATGGTGGTACACACATGAGTAAATCAATTTAGGCTTCATCCCTACCCACCACTGACATGTAACCTTTCCAGGATCAAAGGCAAACTTAGTGTCCTGACTTTGAGTGAAGGAAAAACACGCTGAGGCTTGGAGTTGAAGCTCTAATGTTTATTGTCCTACTCTCCTTGACAGAATCCAGCTAAACTAAAATGAACTAGTAATGCTCAGAGAAAGAGTCCAAGAAATCAGGGCAGGGCCTTCTTTAGCCTCTTGGGAGGAAAGCATAGGGATTCAGTACTACGCATGCGTTTCTCCCCCTGGAGGGAGCCCCCTCCTTCTCCGCCAGTTATCTCCCTGACACTTAGGGTGATAAAGGTAGGAGGTTACCCCCTCCTACAGAACATGATTACATAATATAGAAGGAAAGGGTGGGTATAATAACTTACTATTTCTTTTTCTGTCACTGAGAGGGACATAAGAGATGAAAAGACTATTTGGCTACACATAGACATTTTAATTGAAAGTTATGGTAAAACTGTTACTAATCTTAGATAAAGTATATAAAGTCCATTGACATTAACAACAAAAAATAGTATGATATCAATAATGATATAATAGGGTATATCAAGTTTATAATTCATTATTAGGTTATCCATGAAACCCATTCTATGGTGAAGTAGAACATAGCACAGGCTTTTATCTTTCTGAAGGTTATATGCTATTAATTTTAACCTTGTGATCAGTGTCAGTCTTTTATATAACAAGGACAAAACTTTTCTGAGGTAGGTGAATCATTACAGAAAAGGCTAAGCGAATTGCTATTATTTCGAGTAATCTGAGTTCTAGTAGATCTAGTAATCTATGAGCATACAGTGATTATATTTTATCAATGAAAGAAATACATTTATAGCTCTGTGCTGACTTGCCTGCCAAAATAAAGAATTGACAGCACTTGAGAAGCTGATCCTACATACCTACCACATTTCATATTAAAATATTATAGCAGTAATGAATAAAGAAATATTAGTTTGGTATTACGATCAGGTATCATGTTAGGATATAATATCAATATAAGGAAACCCAACTTATTTCAAATCATGCATATATAAAACTATGAAAGCCTCAGTCAATAACTAACACACTGTTACGAAGAGTAATTAATAAGTTATTCTATACCTTTATTGTAAATATTTGCTCTATGTTCATTCACATTTCAAAGTTACTTGTATTAATGGACTTATAAGATTTCAGGTTATAAAATAAAGACAGTGATATAGCTGACAGATATAGTGCCAACATGTATAGACAGGAGTTGAAAGCTCTTGCTATGTGTTGATTTACACTTTTAATACTGTTATAATTTTATAACTTTTTTGAACTATGGTGAAAACATCATTCAGTTCATTTAAAAATAAATCTCAAAATTTGGCAAAGATTTTAAAAGATTAAAATGCCAGACTTCTTTTTATTAGGCTTATATCATCTGCAGACAATAAAGTAGCTTTCCAATCATTTATCTTCCTTTCTATGCTCCAGTGAAATACTCACATACATCCTTTATATTTTAAATACATTTTCCTCTACTTTGGGGCTGTCCTATATCAATATGGAACATTTCTCATCTGTTTCATTCATGTAGGGTAGGGCTTTCCAAACTTTTCACGTTGGCGACACACCAACGGTGGTGCACGAAAACCCGGAAGCGCCACCACCGCAGCGCTTTCAAGTTTTTGTGCACCGCGGTGGCAGCAGTGGCGGTGGCGGCGCAGCGGTGTCCTGGTGTGTCGTGCGAAAACCCGGAAGTGCTGATGGCCCGCCGCCGCTGCTGCGTGCAGCGGCGCGCCATCAGTGCTTCCGGGTTTTCGCGTGACACACCTGGGCCCCGCAGGTGACACAGTACTGTGTCGCAACACACAGTTTGGAAAGCTATGATGTAGGGGTTAAAATGCTGGAGTGGCACCGGTGACCCAGATTCTAGTCCAGCCTCGGTCACAGCAGCCCACTGGGTCACTTGGGCTGTCACTTTCTTTCAATCCAGCCTCCTTCACTGGGTTGCTGTTGTGGGGAAAAAATATAGACCATCTTGAGCTCCTGAATGAAAGGCGATATAAATGTAATAAATAAATAAATAAATAAATAAATAAATAAATAAATAAATAAATAAATAAATAAATAAATTCTTATAATTGGCTGGGCATTTTTGCAATATTTTAGGAATGAGGAAAGTTTACTTTGGAAGCTGAATTAGTGTGGTCAGTTTCTTTTACCCAGAAAGCACTCCTGGGAATTTTTCTTAATGAAGAATTAACTTTAAGAAATGGCTATTTCATCCTTTCACTGAAGAGAACTGTTTTATTAATAAACAGAAAAACACTTTTACAGAGTGGATTTTTCCCTCAGGCATTAACTTTAATCTAAAAGGTATCCACTATTAAATACTTCTTCAAAGAAAAGGCAAATCTGAGCACTGATGTGCTGCTTCATACAATCCTATTTTAACATCTGAACTATTAGGCAAAGTATTTTTTTTTAATTATCTGTCATGTTCCTAATACACCTGATAACAGAAGTCCCGAAGGTACAAAATAAAAATGCAATAAAATCCAACAACAATCACAACAAGTAATACATAAAAATAACTAATCAATTCAAGATATGAATGGAAGCTTGGAATGCGAGAAATGTCTTTACCTGTGCTGAAAAGATCAGTGTGACGGTATTAGTCCCAGTGAGACTCTCGGGAAAAGACATATATAGAATGGAGCCCACAATCTTACTGCCATTTACCTAACACTGGTATTAAAAACAAAGTAAGGAAGGCATGCAGAGCACAGTCTTTGGGTTCTGGAATTCTTTCCAACCCTTTTACCAGCAGTGGCCATATGCAGAATATTTATATTTATATTTATATTTATATTTATATTTATATTATTTATATTTATATTTATATTTATATTTATATTTATATTTATATTTATATTTATATTTATATTTATATTTATATTTATTTATATTTCTTGTGGTACCAAGTAACATGCATGTGCATTTCCACCTTCCCCTCATATTGCATCTGCCTGTCTTTCTGTGTGCACTGGGAAGCAAAGAGGAGGCTGTATATGTTCTGGGTCATGTGATCAGGAGGGTAGGGGGCTTGGAATAGAGCATCTGGCAACATTCCAAGGAACTGCCCGAATCTCTTTCCCACGGGGATGCTTTGGGAGATTTTTTTCTGGAATTTTTTTCTATGTAAGCCCAAGCCGGATCTGACCCGTGTTTTTAACTCAATCTTTCTTTCACCAGCTTCTCTCAGGATACCAAATTTGGTCCTTTCTATTTTGTTTTCTGAGAGTTATCCTTATCCTGCTGATGGATGGACAAAGAGACAAACTGCTGATGGTGGATAAAGAGTCCTGACTTAACTTCTTTCCAATATTCCGTTGGGTTGAAAAAAAACCAACAGCAAAAGAGTTCTAGCAAATTCCACCATCCATCAGAATCATTTCAAAGAAGATTCAAAGCTTAAAAGTCATCCATGCTTTTCCATGCTGACCTTGTGTGTAAATAGATTTGTATATCATGCAAAGCCATTAATGTAGGGTTTTTGAGAATGCGGCTCTTTCTAGCTCAGTGACATGTGTAAAGCCAAGAAGTATACTTGTGGACAAGAAAGTGGAAATGAACACTGCAGTCTATAAATACAATTGTATTAAATCCCAAATAAATAATCTGAAGAATCAGTAAAATTATCTGGAAAAAGAAAGGTGAGGGAGAAGCCCTTTATGAAGCCATTCCTCATCAAATATGTAAATCAATTTCACAAATGTTTGGTTAAATGGCTGCTTCCTCCTTGCCCTTGTCTTCCTGAGAATTGTTTTTAAAAGGCGACATTCTGACAAATTCCAAATGATGACTACTGTAAATGATACAGCTTCAGGTCTCCACAAACTGCATCAGTC
This sequence comes from Charina bottae, assembly GCA_023362775.1. Classification (NCBI taxonomy): domain Eukaryota; kingdom Metazoa; phylum Chordata; class Lepidosauria; order Squamata; family Charinaidae; genus Charina; species Charina bottae. The sequence continues at coordinate 53,249,262 of JALMGJ010000006.1, forward strand.
TAACATTGTGGATGGGGGGGGGGGGTTAGCATTTTAGTGCAGAAGGATGGATGAGGCTTCTGAAACATCAAAAAAGCTAAAATGGGGTAAAGTGGTGTGATACACTTAGAGTTCAGTTCAAGCTCCTATAGAATGCTTTTAAATTTTGCAGGTTTGGTGGTTCAGTAAGGGTAGAATATGAGGATCTCCCTGCAAAACATCTGAAAAGTGTTGGTTCAGGGTTTGTTAAAAGGACTTTGAGGTAACAAATGTGAAGTACTTCAAGACTATTACTCTGAGAAACTGATTTTTACCTATCAAATTACAGAGCATTGTATGTTGTAGTAGGGTTGATATCTGAAAGCAGCAGGGTGGTGTAGAACAGGGGTCCCCAACCTGTGGGCCGTGGCCCACTAGTGGGCCGTGGCCTGTTAGGAAGTGGGCTGCGGGGCTCCCTCCTGCAAACCCCGCCCCCGGTGCACGCGATTACCCAGCCCCCGGTGTGCACGATTGGCTCCTGCCTGCAAACACCCCCCTGGTGCTCGTGATTGGCACCCGCCTGCAAACCCTGCCCCCCGGTGCACGTGATTGGCTCCCGCCTGCAAACCCCACCCCCCGTCCATGGAAAAAATTTCTTCCACGACCGGTCCCTGTTGCCTGGGACCGCTGGTGTAGAATTGTCCTGTGCGCCCTGGGTATTTATGCAGTAATGGTGAGATGAGGCTAGTACGAATGACTCTGTGATACAGGCACTGGAGAAGCACATGCTCTGTAGTTTCTATATGTCCAGAAGGAACCAATGTCATTTCACATACTTAAAATTCAAATCTCAGAGTTCACTCAAAATGGGATATATATGCACGAAATAAGGAAAATTAAGTTAATTGGGGTTAATTAATTAATTAAGTTAATTAGACTGGCAGGCGATATCCATGATCCCTCAGATGTTGCAGAATTACAACTCCCAGGATTATTCATCTTTTCCATGCCTGTACCTCTGATACAAAACTTTACTTCTCTTTATATCAAGTTGGGCAAGTCTTGCCTCTAACGTTGACCTGCTTCCGATTTTATTTATTTATTTATGTATTTAAATTTATATGGCTGCCCATATCAACATCATGACTCTGGGCAACTAACAAACATTAAAAACACATTGTCACCACAACATCATAACAAAAACAAATTAATAGCCAATTTATATTTATTGCTACAGCAGCCTGCCCAATACTTCTAGGAAGCTTGCAAATATACAAGGTGTACCAAAAGTCAGGCCCCATAGAGAATTTATTCTATAAATTATGTTAAATGTTCAAATTGGTTTCCATTTTCTTCTAAACACTTCCTTACTCGTTTGAAGCATGACTTTGAACATTCAAAAGTACAGTAATGTTTTCTCTGAAAAAAGTATTAATTAATAAAACATATTGTGATTGGCCTATGGGGCCTAAACAGAACAAAGATGTCTCCATCTGGCCTAGATTCCTGTACCCAGGAGTATACCACTTTTAACTACAGTGATTTAATTCATTTCCTGGCTAATCACTAGTTCTATCGCTGAAACTAGAACTCACCCTGTAAGGTTCCATCTAATTTTAGGAGTTCAGCCCAAATTCAATGTGAGGCTTGAGTCAAAAGAGAAGATGCAGTGACTTTCCCTCTTCTGCATATTGAGGATAGGTCACAAATTTTAAAAGAAAGTAACTCACTGATCCCTGCTTAAATCAGACAGCTGCTATTTTGTTTTTACCAGAATGCCTTTCTCTGTCACAAAATATATATATATGGAAACTATAAATATAAAATGAATTTGTTGGTGGTAGCTTCCATTTCTCTACCAAATGCGTTCATGACCAACATGGTAGATGCTAACAGATTAGATCTGCAGGAGTCATTCTGTCTCCCCTAAAAATGCATGACCCATTTCTCTAAAACTTGCTGAAATAGTGATCGGGCATTGGTGGGATGGTTCTAAAAATGCGGCAATAAATACAGAGGCCTATTTCAGTCTTGGTAAAAAAACTTTGTGTGGGTAGATACACAGAAGTAATAAAAGTGGCTTGGTAATGCAAATACAGTAGGACCTTTAACAGCACCAGTATCTGCATTCATTTCCACATCTTTTAATTTATATATACCTATATAAGAAATAGATGGCCCTGGAAAGAAATGGAAGGTTACTCCTATGTTTTAAACTCATGAATAACTACTGGTACAGCTTATACTGTATACTGAGATGTTTTCTGACTGCAATTCTATATTAGAAATCTAAAAATAGGCAATTGCCAGCACAAATCTCAAAAAACATTTTTCTTGATAAACTAAACATACAGGGAAACTAGTGAAGAAGGAAAAGAGAAAAAAATTGATGGAATTGATAAAATAAAGTTTTTAATAAAACATGTCTATCAGAGAGGTGACCCTGCTTGGGTCCGAGATACAAATAGCTGTCATTGCTCATTTTCAGCAGCATCTCATTCTAACTAAACTTAAGACAAGCCCGACCCACAATTTATTCATTGTTTGGTGGGGGAAAAAACTCATATTCCTATGGGATAAATAGGGCATTACTAGGATCTTGAATTAAAATGGAAGAGCAAGGAGATTATACACATATTTTATTTATTTATTTATTTATTTATTTATTTTCTATCCCGCCTTTATTATTTTTATAAATAACTCAAGGCGGGGAACATACCTAATACTCCTTCCTCCTCCTATTTTATATTTTATATAGATTTATTTTATATAGATATTTTATATAGATATATGGTGGGCGGCGCGGTGGCGTAACAGTTAAGACTACCAACTGTCGAATGAAAGGACGGCAGGTCAGCAGTTTGAGACCCGGAAGCACCGCGTAATAGGGTGAGCTCCCATTCTCGCCCAGCTCCTGCCAACCTAGCAGTTCGAAAGCACGTAAAAATGCAAGTAGATAAATAGGTACCACTCCAGTGGGAAGGTAACAGTGTTCCGTGTGCCTCAGCATTTAGTCATGCTGGCCACATGACCACAGAAGCGTCTATGGACAATGCTGGCTCCCTTGGCCGAGAATCAGAGATGAGCGCCGCCCCCTAGAGCTGGATATGACTGGAAGGGGAAACCTTACCTTACCTTATATTTTATATAGATGGCAACAAAATAATAGGGTCCTGTAATTCTGTTGATAAGTTCTGAGTATAGTTTTGTTGAATAGTTTGCCTTGCTGTTTGTTCTGGGCTATAATGCCTAACTTATGCAACAATCCTGAACAACAATGACTCTCAAAGCGATCCATTTAAAGTGGAATCCGGCGTTAAACAGGGATGTGTTATTGCTCCAACCTTATTAACTATCTTCATCACTATGATTATACACCTTGTTGAAGAGAAACTTCCTACTGGTGTAGAAATTATATATTGAACAGATGGAAAGCTTTTTAATCTTAGTAGGCTGAAAGCAAAAAATAAGGTAATGACAACTTCTGTTATAGAACTTCAATATGCTGATGATAACGTAGTCTGTGCACACTCCGAGGAAGATCTTCAAACTATCCTAAACATCTTTGCAGAAGCATATGAAAAGCTCGGCCTCTCGATTAACATTAAAAAAACCAAAGTGCTTTACCAGCAAGTTCGAACCAATCCCTCTGCAGCGCCATCAATCCAGCTTAAAGGTGTGTCACTAGAAAATGTCGACCACTTTGCTTATCTCGGCAGCCATCTATCTACAAAAGCTGACATCGACGCTGAAATTCAGCATCGCCTGAGCTCTGCGAGTGTAGCTTTCTCCTGAATGAAGCGTAGAGTGTTTGAGGATCGGGACATTCGCAGGGAGACCAAAATGCTTGTTTACAAAGCCATTGTACTACCAACCCTTCTGTACACCTGTGAAACATGGACCCTCTACAAATGCCACCTCCAACTTCTTGAAAGATTCCATCAACGCTGCCTCCGAAAAATTCTGCAAATTACTTGGGAAGATAGGCGGACTAATGTTAGCGTATTAGAAGAAGCGAAAACCACCAGCATTGAAACAATGATCATCCAACAGCAACTTCGCTGGACCGGCCATGTTGTTCGAATGCCTGACCATCGTCTTCCAAAGCAGCTACTTTACTCCCAACTTAAGAATGGAAAACGGAATATTGGTGGACAGCAAAAGAGATTCAAAGATACTCTCAAAGCTAATTTTAAAAAATGTAATATCAGCATTGAGAACTGGGAAGCCCTAACTCATGAGCGTTTCAATTGGAGGTCAGCCTTTATTAAAGGCGCTATGGACTTTGAAGAAGCGCGAGTACAGGGCGAAAGGGAGAAAAGAGCTAAAAGGAAGGCACGTCAAGCAAACCGTCATCATGACCGTCTCCCACCCAGAAACCTATGCCCTCATTGTGGGAGGTTGTGCGGATCCAGAATTGGCCTTTACAGCCCCTTACGGATCCACTGTTAAAATTTTACCCTTGGAAGACAATCTTACTCGGCTACAAGTGATCGCCAATGATGATGATTTGCCCTGCACTAGATAGTGTCTATTTGCTTGTCTTTTTCTTTGGTTAGGTTTAGTTCCTTGGCAGCTCTTGACTCAAACACAACTCTTCCTCCTCCATTTTATTCCAAAAGACCCTCCAATTTCTTGGAAGCATTAGAAGTCATATTATTCACCTTATTTGTAGCAGGTATGTTCTCTGTGGTGAAAAATACAATTCCTTCACTGCTTGGGCTCTAAAAACTCTCCCCTGTGGAAGGAGATGGGCGGTGATAAAAATTTGATAGATAAATAAATAAATAAAAACACAAAGAATCATTTATTTTCTCCTTTCAAATAGAAGTGGAAATTGATCCATATGAACTGACTAGAGAAGTTCATATGACCGTTTTAGTCCTTGAAGGTCACTGCTGAACACTTTTTTATTTTTTATCTCAGTTGCCAGATGAACCCACCAATCACTATGTCAGAGTTTTGGGCGCCACTGGGGAATTTTACTGATGGAAACAAATTGCCTCCAACTGTGTGAGAAACTGCTATTGAAATGGAACTTAACTTTGGACAAAACTAATGAAATAGCCGGGATCTTCCTCTACCACCCTTACAGCCCATTATCTTCTGAGAGTCAAATGATCTTCTCCAAATCTGCCCAACCTAAATCCTCTTCTTTACTATCAGTGCCAAAAAATGCATTATGTAGCAAGATTCTATCACTGTTTGCCACGCAATGTTACATGTAACGATGTAGGAAAAGAAAACATGCTGTCAAAGTTTGCAAATCTACAGTCCAAGCTCTCACAGATACATCTTCCAATATTAATAAATATAATACTCCTCCAGGAGTGGCTTGAGTGTCACGGAATATTGCCTGTTTTCTCCAACATGTCAGGCAATGATCCCTGTCAGGAAGTTCAACTGTAATGCTGATTATCTTGTCCTTATGCTATTTTTTTCTGCAACTTTATTGAAAACATTTTGCTGCACTGAATCTATGTCTCTGTCCACTTGATATTAAACCATAAGAATATGGGCATAAAAGGCTGTTACAGTTCATTTTTAAGATATAAAGAATACTGTATGCTATCAAAAGAAAAATGGATCTTGCACAGAAAAGAACTCCACTATTGGGGTAGAATAATCAGAGAGATCTTTGGATCATTTTGGAATGAAACAGCATAAACCCTGTACTGAACTTGCCAGGGTCCCCATCTGCAGAGTGATTGCTGAAGTTTTGGGCATGGAAACACATTTTAGACATCAGACATAAGTTAAAGATAACATTATACCTAATATAAGTGGAGGAATGTATCTATAACTATATAATAGCTGCTTAGGAATGAGCTTTTTAAAGTTCAATGATGACATAATAGAACCTATGGATTCTTCAGAAAGGGGCTCTCTCATTTTGCTGATTAGAAATCAAATGGAAGAGTGTGCAGAATGTTCCAGAAGTAATAGGATAGTCAAAATTTGCAGGAAAACAAACAAAAATTAAAAATAAAATTTATTTTTTAAAGATGTAACTGTGTATGTGCAGGAGACAGTAATTATGATAATAACAACAAATTAGCATACTTCCAGTATTATGTTCTAGTGTATGATAAGACCATCCATTGAGCATGATGCTTTCTCAAAGTATGTATGAAGACGTTTTTGACAACATGCACCCAGAACTGGCACATAGAAGTATCAGCTTTGCACAAATTTGGTTACAGATTTACTATTACTACTGGATCTCCCTAGCACACAATTGGCTGAGTACAGTTTTGCAACCAATGTGCTGCTGTGGGTGCTACAAGGCCACTGTCCTTGTCAAAGTGCTTTGTCTATTGCTGTGATTTTACCTTGATTCAAATCCAGTTTACCATGGACTAGATCAGTTTCAATTTGCCTCATTCAGGTTTTCCTTGGTGCCCTGCCCTGAACTTTTTATCCATAGAATCATTTCTCCAGAGTACTTGTATAGGTAGCAAACTGGATCCATTCTGCAAATATGCCCAAACCATCTCAGCCACTGTTTCTGGATTTAATTGGCTACTGTTGGCTGGTCAGCATTGCTAATAATGATCCTCTACATCGCTGACAGATGGTTCTCATTTCTTATGCAGTCCATCAATGTCACCCCAAGGATCCTACTAAGGATCCTCTACATCTCTGGCAGATGGTCCTCATTTCTTAGGCAGTCCATCAATGTAATGCGCTGGGTTGGAGTGACTCTCTTCTTCGTTCGTTTCCCCCCTCTCTCTTTCTCTAGCCCTTCGCCAACCGCAACTGACCATCCCGCCAGCTTAGGCTTTGTAGATTCGAGGGGGGTGGGGGTTTTGATTACCTCTTTCGTTTGGGATTTCTTTCGCTCCCGCCTGTTGGTGGTCTCGGTATAGTCGTCTTCCACTCGCTGCAGTGCTTTGAAAGTTTCTGCCTCGTCTACCGGCTCCATCCCATTCCACGATGCTGAAAATTTGTGCTGGATGCGTGACCACTTTCAGGTATGTGAAGGAATAGAACAAAGAAGGAAGGTGGAGGAGGAAGAACTCCTCTGGAGTTGGGGAGGGAGATGCTATTGCAGTTGTTGCCACTTAAAGTCAGGGAAGGAGGAGGAGGAAGAACAGCTCAGCACAGTGCTGGTTGGAAACTTGTCTTCACCATCGCTGCAACTATAGCCTTTGGCTAAGTAAAGGATTTATTTGGAAATGCAGAATAATTGCAGGCCATCACTGCTCATGACCTACTATGCTTTCTCCCATGTTTTTGCCTGCTGTTAGATTGGGGATTATGTGAGAGTCAGAGGGTGGCTGTACAGGGCTCCCCAGAGTCAGAATACAGAATATTCCCTCAGCTCATGAAGCCCTAATGGAAGCGGGGGGGCGGGGGGGGCAAGGAGTAGGAGGAATGTCAAGCTGTGGTTATGTTGTCATTTGAGTGGTTGAGAGAGCCATCAGCAGAAATGGCCTTTGGCCAGACAACCAGGTAAACCTTCATAGATAGTATTTGAGGAAGTGTTAAGGACCTCAACTGTTATCTGGAACAGATCATGGGAACATCAGGAGTGCAGGGGAGAATTACACTGTGATGGACAGAGTGTGATGGCCCCTTAACTTAGGTAGTTTGTTCTAGGAGAGATCAGCAATTTGTTGCTGGTTCTCCTCTTCTAGCCAGCTGCCTTGCTTCTATATTCTGGTTGTTGGATTGCTAGGCACCTTAGCCTCAGGCTGCTGTTAGTGAATGCCAGCTCCTTGTGTAATAAGATATTACTCCTTCTCAACCCTGTTTGAGAGAGATAAATAGAGCTGGCATGTATAACCATGCCCTAATTGGCAGAGCATAGCAGATAAGCCCTATTTGAGATCCGCCAACAGAGTTTTAGGTGCACTGGCAGCTACGATTCGAAGGCTGGGAAGGCAAGGTGACGAATATAATACAACAGGCCTAGTGATGATCAGATACCCTGCTCCACAGGTACCTGCATTTGAAGATTCAAGAGATGGTTAATGCTTTGTTAAAGGAGGAGCTAATACTTACTGCCCTAAAAGCAGTGATTTGTTCATTCATAAAGATGCCATTCTTTGATTCAGCCATGTTGGTGAATTTCAGCCCAATCACCAACCTTTCTTTTGTAGGAAAGATTCTGGAGAAGACAATATGGTATCAGTTGCACAGAATTCGGGAAGAAACAAATTACAGGTAGTCCTTGCTTAACAACCATTCGTTTAGTGACAATTTGGACTTATGACAGTGCTGAAAAAAATGACTTACAACCATTGCAGCGTCTCCACGGACACGTGATCAAAATTTGGGCGCTTGGCAACCGGTTCGCATTTATGACCGTCAGTGTCCCGTGGTCACATGATCGGCATTTTCAACCTTCCCAGCTGGCTTCTGGCAAGCAAAATCAGTGGGATTCACATAATGACCGTGTGGTTCACATAACGTCCAGGGTGATTGCCTTAATGACTGCCACAAAAAAGGTCATAAAATCAGGTAGGATTCGCTTAATGACCGCTTCACTTAGCAACTGAAATTCCGGTCCCGATTGTGGTTATTAAGTGAGGACTACCAGTATTTTGCTTCCTTTCAGTCAGATTTCAGGCCTGGGTATAGATGGAAACTGCAATTGTTGCTCTTACAGTTGACCTACAACGGGACCTGGATGAAGGGACTGTAGCCACCATGGGTCTACTAGTCCTCTTAGTAGTGATACCACCAAACACACTATCTCTCTGGACTGCCTGCAAGTGTTTGGGTATCAGGGCAACAACTTTACAGTGGCTCTACTCCTTCCTTAGTGAGTAGTTCCAGTCAGTAGTGATAGTGAATGAACACCTGAACAACCTTGGCCACTACTTATCAGGTGCTCCAGATCTTGTCTTTCTCCCCATGTTGTTCAACATCTAAGTAAAACTTCTGGAAAAGATCATCTGTCAGTTCAGGGTGAGGTATTATCAGTATGCAAGTGAAGCCCTATGTCTATGGTCCAGCAAGAGATACCCTGGATGCCTTTCTACCATGTCTGGAAGTTCTGAGGAACTGGGTGGGATGAAACAAGCTAAACTGAATCCAACAAAATTAAGTTGTTGTCCGTCCAGAAACCAATTGGTTTATTGTTGACTTCAATAGCAGCTCTGGATGGGATCACATTCCCCACAAAGAAGCAGGTCCACAACTTGGGAGTTGTCTAGGATTCTCCTTCTTCTTGATCAGCAGGTGGAGATTGTGGCTAGAGGACGCTTTGCTCATACCAACACCTGTATTGTGGGAGTTGCATTGATTACCAATATGTTTCTAGAACAATTCAAAGTGATGGTTATGTCCTACAGAGCTTTTCATGGCTTGGGTCTGAGTTATCTGCAGGACCATCTTCTCTGAATAGAATTTAAGAATTAAATTAAGAATTTAATAGAATTTGTCCTATCCTGTGTGTTTGATCTGGGAAGGGAAGATTCAGATCTCCCAACCTGGAATATGAGGGGATTGATGATCTGGAAGCAGGCCTTTTCAATAGTGGAACAGATTGCTCCACAAAGTCCAGATGGCTCCAAAGCTCTTAACAGTTAGAAAAGGTGATGAAGACAGTGCTCTTCCACCATATGTTTGAGGCTCAAGCGCCATCATACTGGGCTATTGTGGCTATTTGTGTCTTGTGCTATTTTGTTTAATTTTAGAATTACAGAACATAAGGTGTGGAAGGTTCCTTGGAGATCATCTAGTTAATTTTATTTTATTTTTAATTCTAAGGTAAAGTAAGGTTTCCCCTTCCAGTCGTATCTGGCTCTAGGGGGCGGCGCTCATCTCCGATTCTCAGCCGAGGGAGCCAGCGTTGTCCATAGACGCTTCCATGGTCATGTGGCCAGCATGACTAAACGCTAAGGTGCACGGAACGCTGTTACCTTCCCACCGGAGCGGTACCTATTTATCTACTTGAATTTTTACATGCTTTCGAACTGCTAGGTTGGCAGGAGCTGGGCAAGAACGGGAGCTCACCCCATTACGCGGTGGTTCCGGGTCTCGACCTGCCGACCTACCATCCTTTCGTTCGACAGTCAGTAGTCTTTAACCGTTACGCCACCGCCCTGCCCCTTTTAAATTCTATTTAAAATAGAATTTAAATAGAAATTCCTGTCAACCCAGAAGTTCGAAAGCTAATTGCAAGTAGATAAAATGGGTACCACCTTACGTGGGAGAATTTGCTGGTGTCCTGTCGGGGGTCGCCTCCGGAGCGAAGAAGACCTTGCGAATGGCGGCGGACGACGAATCCCAAATAGCAACAGCCAGGACGTCAGCAGCCGACTCGGAAGCAAGGTATCCTGGGACTTGTAGTCCAATACCCACTGAAGAAGAGTTGGTTCCTTACCCCTTCCCTCAGCGCGCGGTAAACATTGTTTAATATTGAATGTATAAATATGAATTGCAATGTATGTAAGCTGCCTAGAGCCCTCCGTCTAGGGAGGGGATAGGCGGGGTATAAATACGTAAATAAATAAATAAATAAATATAAATTTTAATGTTATTTATAATAAGTAACTTCTGGTGGTTTCGATTGACTGTTATTATATCATGGTTTTATGAATTTTGTCAGCCACCCACAATCTTGCAAATGGGGCAAGATAAAAACTGTGTAAATAATAACCTATTCAAAATACGAGGACTGAATTGTACAATTCCAAAGATAGCCAAATGAATTAGCAAATGAATGAACTTTGATTTCCAACCTTAATACCTTCCTGGCAATTGCAATATGTGACAATCTGTTTCTACAAATGTTATGGAAGATATGGATGAAACAGTAAATTCATTTTGCCTTCAGAACAGATAGCACTCTTGAAGAATGATCACATATTTGTTAATATTAGACAATATCTCAAAAGATTTTCATGCTATACAATAACTGTGAACATATATCACGTTGAGTTACCTCAACTGTCCAATTGTAATGACTGGGTGCTACAGAGATATCACTTAATACTACCAGCCTCTTTACAAGCAACAGTAGTTAATTTGACTCAACAGTGAGCCAGAAAAACTACTGATGACCAGAAATGGACAAGCACATTAAGGAAGCAATTAAGAACTATCTGATCTACACCTCAAGAGGTGATCTCAGAAACATTTGATACCCCATTAACTCCAGTAGAACATTATAATGGTACACAGGAGAATCTTGCTTAGGGCCTAATGGACTTTTGATAAACAAATAATGGTAGAGTATTATTCCAAATGGCCTATAAACAAAGCAATTCAGTTCATTTCATGCTTGGTTTTTTTTTTTTCCAAGAGAAGATTTTCCTAATAAAATAGCAACTGATTAGATACAGCTTACTTGATTTGAAATGGAAAAATAATTCTGTCACAATGGGGTAAAACACAAAACTATTTCTTTATATCATCCAAAGGGCTGGTAGAAAGAATGAAGAGAAATGTAATAGTTTATGATTAGCCACATTCCAACACTAATTCATGAAACTCTATTGCCTATTAAACTACTCCTCATTCTACTATAGAAAGTAGAATGAACTGATGAAAAGATATAAAGCCTTTGTACAACTGACTCATTAGGAACTTACAAGATTTTCTACAACAACCTATTCTGTCAAAGTAGACATTTCTAACCGAGTCCAGAGGAAACAGCAGAGAAACAAGCACTATGTCCTTTAAAGGGGTGCCAAAAAGCATATCTTCCAACAAAGGATTTGGTGGAGGTCAAGCTGGTCTGTAAAATGAAGAAAGGGTGTCCCAGTATTTGGGAATAAGATAATTCAGTGGCATTTCAGGAGATTCAGTTAAATTAGAAATGAAACATTTTATAATTGCCTAAGACTAATCAAGCAAACAATAACTGAATAATCTAAAAAGGATTTTGCTCTGAATTTTGTTTTAGTTTTACTGAACGAATAAACGAAATTAAAAAACAAATCTTAACAAAAGAAGACAAATCGTTCAGTAATCTTATTACAAAGAAAGCAGGAGTTTAGAAGAATACATAAAAGGCTGCTAAAGAGTTCTCAGTATTTCATCACAAGTTTTTAATGGAATCTTGCAGGTCTGTTAAGTTATAAAAAGATGGTATGTGTGTTATATGTGCATTTATATTTTGAATTAGAAGTCTGTTTTAGTGAGGGAGTTGTATGGAAAGGAGGCAGAGTGAACAGAATATGATGGAGTAGACTGAAAGAACAGAGCATTGTTCTTAATAAAACATGTTATTGTGATCCCAATTTGAATCCAAATCTTGGATAACAGGAGCCTCTACTACACCATTCTCTCTACCAACATGTTATATATTAAGATTTTGGATAAACAGTGTTATAAAAACTCAAAATGACTACCATCTTGGATCCTTTAATAGAGACAAGAAAGCCAGAAATGGAAAAAAATGTTTATGAAGTATTTCTATGAACTGAATGCAATGCAAAATAGTCCAAAATACACCAAATTAAGAACTAAACTAATATATGAAAGGGTAGAAAAGCTTTACTTAATGAAGGCTACATTCAAAAGCAATAGAGATTGCTGACAGTACTTCAGGTTCAGAAATGAAACCGGTTAAACAAGACTTCATGTGACAACTCATGTAGTCTGAACTTCCCATCACCACCACTTTTTCTACCCTTTTTCTGAAAATGAGCTTTCTGTAGCCATTTGATACAGTGGAGGACAAAGTCCAGAAATCACAGTGTGTTTACTACAATATTGATAGTTTATTTGGTTTTTAACATTAACTTTTTTACTTCTAAACAAACAAAACTGGAGGTAAGACCCTTACGAGTTCCACAGCTTGTAGCTCCATTTGTAACTGAATGAATAAACTTTCCAACTGTATATATCAAATATACGTTGTGAGAAAACCAAATCATATATATTTTATTTTAAAAAGTGACTACAGTACTGCATGTGTTTCTATTTTTCCCATTCTGTGAACTCCAGATAAGTAGATGGAAGATTTTGATTATTTCCTATAGACATTTAATTGAAAACTGCCACGGTGTATGGAAGAACAGCTGCTACCCAGAAAATAGAATGAAAAGTAGAGTTCTTCAAATATAATTTTTACAACACATATTCAGTACATGAAAAAAAAGTTACAACTGAAGAAAAACTTATGAAATAGCCAAAGCACTGTGCTTCTCTTTGGCTCTAATAGGACTGATTTTAAAACCATTTTGAACAGCCCTGATGGATTGAATGAAAAGTGAATACTCACTCACTGAATATATATATATGGGAGATGTGAACCAGTTACAACCCTCCCTTCATCAAATTAATATCCAACAGAATTTAATAAAAATAAGGTTAAGTAGACAAGTTCATGCACATAGCTCAAAGAAAGGGAAATTAAGCACAGCAATTGTGATCATGTTGTTATAAATGCATAATGAACTATCAAAACAATTAGACCTCTCTTCCAGATCACTGCTCAGGAACAGTTGTAAAGATGTTGTAAGTTGTAAGTCTGTAAAGGGTCGCTTTCCAGTGTCCCACCCACCACTTTTCCTCTGAGACTGACTGATGAACTGGATGGCTCTGGGATGAGTCTCTCCTGAAAGTTGGAGCACTTATCACCTAAAATGGTTTAATTTTTCCCCATGACACAGCTGCCCACATCAACAGCAATTTATCCTACCACAATCCACCAACAGCTTGAGTGATACAAAGGTGGAATTTCTGTCAACCTTTTCAATCAATGCAATTTATCTCAAGGGTGCCAAGATTGTAATCCACTCTAGTATCTGTGTACACAGACCATACCGGAGCTATCTTTTTCAGGCTGGTTAATCCGGAAGGACGGATTTGCACTCTGTCCTCGGCACGAAGTGGGCAGGGAGGCGCAACCAAACAGGTGATGGTAGCGGTGGGGGAAGAGAGAGAAACAAACTACAGGCATCCTGACCCACCCCAGCTTTTTTACCTTTCACTTGACTTTCGTACTCGGCTACGATCTCTTTGTCCTTTTTGAATCTGCTTGAGGATGACATTATCCACACGATTTTTTCTTCTTACACCGCGAGAGAAGGCTCCGGAGTTGGGATTACAGGATTATTGTCTTCCCACAGAGAAAGGGGGACCGACGGGATTAGGCGCGGCACTAAGCAACGCGTCCCACGCCAGAGCCTGCCGGTTCTCGGAGTTGATGGCGCAGGTACCCCCAGCTCACCTCCACAAAAAAGAGGGGCTGAAGATAAGACTTTAAACTAATCCTGGGGCGGGCACCATCTCCAGCAGCAAGAATTGGGGAAGGGAGAGCAGCAAGCGGCGGGGCGTTCGCCTCCTCTCCCTCCCGCGGCTGCTCTTCTCCGAAGCCTCGGTTAAGTCAGCGGCACCGTCGAGCGGCCCCTCGAAGCATCGCCTGCCTCTCGCGGGGAGAAGGGATGGATCCCGGGTCGTGCTCGGCTCCGGCGCGTCCGGCGGCACTCAAATTTCTGTCGGCAGCTGCTATTGCTGTTGTCGCCTCCTCCCGGAGAGCGAGAGCTACGCAGGCGACCCACTCCCAAGAGACCAGGGCGAGGCGCCGTCTAACCTCGATCTCCAGCAGCCCCTCAAAGCGTCTCCCGGAGAAGTCCGCAGCCTCGCCCTCTGAACAAAGTTCTCGCACCCACTTGCTTCGCCCTTTCCTTCGCCTGCTCCCACTCGCCTCCCCTCCTCCGGCTGCTGCTGCCGCCAAGCCTTCGGCTGGACCCACCGTTTTGCCGCCGCCGCCGCCGCGTCAGCTGCTCGCCAGAAACGGGAAAGGGGAAATACGAGCAGCCCATCCGAAGGCGCTCAAGCAAAGAGAAAGACTTTAGTCTCCTGCCCAGCGGTGTCCAAGTGCCTATCGGGTTCTTTCCCCTCCCTGCGCTGAGCGACGTCTCTCGTAGCCAACCGCAGCTATGCAAGTTCCACTGCCGCCCAATGGCAGAGAGCAGAAGGTGGGACGTAGCGAGCGAGGTTGCCGAGTGCCTCCAGGGGTGAAGAAGCGAGCGGCCTGTGCCCAGGCTGGCGCTGGAGGCTGTGCTTAAGCGCCGGCTTTGCTAAACGCGCTGCTGCTAAGCGGGAATCAAAGCAGCTGCAAAGGGGGAGGGACGGCAGTTCAGCCGCGCGTTGTTGCTCCCCTTCCCTCGCCCTGCGAGCCTCTGGTGAGCGGGGATTTGCTGGGGAAAGGAATGCGAGGCGACGATAAGGTGTTGGAAAGCGCTTGATCCCGGCGTGGAAAGTTAAATGCGCCTGTCTGGAAGACATAAAGCTGGAAGACGGAGGTGGGAGGAGGAAAGAGAAGGGCGGCTGCTTAGTTTGGGGATCACGTCTGCAACCTTGTCGCAAGATCACCAGAGCATTGTTTCCTTCTGTTCGTTTGAAAACCGTGTTCATTTAGGTGTCTCCGCCATCCCTTGTCCCTTTTAAGTATCCTATTAAATAGCTATTGGGAGGGGAAACTATAGGGTATTATGATGGTCTTATGCCGAGAAAGAATGTGTGTGTGCGCGCGCGCGCATCTATATTTATATCTTCCACTAATGCGCCTAGAAGTATACGAAGTAACCACACCCATCTTTGTGGAAGACACGCGTGCACAGCCCAGATCCGAAGGCGAAGGAATAACTTAATGCCACGGAGAAGGCCCTCGGCTTGCGAAATACAATAGTACACTGATGCTTGCTTTAAGTAGCTTGCTTCTTAAAAGAGTGTGTGGCGGAAAAATAATTGTTCTGCTGCTATTGTTAAGTTGTGAGCGATGATAGGAACACAGAAATCTTTCAGATTTTTTGTTTTTCTAAGCTGTTTCCAAGATTGGCGATTGAAGTTGATGTTTTATGGCAATTCAGCAAAATACTAATAATATATATCTCATGTATAACCCGTTTTTCCAAGGAGCTGTGATGACCTCCTCAACCAATTTTACCCTTACAATAACTCTGTGAGATAGGTTCAGCTGTGTCTGGCAATAGTGGGCTTCATGGCAGAATAAGAGTTAAAACAAAATCTCCCTAATATAAGTTTGCCAATTAAGCACGCTACATTTTGACAGTGCTGGCTGAGAAATGCAACGTATCTGGACAGCTGCAGTATGGAAAAGACTAAAATCAAATGCAGAATAATTTAATGTTGGTTGGTGGTGATGGTTATTTCCCCCACTGAGTTGACAGTGATTTAAAGAAGCATTGTTTCTTATGTCTGCACTATCTGTAAAGAGATTGACCAGGTCTTTATATTGGGCAGTTGATAGCAAGATAAGGGAAGTGTGTATACATTCAGTGTGAGAAGAGAAAAAAAACCCTATTTCCAGCTCATATCTATAACCTGGCCCTAGCTTTCAGTTTGACTATTTAAACATAATAATCAAATTAGGCATTTCTGTGATAAGGGTTATTTTCCCAATTTGGATTAAAAAATTATTAATTTCCTCAGAATTGGGCTCAAGACTGGATGAAGCAAGAAGAGTCTTCTACCAATTTAAATTCATCATCCCATTAGAAGCACTACATCATACATCGAGATATTATTTAAAGCACAAAAATGCTTTTATTTTATACAGATTTTTGTTGTTTATGGAGGCTTTAATTGAACAATCAGTTTCAGGGAATTCTATATTAAATACCAGAATAATTGTTACTTATTCTAGTACAGGATCATTAGCATGTTAGGGACAGCTATAGTTCCCAAAGATAGCCATAGGCTGATATGTGCATTTCATGTTGCAGTATAGTCATGGGAAACATGTCTGGGATTTCTTCAGATAATTGAGGCAAAGCTTGGTTGCCAAATTATATGTGGATTCTAAGATGGCCTGGCTGAATTAATTAGATTAACCATCTTCTAAGAATTGAAGAAGGATTGTACACTGTTATAATGGTGCAGTGTTCTTCCACGCTGTTTAAAGGAGTTACTAAGCTCATGATTTCAGACTGAAGTCAGCTCTGACTAACATGACAAGCAATCATGCTTGGATCATATAATGTAAGTCATAAAAGAATTTAGATAAGAATGGAGAGAACTTTGAGGACACCTGCAAGGTTATTCTTCAAAGCCTGCTTTTATTTATATACAGTATATGGGGTGGGGGTCATGAAGGCAATCTGGTAAAGTAATGCTTTCACTTAAAAGAAATAACTTTTATTTTGAAGTTTTTATGTTTTTGTGACCCACTTTCATTAACATGCAGATCTGTTTGACGTTTAGCTCATTCTATTTTGTTTTGTATTTTTTCCTGCTAGTGTGATTATCTCATTTCAGACAGATCTCTTCACTTTCTGCTAAATCTTTTTCCATTTACGCAAGGTAGACCTCTAAATAAAAGACCTATAAAAGACCTATAAAATATAAAAGGGGCGTGGTGGCTCAGCGGGTAAGACGCCAGGCTTGTCGATCAGAAGATCGCAAGTTCGGAGGTTCGAATCCCTAGCCCTGCGTGCGGAGTGAGCTCCCGCACTAGCTCCAGCTCTTGCCAACCTAGCAATTTGAAAGCATGCAAATGCAAGTAGATTAATAGGTACCACTTCGGTGGGTAGGTAACAGCGTTCCGCATGTGTCACGCGGCCACATGACCGTGGAAGCGTCTTCGGACAACGCTGGCTCTTCGGCTAACAAACGGAGATGAGCACCAGCCCCTAGAGTCGGACACGACTGCACAAATGTGCGGGGGGAACCTTTACCTTTTTAGACCTATAAAAGTGAGATACTTTATCAGTAGGCAAAACCTAGAGTGGGTAGTTCATGGCAACATCCCTAGTCATTAATGTAAATTGCTCATACTCTTTATATGTAAGTTGAAGTAATAATTGTACTGGGTCAGAAAGAAGATTGCATATGAACGTATAAGCTCTTCTATTAAAAATATTAAACTCCCTGATGAAAGAGATCTGCCTGTTGTTTATGCATAAGAAATTCTGTAAGATGGCAAGAAGGAACAGCGTAAGCTACCTTATAAAGGATATGAAATTGGGCTATCTATCCAGTATTACCTACACCAGGCATGGGAAATGTGGCTTTTTGGATGTGGCTAAACTACAGCTCCCAGCAGCCAATACAACTGAGAAAGACAGCTTTCCTACCCCAGTGTAGAAAGCCTGGCACACAGCTCCTTGGGTTCAGGCAGGGGTTTTCCCCTCAAATCTGCAAGTTTCTGTGGACAAAACATGTATTTTAACATTAAATTGTGATTCTTCTTCAAAGTTATTGTAAATAATAAATTCATTAGCAATTAGTAAAGGATTAGTTTATGTTTTCAGGAGGGGTGTGCCCAATTCATAACATCATGGGCTGGTATAACGGCCTTATATGGTGTTTTGGGAGTAGTTTCATCTGACTATAGGAGAAGGGGATCTAAGAGCTCACCCCATGTCCCTTTAATTATGGCTATAAGATGCCTTACAAACCTGGTGAACTAGCCTTCTCTTCAGCCCCAGGCCATTGCTGAGGCCACCTAATTTCATATTTATTTGATCCAGTGTTAAAGTGGTATTTTCCATCTTCTCCTGAAGCAGAGTTTGTGGTACTTCACTGGGATTTGACTTGTTCCTGTTGGCCATTTTCGGCTACAGCAGGGATGTCCCTCCCCACTGATCACTGATGACTTCTGTCTGTGGCCTTTTTGGCTTCAGGAGCAAGAGTGATCAGGCACCAGGCATCTGATATTAACCCTTCACTGTGCAAGCTCCTTGTCTACGCAGGTAGATAAATGCCCAACTGACAGGCCACTTATGTGTCAGAGCAGTGCTGACTGGACTGAGAGAGTCCAATTGCCAGTGGCTATCAATGCCCCCACCCCAAGCAGCTGCTTTTAGAGCTCACAACAGAGTGAGCGATAGAGTGGGCCGATGGAGTGAGCAATAGAATGAGCAACAGGGAGAGATGGCAATGGACAGAGTGATGGAGAAAGTGATAAAGAAAGGACACTGACTGAAGATACAGTGAGAATGTGAGAAGAAAAGCAAGGAAGAAGAAGGTGAGGAAAGAGTTGAGTGAAGAAGAAAGTCTGAGCATGATGGTGAGGGAGACAATGAGAGAGAGTGATAATCTGTAAATCCCCCATGAGGTAGGAGCTGCAGTTGGTGACCTGTGGAGTAAGTGTGGACTTCCCAGTAAAGCAGGAGAGGCAGAAAGCCCCATCCATCCCATAGATCAGGTTCAGAGAGAAGGCTAAACCCATCTGTCAAAACTCACCTCTTTTCCCAGTCCCACTCAACATTAGGAGGAAGGACTGGGGAATATTTTTTCCTGTTGGCAGGAAATCTACTGATCACCTCCCTTAATTTGTGGCACATTAAAGCTGTCGAGACAGCACCATTTGCCAGCCTTGTTACTGAGGCAGAATAGAGATCAGCTGTTGAGACAGCAAATTATGCTGGCCTACTTTGTGTCGCCTCACCGGCTGGAGCAGAACATGTTGAACCGGCCTCCTGGATGTGCCTCTAGACTCGGGAGCTGTAAATTATAGGGATCAGCACACATTTCTCCGTCATAAAAGCAGTGATTTATGTTTAAACACATGATGTCATAACTATAAATGCATAAGCATAATAAAATAGTACTAAAAGCTTTTGCATTGCAGTCTTTCATTATATGTTCTCATTAGCTGTTGAAACAGTTTATGGGTTATGCTATTTTTTTAAAAAAGACATCCTTGAATACCTTTCCTGAAATATCACTGAGATTGACTAAGATACCATCATATGAAGCCTTTAGCAGCTTCCTTAAAAGAGAAAGTTGGAACTGATTTTCAAGGGAGCAGACTGCAGAAATGATAGAAGAAATTTTAATCATTTAGGTCTTTAATTAGATTTTATTAGGATTTCCAAAATAATTGTCAGCATTATTATGAGGAATGTGCATGTACAGCGTTAGCAGAATTAACAAGCATCTAATATATATGTAAACAGAATACAGATTTACTTAAAAATTGTTTAATATGAAGATTTTTCTTTAAATACTAATGTTTCTATTCAATTTCTATTGTATACATGAATACTATAAATAACAAAAACCTAAGAATATAGTTCTCAGTTTGGGATTCAATAATTAACAATTCATGAAAATTCTATTAATTTCAGTGGATCTCCTGTATGATCAGGTTTGGATACAACTCCTTCAGTTGGCTATAAAAAATTAAGAACTTTACTAATCTGCAACATGATGTTTGTTTGTTTTATTTGCACTGTATATTTGAGTTTATTCAATTCATTTTGCACTGTGGATTTTAGCTTAATATTTAACTTTGACATGTAAAAATAAGGAAAAATGCCCTCAGTATTTTTTTGACAAGGGGGTAGCTAAATTAAAATGCATTCCAGAAAGGTCTATTTATATAAAATCAATAAAGTCAAGTCAAGCTCAACTCCTGGAAAATGTACATATAATTTTTTTGGCAGCAATACAAAGGGATTTGCCATTGCCTCCTTCAGACAAAGTTAGCAAGAGATATCCATCCATCCATCCATCCATCCATCCATCCATCCATCCATTCATTCATTCCACTGAGATATTTAGAGGTTTGTAGGCCAGATGAAAAAGATTGACTAATGGACTAGAATTGATTTTAAAAAGTTCAGTAGCGTTAAGGATATTTTTTTAAAAAATCACTAGACAGAACTCTGTTTGTAACATAGCACTGTTATTTTCTGAATGGTTTTAGAATCTGAATGGAGAATTATCTTATTCACTGAATGTTTTTATAAGTGCCAATTTCATCTTTTTAACTAGATGGATAATCTAAAACTATACATATGACAAACTGAATCCTTAATATTGATTGCAGGAAAGTTTTTATATGCCAGCAAGAATCCTTGAGAGCCAGTTTGGTCTAGTGGTTAAGGTGCTGGGCTAGAAACCAGGAGACTGTGAGTTCTAGTCCAGCCTTAGGCATGAAAGCCGGCTGGGTGACCTTGGGCCAGTCCCTCTCTCTCAGCCCAACTCACCTCACAGGGTTGTTATTGTGGGGAAATAGAAGGAGGAAGGAGTATTAGGTATGTTCGCCGCCTTGAGTTATTTATAAAAATAATAAAGGCGGGATAGAAAATAAATAAATAAATAAATAAATAAATCCTATGGTAGCTGGGAATGTATCTGAGATGGATGGCATTTATTTCTGAGTAAACATTCCAACTCCTCCCCTCCAGATCCTGCTCTTCATCCTGATTATGGAGAGGGTTGTTCCTGGGAGGGATGAACAAAGAATGCCTGGACAGCACACCAAAATTAAATAAATAAATAACAGCAGGGTCATCCAAGGTATGAAGGTCATCCCAGCTGCCCAGCTAAAGCAAGCCGGGATCTATATCAGGCAGCAGTGATGTAGGAATATGCTGGAAGCATTGGCAAAGGCATAATTTCATACTGTGTGGGGGAAGGCATTGGTAAACTACTCCTGCATTTTACCGAGAAAGCTTCCTGGATAGACAATATAAAGTGATTGACGATATGCTGCTGGATGATGGGCCCCTCAGGCCAGATGGCATTCAACATGCTACTGAGGAAAAGCTGAGAATCTTTCAGAATACTAATAGTATTTGTGATGTGGCTATATTAAAGCCTTTGGGATATCCAGTGACTGATGTTACCATGACGGAAAGAAAAGAAAAGCCAAAGCTGGAAAAGAAAATCTGAAGCTGCAAAGACAAAATTACAGGAACATGGAATGTAAGAAGCATGAACATGGGAAAGCTCAACACAGTGAAAGATGAAATTGACTATACACTGATATTGTAGGCATCAGTGAATTGTAATAGACTGAAATTGGACATACCATTTACTACTCAAGATACAGAACAGTGCTGCTTTTATAGTCATGAAGGATATAGCAAAGGCAATACTCGGCTACAGTACAGACTTAAGGACAACCCTTTAATAATATGTTTATATAAGTTTATGCTCCAACCACTGAGGCAGAAGAAGAGGCAGGTGAAGAGTTTTATGGTCAAGTTCAATTTGAAATTGACGGAACATGCAAGCAGAATGTACTGCTTGGGATTGGAGACTGCAATGCCAAAGTTGGAAATAATGAGAAAAATGTAGTTGGACTGTATGGCCTAGGAAACTGAAATGAAACGGGAGCAACTTATCTGTTTTTGCCAATCCAACAATTTTTCACTGCTAACACGTTCTTCAAACAACCAAAACTGTGCCTATATACATCAATGTCACCAGAGGGAACCAAGAGAAATAAAATTGACAATATTACTGGTACAAGAAGGTGGAAAAGTTCAATTACAGTATAACAGAAAAGATATGGCCAGGGGCTGACTGTGGAACAGATCACAAACTGCTCATGTGCAAGTTCCAAATCAGGCTAGAGCAAAATAACAAACCCAATCATTTTCCATTACATGATCTCGAGCATATGCCCACCTTTTTCAAGGAAAACTTCAGGAATTGCTTTGAAGTCCCAAAGCTCATTGATAGGGAACCAGAGGAACTGTGGAATGAAATCAACTATGATTTGATTAAGGATGAATGTGAAAAGAGATTGTCAAAAGATGAAGACCAAGAAACAGAAGAAACCAAACTGGATATAAAAAAGACAATGGAAATTGCCAAGAGGAAAAATAAGTGAAAGCCAAGAAAGACAAAGGTCTCAGGAAGGAACTTATCAAATAATTTCAAAGAGTTGTTAGAAGAGACAAGAAACAATACTGTAATGACATCTATAAAGATACTGAATATGGAAACAGATACAGAAAAACAAAGGACATTTTTCAAAACCTTTTGAAACTCAGAAAGTGGTTCCAATCTTGAAATGGTATGCTTAAGGGTACCAATAGACAGATAGTAACTGACTCAAAGAAGATCAAACAAAAATATAAATATATTGAAATTCCATACAGTAGGGATGTCAATATCCATTAAAAGACATTCCTTATATACAAGAATTATTAGTGCTAGAGGATGAAGTTAGATCAGCACTCTGGTCATTACCAAGCAGGAAGGCTAGAGAAATTAATGGAATATCTACAATAATAAGGCAAGAAGCAGAAGAAAATCAGTAAAATATCAGTAAACTATGCCAGGAAATCTGGAGAATGACAGAGTGGCGAGCAGATTGGAAGAAGTCAGTCTACATAGCAATACCAAAGAAAGGAGACTTAACAGAGTGTGCAAACTACAGTATCATACAATATCCTTAATTTCACATACTAGCAAAATAAAGATTAGGATCACCCAACACAGCCCTCCATGGAAAGGGAAATGCCAGATGTTCAAGCTGTTTTAGAAAAGTTTGAGTAACAAGGGATGTTAGTGCTAATGCACAATGGTTGATTGAGAAAACCAAAGAATACCAAAAAGATGTCAGTATGAGTTTCATTGATTATAGAAATGCCTTTGATTGTGTTGACCATATCAAGCTGTGGAATGTCCCTAGGAAAATGGGAATCCCAGAACATCTCGTTGTCCTTGTGGAAATTCATACACAGGACAGGAAACCACAGTCCAGACTAAATATGATGAAATAGACTAGCTTCAGGTTGACAAAGCAATGAGACAAATCTGTATACTTTCTCCTGAATATATACTGTGAAAGCTGGATTGGAAGGAGATGAATGTGGTTTTCCAATTGGAGGAGGAAGTATCAATAACCTGTGCTTTTGTCAGCCCTTTAAGTTAGTCCAAACTAGGATGCCAGAATTATGAATGCTAGTACTACCAAATGGATCAGTACAACCAGAGATATGTCGGTATACCATTGGAAGATGGGACTCCCAGGTCAGAAGATGGTCAAAATGCTACTGGGGAGGAACAGAGGATACGTTCAACTAGCCCCAGACGTGATGACGCAGCTAGCTCAAAGCCGAAAGGACGGCTAGCAGTCGACGGTGCTGGTGGTGAACGACGAATCCGATGTTCTAAAGATCAACACACCATAGGAACCTGGAATGTAAGATCTATGAGCCAGGGCAAATTGGATGTGGTTATTGGTGAGATGTCAAGATAAATATAGACATTTTAGGTGTCAGTGAACTGAAATGGACTGGAATGGGCCACTTCACATCAGATGACCACCAGATCTACTACTGTGGACAAGAGGACCACAGAAGAAATGGAGTAGCCTTCATAATTAATAATAAAGTGGCTAAAGCAGTACTTGGATACAATCCAAAAAACGATAGAATGATCTCAATTCGAATTCAGGGTAAGCCATTTAACATCACAGTGATCCAAATATACACCCCAACCACAGATGCTGAAGAAGCAGAAGTAGATCAGTTCTATGAGGATCTGCAGCACCTACTGGATAATACACCAGAAAGAGATGTTATTTTCATTACAGGAGACTGGAATGCTAAGGTGGGTAGTCAGACGACACCTGGAATTACAGGCAAGCATGGTCTGGGAGAACAAAATGAAGCAGGACATAGGCTGATAGAATTTTGCCAAGACAACTCACTGTGCATAACAAACACTCTCTTCCAACAACCTAAAAGACGACTTTATACATGGACTTCACCAGATGGTCGACACCGAAATCAGATTGACTACATCCTTTGCAGCCAAAGGTGGCGGACATCTATACAGTCGGTAAAAACAAGACCTGGAGCTGACTGTAGTTCAGATCACGAACTTCTTATTGCAAAATTTAGAATCAGACTAAAGAGAATAGGGAAGACCCACAGATCAGTTAGATATGAGCTCACTAATTCCTCACTAAGGAATATGCAGTGGAGGTGAAGAATAGATTTAAGGGACTAGATTTAGTAGATAGGGTCCCGGAAGAACTATGGACAGAAGTTCGCAACATTGTTCAGGAGGCGGCAACAAAAAACGTCCCAAAGAAAAAGAAAACCAAGAAGGCAAGATGGCTGTCTGCTGAGACACTGGAAGTAGCCCAAGAAAGAAGGAAAGCAAAAGGCAACCGTGATAGGGGGAGATATGCCCAATTAAATGCAAAATTCCAGAGGTTAACCAGAAGAGATAAGAAATTATTTTTAAACAAGCAATGTGTGGAAGTGGAAGAAGATAATAGAATAGGAAGGACAAGAGACCTCTTCCAGAAAATTAGAAACGCTGGAGGTAAATTCCAGGCAAAAATGGGTATGATAAAAAACAAAGATGGAAAGGAGCTAACAGAAGCAGAAGAGATCAAGAAAAGGTGGCAAGAATATACGGAATATCTGTACAGGAAGGATAATAATATCGGGGATAGCTTTGACGGTGTGGTCAGTGAGTTAGAGCCAGACATCCTGAAGAGTGAGGTTGAATGGGCCTTAAGAAGCATTGCTAATAACAAGGAAGCAGGAATCAATGGTATCCCAGCTGAACTGTTTAAAATCTTGCAAGATGATGCTGTCAAGGTGATGCATGCCATATGCCAGCAAATTAGGAAAACACAAGAATGTCCATCAGATTGGAAAAAATCAACTTATATCCCCATACCAAAAAAGGGAAATACTAAAGAATGTTCAAACTATCGAACAGTGGCACTTATTTCACATGCCAGTAAGGTAATGCTCAAGATCTTGCAAGGTAGACTCCAGCAATTCATGGAGCGAGAATTGCCAGAAGTACAAGCTGGGTTTAGAAAACACAGAGGAAGTAGACACCAAATTGCCAATATTCGCTGGATAATGGAGAAAGCCAGGGAGTTTCAGAAAAACATCTATTTTTGTTTTATTGACTATTCTAAAGCCTTTGACTGTGTGGATCATAACAAATTGTGGCAAGTTCTTGGTGGTATGGGGATACCAAGTCATCTTGTCTGCCTCCTGAGGAATCTGTATAACAACCAAGTAGCAACGGTAAGAACAGAGCACGGAACAACGGACTGGTTTAAGATTGGGAAAGGAGTACGGCAGGGCTGTATACTCTCACCCTACCTATTCAACCTGTATGCAGAACACATCATGCGACGTTCTGGGCTTGAGGAATCCAAGGCTGGAGTTAAAATCGCTGGAAGAAACATTAACAATCTTAGATATGCAGATGATACCACTTTGATGGCTGAAAGTGAGGAGGAGTTGAGGAGCCTTATGACAAAGGCGAAAGAAGAAAGTGCAAAAGCTGGGTTGCAGTTAAACCTCAAAAAAACCAAGATTATGGCAACCAACTTGATTGATAACTGGCAAATAGAGGGAGAAAAAGTGGAGGCAGTGACAGACTTTGTATTTCTAGGCGCAAAGATTACTGCAGATGCTGACTGCAGCCAGGAAATCAGAAGACGTCTACTTCTTGGGAGGAGAGCAATGGCAAATCTAGATAAAATAGTTAAGAGCAGAGACATCACACTGACAACAAAGGTCCGCATAGTTAAAGCAATGGTATTCCCTGTAGTAACCTATGGCTGTGAGAGCTGGACCATAAGGAAGGCTGAGCGAAGGAAGATAGATGCTTTTGAACTGTGGTGTTGGAGGAAAATTCTGAGAGTGCCTTGGACTGCAAGAAGATCAAACCAGTCCATACTCCAGGAAATCAAGCCAGACTGCTCACTTGAGGGAATGATATTAAAGGCAAAACTGAAGTACTTTGGCCACATAATGAGAAGACAGGATACCCTGGAGAAGAAGCTGATGCTAGGGAAAGTGGAAGGCAAAAGGAAGAGGGGCCGACCAAGGGCAAGATGGATGGATGATATTCTGGAGGTGACGGACTCGACCGTGGGGGAGCTGGGGATGGTGACGGCCGACAGGAAGCTCTGGCGTGGGCTGGTCCATGAAGTCACGAAGAGTCGGAAGCGACTGAACGAATAAACAACAAGTACTACTTTATTATAAGATTACAGTAACAAAATTGTGCAAGTCTAAATGCTCTTCCTCCATTCCTCCCTTTATTTTCATGAGAGCTAAGGAGAGTCATGTCTGAGATGCTTACTCAAATTACATTTCTGCCCAAGACTCAGATTTCTTTTATCTGACCATTGTCTTGGTTGCAGCTCTTCCTCCTGTTCCTCAAGGTTATTCCTACTTCCCATTACAGCTTTGCTGATGGCACTACTTTGATAGCTGAAAATGTAAATGATCTTCCAGCTATAGCAATGAAAGTCAGGTAGCACATTGAAAAAAATGGGACTATGATTAAATACAAGGAGGCCAAACTAATGACAACAGGTACAGCAACCAGCCTTAAAACTGACAGTTAAGACATTGAAGAGATGGATAGGTTCTCCCTTTAGGATCAAGTAGGAACAGTAAAGAAACCAGCCGTCAAGAAATACACCACAGCTGCTCACTTGGTAGGTAGCAATAAAGGCCTTGGAAAAGATATTCAGATGCCATGCCATGTCTATACTGTACCTACAAACATTAGAATTGTGCAGGTTTTCTCTGTCACATTCTATGGAAATGAAAATTAGACTTTGAAGAAGCAGTATAGAAAGAATATTGACATTGTTGAACTCTGGTGTTGGACAAGACTCTTGAGAATACTATGGATAGCCAGGAAAATAAGCAAATGGATCACAGAACAAATCAGTCCAGAGTTCTCACTTGAGGCACACATGACTGTCTCAAATTATAATATTTTGGACAGATTACATGAAGACCCTGCTCTATTGAGAAATTCATCACTAAGAAATGTGGAAGAAAAGAGGAGAGGAGGATGACCAGGAGCAAGGTGGTTGGACTGGATTGCAGTGGCGATGAGTACATCTGAAGGGCCAAGTCAGGGACAGATCATCCTGGAGAAGGTCTATCTGTGTGATTGGTAAGTACTGCGAAAAACAGACTTGATGGCACATAACAATTAATCAAATATTCCAAGGAATGACATGCAGCAGAATGAAGTAATAGATTTTCTTAAATACAAATTTTCCTGATAGTGAGTCTCAGTGAACTCAATGGAACAAACCTCTGAGTAAATCACTAGTATACGTCTTACATGTTTGTATCATTTTATCATGTTTTCTATAACATAGTCTCTTCCATTTATATTTAGCAGTTATGTAGATAAATGGCTTTTGGAGATTGAGGTGTCATTTCCACTTGAAACAAATGTCAGAGTATGTGCACAAAAAAGATAAAAATGATGGTTGGTATTTTGTCTCAACAGGATAAAGACGGCAGTCTTGTTCCAGATTCCGTGTAAAGAGAGTTATCTCTTAGTTTTTAAAGAGTTCCCTATTGATTTCTCTTCTCTAGATCTGGTTTGGCATCCAGTGGTAGCATATGGCAGGGGTCCCCAACCTGTGGGCCGCGGCCTGTTAGGACGTGGGCTGCGGGGCTCTCGCCTGCAAACCCCGCCCCCCGGTGCACGCGATTACCCCGCCCCCAGTGCATGTGATTGGCTCCTGCCTGCAAACCCCACCCCCCGGTGCGTGCGATTGGCTCCCGCCTGCAAACCCCGCCCCCCGGTCCATGAAAAAATTGTCTTCCACGACTGGTCCCTGGTGCCAAAAAGGTTGGGGACCGCTGCCATATGGGAATTAAGAATCAGACCTCCCCTCACTCTTCTTGTTTTTGGCCTGCTGTCTTATTGCCTCTTCCTATAGCAGTGTTTCTCAACTTTGGCAAGTTTAAGAAGTCCGGACTTCAACACCCAGAATTCCTCAGGAAGCATGCTGGCTGGGGAATTCTGGGAGTTGAAGTCCAGACTTCTTAAAGTTGCCAAGGTTGAGAAACACTGCTATAGAGCATGTCATTTTACGGTTAATTTATCAATTTGTGAAGAAGTCTGGATTTATTGGGCTTGCAATGTAGTCACAAAGATTGTTTTAATTCAGTGGAAAGAAGCTTTTTTAAACTGGATTTAAAATCCTGGATTGAAGGTAAGTGCTCCTTTTTTGTTGTTTCTTTCTTTCTTTTCTACATTAAAGAAAAAAGAAAGAAAAATAAAAGCACATTTATAGGGATATACTAACATCACTAGCTTAAGAGATATGCATTTAAAATAAATGTGCAAGCCATTACAGTGTCAGTAATTTTCTATTAGATATTACCTTTTGCAGGCCCATTATTTGTGCCCCTATTATTCAGGAAAAGGTTGAAAATGTTTGTGTTAGCAGTTTCTTTTTTCCTCAACATGATCATATGAATACATTAATGAAACTCTCACTATCGGTTTTAAAAACCCACAGTTCTTTAATAATGCACAATATTATGGCTTCATTATTAATAATGTATATCATAGTACTAGAAAATTGTAGCAAAAAAATCTCTTTCATCACAATCATTATTATTCAAAATTTCCACAAGGTACGCTTTAGATGATTCTTTCCATGGCAATCTATGGAAAACCAATTATTTGGCCAAGACTAACACTAGGGGTAAGTAATCCCTTGATCTGGCTCACTTTTTTATTTTACATAGTGTAAAATACATTATTTTATAACTGCTTGTCCCTTCCTCTCTGGTTAGACTACTTTATCTTTATAAATAAAGAATGCAAAAGTGCAATACGTGAAGGACCAAATCACAAAACTTTTAATGAGCTGTAGCATAGAGAACTCAAGTATATTTATATGATAGGAGATTATTAGTGTTCACTTACTCTGTTAAAATTATCTTCTACTTTAACTGATATGAATGTGGCATAGACAGTGTAGAATATCACTGATTCCTGTGCCCAATATTCGTGACCACAGTGTCAAGGGTGAAGCCTCCTTAGATCTCATCACAACAATCTTTCACTGGGCACTTCTGCCATGGCCAAGTCTTGGCTGTACCCTGCCTGGTGATAGGATAGTAGAACATGCTCCACTAGTATCCAGTTTGTTGTTGTTGTTGTTCAGTTGTTCAGTCATGTCCGACTCTTCGTGACCTCATGGACCATAGCACGCCAGGCCTTCCTGTCCTCCACTGTCTCTCGGAGTTTACTCAAATTCATGTTTATTACATCGGTGATGCTATCTAACCATCTCATCCTCTGCCGTCCCCTTCTCCTTTTGCCTTCAGTCTTTCCCAGCATCAGGGTCTTTTCCAGTGAGTCCTCTCTTCGCATTAGGTGGCCAAAGTATTTGAGCTTCAGCTTCAGCATCTGTCCTTCCAATGAGCAGTCAGCGTTGATTTCCTTTAGGATTGACTGGTTTGACCTCCTTGCAGTCCAAGGGACTCTCAAGAGTCTTCTCCAGCACCACAGTTCGAAAGCATCAATTCTTCGGCGCTCAGCCTTCCTGATGGTCCAACTCTCACAGTCATACATTACTACTGGAAAAACCATAGCTTTAACTATACGGACCTTTGTCGGCAAGGTGATGTCTCTGCTTTTTAATACGCTGTCTAGGTTTGCCATAGCTTTCCTCCCAAGGAGCAAGCGTCTTTTAATTTCATGGCTGCAGTCACCGTCTGCGGTGATCTTGGAGCCCAAGAAAATAAAATCTGTCACTGCTTCCATTTCTTCCCCTTCTATTTTCCAGGAAGTGATGGGACCAGATGCCATGATCTGGGTTTTTTTAATGTTGAGTTTCAAGCCAGCTTTTGCACTCTCCTCTTTCACCCTCATCAAGAGGCTCTTTAGTTCCTCTTCACTTTCTGCCATTAGGGTGGTATCGTCTGCATATCTGAGGTTGTTGATATTTCTCCCGGCAATCTTAACTCCGGCTTGTGATTCATCCAGCCCGGCATTTCTCATGATGTACTCTGCATATAAGTTAAATAAGTTACTTCCATAAAATAGCCCTTTCCTCTAGGATTAATCTCATTGGCTGCTGGAGGTTTTCCAGGCAATCCAGACAACACTGCTCTATTGTTGCATTCCGCTGTTTCCACTGCCTTCCTTCACCTTCTGGAAAACTTGTTTTCTTGTAACCTTTCATACCTGCAAAGCAATCGTAGTGCCAGGTTTTCAGGAGTGGATTGACAAAGCACTGTTGGCTCACTTGGTAGAGCAGGGGATGGTGAGGCAGTTAGGGGTATCACTGACAAAATCATTGTCCTCTTCACTCCCTGTAACTCATTCTACACTGCACATATTTTCCTTTTAGTTAATAGTAAACACCTTCATGTGTTTTTTGCTGAGAGCAGCAAGAATAGCAGGGACAAAGGGGTGGATGGGTGAAGAAGGAAGCACCTGATTATCTCACCCAACCTAGGAACAGTCAGCAAAGAGCTGTGGCCACATCTCAGTCTGCACCTGGCAAAAAAGATTGGGGCAGGAAAGAGAGAGGGAGGCCTAAGGATCTGTCCCCACTTGCCAGGACTTGCTGGAGAGTCGGATCACTTTTCACTTAGACTTGCAGCTGCAGAGATTCACAGTTTCATGTTCCTGAGTGTTGCTCCTTTAACTACAATAGTTGGCTTTTTGACTAGGAAGAGAGCAATCCTGCACTCTGTGGTACCTAGCCATTAAAGGTTTAATTTTTCCTAGATACTTACTTCAGGGTAGAAGTGGGCTAATTCAGCTTTTCCCAAGCAAGGGTCATTCTACCTGGATGGGGATTATGGAACA
This sequence comes from Charina bottae, assembly GCA_023362775.1. Lineage (NCBI taxonomy): Eukaryota > Metazoa > Chordata > Lepidosauria > Squamata > Charinaidae > Charina > Charina bottae. Next base: position 53,280,477 of record JALMGJ010000006.1, read on the forward strand.
TAAAGTCTGATGCACCTGGAGACTACCAGGTCAGGGAAGGCTGTTAGAGAGAAAATGAATTAGGAAACAAATAATTAAAGGACCATAAATATTGTACAGAAAGGGTAGCCAGTTTTTCTTAAGAAGGTCCACTGAATTGGGTGGGACTTCCTTGTGAATAAAGGTGCTACAGACCTCATAGCAAAGTCCTCAATCTTATGATTAGTAATGGTGCATTCTCTTAGCCTTTACTTTTGGAATGAACATTATGGCCTAAAAATGAAACATATAGCAGTCTATTAAGCATGTGCAGAAGAAAGCAGTGTGGAATAGAACAATGAGGTGTGCACTGCATTAACATTTCCAGATACACTATGGAAAAGTGGTCAAACTACAGCATATATGCAGCTGGGAGCAATTCAGCTGATGGAACTGAACAAAGAGACAAGCAGAGGCTCCTTTCAGACCATTGAAGGGAGGTGCACTACTATATGTGTAATCAAGATGTGCAGTTGTATTCAATTAGCTGTGGGCATGCAAACATATTTCTTCTCCTCCCTTTTCGCATTTGATAGTTATGGTTTAGAGAAATTGGCAGGACATAAATGACAGTGACAGGGCAAACAAGTTTGAGGGAAGAGTAAGTGAAGACTGGAAACCCCAGGAACATAGAAATAGCTATTTATATCATGTGGCATATAAAGCTATGAACTTTGTTATGGTTCTGTTCTATTGCAACTTAGAATTTTTGAGGTGGCATTCATAAAGACTGATAGAACAAGGGTTTCATTTATCAGAACATTGGTCTAGTGGTTAAGGCAACAGGCTAGAAAGCAGGAGACTGTGAGTTCTAGTCCCACCTTAGGCCTGAAAGCCAGCTGGGTGACCTTGGGCCAGTCCCTGTCTCTCAGCCCAACTCACCTCACAGGGTTGCTGTTGTGGGGAAAATAGGAGGAGGAAGGAGTATTTGGTATGTTCCGCCGCCTTGAGTTGTTTATAAAAATAATAAAGGCGGGATAGAAAATTTTATGTATGTATGTATGTATCTATGTAGGTATAGGTATAGGTATAGGTATAGGTAAAGGTAAAGGTAAAGGTAAAGGTAAAGGTAAAGGTTCCCCCCGTACATTTGTGCAGTCGTGTCCAACTCTAGGGGCCAGTGCTCATCTCCGTTTGTTAGCCGAAGAGCCAGCGTTGAAGAACACAATTTTTTGTGTCTTTCCTCACCAAATCTATGATGTAATCCAGAGATGCATAACTGATAATAGCTATTGAAATGTGTATGTTTTTGCTATCGTCTAACAATTATAATGTGGATTTTAAAAAATATACTTCCTAAAATAATAGCTATTTATATATGCCTATTAAGCTGTTAAAATTTTTCTTGGGTCAATATATTTATGGTTACCCTTTGTATTACCCCTCACACCAATTTCATATTATCCATTATAACTGTACTTTCAAACATTATTTTATTATGACACTTGTTCCATTCTTATTTGAATTATAAATAATAATTACATCAATTATAAATTTTCCTCCACATACGAAGTTGTCACCAAGTGATTTTTATCATGTCTATTATTCTATTCTGTTTTCTTTTACAGTTTTCACTCTAAGTGCACTGTGATTCAAGAAGACAAATACTGCTGAATTAATAAATAGAAATTTGTCCTCCAGTAAAATAGAAAATCCTGGTAAAGATAAACTGCAGTAAAATATTGATTGCATGTTCCCTTTTCTAGTACCATTTTGTTGCTGTAAAGGACCATTTGTCCTAGATATAATTTAATCAAAACATACTGGCAAACTAAAAGAATTTTACAGGTAATAACAGCAGATGTTCTTATATTTTCTGAGGATTGGATCATCGGGTTTTAAAATATTTTATCCACTAATATGATCAGAGGACATGGACAAAAAATTAGGATCTGTGGAACATGCATCATTACATATTTACAGTAAAAACAAATGCATTTTCATGTGCATTTTAAAGTACTGTTCATTTCCATGAAAATATTAAGCAGGTACTTACATAAACTTCTGTCTTTTAAATAAGATAGGTTTAAAACTGCTTAACTTTAGTTGCTTCTTTATTGCATTTTCCTTACACTATTTTGGATACCATAGCTCCCTCAAGTGGCATTAAGGTTGTGTCAGAAAGTTGAAAAAGGCACCTTTTCATCTCCTTTCTATTTTCATATGTATAAAAAAAACCAATAGCAACCTAGATTTCATTGTTATTGAGTGAGCTTTATTTCTTATCTCTTATTATTCTAGGTCAGCAATATGGACATATAAAATCAACTATGATCTCATACAACATTCAAAATAACGAAGATCCTAATGTTTCTTATAATATTGAGCTTAATCTACAAATTAGTTTGTCTATCTTTAGTTATTACATTTAACAGGCTTTCTCAAATAAAAAGTGTGTTACAATGTTTAAACATGCCTAGAATATTAACAGCGAAATCCTTTGCATGTCTACTGAGATTAAAATGCCTGTAAATCTGCATATTTAAAATTTAATTTAATGCAAAGGAGAATGCTCTGAAAAAAGATTGCAAGTTTTTGTGCAATTTTAACCATCTTTCATCTTCTGATTATTTCTTTTATGTTTATAAATGCCACGTTTTTTTAATGAAGCCAGTTTAGAAGGTAGATTACAGCCATCAAGATTGGTAACCACTGGTAACCAACTTGTTACCCTCTATAATTGTCTAAATTGATGGCCATCTCCATATCTGGTGGAAGAGAATTCTACAGGTTACCTTTGTATACTTTCCTTTTTTTTGATCCTGAAGTTCTCCACATTTGTTTTTAATAGTGATTTCATTTCTGATATTGTGAGAGGAAAAGACTTGACCTTTATCCATCTTTCTCATATCACATATGATTTTATATACTTCTATCACATTGTCCTTTCTTACCTTCCCACCAAGCTAAGAAGACCCAAATGTTGTAGTTTTTCCTCATAGAAAAGCTGCTTGAAGCTCCTTTAACATTTTGATTGTCCTTTTTTGTATCTTTCCAGCCTTCCCAATATCCTTTTCTGAGTGTGATCAGAACTGAATACAATGAATCACAATAGATTTAGATAGGAAATATCTATTGGTTATTTTTTTTCTTTTTCCTTCTTAATGATTCCAAGCATTGGAATCTGCCTTTTTAATGCAAGTCTTATATCATGGGAACATTTTTATTTTGCTCCTCCTTAGGACCTACTAGATGACAATGCTTTACAGCTGGGACCAGCAGCATGCCAATTCTTCCAGATCTTACTGGTCAGTCAGAAATGACATAAGAAATATGGTCCCTTATGTAACCAGGTCCTAATTTACTGTTCTCTAAATCTAATCTACCTTCTAGGATCACTGTGTACTTGATAGAATATTTGCAGCTATTCAGAATTATGTTACTGAATTCTTTCTTTGAAACCTTTAACTCAAAGATGAACTTTTTTTTTTTAAAAAAAGAGGAAAACTAACAAAAAGTGCATTATTTATCTTCTACCAATTACTAGAAAACAAAGAATGGAAGTATGCTTTTTTACTTTAGAGCTTTATTTTAGTTGTTTGTTCTTAACCTTGTCCCTAGAACTGCTGTTAAACACTAACAAGGTTGGGCCAAGATATTTTGTACATGTGGCGAAGTAGGAAGTGGCACCTTTTCACAGGCCTGTTTTCAGAGTAAAAGGGTTTGTTTTTGTTGTTGAAGAAGGAGTAAGGGAAATCTTATCTGGTGTCTCTAAGATAATACACTTCTGCCCATGACTTACAGCAATAAATAAATAATAAACACATGAAACGATCAGTTGTAAGCTTTTCATAACACTTAAAATCCAACTTGCATAACTACCCTAGTCGGCCTAATGATAGGGCTGATCCTAGGCAGAATTCTTAACTTCAAGAGTTAGCCCCTTCTTGAGATGAGAGGGTTGGGCCAAATGGTCGCTGTTCTTCTATCCCTCAAGATGGACCTCAATGAGACATAAATTTGAGACCATCCACATATATTCCACCATGTATTATTTTCTTGCCTTGCTGTTTAGCTTCCTATTGTGTTGTCTTTGTCTCGGTTGACATTTTAATGTTTCCTTATCTCATTCTTCATAAATGCCTGTTCATGCTTTAAACATGTAACTATTTTTTTAAAAAATGCCAGATGTTATTTTCCATCTCAATTTCAGGAACCTATTTAGAAAATACCAAATAAAAATACTGTTCTAAACCCCAAGGATCTGCTAGATTGAGTGAAGCTAAAGTAATGATCAGCAATGATCTGAGCAAGCACTCTTATTTACAGCACGTTTTTTTAGCAGATTTGGCCATTTGTATGTCCCAGTGAGAATGGGATTTTAAAGCAAGTCATTTTCTCAGGAGGTGGAGCCTAATCTGTCAAGGGAACTGACAGTTCTTCTGTTCAAAGAGAAATAACAATTTTAAGTGCTGTTGTATACCTAACAAGAAAATTACTATCTTGCCATTTGAGAACCTTTTAGAAGAATGGAAAGAGATAATAACAAGCTGAAGAGAAAAGAGAAACTTCCTTTTGAGTCTTTTTCAAAATCACTGTGAAAAAAGTATCCAAGTCCTCTTTCCTTAATATCATAATGTTTCTAGCTGCTGCTAGAAATGGCCTAAAGAAGAACATTAAGTTTATCTTAGAAGTAAAAGTTTATCTTAGAAAGTCAACACAAGCATTTTTCTGTTTTGTCAAAAAAGGACACAAAAAGGATCAGAAATACTTGGACAAACTTTGGAAAACTAGATTTACATATATTGCCATTATAAAAGCATACCGTATAACACCTCTCAACTACAAACAGTAGTAGAGTAGTAGTACTAGTAGTAAACCCCTAGACGAGTCAGTATTGGCATGAAGCAGCATGACCACATCCCAGAAATAGCAAGACAAACATTCAAAGCTATTTCTCATCACAGAATTCAGATGTGCTTTTGAGTGCAACAGAATTTACTAAATAGTCAAAAGAATCATCACCTATTCAGTTCCAAAAGAGCCATAACTTTTTTTATTTGCTATAGTTACGATTCACTATGAACAGTTTATATCTGAGCACCAAAGCAATGAATAGAAGTTGCTTAAAAGCATGAACAGACTTTTTGTTTTCCAGTCATGCTTGTGCATGAAATACTGTAGTGCAATGACACACACAATTCTCTAATTTCTGCAGACTCTGCAAGTTCTTAGGAGTCCCATATAGTTTACCTGCACAATTCTGCAAGATAACTAACTAACTCTTTCTTCATATTCCCCCTCCCCCATTTCTAGTGACATTTTATATGTGTTTATGTATGGTCTCATCAACGTTTTTTCCCCAAATTTTATATAGCAGCTGACACACTTCCTCTTTTACCACTTTTCCTTTGTCTTCTTCATTGGCCCAGTCCCAAAGGGAAAGGGCCCTGTGAGCAGGTTGCTTCTCCTTCCTGTTTTTATGGCTCACAGCTGAGAGAGTCTGTTAACATGCAGCAAGAGAAAGCAAGGAATTACAAGGATTAGCAGTGGGATCCTTGATAGAGTATGTGGATGCTTAACACTGCCAGTCTCTAATGCCATCCTGAGCAGACAACTTCAGTGTTAAGGAACAGCATTTTACTGGTAGAGTGTCATGCATCTTTATGACCCTCCTGCAAGTTCTAGGCATGCAATGCCTTGGGATGGAAAATCATGCCCATCTTTGGTTCTCACCTGCTAAACATTGTATGGTGGAAGCCTGAGGATCCCAGCAGGGCCCCCCAGCACATGCACACACGCACGCACACCCATACCCACACCAATATCTAGAGACCTGCAATATATGCAGTTCAGTCTAAAATGGGATATTTAGACTTGGGAAAAGGAGGATTTAGTTTTCCATGTCTGTCACAATTTGACATGGGCATGCAATAGCCTCAACCCAACCCACTTCAGGAGGGTGCTATAAAATTTATTTATAAGAATTTTATTAAGTTTGAAACGAAGATAAAAACTACAAAAAAGAAAAAAACTACAAAAAAAGAAAAAAAAACTAAAGTGTGAAACTCAAGAAATTTTTTTTGAAGATTACATAAATGACTTCTGACTTTCAACAACAAGAATATACAGCAATTTCCATAATCCCTTGCTCTATATCAAACCAATATCACATTATTTCTATAAATCATTCCATTAACACATTATAAAAATCACTAAATACAATTGCTCCTTCCCTTCCCCCCAAAAAACAACATTCATTCAATTATTTCCTTCCTACCACTATTCTATACATTTCTGTCCACTACAATAAAAATCAAATTATAAAAACATATAAATTGTCTACTTTTATAATTAATAATACTATAACAATCTTAACCCTATTAAACCTAAAACCAAGCAATTATTATTATACTTTATAAATCTTAAAAATCAAACAAATCTTAAAAGCAATCCAGAAAATCTTAATCCAAATCATTAAAAAAAAATGGAATCATACAAGCCTTAATATCAATGCTGATAAACTTTCTTAAATCTTTACCCGACTTCAAAATATACTAAAGCATTTACATATCTCCATATTACACACAAGGCATTTTTCATACAGAAATCAAACAGCCCAACTGCCCCCCTTAGAAACTCAGACTTCTCAGCAAAAAACCTCCCACAGAACAGAGCCACTTCTTTCCCACAACATTCCATCAGAAAAACAACTCCATTTATAATTTGCAACTCAGAGTGTCCCTTTAACCCCTTCAACATCAAAATGTAATCATCACCTGGCATTTCAACAAAGGCTTCAGTCTTGCTGTCAGTAGACACATCTCTATCTTTGTGAAAATCTTGATCTTCTTCCATAACGTCCTCAGCCAGATGACACATTTTAAAGCTGATATTTTCTGCAATGCCCTGAATATCTTGCAGAATAGCTTGACAGGCAGCATGAAAAAACTGTTTATACTCACAACGAAGCTCACAATAGAACTCTGAGAAAATCTCCTTGAAATCCTCCATGTTTCAGGCAGTAGATTATGGTGCCCTCTAGATACTTGACTAGTGAGAATAGGAGTTAATGAGCTAATGGAAAATCTCTGAAAGTTGTTGACACAAGAGAAAGTATGCTAACAGGCAGCTCCCAGGGAAAATGAACAGAAAGCTGAAAACTCGAAACAGCAAATTCAACATGTAGGAAAATATCAAATCCTTCAAATTCAATACAAAAATAATAACAGCAAGGAAATTATTTATTCTCAGTCCTCCTTAGTATTTAAATGGGAAAATAAGCCAAAGCTTAAAAAATAAAAATAAAATTAATCCAGAAATAACAATAGGCACCAAGAGATTTTGCTTTTCCTTGCTGCAGAAAGCCTCTCTTGGGGTACATAAACTTAAAAAAATATAAATTGGGTGATTTAGAAACGGCTTGACTTAGTGTCTCTTTAAGGCTGCAGCGTGGCTTGGAAATGATGACGTCCCAGTCTCCTGGCAGCTCTTACCCAATCGGCGCGAACACTGTTTGCGATTCTCAGGCTGCAAGTCGCCGTTCTGGAAGACAGATGGGATGATTCCGAGCATTTTCCTTACTCTGAAAAAGTGCTCCTGGCTTCAGGAGGAACCAGCCTGAGCCCGAAAAAACTGCCACGATGCCAGTTCTGTCCGCAGAGCCCGTGGACACAGCTGCTCTGTTGGCCATGTTCCCACTGGAAGTCGAGGGTGCTAAAAAATTAACTGACATGAGAAAAACCCTAAATATCTAAGAAGTGTGATCTGCATAATAACATTCTATTTATTTGTTTTATTAGATTTGTATGACAGCTTTTGTTCAGGAGCTGATGGCAGTTTTTGTAGGGCTCGCTCCTCTCATTTTCCCCACCATCACAACTTGTGAGGTAGGTCTGGCTGAAACTGACTGGCTGAGAGTCATCCGATAAGTTGGATGAACATATTTAAAAATGGGAAGGGAATTGGAAGACCATCGACTATTATTTAACTCATCCATTTTCAGTGTCTCACATATATATACACTGCTCAAAAAAATAAAGGGAACACTGAAACAACACAATGTAAGTCCAAGTCAATCACACTTCTGTGAAATCAAACTGTCCACTTAGGTAGCAACACTGATTGACAATCAATTTCACATGCTGTTGTGCACATGGAATAGACAACAGGCGGAAAGCATAGGCAGTTAGCAAGACATCCACAATAAAGGAGTGGATCTGCAGGTGGTGACCACAGACCACTTCTCAGTTCCTATGCTTTCTGGCTGATGGTTTGGTCACTTTTGAATGCTGGCGGTGCTTCCACTCTAGTGGTAGCATGAGACAGAGTCTACAACCCACACAAGTGGCTCAGGTAGTACAGCTCATCCAGGATGGCACATCAATGCGAGCTGTGGCAAGAAGGTTTGCTGTGTCTGTCAGCGTAGTGTCCAGAGCATGGAGGCGCTACCAGGAGACAGGTCAGTACATCAGGAGACGTGGAGGAGGCCGTAGGAGGGCAACAACCCAGCAGCAGGACCGCTACGCCTTTGTGCAAGGAGGGACAGGAGGAGCACTGCCAGAGCCCTGCAAAATGACCTCCAGTGGGCCACAAATGTGCGTGTGGCTGCTCAAACGGTCAGAAACAGACTCCATGAGGGTGGTATGAGGGCCCGACGTCCACAGGTGGGGGTTGTGCTTACAGCCCAACACCGTGCAGGACGTTTGGCATTTGCCAGAGAACACCAAGATTGGCAACTTCACCACTGGCGCCCTGTGCTCTTCACAGATGAAAGCAGGTTCACACTGAGCACATGTGACAGACGTGACAGGGTCTGGAGATGCCGTGGAGAACGTTCTGCTGCCTGCAACATCCTCAGCATGACCGGTTTGGCAGTGGGTCAGTAATGGTGTGGGGTGGCATTTCTTTAGGGGGCCGCACAGCCCTCCACGTGCTCGCCAGAGGTAGCCTGACTGCCATTAGGTACCGAGATGAGATCCTCAGACCCCTTGTGAGACCATATGCTGGTGCGGTTGGCCCTGGGTTCCTCCTAATGCAAGACAATGCTAGACCTCATGTGGCTGGAGTGTGCCAGCAGTTCCTGCAAGACGAAGGCATTGATGCTATGGACTGGCCCGCCCGTTCCCCAGACCTGAATCCAATTGAGCACATCTGGGACATCATGTCTCGCTCCATCCACCAACGCCACGTTGCACCACAGACTGTCCAGGAGTTGGGGGATGCTTTAGTCCAGGTGTGGGAGGAGATCCCTCAGGAGACCATCCGCCACCTCATCAGGAGCATGCCCAGGCGTTGTAGGGAGGTCATACAGGCACTTGGAGGCCACACACACTACTGATCCTCATTTTGACTTGTTTTAAGGACATTACATCAATGTTGGATCAGCCTGTAGTGTTATTTTCCACTTTAATTTTTGAGTGTAACTCCACATCCAGACCTCCAGGGGTTGCTTACATTTGATTTCCATTGCTTTTTGTGTGATTTTGTTGTCAGAACATTCAACTATGTAATGAACAAATTAATGAACAAATGAACATACGAATATTTCATTCATTCAGATCTAGGATGTCTTATTTCAGTGTTCCCTTTATTTTTTTGAGCAGCATACATACATACATACATACATATTCAAATTTCATCACCGCCATCTCAAAGAACGTACAGTAATTGAAAAAAAATTAGGATATAATTTCTAAAAAAGAAAAAAAACTGTATTTTATTTTTTAAAAATGACACGGCAACAGCTTTGCCTCCAGTCCTGCTGACAAAGTGGTTCTGCAATATTATATGTTGTAGTTAGCTCTATGTACTCTGTAATTTTCTCAAAATTAAGGGATATTTTTAAAATGTCCTGATGATAACTTTTTCAAGTACATGAGGGAACTCTGAAAACCACAAAAGTCCAAGATTGCTTAATGGTGTGTTTATGTGGGCTGAATCTTTAAAGCCTGTTAAAACAAACATGGTCTCAGAAATGCTTGCTTTTAAACAGACATAAAAGGATTTGCTAAACATCCTCTAATGAATATTTCATATTTCACTTCATGCACTTGTTTATATGAGATTCAAACAGATATTTCAGAGGAGGCCACTTTGTTCTCAGCAGTGATAAAGGTTTCATACATGTTGGTAAAGAAATACAAAAATTCTTCAGGGTACAGTACTAGAATCACAGATAAGCTGGAAGTGTTGTTCTATCTACATGAATTAGATAGATTTTAAAAAGCAGACTGTGTTACTATGTATTCTCTCAAAACTGGGTAATTTTTATTCATCTAACAATGGTTGTCAATTCCTAGCCTACTGTATGGTCTCTGAGTAAGAAAGGAGGGATAATCATATTGTTTGCAATATTTGTTAACTGAAACAATAATATTAAGCTGTTTTAGTTAACATATTTAAAAATGAGAGATACAGCAACACATAAACTGAGCAAATTATTTTGAAGGTCCATTTCATTTGCTGCTGAAGTAAATGGAAAAATGAATTTCCATTTATTAAGTGCAGGTGCTGAAATAATCTTTTAAGCTCCTTTTTCAAGTCCTCCTTTGCATTCAAAATGTTGGTTAAAAGCGTGGCTCAGGTGGCCGTGGGGTGTAAAGATCAACAGGATTTCTTTTGTTTTAAAGAAAAAGTCTGTGTGCATCTTGGTACCTTGCTGTTTTTAAAAAAAGTTCAGTGAGAGAAATTAACATTGGAAAAGTGCAGGAACAGTGTGGTAAGTGTACAGCAAGCAAAAACCAACTCAAACCTATTTGATAAACTTGTGGAAGGCAGCTTGGATTTACAGGTAGTCCTTGTTTAGCAACTGCCTCAGAAAGCGACCGTTCACAGTAACAACACTGATGAAAAAGTAACTTTGCAACCAGTCCTCGCATTTATAACCTTCACAGGTCTGTAAAGCAAAGGAAAGCTGAAGTAAGATCATAAGCACAGTCATGGTTTCACTTAGTGACAGCTTCACTTAACAGCCAGTTTCTGGTCCCAACTGTGGTCGCTAAACAAGGACTACCTGTACTTTGATTAAAAACTTTGTGATACCGAGGCAATGTGATTCTTATTATGGGGTGAAGAGGCAACATACTTTGTAACAATGAGGATTTTTTTTTATCTCACAGAAACAGCCTGGCAATAGCCAGTTGAAGCAATCAGAGCAGGCAAAATAAAGCAGCCTGGCCATTTGGCTTTTACAAGTGAAGGGGCCAGGTTATTTTGCAAAGCCACTTGGAGAAGGTGCTTCTCTCAAGGTTGTCTTAAAGGCAAGCCCAAGATTTGCACAGCCCAAATACTTGAATAGTAAGTTATACTCTAGGTATTTTGAGTCTTTAACGATTCCATTAATTTCAAAACCTGGATTCCTTAAAGCACCATCATCTTATTTTTCAGGCTCACATAGAAACTGAGGTGTTGCTGCACTTGGACCACTTCCAAAGCATTTTTTCCAAAGAGTACACAGTCCTGGTAACATTTTGCCAGCAAAAGAGAACCTGTTGCCATCCAGATATTGACCATAACTCCCAGCATGCCTCAGTACTGGCTAGACTGGATGTGGCTCTGGGAATTGTAGTTGGTCAGCATCTGGAAGTCTGGAAGTCCCTATCCCTGATCAAATGTAATGGGGAAGAGGAGCTGAAGAAGCAGAATAGCCACCTGAGGCTATAGATTGGGCCAAACAGAATGTTTGCCAAAGGAAAAAGTTGTAGAAGATGCTTTGCCAGCCAGACTTGAAGAAGAACTGAGGTAGGCCTACACATAGGGACAATTTTGTGATCTCCAGATCTTGGCTACAGAAATCCAGACAACTACAGTATGTGATGGCAGCAAAGACTCCAAGCTTTCTGTACCTCTTTGCTGCCATCTAATAGTCATCCATATTTTTGCAACCAAGATCTGAGAGTCTTTGTTAAGTTTGAAGCAATTATTAATAATTTTACAATTGTATCAAAATACTCAATCTGTACTTTTTTAACAACAACAAAAAATGAACAGTTTTATTTCAGCTGTTAGCAAAAGATTTATTTTTATTTTTATTTATTTATATTTCAAATTTCATCACCGCCCATCTCCCTCAAAAGAGGAAATCTGGGTGGTTTACTTGCTTCCATTAAAGTGCTTTTTTACAAGTAAAGCCACTAGATTGGGTTGAAAACCTTGATGTCTGCTAGAGCAGGGGTCTCCAACCTGTGGGCTGCGGCCCACTAGTGGGCTGCGGCCTGTTAGGAAGTGGGCCGCGGGGCTCCCTCCTGCAATCACCGCCCCCCGGTGCGCGCGATTACCCCACCCCCAGTGCACGCAATTGGCTCCCGCCTGCAAACCCTGCCCCCTGGTGCACGCAATTGGCTCCCGCCTGCAAACCCCGCCCCCCCGTTCCGTGGAAAAATTTTCTTCCACAACCAGTCCCTGGTGCCAGAAAGGTTAGGGACCATTGTGCTAGAGGGCAGCAATGTGACATGAAAAAGAACTTCTCTTTGTTGCCATCTCAGGGTAATCCAGATTTTTGCAGTCCAGATACAGAAGTCCTGAAAAATAAGGAGATATATGATTATGTAGTGATAAAATGAAACAGGATGTATTTATATCACGAAAAAAGGAGGCTTGCTTCTTAAAAAATAATGTTAGTCTTAATAAAACAACTCTAATGATAAATACATCCAAACTTGAAATGCCCTCTTAATTAGGGTGACCATACGTCCCGTTTTGAATGGGACAGTCCTGTTATTTTAGCATTTTTCAACCGTCCCGTCGTTTCGATCAAAATCTCAATTTTGTCCGTTTTTTAAACCCGGCGGGAAGGAGGACAGGAAGACAGGAAGGAGGACTGGAGCCGGACTTGCCATTGGAGGCAGCCCGGAAGAGGCCCTATCAGCACGGCAACTGGAAGCCCAGTTGCCATGTGCGAGCCCAGCAGCAGACACAGCACCACAGTCCAGGTTCCTGCCTCCTTACCTGATCCTGAGATTGTCTGCCCAGCAGTGGTGAGGCCAGGGAAAGCAGGCACAGGAAGGTTGTGGAAAGAGTGTGTGTGTGTGTGTCCGCGCAGATTACTTGCTCAGAGTAATCGCACGCACGCACACACACGGACCCCACACTCTCTTTCTCCAACCTCCCCATGACCAAATGCACCCGCACCTGTTGCAGAGAGGCTGGAGAAAGAGGGTGTGGGGTGCGTGCATGTGTGTGCGTGTGTGTGCGTGCAGATTACTTGCTCAGCATAATCGCGCGCGCGCACACACACACACACACACACACACAAAGACACATGCACCCCACACCCTCTTTCTCCAGCCTCCCTGCAACAGGTGCGGGTGCATTTGGTCATGGGGAGGCTGGAGAAAGAGGGTGTGGGGTGCGTGTGTGTTTGTGTTTGTGTGTGTGTGTGTGTGCATCTGATCGGGCTTGGCCAAGGGAGGAGAGTTGTTGGGCCGCCGAGCAGGAGAAGCAGGAGCCGACCACCCTGGGGAGCTTCAGCGGGCAGCAAGGGGCAGAGTGGTGTGGCTGAAGCAGCCGAGTGCAGCCGGCTCCTCCTGCTTCTCCTGCTCTGCGGCGGTGGCAGCAGCAGCGACTCTCCTCCCTCCCTCGGCCAAGCCCGAGGGGGATGGGGCAGTGGTGGACCTCCATCCCCTCCATCCTCGCCCCTTGTTCCCCGGCCAATGACGGTGCTGTGTGCACAGTGTGTGTACTCCAGCCTCCCCCAAACACACCAGCTCTGCCGCACCATTTACTGCTAGAAGAAAAAAAAAACCTTTAAAAATCGGGAAGAAAAATTAAAATCCGAGCCAATCACGCTGTTGGGGGCGGGGTTTGCAGACGGGAGCCAATCGTGTGGGGCGGGGGTGGGGTTTGCAGGTGGGAGCCAATTGCATGGACTGGGGGGCGGGGTTTGGAGGCTGGCATGGTGGCATAAGATCCTGTCCCGTTTTGCCATCCCAAAAGTCCCGTTTTTGTCTGAAGGAAATATGGTCAGCCTACTCTTAATATAAGAATCGTGCCCCACTTCCAGCAAGGTAAACTGTAGCCTTTCCTGTTTCTGTTGATGTACTGCTGTACAACCAAACCCCATAAGTTCCTAGTAGGATTTAATAACATGACACATGCCATGGGAGTAAAAACATTAATACTTGGAGAAATATTAATTTCATCTTCAAAAAGTAAATATGCAACTCATGGTAATTGTCCTCTAGACGTTTATGGGTGGCAGGGAAGTATCAGATACATGCTCTTGCACCAAAGAGAAGACCATCTACCTGCGCAGAAAAGAGGATTGACTCTAATTCTGCATCTACCATTCTCCCCCACAAGCCCCCACAAATCTTAATGAGTATAGAAAATATTATTTTCAGAAATTGAAGTTTCAGACATAGATAAAGTAGCAAAAGTCTGAGGGACAAAATCCAGATGTAGGGCCAAGTGACACCAAATCACTCTAAATCCAAATGTACATATTTATTGCTGATTCTTCTGGAATCATTCAATGGGTGAATTATCCCAGCTTGATTTGTTATCAAATTAATATTTATAATTCTCAGCAAGAATGCTTCCAGGTAAGACCTCATTCAGTGAATTTCTACACTGCGGATGTTATCAGTTTCCGCCACTACCACCTCTTCTTCTCTTCCTTCTCATTTTATTTTAAATTTAAGTACCTAGTACAATTAGCTAATTTTGTTACAATAATTACAATAATTATTCCAATTAATTACATAGAACTTCCTATTACAGTAAATGTAATACACATTAGCACAGAATAATACATTCTCCAGTTGTTTTTTTAAAAACTAATAATTATCTGTCCTTTGATTACTATGTATATTAGGAGTGTAGTATGTATACACACACACGTGTGTCTATATGTATGTATGTGTATATGTGTGTTTGTGTATACACACACATACACACACACACACCATGTGCATACTCAATAAAGCTTTATCAAATCTTTAAAAAGTCATCTTCAGCTATACCAGGCCTTTCTCTCTTTTTCTCTCCCCTTCCAGCTTCTCATTAAGGCAATTTCCCATTATTGTTGAGTCCAAACTCACATTGAAAGATTACATTAGTTATACATTATCTAGCAGTCACTAACAAAAATATGATCAATTCGTCATGCAGCATTTTTTCATTTGCTTCCTCAAATGCCAATAAGGTTAACTTTGAGTCTATTGCAATATCTTCATTCGTTTTTGCCAAAATCTTTGATTTTTTGAACAATCTTAAACTTTTTACACAAGGGATCTGTCTTGGGGCCAATATTATTCAACGTTTTTATTAATGACCTGAATAACAGCACTGATGGGCTGCTTATCAGATTTGCAGATGACACAAGATTGGGAGGCCTGGCTAACATCCAGGATGACAGAATGAGACTGCAATTTGATTTGGACAGGTTGGAAGGTTGGGCTAAGAGGTGCAAGTTGTCCTTTAACAGGGAAAAATATACAGTATTACATTTAGGGAAGATAAATATGGAGCCCATACACAAGATGGGGAATTTGTGGCTCAGAAGCACTAGGAGAACACCTTGAGTATCATAATTGACAACAAGGTGAACATGATCCAGCATTGTGACCCAGCTGCTAGAAGGACCGACAGAGTTCTGTGCTACATCAGAAGAAGCCCTATATCAAAGACATATGAAGTCCTTATTCCTCCTTACTCTACACTGGTGAAACCAGACCTGGAATACTATGTATGATTCTAGATACCACATTTCCAGAAGGATATTGTCAGGTTTGAATAGGTTCAAAGGTTCACAAAGATAATTCAGGGACTTGAAAACATGCCATTTGAGAACAGGCTAAAGGAATTTGGAATGTTCAGTTGGATAAAGGAAGATTAGGTACAGATATGAATTCAGAATTCATATACAGTATGTTGCAACAGAAACTAGAACCAGAAATTATGAATGTAAATGCCATAAAAATCACAGAATCATAGAACCGTGGATTTGAAAAGGACCACAAAGATCATATTTTAGTCCAACCTTCTGCAATAAGCTGCTTCATGGAAATCATTTTAGAGAAGTAAATGTGACTATTGCAAGCAACAGCAGTGAATCTATTTTCATCAGTGACATACAAAAGGCAAATGTAGCACACAACAATGTTCCCTTTGAGAGAATATGTTTCTGCTTTTAATTGAGTCAGCTTCACAGTGAAAGGAACTGTGTCATTCTTATACTATGGGGACTATGCAGCAGGCATGTGGTTCTTCTGCATGATTCTGTATGATCAGCCCTTGGGTAACATTTGAAGGACAGGCATTGAGATAAGGAAGAAAGAAAAAAAACCAAACCCCAACTTGTGAAAGTTTTTGCATATCTTCTTTTTCATGTAGCAGTCACTTGGTGACATTCATTCATTCATTCATTCATTCATTCATTCATTCATTTGATTTATCACTGCCCACTCCCCCAAGGGGGACTCTGGGCGGTTTACAATAAAATATAAATTAATTAAAATACAACTATAAATAAGTTAAAATAACATTCAAGTTTACCCCTCCTGAACAAATGACTTGTACACCTTGCAGTCCTTTGAGGATTATAAATGTACGTTGAATAAGTAAATAAGGCTTCCAGTTAGGGTTATGAGTTAAAATATTAAATATTATAATAATTCATTGAATAATTAATCGAACATTAGAAGATAATGATTAAGCAAATTCATCAGACAACGAAGACAGTTTCTTCACTGCAAAATGCATGTCAATAACATAGAGCAGTGAAGCTTCCAGTGAAGGCTAGTTATCAATAGCAGCATCCACAAGATCTCGCTGCAGAGTTGAAGTGTTGTGCCACAAGCTCTGCCCCTTCTGGCTTGGCATGCAAGTTGCAAGACAGGTAAAAAAGGAGGGGGGCTCACACTGCAAAGCTGTTTAATGGAGCATTTATTTATTTATTTATTTAATTTTTATCCCGCCTTTGTTATTTTTTATAAATAACTCAAAGCGGCAAACATACCTAATACTCCTTCCTCCTCCTATTTTCCCCACAACAACAACCCTGTGAGTTGTAGTAGAATTGGGAAATGAATAAAACTGGTACAAGCTGTAGGGGTTTGCCACAGGAAGCAAGGAAATTAATTGGGTGCAAAGAACCTAGTTGAGCAGGTATGAAATTAGGAGTCAAAAGTAGAGGAAACAGGATCCTCAAATATTAAGGTAAGTAAGAAGAAATGAAGTGTATGGATCACAAGAAGAGGTGAGGGGCTTCTTAGTAGATTGCATGGAGCCTGCAGGGAAATCTGAACTGGGAACTTCCAGAAGGGAAGGGGCAGGAGGTTGCCCTAAAGAACTGAGAGGGAAGAAACAAAACCTAGAATTTGAGGAAATAGTATAAAAGCTGTGCAGCCTCCACTAAAAATTGGCAGACCCACAGGGAGACAAGAGAGAGAAGCAGAAGTTAGCCTGGAAGCAATGCCTGGGAAAAGGAGAGAGAAGAGGACATGGTTAGCCTATAAGAAGAGGCAACCTGAGCAGATAAAGGGGAACCAGGACTTTAGAGTAGGACAGGCAGAAAGACTGAGAGCCAGGGAAATAAGAGGCAAAGGTCAAATTAAGGAAGACTTATGAGCAAGAGGCAGCTTATAAAAATAAACGCAGGTAAGAGACAAGGCTTCAAAGTAAAGGAGAGACAAAAAGACGACTGTACTGTATCCAAGATTAAGAAGTAAAGCATGAGGTTTTGGGTAGTTCATTTGGGCAATATGGAGTATGAGGAGCTGAATGTTTCTCCCATGAGGAACGTCTATAGGCGTTGGCTGGGGGAGGATAGAAGCCCAGAGGGGTGTCCAGTTGTGTCAGCTGCGGGTAGATCGTGGCTGACAGCAGATGGGCCAAGGAGAAGGTTCAAGAATGGCCAAGCGCAAAAGAGTGGGAGACTGTTCCATGAGACTTTTGCAAGGCAGCTGTGCTTAACAGAGAAGTGTGGGTGGGATAATTTAATTGCTTGAATATATACCATGCTTTTAAAGTGTACTACCCCTTTAACAAGAGAGAGGGAAGCTGTGATCATAGGGCATACCCTCAGGACTGAGGGATTCATTCTCATTGAGTGCAATTGTTGCTATTACTTAGTCTTTTATCTTTGGATTTGTAGATTGGAAGGAGTTATTGGTTCAGAATGCCAATAGTAAAGCAAACATTATTGTCTGTTCATCACTAGACTAGAGGTTTGTACTGAATTTGATGAAGGAGGAAGGAGTTGCCCCTAAAAGCCAGTACTGGTGAAAGGACTGGTCGTAGGCTCGGTTAAAATATTTGAAGCTAAAGGGACTTTGCTTTGGGAGACTCTCAGGGGGGGTCAGCTTCTGGAACTCAGGACTAGCCACGTTGTCAAAAGCAGGGCTATCTAGGAGTTACACATGCTTTGGAACTAATCCAGAGGCAGGCTTGCAAATCCGCTGGTAGGAATGATAAAAATGCTGCTTTACAACACGGGATTCTTGAAAATTCACTTAATTTGTGGTATGGCAATTTCTAGTTTCAACTATTTGTTAACTGCACTGATAATAGAATTGCCTTTTGTTTGTGTCATTCCAGAATCTACATTTAGTAAAAAAATAAAATTAAATTAAGCTAACTGGCAGCATGCATTGGGATTACAATTTATATATTTGTTGGTTGGACTTCTATCGTGCTTTGCCTCCAGGTGCTCATAGCAGCCCATATCTTTCTTGTAGCAATTACTCCAGCTCTCACTTTGTGTACAAGCAGAACTTTACATCTAAAGACTTGTAGACAAGGCTTGAGATCTGCATCCTTGGAGCCCATCCTTATTTAATCTGGGTTGTATGAGCACTCCTATAGTATAATCAGGTTCTACGTTATTACTTTTTTTGTGTGTGCCTTTGAGTCCGTGTTGACTCCTGGTGACTGCCTGGACAAGTCATTGCAGTTTTCTTGGCCAGATTTCAGAAGTGGTTTGCATTGCCTGCTTCCTAGGGCTGAAGGAGAGTGACTGGCCCAAGGTCACCCAGCTGGCTTTGTGCCGAAGGCGGGACTAGAACTCAGTGTCTCCTTAACCTCTACCAAACTCTCTTGCTATGGTATAGAGCAGGGCTTTCCAAAGTGCCGCCACTGGCGACACACCAGTGGTGGCGTCGTCAGCGCGGCGGCGGCGCGTGTGCGCATGGCAGTGGCATGGGGGGGCACACGTGCACGGCGGCGGCGCGGGGGGCGTGCGGCGGCGCGTGCGTGCACGGTGGCAGCGCAGGGGGCGTGCGGCGGCGTGTGTGTGCACGGTGACGGGCGTGCAGCGGTGCGCGTGTGCACGGTGGCGGCACGGGGAGCGTGCGGCGGTGTGCGCGTGCACGGTGGCGGTGCGGGGGGCGTGCGGGGGCAGAGCCGCCGCTAAAACAGAAGCTGCGCCACTGCCGCGGCCGTGCACGCGCGCGCCGCCGCTTCCGGGTGGTGTGGCAACACAGTTTGGAAAGCTCTGATATAGAGTGTAGTTTATTGTGATGCTTGATTTTATGATTATAGTTTTTATAAACTGCAGACCCATAGAAGATACAGAACATTTACCTATACCTGCCGGTTTCCTATTATCCTTTTGCTCATTCCTGTGCAAACAAGATATTACTTCCTCCAACACAACAGGCATTTGCATCTATGTAAAACTCTTGCATTATAAAAAGGTGGGAGCATTTAACAGGAATTTGTATACTCACTGATTGAGTACACCAATCTCTGACTACAGTAATTTCTAGCTCTGTATCTCCAAAGGACCTGTTTGTGTTTCTGAAAAAAATGTTTTTTAATTAAAAAAAATCAGAAATGCCAGAAATCCAGAGGCATTATTTCTCTCCACAGCTGTACCAGACATCATGATAGGAGTCCTACATATGAGAAGAGCCATCCATGATCCAAATCCTTTCTTTTCAAGAGCACCATTTGAGGCCATATGAAAACTTGTAGGCTCTTTCATTTACTTTGCCTTAATGTTTCTTTGAGGACAGGAAGGCCTGGCGTGCTATGGTCCATGAGGTCACGAAGAGTTGGACACGACTAAACGACTGAACAACAAAAAAATGTTTCTTATATTTTTTGATTAAACAAGGGCATATATTTTATCCGCTTCCTGTGAATGGATAATTAGTTTTATATTAGAAGAAGGAAAATGCACATTAAGAAATGCATTAGTATGTTAAGACAAATCTGTAAAAATAATTTGTGTAGCTTGAGCATGAGGCTTTATTATTTGCAGCCATTCTTGTTTACTCACATATAAATTGAGTCGTACATGAGATGGGCGGTAAATAAATATGACAAATAATATACATACATACATACATACATACATACATACATACATACATACATACATACATACATACATACTGTGGTCAAGTTATTTATGGTCACCATACACAGGACTGCAGCATGCTTTCTTTTTATTATTTTAGGTTCATATTTTTAATGCTGTCTTTTCCTTTTTGTATTCCAAATAGGATGCTATCACTTCTAGGCAATTCAAACAGAGAATCATAGAATATAAAGGTGGGATCTTGGAATAATCTAATCCAACCCTCTGCCCCTTTTGCTATCTTCATTAGAACCAAATGGGAGAATTGTTCAAATGCTTTACTGATAACAACATATACTATGTCCCTCATGCAATTAAACTGGTCACTCTATCAAAAAAAGAAAAAAGAGATCAGACTGGTTTGGCATGACCTGATCATTCCTTTGAAAATGTGTTATATCCTGCCCAACCTCTAAGAATATAGTTAAAATTAAATGTAATACAGATAGAAATAGATGCATTGACATTCAAAAAGTCCCATGGATCTGTATCTTAGACTTTATGACTGTGGGAAATAATCTCATGAAAATTTAGCTGATTAAATATTTGAAAAATGACCCCAAATATGTCAATTTTAAGCATACTTGACAGTAATTAAAATATTCTGTATTTGGAATTCAGCTGAATAAATTAAAATAGCAATCATGCAACTTTACCATTTTCAATGGCAAACATTTAAAAAGAATTGTGTTAAGCAACTGACTTAAAAGGACTCCTTACCAAAATCCAAACAACTGATTTACAGAGTTACTTTTCTTAAAAATATGCTTTAACTTTCATTCCACCTTCTAAAAAGCTAATTAAAAGCTTGTTATCCTTGTTTATGCCATTTTCAGACACTGAATTTCTGCCCCTCCGTGAAAACAGCTGAATAATTTACCACAACTACTGACATTTTATTGACAGAATGAAAACAATTGTTTCCTTAGTGAGATCTGCTTTCCAAAGTGAAGTCTTTATAATTTACTTTACTGGAGTAGAAGAAAAATAAAATAAAAAACAGCATCCAAATTACATACTGTACAAGTCATGAAAAATACCCTACACATATCACACCGTGCACATCTGCTGCCTTTAAATGAGCTTCCTCCCAGGCAAATGGGTTTACAGACTACAACTTAAAAGGGTATTTTAAATGAATTTGTCTGTGTGTACACATGTTGGGAAGAGCCAGCATTCATGCAGCATTTCTACTTTATGTACAGATATGCATTTATTTTTCCTGGATGATTTTTTTTTATTTACAAAATGTGAGAAATAAATATTTTCTTTAAAAAATACATGACATTTCACTGAAAGGCTGCAAGAAACCATACTTCAGTTCATATAGTCATAATCAATCGCCTTTATCCTTAGGTAAGAATAATTTTTCTAATGTGCTAATAAATTTTTGTCTCATTTGTGCTTTGAATTGCTGATACCATTCCATAAGCATTTTCCTCCTTTGAATCTTTTGTTGTAGAGTCATATTTTGCTCTTTTTCCAAAACAGCAGGAAGCTCTTTCCAGTTTTTAATAAAGATAAAGGGAGCTCCCATGGTCTTTAGTAATTGCAGTGGTGCTCTGTGGTGTATAGATGAATTTCCACAATTGCCTGATGTCATTACATCTTCTATCACAGGAACAGAGCCAAATGAACAAGCTTCATAGATTCTATAGCATTCAGTATTTACTCCCACTGGACATAACGTGAGATCACTCTCTAACAATGCATCTTGATAGATTCGCAAACTCTCATTAGTTTCTTGAGGAGTCCACCTAAAACAAGACAACAGAGGCTGAAAATGTACTGTTGTTCACACAGTAGGTAAATAAAATGCATAATAAAATATAAACATTCACAATCTATTTTCAGTTTGGTCTAGTGGTGAAGGCAACAGGCTAGAAACCAGGAGTCTGTGAGTTTTAGTCCTGCCTTAGGCATGAAAGCCGGCTGGGTGAACTTGGGCCAGTCCCTGTCTCTCAGCCCTAGGAAGGAGCCAATGGGAAACCAGGAGACTGAGAGTTCTAGTCCCGCCTTAGGCATGAAAGCCGGCTGGGTGACTTTGGGCCAGTCACTCTCTCTCAGCCCAACTCACCTCACAAGGTTGTTGTTGTTGTGGGGAAAATAGGAGGAGGAGGATTAGGTATGTTCGCCGCCTTGAGTTATTTATAAAAATAATAAAGGCGGGATAAAAATTAAATGAATAAAATAAATAATACTTCAGTGTGGTAGCTGCAGCAGCAATAGAAATGCCTAAGATTAGGGATTGGACACTGCAAATCACTGCAATCTATTCAAGTATTACTACTATTTTACTTAGTAGCTAGATTATATTTTTATAAGTTACCTTGGATCTAAGTAAAGCAAGTTTCCTTTCACTTGAAATGGACTCCTAGTGATTTCTTGCACACATTTTTGGCACCACAGCAGCAAAAGTAATGCGCCATGCCTTTATGGATGTCTTTTTGACTTCCCAGTCTAGCCTACAGTTCTAGACTTCCTTGAAGGTCTCAAACCAAGTGCTTATTAAGCCCAGTTCTGTTTAGCTTCTGAGCCCATGCTAAGTCGGCCAGATGCTGCCACTTGCTAGGGGATTCTAACGGTAAGCTAAAAGACATTTTCAGAAGGAAATTCTTAACTTCATTCTATTCCATACATTTAAATTTCAACATGTAAACACAATGCCTACAGCATTTTTAAAAGGTATCGCAGCTAGAACCCTTAAAATCTTTCTTACCTCCAACAATGTTGGCTATTTTCCTCCATTACTATAAAGAAGATTGCATTATATTGCTACTGTAGTCAAGACAAACATCAATACAGTACAGTATTTTAATCTCTTAAAGGTTTTATGGTTACAAATGATATTTCTTACTGTTCTCGGGCTGAAATCCAACAGAGCTTGTGAAGCCCACTTTGCATCAATACCTCCAATACGATTTCTCTACTTGAATTCTTATAAACAGTTCCTAAGAAGTTACACTGATATGATCTTGGTCTTTGGAGCATTGACCAACTTGGTTCAACCACAGGAAAATGTCTATAACTATAAACAAAGAATTGCATAAGTACACTAATTAGACTGAAAATGATACTTTATTAGGCTGTTAAAGAGTACAGTCCTATATACTGTATATGATCTGGGAATAACTGAACTCAGTGGCATTTATTTTTTAGTTGGGCAACACAGGATTGCACTGTCTGTCATCTACTTGTTTCTCAGTTTACATGAGCTCTGTATCCCAAACTTCCTTATTCTTCTCCATTGGTAGGGATCATACTGACTTTGGGAAGGGCATATTCCACAGGGTAGAGCTCCTACAGAGAATGCCATTTTATGGAAGCCTGTTCCCACTATGGTGGGAACCCATGGTTCCCCCTCCTGGCTAGATATCACTGGGTGGGCAGATTTCAACTGCAGCAGAGGGTCTTGAAGGTAATCAACACCCGAGCTGTAAGGGGTTTATAGATAATCACCAACACCTTGAATTGGGTCCAGAAGCCTATTGGCAATCAGCAAAACTCCTGCAAGATAGATGCTATTCTATTAAACTAGTTACTATCAGTTAATGGAAAGTCACATTCTGTGACAGTTGCAGCTTCCATGTTTTCAAGGGAGCTCCATGGAGAACAAATTGCAGTAGTCTAACTGTAAGATGGCAAGGTATGAATAACTATCTTCAGTGCTGCATGATCCAGGAAAGGTCATAGTTGGTGGACAGCCAAAGGCTCTCCTATCCACAGCCTCCACTTGCAGGAACACTGAGTTCAGAATAACCCCAAGCTTGTGTACTTGCTCTATTGAACAGTGCTACCCCACATCTGTGGAGATTCACAGCAATATGTTAACCTCCATAGATCCAGAAGACCTTTGTACCAACAGAGTCTCAGTCTATTCCACTCCATCTAGTCCCTCACAGCAATATTAGTTGAATAAATTAAAAAAAAATAGTTAAAATAAACCTTTAAATGTATCTTATCTCCAGTACATAAGTATATTAACTAAACATGTCAACACACTTATTTCTTAAAAGATATTTAGGGGAGCAGCTCCATACATCTAAACTTGTTTCTGGTACCTAAGTATTCTAATTCTAACACAAAAGTATAGTACTGAATTGTTGTTTATAAAACAGCAATTTTACAAAGATTTAAATATTCAAACTATTTTCATGTTAGTTTTATATACATGAATCTGGAGGAAAACTTTTCAAATCGCATGCAAGTTTTAAAACTGTCCTTTGATTGCATTCAATACTTACGTTGCTACTCCTAGAGGCCACTGAAAAATATCTTCTTCATTCACTATGGGGCTGTCATAAACTAGAAAAAATCGCTCCACAAACCCTCCATAGGATTTTAAATAAGGATAAATCCATTCATTTTTGCACTCTTCATTCCCAAGCAACACAACAGCAACATGCTGCAGCTTGTGTGTTTGCACTAACGTTTGTGCATAATGTAGCCACTGAGTGGCGTAGGAGACCTTTCCTTCTTCTCTGCCATTCAGTATTAAGACAACAGTTTCAGCTTCTACAGAGAAGTAACCAGGGACTACAGCTGGGCCTGTGATGAAACTGTGAACAACAAAGCACAAACACAAAAAGTGCACAGGTGTGTGTGTGTGTGTGTGTGTACACACACACACACAGATAACCACTTTAAGTAATAGTTGCCACTTGTGTCTCACTGATGCTCAAAGTAATTATACTCTACTCTTTTTATATGATGTATAAAAACACTGTACAACTTCTCCAACAGCAAAAGAGAATTACAAGGCTCCCTTTAATCTATCAATGTCAACCTTGATGATAAAGTCTTAAAGCTCCCGGTGCCGACAATATGGATGTGAAGTGAAATGCAACTGTGCAGGTATGTTATCACACAAATACTGAGACTACTGCATTCTGAGGCTGCTGAGATTTCTGTTAGAAGAGCAGTGTCTTTTTGCCCTGTTAGGTAGCAGCATTTAGCCAATCTTGACTGATTTCAAAACATTAAGCAAGGCTGGACCTGATTAGCTGCATGGGAGACTACTAGGAATTTCCAGAGCTATAAGAACAGTTCCTACACTGAGAAACTGAAGAAATATCCTGCCTTTAATTAAAGTATGCTTTGAACGAAATAGAGATTGAGCATCAATGCTTTCAAAATGAAATGTGGTGATTGTGGTGATAAAAACAATTTAACACATTTAAAATAATAAGTAAGGTATGCTGGATTTGCCAATATTCGTATAATGCAATTCAGTTTGCTCAAAATACATTGTATTAGTTTAATTTGAATTCAGTTCTGTGCATCTCTCATAGATGATATTTCTGAAAGCAAACTAGTAAGATAGAAACAAAAGAAGTGTTTTGGTTTTAAATTTAAACAATACTACAATTTAAAGAGAATCTAATCAGTGCAATCAAAGCTGAAGTAGCCAATGTTTTTCAGGAAGGAGAGCTGACTGATCAAGGGATTGTACCCACCAGCTACCCAGCAGTTCATCTTTCACAGAAACACATCCTTTCCCTTAGAGCTATGGTACCCTTAGGCTGAAAATATTATACTGTGTTTGAAGGTAGCACCTCATTGACCCTATTATTGCAATCCAGTCTAGATGCAAGTATTATATGATAAATGTAAAAAAGGCTGCTTTTCCAAATCAAGCAAAGTACAAAAAAAAAAAAAAAACCACACACAGTGACCTTTCCTCCACTGATGGTGCTGAATCCAGAATGCCTAAGCTGCGTACCTTATGGTTAAGGGAGTGCAAAACCATTCAACATTCCCTTATGTAGTAACTCCATTTTATCTGGATTAAGCTTTGATTTATTAGTCCTCATCCAATCCAAATCTATCTCCAGATACCTGTGCAAGATTTCCTGAATCTTCCTAGGATTTGGAAATGCAAAATAAAGCCACATACTGATGACACTTTAAAAAGTGTAAGGAAATGCTGGCCTCTTGTGCTGGTTGACATTTTAGTAATCATACTCCTTATGGCTACTATACTCTAATGCAGGGATGGGTAACTAACGGACATGCAGAGAGGGCATGCTACGGACCCCATCGGTTAAGGAGTTCCACCTAACGGGGTCTCGGAAGCGTGCTTTCTCTGCTGTTGCCCCTGCCCTTTGGAACATTCTGCCCCCGGAGATCAGACAGTCCCCCTCACTCCTGGACTTCCGAAAAAGACTTAAAACCTGGTTGTGTCATTATGCTTGGGGTCAGAAGGAGATTGGAGATACCTGGAGATGGCTAGCACCTTAGATTTGCTCTGAGGGACCCTTTTTATAAACTTAAGAAGACTCTGCCTTTGGATCCCATTTTATTCATTATATTTTAAATTATTACTTATTATGTATTTTGTTTTATTTATAAATGTATATTAATGATTTAATCCTGTTGTAAACCGCCCAGAGTCCCCCTCGGGGGAGTTGGGCGGTGATAGATAGATAGATAGATAGATAGATAGATAGATAGATAGATAGATGATAGATAGATAAACAAACAAACAAACAAACCCCAGTTTTAAGAAATCCATTTGTTTCCCTCATTGGCAACAGAAAATATTCTTTAGTGCTAAATAGGGCAGGAAGGATCCATGTTGTTGAATAAACATTCATATTGAAAATTTCAATTATTTAATGTGCAGAATTACACTAAGCATTATATTAGGCTATGAAAATACTATCACTACACTGAAAAGACATATCATAGAGATGGTACCTGAAATATGATTTTCCTATTTTCATGCTTCCTTCTCTCCACTGAGCTGATATATCTGCAGGCTCAAGCAAACCTTCAAAGATATGCTGCCATAAATAAAGGCCTATAAAATACAATTTATAATGTAATGATTAAGGAAATATTTGATCTTCAAAAAATAGCAAGATAAAAGAAATATGTAGAAAAATAAAACAACAAAGCAGGATAATTTCAAGAAACCAATACAAATGAGCAAGGTAGATTTATGGTAAAGGATAGCTATTAAGTTAAATTAATGGAATATAAATATAAACATTAAGGAATAAAAATAAGGTGCCTCCAGGCATGCTGGTGGACAAATAGAGCCTTTACAAGACCAAGGTTTGATTGCAGAAGAATGATGTTTCAAAACAGAAATGCAGCTTCTTCAGGTAGGAATACTTAATCTGCTCCATCCAAGGTATTTGCCAACAGCTGGAAACACAGTCACTATTCTTCCCAATACTAGCTGCATAGGGAGTGGGGGATGCCTGAGGTAAAGAATTATCTCATCTGTAAATAGAATGGACACATTCAGATTTGCCCAGTTGTGCTATTTCTTTGGCAAATCCTAGAAAGCAGTGCTTTCATATTTTTCTTTGTTATCTTACATTGACCTAAGACATTTTGTAAAACTAACAAAATACAGTTACCTTTACAGCTTCAGCCTAAGTTGAAAATAAGTCTGGCTGTATTTATAAGCTATGTATTGCTTCTGAGGGGACTCTCCATCAGTGTATAGCATGGTTTTGGGATTTCTACAATAATGTAGAGACCATTAAGGGATCTGTCAGTGTTGTGAAATCCCAAGGAGATTAGCTAGATTTAGAAGTACACCAACATGCAAGGTACCACCTCTAATTTGACAGCTACTGGGCAAAACCGGATTGGAAAGGAAGATGTGGATGGTTTCCATTTATCCTATGTCACAACTTGCATTACAGGTAGTCCTCGACTTACAAAGGCAATTAGGACTGGAATTTCTGTCACTAAGCTATGCGGTCATAAAGTGCAACCGCATCACTTAGAGATGGCAATCCCTGCAGTCCCGGTTGCTGTTGTTAACTGAATCCTACAGTCGTTAGCCGAGGCAACTTCCTGCCGGCTCCCCATAATCAAAGTCAGTGGGGAAGCTGGCAGGAAGCTGCAAGTACCAGGCCTGCAAGCAGGTAAGTGGCTTCTGCCGGGTGGGGGAGGGAGTGAGGAGGTGCGTGGAAGTGCGGAGGAGGGTCAGGGAGGGCGCGCAAGAGGCACAGCACAGGGAGGATGCGAGAGGGTACACGAGAGGCGCGGGTCAGGGAGGGTGTGCAAGGGTGTGAGGGGTGCGTGAGGCATGGCGCAAGGGTGCAAGGGTGTGTGCAAGGGTGCAAGGGGGTACACGAGGTGCTGCGTGGGTGGAGAGGGTGCAGCACAGGTCAGGAAGGGTACGGAGGGATGCGCAATGTGAGCACAGAGGGGCTGGGGGAAGGTGTGCGTGTGGTGGAGACTTTCCCAGAGACTTTCTGGGGAAGCCGGCAGGGAAGGTTGCAAATGGTGATCACGGGGCGCTTGGCAATCGGTCGTAGGTGCAGACGGGTTGCCAAGTGCCCAGATCACAATCACATGACCGTGGGGGTGCTGGGACAGCTGGAGGTCCGAGGACCAGTTGTAACCACCATTCATTCAGCGCCATTGTAACTTGGAATGGTCACTGACCGAATGGTCGTAGGTCAAGGACTACCTGTACTAGCTTCTATCTTAAAATAAGTGAATGAAAAAACTCCTCTGTAAACCCACTTTAAAAGAGCGAATCTATAAAATCCACAGGAAAGTTATATTTTCTTATTCATGAAATTTAAAAATGTAGACCATACCAGCTTAGTGTACATATTAACCAAAACATATATTTCAGTTTTAAATCTGTAACCTGCCTTTTCTGCTCCTAAGAAGTCAAATCAGGAAGGGAATAAAAAAGTAGCCTTCCCAGAAAAGTCTATCAGTAAGGTGATTTTCACTTTTCTCCAGGACGTGCATGGAGATAACTGTTTTTTCTTTCTTGAATATTTGGAGAATGGCAGGCGCGCCCCTTTCTCTTGATGCCTTGGAAGACCTCAGTATCTTTCCAAAGGATTTCTGAAGCAGAGCATGCGTGGGAACAGGGCGCGTTCTTTCGAAAACAATGCAAGCGGCCTTGGGAAGAAGGGCTGGCGTGGCCAGCAGCTGCCTCGCATAAGGCAGGCTGGGCACACCTCATCAGCAGTGGGAGGAAAATGGTGAAGGTCAGCTGGGCGCAGCAGGGCCTGCAAAGTGCAGGACGGTGGGGCGGCTGGGGCTTTGTGCTGTGGCACTGGGGTGGCTGGCCATGGTGTGGGGCTTGAGGCGGTACTCCTCAGCAGTTGTGCCGGCTGCACTGGGACTGAAGTAGAGGCCTGGGGGTGATGGCGATTAGCTGAGACTGCTGAAGGCCCTGGGCCTCTAATTCAGTCCCAACGCTGCCGCCGCGGAATACCGCTATGCAGGGCGGCCAAAAGGGCAGAGATGGGGGGGGAGATAGGCAGGTGGGGGGAGTTGAAGCAAAGGTGAGTGCGGCAGCGCAGTAGAAGCATGAGGTATTCGCCTCTCCTGGCCTAATGACCGCAACTGGGACTACTGGGACTGCTGTAGCTAAGCAGTGTGGTCACGTGATGTTTCGCCTAACAACTGCATTGCTTAGCGACAGAAGTTCCAGTATTGGAACTTACTCTTACGCTCCCAATTGTGGTCATAAGTTGAGGACTACCTGTATTTTCTAAGATGTATATCCACTTAATACAATAGAAGTTCAAAATATAAATGTTTACAATTAAATTAAAAGAGTAAGTAATAATATTTAAAAACAGCTGTTATTTTGTTATTTACAAATGCTTACCAATAGCAGCTTTCCCCCAAATTTGTATCCTGAAGTCTGTGGGTTCCTGTGGCAATGACATCTTTTTCAGCAATTGAAGGCTACTTGCAGTTTTCTGCTGCAAATAATTTTTCTTGTCAACTTCCCAAGGATTCCATTCTTCAACTCCCAAAACAGCATGTTCTAGGAATCAAAAACAAAAAACCATATGAACATCTCATATGAATTGTCTCAAAGAGAGACATTTACTCCAATATGTCCTTGAAATAATACATTGTTACAAACCCATTTAGTACACATACTAGAAATGAAATATCAGAAATGTGTAAATCGTTTTCCAAATCATGAAAGCATCTACATTAACCATTAACAGTTATCTCCAGATAGGGACCTATCTGAAATCTTGAAAAGTTTTGCCATTCAGTATAGATAGTCCTTGTTTAGCAACCAAAATTGGGACCGGCAATTTGGTTGCTAAGCAAAGTGGTTGCTAAGTGAAACCGCGACTGTTCTTATGATCTTACTTCAGCTTTCCTTTACTTTACTGACCTGTGAAGGTCGTAAATGCGAGGATTGGTTGCAAAGTTACTTTTTCATCACCGTTGTAACTGCAAACGGTCACTGTACAAGACAGTCACTAAATGAAGACTACCTGTACTGAACTAGACAGACCAATGGCTTGATTCTGTCCCAAAGTGAAAGCTTCCTTTTGCTCTCCTCTCCCACCTGTCAGATATCCTCAATAATTGGGCTGGCTCAGTAGAGTTCATCCATAATGTAATACATTTCTGTCTGATGAATTGTTACTCCCTTCAGCTCCCAACACTTCTATGTTTAAATGGTTGTTACATTACTACTGATATGCAGTCTACATCGAACCCTCAAGGCACCTCTGCTCTGCTGGGAATGTGGGTTTGCTAAATTAGTAAAAAGACTAACAAGGCCCAGGTCTAAGTCCCACAATATTTATTAAACAAATTTAGTGCAATTTACTCATTTCCCCCTAACTTTTACCAATTACAGGTAGTCGCTGACTTACAACCATTTGTTCAGCAACCATTCAAAGTTACGATGGCTCTGAACAAACGGTGGTTACAACTGGTCCTCGGAGTTCCGGCTGTCCCACCACCCCCACGGTCACGTGGTCGTGATCTATGCTTGGCAACCAGCTCACACTTGTGATCATTTGCAGCACGCAGCGATCACATGATTGCCATTTGTGACCTCCCCTGCCAGCTTCTCCAGAAAGTCAATGGGGAAGCCGGCAGGGAAGGTTGCAAGCTGCGGGGTAAGTCTCCCCCACCCACGGACTCTCCCCCAGCCCCTTTGCGCTCACTCATGGCCCATGCTGGCCACTCGTGCACCCTCCCTGAGCTTCACTGTGTCTCCCCCGCCACTCATGCACCTCTCTGAGCCTTGCCATGCCTCCCTTACACCCTTGCACACCCCCGTGCACCCTCCCCAACCCTCGCTGCGCCTCCCTCGCACACCCCCTTGCACTCTCCCCAACCCTCGCTGTACCTCTCACCCTCGCCGAGCTTCACTGCCTCCTTCGCACCCTTGCACATCCTCCCTTGCACACCCCTGCACACCCTCCCCAATCCTCACCGTGCCTCCCTTGCACCCTCACATATCCCCTCATGCCCTCCCCCACCCAGCAGCAGCCACTTATCTGCCTGCCACCCTGCTTGTGAGCTGCCTGGTACTTGCAACTTCCTGCTAACTTCCCCGCTGACTTGGTTGTGGGAAGCTGGCAGGAACTTGCCTCACCTAACGACCATGGGATTCAGTTAATGATGGCAACCGAGACTGCAAGGATTGCTGATGCTAAGCAATGCAATGAGGTTGTGCTTTACGACCACATCTCTTAGCGACCAAAATTCCGGTCTCAACTGCTGTCATAAGTCGAGGACTATCTGTATACTACTGTATATACAGAAAGCTGTGTATATTATCACAGAAACCAAATTCAGACATATCACCAAACAATGTATGTGTATGAGTTTCCCTTTAGGATGCATGAGCTAACATTATACATAGAAACAGTAAACAAAAGAAATGTTTAAAGACTGACAGAATGTTGTGAATATTACTCTTTGACATTACTACTTTTTAATGGCAGGTTATTGTGATATTAATGTATTTTCTTGACCATATTTGGCTTCTAGGATAAGACTATATATATCTCTCTCTCTCTCTATCGATTTGGAAAACGATTTACACATTTCTGATATTTCATTTTCAGCTTTCTAATGTTAGGGCCTACAGACTAAAATAATAACTATGTAGGTGCACTTTCAAGAACAGCATTAACCTTGGGCTTCCAATGGGAATGGTGGACTGAACGGCTGTGCCTTCTGGTTCAGCGGGTGGAGCTGACAACACTGGCTTTATTTTGTTATTTATTTTCTATCCCTTTATTATTTTTATAAATAACTCAAGGTGGCGAACAAAGGGTTGAGCTGAGTGTGTGTGACTGGCCCAAGGTCACCCAGCCCGTTTCCATGCCTAAGGCGGGACTAGAACTCTCAGTCTCCTGGTTTCTAGCCCGTTGCCTTCACCACTAGACCAAACAGACTTTGTGCCTAAGGCAGGACCAGAACTCATGGTTTCCAGGTTTTTAGCCTGGTGCCTTAACCACTACACCAAACTGGCTCTCTTTATAAGAATATAATTGTGGGAAACCAAACTGGCTATACCACTTCAATTACAAGCTGTTAATGGTTAACCTGAAAAGAAGATATAACTCCAAGTGTGCAAATGGACCTGTTCTGCTATTTTTCCATCATTTTTAACAGTACCATTATAGAATAAATCTAATACACATCCTAACCCTCATACTAAAAGACATTTCATTAAAAAAATAAAGACTTCAGAGATACTCCAAAGTGGTCCGGACGTTAATGCTGTAGCACCCAGATGTGAAAGCTACAACATAACACAGTTAACTAGCGGAGGATATGCAAGTCCCCTCGATGGATTACTTGAAGCTATAGGCCATATACAACAGAGCGGCCGGGATCACGTTTTGCCATGCACTGTGCTTCTTAATGCGTAAAAAGAGAAGGCACGTCTAAGCGGATAAGTCCTCGGCCGATGCGGATCCATTGAGTTCAGCCAGCCTTACAGCCAGCCTTGAAGCCGAAGCCTGAAGGGCAGAAAAGGAGTCTATCCCCATCTGAAAACGTGGGCGCTGGGAGGAAGGGCGGAGCGCCCACGTTTCCTTACCTCGCCCCTGCCTCTCCCGCTGGCCCGCCCGTGAGGCAGCAGGCCGGCGAGGCTTTAGGAAGACGCTGTAAGCCGCGTAGAGGGAAAATACCAAGTAGGCGATCAACAACGCGGAGCAGAACCGCTTCCGAGTCAGTCGCATCCTTCACAGCCCAACGGGGGCGGCCATCTTGCACAGGGGGAGAAGGGCCTCGCGTCATGACGCCGCGTTTAGCCGGCTGCTGCTTTTGCCTGACACGATTTGAAGTTGGGTTTGCTTACTCCAGCGGTTTTCCAACTTGGCCGCTTTAAGATGAGTGGGCTTCAACTCCCAGCATGCTGCCTAGGGAATTCTGGGAGTTGAAATGTACACATCTTAAAGCGGCCAAGTTGGAACAACATTGGCTTACTCTCCTTCGGTAATTCCAAAAAGAGCTTCAGAATCTCCGTTCTCTCTTTAAAAAGGCAAGAGAGACAGAGCTGAGTATCCTACCAGTTAAATCATCCTTGATGTAATTAAGTTCTACTTCCCACAATAGAACAGAGCACGCTTGTTCATTACAAGACTCATAGAGCTCAAAGGTCTACTGCAGAGCTTTCCAAACTTTTCATGTTGGTGACACACTTTTTAGACATGCATCATTTCGCACACACTCTTACAGCAGAGCATCATTTCACGACACACTCTTACAGCAGGGCACAAGGCAGGCAGTAAGACCTGCGGGGAATCATAGCAGGTTTGGAGGCAGCAGGGCACAAGGTAGGCACTAGGACCTGCGCAGAATCCTGGCAGGGTTCGGAGGCAGCAGCAGCTGCGACACACCCAGACACTTCAGCCGACACACTAACGTGTCCCGACACACAGTTTGGAAAGCTCTGGTCTACTGACTTTTCGGTGCACATTATGGATGTTCTGCATATTTGTTTATCTTCATTAGTGTACATGTAAAAGTCCTGGATGCTGTAACAGTTGAGGCAGAAAAAAGTCCAGAGACATGGATCAGCCCAAATAGCGGCTGATCAGTGGTCGTGGGGGAGGCTGCACTGTGACGTGGAGACAGCTGGCTCACATAATACCTCCAGCTCTGGTGCCTGTCAGCTGTTGTTCAGACTATTTCCAATTTAGGGACTGGTAGGATACTTGGCTCTGTCTCTCTTGCCTTTTTAAAGAGAGAACAGGGAGATTGGCCCAAGGTCACCCAGCCGGCTTTCATGCCTAAGGCGGGACTAGAACTCTCAGTCTCCTGGTTTCTAGCCCAGCACCTTAACCACTAGACCAGGTATGTATGACAGAAATATTTGTAAAAGGCATTCTCAGAATTACTTCTTGGTTAAGAAATTTATTTTCTTTGGAGACTGGTTTAAGTGTAATAATAGCTCATCTGATGGTATTGCAAGTACAATACCTAGGGCTAAAAAAGCCAAATATTATTTTTAATTAATACATTGGAATCCTATATATTCTACTAAAACATAAAATGGCATGGTTTCTTTTCAAATAAGTTATTTACTGCTGAATAGCTACTTCGTCTTGTTTATTGTTGCAAGTTAGCTGAAGTCAAAGTAATTTGTCATTGTCTTCTGCTGATAAATTGTTTCGATTTCAACAAGAATTTGTTTTCTGATAGAATTTCAAGATACGATATCTCTGATCAAAATTCATTGGAAATCTTTTTTTAGCCTGGAGGAATACCAAGTACTTATAGTTTTTCCCCTTATACATGTGATTCCACAAATCTCCTGATGATTGTTCAAGTTACAAGGGGAGTGGGAGAAAATTCATTAACATAACAAAATATTATTTCTATTTTAAATGAACAGTGGGAAGAATGGTGAAAGAAATATTTTCTCCAGTGAGTGACTTAAAAATAAAATTAGGAAGTATGATGAGAGCACATATTTGTTATATCATCTGTTTATGTTCTTTGAAATGTGAGTCAGATTTTTAAAAAACATTGTAATTCATTCTTGATTAACTTGTCAGGTTTTAGAATTACCAAGTTTGAAAGGGCATTTAGGCCATTAAGTTCAAACTCCTTGCTTTGTGTAGGAATCCAGATTAAAATACCATGTCAGGTAGCTCTCCAACCTCTGTCTGAACACAACCAGTGAAAGTGTGTTTGCTACTTACTTCCCTAAATAACTAATTCTACTGAACTCTTCTTACTGTAATTTTTTTCCTTTCAACTGGAATCTTTATTCTTGTATGCTAAATCCAATATTCCCTGCCCTGCTTTCTGAAATGATAGAGACAAGTCTTGGTTTTCCTCTGTGTGACATCCTTTTATGTACTTAAAGCTATGACTTCCCTCCCAGTCTTCTCTCATCAAAGAGGTGCCCATTAAATCATTAAGGTCTATGAAGTGAGACTGATGGATCTGGAAATGCTTAGTTCTGAGAAGAGAAGGCTGAAAAGGGATATGATAGCTTCAGGTTAAACTCAAATCTGCACTAAATCTGAAGGAGATTTTTGAAGCCCCCAAACACAATTTCCAATCCAATCTACCTAATCCAACCTCCATTGATCCACCTCTGCCCCTGCCCTCCCTGGTGCACATACAGACACACTTTCATAATAATATCAACAACAATAACAACAAAAACAACAACAATAAATCAAATTTATATGGTGCCCAACTCCCAGTAACTCTAGGCGGTTTACAAATTGTTAAAGGGGGGGAGAGAATAGAACCATGTGGCACCCTCAAAGGAGTGGCCTGGGAAACAATCTCTTCCCCCCTACCAACACCAACTGAAACTGGCCCCAGGGAAAGGAAGAGAACCACTGTAAAATGATGCCCCCAATCCCCAACCCACAGAGCCATTTCAGAAGGATACTGTGGTTGACTGTATTGAAAGCCACCAAGAGATCAAGGAGCACAACTATGGATGCACCACTGCCATAGGTCATCTACAAGTGCAACCAAAGCTGTCTCAGTACTAAATCCCGGCCTGGAACCTGACTGAAACAGGTCTAGGTAATCCATTTCTTCCAGGGTTCTCATCAGCTGCAGACCAACCACCTTCTTAACAACCTTCCCCAGAAAGGGAAGGTTAGAGACTGGTTGATAGTTATCAAAGGCTGTTGGGTGCAAGGATGGTCTCTTAAGGAGGAGGCACACCACCACCACCTCTTTCAAGGCTGGGGGCACCACCCACTCCGTCAAAGAGGCTGACACTACAGCAGGGAACCAACTGCAGGTCACCTTCCTGACTGCTTTCACGATCCAGGAGTGCCCCGGTTCCAGTAAACAGGTGGCCGAGCTGAGAGCACAAACAGCCCTGTCTACTTCAACTGGCTCAAACTCATCCCAGATCATGCTCCAGGCACCTCAGCCTGCCCTGCCCAGTCAGAGTCCAAGGCGGAGTGAATTTCTTCTTTCTGCATTTATACTCTTCCAGGGAGGGAAGATACCAGTGAGGTAAAGGAAAGGAGGGAAAGAAGTTACATTTTAGCTGTAACTTTCCTACAAGCATCATGTATTAGGGACACTAATGAGAGGCAGTTCTGGGGTAATGCCAAAGGGGCATGGGAATCTGGGTGTTGGAGAGGATGGTGAGCCAAGTAAGTGGTATGGTTTGGATAGCTGAATGAGAGGGAGAATTGGTAGAAAGGAGAATGTGGTTGTGGTGGCCTGGAATCAAAATGCATAAGGGAGTTTTCAAATGTACTAGATGGCATTCATGCAACTCTCCTACAACTACATAAACATTTCTGAGGCAAGTGTCCACACGTACACACTCTCCATTCCTGCAATTGAATTCCATGCAACTTCTGTAGAGAAAGACTAGTGCACCATGCACTTCTGTGACCCCCTATGGTTTGGTACCAAAGTATCTGCATGACTGTCTTTTCCAGCCAAATTCATCCCATCCATGAAAAAGCTAATTGAGTTTTGCTACTTTCACAATGTGAAGGGTGACTGAGGTTCACAGCCACTGTTTCTCAGTGGGGCCACCTGCAATCCTGGATCTGATATTTCAGTTGTGGAACTCATTCCACCAGGTCTCCATTATACATAATTAATCATATTTGCCTTTCTGTATAGGCTGACCATATTTCAGGATGGCAAAACGGGACGGGGTCTTATGTAATATTCCGTATTCATGAAAAAGATGGGTCCCCGCCCTCGGTCCGCGCGATTGGCTCCCGCCTGCAAACCCCAGTCCGTGCTCCAGCTCGTATCCTCCTTCCGCGCCATTCCCTCCGGGTTTGAAAAATGGGACAAAATTTAGATTTTTATGAAAATGAGACAGTTGAAAAATGCTTAAAAAACGGGACTGTCCCGTTCAAAATGGGATGTATGGTCAGCCTATTTCTGTACTACGAGTTCATGATCATTTTGTTAATTTCCTATATTTTGAGCTATATTACTGTATTGACTATGAAAGCCAGGAACTTTATGAACCAACATTATTTTTTATTTTTCACAGAATTTGATTTCACCAACACTCTCAGTTCTTTCTACAGCATGCAAGTATTTATCTGAAGTCTTTACTTCAATATATTTTTATTTCCAGATCCCACAGGATCAATTTAAAGCTCTCCTGATCAAGCTCACTCTGCTTTTGCCAAATATTTTTACCAGCCTTTATGAGGTGCAATCTGTTCTGCACTATGGTTCCAGAAACCAGATTTCTCGAGTCAACACCATTTGCACAGCTAGGCATCTATTTTCAACATTCTAACTTTCCTTTACAGTCTGTTCTTTGCAGTATATATTTCTCCATATGGGTTAGCAAGAAGGAATTATTGTCAGTGGACTTGTAAAGTCTTGGAAGCTGTTCTGGCACATCCCCACACTTTACAAGGTGATGGGTCTGGTAGTGTACTTCAACTTTACTTTGTCTTCTTTTCTGCTGTTCAGGATCCATAATTATATCTTCTGTTCTACGGTGTCTTTTTCCTCCTGTCACCTGACAGTTGCTTTTGAGTGCCAATTCTGCAAAATATCTTCTGTAACTTTGTTTCTGGTTGTCAACTTCTCCACTGAGCTTACTGGTTTCTTTAATTCTCTTTCTGATGGACAGTCAGCTCCTGTGGCCAGCTCCTCTTTTATTTTGTCTAATAACTATTCTTCCTCTTTTACAAGCTGAAGTATGGCCACCCATTGCTCCTGTCCTCATACAGTAGGGTTTTTTTCAAGTACAACTTCAAGTATGCACTTGCTAAAACATATGTGCCAGATTACAAACATGTCACAAATATTACAGGTGACACTATATCTATCTATCTATCTATCTATCTATCTATCTATCTATCTATCTATCTATCTATCTATCTATCTCAGAGCTTTCCAAACTGTGTGTCGGGACACGTTAGTGTGTCGGCTGCAGTGTCTGGGTGTGTCGTGGCTGCTGCCACCTCCGAGCCCTGCCAGGACTCCGCGCAGGTCCTAGTGCCTGCCTTGTGCCTTGCTACCTCCAAACCTGCTGTGATTCCGCGCAGGTCCTAGTGCCTGCCTTGTGCCCTGCTGTAAGAGTGTGTCGCGAAATGATGCATGTCTAAAAAGTGTGTCACCAACATGAAAAGTTTGGAAAGCAAATTGCATAATCAATTATTTCACTGAAATCTATTGCTTATGCAATGAGATCTTATCTTTCTCTTCCTCCTCCAGCAGCTATTGTGAGCCAACTGCAATAAAATTTCATTCTATTGTGCACTTGTATAGTGTATAGTGGGATGACAATAAAGTTATTATTCTATTCTATTCTATTCTATTCTATTCTATTCTATTCTATTCTATTCTATTCTATTCTATCTCTGCATGCTTCCATGTCTGCTTCAGAGGCTGGGGAAATAGATTTTGAGGGTACATGGGTGGCTGAAAGAGAATAGTTTCTGCCAGTGGTAACATACAACTGGATTTTATTATAAATTGGCTTTACGGTTCGTTTATTATAAATATAGAGAGATCAGGCAAAATTATTGTAAATTTAGTAGACTTTAAAATGTAGAAATAATCATGGAATTTATCAAATAAATTTCAGGGAATGCCAACCTGGGAAAAAAACAGTCATAGGTGATCCTTTTGTTGGTGTTAAATTAAATTATTTAATTTTACAGAACTTTTTAACAATGAATAATAAGAACTATACAGATGGTACAATGTGGGCTCCATATATCAAGCTTATGTATGTAGAAGTATAAAATTGTACAGTATAAAACTATATACTTAACATGCTACACTTATTTATTTATTTGTCAAATTTATCACCGCCCATCTCTACAAAGTAGACTCTGGGTGGTTTACAATAAAATATTAAAACTAAAAACCTATAAATCTTAAAATACATCCAATGTATTATGTATCATTTTATTTGTACAGGAAAATATGTATAAAGACTATATAACCAATCCAGTTATATAGAATCCCACAGGGGCAAATAGATGTAATTTTCCTCTCCAATTTAGTAGCAAGAGTTAAATAGCACTTCTTAACAACATTTTGCTAGATTGATGTCAGTCCTTCAAGGCAAATCAGACCGGGATGCCAGAGTTATTAATGTTGATACTACTTTATTATAAGGTTACAGTAACAAAGTTTTGCAAGTCTGAATGTGCTTCTCTCCCTCCCTTTATCTTTATGAGAACTAGGGAGGGTCATGTCTGAGACGCTTACTCAAATTATATTGCTGCCCCGAACTCAGATTTCTTTTATCTGACTGTTGCCTTGGTTGCGGCTTTTCCTCCTGTTCCTCAAGGTTATTCCTACTTCCAATTATATCAAGAGATGTAGAAAAGGTTTAATGTCTGGGGACAAAATGGTTGTGATCAGCCCAAGCTAAACATGTTATTAATTTATTAATTTTATTTATTATTCGTATTTATACCCCGCCTATCCCCTCCCTATCGGAGGACTCTAGGCGGCTTACAACATTGCAAATTCATATATATATTTATACATACAATTCATATATATTAACAACGTTTATTACCGCGCGCTCAGGGAAGGGGTAA
Source organism: Charina bottae (assembly GCA_023362775.1). Taxonomy (NCBI): domain Eukaryota; kingdom Metazoa; phylum Chordata; class Lepidosauria; order Squamata; family Charinaidae; genus Charina; species Charina bottae. Next base: position 53,320,491 of record JALMGJ010000006.1, read on the forward strand.
GGGAACCGACTCTTGTAGTATTGGACTACATGTCCCAGAATACCTTGCTTCAGAGTCGGCTGCTGACGTCCTGGATATTGCTGTTCAGGATCCGTCATCTCCGTTTCTCCATCTCCGCCGCCATTCGCAAGGTCTTCTTCTTCGCTCCAGAGGTGACCCCCGACAGGACGCCAGCAAATTCTCCCACGTAAGGTGCTACCCATTTATCTACTTGCAATTAGGTTTTGAACTGCTGGGTTGACAGGAGCTGGGGCAAGTGACGAGAGCTCACCTCGTCACGTGGAGGTTCGAACTGCTGTCCTGCTGATCGGCAGTCTTGCAGCATCAGCGGTTTAACCCGCTGAGCTACCGTGCCCCTGTTTACCGGGGTACTACTGATGTGTCTCATTTTAAAAGTTGTAATTGGACCTGAGGGGTGCCATGAACATAATTGGAACCGTGACATATGGAAAGCATGTGCAACTCTTTCCCCCATGCTTTGGTGCTGATGAAAATTAAAGGAAACTTGCCTCGGGAGAAAAACTTCCATTGGCACTAATGGCAGCTTTCCCCTTAGGGTGAAAACCAGTTGGGGATATTGCAGAAAGCACTTTTTCAGAGACTGAGGAAAGAGCAATACATGGTCCATGACCTTACTTGAATTTTAAAATCCAAGCTGCCATTTGTTTTAAGTTCTGAATCTTGAAAACTAGGCAAATCAGTTTCAATTTTATAATTAACATTCTGTTCAGATAGATAGATGATAGATCAGAGCTTTCCAAACTGTGTGTCACAACACAAAAGTGTGTCACCACACACAGTCTGGTGTGTCGCCACACAACCCGGAAGCGCTGATCATCATCAGCGCTTCCGGGTTTTCCTGTGGCAACACACCAACACACCAACTGCAGCGCGCAAAACCCGAAAGCAGCAGCAGCGCTTCCGGCTTTTTGCGCGCTGCCGCACTTCCGGGTTTTCCCGCGGCGACACACCAACGCGGTTGGTGTGTCGCCGTGGGAAAAACGTTGGAAAGCCCTGTGATTGATTGATTGATTGATTGATTGATAGATAGATAGATAGATAGATAGATAGATAGATAGATAGGTAGATAGACTGACTGACTGACTGACTGACTGACTGACTGACTGACTGACTGACTGACTGACTGACTGACTGACTGACTTGCTCTTCTTGGCAGTTCTGTTCCACCACTGATGTTGTTCTATTGTGCTTTATTTCTATAGATTTTTGGTGTGTGTTGCTTCCGAAAAACAATGACAAAACACAAAAGAAGATTCTAGGAACAAGCCAAGACCTCTCTCTGAAACAGCCTGCAAAAATCAGGAGAGGTTATTTAGCACACTGGAGCCACAGAGGACTAAGCTATAATATGGGGAAAATTCCCTTCATTTTTATAGTCTCTCAGAATCTGATCATTGCCAAAGGTTTTTAGTTGCATAGGGTTTCTGCTATTAAAATAAATGCTCTCACTAGTGACTTATAGCACTTTCTGACACCATCCATTCAAGGCAATGTAAAGCTTGTCTTCATAACTGTAACATGATGGTTTGATAAATCTAAAAGATACTGCAGTATAGAGGGATTTTGCCAGAGTTAAATTGAGCAGGAGTAGTCTTTTTCAAGATAACACTTTTAAAAATCGGTAAATAATCCTTTGTTTAAAGCCTTTTAAAGATTTTTATTTCTTGCCTATATTTGGTGGTTGCATGCAATTTACTATGAATTAGAAATTTGGCAGCAAAGGAGGCTTTATTTAAAAGTAAAATCCACTGTTCTCCATCCTTGAACCCCCAAAATGTGTTGGGCTAAAACTCCCAGAATTCTCCAACCTTTTGGGAATTCTGAGAGTTGTAGTCCCAGTCTGATGCGGTCAGGATCTGGAGAGCATCAAGCTATGTTACTGGTTAGTGAAATAATAAAAAAGCTAAGGCTGCAGTTTTAAATACACTTGCTGTACACTGGGTGGATTCCAAGGGAGTAGTAGTTATGATCTGCCAAGTGTGGTATGTGTCTTCTAACTTAAGGATCCTAACTGTACCTATTGCAAATCCAAGCTTGTGCCCTTGCTGTAAAAGGTGAAAGCCATGGGTAGGAATGTGAAGGAGCTGGGGCATAGGTAGTGTTTTCATCCATCCAACCCACTGATACTAAAGAGGCAAGAAAAGAAAGTAGGATCCTGATATGAACAGTTGGCTAAGAAGATGATGCTGTCAAGAAATCTTTGGCTTTCTAGGCCATGGCCTACATCATTGGTATAACGTCCTATTAATCCAAGATGGCGACTAGGAGCCGACGCCGGCTGTTGGTTTAAGGGGGATGCCTGTTAGGCATCTGAAGACCCCTCCTTACCACCTTACCAGGTGGTGGTCTCGGGGGGAAGTCTGGGGATGTCCCGACCGCCATGGTCAACGTGTTGGGGGTTGGAGGAGCCAGATGGAGCCCCATGGAGCTCTCCGGAGTGGTGGAGCAGCAGAGTGGTGGAGGAGCAGTGCAGTAGCTGGGCGGTGTGGGCGGCTGCGGTGAGGCCGGGAGGTGTAGCACAGCAGCCAAGCACTGTGAAGAACCCTTGGGGTGGCCCAGTAGACCCAGTACAGAGCCCAGCAGGCCCAGACAGAGCCTCCCAGAACTGCAGAGGTAGCCAGGCAGCGCAGTGAACCCAGGAAGTGCAGTGTGGCAGCCGGGTGGCATGGCAAACTCTTGGGGCGGCCCAGCGGACCCAGCATGGAGCCCCCTGGAGAGTGGCCCTGTGGGCCCAGACGATTCTCCCTGGAGCAGCGGAGGCACAGTAGTGTTTTCCAGCCCTCTGTACTCAGACCCAGGCCCTGGACAGCAGACCCATGGAGGCCCTGGTTTTTGGCTGTTGCTCTTGAACGCCAGGTCAGTTAACAAGTCCCCTTTATATGTGATTTGATCACTGAGGAGGGGGCAGACCTGGCGTATATTACCAAGACCTGGCTGGGCCCTGAAGGGGGGGTAGCCCTCTCAGATATGTGCCCGTCCGGGTTTACGGTATGGCACCAGGGAAGGAGGGGTGGCTGCTGTCATCTGGGAATCTCTGGTGGCCTTCAGGGGCGCTGCTCCACAAGTGGCCAGTTGTGAGACCCTGTTCCTGAAGTTGGGTTCCCGAGAGCAGTTGGGAGTGTTGCTACTGTACCAGCCTCCCTGCCACGTAGTAACCTCCCTGCCTGAGCTGCTGGAGGCCATCTCGGGGTTGGCGGTTGAGTTCCCCAGGCTTGTGGTTCTGGGGGACTTCAACCTACCACCCCTGGGGCATGCCTCAGAGGCGGTTCGGGAGTTCATGGCCACCATGGCGGCCATGGGCCTGTCCCAGATTATTCAGGACCCGACTCAGGACAGTGGTCTCACATCGGACTTGGTCTTCTTGTCGGAGCAGTGGCAATTTGAACTGAGGGGAGAGTTAAATCTGTCCCCTTTGTCATGGTCAGATCATGTCATGGTCGCCTTGAGATTCTCTTATGCTGCCCCCTTCCACAGGCAGGCAGGACCCATTCAATTGGTCTGCCCCTGGTGACTGATGGACCCAATGGGGTTCCAAAGGGAGCTGGGGGCTATAACTGAGGATCTGCTGCATGGTCCAGTGGAGGCCCTGGCTACCACCTGGAATAGGGAGGCGGCCGGGGCCTTGGACAGGATTGTGCCTGTGCGACCTCTCTTGTCCCATCAAACCCAACACTCCCTGTGGTTTACGGAGGAGCTGAGGGTTCTGAAGAGGATTAAGAGACGTCTAGAGTGCCGCTGGAGGAAGACAAGGACTGAATCTGACCGAACACAAGCTAGAGCTGCTGTTAAGGCCTACTTTGTGGCTGTAAGAGAGTCGTAACGTCAATATTTCTCTGCTCTTATTGCATCTGTAGAATGCCGCCCAGCGGCCCTGTTTAAGATCACTCAATCTCTATTGGGGAAGGTGGGTCCAGTAACCCACCTACAGGGCCACGCAGAGGAATTTTCCAAGCATCTGGAGAATAAAATCGCTCAGATTCATACCAAGTTGGATGCCAAGCGTGGTGCATGGCCTGTGGAGATGCCTTGGGAATGTACTTACCCATTTATCTGGGAACAGTTTGATCTTGTTGGGCCTGAGGAAGTAGACAGGGTCCTCTGGACTGCAAATGCCACCACTTGCCAATTAGATTCATGCCCCTCCTGGCTGGTGAAGGCAGCTTGGAAGGTGACATGTGGGTGGGTCCAGGCAATGGTAAACTCATCCTTGAGGGAGGGAGTGTTTCTGACAACCTTTAAAGAGGCGCTGGTGCACCCCCTCCTCAAGGAACCATCGCTGGATCCCACCGTACTGGACAATTTTTGTCCAGTCTCCCCTCCCCTTCTTAGGGAAGGTGGTTGAGAAAGTGGTGGCATTGCAGCTCCAAAGGATCCTGGATGAAATGGATTATCTGGACCCTTTTCAGTCGGGTTTCAGGCCCGGATATGGGACGGAAACAGCCTTGGTCGCACTTTTGGATGATCTCTGGCGGGAGCAGGATGGGGGCAATGCATCCATCCTTGCTCTTCTTGACCTTTCAATACTATTGACCATGGTATCCTTTTGGGGCGGCTCAGGGAGTTGGGAGTGGGTGGTGTGGTTTTGCGCTGGTTGACCTCCTTCCTCCAGGGCCGGTCCCAATCAGTGTTGATAGGGAGCGAGAGATCTGGCCTGTGGCCCTTTTGGTACTCTCTCTGCTATTTTTTAACATCTACATGAAACCGATGGGTGAGATCATCCGTCACCACGGGATGAGGTATCAATATGCTGATGATACCCAATTATACATCTTCATCCCGGGTGACGTAAGTGAGGCTGTAACCACCCTTTCTCGGTGCCTGGAGGCTGTAGGTGTCTGGATGTGGAACAACAGGCTTCAGCTGAACCCTGGTAAGATGGAGTGGCTGTGGGTTGGGGGCTCCTCGGCATCCAGGAACTTACCATCTTTGGTTCTGGGTGGGGTTGCACTGCCCCAGACAGATCTGGTGCAGAACCTGGGGGTTCTCCTGGACTCACGACTCCTACAAAAAGAACAGGTGGCAGCCATGGCCAGGGGAGCCTTTGCCCAACTTCATGTTGTGCGCCAGTTATGCCCCTTCCTGAATCGGGAGGCCATCCGGTGAGTCACTCATGCCCTAGTCATCTCCTGTATAGACTATTGCAATGCGCTCTACATGGGGCTACCCTTGAAGAGCATCCGGAAGCTACAGCTGGTTAAGAATGTGGCCACACGAGCAGTTTTAGGAGCCCCAAGGATGGCGCATGTAACACCTTTGCTGCACGAGCTGCTTTGGGTGCCAGTTTGCTTCTGTGTCCAATTCAAGGTGTTGCTTATCACCTTTAAAGCCCTACATGGCATGGGTCCAGGTTACCCGAGGGACCGCCTCACCCCCATTGCATCGACCCGTCCCACCCAGTCAGGCAGAGAGGGCATGCTACGGACCCTGTCCATGAGAGATTCTCAGGGTCCAGGAAGAGGGCCTTCTCTGCCATGGCCCCCGCCCTGTGGAACACGTTACCCCCAGAGGCGAGGCTGCGCCCCACTCTCCCAGCCTTCTGATAGGGAGTGAAAACCTGGCTTTGCCACCTCGCTTGGGGTGGGAGGGGGTTAGTCAATCATGGGGGTGGTTGGCGCCGTGATGTGGCCCCGAGGAATTTATATTTTATATAAATTTTAAATATTTTCTATATTTTATATTTATATTTTTATGATGTACTTGTTTTTATGATTTTAATCTCTTGTTATTTTAATTGAATTGTAAACTGCCCAGAGTCGCTTACGAGATGGGCAGTGCAGAAATGTGAGAAACAAACAAACAAACAAACAAATAAGGAACCCCTAAGCATAGATGGGCTGTACTTCACAAGAACAGGCAAAAAATGTTTGGCAAGAGCTTTAGACCAAATCAGAAGGGGGAAGGAGAAAGAGGCATAGATTCATGTGCTGCATATGATAATGGAGAGATACACAGCAGGTAAGGATACTTAGAAATCCCCAACACGTGATAACAGGGGGACCAGTAAGCAGGAACATTCCCATTCTCGTGTCTATAAACCAATGGACAGAAATCAGTGGGTATGCAAGTAAAGAAGAAACATGGCAATTTCATTTTGAGAAGGTAGAAAAAGAAACAAAGGGATCAGCTTTCCTAGATCTTATTTTGACCAAGAGAGAGGAATTAATTGATGGACTGAAGGTGTCAGGTATTTTGCAAAAAATGACCACATCATGCTGGAGATCAAGATAACGAGGGGAAGAAAAGCTGAGAGGTCAGTCATGTACTTTGGATTTCTGGAAGGCAAAATTTAATGAACTTAGATGAAATATGGACAGCATATCATGGCGTGAAACATAAAGGATAAACTCAAATGGAATGGGAGACCCTAAAAAATGAAATACTAAAAGTGCAATTACAAACAATCCACAGGAGAGGGGAAAATAAGAAAAGCTTTTAAAGGTCAACATGAATGAATGAACAGCAAGCTCACTGACAAGCTGAGAAGCAAAATGGAGATATATAAGAAATAGAAGCAGGGGCTAATAACTAAAGGGAAGTATGTGCTGATAAGTAGTTCAAACCTATAGAGATGGACTCAAGAAGTCCAAAGCTCAGAATGAATTGAGGCAAAAGTAATTGTACAATTTTCCTCTTTTTTGAGGTGAGACACGTGAGTAGTCTAAAGTCCAAATCTCTAAAACTACCCCTAAGTTTCCTCCCATCTGTGATGTAGCCCCATATACTTTGTGTCCCTCCCCGCTCCCCCCCCCCCGGCTTTCAGAGTTAAGTGCAGTTTTGGCAATCAAAAGATTAGCCACCCCTGCCATATAGGAACTCCTTGGCCACCCAGTAAAAGCCCCAAGCTAGAAGAGAAACTCGTGTAGCAGACGTTTTACCCTCCCAGATACTTAAAACATGACAACTTCCCCTGTGTACTTGTCCCACCCACAAGGTATGGCAGCCAAACAATGCTAGGAAGAGTTATATAGGTCTGGGGCTGTTTTTCACATATTCAGGGCAATTAGATTATGAATATTCAAGAAGTAATATATATGAAGAATGTAAGAATTTCTTAATAGCATATTCAGTGTCTTGGTTTTTATTATCAGGAGCTTTCAAAAATCTTAACCTATTTATCATTGTAGCAATTAAAATTGTGGTATCTGGTTTATAAACACTTTTCATTGGAACTAACTTGTGGCGTGTGAAATGCAATAAAGTGCTATGTATGTGCTAAGAATAATGATTCATAAGGCTCCGTTCCTGCTCTGTGAAGTGGGATGGCATGGCAGCCTTCCATTAGTCACTGGAAACATTTGCGAAAAGTATCCTCTGGTGAACGTAATCTTTCATGTTAAATGAAACCAAACTTAGGTAAGAGCTGTAGAGAGTTGGAATGTGCATGATCATGCAACCCATTTTATCTGGAAACGTGTCACCTGGATATGATGTCTTGACAGAGGTACCTGCCATGTACAGTCTACCATTTCTTTGTACACCATCCTTTTTCCAAGGAGTTAACAGAGCTGCTTCAACTTGAACATTCTTAAATTTTAACTTTACTATGTTCCTGTGAGGGAAGTTAGGCTAACAGTGAGTTGGATGGTGTACACGTTGGAAGACAGGTTTCCCATTGAACAACCCTATAAGGAAATCCATTGATTGATTGATTGATTGATTGAGACACTGGAATTGGTGGGGAAAATGTAGTCACCTCCTTCGTGATCTTGAGACTCATTTCCCACCAATAACCATAGCACTTTGTTGGCTGATAGGAAAGAAGATATCCTGCACATCCAACCTGCTGTATTTTCTTTGTAGCTGAAGGCCTCTGTGGTCTGCAGGCTCTTGGTTGCCCACCCATGATCCAGTTTTTATCACGAACTAGTTGCCCTTTCTCACCATCTTCCTTCTTAAAAAAATAAAAGAAAACCACCCCAGCAATTGTTCTCCATTCTATCTTTTTTGCATTAAGTACACTTGTGATTAAAAATGTTCTATTAATATAATATAATGGTAGGGAACCTATAGCTCTCCACATGTTGCTGCCTTATAATTCTCAGTAGTTCTCTCAATTGGCCAAGTTGTGAAGAACTGCTGAGAGTCGAGTTTCAGTAATATTGGAAAGGCCATAGATGTCAATATAATTCTAACCCTAACTCGAATCTTAACTTCAGTTAATATTAATTAGATAGCATAAATCTAATTATATCTATACTAACATGTATACACACACCTACTAATAATACTTGAATGGTATGTTTATATTATCCCACCAGAAATTCTTAGCTGACGTAAGATTCAGAACAGCAACTTTCTGTTTCTTAAGTCCTACTGAAGAACCTGTTAGGTATATTTTTGGAAAATACTTTCAATGTCTTTTGGATGAGATGAGTAATGCACAATCTGTCTATTCCATTTGATCTGAAAAGAACCGAAAATGGCCAGACCATAATCAGAAACAGCAAATTGCAGGAGCAGAGATATGAGATGTCAATGTCTTATTTCAGTTATCATTTATCAATACATAAAGTCATTTCAAAGGCATAGATCAGGGCTTTCCAAAGTTTTTCCCGCGGCGACACAGCAACCGGCGTTGGTGTGTCGCTGCGGGAAAACCCGGAAGTGCGGCAGCGCGCAAAAACCTGGAAGCGCTGCTTCCGCTTCTGGGTTTTGCGCGCTGCAGTTGGTGTGTCGCCACTGGAAAACCCGGAAGCGCTGATGATGATCAGCGCTTCCGGGTTGTGTGGCGACACACCAGACTGTGTGTGGCGACACACTTTTGTGTCGCGACACACAGTTTGGAAAGCTCTGGCATAGATAATGCAACTGATTTAGAAATAGAAATAAAATCTATTTCACTCGTAGTAACACATGGATTTCAGCCTACAGGAGAAGCAGCTGAGTAATAAAGTATATAACATGATTCAACCTGCATCATAAAGACAATTTTATAAAAAAACCCAATTTTGATTACATTTTTCATTTGGATTTATATATGTTTTTATATTACTGACTACCTCAGTCTTTTGGCAGTTTAAGATAACGTTAAATAAGTACAATTTTCAATTATATGTTGTCTTTTCCTTCTAAGGAGTCATTATTATGTGCATGGTTTTTTCATTGCTTTTTATTCTTATAGCCTTATAAGGTAGATTAGTCTGAAAGGCAATGACTGACCCGAGGTCACCTAAATGGATCATCACATAAAATAGTTTCATAATGGACTTTTCAGCTAAATTTGATTTAAGTTTAGGAAAACTAGGAACTACGAAACTCACTCTGAATATATCCAATCTATTTTTTAGATATATATTTATTTCTTCCTGTCATTCCTTGAGTTAAAAATAATGAAAAGAAAGCTGTGCTAAACTATCCATCTATATTTCTGACATAGATATTAGGACTGAATATATTAGGATTGAATGTGCCTCATTCCAGGGGCACTTAAATAGCTCTAGAAAGTCTTTCAAGCTTCCTCTTGTTATATTTTTATTATTGTAGTCATATAACTGCAGAAAAGCTTAAGCAGGAATGTGAATCTCCCCATAGAATACTTGCTACACAGGAAGTAGCAATGCAAGTGCACATTTCCGAGTTCTGACCCTGGGCTATCCTAGAGTTTTCAGGAATTCTAATTCCCAAGAGGGCCCTCCTTAAAAATACAACAGAATGCAAAACATGTCTGAGATGATTTATATCTAGGCATAGCATTTCCTGAATAGCAATGGAATATCCCAATGTTTGGTGAAGTTTGGTTAATATTATGTTATCTTCTTTCATTGAATAAAGTTTTCACCAGCTGGATTGAAAAGAAAGCCTAGTCCTTGTCTTAGGTGTATTCAGATAGGTGCTAGATTCATTACTGCAAAATGTTGGATTTCTTGGGCTTTTTTTATCCACCATAGGTTCTTAAATTCTCTAGTTCTTCTTTGGACTTCTGCCTTTGCACTGGCGTAGGTTTTTTTCTTAACAGCGTTGAAACAATGATCATCCAACATCAACTTCACTGGACCAGCCATGTTGTTCAAATGCCTGACTATCGTCTTCCAAAGCAGCTCTTTACTCCCAACTTAAGAATGGAAAATGGAATATTGGTGGACAGCAAAAGAAATTCAAAGATACTCTCAAAGCTAATTTTAAAAAAATTAATATCAGCATTGAGAACTGGGAAGCCCTAACTCATGAGCGTTTCAATTGGAGGTCAGCCTTTATTAAAGGCGCTACAGACTTTGAAGAAGCACGAGTACAGGGTGAAAGGGAGAAACGAGTTAAGAGGAAGGCACGTCAAGCATACCCTCACCGTGACCGTCTTCCACCTGGAAACCTATGCCCTCATTGTGGGAGGTTGTGCAGATCCAGAATTGGCCTTTACAGCCACTTACGGATCCACTGTTAAGATTTTACTCCTGGAAGACAATCTTATTTGGCTATGAGTGATCGCCAAGACTATATAAAACTAGACTATAGATTCATTACACTGTATTTTTTTTGCCCGTGGCTATTTCATAAATCTTGTCAATTTAATCCAAGTAACACTTACTATTGAGGAATTGGATATTTCACCTATTTTCATAATAATTAGATTAAAGAAAACATTGTCAAATTGGATTTAAGTTTAAGATGGTTCATAGAGTCCAAAAGTATGTAAGACAATTATTTCATTGTTTTAAAATTAAATTAATGATCTCATGGAGGCATTTATGAACTTCCACAGAAACATAAGTACAATCTGCCTTGGAGAAGGGGCTGAGCCAAGGTTAGGGTTGGAGAAAACGATGCAACGGGGAGTTAATTTTCACATGACCAGACCATAAAAGGTGGCCCAGGAGTATTTAGAAAGTTGCTAGATATACAGTAACTTCTGAAACAGTGCACACAGACATGCCTAAAGTAGATATTGGTAACCATATGGATTACTTATGGATCAACTTGGTCTAACACAGAAAAGTAGGGGAAAGCCTGGGAAGTTCTTTTTGTATATGGGATGATGAACCACATGGAGGGAGTGAAATATTTTGCCTGTTTCCCCATTCTTTCCTCCAGGGGGATTCCATTGTCCTTTGCTTGCTGATGAAAATAAATGCATTTTCTGCACTGATTTTTGACAGTTTGATCTTGTGGATTCTGGAAATCACAAAAAGAACCTTGAAGATTGCAAGTAACCTGAAAGCTAGTCAGCCTTCATTTAACATCTCACAATTTAAACCACAGAAATAAATCCATTCAGAGATATAGAAGATTGTGCAGAAAGCTGAACCCCAGGTCTGCTGCACCCCAAACATTCAGATTTTGAAGCTGCTTTTCTCCAGTGTGTATTGCAGAGTGGAAGGACTGCCAATTTTTGAAAATTGAGTAGAAGAGGTGATACAGAGATGTAGCCAACAATTCCTTGAACACTAAACTCAATTATTCATCACTGATAATTATTGCAAATCTGAGCATTTCCTCAAGGACACTTTTCACAATTGCGAAAAGGAAGAGCACAGAGCTGCAATTGATGTTTGACTGCCAGACCTGCATTTACCCCATGGTTTAATAGGAAAAAGTGGAATTGCGGCTCTCAACATTCTGCTCTATTAACTTTAGTCAATTGTTCTAAGAATTCAGGCATTTTATTTAAATTGCTATCTAAAATTGTGCTTTCAAGGTTCAGTTTTTAAAGTAGCAATTTAACTAAATCATACTAGCAAAGTCCATGGTTGAATTAAAATTCTAGGCAGTTAAAGATGTGTTTCATTTTGCTTTGGGCAACATGTAGAGTTTCAGTTTGGCTAGTAGCCCCATGTTGTTTCCTCACTAGTTGAAAGGGCTTTGCAAATTAAGCAGAGCTTGAATCCTGAAGGTAAAACACTGCCTCTTGGAAAACTGCTCTAAGTGTTTCATTGGAACTGCAGTTTTACACTACCATAAACATATAATAACAGTTTAGACAGCAAGCAAGAAAATTAGTCATTACAAACCCTGTACAACTTCTTCCTATGAAAGGCAAATCTAATAAAAATGACAAGACATAAAATTGCTACTGCAAATAAGGTATAACTTTAATTCTGATGTACTGATGGATAACTAATCAGTAAAATATGGAAGGCCAGGTTTCAGTTCAAGAATTGTGCCATTGCTATGTTGTCTGTTGAATCTTTGACAAACTGACTGAAGCACAGGGTCTTTTTAATACCAAAACTTTAATTGTGGCAATCTGTCTTGAGAAAAATGAAATTAGCTATTGTAGTACAGATTGTTCTATATTATTGAGATTTTAATAGTGCATAATTATTTGTACTCAAATACTACTCTCTTTTTTGTGGGTTCCTTTTATAATGATTTGTTTTATGAGGATTTTTAGTTTTTTATATTATTTAATATTTTCTCCAAGTGCCCAGTATTTTAGAACAAACAAATAATCCCTCTTTGCAAAATACTAAATTCTTTGTGTTTTCCTTAGGTTCAGCCAAAGAAAGTGGAGGAGGGACAAGAATAGTTTTGAATCTGGATTGTGATGCTCCCAGCCTTAAACTCAGAGGAGGATGAACCAGCTGAATCTAGGCAACCTATATGTACCTCTAATCAAGGTACTGGACTCAGAATCTGATATGAAACTTAATTGTAGTGGAGTTACTTTACACATTTGCCTAATGACTCAGAAAGCACATCAGTCAGTAGACCACAGAAAAGTGAAGACACGGCATCTTCAGGGAGGTCAATGGTCCGTTCAGGATTTACACTCCAAGAGAAACAGAATTTAACAGGATTGGACTGAGTGGAAGTACTCATAGGCTGGTTTACCACTAGCCTTTGTTGGGCAGGTTGACTACTTGGGGATTTCTCTGGAGCCATGTTGCCTTGGGGTTATCTGCTGGTTGCTCAGAAAATATATTCTTAGAGAGTGTTAATTTGCCAAGCTTGGGTACAAGCCCTATCCCTTTAAGAGGGCTTCTTCCATTGTTTTTACTATAGATCTTTTTAGAAGATATCAAATGGTCAGTTTTATCATATCATTGGCGATCACTCGTAGCCGAGTAAGATTGTCTTCCAAGGGTAAAATTTTAACAGTGGATCCGTAAGTGGCTGTAAAGGCCAATTCTGGATCCGCACAACCTCCCACAATGAGGGCATAGGTTTCTGGGTGGGAGACCATCATGATGAGGGTTTGCTTGACGTGTCTTCCTTTTAGCTCTTTTCTCCATTTCGCCCTGTACTCGTGCTTCTTCAAAGTCCATAGCGCCTTTAATAAAGGCTGACCTCCAATTGAAATGCTCATGAGTTAGGGCTTCCCAGTTCTCAATGCTGATATTACATTTTTTAAAATTAGCTTTGAGAGTGTCTTTGAATCTCTTTTGCTGTCCACCAATATTCCGTTTTCCATTCTTAAGTTGGGAGTAAAGTAGCTGCTTTGGAAGACGATGGTCAGGCATTCGAACAACATGGCTGGTCCAGCGAAGTTGATGTTGGATGATCATTGTTTCTTTCTTTTTTTTTTTAATAATTTTATTAAATTTTAAGTATACATAGATAAAAGTTTGAAAAGGAAAAAGAAATAGAAATACAAATCAAAGAAAGAAAAGAAAAAGTGTAGTAAAGTAAATAGAAAAAGAGAAAGATGAAACATAAAAATTAGTCAACTTCCGATTTATCTCTGGTCTTAGTAATTTAAAAATTAATCTCTTTCATGCTAGTACAATATATAACATTGTAAAACATTTCCTGTCTAATATATCAATTTATATATGTTTTAATCTTCAAAACCCCATAAAAGCTTTGCCCCTCCTGCATTTTGTAAATAGTCCATTAATGGTTTCCATTCTTTAAGAAAATAATAATTTATATTTTCTTTTAATAAACATGTCGATTTATCATTTTCTGCCATGTCCATTACTTTTAACATCCAGTCCTGTATCGTAGGTATAATCTGATTTTTCCAATTTTGTGCATATACAAGTCTTGCTGCTGTAACCATATATTGCATAATTCTTGTAAATTTCTTTTCTATTCGTTCTTCTAATATTCCCAATAGAAATAGTTCAGGTTTAAATGGAACTTGAATTTGTAAAATATTTTGCATCAATGAGTGTATTTGAGTCCAAAACTTCTTTGCAATCTCACATGTCCACCACATATGGTAAAATGACCCCTCTTTTTTTTTACATTTCCAACACAAGTTGGAAACATTTCCATACATTTTAGCTAACTTTTGTGGGGTCATATACCATCTGTACATCATCTTATAGAAATTTTCCTTCAAATTATAACACAAAGTAAATTTTAATCCTTTAATCCACATATCTTCCCATTGTTGCATTTGAATATTATGACCAATATTTTTTGCCCATTTGATCATGAAATCTTTAACTTGTTCCTCTACCATTTCACCTTTTAACAATAATTTAAACATTTTAGCAATTAAATGGTCATCTGTCTCACATAGTTGTAACTCAAATTCTGATTTAGTTTGTTCAAATTCAAGTTCTTTTTTGTCTGATTTAAATTTTTCTACTAGTTGCATATATGAAAGCCATTGAAAAGTATATCCTTCTGAGGCCAATTCTTCTTTTGATTTAGTTTTATATTGTCCTTGTTCTTTTTTAAAAAAAGTCTTTGTAAGTCAGCCATTTATCTTTAACTCTTACTTCTGTTCTATGAAATGCTTCTTGTTTGGAAATCCATAAAGGTCTTTTATAACATAAAGTTAGTTTATATTTATTCCAAATTCGTAGCAAAGATCTTCTGATATAATGGTTTTTAAAGTCCACATTAACTTTCACTTTATCATACCACAAATATCCATGCCATCCGTATCTTAATTCATGACCCTCCAAATTCAATAGTTTTTCATTTTTCAAAACTATCCACTCTTTAATCCATACCAAACAACAAGCAGCATAATATAATTTCAGATCCAGTAGACCCAGTCCGCCTCTTTCCTTTGAATCTTGTAAGACTTTATATTTTATTCTTGGTTTTTTTCCTTGCCAGATAAACTTAGAAATATCTCGCTGCCATTGTTTAAAAGGTTCTTCTGATGCCAATATAGGTAGTGTTTGAAAAAGATATAAAATTCTTGGCAAAATATTCATTTTAATTGCTGAAAT
Source organism: Charina bottae (assembly GCA_023362775.1). Lineage (NCBI taxonomy): Eukaryota > Metazoa > Chordata > Lepidosauria > Squamata > Charinaidae > Charina > Charina bottae. The sequence goes on from JALMGJ010000006.1 coordinate 53,335,580, forward strand.
TCTACCTAATAATGATAATTGTAATTTTTCCCATTGATCCAAATCTTTTTTAACATCTGTCCAAAGCGGAATATAATTATTCTTAAACAATTTAACATTTTTAGTTGTTAAATATACTCCCAAATATTTTACTTTTTCTTCCATTGAATATCCCATTATTTTTTTCAATTTCTCTTGTTGATGATAGTCCATATTTTTAGTCAAAACTTTTGTTTTCTGTAAATTCACTTTAAACCCTGCTAATAATCCAAAGTCTTTCAATTTCTGAATGAATAATTCAATTCCATCTAGTGGATTCTCCAAAGTAAAGACTAAGTCATCAGCGAAGGCTCTTAATTTATAAATTTCTTTTTTAACCTTAATACCATGGATACCTTCATCTTGTCTAACATCTCTCAATAAAACCTCTAATACCAATATAAACAAAAGTGGAGATAATGGACAACCTTGTCTTGTACCTTTTTGAATTTCACATGGTTTGGTAAATTCTCCATTGATAATTATTTTTGCAAATTGGGGAGTATATATTGATCTAATCCATTTAATAAAATTTCCTCCAAAGTTCATATTTTCTAATACTTTAAACATAAAAGGCCAATTTAAATTGTCAAAAGCTTTTTCAGCATCTATAAATATCAAAGCAGCTTGTTTTTCATAATGTTGTTCCAGATATTCCAATATATCTAATACATTTCGGACATTGTCACGGATCTGTCTCTTAGGCAGAAATCCTGCTTGATCTTGATGAATAAAGTTTTTAAGAATGTTTTTCATTCTTTCTGCCAATATAGTTGTAAAAATCTTATAGGATGATCATTGTTTCAATGCTGGTGGTTTTCGCTTCTTCTAATACACTAACATTAGTCCGCCTATCTTCCCAAGTAATTTGCAGAATTTTTCGGATGCAGCGTTGATGGAATCTTTCAAGAAGTTGGAGGTGGCGTTTGTAGAGGGTCCATGTTTCACAGGCGTACAGAAGGGTTGGTAGTACAATGGCTTTGTAAACAAGCATTTTGGTCTCCCTGCGAATGTCCCAATCCTCAAACACTCTACGCTTCATTCGGGAGAAAGCTACACTCGCAGAGCTCAGGCGATGCTGAATTTCAGCGTCGATGTCGGCTTTTGTAGATAGATAGCTGCCGAGATAAGAAAAGTGGTCGACATTTTCTAGTGACACACCTTTAAGCTGGATTGATGGCGCTGCAGAGGGATTGGTTTGAACTTGCTGGTAAAGCACTTTGGTTTTTTTAATGTTAATAGAGAGGCCAAGCTTTTCATATGCTTCTGCAAAGATGTTTAGGATAGTTTGAAGATCTTCCTCGGAGTGTGCACAGACTACGTTATCATCAGCATATTGAAATTCTATAACAGAAGTTGCAATTACCTTATTTTTTGCTTTCAGCCTACTAAGATTAAAAAGCTTTCCATCTGTTCGATATATAATTTCTACACCAGTAGGAAGTTTCTCTTCAACAAGGTGTATAATCATAGTGATGAAGATAGCGAATAAGGTTGGAGCAATAACACATCCCTGTTTAACGCCAGATTCTACTTTAAATGGATCGCTTTGAGAGCCATTGTTATCCAGGATTGTTGCCATCATGTCGTCATGGAGTAGCCGCAAGATGTTCACAAATTTATCAGGGCATCCGATTTTCAGAAGGATGGTCCAGAGAGCAGTACGATTTACAGTATCAAAAGCTTTAGTCAGTTTTTTTGGTCAGTTTTATCATATGTACTACAGTATGTGTGGATGGCTACAAAGTGAAATCTCCTGAATGGGTGTAGCATTTGTAACAATCAGAACAGATTTCATTGCAGTTGTAATGTCAGGCTATTTAACCTGGGACCAGGTTATTTAAAATATTATATTTCGCATGGGAGTCCACCTTTTTAAAAAAATCCTGAGAAATCCTCTTTCCCTTTGTCACCATCAGTTGGATATTTTTTGAGGACTTGTAGAAGGCCTTCTCAGGAGCTCCATCCTGGCTCTAGAAACTCTTGCTAAGAAAGCTTAGGTAGTTCCATCTCTGATATCTTGGCAAATGCATGACTGAGTTTATTTTTTGCTGAAATCAGTTTGACTGATGGGTAAAGTTAGTTTTTTTAGTTGGTGTCACTTACAATTACTTGCTATTAAAATTCGTTTTTTAATGTTTAATTATAATTTTATGTTTTATCTTGTATTTTATTCTTATCTACTTAGAACACTGTGAAATATGAGTTTTATAAAATAAATGAATAAATATAATGTGTCACTGAACTCAAGAATTAGCTATGAAACCTTGTGGAGAAATTGAATAACTTTTTTTTTTGCTGGCTTTTGCAGATTTTGTGTTTTGCCCAACAATTGTCTGAAGTAAAAGGCCAGAAGAAGAAAAATTACTTCTTAAACAATTCCGCAATATAGAAGTTGAATAAATAATAATAGATTTCAATTGTCTTTTTCAGTATAAAAGATGGTTTTCTTTCTTTTTTTATGCTGAGAGGGCAAAGACATTAGCTTTGTTTGGTTGTTCATTATCTTGTGTGCTCAACACCTGAATGGTCCAGATACAATTTTAATTTTAATGACATGAGCTGCTGCAGATACTTACACCCTGAGTATAAATAATGGCAGGATGAAGCTTTCACATGGATGTCTGCACATCCTCCCTAACAACCAACACCAGATAAGCAGGAAATAGTACCAGAGAAGCAATCAGGGAAGAAACAATACAACAAGGAACTCTTAAGGAAGAAACCACAATCCCAACCAAGACAGGCAGGGCAAGCTATTATATATAAATAACCACTTTCCATTGCAATGATGATGTTACCAAGCCTGGTAATGAAGCACCTGAAGGAAAACAACCAAGCTCAGAAAACACCAAGAACCCAACATTCAAATATATTTTAGGTGTGATCCTCTGTGTTTCCCTCAGTTGTTGGGAGATCTTTATCATATGGCTCAGCTTGTTTTGAACTCTATTATCTCCAATTCATTGCCTCATCCAAACCCAGAATCAACAGGAACAAAGGAGAAAGGTTGATTAGATGTATTTTATTTATTACATGTGACAATCAACAAGATCTAAAGCTATTGTGATGACTCATTCTTTTGATATTAACTTAGAGACTTTTGGCACAAGCCATGATAGGATATGAAAAAGTTCTTTTATTAATACAAGTGAATAGAATCGATGCAAAGAGCAAACTAAAACTTTTTGTGCTCAAATGTATTTTAAAACCTGCCAGACTCGCAAGCACCCCTCATCCACCCCTCCCCTCCTGACTCACTTCCCATAACTTTACACGGCCAGCCTTTGATGTCTCCAGATGGATGGCCTTGGAGCCTGGTACCTCTCTTCCCTCCCTTAAGCCTGCATGCCATTCCTATCTCTAATGGTTGCTCTACTGTCTGGCAAGCACTTTAGTATTAAAATGTCTGTAACTGGAGCTGGACCCATGCTCCATCAAAAGAGAAAAATCTGAGAACTTAACTCTTAATCAGAAACCAATGCTTTTAAAATGAATTACTAGCCTATAGCCAATGCCCATTTTAATCACTTTTCTCAACCTATTTTTATATCTTTGAGGGATTTTTTTAAATATAGCAAAAAAATAACTAGTGCATATCTTGGCATTTATTTCATAAAGAAATATAACATTATTGGCCATGTTATTCTCTCCACTTTCTCTGAAGTAAAATACCATTACAGGCAGGAACCAAATATACTGAATGGGAATATATATTTTTATTTTATTTATTTAATTTTTATCCCGCCTTTATTATTTTTATAAATAACTCAAGGCGGCGAACGTACCTAATACTACTTCCTCCTCCTATTTTCCCCACAACAACAACCCTGTGAGGTGAGTTGGGCTGAGAGAGAGGGACTGCCCCAAGGTCACGCAGCCGGCTTTCATGCCTAAGGCGGGACTAGAACTCACAGTCTTCTGGTTTCTAGCCCAGCACCTTAACCACTAGACCAAACTAGTATAATGTCACTACTAATTAGAACTACATAGGATATATTTCTCATTAATATGCTGATATAATGTCATATAAGGCCAGCCCAAGATGCTTTTGTTCCTGAGTGAAAAACAATTCCTTCACATTTCACATGCTGAAACTCGATGGTTGGGTGCATCTTTCTAAACTGGCAGCAGAACAACATCCTCTACTGCAGTATTTTTGAAACTTGGATGCAGTAGAGCAGTGTATTTGAAATTACAACTTCAACTCCCAGAACTCCCCAGCCAGCATGCTGGCTAGGGAATTCTGGGAGTTGGAATCCATACGTCTTAAAGGTGCCAAGTTTCAAATACACTGCTCTACTGCATCTGAAGGCAGCAGACCAACCAAGGGCAGGAGATGCAGGACAAGTTGTGTGCTACGAATATTCTCTTCCCTATTTTTGCTGTTATCTAAGGCAGCTGCCGAATTATGCCTAATATTAAGGGCAGTACCATTATCTGTTGGTAAGATTTCAGACTACATTTTAATACATTTTTGTTCTTTTTTCTAAAAAAATCAAGAGCTTAGGAAGACACTAATATTTGCATTTATAGCACTTTCCTACATGTAATTCCTCAGTGGCTTGGAATACATGTATGTCAACTTTTTGTCAGTTTTCAGGTTAAAATTGTTTGCCAGCTTTCAGGTTAATGCTAATTACCATGTTGTTTTGCACCATCATTCCAGAAGCTGACTTCCAATTATTAGTTATCTCCCTTTGTATGTTGCATAATTATAAATTATATAATTATAATTGTAGCAATTCGAAAGCATGCAAATGCAAGTAGATTAATAGGTACCACTTCGGTGGGTAGGTAACAGCGTTCCGCGTGCGTCATGCCAGCCACATGACCGTGGAAGCGTCTTCGGACAACGCTGGCTCTTCGGCTAACAAACGGAGATGAGCACCGGCCCCTAGAGTTGGACACAACTGCACAAATGTGCGGGGAGAACCTTTACCTTTTTAAATATAATACACAAAGGGGGATAACTAATTTTATACCAATTATATAATAATAACCATTATAATTTAGCAGCAATTGTTGGAAGGGCTCTGTGTACCTAGTATAACAGTTTGGGTGAGGCACATGCAGTCTCAGGGTAACAAGTTATGCAGCATGATAGAAACTGTGCCCAAAGCAACCTACAATGTTGGAGGGATTGCCATAACCAAAAGTAACATTTCAAAAGGACTATTAAGTTCAAAACACCATTTTATTAATTGTAAAAAGGTAAAGGTAAAGGTTCCCCAGCACAGTCGTGTCTGACTCTAATACTATTAATTAATATTAATATTATTATTATTATTAATATGTTATTATCCATAAATACTTATTAAATTTTCTTCATAAGCTATCTGTAACGTAAGTGATTGATATATTTTATACATAAAATCATTCTTTCTTTTTCTTTAGTGAGAAAATAAAGAAGAAACCACTAAATGTTTTGGCCAATAAGTACTTTCTGAATAAATGGAAAATTTCCTAAAGTGCCCAGTAATGTCTCTACTCATCAAACTTCAGGGTGTTAGGAAAGAAAGACTCGCCACCCAGAGTCACTGGTTCGAGATGGGCGGCTATATAAATTGAATGAATGAATGAATGAATGAATAAATAAATAAATAAATGGAAAGAAAAGAAAAGAAAAGTACACAGCAAAAGGAGAATAAGAGGTCTTTCTGAAAATCATATTTTATCAATATAATTTTTACTAGATGTCAAAATAACATGATGTATGGGTGTCAGTGACTTCATTTAATAATGGAGTATAACTTAAGTCTCATTCAAATTATTTTTCCTAAAGTGTTCCTTTCCCAATAAAGCTTATGTCATAATAAATGAGCTAGTTTTTAAAACATTGAAATATTTGTTGTTTATTTATTCTTCTTTGAGGCTTTTAGATCTGACATTGGGAATGTACAGTAAATATCATTCTTTGCCATATGTCACAGTTTAGAGTTGGGAATGAAATTCTTTCTGAGCCAATAAAGCCTCCAATAGTTTTCTTTCACACCTTTCATTGCTAGTTTATTTTTAGCTGCCAAATGCTCTGGCTAGTCACTTCTTATATATGACTATGAGATGTTCCCTGATTCTGTTATTGTGCAGCGTAATCATCTGGTAAGATCTCAGATATAAAAGTTTCCCTCCTAAAGAATCAATCAAATGGGATGTGGTAAAAGACTCTGGATAAGAGCAGAGACATCACACTGACAACAAAGATCCGCATAGTTAAAGCAATGGGTATTCCCCGTAGTAACCTATGGCTGCGAGAGCTGGACCATAAGGAAGGCTGAGCGAAGGAAGATAGATGCTTTTGAACTGTGGTGTTGGAGGAAAATTCTGAGAGTGCCTTGGACTGCAAGAAGATCAAACCAGTCCATACTCCAGGAAATAAAGCCAGACTGCTCACTTGAGGGAATGATATTAAAGGCAAAACTGAAGTACTTTGGCCACATAATGAGAAGACAGGATACCCTGGAGAAGAAGCTGATGCTAGGGAAAGTGGAAGGCAAAAGGAAGAGGGGCCGACCAAGGGCAAGATGGATGGATGATATTCTGGAGGTGACGGACTCAACCATGGGGGAGCTGGGGATGGTGACGGCCAACAGGAAGCTCTGGCGTGGGCTGGTCCATGAAGTCACGAAGAGTCGGAAGCGACTGAACGAATAAACAACAACAAAAGACTCTGGAAAGTAGATAAAATACTGGGATAAAATACTGTCAACCAGCTCTCTTCCAGAAGAAATCTCTTGATTTGTATGCCTACATGTATTTCAGTCCAATGGTTTTCAAATCTCTGTGAACTGCAACTTCTGGAGGCATTAATGGCCAGAAAGTCTCAGATGACAGTTTGTTCTATGTTCTACCTTGTTTCTGCTGCATCTGCAAAGCTTTTCTTTTTGAAAATGTGAAATTCTGTTTTCAAGCAGTGAGTGTGTTGCTGCAAAAGTATCGGCACTGCACTGAGTTTTGTTGCATGAGGCAATTGATAAAAAAAGAGGCAATACACTATCTGTGGAGTATATACCATCTACCTATCTTGTTGAAGAAGAGGGATTGGGCAAATATCAAAATGTTAATCAAAAGAGAACAAAACATAGTAACAGGGAAAAATAACTTCCCTTCATCTTATATAAAAGTAATTTATCATATCTTAGAGTGATGCTTTTTATGCTGAATGTAAATCTATCTCCTCCTCCTCCTCATAATGCTGCCTGCCATGTGATAGAAGGCATAGCCTTCCATCTATGTTAGATTTAGAACTACTTTGCAGGAATATGTCTATGTACTTTGTACTTTGTACTTTGTACTATGTACTTTGCAGGAATATTCTTCATTAATGAGAAACTTACAATATCCTATCTCAACTTTGACTTGATAAATATTATCAAAAGCAGCTATGATATCCCTATAAGAATTGTTCTTCCCTCACCTAGTGCCCTGAAAGGACTACAGTTCCCATCATACTTCACAGGTAAGTGTTGAGTTGAAGTCCAGCACTGGAGGGTACCAGATTGGAAAACCTGTCAGGCTATGCCTCCTCCAGTTTGGTTTTTGTTTTTAAACTTAACACCATTTAAGTTTTCTCTTGCATGCACAGAAGACTCTAAACTGTTTTGCAGAAGCTATAAAATAGCTATGTAACTATAGCACGCTCTTTAAATTTCTAAAGACCCATTTGGCTGACAACTATGGCTTATAATTAAAATAATATAGTCTCTTACTACAGTGGTGGTTTTTATACCCCTTTCCCTGTTAAGAAGGTGGTTATGTTTTAAATTGTCCATTTTATTTTTTGGGAATATTACTTTTAAAGAAACCAGGATTTTCATACTGCCTGCAATTAATACAAAGCATGGAATGCATGAGAGAAAGGAGACACTAAACAGAGGATGTTTTCTTTTCCAAACCAAGGCCAAATAACCATTAATCTTTCACTTGCTATCCTAGTTTGAAACCTAGACAACATTGTTCCAAAAGAATATAATATATTGAAAGTGAAGACTAGTCTGTGTTGTCTCTATTATGTCTCTAGATACTTTAAAAATGATTTGGAAGAGGTACTTCAAACATGTAAGACCACAAGTGCAGAACCTCCTGAAAGCAACCAGCTTCTGAAAAAAGTTTCAGGAAGTCCTCAACTTACGACCACGCATTCAGCGATTGCTCAAGGTTATGACAGCGCTGAATGAGGAGGACTTACTACAGGTCCTTGGAGTTCTGGCTGTTGCAGCATCCCCACGGTCACGTGATTGTGATCTGGTGCTTGGCGCCTGGCTCATGATTGTGACATCGCAGAAAGCCATGATTTCCAGCATTCCCTGCTGGCTTCCCACAAGCAAAGTAGCCCTAAGCAAACTTGCTATAAGAAACTAGAGCTGGCAAACAAAATAAATGTTTGTGCCCAGTGTTTTTGTTGGGATAATCAACATTAGAAATGTCCAAACAACAGCTTAATATGCTTTTCCCTTTTCTTATCCCACAGTGGGAGTACAGACAGGGGAGTTCTGCAGACTGTTGAGGCACACGGATCTGTCTGCCCCCCTTGCTTTCTACCTGGGTTTTCCAGATAAGTGCGGCTTGAGCAGACAAGACACACAGCCCTGGTCAACAGCCGGGGAAATAATTAGGATTACACACACAAATAACTTCCAACCGAACACTGAGGCACAACAGGTTCTTTGTAATACACGGAGACCCAGTGAATTTAAAGTAACAGCAAAACTTTACTGGTTGCAAGGTACATTTGCTCTTACACACACACTTACACTTACCCACGTCCTTCCAACTAGGCTGCCAGGCACTAGCTAGAGGGATGGAAGCCGCCAAGTCTGGATCCAAGAACGACTCAAGGAGTGGGCGGGCTTTGAGACCCCTTTTATCCCCAAAAGTTCTTGCCTTGTTGATTCACAAGACTGGCAGCTACTTTTGCCTTGTTAATTTACAAGCCTAGTAGCTGTTGATGGATTTTGGGTGGGAGTTTCCATGTGCTCAGGCCCATCTTCCTCTGTCTGGTTCAGGTGACATTTTTCCTTTTGTTTCCTTAAGGCAGAGCTTTCCAAACTGTGTGTCGTGACACAAAAGTGTGTCGCCACACACAGTCTGGTGTGTCGCCACACAACCCGGAAGCGCTGATCATCATCAGCGCTTCCGGGTTTTCCCGCGGCGACACACCAACGGCGGCGCGCAAAAACCGAAAGCGGCAGCAGCGCTTCCGGGTTTTTGCGGGCTGCCGCAATGGCGGCACTTCCGGGTTTTCCCGCGGTGATACACCAACGGTGGTTGGTGTGTCGCTGCGGGAAAACTTTGGAAAGCCCTGCCTTAAGGAATTGCTTCCTTCTTATCTACCTCCCAAAAGGGATCCCATAGACAAGATTCCTGGCTTTGTTCTCTCTGCGTACGTGCCTGCTTCATCTTTAGGTTATGGCAGCTTCAGCCTAGTCTCACAGAAGTCAGCTCATTTAGAGATGAAACTCCAAAACCAAATTCAGAAAAAGGCAGTGCAAACCATTTCTGTATTGTTGCCTGGAAAACTGTATGGACATGGCTGAAACATTTAGACAAGGGTTTTCACTAAATGATCAGGAAGAACTTGGATGGAGAACCTGGAGAAGGACATCAAACTTTCTTAAGTAGGTTTGGAACTTATGTCCTGGCCAGAACAAAGCTGCCAAAAAAAAGTCACTGATGGCACTAGTACTGAAAGAGTTCTTCATTTTATAAGACACATAGAATCAGAACATAGAATGTGAGTAGCATGAATCCATGTGGAAAAAGACAGTAGCAGTTAAAATCTCATCCTTGGGCCTCTCTCCAGGTCTACTCAGCATGGGTTATAACTAGGCCAAAGCACTTATCAGTGTGTAACAGATATAGAGTGCTAGTCTGACCTAGCCAGAGCCACAAACTTCCTTGCCAGTGAATCTATCAGATACTCTTCCTCCCCCATGGCATATCTAACTAAGCTGGAAATCCCTAAACATGATGTCATGCTCCTCCTTCAGTTGTCCTTGAAGCCTGATGCAGGAAGACTCCCTATTTGGAATGACAACACTTTTGTGACTCTGGACATATAGAATCAACAGAGTATGTGCTTCTCGATTGCTTGTACCTCAGAGACATTTGCACTAGTCTTATCCTACCATTAACATAAAAATATCAAGAGTGCTATAGGTAAAGAAAGAAGAACTCATGATTAGACTGTGTCAGTTGCCTCTCTGGTGTACAGTCCTCTAAACTGTTAATCTGTCCTGAAGTCAAAATGTCACTAGCAGTCAGTTCAGCTTTTGTATGTGAGTCCCCTCTTGTCTTTCATTTCTGTTGTCAAAGGCCCTGGCTCCTGCATCTTCATAGAAGTTCAGCAGGCAAACATATTCTGATCCTGCCATCTCTGTGTATCATTAAAAGGTTCAGTACTATTGATGCTAAAAATATACAGTACTTTCATTGAATATCCAGAGATCCATGCAGTAAGCTCAGAAAACAAATGCATTTTATAATTAGGACTATCCAATAGAAGACGATATATGGAGCTCAGGGTTGAACTGTGGAGTCCTTGGTGCTCTCTGAGCTTGGTTGTTTGCTTGCAGATGTGTCATTACACAACTAGCTAACACATGTGAGTGAGTGTGGGGTTTGTTCCCTGTTTATATGCAGTAGCTTGCCCTGCCAGTTTTGGTGGGGGTGTGGTTTTCTCTTTGATTAGGGTATTGTTTTCTGCTTGATTGTTTGCCTGGCATTAATCCCTGCTTATCTGCATATTGGCTGCTGGAGAGGATGTGTTCTGGTCCTTTTGTTTCCTTCTTAGCTTTTTTATTGTATCTTTTGAATGGTGTGTAAACATTGGTTTATTTCAATGTGTCTATTGATGGCTGATTTGTCTGAATGTCAAGCTTCCAGGAATTCCCTAGCATTTTTGGATTTAGCTTGGTCTAGGATGCTCACAGTTTCCCAGTTGAAACTGTGGTTGAGTCTGTCCATGTGTTGTGAGATTAAGGAGTTTTCATCGTGTCTTCTGACTGCTAGTTGGTGTTCATGGATGTGCTCTGCTAGTCTTCTGCCTGTCTGTCCTACATAGTGGATGTTACACTCCTTACACCAGGGCTTTCCAAACTGTGTGCTGCGACACAATACTGTGTCGACTGGGGGCCCCAAGCGTGTCACGTGACAACCCAGAAGCGCTGATGAAAATGCCTTCGGTTCTGGCAGGGAGGCGAAAATCACGCAAGCACGCTGCCTAGCTGCTTCCCTGCTGCACAGCTGATTGGTGCGGGGGGGGGCAGGGTGGAAATTCTCCGAGCCGATCAGCTGTGCGGCAGGAAGCGGCCTGGCAGCACGCACGTGCGCGCGAGGCTTTTCGCCTCCCTGCCGGAACCGAGGGCATTTTCGGGGTCCCCGGAGCCTGCCCTTTTGAAGGGGCAGTGGCAGCGGCGGCGTGGGCCATCAGCGCTTCCAGGTTCCAGGATGCCGCTGCTGCCATGGCGGCAACCCGGAAGCACCGCCTTCCGGGTTTTTGTGCACCGGCTGTTGGTGTGTCGCCAACAGCAAAAGTTTGGAAAGCCCTGCCTTACACTGTATGTTGTAGATGATTCCTATTTTTTCTTCTTGGGCTACTGGGTCTTTTGGTTTACTTAAGATGTTTTGGAGGGTTTTAGTTGGTTTGTGTGCTATGGTGATGCCGCGTGGTTGTAATAGTCTGTTGGTTGTTTCTGAGATGTTTTTGATATATGGTAGTTTTATCCTTTTCATAGCTTGTGTTGTGCTATAGTGGGTTGAGTGGTCAGGCACTTTTTGATAAAGTTGCTTAGGTATCCATTTTGTTGGAAGATGTTGTATAGGCAGTCTGTTTCCTTTTTCTGGTGTTCTGGGTTGCTGCAGTGCATTTGTACTCATCTGAATAAATGTTCTTACACAGCTCCTCTTGTGGGAGATTGGGTTGTTACTTTGGTAATGGAGCACTTGGTTAGTGTGGGGTGTTTTTCAATAGACTTGCATTTCTAATTTGCCGTTGTTTCCTCTGCTGATGAGGATATCCAGGAAGGGTAGTGTGTTGCTTTCTTCTTCCCTTGTGAATTTTATTCCTTTGAAGATGTTGATTGTTTCACACATAGTTCTATAATATCTACAGTTGTATCCTAAAATATATTGAAAAATGATTTTTTCAGAATTATATCCATTTAAGAAATTCAAGGTGCAAAATCCAATCAACTTTCTCTATGTCAAACCAAGATCAGATTATTTCTATACATCCTTCCCTTAACACATATACAAATCACTAATACAATTGCTCTTTCCCCTTATATAAAAAAGAAAGTGTGTGTATATATATATACATATACATACATACATACATACATACATATTTCTAATTCAGCTTCCCTCCTCCATAAAACACCATCCATTTAATTATCTCCTTCTTACCACTATTCTGTATGTTTCTGTCTACTATAATAAACATCCAATTATAAAAACAAATAAATTGTCTGCCTTTATAATTAATAATACTACAACAGTCTTAACCCTATTAAACCTGAAGAACAATATAAAATATTATTATATCTTATCCGTAGCTTTTAAATCTTACAAATAAAAAATCCTGTAAATCTTAGTCCAAATCATTAAAAAAGTGACATCATGATAGCCTCATTATCAGTCCAGTTACATATTCTTAATTCTTTACCCCTCCTCAAAATATACCAGAACATTTACATATTTCCCCATTACACATAAGGCATTTTTTAAATATAAAAATCCCATAGCCCAACTGCCTCCAGATATATAGACTTCTCAGCAGAAAAAAAACTCCCACATACCATATACCCTTCTTTCCCATAACACTGATTCAGATAGTCATAACATTTCCCCAACATGGCAACTCCTTGTGCAGTTTTAAACTCAGACTGTCATTTTAACCCCTTCAACAGCAAACCACAATCTTCAGCTGGCATTACTTCAGTCACAGTAACAGCAATCAAAGTCCCCATCTTTACCAAAATCTTCATCTTCCATCATAGCATTTCCAGCTAGATGACACATTTTAGCAATAATCTCTTCTCCAATGTCCCGAACACTCTGCAAAATGTCTTGACAACACTCTGAAAGGATTTCTTTAAAAGTCTGTTTACGTTCACAATGGAATTCTATGAAATCTTCTTTAAAATCGTCCATACTTCAGGCAGTAGATTAAGGCACCCCCAAAATACAGTAGTTAACTCACAGAGATAAAACTCTCAGAAATAGAAGTTAATGACTTAATGAAAATCTTCCATCTGAAATTGACAAAAGAAAGTATACTAGCAAACAAGTCCCAGAAAGAATGAACAGAAAGCTGAAGATTTAAAACATTTAAACATTTAAAACATCAAATCCAACGTGTAGGAAAACAATCCATCCTTTAAATTTAGTACTAAAAATAGTAACGGAAAGGTGGGGTAGGAATGAGTGCTGGTGAGTGTTGGTGCCTCTCCCTGACCAGTGAGAGAAGTTGAGGGAGAGGTGCAGGGTGTGAGTGTAGAGTGTGAGTGGGGGTGGTGCTGGACCCTACCGAGAGCGAGAGCTGGTGCGCTGGGGGGTCTTACGCGCTACCCGACATTGCATGAGATTGGATGATGGATGAATGGGATAAGGGACCCTTGATTAGTCCCAAGAATTCCGGAGGCCTGGGAGTGGAGGCTACTAGGCCAGAGTCGGGAATCTCTGGGGGCTGTGCGGTGGGCCAAGTGATTCAGGTGGTGATGGGCAGGGGACGGTATGACGGGAACCAGAGGGCAAGCCATTATCGGGGAAGGCGCCCCCGGTGTTTGTTACCGGTGGTGCGTTCCGGCCCCCCGTGTTCATACCCAGGCCCTGGTAAGCAGTTCCTCGTGGGCTCCGGTCTCCGACTGCTGCTGCTGAACGCCAGGTTGGTGAATAACAAGGCCCCCCTTATAAGAGATTTAATCACAGAGGAAGGGGCTGACCTGGTGTGTATTACCGAGACCTGGCTGGGCCCAGAGGGGGGAGTAGCCCTCTCGGAAATGTGCCCAGCCAGGTTTCGGGTGTGGCATCAGCCGAGACACTGGGGCAGGGGAGGAGGGGTAGCAGTGGTCATCAGAGAGTCCCTTGTGGCCTTCAGGGGCGCTGCTCCACAAGTGACCGGATGTGAGACCCTGTTTTTCAAGTTGGGTTCACGAGAACAGTTGGGAGTGTTGCTGCTGTACCAGCCTCCCTGCTGCGTAGCAACCTCCCTGCCTGAGCTGCTCAAGGCTGTCTCGGGGTTGGCAGTGGAGTTTCCCAGACTTATGGTTCTGGGGGATTTCAATCTGCCGTCCCTGGGGCAGTCCTCGGAGGCGGCCCGGGAGTTCATGGCTACCATGGCAGCTATGGGCCTGTCTCAGATTATTCGTGACCCGACTTGTGACAGTGGTCTCACTCTGGATTTAGTTTTCTTGTCCGAGCAGTGGCAATGTGGTCTGAGGGGAGAGTTACATGTTTCCCCATTGTCATGGTCAGACCACACCCTGGTGACCCTGAGACTCTCTTGTGCTACCCCACTCCGCAGGGAGGCGGGACCTATTTGACTGGTCCGCCCCCGGCGACTGATGGACCCAGTGAGGTTTCAGAAGGAGCTGGGGGTTATTCCCGAGGACGTGCTTCACGGTCCAGTGGAGGTCCTGGCTGCAGCCTGGAACAAGGCAGCAGCCGGAGCCCTGGACAAGATTGCGCCTATGCGACCTCTCTGGCCCTGTTCGGCCCGTCACTCTCCGTGGTTTACGGAGGAGTTGAGGGCTTTGAAGAGGGTTAAGAGACGTCTAGAGCACCGCTGGAGAAAGATGAAGACGGAATCTGACCGAACACAATCTAGAGCCGCTGTTAAGGCCTACCTTGTGGCGGTAAGAGCGGCGAAACGTGAATATTTCTCCGCTCTTATTGCGTCCGCAGAATGCTGTCCGACGGCCCTGTTTAAGATTACAAGATCGCTTTTGGGTCGGGAGCAAGGGGAGACCCATCTACAGGGCCGATCGGAAGAGTTTTCTGAGCATCTGCAGGATAAAATCGCTCAGATTCATTCCAAGTTGGACTCCAAGCGTGAGACAAGATCTGGGGAGATGCCAGAGGCTCGTACTTACCATGTTATCTGGGAGCAGTTTGATCCTGTTGGGCCTGATGAAGTAGACAGGATCCTTGGGATTGTAAATGCCACCACATGTCAACTTGACCCATGTCCCTCCTGGCTGGTGAAATCAGCTAGAGAGGTGACATGTGGCTGGGTCCTGGCGGTTATAAATTCGTCCTTGAGTGAGCGGGTGTTCCCGGCTGCCTTTAAGGAGGCGCTGGTGCACCCCCTCCTCAAAAAACCGTCTTTGGACCCTACTATTCTGGGCAATTTTCGCCCAGTCTCCCACCTTCCCTTTTTAGGAAAGGTGGTTGAGAAGGTGGTGGCATTGCAACTCCAGAGGATTCTGTAAGAAACGGATTATCTGGACCCTTTTCAGTCAGGTTTCAGGCCAGGATATGGGACAGAGACTGCATTGGTCGCGCTTATCGATGATCTCTGGCGAGGGTGGGATGGAGGGAGTGCGTCCATCCTGGCTCTCTTAGATCTCTCAGCGGCTTTTGATACCGTCGACCATGGTATACTCTTGGGGCGGCTCAGGGAGTTGGGGGCGGGCGGCGTGGTTTTGCGCTGGTTCGCCTCCTTCCTCCAGGGCCGTTCCCAGTCGGTGTTGATAGGAGAGGAGAGAGCTGACCCGCGACCCCTGTCTTGTGGGGTGCCGCAGGAATCGGTTCTCTCTCCTCTCCTATTCAACATCTACATGAAGCCGCTGGGCGAGATCATCCGTCACCACGGGATGAGGTATCACCAATATGCTGATGATACCCAGTTATACATCTCCATCCCGGGTGAAGTAGGTGATGCGGTCGATGCCCTATCTCAGTGTCTGGAGGCTGTGGGGGTCTGGATGGGGAACAACAGGCTTCAACTGAACCCTGGTAAGACGGAGTGGCTGTGGATTGATGGCCCCCCTAGATCCGGGAAGTTGTCATCTTTGGTTCTGGGTGGGGTTGCACTACCTCACTCAGATCCAGTGCGGAATCTGGGGGTCCTCCTGGACTCGCGACTCCTGCTCAAAGAGCAGGTGGCAGTCGTGGCCAGGAGGGCCTTTGCACAACTTCGAGTTGTGCGCCAGTTACACCCTTTCCTGGATCAGGAGGCCCTCCGAACAGTCACTCATGCCCTTGTCATCTCCCGCATAGACTACTGTAATGCGCTCTACATGGGGCTACCCCTGAAGAGTATCCGGAAGCTTCAGCTGGTACAGAATGCGGCGACGCGAGCAGTTACGGGTGCCATAAGATCGGCACATGTAACACCTCTGCTACGCGAGCTGCATTGGTTGCCAGTTTGCTTCCGGGTCCAATTCAAGGTGTTGGTGATTACCTTTAAAGCCCTATATGGCATAGGACCAGGGTACCTGAGGGACCGTCTCGTCCCGATAACGTCGGCCCGCCCCACCCGTGCGTGCAGAGAGGGCATGCTTCGGACCCCCTCAACAAGAGAATTCCATCTAGCGGGGTCCAGGAGGCGTGCTTTCTCTGCGACAACCCCCGCCTAATGGAACATCTTGCCCCCGGAGGTGAGACTGGCCCCTTCACTCCTGGCCTTTCAGAAGGCCCTTAAGACCTGGCTCTGCCGCCTGGCCTTGGACAACGGAGGTGGTAGTGCCTCCTGGGGTTGGCTGGCCCCGTAGCAATAAGACCTATGCTACGGTCCCCAATCTATCTTGGATTCTATTTTATTTTATTTTATATCTGGATTTATTTTTATACATCTTCTACTATGTATGGTTTTAAATATTTTAAATTTTTAAGTCTTAATTATTGTAACCCGCCCAGAGTCCCTTGTATGGGAGATGGGCGGGGAATAAATTAAATAAATAAATAAATAAATAAATAAATAAATAAAATTATGTTTTTTTCAGCCCTCGTTACACTTTAAATGAGAAAACAAGCCAACGTTTTTGAAAAATTAAAAATATAATCCAAAAATAACAATGATCACCAAGAGATTTCGCTTCTTCTTACTGTAAAAAGCTTCTCTTAGGGTACAAAACTTAAAAGCTAAATTGGGTGCTTTAGAAATGGGAAGGCAGAACTTACTGCCCCTTTAAGAGAGGCTGCAGCACAGCTCGGAAAAAGATGAAATCCCAGCCTCCTGGTGAAGTCTTACTATTCGATCGCAGACACTGTCCACGCTCTCCTGGCTACAACTCACCGTCTGGAGGACAAATGGGTCAATTCCCAGTGTTTTCCTTTCTCTGGAAAACGCTGCGGGCTATAGGAAAAGCCTGCCTGTGCCTGGAAAAAAATGCCAGAATGTCAACTCTGCTCACGGAGGTCATGAGCAAGGCTGTTCAGTTTGCCATTTTCCCACTGGAAGTCCAATCAACTGATTTATGAGTACTGTAAGAATTTCCAGACGAACATACTCTCATTCAACCCTTGCTAACGCAGAATAAAATTAAATTAAGTCAGTACTACAATCTTCATTTTTATTCCAATATAAATACAACTAATTGACATTACTGCCTGTCACTGGTTCTTTACTCTGTTGCATCTGAGCACATGTGAGTGTTGGAAATGAGAAAAAACCAAACCAAACCAAACTCTTCAGCTCCACTCCACAGAAAAACAAGGAAAACAATTTGCTATTGCCCCAAACTATCTATTGTCTGTCTCCCTTGTTCTGGCTGTATTGTGTTACATTAATTCTGTAACACAATATACCACTTGCACTACAGCCAAAAGCTGCTATCTGGACACTATGAAGGGAAATTAGGGAAGTTCAATCAAATGAGTGCCACAGCTTATAAACTGTAAACATACACCATACAGAGCAGGGAAAAAAAGGTAAAAGTAGCAACACTCCTCTAGAAAGATATTACAGAAAGACTATTCCTGTGGACTGGAGAAGTAATGTCTAGATATTTTATTTATTTGTTTAACCAATTAACTTAACTTTTACCCTGCTCTTCTACTCTGGCAAATATTTAAGGTGACTAACAACATTATTTTCATTTGAATGATAGTGTGAATTGAACAAATTCCTGAGGAAAAATGGACTTTCTATGGCAGGGAATATCCATACCCATAATTATAGAGCTGCTTGTTGAATAATGTCAATGTCAGGACAATAAGAAATTGAATTGATGTATTAAAGATACATACAAAACAAGTTTTGAGCATGGCAAAGTAGTTGTCAAGAACATCTCTACATTTTGCATTCTTTTGGGTTGTGTAATTTCAAAATATTTCTAGCAGTGAAAACAATTTTATGGCATAGGCTAAAAAAATCAGCTCCCAGATCATTAAATACATCTTTTTATCAGGCATCATTTGTGAGAAAATGAATTAATAAGCATTAATCCAATGATATAAATGATTATAGAATCACAATTAGTAGCATTCCATTTTGAGTAAAGTAAAGTAAAGGTTCCCCACGCACATTTGTGCAGTCATGCTCAACTATGCTCAACTATGGTGCTCATCTCCGTTTGTTAGCCAAAGAGCCAGCATTGTCTGAAGACGCTTCCGTGGTCATGTGGCCGGCATGACGTGTGCGGAACACTGTTACCTACCCACCGAAGTGGTACCTATTAATCTACTTGCATTTGCATGCTTTCGAATTGCTAGGTTGGCAAGAACTGGGGCTAGTGCGGGAGCTCACTCCGTCACGCGGGGCTAGGGTCTCGAACCTCCGAACTTGCAATCTTCTGATCAACAAGCCTGGCGTCTTACCCGCTGAGCCACCACGCCCCTAAATTTTGAGTACTATAGTATAAATTAAAGTTGTTATCTTTTTTCTTGGCAATTAATGGAAGATAGAAAAATAAAATTATAATAATTTAGAAGCATAGAAAATTATTTCACTAATTTTAATTGGGAGCACTATCTTTAATGCTATGAAAATTATAGCATTAATTTATTACCTGTAGACGTTCAGATATTATAGAACTACAAATCCCAGCAGCTCCAGCCTGAATGGAAAAAGTTAAAGGATGATAGAAGTAGCCAGCCAACAACATCTGGAGGACCACACATTTCCCGCTTTGCTTATAAATAATAATTTATGAAGCAGAATTGTGTGTGTCTACGTGTGCATGCATAATATAAGATGAAGAATAATTAGAATAAGACTGAAGCTGAGATTAAATAAAATACATATAAAAAGACTGAGTTGACAGAGAGATTCAAAACTAAAAATAAATCACATGAATTTGGACTTCTTATTAAGGTTCTGGAAGATGTCAACTTTTTCAAAAAATAGATCTTCGATTTCTTTGCATAACTGAAATATATGAGTATATTTTGACAAATCCAATTAATGCACACACACACGCACGCGCGCACACTCCCACACACCCAAAGAAAGGATGCTAAATGTTCCCAAAAGTTGATTAGATACTAGAATTTAATCCCATTTGATAAAGGTATATGTAGTCCTCGCTTAACATATACTCATTCAGCGACTGTTCGAAGTTATGATGGCACTGAATGAGGGGTATTTACAACAGGTCCTCATAGTTGTGGCCATCATAGCGTTCCTGCAGTCATGTGATTGCCATTTGTGACCTTCACTGCCAGTTTCCAACAAGCAAACGAAGCCAGCCAGAGGTTGCAAATGATGATCACTTTACTGCGGGACTCTGTGACCGTGTGGGATTCACTTAACAACATCAACTGGGACTGCTGGGACTGCTGTCGTAAGTTGGTACAGTCACATGATGTCACTCTTTACAACCAAGTCGCTTAGCATCAGAGTTCCTAATCCCAATTACTGTAGGTAAGCAAGGACTACTTGTACTGTATTTACTTATCACCAGAGAAGAAGGCATCTAGGCAAAATAAATAAATGTTAACATAGAAGTGTGTGTGTTTGTACACATGATCATTTAAGTATATAAATAATATTTTAATTTTTTTAAAAAATATATATCTTACCACCTTGGAGAAGACTGTTTGCTCTGCCTGTTGCTCAAATGCTGCCTCTCCAGGAAAAGCTTCATTGCCTCCTATTTGCCTTCATATGGTACATCTTTAAAAATGGTTTGGACTAGTTAGCGCTTTCTAGACACCAATTTTCTGTAAAGTAAAACACATGAGCATCTTACTGGCAGAAAGGTGGGTTAGATTAGGAGTATATATTTTTAAAAAAATTATGCAGCCCTGAGAGGGTGGGGTGAAATTAATAACAACTCAGAGGGACTTCTGATTGATGCTTTACATGTCATCGAGCCAATGATGACTCCAGTGACCACATAGATAAATTTTCTCTAAGATGATCAGAGGGACTTTTTCAATAGCTACAAATAAATAAATACATAAATACATAATATTAACAATATTAATAATGTAATGCCATGAGTAGACCGGTTCTTCAGAACCTCTGAGGATAAGGAGAGGACAGAGATTGCCCACATGTGCTCCAGACAGCTGCTTCTCCTTCGGAAGATGAAGGGATTAGCCATCTTGCTCCCAACCATGGTGGAGCCTTTTGAAGGACACTAAATTCGCAAGCCTCACTTTCTAATCACTTTTGGAAATTGCCTATTAACCATCTTAAAGTGATTAGAGACCTTTGGAACGACAAGTTTGAAAAGTTCATTTATTTATTATTTATATTTATATCACCACCCATCTTGCCCAAAAGGGGGACTCTGGGCGGTTTACAGTAAAATAAAATAAAAAAGTTGCTGGGTGAGTTTAGCTTCAACTCTGAACAAAGGAAAAATTAATTACAATCTTAAGAACTTAAAGAATTTGAAATAAACAGCAAAAAGCTAAATAAGATTTTGATCTAAGAAAGTTACAGATAGATTAAGGTAAAGGTAAAGGTAAAGGTACCCCCCGCACATTTGTGCAGTCGTGTCCGACTCTAGGGGCCGGTGCTCATCTCCGTTTGTTAGCCAAAGAGCCAGCGTTGTCCGAAGACGCTTCCACGGTCATGTGGCCGCATGACACGCGCGGAACGCTGTTACCTACCCACCGAAGTGGTACCTATTAATCTACTTGCATTTGCATGCTTTCGAATTGCTAGGTTGGCAAGAGCTGGGGCGAGTGCGGGAGCTCACTCCGCACGCAGGGCTAGGGATTCGAACCTCCGAACTTGCAATCTTCCAATCAACAAGCCTGGCGTCTTACCCGCTGAGCCACCACGCCCCATCAAGATAGATTAAAGGTCCAATTAAATTTGGAATATTGGCTTTTACTATAAGATTTTGGAATTAACTATAAAAAATAAATAGCTTCTCATGGGCACCAGAATTATTTTGCCTATCTTGGCTCATAACAAAGATAAGCGACTTTATGATTTTAGAAACTGGACACTAAACTAGACACTAAACTGGACACTAACTGGACACTGGGACTAAAGATTCTAAGTAGAAGGGGGGAAAAATACAAGCCTGCTTTTGGTGTCAGTTAACTGGGACTTACAAAATGACACAAAATGTCATAACATTGGAAATATTACAGGAGATGTGATGGTCCTGATCCTTCAGCTACTAATTCAGACACTTGCTACAAGCCATCAAGGATATGAAAGAGTTATTTATTAAAGCAAGTGATCATTTCCAATGCAAAGACTAGAATGAGAACCAGCCCACGCCAAATGGTATTTACATCCTCCACCTTTGTAGCAGCCTCCTCTCCAATTGGGGAAGTCACTCTGTGACAGCCCCTCCCTATGCTCTCACCGGTTCCATATTTCCCAGCCACAAATCCTTCATTAACAAGTGGACAGCACCATTCAGACTGGCCTTGGTGTCAGCCGTTCAACTAAACAACCTTAATCAATATTCCTAATGGCCCTGCAGGCATGCCAGACTATTACTACAAAGCATTCCTAACGACCCTACAGGCATATCAGACTACTACTACCCCCCATAACTACGCTGGCAGGATGCTCCATCCTGACAGGAGATCTTTGAAGAATGGAGCCAGAAATTAGTAGCTACAATATCAACAATGTCAGTAATTATGTCTGATTCTATGGATAGATTATGTCCAAAAGATGTTAATGAGGGAATGGCAGATGTGGAGCAAATTTTGTCTGACAAGATAGAGAAAGTACTGAAAATGGAACTACAAATGAAAGGCCAAGAGAATGATTTGGAAAAGGATGCTTTATTGGATATACAAAAGAAACTGGCTGAAGTTTTAAAAATTAAAGGGGAAATACAAATGACAAAGCAAGAGAATGATCTGGAAAATGTTTTCTTATTGGACCTACAAAAGAGGCTTCTTAAACTCTTGAAGAAGTCTGTGCATTGGGATAACGAAGAATTGAACAGAAATCAAATCCTACAACAATATTTGAATGAACTAAAGATTAAGACTGTTAGAAGTAAAAGGAAGGAATATAAAGTTGGCTTATTTGATCAAGGTTAAAATAAGACATTTATTTCAAAAGTTCTGGCAACCCTTTACAGACTTTTTGCTGACACCAGGATTGAAAAGTTGATGTTTTATGGATTTGCTTATAGATAAGGGATAGGGTATGGGATGAAGTGATATCTGTTTGTAACCTTATAGGGGGTGAAGAGTTACTATTTATCTATACTTGTTGTAATGAAGGTTGGAAGTCACTTCTTTATGTATTTCTTTTCTTTTTATCATATTCTTTCTTTTCTCTTTTTTCTCTTTTCTCTTTTCTCTTTTCTCTTTTCTCTTTTCTCTTTTCTCTTCTCTTTTCTCTTGCACTTTTTATTCTTTCTTATTATTCTTTTTTCTTTCTTTAAGTTTAGTTTGTATTAGTTTTTACTATTGAAATCAATACAATACGGCATGGTGGCGTAACAGTTAAGACTGCTGACTGTCGAACGAAAGGATGGCAGGTCGGCAGTTCAAGACCCGGAAGCACCACGTAACAGGGTGAGCTACCGTTCTCGACCAGCTCCTGCCAATCTAGCAGTTTTAAAGCATGTAAAAATGCAAGTAGATAAATAGGTACCACTCAGGTGGGAAGGTAACAGTGTTCCATGCGCCTCGGCGTTCAGTCATGCTGGCCACATGACTATGGAAACATCTATGGACAACGCTGGCTCCCTCGGCCGAGAATCGGAGATGAGCACTGCCGCCTAGAGTCGGATACGACTGGAAGGGGAAACCTTACCTTACCTTTTATTGTAATCAATGTCCTTAATAAAATTATATACAGACAAGCATACCTTTTTTTCTCCAATAAATGGATTATGGGATCAGCATGTCAGGACAGTTTCCTTAAAGATACAAGGCATAACTGTATATCAACAGAAAGCCATCATGTTTGTGTTCCTCTATAAGTACAGGAGGCTGTTCACTAAATTAAGCCTGATGGGCAGTTTGTGTGATTGCAGATCTGGAGCTCTTAATCAGTTATATTGCTGACAAGTTAAACATACTTGGGCTGGAGAGAAGTGATGTGATTGATCCTTTTAAAAAGCCCTTTCAGTGCCAGTAAAGCCAGGAGCAATAAACTAAGTTATAACTTATTTTAAAAGAAAGTCTTTTGTTTCTCTCCATATGACTAACTGTGATTTGATTAAAAAATAAATATAAATCAACCCATGTCATATCATAAATTATAATTTAACACATTATTCTTTCTTAATGGATTGAGCTTGATATACAGTATATCAAAATAGTTTCTGGGTTTCCTTAGGTGATTATCTGTAACAACATAAACTCTACAACTCTTTTGTATATAGAGAGTCATCATGGTAACACAGAGCTGGTTTTTTCTTTTGGCAAGAGTCTACTGTAAGGATGCCATTTTGGGGGACATATTATGTGAAGACCTAGCTCTCTTAAGAATTCTATAATGCTAGGAAAAGTGGAAGGAAGAAAAAGAAGAGGACGACCAGCAGCAAGGTGATGGAAGCACCTTTGGCAAACCTGAAGGGCCAGGTTAGGGACAGACCATCTACAGTATCGTCTATCAATGTAGTCACTAAGAGTCAACACCAGTTTGATGGCACATAATCAATACAGGATACCACTCACAAAAATATTTATTTTGTGGGTGTATAACTCCTTGATTTGTCTCTTTGACTGATGAGCAATGCTTCCAGTTGATGGCTGGTGTTACAGAGGCAAAGCCAGTACTATCATTAGGCAATAGGAGACAGTAGCTGTGACAGCAAGGAGTTAGAGAAGAAAGTTTCATGTGTCCCAACTTAGGCCATTTTTGCACTGCTACCATTTGCACTGGTACCATTTGCATACCGCAATACTTCAAAAGCAGCTTAAAGATTATCTATGATCACCTGCTCTTTAGTCAACCTCACAATCCTGAGAACAAAAATAAAAGAAAATTGTTATGTTCTGAGCTACCATGGATCCAGGAGAAACAAAAAAAATTCCCTTACCACAACCTACTTTAAAAAGAAATAAAATTAATTGCTTTCACCTCCTTTCCACCCTTATCCTTACTTAGGCTGACCATACATACTGTTTTAAACAAGACAGTACCGTTATCTTCACATTTCCCGACCATCCCGTCGTTTTAATATAAATGTCAATTTTGTCCCGTTTTTTTTTAAAAATTAGCAAAATGTCAGGCATGGCAAGATTGATTCAGCTCTGCTCTTAGCTGGTCACTCTCTGCTCTCTGTTTGTTTTATTAAAATGCATTCGGGATGTGATCCCGCCCCCTTTTTTCAAGAGTGAAACTGATTATTTCTCCAGCTCGGCAAGAGAGAGTCTTTCGTTTGGGATTGTGGGAGAGAGAGAAAGAGGGAGAAAAAAAAGCAGCAGGAGGAGGGAAGGCAGAAAGAAGAGAAGCCTCACCAGGTGTGGAGTTTTTGAATCCTCCCTTCCCTGCCTCTCTTCTCTCCCCCCTCCCCTCCTTCCTGCGATCCGTGATGTTACAAAGCCTGTGAGCTGTGCTTTCCCCATTCGCCTCCTGTCAAATACAGTCCCCCTCTACATCTACCTAAATTTTTATATGAGTTCTGTCATTGAAGAATAATTGTTAGCTCAATATGTTCATGTAATAAAACGTTTTCATTTTAATGAAAACAAAAATATTTTTATATATACAGTAATCTGTTTAAGGACCAGCAAATGGATCTTAAAAACTCTTAAAAACTTTTTTTTATCGTCTTACTTTTTTATGAATATGGAATATTACATAAGTTTAACCCCATCCCATTTTTGCCATCCCAATGTCCCGCTTTCGTCACAAGGAAATATGGTCAGTCTATCCTTACTTCATGTTGTATACATTTTAATGATAGTATGTAAAAAAACACACCATGGTGTTGCAGTGAAAAGAGAAAAGGCATAAAGCTACTTTTCTCCTTCAAAAACATGCTAGAATGGCAAAGTGAGTCAAAAGTTTCTGAAAATGGGGAAATGCTGCCACTAACCTCCCAGAACCACAGTATTTCAAAGAGCAGACTATTTGTATTGCAGTTCTCAATACATCATAGCTGAGCCAGTTCCATTAGTTTTCATATCTAGAAGAAGGTGGGGCATTTCTGTTTTCCAAAAGGTTTTGGGCTAGTCCTAAGTGACTCACAAACTTCAGTGAGAGGAAGAACATTAGTAGATGATGTGCTATACATTTTATGAGAGAGTAGTGCTAATCAGTTACGGTTTTTGCCTTTTTTTTCTTACATTAATCATTTCATGATATTTGGGATGAAGCTGTCGTCAGTAAAAGGAGAGATTTATGGAGTAAGTTTCCTCACTGGTTATTACCTCATGTTCTAGAGGTTTTCTGTTCTTGATTAAATCTTGATTCATAGGCTTCCATCATTTTAAAAACATCCTTCGGTAACATTAGTGAGAGGTTCCCATACTGATGTGTGGTTAGGGAGAGGAAACAAAATGCAGGTGTCATGTGTGATTAATAGGGAGCTCTTAACTTTTTAATTCCACTCCTACCCATGGCTCCGATTTACTGAATGATTGTTGTTGTGGGGAAAATAGGATGCAGGATTATCAGGTATGTTCACTGCCTTGAGTTGAATATATATAATACACACACACACACACACACACACATCATGAGCCCCAAGCATTATGCTCATAGTTTTTCCATGCTGCCTGGATTAAGGCCTTTCCTAATAACCATGACTATCCAGATGGTAGTGGTGCCTCTTGATTTATCTCTTCCTGTGAAATCCTCTATCCTTTCATATACGCTAACCATTTGACTTCATGGAGAGAACTACAATTCTCACACAGACCTCTGAGTCACATGGGAAGAGTTGATAAAGCTTCTCATGCTGGTTTAATAAACTGTTCCTATTCTCACAATCCCTTGAATAGCTGTATCAGGCTGGAACTGAAAATAGTCTCCTCTCTGTGGATATTCAGGGATTAACTTTCAGTTTAATTTTTTTGGACAGCTATTATGAAAATGCAAATTAAAGAAATGAAATACATATTCTTGGGGATAACAGAATGCTTTCCTGAAATGAGGAATATGAATGTTTATTTTTAAAGTTACAATTATAGAATTGTAACTTTAAAAATAAACATTCATATTCCTCCTTTCAAGGAGATTTCAACCTTTTCCGGAAGACAGGTTCAACGTACAGTGAGATTTTGCAATTGCTATAAAATAGACACTGCTCTTCGGTTATAACTTGGGTACAACTTTATTCATAGTATGGACATATTTAAGTCAATATACACATAAACCAAGGAGGCCACTGTTCATATTGCTATATCTAATTGAAAAAGTATTAAGTTTTGGATGAGGACAGAAATAAACTATATAATATATATAAGTGTATACAGTATATAGTTATAGTTATCATTCATTGGCGATCACTTGTAGCCGAGTAAGATATTGTTGTTTTATAAAATTTGTGATCAGAGTTATGGAAAAACCAAGAGATAAGCTTGTAGTAAAAATGTTGCTTTATTTAAAAACAAAAGAACATAGGAACAAACCTTGAATCTTCTTTAGCCAAAGAAGGCATGGTTGATTAACATAGCTATTTACATTTAGATAGCAGAGAGCAGAGTGCAGAAGTAAAGAGAACAAAAGGCATTTACACTTTAAACCTTAACTTGACCAGCATCTGAATGGACAGGATTTAGCATGTGACCAAAACACCTAGGCAACAGATTCCCAATATGGGCAAAGCTCAAACAGCTAATTCTGATTGGTCAGAATTCCCAGACTGGCTGGCTCCTAAAGGTAAATTAACATTCCTGAAGAAAGGGGGGTGAACATGTGCTCTCTCTTGAAACTCACAGGAAAAAAGTTTGAGGCCTGGCTTTTTAAAAACTCAGCCTTCCATATTTCTTGACATAAAAAATATATACAACATAAGATTGTCTTCCAAGGGTAAAATTTTAACAGTGGATCCGTAAGTGGCTGTAAAGGCCAATTCTGGATCCGCACAACCTCCCACAATGAGGGCATAGATTTCTGGGTGGGAGATGGTCATGATGAGGGTTTGCTTGACGTGCCTTCCTTTTAGCTCTTTTTTCCCTTTCACCCTGTACTCGTGCTTCTTCAAAGTCCATAGCGCCTTTAATAAAGGCTGACCTCCAATTGAAACGCTCATGAGTTAGGGCTTCCCAGTTCTCAATGCTGATATTACATTTTTTAAAATTAGCTTTGAGAGTGTCTTTGAATCTCTTTTGCTGTCCACCAATATTCCGTTTTCCATTCTTAAGTTGGGAGTAAAGTAGCTGCTTTGGAAGACGATGGTCAGGCATTCGAACAACATGGCCGGTCCAGCGAAGTTGATGTTGGATGATCATTGTTTCAATGCTGGTGGTTTTCGCTTCTTCTAATACGCTAACATTAGTCCGCCTATCTTCCCACGTAATTTGCAGAATTTTTCGGAGGCAGTGTTGATGGAATCTTTCAAGAAGTTGGAGGTGGCGTTTGTAGAGGGTCCATGTTTCACAGGCGTACAGAAGGGTTGGTAGTACAATGGCTTTGTAAACAAGCATTTTGGTCTCCCTGCGAATGTCCCAATCCTCAAACACTCTACGCTTCATTTGGGAGAAAGCTACACTCGCAGAGCTCAGGCGATGCTGAATTTCAGCGTCAATGTCGGCTTTTGTAGATAGATGGCTGCCGAGATAAGAAAAGTGGTCGACATTTTCTAGTGACACACCTTTAAGCTGGATTGATGGCGCTGCGGAGGGATTGGTTTGAACTTGCTGGTAAAGCACTTTGGTTTTTTTAATGTTAATCGAGAGGCCGAGCTTTTCATATGCTTCTGCAAAGATGTTTAGGATAGTTTGAAGATCTTCCTCGGAGTGTGCACAAACTACGTTATCATCAGCATATTGAAGTTCTATAACAGAAGTTGTCATTACCTTATTTTTTGCTTTCAGCCTACTAAGATTAAAAAGCTTTCCATCTGTTCGATATATAATTTCTACACCAGTAGGAAGTTTCTCTTCAACAAGGTGCATAATCATAGCGATGAAGATAGTTAATAAGGTTGGAGCAATAACACATCCCTGTTTAACACCGGATTCCACTTTAAATGGATTGTTCTGAGAGCCATTGTTATCCAGGATTGTTGCCATCATGTCGTCATGGAGTAGCTGCAAGATGTTCACAAATTTATCAGGGCATCCGATTTTCAGAAGGATGGTCCATATAACTATAAAATAAACTATATTGCAAGCCATTCCAGAGAAGTAATAGCCTCTGGTAACTCTGGAGACTGGGTTACATATATACACCATATTTAAATTGGTCTCCCAGAACTACTATTCTCTGTGCCAATGGCCTCCATGAATTTGAAATTAAATTCGGTGATATGAATATTTTATCTGTATATTGATCTGGCATTGCTCTTTTACACATGCAAGATCTCATACCAAAGTACTAGACTTTGTGTCAATATGTTATAGACTGTTAAAACAAGATTAAATAAGCATTAGTCTGGTATTATTTCTAAAATAATCTGGAACAGTTTCCTCAACCAACTGTGGTGAGGAAACCTCCTCTTCATTATTAAGAAAGGGGGAAGGCGTGTACAGTAACTCAGTGGTAGAGAACATGTTTCCACACCATACTCTAAAATTCTATCCCTTATGTCTCCAGGAAGTATTAGAAAAAAAATCTTGTCTGAAATTCTGAAGAAATTCCAGCAGCCAATGCTGGCAACACTCAGAAGAAAATGATACAATTAGATATTCTCCAACTAGGGATATAGAAATTTTTGTTGAAAATTGCTGAAAACTAGAGGAAGAAACTGATATAGAAAAAAGAAATAATATATTTATAATTTAATTTTGTTTTAATTTAAAAAGGAACTCAAAAGACAAAACTTCCTCTCTCCTCTTTTTTCTTTTTTTCAGGTGATATTTTGTGATATCTCATGAAAGGCATAAAACTCTGAGTCTGATTTAGAGCAAGAATCCATCATTCTGATGTATGAAAATCTGAGTAAAAGCAAAGAAGCCATGGAGTAGTTGTTCTACTCTGTTCTTATTGCTGTAAGAAAAAAAAGATTGCTTTGGGGACTAGATTTAACAGTTCTGAGAGATAAAAAGAAATGATTTAATCACATCTTATTATGAACTGACAAAAATGGATGCAGTTTAAAATTCATCCCAAACTGATGTGGGCTGTTTTTTTTACTATTTGCACAACTTTGTCTATAGGACTGAGGGTTCAGAGGTCACGCAAAACCAAAAGTTAATCAGTGTTTGCCTTTTTTGGCCAGTCACTAGGCACAGACAACTTCACCACTACACCACCACATCATCTTACTGAACTTTAACAACTCTGGGCATCCTGCATGACATTGAAGAACAACTGAAGTACTGCTGATCATTCAGGAGCCTGGTGTTCAGTGAGAACATGCAGGATTAATGAAGCTGTTTGTGCAGCCAATACATGATTGGTCTGATTTAAAGAAAATGATTTAAAGAAACTTACAAACCCACAAAAGAAACCACACTTTCTTTTGTGGGTTTGTAAGTCAATCCTCTACTAACTGGGGGGTGTTTACTCATGCCTTGTTATCCCAGGGACAGCGCTATCCCTACACATTTCTATTGCCTGTTTTATGCACTCAGTAACCCATGCCTGAACAGAACTACAGAGCTACTGTATGTGAGCATCTGGCACTGCATGCATTTGTTTTGTGTTCACTACAGAATATAGTAGATGTCACAAATGCTATTGTGTAAATCATGTAATGATTTAATGATAAGCTGAGAATGGTTATAATGCATGGACTATAACATGAATTGTCATTGATAACAGTCATCAGCATACAGCATGTTTCTGTACAAAGTTATAAAAGAACAGGTGGTACACCTCTTTTATGACATTGCCAAACACTTTATAATATAATATCTTTTAAAAAGCATTCCAAGGAACAGTAAGAGCACTGCTGGGTGCCTGTTATACAATAAGGCCACATTGTGATCCAGTATCAATTTAGAAATACAATGCAAGATTATCTCAGCTGAACTGAAAACACACTACTGTAGTCAACTCTTTTTCTTGCATTAGTGAAACTGTAGGAACCAGCCTCTTAGGGGACTATAAAGACTTCTGTACTTCTTCTTTGAGACTCCCCGTGATTGGTTTTTCTTCTATGAAATATTCCAGCAATGTTGCATTCTTCTGATTACCTCTGTATATCCAAAGAAACCAAATTACTTCTTTGATTCTGGGCTTCATTGGCTGTTCTAATTTGCCTAATATGGTTTATTCTAACTTTCACTTTTTAAGGAAGACCCTTTGCTTAGGAAAGGAGATTTGCTCTCAGAAAAGATGGTTTGTCCAAGGCCATTCATGGAACATGCTTAACTGAATCAGTGTAACACTCAGCAGCTGCACTCACACAACATGCTAAACCTGTTTATTTTTAATCTAACCTGTTAGTGGCTTAGCATATTGTTCCATTCAGATCCATTTGCTTAGTTTATGCTTCAATGTATTTCGTGAACCTAGGGCAATGAATACATTCATGATGCAAATGAAGCGTATTATGTAAACCTAGCCAGTGAATTCCTTACAGAGCATAAATCTGATCTAGGTTTCCCTTCCCTTCCAGCTTATATTCAGAGAGAAAATATTGGCATGTTTAAAAGTCCCCCTACATTCTACTATTAACTAAAATAAAATAAAATAATGTTACTTTAAAACTTCAGCTCTTAAATAGTAAAATTAGAGGAATGTTTTTGGTAACATTTATTTTTGTAGAATGCTAAGAAATTTGCTATGATATTTAAAGAGCAAAACAGATAACATTATCTAATCTAGGAGATGTGATGCAATAAACAGAAAATTATGAAGTGGGAAGAAGTATGATTAGAGAAATATGAACTTTACAACAGGTCCTTCAGTTGTTCACCTTTTCTTTCTAGCTTTGTTTAATCATGACTTACTTAAAATACAAATAATATTTATTTGGAAGACAAAAGTTGTTTTGGAGATAAACCAGAGAATCATGTGACTAATCATAAAATCAAAGTTGAAAGACATCTCAATCACCAACTGGGCCACCCTTCAAGCAAAATAAAATAATAGCAGCAATTTAACATTTCTGTTTTGTTTTAAAAAAAATTCTTACTTGTTACATTTTTTTTTCCATAAGTTTTATTAAATTTTAAAATACATATTAAGAGCTAATACAAAAGAAAAGAAATAGAAATACAAAGTAAGAAAAAGGAAAAGAAAAAGTGAAGTCAAAAAATAACAAACAAAGAAAATATAGAAAATAGATGTCCTCCAATTTATCCTTGAACTTTAAGTACAACAATTAACTTTAAATGTTAGTCCTTCATACAATACACAGAAACTTTTCTTTGTCATATACCCTATGATTTCTATAATCCAATCTTCTGTTCTTCATATAGGTTTCGCCTTTCTTGATATCTTCCAACAATCCATCTCTGGTTTCTACTCCTTTGAATAGTAATCAAATGTTCATTGTTGCATCAATTAAATGTTTTCCATTTACTCTTTCCATTTTTACATCTATATTTATATCTTCAATAAAGTCCAATTAGTATAACAAATAAAGGCCTTATCTACGTCTAATAAAATACAGTATATTCTGTTCATGTTATGACTATATATTCCATTAATACATAATCTAACATATTACATAACATAATACATAATATAGCAAAAATACAAAACCTAACATAACATATAACCTAATACATACAACATATTCTTGTAATAACCTACATTCTAATTCCATCTCATCATCTCATTGTCTTCTCATAAATGTGTCTCCAGAAAGAGTAATATATAATATCAACATATTTATTTATAATCTTGTATCTTACACTTAAAATATCATGTTTTTATGCATCTGTACAGTTTCTCATATCTGTGCTTACTCTGTGTACAATACCAAATCCGCATTTTCATTAACCTTGCATTCCAAATCAATATCAATAAATCTCCTGTTTAGGTTATGCCAATATCACAATATGCAACTTGTTTATTTCTGTAACTCATGCGGGATGTCAAAATGTTTATTTTGCCATATCTATCAATTTGCATATTAAAATCTTCCTGTCTCAGCTGCCACAGTGTATTTATGCCCAAACATTTAATAGACCACTTCCTGTAAAATATCATAATCTTCTTCTGTACCAATACATTCAAAGTCCTCTTTCCCTGTTTCTCTACTGGTTCGAAAGGTCTTTCCTCTGTTTCTAAATCTGTCCCTTGTATCTTCTGTTCCTGAGCCACCAAAACTATTAATATACGTTCTATGGATTTCTTAATTTGCAAAAAATTTTTGCTGGTTTCTTCCTTAAAATCCTGAAGTGCTGTGAGAAATGCCATTATTTGTTATTCAAACCGTAATCAGCTGCCGTAGTCAAAACAAAAAATTTTCTCAGGGAGCAGGGAACAGCTGTTCTATTATTTATCAATAATGTCTATTTCTTTAAGTGAGAAAAGCTTTTAAAGTAAAAGATGAAAAAATTCCACAGAGCAGTATTTCAAACAGTTTGTAAAAGGAAAGATGAAAATATATTCCAAATGAAAGATAGTCCTTTCTAAAAAAAAGTAGAAAAAGAAAAAAAAAAGGTAAAGAGGCACACATTCTCTATACTTTATTCTTTATTCTTCTTTATTCTTCAGGCTGCAAGCTGCTTAACCCAAACAAACAATTTCTCAAAAGTTAGTTAGTTTGTCGAGTGAGAAATACCAACAAAGTCTCTTAAGTCCCAATTTCTCTGATACAAAAGAAAGGTAGAAAAATACAAACTTGTTCACTATGTTGCCAAAATAAAATCTATCAAACTTCCACCAAAATTAATTATAGCAAAGAAAACACAAAATTAGCCAACATTTTGAACGAAGTCCAAAGATAAATTTTAGATAATAAAAATGTACTAATCTAAAAAAGAAAACTAATATAAAGTGGTCTAAAAGCTGGCTGTCACTCTTGTGTCTCCCAAGAGACTTACGTTCTCTGCAGAGCTAGGATCCTCTTTCGGCCATTTCACTGCATTCACCCCCGTTCTTCTCCGCGGTGGAAACAACAAAGAAAAACAGGAGTGGGCAATTACAATGGCTCTGTGAGCAATCTTCTGGTTCCCCCTTCTCCAGGGGGAAACTTCAGTGGTCTGTAGACCCCTGCAAACAAGATAGAAAGTTAGCCAGGTCTCAGAGCTCAGAGCTCTGAGAAACTCTGACTTGTCGAGCTGCCAGCCAGGCTTGGAGTGGTTACTTGTTACATATTGATGTCCTTGGTTTTAATGTGTTTTATGGTAACATGCGGTACTTTCAAAAGTTTAGTCTTTTGGTGAACCTATGTTTTTATTTGTTGGTTTGTTTCATTCATAATAATACAATGGTTTTTAATTTTTTTGTTTTTACTTTCACTAATGGTGATCACAGTGTTTTCAGTTATTTGAAAAGTGATATAAAATATTTTAAAAAATAATTAGCAGTCAGATCAGGACAAATTTGTGTTTTCACACAAGGCTCAGTAATGAAATATATGAGGAACTTATTTTTAAAGTGATTACCTTGAACCTAATAATCTCCTCTTTCTAAATCAGGTAACCTGGAAATTTCTGAGAAATTTCTGAAAACCCAGTGACTTAATGTCTAATACAGAGCTTTCCAAACTGTGTGTCGCAATACATTAGTGTGTCGGCTGCAGTGTCTGGGTGTGTCGCTGCTGCTGCTGCCTCCAAGCCCTGACAGGATTCCGCGCAGGTCCTAGTGCCTGCCTTGTGCCCTGCTGTAAGAGTGTGTCACGAAATGATGCCCTGCTGTAAGAGTGTGTCGCGAAATGATGTATGTTTAAAAACTGTGTCACCAACATGAAAAGTTTGGAAAACTCTGGTCTAATAGGTTAAGTTTCACTGAAGTGAAACTGAAACTTAAGTTTCACAATTTTCACTCATATTTTTTAAAAATAAAAAGACATATTACTTTTAAATATTTTATTTAGAATTTAATTTTGCTGAACTTTGATTTAGTCATGAGCATAACTAGAACTAGCTATATCAAATTTTGTATATAAACTTTGGATGTTCTTTCAAATCTGATAAAAAATTTTAAGCCAGTGACTTAGTTTTGAAAGCTCAACAAAGCTCAACATTGAGCATATTTAGTTATAGGAGCAGGGTCCCATCAAGGTGAAGTTTTTCAGCTTGATGGGGTTCAAGTGAGAAACTAAGGGGGAAGGAAGTTCACTCCAGCATAGTCAATTTTCTACCACCAGAGTTTTGCCTCTTGATCAGGGATTCCAGGAAATCTTTGTTTAACCAACAAGGTCTGAAAAGGTTGAAAAAACCCTGGTTGAGGCAAAGTTGCCTTCCTTCAGTAGATAACAAGATTGCAGAAGGATTAGAGGACCACTCTAAATAGATATTTCTCCCAGGATTGAAACAACAGAACAGGGCTGTTGACTTCATGCCCTACCCTGGTTTCCCAGAAACATCCTGCTGGCAGCAGCTGATATAGCAACGGTTTACTACAACCTTGGCCAACTCGTTCAGGTTTTTGTTTACCATTCACCAGCCTAGATGTCAGTGTCAATTAAGGTGGGCCGAAAAATAAACTTCACAAAGAAAATTATATGTATATAAAAAGTAGTGTACAGCAAAACAGGTACAGCACACAAAATGGCTCTACAATATAATTTTTCAAACATACACTTTATTGTTTGTAGCAGGGTAGCTATTAAGGTTTAACTCTCTTTTTATTGTTTTTCTTAAAATGATAAACTACTTTAAATGTCTTCTGAAAGCCAGAACAACTGTTATAAACTAGATGAATAAATCAAGATGAAAAAGTTTAATGGAGCCAGAACATAGATTGTAATGGTGCCGACCTTTTAAACTCTACATGGCTTAGGGCCCAAATTAGCTTCTTCCAATGGACACAGACTTTACTTCCAACATTCCTCAATTATATTATTCTTTATCATCTATATAAAATGATAGACACTCTGAGTCAAAGCAAAGCCAATGAAACTTGTAAGAAAGATGTTAATGATTTTTTTTAAAAAATCCTCTTCTACTAACACCCCCTTTTCATGGTAAAATCTTCCCATCTTTTTATTGTTGCCTAAAAACAATATTGCAGTTTGTTTTAAGCAGAAGGTATTTTTGTAATTATTTTGACACCAAGATGCTATGCTTTAAACACAATGTGGAAACATTTCTGAAGATGACAATTGTGAAAATTATACTAGTTATTACATATATGCCTCTATTTGTATTTGAACTACTCCATAAATACTCAGGCCCATATTCTTCTATTATGGATTTACTAGCATTATATTAATACAAAAACAAAAAAAAGCTTCCAAAAAGTAACCAGTTATTAGGGAGAAAACATAATTAAGACAGGAATGTTCTTAGAATGTTGACTAGAATAAACATGTGATGATTCCCCCCCCCCCCCACAACCACATAAAATAATGAAAATTGCTTCTGAATGAAGAAATAGTCTGAAAGACATAGTACATTTTTCAATAAATACGGTATTTCTGATCCATAGAACCTAGGTGATTAATCTTTTTCCTTAACTGATATCAACCCCAATGACATGTTTTATAACAGGTGCCACTTATATTCCTTCTTTAATTAACTGTTCAGAAATGGACAACCCGTAGCACCTTAGTAACACGTTGCCTTCCAACACCTACATTGCTTCCCAAGAGCACCCCCAGGTGTTTTGCTATGTGATTTCCTCAACTGTTTTGCTAACATTAGATTTTGTGTGGTTTATTGCTATTGTTATTGACTGTTTTTACTGTTGCATTTTAATTTTATGTTTCCCACCCAGAGTTACTGTTGCGAGATGGGCAGCCATGTAATGACTGAAATAAAATTAATTTTCCAAGGTAAATGGAAATAGAATTGGGCATATTGTGAAATTGCAAGTATTCGAAATATAGAAAACTTTCTTGTCTATTGGTTTTAGCAGGACCTACATTTAAACTAATAGAACATTTAGTCCTATACAGTACATACTTAAAATGTGGGTACATACGCCGTCCATTCAGATTAGTGGGCTACCTTCTGATAAATGAGCCTAGGATTACATTGTTACTCTGAATCCATCCAAGAATATCAAATACTTCTAGATAAGCTTCTAACTAAACACAAAGGAGCAGACTCTGTACTATTATTCCCTTTTCATTTTCTTAAGCAAATTTTAAAATGGCATTTGTAATATATAAATATTACAAATTTATACATTTTGTATCTCCCATTTTAAAATGCAAATAATGCAACATGGTTACAAAAAACTTGCAGAAACACCATATAACTAGTTTTGGAAATAAAGTAAAAATTAAATCTGGGAATGAGTGGAAATAATTTGTTCTGAAACAGGGATTTAAAACTTATTTAATGGGAAATAGGGAACAAGCATTATAAAGATGAATCAGACAGTATCACTATGTACTGTTCTACCGTACCCCAATTGATTGAAACTG
Organism: Charina bottae; assembly: GCA_023362775.1. Classification (NCBI taxonomy): domain Eukaryota; kingdom Metazoa; phylum Chordata; class Lepidosauria; order Squamata; family Charinaidae; genus Charina; species Charina bottae. The sequence continues at coordinate 53,372,479 of JALMGJ010000006.1, forward strand.
CATCAGGCCGGAGCACATGATTAAGAAATCACATAACGTTGATTCTTTCCCTGGAACTTTAGATGAGAAAACCTATAGCATAGAGTACTTATTCATATATGTTGCTTCTCTTTTAAATGATGGAACTATGACATCTTTTATGTTCCTTCCGAGATCCCAATTCAACATACACACATTTTTCCTCTTTGTTTCAGTAAGTAGAAAGATGGAAAATGGAACAAGGAAGAAATATAGCAGAAAACACACGGCTGTGTTGTCTCTTCAAGCTGCAGTTCTGTTACAGAAAGAGATACAATCTCTAGGTTGTGTCTTAACAACCCTATCCACATGTCTAATGAAGTATTATTTATATCATATGACACAGTTTTAAGATAAACATCTATGAAAACTAAGCAACCCTAGTTAGATAGATTTAAACCAATAATTAAACTGGCCAAAAATCTTACATTACTCTTTTATTTTTATTTTTTTTCAGAACTGTTTCTTTATATTAGGAAGAAGTCTGGAAAATTGATGCCTTTTTAATGTCATTATTCTGATTTTTATAAAGAATGTGGCATTTATTTGAATGGTGTGTTCTTCCTTGATAATATTTTACCAAACATTGCCTTTATTACCTAACTTCTGAAGGGTTTCAAACACTGAACCGGTGCTTGAATTTGATGTCTTTATTAGACTTCTCATGTCAAGCTTCTGAAAAATCACTGATCTTGTGAAATATTTCTCCAAAATGGTTCCATCCATGATTCAGTATTTCATACTAAATGTGCTTAATGATCCATCTGTGTATTATCCAATCTGTGCTTTTCATCAGTTTATTTGTCCCACTGAGAATTTCTTGAATAAAACTTTACGCAGTGTTTTGAGTTGACTTTAGATTCTTAAAAATTGTTAGAATTTTTTTTATTTCCTTACCAGGTGTTTCTGAGCTGGGATCAAAGAAACAGGCAGTTGCATGAAATTAAGTTATTTTTCACCCAAGAGCAAAAGCAATGACAGCAAGCTGTTAGTGTAGGAATTCTGGGATGGTAGTACCAGAACTCCACGCAGCTTCTTATTAGTATATAGCAGAGTAGAAGCATTCCCATAAACTTGCACAAGGCTTAATCAGTTCAAAACACAAAATAAACACACTTCACACGTTAATGTAAAGTTACATAAAAAAGAGTTTACAATTTTATTGTAACTCACAGTTCCTTAGTAGAAACGGTCCATGCATGCAAGCAAGAAGGTTCTGACCAAACCCACATGCTTCTTTAATGTGGCCTTGCTGTATGGAAGTATGAGAAACACGTGGACAGCCATAGAAAGGCCATCCTCCCTGGTGGAGATTCAAGCAGAAAGAGAAAGAGAAGGGAACAGGGAACAGGAAACCAGGATTCAGCCCCTCCCACACAAAGCAAGTAAGATTAGATTACAGAAGAGGCTGCCTCCTCCTTCAAGCTTGTGTGAGACGTGCTTGGTTGAAACCCGATCTCTAACAGTTAGGTGGGCGATCGCGCAGGACCCCCTCCTTACAGCACATTATATACATTCCATTCACCTCCTCCTTTTCAGAATACCACCCCTTATTCAGTTACCCATACTCCACTTTAACCTCATTCCATATTAGGAATTTCCTTCCTTCACTCTATCTTAACATCATTCCATATAAGGAACTTCCTTCCATCCTTGCTAGGGCCCCTTGACTGTTATTAAACAATATCTTTCCTCTGGAGAAGCTATCTTTGAATGTACACCTTATCATGTTTCTATGGGCATAGCTATCTATCAAGGTCTGTTAGAAAGGAAGAGTAAGAAAGCCAACACAACTCTTCAAGAAAATGTAACATGGTTTCAGAGCCAACGTAAGAGTGCAAATGTTTCTAATACTGTATATTAATACTAAATATAAAATATATAAAACATAACTGGGTATCGGGTATATTCTTATGCTGATACCATTTTTGTTCTTGTTTCTGACAGAAAATGGAATCTTGCCAAACTGAAATGTTGTGTTCTGTTACAAAAATAAATATTGCTGGGCAGTTGGAGGTTGCTGTCAGAATCCAACTGACTTGCCTGAATTTGTAGCCTATCAAAATGTTGTGGAGAAACACTAATCAATTTATTTATTATTTACATATTCACTTTTATATATTGTTTTCCCCTTCCTACTGTGACTCTCAGTGGAATACAATCTCCTTGGTTTCTTCCGTATGCTCTCGGCCCTGCATTAAAAGCCAGTGATGTCATGTTCCTCACATCACATTATTTAAGTGCAAAGGATTCTTCCATGACAGTGAAGGAATCCATTCTACTTACCCCTGCCATTTCCCCATTTCTCTTTCAGTTGACAAGGATGGTCATTTATCTTAGCTATGAAGATAAGATCCACTTGCTTGGAAGTAAATCCCACTGAATAAAATGGAACTTATATTTGACTAGGCATGCATATGATGGGGTTGCAGATCATTCACTGTTTTACCTCCTGAACTTATGCTTTTTGCTGAAATAATTGCTAATGCCAAATAAGCCATTTAATGTTATCGACTACATAATTCAACGCAAACTAAAATGTGCTTCACAAATAAAAATGAGCATGATGAAACAGCATTTAAATTGACATGTTCAAATAACTAATGTCATATTCAATGTGCTATGGTACCATTAAGCCTATAATAAAGATGTAATTTGTATCATTTTGTTCTACAGCAGGAACATTAAGAAAGAGCACACTTCTGAAGAACCTTAAAGAAGGTTTATACTTTAAATAAAGGAAACCCAAGACCCATCCCATCCCCCAAACCAGGACTTTTTCTCTTTTGGAGAGTTTTGACCCTTAAAGAATTCATAGCCTAAAAAGCAAAAAAGAAAAAACACAAGAAAAAGAATTTTAAAGATTACATAAGAAGTGACTTCCGACTTTCAACAACAAGAATATATAGCAATTTCCATAATTCATCCCTTACTCTATATCAAACCAAGATCAAGATCACATTATTTCTATAATTCAATCCATCAGCACACATAGAGATCACTAAATAATTGCTTCTTCCTATGTATGTATGTATGTATGTATGTATGTATGTATGTATGTCTAAACCAGCTTCCCTCCCCTAAATATCACCTTTATTCAATTATTTCCTTCCTAACACTATTCTATATATTTCTGTCTACTATAAAAAATATATAAAAACATATAAATTGTCTACTTTTATAATTAGTAATATTACAACAATTTTAGCTCTATTAAACCATATAAATCTTAAAATTCTAACAAACCTTATAAAGAAACCAGTAAATCATAATCCACATCATTAGAAAGACATAAAATCATTAAAAAAACCTCAATGTCAATCCGATTAAACATTCTTAAATTTTTACCCCTCCTCGAAATATGTCAAATCATTTATATAGCTCTATTTTACACACAAGGCATTTTTCATACAGAAATCAAACAGCCCAACTGCCCCCCTTAAAAATTCAGACTTCTCAGCAAATTTCCCACAAAACAAGTTCTCTTCTCTCCCATAACAATCCCTCAGAAATCCATAACAATGCCCCAGAAAAACTTTCTGTGTAATCTGCGGCTCAAACTGTTGCATTACCTCCTCCATCACCAAAATAGTGTAGTGTTCACCTGGCATTACTTCAATCTCACTGTCAGTGGAAAAATCTCCATCTTTGCCAAAATCTCCATCTTCCTCCATAACATCTTCAGTGAGATGACACACTTTAGAAATAATCTCTTCCCCAATGTCCTGAATATTCTGCAGAATAGCTTGACGACACTCTGAGAAATTCTCTTTAAAAGTCTGCTAAAGCTCACAACGGAACTCTGAATCTCCTTGAAATCCTCCATTTTTCAGGCAGTAAATTATGGTGCCCCCTGAATACTTGACTCACGCAGATAGGAGCTAATAGGTTAATAGAAGACTCCAAATGAAATTGGCAAGAGAAAATGCACTAGCAAGCGGATCCCAGATAAAGTGAACAGAAAGCTGAAGATTCAAAACAACAAATCCAGCGTTTAGGAAAATACTCAATCCTTCAAATTCAGTACAAAAATAATGACAGGGAGGTAATTATATATTATCAGTCTTCCTTAGTCTTTAAATGGGAAAAACAAGCCAAAACTTAAAAAAAAAGAAAAATTAATTTAATTCAGAAATAACGATAAGCACCAAGAGATTCGCTTCTTCTTGATGTAGAAAGCCTCTCTTGGGGTACGTAAACTTAAAAATATATAAACTGGGTGATTTAGAAATGGGTGGTCTGACCTACTGTCCCTTTAAGACTGCAAACGTGGCTAGGAAATGATGGCATCCCCTGCCTCCTGTCATCTCTTACCAGATTGTTGAGAACTGCGGTTCTCAGGCTGCAAGACGGCATTTAGGAGAACAAATGGGGTAATTCCGAGCTTTTTCTTCGCATGAAAAAGCTCTGGGCTCCAGACAAAAGCCTGTTAAGCCCGGGAAAAAAAGCACGCGTTGCCAGCTCTGCCTGCAGCCTGTGGACACAGCTGCTCAGTTGGCTATGTTCCCACTGGAAGTCAACATTCAAGATACTTTAGAAGGTATTTCCTACCTACAAGAACCTCTAGTACTATTCTCTTCGATTGGTACCTCTAGTACTAAAAGATGAAGTTAGATCAGCACTGTGGTCATTTTTAAGTCAAAATGTTACAGGAATTGATGGAATATCTACAGAAATATGGCAAGCATCAAAATAAGTAAAAGTTCTAACCAACTATGCCAGCAAATCTGGAAAATAACATCAACAGGAGAGTCTACATATCAATACCAGGGAAAGGAGATTTAATAGGATGTGGAAACTATACACAATACCCTTAATTTCACACATTAGGAAAATAATGTTTAAAATCATCCAACACATATTAGAGCCCTACATATAAAGTGAAATGCCAGATGTTCAAGTTGGTTTTAGAAGAGACCAAGAAACAAGAAACATTATTGTTGATGCATGCTGGATAATTGAGAAAGCCAAAGAATGCCAAAAAGAAATCAATATGTGCTTCATTGATTATAGAAAGGCCTTTGTCAATGATGCCAAGATATGGAAAGTTATCAGGAAAATGGGAATCCTAGAACATTTCATTATATAATGTGAAACCTATGCACAAGTCAGTAAGCTACACTCTAGAATCCAGACTCTAGATCAGAGCTTTCCAAACTTCTCATGTTGGTGACACACTTTTTAGACATGCATCATTTCAGGACACACTCTTACAGCAGGGCATCATTTCGCGACACACTCTTACAGCAGGGCGCAAGGCAGGCACTAGGACCTGCGTGGAATCACAGCAGGTTTGGAGGCAGCAAGGCACAAGGCAGGCACTAGGACCTGTGCAGAATCCTGGCAGGGCAGGTTTGGAGGCAGCAAGGCACAAGGCAGGCACTAGGACCTGGGTGCAAGCCAGGAGGCAGCAGCAGCTACGACACACCCAGACACTGCAACTGACACACTAACGTGTCCCGACACACAGTTTGGAAAGCTCTGCTCTAGATCATAGCTTTCCAAACTGTGTGTCGCGACACATTAGTGCAGGGCTTTCCAAAGTTTTCCTGCGGCGACACACCAACCACTGTTGGTGTGTCGCCGCAGGAAAACTCGGAAGTGCCGCCGTTGCGGCAGCGCACAAAAACCCGGAAGCGCTGCTGTCGCTTTCAGTTCTTGCACACCGCCGTTGGTGTGTCGCTGCGGGAAAACCTGGAAGCGCTGATGATGATCACGCTTCCGGGTTGTGTGGCGACACACCAGACTGTGTGTGGTGACACACTTTTGTGTCACGACACACAGTTTGGAAAGCTCTGCATTAGTGTGTTGTAACAAAACCCAGAAGTGCTGATGGTGTGTCGCAGCGGTGGCAGCAGCAACGGCAGCGGCGCGCCATCAGCACTTCCAGGTTTTAGCGCAAAACACAAGGCCACCGCTGCCGCTGCCGCCACTGTTGCTATGTCACCAACAGCAGGACTTTGGAAAGCACTGCTCTAGATAGCAAAACAGACTGGCTCCAGGTCAGCAAGGGAGTGAGATAAGGTGTACACTCTCCTCTTATTTGTTCAATATTTATTTATTTATTTATATTAAAATGTTTAAAGTCCCGATACCCAAAGCTGGGTGGTTAGAGCACACTAACAAATACAATCCGAATAAAAACATAAAATAAAATAATAAAATAAATAAAATAAAATAATAAAATAAAATAAAATAAAATAAAATAAAATAAAATAAAATAAAATAAAATAAAATAAAATAAAATAAAATAAAATAATAAAATAAAATAAAATAAAATAAAATAAAATAAAATAAAATAAAATAATAAAATAAAATAAAATAAAATAAAATAAAATAAAATAAAATAAAATAAAATGCAAAAGGAAAACACCATATAAACTAGGCAGCATTAAGGAGATTGTTCAAAATATATGATGAATATATCTTGAGGGAAACTGGATTGGAGGAAGAAATATCAATAACCTTCTCTATGCCGATGATGCCACTCTAATTGCTAAAAATGCAAATGATTTGCAAGCTGTAGTAATGAAAGTCAAGGAGCACAGTAGAAAAATGAGACTAAGTTTAAATATCAAGAAGACCAAACAATTACAATTAAGATATTGAAGTGGTGGATAGTTTCCACCTTTTAGGATCAACTATCAACAGTAAAGGAACCAGCAGTCATGAAATAGGCCACAGACCAACACTTGGTATGGCAGAAATGAAGGCCTTGGAAAAGATGTTCAGATGCTCTGACATAGGATGACCATACGTCCCGTTTTGAACGGGACAGTCCCGTTTTTTAAACAATTCCCGACCGTCCCGTCATTTTAATAAAAATGTCCATTTTGTCCCGTTCTCAATGAGAGAGTGCCCACCCGCCCCGTTTGCCGGGGCGCCGCAGGGACCGCGCTGCCGGCAAGGCTGTTAGATGGAGTACGTGCGTGCATGGGCAGGTGAACGGGCATGTGCGCGGGCGGGCGCGCGGAAGGCGTACGCACACCCACTTTGTCCGGCGAGCCGTGGGTAGGTTAGCGTCCTGTTTCTGTCTCAAGGAAATATGGTCAACCTACTCTGACATGTCTATTCAATGATCAGAATTACAGTATGCAAGCAATGGACTTTGAAGAAACAAGATAAAAGAGTACTTATGCTTTTGAATGTTGGTGTTGGAGAAGACTCTTGAGAATACATATCAATAAAAGTACCATAATTTATTAAGATACATGCTTATGGGTGCGAGGATAAACTTTGCACAACATTGAAAAAAAGACATAATACCAACAATATCCAATTGCAAATTTAAAGCAGTGGTGAAACTAACAGTATATATACATAACAGAAGCAAGAATGGCTTCTATATATATTACATATTATGCAGCAAGCTAAACGCAAAGAGAGCAAGTTTGGTGTGAGAGCCATTTCGGTGTAGTGGCACCAGGCTAGAAACCAGGAGACCGTGAGTTCTGGTCCTGCCTTAGGCACAAAGCCAGCTGGGTGACCTTGGCCAGTCAAGCCCTAGGAAGTAGGCAATGGCAAACCACTTCCAAAATCTTGCCAAGAAAACTGCAGGAATTCACCCAGGCAGTCGCCAGGAGTCAACAATGACTCAAAGGCACACAAGCACTTAGAGTATTGTTTTTAAAATTTACGCCAATAGATACATCAAATTGGTTAGAGTACAAAGAAGGGGAGTGTCAGAAATTAACTATTTATCTATATTATTTTTAGGGGTATTTTTCTTTTTTTTTCTTTTTTTAACATTAGTAAATTATAATATAGTAGTAGAGATTTTGGCATTAAACTCAAACATTTATACTTCTTTTTTATATCACAAAAACAACTCAATGTACTCTTCTTGGTATCTTTTATTAATTTTATATTGAGCATTCATTGTATAACTTCAGTAATTATCTGTCCATTTATAGATATTATCTTTTTTGTAAATACACCTTTGTTTTAAATAATTTTTTTAAAAAAGAGTGAATACCATAAATAGTCAAGAAAACCAATGGATTCTTATAACAAATCAATCTAGATTTTCACTCAAGGCACCAATGACCAGTCTCAAATTATCATATTTTGGAGACATTATACAAAGACCCAGCTTACTTGAGAAGTCCATATTGCTGGAAAAGATGGAAGGAAAGAGAAGACAAGGTCAACCACCACAAGGTGGATAGACTTGATTACAGCAACATTGATTGCACCATTGGGAGACCTGAAGGACCAGGTTGGAACAGATAACCCTGAGAAGATCTCTATGTGGCCGCTAAGAGTTGGCACTGACTTGATGGCATGTAAAAAAACTCCACCATGTCATAAGGCTGCTGTGACCACATTGGCTAGGCATTTGTGTAGCCTTTCTCAGGGTTCCGTAAGAGGTCGCTAGGGTTCTGCGAGAGATTGTGATTGAAAAAAATAAACACTGTTATCTGAACTTCATGAGCCACACAATGTTAGTGCTCAAAGTGGAAGAAATTTTTACAACTGCTATGCCTCAGTTGCCATCCTGACACTTCACTGTTGTTGCAAACATAAGATGTGGATTGTATAGGTTAGAGGTGAATTATATTGTGATGTTTTTGCATTTTTTTGCAATTTTTATGCAGGGGGTTCCCTGAGAACTGAAAATTATTTCATGGGTTCCTCCAGGGTAAAAAGGTTGAGGAAGACTGGTCTAGAGCAGGGCTTTCCAAAGTTTTTCCCGTGGCGACACACCAACCGGCGTTGGTGTGTCGCCGCGGGAAAACCCGGAAGTGCGGCAGCGCGCAAAAACCCAGAAGCGCTGCTGCTGCTTTCGGGTTTTGCGCGCTGCAGTTGGTGTGTCGCCACGGGAAAACCCGGAAGCGCTGATGATGATCAGCGCTGATGATGATCAGCGCTTCTGGGTTGTGTGGCGACACACCAGACTGTGTGTGGCGACACACTTTTGTGTCGCGACACACAGTTTGGAAAGCTCTGGTGTAGAGTGACTAACTGGCCCTAATCTCTACGGCCTCACCTGGATCCACAGTTCTAGCAGACTTCTTCCTATTGGAATCTTTCTCATGGAAATAAAAAAGGAAAAATGTTTTTTCCTTTTTTATATTTGGAGGAGAAGGAGGTTTATGTCTTTATTATTATTACTATTGCTGTATTATTAGTTTTTATTGGGATAAAATTAGATAAACGTTCATGTAACTGATGGGTTAGCACTGGATGACATAGCGATACTTAATCCATGCTAGTACTGTTGAATCATACCTTTTGGTATTGCATAAAACCTTGTCCTTCCTTCCTTCCTTCCTTCCTTCCTTCCTTCCTTCCTTCCTTCCTTCCTTCCTTCCTTCCTTCCTTCCTTCCTTCCTTCCTTTTTTTATTAATGTCAGGGTTTATTATGCTGACTGGGGCTGAAGTCCCATAAATGTTTTTTCAAGTCCATGGAAAGATTCAAAATAAGACTAAAGAAAAATTGTCTTTTGACACAGGTCAAGTTCATTCTACTCATTCCTCAGTTATCTCAACTATTCCTCCTACATCTCAGCAATGAGACTTAAAGCCTTGAAAACAGAAAATAAGGTTTCAACTGTTATTGTAATTAAAAATCATTGAGTGCCCTTAAGAATATTAAACTCAGGTCAAGTGCATTTCATACTAATGTCAGGTGTCACCAAGGTAGAGGTGAAAGTCAAGTTGATCACATTCAATGAGTTTTTGCTCTGATTGTCTGTGAATGATGAACATTATGACTCTAGGGGCCGGTGCTCATCTCCATTTGTTAGCCGAAGAGCCAGCGTTGTCCGAAGACGCTTCCATGGTCATGTGGCCGGCATGACGCACGCGGAACACTGTTACCATCCCACCAAAGTGGTACCTATTCATCTACTTGCATTTGCATGCTTTCGAATTGCTAGGTTGGCAAGAGCTGGGGCGAGTGCGGGAGCTCACTCCGTCATGCAGGGCTAGGGATTTGAACCTCTGAACTTGCGATCTTCCGATCGACAAGCCTGGCGTCTTACCCGCTGAGCCACCACACCCCTCTAATATACTGTATTACATAGATTTAAAAAATTGAATATCTCAATAAGTTCTATATTTCTGTACAAATAAGATTCACACACTGTGATCAACAACAGTGTGGTTTGTTTGTTTTTGATAAGTGCAGTGTGTGAAGCCATCCAGGCATTCTGTAAATGGCTTAGTGATATAGCTATTATGGTTTGTTTAAGAAGCAATTGCTAAAGACAAACATGGCTTAGCCATATGTGTAATCCCAATCAGCATCTTATTTATGGATAACCTATTGGAATGAATACATTTACCTATTAGAAGGAACTAATGAAGTTGAGTAAGTAAAAATATACCTCCATGCTTCTTGTCTTGTTTCTTCGTACAAGAGTAAATCTGGATGTAAATGAATTCAGTGGATTTTATCCAAACTAACTCTGATAGAAATCTATAAAACACAGCATTTTTCTACTAATTATAGAAGCAGACCAATAGGTGCAACTAGCATAAGCAACATCATTATAGTAGATGACATGTCAGTGAGCTGCAACTGTGAAATGGAATCAAAACATTGGATTTAATGCCAGAGAAAGGCTGAAAATGGCATTTATGTCACTGAAGTAGTTCTGTGCTAGAATAATACAATTGGATACAACCTTACATGCTGCTGCTACTGATGCTGTTTAGGGACATAGCACAACACTTACTGTTATGCAGATTTCAACTATACATTTTTCAATACAGACTAAATTAATGGGCAGCTTTACACTGAAAATTATGCATATTTCTGCAAAATCCCTTATTGATAAAATTTAGTTTGTTTTCAGAGATTCTACCTTTTATTTAACTTCCTAAGAATAAAAACTATAATAGTATTCAAGCATAATATATTCCTTAAATTACACTGAGAAAATGAAATATTTTAGAATAAAATGATATTGATGACATATTTCTCATATCAATCCTAAATAGTAATAATAAGATTATAGGAAAACTTAAATATTTGATTTAAAAGAGATTTTATATTGATGGCTGTTGTGGGTCTTCCGGGCTGTGTGGCCGTGTTCTGGAAGTTGTGGTTCCTAACGTTTCGCCAGCATCTGTGACCAGCTGAAGATGCTGGCCACAGATGCTGGCAAAACGTTAGGAACCACAACTTCCAGAACACGGCCACACAGCCCGGAAGACCCACAACAGCCATCGAACTCCGGCCGTGAAAGCCTTCGACAATACATAGATTTTATATTATTTATTTTATTATTAAGCTACCCAATTATCACAGCTCCGTGAATGATCTACAAATTAATTTAAAACATATAAAAGATAAAATAATATGATAATAAATATAGCATTAAAATCGCAGTAAAAAAGTAACACTACTACAGTGAAGTTCTAGATACACCAAAATGCTTACTGAAATGTCTGGGAAAATGAGAAGGTATTGGCCTGATGTTGAAAGGATTATAGTACAGACTTTAGGCAAACCTCTCTGTGGAGGCCAATCCACCACTGGGACAACACCATCAAAGTATTTTCTCTTGTAGCCCCTGCCTTAAAGCTTGCGTAGATAGATATATGAGTGGACACTTCTCAGCCAGCTTAGCCCCACACCATTTAGAGCTACATAGATTAACAGGGGGCGCGATGGCTCAGCGGTTAAGATGCCAGACTTATCGATCGGAAGGTCGCACGTTCGGAGGTTCAAGACCCTAGCCCTGCGTGACGGAGTGAGCTCCCGCACTAGCCCCAGCTCTTGCCAACCTAGCAATTCGAAAGCATGCAAATGCAAGTCGATAAATAGGTACCACTTCGGTGGGATGGTAACAGCGTTCTGCATGCATCATGCCGGCCATATGACCACGGGAGCGTCTTTGGACAATGCTGGCTCTTCGGCTGAGATGAGCACCAGCCCCTAGAGTCAGACACGACTGTGCGGGGGAACCTTTACCTTTTACTTTTAGATTAACGGGTATTTTGAACTGGGGCATTTGAGGAAGAATTGGATGATGATGATGATGATGATGATTTTGCAATGCCATTCTGTTTCAGTTGGGACCAGTGATATCAAAGATCAGAAAAACCAGTCATATAAAACAAACATGGTCAGTCAATATTATGTTCTGATTCTTGTACTTGATACTAAACTTACTTGATGTGATTCCAGATTAAATCAAAGCATACCACTTTGTAACATTATATACTACATTGATTGATTGATTGATTGATTGATTGATTAAAAGATCTCAAATCAGTGTTGACTCTTAGAGACCACACAGATAGACCTCCTCTAGGATGACCTGTCCTCAACCTGGTCTCTTAGGTCTTTCATTGATGCTTTCATTGCTGTTGTAATTGAGTCCATGCACCATGCTGTTGATCATCCTGTCCTTCTCTTTCCTTCCACTTTTCCCATTATGGACTTCTCAAGGGAGCTGGATATCAGCTAAGAAATGGGGCTTACAACACTCTTAAGTTTACTACATTTTTGCACTATCCGCATGATTGTGCTCAGATCATAGCTGGCACACTCCCCATCATCTATGTCAGAGCTTTCCAAACTTTTCATGTTGGTGACACACTTTTTAGACATGCATCATTTCGCGACACACTCTTACAGCAGGGCATCATTTCGCGACACACTCTTACAGCAGGGCACAAGGCAGGCACTAGGACCTGCGTGGAATCACAGCAGGTTTGGAGGCAGCAATACACAAGGCAGGCACTAGGACCTGCGCGGAATCCTGGCAGGGCTCGGAGGCAGCAGCAGCCGCGACACACCCAGACACTGCAGCCGACACACTAACGTGTCCCGACACGCAGTTTGGAAAGCTCTTATCTATGTAATATCCAATAATCTGAAACAGCTTCCTGATAAATGAGTCACCCTTCCAAGTCTTATGTAGGTTCACAGCCTGGTTGGAATAGGAGGACACAAGCATTTGTGTAGCATACAGCCATACAAGGAGCTGTAACACAGTTTGATGTGAGCAATAACATTTGTTTCTCTCAAGAACATATGTGACCAAGTACCTATTAATAACTACCAGTTATCTGAGAAAAAAATATCCTGATCTCAGTGTTCAGAAATCATTGGCAGTCAAGGAGAAGACTATCTGCATAACCAATATATATGGCCATGGTAAATCCTAATGTTGTACATGCTTTGGGAATTGTTCAGAAGTGCTTTGGTCGTTGTGTAAGTGCAAGAAGAGCACTTATCTGCTATTTTTTTAAAAACAGCCTGATGTTTTCCAGTCTGAAAAAAAAGATGCTGCTGCTTTTAAGAGTCATATTAATTTTAATTAGTTGATTCCTTAAAGAAGATACACCTTCTTTAAGGGTCATGTGAAAGCTTTAATTAAGAACACATTTATTAAATGGCAATAGAGATTCTAGTGAAAGTCTAAACCTTTTTCTGAACTATTTTTGAAGCATGAATACCTGTATCAATTAATGCTAGAAAGAACACAGCCAGTATGTTTTTTTTCCTGGCAGCATAGAATCATTGGTCAATGTTTTACTGTAAACCGCCCAGGGTCCCCCGATAGGGGAGATGGGCGGTAATATAAATTTAATAAAATAAATAAAAATAAATAAATAAACTTAGTTTATTTACAGCTCTGAAAGCTCTTCCATGATAAAAGGGAGAAAGTAGAAAGGGAGGATCATGCTCCTTCATTCAAAATACTCCACCACCAGTGAGGCTTCCATGTTCCTTGAAGAAATAAGAAACTGCAGCTTTCATGAGAAATCACACAATTATTATTATCATGGAAACAAGAGGGAGACATAAGCAAGTTCAAGGAACCCAAGGTTTATGGAAGTACAAAAATGAATAAATAAAAAACAAGCAACTTTTAGAATCATATATCCCAGTTTTAAATTTGTCTAGGAAAGAGGATTACATGCAAAACTTTGTTCAACTTAATTAAAGGTCCACTTTTTTTAATATATTGGCCAATCTATTGATGTCTGAATGAGAGCATCTTGTATGCATACTGTATAATTGCCAATGATGTACCCCTACAGGTACACACATACTACATATTGCTGCATTGTAAATCAAATGGAGAGGGAAACAAGATTGTAGCAAATGTAGTATAACAAAATAAAACCTATCAGACGATGGACAAGAAAGCTGTTGGGAGCTGCAAACATAGCAATAGAAAGGATGCCTGTTCTGTTTACTAACTACAGAAAATATGTTAGCTATGCCATTAATCTGTCGCTAGTCGTTCAAGTCAGTGCAACCATATGATTTACCTGACAGTTTGCTTTTTTCTTCCAGCAAATATTCTTGGCAGTATTGCAAAGATGCATTAGCATAAAACACCACTGCCATTTTTGGTGATATTAACAGCTGCATTGTTTTCAAAGCTTGAATAAGCAGTAAGTTCTCAAGGAAATAATGGAAACATGAATTCAGACCAGCAGTTAAAACCATCAGAAGGACAGTTCTTTGAATAACAGAGTTTAGAAAACATGTCATTAAAAGACAGGCTGAAAGTGCAAAATTGTGTTAAATGAAAAAGATAAAGGAGGAGTTACCAACAGTCTTTTAGAAGCGGTGTTTTTCATTTGAAGTTTCTTACTTGGATGATGATGATGATTTATTAAATTTCTATGCCATCCAACTCCCAGCAACTCTACCTCTTTTATTTCTTCCATGTGATTGTGTATAGGACTTTAGATTAATAGTCGGTTTATTTATTTATTTATTTATTTATTTATTTATTAATTATTTAAATTTATATGACTGCCCATCTCCCCCAAACGGGGGACTCTGGGCGGCTTACTATAAAAATTATGATTAAAATATAAGTATAAAATTACAAATTTTTAACATGATATAAATAAATATAAAATCCAATCTGGCGGATCGATCTCGAACAATGGGGAGGGCATTATGGTACTAACCACCCCCAGGAGGAGCCATTACCTTTCCCCTCCCAAATATTGCCTTTGAATGTGCTCTCTCTTAACTCTCATTATTGTTTTGTTTTATATATTTATAGAGTAATTATAACATTACTCTATAAATTTCATTTGAAGTATCATTCATGATTCTCTCGCTGCTATCCTCACCCTATCCTCAGTTATCCTTATGAAAACTATTCCGTGTGTGTGTGTGTGCAAAATCAGCACCTGTAACTCCAGATCTGGGAAATTCATTTAAAGAACCCCAAAACTTTCTCCCTGGATTTAGGCCTCAGGTTTTCAGCTGTAGGAAAGCAAAATGGCAGCCAGCCTGGATACGCAGGGGGTGGGAGACAGGGGTAGGTGAATCATCCAGAAAGGCCTTATCTGTCAAGCCACAAACAGGCTGGCCTGTTTGCATGTGTGGAAACAGCATGCTATGACCTGCTTGATCAATGTTTCTACAGATGCCCATCATGACAACTCTGTCAGGTAATTTACCTACACATACATGAAAGCCCCATAAAATATACAGTATATGGAAGTGTATTTCTATTCACTATAGTCTAAGATGAAAAGTTTGTTTTAAATTATTATTATATGAAGTATAATTATTAATTTACATTAATTATTAATTCCAAGAGAGCTAGTTTGGTGTAGTGGTTAAGGCATTGGGCTAGAAACCAGGAGACCGTGAGTTCTAGTCCTGTCTTAGGTGCAAAGCCAGCTGGGTGACCTTGGGCCAGTCACTTTCTCTCAGCCCTAGGAAGGAGGCAATGGCAAACCACTTCTGAAAAAAATTTGCCAAGAAAACTGCAGGGACTTGTCCAGGCAGTCTCCAAGAATTGGACACTACTGAATGGATAAAAAAAAACAATTCTAAATTGTAATATATTAAATTGTAATTATATAAATATTGTTTTTACTTGTTGATAGTTTAGTACTAAACTTTTAACGTTTGGTCTTTTCACATGGTAGAAAACTTTTTCCTTTAATTTTCTCTTTATGTTGTTCTTACAACTAGTATTACAGCACCTCTGTTATTGTTATTTAAAATATTGCTACTAACAAAGAAACAGTAACTGCAGTAATATTGCTACTAACAAAGAAACAGTAACTGCAGATACTAAAAATAGATGTCGCCTTTTCCAGGAACAGGAAATAATATTAAGAAGCAATTAGTAAAGGCTCCTCAGGAGAGCATTAATAGCTCTTTATCAATAATTATATTATGGGGTTCAATGGGAACAAAAGAAAGGAGGTTAAAAACTGTATGCATGGAACTTTTAATCAAAACTGCAGGGGTCTTGGCCATATGAAAAGGAATTGCTAGATTTAAAAATGCTACAGATTGCTAAACTGTAGGACCACTTTCATCCTTCCTGATATGAATCAGCCTGATAACTCCCCTTCAGAGAATAAAGAGGCTCAGGAGGAATGGTTTATCTGATCTGACAACAGCTGAAGACATTTCCAACAGTCCTGTTGATGTGAGGAAAACATTGGAATGCTCCCAAGTCTGCAAAGAAGAAGATGTACTGTATGTATGCTGAAAACCAGTCACACTGTAGCCTCCCTGTTCAGCTTAGAGAAAAACTGAATCAAACTTCTTGAAGACATTTGAACAAGCTAGAATGGAAGAAAGATAGAACGAACTCTGAAGATTGCATCTCATCAAAACTCAGCCAAGTGAGTTAACTTGAGTCATATATTTGATTCAATTATTTTGGGTTCCTCGCACTTGGAATTTTAGACTGCTCTTCAACTCGCTCTCTGAATTCCCGTTTCTTGATCTCAGTTTATTGTTTTGCTGATTTGACTGCTCTGTTTGCAAGACCTCTTGCTTTGATCCCTCCCTAATTATAGATGGTCATGACCACAAACCCTGCTAGAGACCATCAGCCTCAGGCAGGATCATTCTTTTTCTAGATGACTGTCGGTAGGCAGTAGAGCAGTGATAAAGCCTCAAATGTGGAAACAATCTCAATTGAGCAATTCAATTCGTATTTTTATGACAGCATTAGTTTGGGCAGCAATGTTCCATTAGGCAGAGAATGGGGGAAGAGCAGCTGCAGCTACCATTGCCTTATCTCTTGCTGTGGCAGTACACTATGATCTCTGCTCTTCCATGACTCCAGGTAAGGCACCAGTAGCCATGACCGGTTCACATCTCACTGTTTGTAATACAAGTGCATTGTAAACCAGTCATGTCAAAAAATCTCAAGCCGTCACAAATTACTGTGAAATGATCTGCGGTATCATGAAGAAAATCCTCCGATCCATATAGTAAGCTGCTGAACACAAACATCAAGAAATTCCCAGCATCTTTTGGCACTGAACATTAGTGAAAATGTTGAAAAACAAACTGAAACCAAATGAAATCTAAAGTCACATATTTGCTGAGAAAATAATAGGGTTCTGAAACTCTAAACAGCATTTTAATGAAGTCACTTTGCTTTGTTAGAGCAAACATAAACAGACACAGCTGCCTTGCCCAACCTGATGCTTTCCAGTTGTGGTGGGATTTTCATTTACTAGAAAAAAATCTATACTGCTCCAACTTAATGACTCTGGGTAGTCTACAGAATAATACCAACGTAAGAAATCTACCAATATATACAGTATCAACAATCCTTGAACAATTAAAAAAAATAAGGTGGTGAGACCTTCATTTCTCCTACATATAAATGTTGTCAAAAGCCTGTTTAAAAGGGAAAGTTTTGAGTAGTTTTATAAGCTAAGAACGAGGGGTCCGAAAACATGTCAAATTGCAGTGTATTTCATAGTATTGGGACTACTACGGAGAAGGCCTGAGTTCTGGCCTCTTACTTCTAATGGGGAAGTTGGACCTTAGCATGGATATGCCAGACCAACGTTATTTCATTCCATTCCTGAGTGGATAATTTCCTGAGCAGATTGTAGGGATGCCGTAGACAGTTTGACTTTAGAAAAGCATTTGACAAAATACTCAACAATCTGTTAGAAAGCTAAAATACGGGCTGGATGGTATGTCTGTTAAGTGGATTCACACCTGGCTTGAAAGTCATAATCAAAGTGTAGATCAAGTTTTCATTGTCAAAATGGAGCAAGGTTTCAAATGCAATATTACAGGATTCAGTTCTGGGCCCTGTGTTCTTTAATGAATGAATTATTTCATTAATAACTTGGATGAAGAAGTGGAGGAAATGCTTATGGTATTTGTAAATGATACAAAGCTGGCAATAGTCTAACTCTGTTTTCTAACATTTTATTACACTAGAAGATAGAAATAAGATTCAAAAGGATCTTAATAAATTAGGGAAATGTGGTACAAATAATAGAATAAAAATTAATAAAAATAAAAGTTTTTCAATTAGAAAAAATAAATGCACAATAAAAAGGTGGGGGATGACTGGGGTTGGTAATATTATATATTAACAAGATTTTGAAATGGTAGCTGATCACAAGCGGAATATGAGTCAGTAGTAACACAAGCCACACACACACAAAAAATGCAATTTTAGACTTCATTAATAGAAATGTGGTTTGCAAATCATGGGAAATAATTGTTCTTCTATATTTTGTATTGGTCAGATTCTACCTCAAGTACTATATCCAGTTCTGGGCAATACTTTTTAAGACAGATTCAAAGAAATGAAATAGGTTCAGAGTAGAGAAAGGAAGATGATCAGGAGAATGGAAACTAATTTTATGAGAATCTGAGGGAATCTGGAGAAAAGGTGTTTGGAAGCTAGCATTTTTCAAGTATCTGAAAAGGTGTCATGCAGAAGAAAGTCAAGTGAAATGAGACATTTGACAATACAGAAAAAAACTTCATGAGAAGAGTGACCTCTTTGATGAAATGAATCTTTGTTCTTTAAGAACAAATACAAATTACTTTTCCACTTATGGATAGTTTAGTATTCCTGTTCAAAGATCTGTCAAAAATAATTATTGAGGTGGAGATGGAGAAGCTCATAACTGTTATCATTGAGTTATGTGTGTGGTTATTTTCCTTAACAGATTAGAAATAAAACATTATTTTGTCATTAAATTGACTAAGTCTTAAAAAATTAAGTGATGTTTATTTGCTGTATAATACTTCTTTTCCTTCTTTCTGGTTATAGCATCCATATTCAGGGAAGTTCCATAAACTCAGTGGTCCAATAATGCATACAGGCAAAAGAAAGAGCTCTTAAATGGAATGGAAATTCTAAGTGATCTTTTTCAGATTCATTGAGGTCATTTGCTTGTCTTGACTAAGATTGAATGGATGGCTGATAAAGCTGCAGAAGAATGAAAGAAAGTATGATATTGCCTTATATCGAATTGCTTCATCAGACTACCTAATCTGGTTTTGTCTAGCATCTGGCAATGCTTTAATAAGTCTTGCTATCTGTTATCGCTATTGGAAATATTAAATATTATGCACATTCTAAGTGTACTCTGCCATTGACAGCACAATTTTTTATTTTATTAATTTAGCATATTTATATAGCCAAACAAAACATGTGACTTTCTGAAATCCACGAATTCAGAAAGATCAGGTTATCTAACACTATAGGCTACTACTCTGTGTCACTTAGGCACATCAGCTGAGGGACCAGAGCAGGGTCCTCAAACTCTTCAGCTCATCGACCCCTTCATGAAGTTTCAGATAGTTCATTGAGCCCCCCAAATTTATTATATGAAAATAATTTAATAAATACTACTTTAACTAATAAGGGGCGTGGTGGCTCAGTGGGTAAGACGCCAGGCTTGTCGATCGGAAGATCGCATGTTCGGAGGTTCGAATCCTTAGCCCCACGTGATGGAGTGATCTCCCGCACTCGCCCCAGCTCTTGCCAACCTAGCAATTCGAAAGCATGCAAATGCAAGTAGATAAATAGGTACCACTTCGGTGGGAAGGTAACAGCGTTCCGCGCGCGTCATGCGGCCACATGACCGTGGAAGCGTCTTCGGACAACGCTGGCTCTTCGGCTAACAAACGGAGATGAGCACCTGCCCCTAGAGTCGGACACGACTGCACAGATGTGCAGGGGGAACCTTTACCTTTACCTAGTTTAACTAATAGTACTATGAAAAATAACAACAACTATAATGGATAGTCCCATTGACCCTAGGGGGGATTGGTTCTGACCACTTTGGGGAACCCTGGACTAGGGAAACTGAAACTACTATGCCCACAGAGAGTTAATTATTATAATAATTTGTTCCTTTGAGGATTTTAACTTCTTAATACAAAAATGACATGAAATTGGCACAGGAAATATTCTAGATACAATATTTATATCTTATATGTCTCATGCATCTAAATGAAACTGAATTCTTTCTGTGAGAATATCTATTTCCATTGTTAATTTTGGTAATGAGCTCAGTTATGATTCATTTTAATGATTTTTAAAAGTTTGGATAGCATGATTAAGGCAATATGTTATATTGTATAGATGCTGCCTCATGAAAAGCAACACTTTTGAAATATATAGAGCATTTATTTCATTAAATAAATAACAGCATCTGAGATTCTCGTTGGACTGCACCATTTTTATCTGAGGACAGGAACACATTTTGGATTACCCTGTTACTTCCTACGTTAAAGGATGCAGAGAATAACTACATTTTTTGATAGGTGAACATGCAGGTGTGATTAGGATCACTTTCTGTCATTGTAGTTTTTCAAGGCAATTTTTTTCAGCAGTTAATTTCCTTTTAATTAAATATTAAATATTTAATATTTAATATATTGTCTCTTAATAAACACTTATTCAAATAAAATAAAAGTTTTTCTCTCCTAAATTGTGCTCTTTGAACAATTAATACCCACAAGGCAAATATTTCCTACTAAAACACAACATGGAATTGTTAACTTCCTAGGATCTTCCTCATGTGAAAGAGTAGACCAGGGCTTTCCAAAGTTTTTCCCGCGGCGACACACCAACCGGCGTTGGTGTGTCGCTGCGGGAAAACCCGGAAGTGCGGCAGCGCGCAAAAACCCGGAAGCGCTGCTGCTGCTTTCGGGTTTTGCGTGCTGCAGTTGGTGTGTTGCCGCGGGAAAACCCGGAAGCGCTGATGATGATCAGCGCTTCCGGGTTGTGTGGCGACACACCAGACTGTGTGTGGCGACACACTTTTGTGTGACGACACACAGTTTGGAAAGCTCTGGAGTAGACATTTTCAGTGTGAAAACAAGTGAAGCAGAAATTCAGTAAGGTTGCTTTCTACTTTAGAGGGAAAAAAAACAGTCGATCTGGTTAGTGAAGAAATTAGTATAAGGAGGAGTTACCACACACATACTCAGTGAAAGTGATGCTGCTAATTAGTTTGGATGGTTTTATAGAGCTGGGAGGGGACTTTATGTTAGCACAACTCTTGATCTTCTTCACATCCCACTGTTTTCCCGTGTTCTTCAGCTGCTTGTACATTTTGGTATGTCAGAGCAGCGTTTCTCAACCTTGGCAACTTTAAGATAGGTGGACTTCAATTCCCAGAATTCTGGGAGTTGAAGTCCACCTATCATAAAGTTGCCAAGGTTGAGAAATGCTGTGTCAGAGAGACCCCTCCATCCACCTGCCTGATTTTAAAAAAGATGTATGCTGAACATCTGCAGTTTTGCTTTTAAATATATTTTAATCATAGGGGGCGTGGTGGCTCAGCGGGTAAAACGCCAGGCTTGTTGATCGGAAGATCACAAGTTCGGAGGTTCAAATCCCTAGCCCTGCATGCGGAGTGAGCTCCCGCACTAGCTCCAGCTCTTGCCAACCTAGCAATTTGAAAGCATGCAAATGCAAGTAGATGAATAGGTACCACTTTGGTGGGTAGGTAACAGCGTTCCGCATGTGTCATACCGGCCACGTGACCATGGAAGCGTCTTTGGACAACGCTGGCTCTTCGGCTAACAAACGGAGATGAGCACCAGCCCCTAGAGTCGGACACGACTGCACAAATGTGCGGGGGGAACCTTTACCTGTACTTATATTTCAATCATAGAATATCATGACTGTTGGAGAGCAGAGTTTGTTTTTGTTGCCATCCAGTTTCTATTTTGTGATATGAAAAGTTTATACTGTACATAGTTTATAGAAGACAGAAGGAGATGAGGATCTCGACAATTGTTTTAGAAGAAAGAGCAATGTTATGAGCAACACAAACCCCACTGGGCTCAGCATGATCAGGTGTCACCTCTAGGGATTTTTTTATAACTACTTGGGGGGTGTAGCTGAGATGCTAAATTTGCTTGCAATGACCCCTTGTTGCAAGCATCTCAAGTACTGTATTAACTTGCACATCAGTTACAAGACATAGTTGGTAAGCACATTGCCTTTTGTCACAGTTTTTCAGAAAAGGCAGAGCCTTGCACAAAGAAGGTTCCGGGCTCAGGCTGTGGAATCTCCAGACAGACAGGAAAGGGGCACCTGAAACAGGTGTTGCCATGTTGGCAGTATTGACTGGGCTGGATCATCAGCAGTCGGATTCACTAGTGAGCTGGATGGACCAAGGAACTGTCAATGGGACAACGCCCTGTGTTCCTTTGTTCATGTTTTGTGTGCCAAACCCACCAATCAGTGGGTTTGGCAAATCAGGTGTCCAGGCAAATCAGTGCAAGCAATCAGGGAAACGTGAACCGCTTTGGCTAGACCAGTGTTTCTTAACCTTGGCAACTTGAAGAGGTGTGGATTCAGAATTCTGGGAGTTGAAGTCCACCCATGGTTGAGAAACACTGGGCTAGAGTGTAAATCTGTTGGCGAAGAGTCTCGACGGCACAGCGGGAAGGGCTTGTTTGAGAGAACCAGAAGGGGGCTGGAATGTGGAAAGTCCCGGCCGAGGTGGGAGCCACTAGGGAGAGCAAGGGGAGGGTTCATTCCAAAGGAGCTTGGAGGAAAAACGAATCGAAGAGCCGAAAAGCAGAAGAGCGCCGGGGCGCAGTTTAGGCGCAGGAGCGAAGCCGGGAGCGCGCGGGATGTAGGGGAGAGAGGAAAGGAGGCAAGGCGTAGAGAGAATTGCTCTGGTTAATTCCAGGCGTAGAAAGCCGGGAAGGGCACTAAAGAAAGACTCACTCTGATCTTTCCTATCCCTCCGGCTACCTTTCCCTGGTAAGCAACCGGTGCCCAAGAGCAGCGCTGTAGCTCAGCAAGGAAAAGGGGCGCATCGATTTCCGCCAGGCGCGAGGAGGAGTTTACTGAAAAGTAAAGGCGGGAAAGCGCACGGAGAGAACTCAGAAGCAAAGGAGCGCCATGCAATTCAGCGACCGTCCCGGAGGCTCCGCTTGGACGACGCCCGCGTGGAACTGGAGCCAGGGCCGGCTTACGAAGGCAGACGGCTCCGGCGGCAGCGTGGAGGCGCCGTGGTCAGGGAGCAAAGCGAACGGAAGCAGCGACCGCTACGGGCGGGACGAAGAGCTGGCCAAGCTGGAGATCATGGTGCTGGCTCTGACCTTCGTCTTAGCCGTGCTGGGCAACTTTTTCGTGCTGCTGGCGCTGCACCACACGCAGCGCAAAAAGGCATCCCGCATGCACCTTTTCATCCGGCACCTGAGCCTGGCCGACCTGGCGGTAGCTTTCTTCCAAATCTTGCCCCAACTCTGCTGGGAAGTCACGCACCGCTTCCACGGGCCCGACGGACTCTGCCGCGTGGTGAAACACCTGCAGGTCTTCGGCATGTTCGCCTCGGCGTACATGCTGGTGATGATGACGGCCGATCGCTACATTGCCGTGTGCCACCCGCTCAAGACGCTGCAGGAGCCGAGCAAGCGCTCGCGCTGCATGATCGCCGCCGCATGGGCGCTCAGCTTCTTGCTCAGCGTGCCGCAGTACTTCATCTTCTCGCTCAGCGAGGTGGAGAGCGGCTCGCAGGTCTACGACTGCTGGGCGCACTTCATCGGGCCGTGGGGGGCTCGCGCCTACATCACCTGGATCACGGGCAGCATCTTCGTGGCGCCGGTCCTCATCCTGGCCACGTGCTACGGCTTCATCTGTTACCACATCTGGAGCAACGTCCGGGACAAGACGCGGCGGCAGAAGCGAGAGAGGGCTCCGCCACGCGAGGGCGCCCCGCGCAAGGGGCTGCTCTTCACGCCTTATGTCAGCAGCGTCAAGACCATCTCCCGCGCCAAGATGCGCACCGTCAAGATGACCTTCGTGATCGTCTCGGCTTATATCGTGTGTTGGGCCCCTTTCTTCTCTATACAGATGCGTTCTGTCTGGGACGACCATGCCTCCTGGCTGGGTAGGTGCTGTGGCCTGATCGGTTGGGGTCTCTGCCTAATATCTGGCTCCCTGGAATATGACTTCCAGACAAAAGCCGTTAGCTTGGGCGCTTGCAAGGCACTCAGGACGGAGCTGCACTGCACCCTTAGTTGCTCCTGACCTGTGCGGATGCCAGCTGGGCTCTAACCCAGTTCAAGAAAATTCTGTCCAAATTGGGACACTTTGGCAAGCAGCCGGGTATCATCCCTCCTCCACCCCCAACCCCTTGGACAGTTCTCCTGCTGTTTTGCCCTCCCAACTTTCTGTGCCAGGAAAGCATTTGTAGCTGGTTTCTTTTCTCTGGACATGTCTTTCGGGACATATATACTGGTATATGTATAGAGGCTCACCAAAAAATATGCAAATTAAATTAAATCCATATATACAAAGTTAAAGCCTCAAAATGTACATATATGCAGGCAGAACAACTAGCTGTAAAATAAAAGTCTCTTTCTTGCATTTTCCCAGCTTGGTACAATGTCTGTTGGGGCTATTGTTACAGGACTTTCTCAGCAACATTTGCCTGACGTTAAGAATGTCGCTGATTTGAAACCTGGCAGAAAAGTTTATATATGCATGTGTATATTACTATTTTTTTTCTTTCTTGAGCTACGTACTTGCGGCTGTTTTGAACCAGCTAACTGATGTACTGTTTCATCATTTTTCCTATCCTTTGAGGTTAGAAGGATCTCACCCCAGCTCTCAGATAGTCCAAATGAAGATTACTGCCAAAAGTTATCATGCAGTACTTAATCAGCTGGGTTATTTAGGAGCTGGGTAGAAAAGAAAAGAAGAAAAATGCTCCAGCATTTCACCGGTTCACTGGTAGGCTTCTTTTTTTAAAAAAAAATTCTCAACAGAAAAGTGTGCATCTCAGAAAAAGAAAAATAGTAATTTAGTAATTTAAAAACCCAGGTTTTGAACCATTAATTAATTTTCAGCACATCAGGCAAAAGTTATAGCCACCATGCTAGTGGAACACCATGCAACAACAGCCGAGATCAGAGACTCGCAGGGGAGCAAACATTTACTCAGATGAGGGGATGTTCCTGTCCCTGTGCATAATAGCTAATCAAGCTGCAGGTGTTTGCCTAGGAAAAGTAAAGTGCATCAAGCAAACTGGACAGTCAGAAAACATGGAGCAACAAAACATGGGTGGAGGTCACATTTGCTGGGGCTTGGGGTGAGTAGAAAATGGCATCATCTGTTGGTTGGTGGCCCTTCCTCGCAACAGGGCAAACTTGCAGTGTGGATATGCCCTGCATGCCAAGGCTAAGGGCACTAATACCAATTTTTTGGAAGCAGAATGCTATTCTCCTGAGTGTGTAGTTTTTTTTGTTGTACTTCTCAAACATAAAAACTTTTATTTCAGTGAATGGAAACAACATGCAGTCTTACCCTGTTGCGTTTCAGGAGGACTTACTAAACTTACAGTAACTGTTTACATGGTATATTTTGAGACTTTCTTTGAAGAAGTGTTCTGAAAGTCACATAAATCTAAAAAGGCTCATTTAACATCTCAGCTTGGTGGTCATTTGATTTATAATCTCAACTAAATGGCTATGTACCATAACTTCCAACTCTTACATTTAGTGCAGTTCACTTAGAAATAAATAGCTTGGGGCTCAAGGAACCCAAACATTCCCAAATTAAAAATCAGTATCAGACTAAAAGGGACAGAACTTTCAGAGTTCCCTTGTAAATGATGTTGCATGAATTGAATTTTCCCCCTAGTAAATGCAGGATAGGATTTAGCTGAATTATTCTAGAATAATTTCAATTCATTCCTTGATTTCAAGGATATGGACAAGCATTGTTTTATGTTTGTATTGCTATTCAGTATCATGTCTGCTTTAGCTAGTTCATCTTGAATTTAAGCTGGCCATGGCTAGCTGACTTGCACGTTTTTAACTGAATAATGGAGAATCTTTTTTATTTTATAAAATTTGGCACAGTCTTGTGTTCTGCATTCACGTGAATTGTCTTCTGAAAAGTAAACTAAAGACTTGCTAACTGAATTTCTGTCAGGGTGAGCTGTGTGACAATGCAGAGGACAGGATGTTCCTCTCCTCTGAGGAAGCTTCACAGCTGAATCTTTAACATTAGCAATAGGGCAGTTCCCTGGAGACCATCCGAGTTGCATGAGAGATGGAAATCATGGTTGGTTCCTTCTCTTCAACAGCATAATGTTTTTGGAAGTCACGTTGGTCATCTTCATAGGAGGCATGATACCTTCTGTTTAAAGATGATCTGTGTCCACCTTATAAATCTAAAGCACACCATCTATAAACAAGCCACAAAGAGATACAATAAATGGCAGAGTTCTAGGACTTTTGCCAAGAGAGTCATAACAACAAATCAAAGTAACCTGCCCCTAACCCTAACTAAAATGAAAGAATAGTGAAAGGAAGAAGAGGTAGGTTAGACAAATACAGCATCTGTGAATCTGTTGTGATGGACAACACATTCAATATGGCCCAGTAGTCCCATAGCTTAGTCATTTTATTTGTTTGTTTTTTTGTTTATCGCATTTATATGACTGCCCATCTAACAAAGTAACTCTGGGCAGCTAACAGGATAAAACATCAATATAATATCAAATAGCACAAAATATAAAAGCACATAAAAACAGAAAAGAAAAGAATGGCAACCAAATGGCAGCAAACTCACACATCTCACAAGCTCAACTGCCTCCCAAACCCTATTCTTGGGAGAAGAACTTTTATGGAGGGCTAGCAGGGTTGGGCCCAGTTTAATCCTGGGTGGGATGGTGGTTCAAAGGACAAATGCTGCAACAAAGAAGCCATGCTTCCTGGTCCCTCCAGTTGACGGTCCCTCCAGATGACCCAGAGCATGCTCTTCCTGCCAGATCTGATGGGGCAGGTAGAAACACTTCAGAGAGGCAGTTCCTCAAATATCCAAACCTGATACCATGAAGGTTTTACAGTTCATAACCAGTCCCTTGAATTGCAGCCAGAAGCCTAAGATGGACATATTGAGGTTATTAAGGCAATTCTATTGAAGGAGTATGTTGGATGAAGTACAAATGCCTGTTTCCTTTGAAAATGTAACACAAAATTATATTCTTAGAAAACCTAATACAGTTTTTTGTTAGATAACGCTTTTAAAGAAATATTGGCATACTAAATTGTATGTCTTTGTTAAACAACACTCTACTTTTTCTCAACAGATTCAGAGGATGTTGCAGTTACAGTGACCGCCCTTTTGGCCTGCTTGAACAGTTGTTGCAATCCATGGATCTACATGTTTTTCAGTGGGCATCTCCTACAAGATTTCATGCAGAGTTTCTTGTGTTGTCGAAAAATGAAACAAAGATTGAATAAAGAAGATACTGAGAGCATCAGCAGGAGACAGACTTCTTTCACTAATAGTAGAAGTCCAACAAACAGTTTGGACTGTTGGACATGGAGAGAATCACCAAATTTATCATGATCTGTTAACCATTTCAATTTCTGGACCATTGATAAAACATTGATGGCTCCTTGAGTGCCCAAACAGCACTTTAGCACTTTAGCTACCAGTTATCATGTGGTCAATAAAATAATAAGTTGGCAATAAAATAAAGGTTACCATTTTATGTTAATGAAGGCTATGGATTAGTATGTAAAAGGATACAGTACATGAATGTGTAGTCAATTATATTGATGGAAAATCAAATAACACGTAATGTTTTTCCAGACAGACAATTATCATAGACCTTGGCATTTATCTTTCATGAGTTGCAGCATTATATGCAGTAACGGCTGCCACTCAGTAAGAATATTTCCCCAGTCTCCTCAAAAGTCTTGCTGAGGAACATCCTGCTCTGTCAAAAAGTGATTAAACATCGACCTCTATGATCAGCCATTTATCAAAATCCTATTCGAAACATAAACGAATTGGCCTGATCTAGAGCTGTGTAGATGACAAAATACTTGTGGAACATCCAACCAATATTGACTTTCCCACTCAGTGAAGTATTGGGGAAAGTCTTAAACTATTCTGAGAAATAGAAAAAATGACATGGAGTACTGGAATGTTCAAGGGACCCATTGAATGTTTAATATCAACTGTAATATAGTATGCAAGAAATTGCTTGATGGTGACTATTGTTTTTATATTTAAGTAGGAGCATGCCTATATTTATAATAGGGCTGCGATAATCAACTTAAATGTCTCAGAAAAAAATTCATTGTTACTCTGACAGCAAAAGAATAGGATTTTCCTTTATCAATCTGAATTAAGAAGGCTGGCCAGTTTTACATCGAGAAGTTTGATCTATTCAGGAGATTGCTGGTTTTAGCTCCATTTCACTTTTGTTATTGGTATCAGCTGACATCAGTGGCTCATTTGATTGAACTGGCACTATCCAAGAGACCACCCATCCTTTGGGGACATAAGTCCATTCCCGTGACAAATGAGGTCCATATACTGATTCCAGTTCAGCTGATGGTACAATTCTCTGTGACTGGGAGTGGAAGGTGGGTGGCAGTTTGGAGGGCCAAATACAAAACAAAAGGGTGTGTTTGGCTAAGAGGCATCTGGAAGTAGGTAGTCCTCTCTTAACTCTTTGGATATTTTTTTAGAATAAAACACGCTTTTTCTTTAGTGGCTCAGCTGAAGCTTGGATCATTAGCATTATATGATACATTGGAAAAGAAATATACTGTACTTAATTGTACCATATGTAATTTTTAAACTCACAGACTGTCACTTTATTTTTTTATTGGTTCTCATTACACCTCTGTGGCACATATAAGTAGAAAAGTAATAACAGTTTGCCTTTGCAACAGCAGTACAGTATTCTGGCAATTTTTATTTAGATAGTGGATCACAAACAGTATTGCCAGGCCAAGTAACTAAAGTGACAGAAGGGAAAGAGGCAAAGAGGTTTTCCAGATAGTTTTAATGCATATAACTCTGACATTTATGATATTTTTCCTACATTACCAGTTACTCTGCAATGTACTGTAATTATTCTGGTTTGTCATTTTGCTAGCTAAAGGTGTTTAAATGCCTATCAAATAGGCATATTAAGTTGTCTCAAACCATTATATATCCAACAGACTTTCATATAAACTCAGATGCAACAACTGGCAATACTGTTTATCTCTTCCGTCGTTTTTGACCTATTCAACTTTTCTTGACCTTAATGAATTCCACTAGAACTTTAGACTCTTTCTGAGTGACGAGTTAATAAGCCTTAATCTCATATTCACTCTACACAAAGATCCCACGTTAAGCTTGTGATATCATTTTTTTTCAACATAGGTTAAGGTTAATTAAACTGAATATGTATCCTGAAGAAACAGTTCATATAGAATATCCTTTTAAAACTACACTGTTTGTGTGTATGCATATACTGTATGATATATATAAGTAAAATAAGTCATGATCAAGACTTACATTTGGTTCAGTTTTTCAATATAGCATTGAAATGTCAACATTCACTAGTCTTTCAGCTGTTAATCTATATATTAGTATCATGTACACACTGTTTAAACCATTAAAAGAATTTATCAGTGAGGCTTTAACTGAAATATATGAATCAGATTGTAGCTATTTAAATATGTTGGCTGAAATTGGTTATTGCTTGCTGTTAAAAATGTGCAAAATTTTCCAGGCTTAAAACTGCTGTTATAAGTATTCCAAGTCTGGAGCAAAACACACCCTAGTGTTCTAAAGTTCTGCCTCAAACGCCTGACAAATGGGGCATTTGATTTCACCTTGTTTCCAATGTTCCAGTGTCCTGCAAGTGTTTGCCTATTGTTAATTCTTCTAACCACAGAGACTTGTAGAATGCATTACAAACAAAACAGGCACAGGTTCCATTGCTTCTGCCCTTAGTTGGAGCTTATATAGAGAGAAGAAGGATTAAGAGAATCAGTTCACATGTTTAGATATTTAGAAGCAACATTTTGGACATTAAAACTCCTGTTTGCCAAGTAGGTAAGTTTACTGCTGTTTTTAAATCATTTGCTATTGGGAAATTAGAATTCCCAATTGCAAATGTAACATTGCTATCCCTTTCTGTCCTGTCCTGTGTTTTAGCTACATTTTTCACAGAGACTGCCCAATTTAAAAGTATACATTAAGTACTTTTGTATGTTAAAGGGATAGCTTTGCTGTTGAGGTTTCAGGTTGTTACTGTAAATGCCAACACTGTATATTCATTTGATCATTTGTTGAGCTTTACAGGCAGATTGCCACATCCAAAAGCATGCACTGGGCATATGCAGTAGAAAGAAACTTCAGACCAATTATTGTATTTTTGCTGCTATTACTTTGTTCCAATTTGTGTTAAATGAATTCATTTCTTGCTGTTGCTTCTTTGCTAAAAGCTCTATGGTTGTTTGGTGCAGGCATTGATTACAAAACTGTTTAAAATAAAGTAAATAAATAAAATAAAAATATTATTTGCCAATTTTTCTATAAGTTAGGTAGGTAGTAGGTAGGATTCAGCATGGACTTCATCCTTATTTACTTTTCTGTCCTCAGGATGAATGGTTGATGGACAAAGAGCTTGCTTTGAATTTCCATTGTTCCATATGGTTACCACTTTTGTTCTGTTAGGATGTAGGACACGTGAAACATTTCAACGTTTTTCTGAGCTTGGAACACCTGATGAACATTTTCAATTGGCTCACAATGTACATTGTCATTTCTGGGATATTAATCAACTTAGTAATATAGTGCTAAGTATATTTCATGACAACTGGATTTTGAAACTCCTCAAGTAAATTCTTAATTTGTTTTTAATGACTTACAACCTATTGTAAAAGAAAGAGAAAAGACAAATCCAGAAGGAATACCATTTTAAAGAAAAAACAAAAAAAACATAAGTGCAGCCCCTAGCCTGAGCAGCTTTTGTTATTCATTCACAGTAATTCTTCGTATACATTTTTAACAATCTATTTTGTTGTCATAGGCAGAATGGAACTGCAGAGTAAAGCCCCCCCAGGGATCAACAAACATAACCTCACATTAAAAATGACCTGCCTTCTTAATACTGCAGTTCTTATTTCATTGCAGATTTTATTTTTGTGACAAGGAGCTATTTATACAATACAGACTGATCTTTACATTTGACCAATCATGACTGAATGTTACCTATCTCTAAAAATCCTTGCTTCTTTTATGAGAATAAACTCAAGTTTTCCTCTGATACGGCTGATGACTAATGCAGAGATGACGATGATGATTTACAAGGGATGACATTCAATCATGCAGATCCTTATATGTATTTTGAAATGGTACAGACATGCTACTTCATGGGGAGTGCAACTCATCTGCTGCTAACACTAGTACCAAAATTTCTGGAATGGCACCTCTGTCTTGTAGGAGTTGAACTGAGCCTAAATTTCCCATCTAGCCCCTCACAGCTTTTAGATATTAACTTAAGACATCCACAGCATTTCCAGTGCAATCTGGAGTGGCAATGTACAGTTAGCATAAGCATATTGATGATAAAGGCAAAGGTTTCCCCCGCACATTTGTGCAGTCGTGTCCGACTCTAGGGGCAGGTGCTCATCTCCGTTTGTTAGCTGAAGAGCCAGCGTTGTCCGAAGACGCTTCCACGATCATGTGGCCGCATGACGCGCATGGAACACTGTTACCTACCCACCAAAGTGGTACCTATTCATCTACTTGCATTTGCATGCTTTCGAATTGCTAGGTTGGCAAGAGCTGGGGCTAGTGTGGGAGCTCACTCCATCACGTGGGGCTAGGGATTCGAACCTCTGAACTTGCGATCAGATCGACAAGCCTGGCGTCTTACCCGCTGAGCCACCACGTCCCCACATATTAATGATACTTCACCCCAAATTTACTCTCCTGGGAATTTCATATAAATGGTGAATAATGTGGAGAAAAGGACTGAATCTTGTAGTACCTCATAGTCTCAATTGCTTTCCCCCTATGTCTATTGACTGAACTTTCACCTCAGGTAGGAGCAGAACCACCACAAAACAGTGCTTCCAAACTTCAGTCTTTGCAGGTGGGCCATGGATGTACCATTATCAATGATATCAAACACCACCAAGAGTTC
This sequence comes from Charina bottae, assembly GCA_023362775.1. NCBI lineage: Eukaryota > Metazoa > Chordata > Lepidosauria > Squamata > Charinaidae > Charina > Charina bottae. The sequence goes on from JALMGJ010000006.1 coordinate 53,404,657, forward strand.
TATTAAGACTAGGAGAACCACATTTCCTTATCCAGGTCCCAGTATATGACATCCAGGAAACCTGTTTCTGTGTGTCTCAGCCTGAATGGAAGTGATTTAGAGGATCCACTTCTAGGATCTTTTGTAGCTGACTTCCCACCACTTGCAAAACTTTCCCTCAAAAAAGAAGATGGAGAGTAGGCATAATTTGTCTAATATGGCTAGATTCTGAAATGGCCTGTTCAAGAGAGGGTGTACTACCACCTCTCTCTAGGTAGGTGGCGTGTCATTTCCTCTCACAGAAGCATTGATCACCTTTGGAATTCAGCTGCCTGCTGGCTACCCAAAGGAGCCAGATTTAGCATATATCCAGATAATGAAGTAAAGACACAGTTACGAAAATCAAAGTCTGTATGTTCATTATCAGGATATAGCAATGGCTCTTGAGCTTTTTGGGTCTCTGATCCCATTCATAATTTGATAAATGCTATAGACCTCTCCCCAGAAAAAGCATAAAGGTGTAACATTTTGCAGGCAACTCACTGCATTGCTTTGGAACTTAGACCAGATATTAAAACAATATTTGCAAAGAATTATATCCTTCTCACCCTCCTTTTTTACATGCAAAAATTAGTGGTGAGTTCCTGAAAAAAAAAACCTTTACAGCTTTGCATAAAATCAACAAGGAGGAAGCTAGATGCCCCACTGGGGCAAGGTATTCTGCAGCATGGTGGCCATTACAGAGAAGGATTGAATTCAGGTTGCACCATTTCTTTTGCCCTCAGTGAGGCGATCTTTAACAAGGCCTATCAATGATGCCAACATGTCACAAAGAACGAATTAGAAATTCCCATTTCAGTTTTAAAATCATCTGAACAGAGGTAAACTTGGAGTTCTGCAATATTTCCCTATGCCTGTAGATTTCTGCTTACAGAGAAATTGACAGGGCATTGTCACTCTCAACTGTAGTCCACCTCCAATGACCTCTTCCAGAGTGGTAGCTTGGCCAAAAGAGCGGATAGCTTTTCAGCAGCACCTATAATTGTGTCTGTAGGGCCTTGAACTGAAAGATTTACCTTATTCAAATGGCTTCAAATATCTGTCAAGTAAGCTAAGCTGTGAATGAACTCCTGTCTGTCAAACTGTACTGAGTGGGCTTTCCTTTTCTCTCAAAAAAAGTGAAACTTCTGCCTGAAGTTCAGTCAAACATTTCGGGAGTTTTCCTCTGGAAAGCCAGCAAACGTCTATGAAAAATACAGTAGATATAAATTTCATGTTCTGTTCTCATTTCTTGACAAAGTTTTTGAAAAGGTAATGATTCAAGGCTGCTGAAATTGATAACTTTTATGGAAATAGATAAGACTTCTTTCAGTATTATTGGCAGAGTCTTTGATGCTAGTATATGTCAGTATAGAAAACAATGATCACAATGACATGTAGAGCTTCTTTCTTCATCTAAGCCAGGGGTGGGGAACCTTTTTTCTGCCAAGGGCCATTTGGATATTTTTAACTGGGGACCGGGGGGTGGGGGGCAGGGTTTCTGGGATTTCCATGGACCGGGGGCCGGAGTTTGTGGGTGGGAGCCAATCACAAGCACTGGGGGCAGGGGTCAATCGCGTGGAAGGAGCAGGGTTTGTGGGCGGGAGCCCCGCGGGCCTTATACGGCCCACAGGCCTGACGTTGCCCACCCCTGCAGTACAGTATAGGTTTATCACTTGCTTCTCTTTGCCATCCATTGTGAGATGGTTCACGGGAAAGAGTTTGGGTAAACTTTGCTCTTAAAAAATTATTTGTATCCTCTTGAGATTGCCCCTTAGCATATTCTCCCCTCCCCTGCATATTGTACCATGTAGTTAATCTGAAGGAAAAAAAATGAAAGAATTGGATTGTTGAAAAGATAACTATTGTGCAGTTCTTTGCACACTGAAAAACTTTTTCAGATTTATTGCTGTAAGTAACTGTAGAGAGAAAAACATTAATTAAATAAGTCAACAGGATTTAAGAAGGAAAGCAAAGAAATTACTAGGATGTTTAGTAAAAAACAGAACATTTCAGTAAACAGATAGGAAAGCTACTTGGAATTAAATATTAGGAAAAAACATATTGATGTCCATACTGAGCAGAAATACAAGAGACTTTCTGAGCACAATGCCTTAATAACATCATTTGATATAGATTTTTTTTCACAAAAACAATTTTCAAAGTAAAAGGAAGGATTTATACATCCATATATTGCACCCAGTTCACAGATCCTCTGTCAAACGATGTTATTAAGGCATTATTTTACTCCAAACAAGTATGGTAACATGGGATGATCTGTAACAGCAACATACAATCATTATAATCACCATGTTATGATGTCTAAAGTAGTTTCCTGTTGATATGACTTGAAGAAAACTTCCCCTGACATTATGATTATGGCTATCTGCCATTGTTTATGTCACATCACAGTCTGTCCTTCCTGAAAATACATCAGACAATGTAGATTAATTAATTAATTTATTTAGAAGATGGTTCCATTTGAAAAAGCTGGAACTTTACTGGAACCTGAATTTGTTTCAGCACAAAAGCCTTGTCTTGAATCATCCTACAAGATTGCTTATCTCATTGGTGAGCAAGTGATGCCCATAGGATCGGAGAGATCTTAGTGAACCCATGAAGTGAGAATCACTAATATTTTGAAGCAGGTCATGGAGAAATTGGAAGCTACCTGATATATGTATCTAGAAAAAACTACTGAGTACTAACTGCAGCCACTCCTGAGTTGCATCCATTGCCTGCACACTGATGCCATCAAAGAATTTCTATTTTGTGAGCCCTTCTGGAAACCACAAATGCCATTGGCATCTTCAAAATGGTGAATTGTTTCTTTGCCAAGAAGAGGTTTGACTGGAAGAAAAAACTTGGTACTCTGTACACAGATGGAGCACCTGACGACACATCTTGTTTTGCTACTTAGATCAGGGGTGGGCAACGTCAGGCCCGCGGGCTGTCTAAGGCCCGCGGGGCTCCTGTCTATGGCCCGTGGGGCTCCCGCCCGCAACCCCCGCCCCCCAGTGCTTGTGATTGACTCCCGCCCGCAAACTCCGGTCGAGAGTTTAAAGCCATACAAACCCTTCCCAGAGCTGTTTCTTGGCATCCTTCCTCCATCACAGTGCAAAAAAATTAAACTTCCTGAGCTCAGGCTACTGCAGTTTAGGGATTGGGGCCTCAGTCTGTCCACGTGTCAACATTATGCTGAAGCTTTGCCATTCCTTCTTTGTTCATGTTTTTTACTGTCAGTGCGAGGTGAGTCATGGTGTCCAATTGTAGTGCAATGAGGACAGCAATCCTTGTGATGTGGAGAAAAGGGGAAGTAGGGGTTACCTTCAAAGTATACCAGCTGGGGGTGGGTGGACATTGATTTCTAACATGCCTGAGGAATGCCAGGCTGAAGAAGTGCTTTGTTTTTTAAGTCGTAAGTGAACAATTTATGCATCTTGTCTTCATTCACTATAATCTTTTCATGACAATTTTAGATATTATGATAATGCATTATGTCTCATTGCTTTTATTACAATTCTTACCCAGAACTTCTTAACTGATCTCTTTCTAAATCTTTTACTAGAGAAGACACATGCAATGGACTAAGACACTGAAGCATTCTCATTGGCTTGCCAATAGATTTGACTTGACCTCTTTTTTAAAAATCGTTTTTATCAAACAAGCACAATATCCATAAATAAACTTGAAGAAAAAAAATTAGAAATAGACCAGAAACAATCCCCAAAACAAACAAAAGGAAAACATAGAAAAGAAAAAAGTTAATTAATAATTAATTGGTTAATACTTATGTAACTGAGGAAAGTGCAGAAGATTAATCATCAATATTTAACACCTTTTATCAAGAATGGCGTATGTGCCAATGGAGACAGTCTATTCGGCAAATCCTTTTTAATAACACTAAAAATGTATGGTCCGCATTTGACAAAACCTATTTTTCATTATGGGATTTTAAAAATATATTTATTTGTTGCTGTTTTAATTTCCCCCGGTTTAGAATACCACTGATTGCATGACAATTGTCCTTTCATTCTCCAATATTTCATAGTAACAGACTGGTTGCTAATATTAAAGTGATTTGTTTTTGCAGCATTTTTTAAAACTATTCAGGAAATATAGACAAACTCATTGCAGGATTCATTTTCAAAAGTTGTGGTGTGATTTTCTCTGTTTCACCAAAAAACTTTTGACCAAACCCTTTGGCTCATTGGGCAATACCACCAATGTTGATGTGCCAACTTGTTTATTTACTTGCCAGTGCAGCCCAGAACGATTACAATTAATGTACTGTATTTTTAATGGAGTATAATGTCACTGATGAATTATTTTCATGTCATTTCCTGATGATTTATTGAAATGGATTTAGAAGGAATTTGATGCCATAAAGAGTTCCTCTGATATTTATCAGGTTCAAAACTTAAATCCTGTTCCCAAAGTTTCAAAAGATTTTACAGAGACCTCGCAACTAATATAAAAATATACAAAATCAGTGGGATTTCTTTGCTCCTTATTAAAAGAATCAGTGATACAGCACTTCTCAAATACTTTTCATGAACTTAACTGGTATGACCTATATGATTTGTGAAGAAAGCAGTATGTGATTTTTAAAACCAGTCTTGGGCTTGTTTCCATTTTTTTCTGCAATATATGCCAGAGGTGATATATTTATACTCTATAATTAGGTTCCTAACTTGATAAAGTCCTCTCGTTTTCATTCCTTGAACTGAGCAAGTTTATTCTCAAACTTGAATGGTGGATGGTTGAGAAATGGGATAAGATTATATTAGTGATCAAAACATGTTTTAACCTTATCCAAACTTCTAAGGACTATTTTAAATACAGATATATAAGTTTTTATTACTTTCTTACTAATACAATTTCATCCTAAAGAAATGGTATAGCTTTGAATACCATTTCAATTGATGTCCACATACATACATACATACATACATAAGACTTTATTATCTCAATTCAAACATAACAAAATAATATTTCAGATTTGGTATTCCTAGACTCACTTTTGCTTTTATTTATATTGGACATGTCTAATTCCTTTTTTTTTGTAATTATGTATGAAAGACAGTATTATTCCTTGTACTCTAAACCAATTAGCGAGCAATGATATTGGAAGTTGCCATATTTTTAATTCACTTCTGATTTTACATAATAAAAATACATAATTGTGTTTTTTTAATTGTTGCTAGTCCTTTGAAATAATTATTTCTTAAATACTCCAGGGTTAATATACTGTCCAGTATTTTCTTGAAGTTGCTCCTGTAACATTGTATCGTTAATTAACGTGACAGATGATTTGCCAGTATTTACTTCTAGTCCTGCAACTTCATTCAGCTTGTCCAAATCAGTTTGCAATTAAAATATATCTCTATTAGTGTTCTTAAGAAAATCATCTGTGAATAAATTAATTCTATGATCATCTGTAATTATTATAGGATCTGAATATTTGTACTGGTCCTCCCATTTTGTGCTAATATAATTATAATAAAAATAAATAGTCCGTGAAAGGGGACATGCTTGCTTGGGGTCTCTATTAATTTGAAAGAATCTATTAGTAATAAGGTCGAATTAAAAGTAGAATAAAACCAATCGTTCATATTCATCACCTCTACAGTTTGGTGAGTGAAATTGTAAGCTGTAAGGTAAAGAAGGAATAATTCACGCCTTTTGCACCCCCTTGGTATGGCTCATGACGGCACAGTGCTTTTACAACAAGCACTTGTTTCCTAAATAAAGTATTTAATGAAAGGATGATCTCTATCTGTTGTGGATACTGATTGAAAAAAAACAAGACAAACATGCATGGATTGTTTCTTTCTCAATGAAATATTTGTACAAAAGGATTAGTCAGATGCAGTAACTTTTCTAAGCTCTGCATTGCAAAAAGAATTCTATTCATTATTTCTTTAAAATATTGTTTTCAATACCTGTAATAATGCAGCTTTGAGCTTTATGCTTGATAAAACCCAGACACTAGGACAACATTTAAAATCCCTTATGCTATAAACACCAAATTAAAACGTTGGACAAGGAAACTGTTTTAAAACTAGAAGGCATGGATCATAAACAAATGTCCCAATAATGAAAGCGTGCATGAAAGTTAAGCTAGTCAAAAATGGTTTTGTATAAAGAGAAAGGGACACAGTGTACGTTTCCAAGAGTCTGGCAAGAGAAGAAAAGGGAAATCTAGTTAACAGTACTCATGGGACCTGCCTGAATAATGGAAAGTTTTATTCCACCCAAAAATAGGAATAGAGTTAGGTCAGTCTTTTGGAAAGTGGGAACCAGTCATACTTCAGATACTGGTAGACTATCACTCCTATTATTGACTTGCTAGCTTGGGCTGAAACACTGATGGGAATGGGTGATTCAATAGAACCGCAGGGTCCCTACCATATGTTTGCTTGTGTGGCCCAAACTGTAATACAAACGCACACAAGGAATCTGTAGATTTGGCGATACCAAAGTTCTGCAAAAATGCAAATATCTGGTGGGTCAAAAAAGAATGGGAGACATAAATAAGTGGATGCAAACAGAATGTGTCTATTAACCACAATATTTCATAGTAACAGACTGGTTGCTAATACTAAAGTGATTTGTTTTTGCAGCATTTTTTAAAACTATTCAGGAAATATAGACAAACTCATTGCAGGATTCATTTTCAAAAGTTGTGGTGTGATTTTCTCTGTTTGCAGTTACAACGATGATGAAAAAGTAACTTTACGAACAATCCTCGCATTTACGACCTTTGCAGGTCTGTAAAGCAAAGGAAAACTGAAGTAAGATCATAAGCACAGTTGCACTTTCACTTAGCGACCGCTTCGCTTAATGGTCAAGTTGCCAGTACCAATTGTGGTCATTAAATGAGGACTACCTGTACAGTTCCCAGGTCAGAGAAACTTAGAGTTTAAACTCTAGAGAAGAGAGAGATCTGAAGTATTTGTTCTCGAGTAGAGAAACCAATCTCAAATCCCCTGAAGTTGTTCAAATTGAATTGGATTGCCATCAGGTCTTAAATCCCATACTCAAGTAGAATCATGCCCTCTCTGAATCTTCAATTTACACAGAGATGATTTACACAATTCTACAATATAGTAATATTACATGAATTCAGAATATACAGTAGCTGTATTTGGAACCCTGTCTATAATTCTGGTTGATGCACTTCAACAAAGATATGTTGAGATCAAAAATGTGCAGAAAAGGGCAACCATATTTATTTGATGGTTAGAGCTCCTGCTTTAGAAAAAATACTCCAGTATTTAGGGCTTTTTTTAAAACATTTTTTCTAAGCTTTTTCAGTTAGAAAGAAAGTGTCTAAGGAATACATGATAGGTCCCATTGCTTCAGGGATGGGACACAATCATAATGACGTAGACATAATATAGTCCTGTATGAATGCAAGAGAATATATATTAGCTTCACACAGTACTTTGTGTAGGCACATGGTCAGGGACCATACTCTGTAGGCAGCATGGTCTTTCCAACCAAGTTGAATAGGGCTGTTAAAATTATGAGAGAACAGATTACTTAAAAAATGATACAGTACTACCACCTTGTGGATATTAATTTTATTGCAAAGATCTTTCCAGAAAATTTAGAATTATTGATGTATCATTATACTTGCACTGCAACACTGACAACATATACTAAAACCATATAGAGCGCAATAGATTTTTCACATTTAGGACTTCGGTCTATGAAGTAACTGAGAATTTTTTGTTTGTTTATTTATTAGAGTTATATCCCTCCTTCCATTCAGGAGCTCAAGGTGGTATGTATAGCATCCCCTCCTTTTCCACAAGAGCCATGTGAGGTATATTGGACGGGCCCAAATTCACCCAGTAAAATTCCATGGCTGAGGGAGGACTAGAACCTTTCCTAGTCCAAGATCTTAACCACTACCTCCTGAACCCAGATGGCTATGCAACTTTCCAAAGAATAATGATTCCTTTGCATTTGTTATTCTATGGCACATCAGATTTTTGCCAAAAGTTTTGTGTAAGCTGTTTTCATTTAATAATGTTAAAAAGTATTACTTGCTCACAGTAAGCAACTACGTATCTATGGATTATAATCCAAAAGTGAAGCTTATTATCCTTAGCTCACATATTTGATGTCTTTAAATGCAGAGAATAAATTACCATGGAGGAATTTAACAGCGACAGAAATGTCTCTTCTAAGAGTGAGATTGGGACTTCTGTTGAAATGCTGGATGAAGATTGGATAGTCGAGTTGAAGAAATTAAAGGGAGAGATCGAGCTGCAAGCCATAAGTGAAATTGATCTTCTGATGGAACGCCATGGAAAAGAAGGGGTTATTATGTATGGGAGGTCTCCTGAAGTCGGAGTTTTTGAGGGGGGCAGTTATATAAGAGGAGGGAGTAACTGTATTTAGTGATTTTTACAATGTGCCAATGGAATGATTTATAGAAATAATGTGATTTTGGTTTAATATAAAGCACAAAAATGTGTCGCCACACAGAGTCTGGTGTGTCGCCACACAACTCGGAAGCGCTGATCATCATCAGCGCTTCCGGGTTTTCCTGTGGCGACACATCAACAGCGGTGCGCAAAAACCCGAAAGCGGCAGCAGCGCTTCCGGGTTTTTGCGCGCTGCCGCAATGGCGGCACTTCCGGGTTTTCCCGCGGCGACACACCAACGGTGGTTGTTGTGTCGCCGCGGGAAAACTTTGGAAAGCCCTGGAGTAAGGAATTATGGAAATTTTTGTATATCCCTGCTGTTAAAAGTCGGAAGTCACCTCTTTTTGTAACATTGAAAATTTTTTCTCTTGTGTTTCTACACTTTTTTAGTTTTTTCTCTTTTTTTTCTTTGTAGTTTTTTGTTTTTCTGTAGTTCTTATCTTTGCTTGAAACTTAATAAAATTCTTATAAAAAAAGAAGTTGGAACATAAAGGTAGGACAGTAATGAATGCCCTGGTGAAAAGGCAAGTTACAGAAATGGTTCACAAGAACTATTTTTTTTATAACCTTCCATCTGTATAACAAGAACAAATTGGAATTATTACATCCTATCAACCCTTTAATCATGGTCTGCTTGGTTGAACTCTTGAATGCAGTTAATGTAGTTACTGGATACTGAAAGCCATCACAAATCCCATCATGCATTTTGCCTTCTGGGCTTTGTTTAATTGGTTTTCCTTTGGCACAGTGGTGGGAAAATCTGTAGCTATGCTGATTAGAGCTGCTGGGAAATGTTTTTAGCAACATCTGGAGAGCTACAGACATTGGAACTGTTCTGTTATCAATTCATGATTTCAGGTGCAAAAAATGGAGAGTTATTTGTTAACCATACTGCCAGAGCAGCAAGACAGAAGGGCTGAATTCAAATACAGGACCTTATTGCCACATCCTGTCAAGCAGAAGCCCATAAACATATGTTACTTGATATGAGATCACTAGAGAAACGATTTAAGTCAGATTTTCTGGTTATAACATTCCTATACAGGTAGTCTTTGTTTAGCAACCACAATTGGGACCGGCAACTTGGTCATTTAGCAAAGCAGTCACTAAGTGAAACTGCGACTGTCCTTATGATTTTACTTCAGCTTTCCTTTGCTTTAGAGACTTGCAAAGGTTGTAAATGCAAGGATTGGTTGTAAAGTTACTTTTTCAACACGGTTGTAACTGCAAACAGTCACTAAACAAGACAATTGCTAAATGAGGACTACCTGTAACTGTGGCATTACGTTTTCAATATTGTCTTACTCAAAAGGGCAATAAAAATTAATCCCAAATTCATCTTTTGTTGTATATATGCAGATCAGCCAACCATGATGTAACTGCATCTAAAAGCTCTACCAGATGACAAAAAATTGTTTTCAGTCAATATGTTTCTAAATAATGATAACAGTATCTGAGAACACTTGAGATCTGTATTGAAGCAAGCTGAGCCAACATGGTTTCACATTCCTTAGACTAATAGGTAGATCAGAATACAAAAATCTTCTCCAAATTCCACGAGACTTTTCTTCCAAGAAATTGTATCAAAATGCATGCAAAATATGCATTTTTACTAAAATGCATACAATTTATTAAAATGCAAGGTAATTTTTAAAATTGCATATTGATGCAGAAACAGTATATCAGAGATACTGTACATAAACTGATACATACCAGAAATAGCCTAATTCATCAAACTGTAGCTGTATCTCCAGAAATATTTTTAGACAACCCTCAACTATAGTTTGCCAAAGTCCTATTTTGAATCAAAAGACAGTTCGGTTAATTGTTTCAGACATTCAAGATCTGGATATCACCATTGGTGGAACTTTGTCTCTTTTATGGAATGTATCTCTTGCAGCCAAGATTCCTCAAGTGGTTAAACCTTATTGTTAAGAGAAACATTATTCTATATCATAGTTCAGGCTGTTGCTTAGAAACGAACTTTCACTTATGTGTTAATTTAAGAAACATGGAACATTTGTTGAATAGGGCACACCTGTTTGGTAAGGTATTGGTAAGGTAAGTATTGCTCTACTTGCATTTCATACTATGTCATACACAACAATGCTGTGTGCGTACTATTTTCAGCAACTCCAAAAATAAATCAGTTTAAGGTCTTCCAATTTTTAGTTTCATTCCTGGCAAAGCAGACAGTAAACTGAGTGGATTTTTTTAAAAAAATATTATGCAGTTAAGGCAGCTTCTTTTAATCAATTGTTTTAAATTCAAACTTGTTTTCTATCTAAATGCATAGGGGTGATTCAGAAATATGATTTGTATTTTTGTTTCTTTCCTTATCTAATTTGTTTCTTTTATTCTAATTTTACATACGTTCTTATTGATGTTTTATGTTTTATATCCTGTACTTTGATATGGCCTAATGGCTAATCAATAATAAACTAATAATAATAAAATGCATATAAATAAATTGTATAAACCAGTATGACTCAATTGTTAGAATAATTCAAAGCATCTTGCTGCAGAACCCTTGAAGTTTGTGTTATATGAGCATGCGGACATCATACTGGATATTTTGCAACTATTTTAAGGAGAATATAATATGAATTGCATTAGGAGGTAATACATTCAAATTCTATCTCTACAAATAGATACGCTTTCTTTCCTTGCAATAGCTGTAGTACTGGTGAACCCTTCCCATGTAGCTTTTGAAGCCCTGTAGCTGTGATTCTTTTTAGTCCTTCCCACTACCACTGCCCTTTTCCTGTCATCACCATAATTACAGAGTGGATATTAACAGATATTACCCCTTTATGGATCATTACCTTGTAATGGTGAAGAGGCTCGTGCATCCCAATGAACTGTACACTATGAACTATACAACTGGGAGTATATACTCCCAGAAAGATCATGAGCAGATCAGAAATAATTCACTAAAGAAGAAGAAAATGGTGGCCACCTCCAATATTCTGTCAGGAAAATCAAAACGACATTCACCAGCAGGACAATGTTGACATGATCTTTGAAGATGACTTATCTTGTTAGAAAGGTATCCAATGAGATACTAAGGAACATCAGAGAGCTAGTAAATAACATTGATGCAAATGATGTGGTTGGATGAATGCTGAAAAGCATCCAGTTGTTGATGTGGCCAGGGGCAAATGGAAATTTCAGAGCTGCAAAGTTATATATGCCATTCGTATGTGAAATGTCAGTACCATGAACTGAGGCAAACCTGATGTCAGAGCAGAAATGTCAAGACTGACATTCTGGGAAACAGCTAACTGAAATGGACTGTAATGGGACACTTCATTTTAGAAGAGCATCAGATCTTCTACTGAGGTCAAGAAAATTATAGAAGAAATGGATTAATCATAATTATTAACAAAAAGATGCCAAAGTCAGAGCTTGTAAAAAAAAAGGTAAAGGTTCCCCCCGCACATTTGTGCAGTCATGTCCGACTCTAGGGACCGGTGCTCATCTCCATTTGTTAGCCGAAGCACCAGCGTTGTTCGAAGATGCTTCCACGGTCATGTGGCCGGCATGACCCACGCGGAACGCTGTTACCTACCCACAAAGTGGTACCTATTCATCTACTTGCATTTGCATGCTTTCAAATTGCTAGGTTGGCAAGAGCTGGGGCTAGTTCGGGAGCTCACTCCGTCACGCGGGACTAGGGATTTGAACCTCCGAACTTGCGATCTTCTGATCGACAAGCCTAGTGTCTTACCCACTGAGCCACCACACACCCCTTAGAGCTTGTAACAACCCCCCAAACAATAGAGTGATCTTAATTCAAAGCCAAGCCAAGTCAATCCATATTACAGTGATTCCTGTCTATTCTCCAATCATAGATGCCAAAGTTGTATGTTGTTGTTGTTGTTCAGTCGTTTAGTCGTGTCCAACTCTTCGTGACCTCATGGACCATAGCATGCCAGGCCTTCCTGTCCTCCACTGTCTCCCGGAGTTTACTCAAATTCATGTTCGTTACATCGGTGATGCTATCTAACCATCTCATCCTCTGCCGTCCCCTTCTCCTTTTGCCTTCAGTCTTTCCCAGCATCAGGGTCTTTTCCAGTGAGTCCTCTCTTCGCATTAGGTGGCCAAAGTATTTGAGCTTCAGCTTCAGCATCTGTCCTTCCAATGAGCAGTCAGGGTTGATTTCCTTTAGGATTGACTGATTTGACCTCCTTGCAGTCCAAGGGACTCTCAAGAGTCTTCTCCAGCACCACAGCTCGAAAGCATCAATTCTTCGGCGCTCAGCCTTCCTTATGGTCCAACTCTCACAGCCATACATTACTACTGGGAAAACCATAGCTTTAATTATACAGACCTTTGTCGGCAAGGTGATGTCTCTGCTTTTTAATATGCTGTCTAGGTTTGTCATAGCTTTCCTCCCAAGGAGCAAGTGTCTTTTAATTTCATGGCTGCAGTCACCGTCTGCGGTGATCTTGGAGCCCAAGAAAATAAAATCTGTCACTGCTTCCATTTCTTCCCCTTCTATTTGCCAGGAAGTGATGGGACCAGATGCCATGATCTGGGTTTTTTTAATGTTGAGTTTCAAGCCAACTTTTGCACTCTCTCCTTTCACCCTCATCAAGAGGCTCTTTAGTTCCTCTTCACTTTCTGCCATTAGGGTGGTATCGTCTGCATATCGGAGGTTGTTGATATTTCTCCCGGCAATCTTAACTCCGGCTTGTGATTCATCCAGCCCGGCATTTCTCATGATGTACTCTGCATATAAGTTAAATACTGTAAGCAGGGCAATAATATACAGCCTTGTTGTACTCCTTTCCCAATTTTGAACCAGTCGGTTGTTCCATGTCCGGTTCTAACTGTTGCTTCTTGACCCGCATACAGGTTTCTCAGGAGACAGGTCAGGTGGTCTGGTACTCCCATCTCTTTAAGAATTTGCCAGTTTGTTGTGATCCACACAATCAAAGGCTTTAGCGTAGTCAATGAAGCAGAAGTAGATGTTTTTCTGGAACTCTCTTGCTTTTTCCATGATCCAGCGAATGTTGGCAATCTGATCTCTAGTTCCTCTGCCTCTTCAAAACCCAGCTTGCACTTCTGGTAGTTCTCGGTTCACATTAAAGTTGTATACTTTATGGCAACTTGCAATACCTTGTTAACACAGCACCAATAAAATACATCATATTAATAATAGGAAACTGGAATGCTAATGCTGGAGGTAAAACGGCATCTAGAATAAGAGGAAAATTTGGGCTCAGTCTACAAAACTAAGCAGAAGATAAGAGTTCTGCCAAGAAAATTAGTTTATAGCACATACATTCATGATAACCAAAAAGATGACTGCATATGAACTTCACCAGTAAAAGCTGACTATATATTCTATAAGCAAAAACAGAGAAGCTCAAGTCAGTAAGAAAAAACAAGATCTAGTGTAGTCTGCAGCTCAGATCACAAATTCCCTCCTGAAAAATTATAACTTAGAAAAACCCAATACTGTAAAGTCATCAGCCCAAATGATACATCCTCAGCAATATAATCCATGCTTGTGCAGCAATGATAATTGCTTTACTGATTATGCAAAGGCTTATGACTCTATAGACTACAGCAAATTGTTGATTGCTTTTAAAAACATGGGTGACTGGACCACATGATCTACCTTTTAAAGAATTGCCAAGAAGCAAAAGTTAGAATGGAATATGGAACAACTAAAGTGGGAAAAGAGTGTGCCAATGTTGTATATAGTTAACCTTATTTATTTGACTTACATACAAACTATATCTTTGGAAGCACTGAACTAATAAAAAAGAATTGATTTTAAAAAATCAACAACTTCAGATACACTAATGAGAACACTTTGATGGCTAAAAGCAAGGAAGACAAGGATTTGCTTGTTGGAGATGGAATAAAGGAATGTAAAAACAGGTTTGCCACTCAATATTAAAAAATGGAAAGCATCTTTTATCTTCAGGACAGGATAAGTAATATGAATATGAAAGTGGTATCCTGAAAGTGTGACTCATTGGTTATTTTCCTAATTAAACTAATTTTGCCTAGAAAATGTACTCATAAAAATAATAAACTTACCTATTAAGGGAAAGAGAGAGAGTATAGACCATTAACAGAAAATGTCATTAAATATCACAATTATATATTTGGGAAACTGCATTTTAGATACACACCTAGACCAGAGTTAATTTTACACACACACACGACCTTAGAAGATGGTATAAGATAAGAACTTAACAAGAAGATATTGTAATATACTATAATACCATAGTAGTAGTCACATTTAATATTTCATTACTCGTGTTTATTTTCATTACAGCAACTCAAAGATTATGGTAACAGAATATGTGACCTTTTTATGAAATGCTTTGAGTCATAATTCATTATGATGCCAAAGGGAAAAAATAAATATGAGAGTTTTCTTTGATTTCTTTGCTATTGCATTTATAGCCAACTGGAACTCTTATATGAGTTTAATAAGGAATTGCATTTTAATGTGAATATAAAATTACACCCCCCAACAAATATACAAGAAAACATTTTGTTTTGAATACCCTCCATAAATATGGTAGATAACTGAGACTGATTAATGCTAAATTATAGCTTGATAAACCATGATATATTGAATAGCTCATTATTGATTGGGTCACATAAAATGCTGCATCATAAGCCATGTTTTTAAAACCATAATAGCTGAGTTCACAGAACACTAATCTAACAAATTATGCAATATTCAAACCCAGCCTGAGTATATTTATTTATTTATTTATCAAATTTATATCCCGCCCATCTCCCTCACAAGGATAAAACATCCTCCCTCACAATCCCTCACATCCTCCCTCACAAGGACATGTATAAAAACATGTCCTGAAAATTTGCATTTTGACCACTGACCAAATCGTGTTACAACAGGTGGCAGCATCTAGCTAACTTCAGTTAATACTGGAAAAGCTAAGCAAGGTTGAACCTGGTCAGTACTTGGAAGGAAGATCATCAGGAAATCCCAGTGTTGTAGACTCAACTGACAAGTCACAAAACATTCTGGTCAACCACTTCCATTTTATTGCCAATGTGGACATTGTCACCAAGACTTGAGTTTGACTTTACCTTTTACTAAACATTATCTGGTACTGGAAAACTAATGGAGTAAACCTGCGTAGCCTCTGGAACTAAAGAAGGTGATCATACAGTAGTGGAGATGTACTGATTCTGTCTAAATTTTAGGAGAAGCTATGATGATTTAATAATGAATAAAAGTTTCAAGCTTTATAATGATCCTGTTTCATAAAAGTTGGGAGAATTTCAGAGCTAATGCACAGCACAAAGCTATTCGCTTCTTACCCTCCTTTGCTTCTCTTACAAAAGGCAACTTCTCTTTTGCAGGTTTAAAAATCCTACAAATTTTTGGTGTGCAGTGATGTCATCACCTGCTACTTCACCTTAAAACCTTTCCTTCTACACTGGCCTGTCAGTATCTTCAAACCTTCTGCAGATACCCTTCTATGAGTGCTTTGTTTAAGAAAACCATTAGGAGATGCAATGGTACCTGTGGTTAATGGTTAAGGTATTAGAGTGGCACTAGGGAAACCCAGGTTCAGATCCATCCTTAACCACGGAAGCTTACTGGGTGACTTTTGGCCAGTCACTGTTTGCCCAACCTACCTGACAGGGTTGTGGTTGTGGGGGAAAATGGGAGAAATGAGTTCCTGAACAAAAAAGGCAGGATATACAGTATATCCAACAACAAAAATATACATCTCGTGCCAACCTAGATTATTCTAATATTATTCTAAAGTCATCTCTTTCTTTCCTTTTTCATCACTTGTAAACTGAGCAGTAACAATGAAGAGACATTTCAGTTTACAATTTAACCAAACATTTTCACCAGGGAGCTTCTTGTACATCTCTAAAAACTTCATACTTTCTGCTTAAGGAAAATTACTGTGTAGGCTATGATGGCTGCCAAAATGGAGTTATATTCCATTAAACTTAATGCCAAACTAATCAATACGAAACTAATTTCATCATACTACAGTACTCTCTTTTGCTCATCTTCACTAATATAAAGAACCTATACAATCCTCATTTATGAAGAACTACATTTAGGCAACAAACCAAACATCAAGAATATTTGCCACATATATTAAAGTTCAACAAATTCAGAGACACAAAAATACCAAGAATGAGAACATGAACAATACAAAGAATAAAGTAAATAGAATGTAATTAGAATTGTTCTGATCAAACAAGTTATTTTCATTCTGGAGAAATGTTGTAAAAGAAATGTATCACTGCAAATTCTTATTACTCATTTCATTATTGAAACTGGTCTAGTTCATGCACTAAATCTCCCTGTCTGGAATGTCCCCAGTGAGTGATTCCCGTATCTAGACTACTATAAAATCATAATCTACTATTTTTATATAGCTGTAAGGAAAAACATTTGCATGGATTTTAGATTTATACAATATGCCTGTATGAATATCTCAACATCAAACTTAGTTTTGCTGGGATCTACAAATTGAGGAATATAACACGTCAATCCTCAATTTTATACAATCATCTTTATACACTGTCTGATTAAAACATGCAGAGGTTTATAACAAAGTCTTCCAAACATTTAACGCCCCAACCTTCAAAGATTTAACTCAAATCTTTTTTTTGTTCAACCTTTTTTTTTTAACCTTCTACAGCCTCTATGCATTTGTGGAGACAACTGCAACTATATAAACCAACCCCAGAAATTAATAGAATATATTTGAGAAAGCAGCTACAACAACATGCATAATTAAGTTACCATTTCTCTTCAGAAAACCCTCTGAATAAAATGTAATTCTCATTAGAGCTTTGTGAAAGTTTAAAATGACTTGTCTGTCTTCTTCTAACAAAATCCAGATTGTCAGTCCAGTAGCCTAATTCTTTGATAATCTAGGATATTAATCTAGGAAATATATGATCCACCAATATTCTTGCCTAGGGCTAATTCTAAAGGGGGAGAGGGATTTAATACAACTTCAATACAACTCCAAAGGGCACACTGCTCCGTTCATCATTTTAAGAAAGCGGGAAGCTTCTCTAGCACTCTGCAATATATAGGAATAGTGGAAATAGTGAACAGGCACAGCACCTTCACCAGCATCCATGAAGGGTTGGAAGATATTCATAGATGGGTTGATTGATTGATTGTGTGCCATCATGTCATTAGTGTGAACTTTGTCCAAAAGGGGTGCTGTTAATTTACATATGAGCACAGTGTAATTAGAGAGCAGGTTTGGTGTAGCAGTTAAGGCATCAGGCTAGAAACCGGGAGACTGCGAGTTCTAGTTCTGCCTTAGGCATGAAGACAGCTGGGTGACCTTGGGCCAGTGACTCTCTCAGCCCTAGAAAGCAGGCAAGGGCAAACCACTTCCAAAATCTTACCAAGAAAACTGCAGGGACTCGTCCAGGCAGTTGCCAGGAGTCAAAAGAAAAAAAAGTGTAATTAACTGCTCCAATCATTATGCCGGATGACCATAAAATAATTACAGTGCTCTGTTCGGCTAGGAACAGACAGACAGCTGGAACAGCAATAGCAAATGCATGGTACAAACATGCCTACAGCATCCAGATAATACTTTCCACTAAACATATTTTAAAGAGCTTTTTGAGCTATTTTAGGAATTGGTTATAAAAAAGCTAATACTGTTCCTTCTGAATAAAACAAGCTACTTAATTTTTTTATCAGGATATGACTAGGAACAAGATAGTTTACATAATAATTACATGGCAATCAGCTAGTACTATAATTAGTTTTACTATTTTTATGTATTGATGTGGAGTGTTATATGCCAAGAGTGTTATATGTGCCAAGAGGGTTATATGTGGAGTGTTACATGCCAAGAGTGGTTATATGCCTAGTGACTAAAAAATCCAAGCTGTTAATGCTACATCCCAGTACAGCCAATAATAGAATCAATAGATAAAGCTGAGATAAATGTTCAAAAAGTCAACTAGCTAATGCTTTAAAAGTAGGTACTAAAATTGGATGTCAATCATCCACACAAAATATATTTTGTGATGCTCATATGGAAAACTAAAAACAGTACCAGTATGGAAAAATGCAGAATTATAGCAAAGAACATAAAAACTATTTAGTTAAATAACCCAAATTAGATTCAAACGATGTCAGAGATATCTATGTAGGGAATCAAGCTACAATGGAGTTATGTGTGGCCCTGAATACATCAATCTGCGGTCATCTACTCATATCTGGCACCCTCCAGATACAGGATATTGTGACTGTAATTCTTCTCAGCTACATGGCCTTTGGTTGAAAACTCTGGAAGCTCCAGTGCCAGGATGCAGAAGGTGCCAATTTGGTACAAGGCCGATATATGCTTACCTCCAACCACCCACTTTCTCCTCCAGCAATGGAATTAATTTGGGCTTGGTGCTGGTGTACTTAGAGTCCTCCTCAGATAGGAACACAGACATGGCACATTATCTTGCATGTCACTATTGTACTTGCTTCTTTGTCCATAGTCTGTCTTTCAAAGATTATGCAGCTTCAGCTTTTTTTTTTTTTGCACACTTCCTTGTCTAGACTCCCTTAAAATAAAGAAAAAAAGGAGAAAGCTAACTGATTTAAGTTCCCAGAATACCCTAGGACTACACAAAGTAGCCCAATTAGTTAGATCCCAGACCATTAACCTGAGCCAATGAGACAAAGTCCAACTTCTCTGTTTCTTCTGATTACCTTCTGCTGCTCTCAGAGTATACAAATTATCCTGATGACTCTTTCTTGTGGGCAGTTGGATTGTTGCTCTGGTAGTGCAGCACTTGGTTGTTATGTGTTGTTTTTCAATATATGAGTTTGAAGTCTGCCATTATTTCCTCTGCTGATGAAAATATGTAGGAAGGCTATTGTTCTCTTCTCTTGTGAATCTGGTTCCATTAAAGATGTTTTGGATTGTGTTCTGCGTGTTCTCTAATTATCCTTTATGACAAAAGTGTCATCTATATAATGTATCTATATTTTTAGTAGTACGTATGGGAGGGCCATTGCTTCCAGATGTTGAACAACTGTCTCTGCTATTCATCCCAAGATGGGTAATCCCATAGGGGTTCATCTGATTTGTTTCTATATCTGTCCATTAATCTGAGTGTAAGTGGTGAGGAAAAAGTCTGCAATTTCCATGATTCTATTTTGATTTTTGTATGCTTGGTACTTTGTATAGTAGGGCAACAGAGGATTCTTTTGCCAGTTTTGGATCTATGAATGTGAAGAGTGCTGTGACATCAAATGTTAATTGTTCAAGTCTCTTCACCAGCCAGCTGATCTTGGTGTTAACATTTTTCTGCCCCTCATGGAAGATACAGACAAATAACATATCCATTTTTATATAAGCACAGATTGCAAAACATCAAAATCCAATTATTCTTGGAACCAAATAACAGTTAACATATTGTACATATTCACACCAGCAGTCTTACTGAACCGTGAGTTAACTGTTAGATATAATAAAACATAATTGGCATCCAACTGCTATTATACTAATTTTCATGGTACAAAAAGGAAAATACAGACAATTATCACATTACTGTAAGTTTTTATATTTTCTTTGCTAGGCAAGTACCTAAATGCTCATATTGGCAATAGCTGTCAGAGCTGAGAGAAATTCTACACAGCCAGAGGTCTTGCAGTTAGAATTAATCTTGAATTTTTTGACCACCTCCTCAGACATCCCTGCTCCAAAAAGGCATTCCCCCCCCCCTTTTCCTCTTCCTCTTATCTTAGAAAAATCTAGGAGCTGGAAAGCAAAAGTAATCCAACCTGTTTAGAGGAGCTGTTAACATTAACAAAGCCCAGTGTTATTTACCAACTGCTAAGGAAGAGTCAAATGAAACAGTTTTTGCAAGGAAGCTCTGTAAATAAATGTATGCCAGATTGTTAAGTTAGGCTTGTCATTAAGAGGTGCACACCCACGGTAAAGATATGACCATGATATACTGAGAAGAGAAGCATGAATGAAACTGAACCATAGGCATCCAGGGGGGCTGCAGATGGAGGAAGAATTGCATGATGAAGGACAAGGCAGTTTCATGTTCTCTTCCAGGACTGTTACTGCATAAGTACTTTCTTGAGTAGCTGTACAGTCAACCGGAAGATCGCAAGTTCGGAGGTTCGAATCCCTAGCCCTGTGTGCAGAGTGAGCTCCCGCACTAGCTCCAGCTCTTGCCAACCTAGCAATTCGAAAGCATGCAAATGCAAGTAGATGAATAGGTACCACTTCAGTGGGTAGGTAACAGCATTCTGCGCGTGTCATGCGGCCACATGACCGTGGAAGCGTCTTCAGACAACGCTGGCTCTTTGGCTAACAAACGAAGATGAGCACCGGCCCCTAGAGTCAGACACGACAGCACAAATGTGCGGGGGGAACCTTTACCTTTACGGGCTGTTAAATAGCTCTGAGTCTGGAGCATCACTGAGGACTGGGAGAGCTTTGGGTTTCGCAAAAGCACAATTTCTGCCCTCCCATGACCCCTATCTAAGCCCCTCCCTCCCCTTCTTTCTAGTATCAGTTTCCAAAATCAGGAACAGCCAGAAAGGCTGGCAGAAGGAGGGTTCTGGCTTTGGATTTTCAACTCCAAGGTCAAAAGACTTCCTGGCACTCAGAGGAGGAAATGCAAATTATCCCATTCAAGTGTTCCTATGACTCCTGGGATGTTTTCTTAGAACCACTCCTATTGCAGCCTTAATCATAACATAAGTAACTCCTCAAAATTACTTAGGAAGAGAAAGTAGTCTTTATTTTTTCAAATTACTCCTTTCCCATTTTAGAAGGGAATTTATCTCTTTTTCTATATTTAAATATATAGTGCCTGGTTCAGATTACATATTCTACAGCTATTTTCTTGACAGGACAAACAGCAGGAAGCAGGCTTAACATTATATTAAACTTTTCATTATGGAGCCATTCAAACCTTCTTGCTCCACATATGAAGCCAGTTTTGCAGCTGATAATTACTAGAACCAATGGAATGTTCTCAATAATAACTATTTTTGTTACATTTAATAATTATATGTTGAAGTATTACATAGTGAAGATTACAGTGGAGAAAAAGATGGCATATTTTGGGGACAGTGTTATTAAAAGTAGACTGAAATCATCATTTTATTTCTTAAGGATGAATTACAAAGAATCTCATTCTGTACTATTGATCTGTCAAAATTCTTTATTTTTCAAGTAGAAAGGAAGTTAGAAAAATGACTTACAGGAATTATCAGGCTTATTGGGCTATTTATAAATATGAAAGGATGTGATACAAAGAACTGTGGTCAATAGCTGATCATCTACTGTAACCATGCCCATGTGGTTTCCTTTCAGATGTGCTGGGATTGTAACTCCCACATTCTAGAGATCTGGAAGAAAGAGTTTGAAAGGCTGATCTATGAGATGAGACTATCATATATAATGGTCTTTAGCATTAGAGTACAATCCAAACTAAGGGAGGTGGCATTCTATAAAGTACCTGATTAATACTCTTAACTTTGACATTTGACCTTGACTTTTGTACATGTGAGATCAAAATTGAAATAATGATGATGATGATTAAACTTGTATGCCACCCAACTCTCAATGACTCTGGACAGCTCACAACACTCAAACAAAGAAATTACAATAAAATCAATAATAGATAAAAGGTAAAAGATGGCAAGCGTGATGAAGCGAGGGTCTCACTTTCTCTCACCAAAGGCCTGGGTGAAGAGCCAGGTCTTCACATCTCTTCTAAACAATGGCAGAATGGGAGCCATCTGGATATTGGGGGAAACCTCATTCCAAAATTAATAATAGTAATAATAATTATAGTGATGATCTGAGATTTCTGTTAAGCCATTTTTATTTTAATACAGTAGGCTTTTGCTGATGTCCTCAAGTGCTACAATCTATGTAGTAGAGTTCAACTTAATATGCTGTGAGTTATAGACTACTTGACATAAAAATCTAATCTGGGTAGTGGAAAAGAAGTCAGAAGAGCAAGTTCTGGATTTGCATGAAACCTCTTGAATATGTGATTGTAATGCAAAGTGGCTAATACAAACTGGACTACAATGGAAAACATTATCAGTGATTTTTTTTTCTAGCTAGAAGTGCAGGCACTGCATATAATTTACTCACTGAATTATATAAAGACTGTTCCCATTGATAAACTTCAACCAAGACTGCATTTTTCAGCGTAAATAACTGGACTGCAATCATTTATGCAATGTTGTTGTATACTTATGGAATCTGGTAATTAAATTAAATTAAATTAAATGTCTAAACAAAACTCCCCCTCCCCATTTTAACCTATTGTTTGATTGAAATGATGAATTAAATTAATTGTATCTCTGCACTTTTGAGTAGTTGTGAAATTACATTAAGGGTGAATAAATTAACTTTTGGTTTTGTTCTCCATTCAGGTATTGCTATTCTAATCTTATCTTGTTACCAGAATATCTTTCACTAATGTTTCTGTCCTGGAAACTTCTTTGGCCTTTCGTTAAATATTTTCCTAAACTGAATCAAGAGAGTAATCTGGTGATGGCCTCCCATACATTCAGCCTTTTGAAATCTATGTTTCTAATTTTGTTTTAGCCAATAGGAACATGATTTTTGTTTGGTTCAGCAGTCCTTTGGTAATCTACATATGGCTTGTTCAAACGATTGCCGCAGAGGTCAAGCAGTTTGTTGGTACTGGTATTCAGCCATCCCAGCCTATGAAAACCTCATGAAGCCAGAAAGGAGGCAGAAGACAAGCATGGGCCATCTACTGCAAAGTGGAGTCTTAGTGGAGAAAGCCGTGCAAATTCTCCATCCTCAGAACCCTTCCCAAAGGGAACTCAAAATCGGTTCAGTGACTCGCTTCAAAAGGTCATATAACATTGGGCAGAATTTAGGGTGCTGTTTATGACCTGTCTTGGGAGTGAAATATACGAAAGACCACAAGCAGCTAGATTAGCTTCCTCAGCCCTCCCTTCTCTGAAGCCAGGCCAGTACTTCTGCAGTGAGCCAAACCCCAACCTTACCCAAGGCTGTTTGGCTCTGGCTCTTTTAATTTCTTTAGATGGAAATTTAAGGTACCCCCCCTTTTTTTTAAAGCTGGTTATTCTGCATGCTCATAAGGTGGTGGCATCTATCTAATCATTTCCAGGTCTACATCCTGCATTGATCAGATTTTCTGTGCTTTAAAATTCAAGCTTAATTTAAAATTTAATGTGACACATTCCCTTTCTATAAGATAATTGATACTTAATAGATATTTTTCTTTAGTAATTGAAATACATTTTACTAGTCTGTAAAACTTTATATTGTACATAAAAGAAAGGCCCACAGAAAACAGGTATTTTGAATAAAAAAAATCGAAGGTGAGATGAACAGTTAGCAGGGCCAGTATTTTGACTATGTATGTAATGACTATGAAAGGTTTTTATAGACTGAAATAGCCTATCTCCTATGAACCCTCTTTTCTGCCACTTCAAAATGGATTAAAATTGGAAAAGGGTTTCTAGTTTTTCCCCTCAATATGCTCTCAGAGATAAGCAGGCTTCTAATACATTCACCCTGCAAGTTGTCAGTCCAGAAATTGCTACTCTTTTACAGAAAAAACCAGTAGCCTCAGGATAGTAATAAGAATTGACAAATTGAATGGCTTTTAAGGTTATAAGAATTTCAGCAACTCAACAATTTCCTATTGTATCCCATTTATCCTCCAATACACTAGTTCCCACAACATGGCAGACAGGATGCTCTTCATTCAATCCTATGCAAGATTGAGTGTGTTGTAGGCTAAATTTAACACTTTTGAAACATTAGTTTACTGGGTCAATTAATCATGTTTAGATTTTCCTATAAAATAACTCCTGGTAGCTTGTGGAGGGCTTTGGAGGTGAATTGAGATGTTTCCAATATTTGTTGTTGCTATTATTATATATTATTTTATACTATGGATGTTTTGTTTATTCCTTAATTTTTATATTTGTATCATCAATGTTTTAGTTGATGTAATTGTATTTGCATCTTGGTTTGGGATGTATAAATTAGCCACATTTTTCATTGGAATGTAAATGAAACAAAATGTTCTCCATTGCTGTGGATAAGATATAGTATATCTATAGTTCTTCCAATTTCCTGTGTGAAAAATAAACACCTACTAAACTGTAGAGAAATAGAGTAAGAATAAAGCCATGGTAATGATGAATCTTCTTATAAGATAGGTTAAAAATAATATTATGTTTATTTACAACCTCATATCTTATTCTTATTGTGCTTTCTTTAAAAAGAAACTGGATCCTTTACTAATGTAAACTGCTATTTAATTAACCGCCCAGAGTCCCCCTTTTGGGGGAGATGGGCGGTGATAGAAATGTGAATAAATAAATAAATACTTGTGGGGAGTCAATTTTACACTAGAGAATTAAGCTCTGTCCAGAAATCTTTTAAGGAATCTTGTGTAATGCTTCAAACTATGATGGCAGAAAAGTACTATCAATGAGGATGAAACTGAATGAATCCAATTTTTAAAGAACAGCTATGGAATGGAATATAACAAGGACCCCCAACCTTCTTGAGCCTGCAATATTGGTGGAATTTTGAGAGCATTTTGTGATCACACAAAATCATTTCCATTGTGGGTAGAATCAGTCAAAATCCCAGATGGCAAACTGATGAAGCTAAAAAAAAAATGATTCCAAAACCTAAGGGAGAGACAGACTCTGAGCTCCAAAGGCCAAATTAGAAATAAATATTTAGTATTTATGTGTTATACAACTAACATATTACTGATATTTGATGGTCAGATTATCCTTGTAAAAGTATATTCTGCCTCAAGGCATCTCATAAATGCATATTCTGCCTCAAGGCATCTCATAAATGCATATACAAACTTCTCATTTCCTAGAACTTCCAAACACTGCCACTCTTCACTGGACCCTGTAGAGCAGCTTTCCCTAGTTTGGTGTCCACAGTTGTATTGGATTTCAGCACCTAAAATTTCTAGTAAGACATTACAGTATAGCCATTATAGCCAAAACACCTACAGGCCACCAGATTGGGGAAGATTGCCATGGAGAAGTAACACCTTTAACTAACATGCCTGCATCATTCTCCCTGCCCCAATATTGAGAAATATATTTCTGAAAACTCTAAGAATCGACCAAACTCAGGGTGTTTAATAGGGATGTGTTGAAAGTATGGTGACCATTTTACTTTTATTAATCTGAATCAAAAACAGTTGGGTTTTTTTTTGCATCACCTAGGAACAGAAAAGGAGATAGTTCATAACTATGGGCAATAGAAAATAAGCTACATAGGATGCCAGATTTGCCTTTACAGAACAACCCTCTACTTTTTAATGTACTATGAGTATAGGAAGGAAGATGTGAGACAGCGCAGGATGACAATGCAAATGTGGATTTTGGCAGGCAGGCACCATGCCATGGCCCTGTTCCCAGACCTGCATTTGGAAGAAAGAGGAAGAAAGAAAAATGTAGAAGCATTTGTATTTTTCTACTCTTTGTGGCAGTTGTTCTTCTATATGTGGCACTAGATTCTGAAGTTTGTCTACTTATAATGTATTCTATAATATCACAATGTCAAAAGATCCCATGAAACAAGCAAATCATTGTGATACACACGAAACAAGACTGTTAATTTTAACTCCTTGGTATGACAGAAAATTATTCCATGCAATGCCAATATAAAATGTGTGTTTTGTGCAAATAAAATCCATCCATAATTTTGGTAAAATAAGGATGGATTTTGTAACATAAATACTGTTACACAACACATTCAAATGTCACATCAGTTCTTGTGTTCAGATTAAATATTTGGAAATGCTAGTGTAGGTTTTACAAAGGACCTATTTCCAGTAAGCTGTTTTTTTATGGCTGCCAGCTTTATTTAGGACTTTCTATAAATAAGCATCTGCAGCAAACAGATAAACCATTTAAAAACATGGTAAGGCAATCATCTAGTTTTGCTATTGTTAAGCCGCACAATATACACATAATAGCTTTCTTAGCAGCAAAACTTGATGACTTAGACTTTCATATTTGTTTAAATTTACGTCAGATTTCACAAATATACTCATCCAAAATTCAACTGTATCTATATTTTAAAGCACACCTTTTATTTTAATATGAAGATGCATTCAGCATCTACCTTACTGTATCTGATTTTCTGCCCCACCAGAACTTAATGTTCTTCTCCAGTTGTTTCCTTCCTTCCTTTTCTGCTGTCTCTGCAGAATCATGGTCAGTGATAGACAATCACAACTAATGGGAATTAGTTTTTCATAGTTATCTTTTCAGTTAACCATTTGCAGAAGACAAATGTGTGGAATGCCCATTCTTACCCCAAATATTCTTACCCCAAATACTAGTAGTGATGGAAAGGTGGCTGGGGAATTCTTGAAGTCCACACATCTTAAAGTTGCCAAGTTTGAACAACACTGCTCCGTACGATGGCACCTTGGAGCCTATATGCTATATTCTCTCAATATTTGCAAGCTATAAGAACCTGCATGGTACACACTCTCCACAGTCTGAAGTAGTAAACAGCTCTGATGCTAGACTATAGGCACCAAGTCCTTCTACAATTGCACTATATAATAAGCTCCAGACCTATGGATCTCATGCCATCTGTGTTTGGCAACTGAGCTGACTGACTTCTGCATCAGCTGCAGTGTATCCAAAATCATTTTGAAAAAGAATCTTTCAATTAGCCATGATGAAGGTCTACAGATGGCCTGTTTTCTCACTGCTGGAGAATCTTACTTATCCACCCCACCTGGCTCTCAGGCTTCAGCTGCTGTGGCTTGCTGTTCACTGGTTTTTAGAGAGGAAAACTGGCTTAAAGGCTTCACAATCACTCAAAGTTTATACACACACTCCTTTTTTTACGCTGCCCAATTGGTCAGCTGAAGGGAAAGCATTGACTGTTTCATGTGTTTCCTGTTTGTTCTCTGTATGAAAGGAATGAAAGCAGTGCCTCTCTTCAAAACTGTTAGGAGGGACTGCGGAATGGAAGTGTTGCAGTGTGAAAGTCCCCTAAATAAACCGTGCAACCCTGCCAAGGTGTCAGGCCCAGCCCAAATGGTCAGTCCGTTCAAACTCCAGTTCTTTATTTGCTCACACCATATAGACAGAATCTTGCCAGACTGAAGCTACTCTACCTAACCTAAGGGAAAATAACCTGGGAGACTCTAGGGCGGGGCTATCCGGAGCCTCTTCGTTTTCCCACCATTGCCTCCAGGACTGTGTCTCTGCTAATCTCCTCCACCTCCTTGGAGTGTGCTCCCTCCTTCCTGAGAACCAAGGGTCCTTCAGAAAAGCCACAATTAACTAATGAAGATTCAATAGTACAAGTATAATAGCACAATTGATATCTTAACTGTGAACAGACCTGCCTGCATAACTGCCCCAAAGAGGATTTGATACATGAATATAGTTAAGCAAAGAAATATAATCATAATTGACAGATTTGTTTTGCCACAAACATATGAAAAAAGTTGAATCCATGGCAGTCTCATTCCAGAGAGTCCTGGTTCATTCTAGATAGCTTGGAGCATTACTCTTACCATCTTTAGTCAATCAAGTCCAATGCAGGGTTTTACCCTGGGCAAATGTGTAGACTCCAATCGCAATCCAACAACTTGTAAAACAGCATTATATTTCAAACATAATTACTAAAATAAAGGGCTTTTTAAATACAATTATCCTGTTTTTGTTTTCACACAAATAAAAATGCTATGTCAAAGAATGGGAGGTGGTCAATTCTGCAATGTCTTTTAAACTTACGATTTAAGTGCAAAGCAGTTACCTGAAAAAAAATGTTCAGAGTGAATCAAATTGTCAACCTAGTGCATTCACATTTAAACAGACTTTCCTTTGATACTGTTAAAATTTGCAGAAATATTCTATACTTTCTCACTTTGAGTGTATGGCAGTTTTTCCATTAACCATTTTTCCTTTTTTCTAGCAAGGCATCATTGTGATAAATGTAACGGAGAACTGTGTGCATCTTAAAGGTTTAGAATTAGCATTCTGAACTGAAATGTGCTTTTTCTTATATTGCAGGTCTTTAGAAATAACAATACCTTCATCTGCTTCTGCATGTTTGCCTGTTCTCATGACATTTGTTAAAGATAATCTGTATACTATGTTCTTAAAAATATTTTTTAAAATGTAGGTGAGGATGGAACTTACTTCCAGAATGTACTGTAGCACTTGATTCGAAATCATAGCCAAGGAACCTGGATTATTCTTTTTTCCCCATCGCAAAAAAGATAAATGAACCATTTTGTAAGTTTTTGAAATTTATGTTAAGTGTTTGTTGGTGGCGTATCCTTTAAAGGATAAGGAGACATAATATGACCTATTTCAGCATGTTTGAAATTGTGAGCCTTCAGTTTGTTCTATTGCAAATTCTATTGTGTTCTATATGGCACATGAGCACAGTGGAATATACACAGTAAATATACACATTGAACAGTAAGTAAATCAAATAAATACGTTGGGGGGGGCAGTGGTGGTGAAAGAACTACGCATCAACAGGGCAATGGAAAGTGATGCTGTCTCCTCAATATGATACCATGGGTGGACTGTGATATTTCTTGCTTGGCAAACCTAATCCCCAGGCAATAGGGCCGTGACAAGCCATCTCTCTTCAGGAGAGGCCCAACCGCATGCCTTTTTCTACCCCCGTTATGGAAGTCTGAGCACACTTCCGAAAAACCAGAGCCCTGAACCCAAAAGTCTGATACAAACCTTGCTCTGCTTCTAGAAGTATAAGGTGAATACAGAACAGATCAATTTTCATTCTGACCCATAACTAGAAGAGTTTTAAAAATAACTTCTGAGATATTAACTATCACAATATTGCTTGTAGCTGTCTAAAATAAAATTAAAATTAAAATAAAATAAAATTCCATGGCATCTGCTATAGATTTTACAATAAAAAATGAAAACAAATGGTTGTAAGGCTGGATTCTCTGTGATAATATGTTTCATGATATGGCTAGCTTATACCTTCGAGATTAAAATGGTGATTATGTTAAGAACCCTGGATACAATTAAAAAAAAACACCAGCAACAACATTCTTTGAAGGAATTCATATATATGCGAGAAGGAAGAAAGGCAATAATACTCAAACAAAGCTAAGGTAGACTCCAAAGTGTTTGGAAAATGACTGTTGGAAGTCCAGTCCTCAGTCAAAGGTATTACAATTTTTTTAAAAAATGTTTATCAAAATATTTCATTGTTGTTATAATAAAATCTATGTAATCACAGAATTAGTCTTCAGGCTCTGTATTGTTTAGAACAGTGTTTTTCAAACTTGGCAACTTTAAGATGTGTGGACTTCAACTCCCAGAATTCCCCAGCCACCTGGCTGGGGAACTCTGGGAGTTGAAGTCCACACATCTTAAAGTTGCCAAGTTTGAAAAACACTGGTTTAGAAGAACTGTAATACAGTATAATTGGAATATATTTAGTGATTGAATTTTACATTATACAGTTTATGGAAGCAAGTGTTTGGGTAAACATTTTTTAATTTGTCATGCCCATGACAAAGAAAATCACAAGACCATTACCATTTCAAATCTCTACCTGACAAATACATTCCTGCAAAATGTAGGCATAATGGATATAAATATCTCAAATTATTTCCAGTCCTTTTTCTTTTATATAGTTCTTTATTCTTGCAGAAGGAAAAGGACAACATACCTACAAGCTGCAACATGCCAGATCTTATAAAACAGTCAATGACAAATTTGTTTGGCAAATGCCTGCCAGGATAATGTGATATGTAAAACCTTGAGGAATTGTCCATTGAGGTTCTATTGCAAACAACATGCATTTACATCAATTATATAATTACACAAATAATGTAAAGTTGGCTTGAACGGACATTTGGATTTAATCCAACTAGTTCTGGATCTTTGCGATAGCATAACGTCAGCTAGTTTCAACAGATGAATTGGTTTCTTTCTAGCTCTGCTGTGGTTTATTTGAACTGGAGAAAAGCTTAGTGTTCTTGGCAGTGCTGCAGGCCTGCCTAGCTCTTGGATAGCGTGTTTTCTGACTGGTAGGATCTGTTGCCTCACCCTACTTCCTGGCTCCTGGGCTGAAGGCAACCTTCCCTATCTTATATCTTCAGCGTCCTGTTTCAAACATCTCCTCCTCTCCCCATTTCGTGCCTTATTTTAGAGCTATTGGAAAAATGTCTGGTTGCAAAAATGTTGACAAGCTCGACTTTTATCATTATAGCTTATAAGGTCTATTAAATGCAGCATAGGAAAGATGGCTTGATGGCTTTACAGATCCCACTCTTAAAAACTTCTCAGAATGCTTGGGTATAGCCAGATAAATGCACTGAACATGAATTAAAAATGTGCCAACACTCCTTAGCAGATGGGACCCAAAGAATTCCCCCTCCTGCTGGACCAAATAATAGGGGTAGAAACAACCAGGGAGAGAAGGTCCCGTAAGTAACCCAGCCCCAAGACATGAAGGGCTTTAAGGTGACTATCAGAACCTTGAATTGCACCTGGAAGCATACTGGTAGCCAATGCACCTTGCGGAGCAATAGTGTCACATATGTGCCAAATAACAGGTGCCATTAACTGCCCATGCCATCACATTCTGTACCAGCTGAAGTTTCTGAATGCTCTTCAAGGGCAGCCCCATGTAGAGCATGTTGCAGTAGTCCAGTCAGGAGGCTACTAGGGCATGGCCGACCATGAGCATGGCCTCCTAGTCCAGAAATAGATGCAACTGACGCACAATCAGCAGCTGTGCAAAGGTCCTCCTAACCATGGCTGCCACCTGCTCCTCAAGCAGTAGCTGTGCGTCCAGCAGTAACCCCAGATTGCACACTAGTTTTATCTGAGGCAGTGCAACCCCATTGGACACCACTAGGAAACATTGTCCTTAATCAGCAGCCTTACATTCTCATTAAAGGTATCTGCCAAGAGACAGTTGCTATGATCTACACAAGGGAAGAATTACAGCACCTGTAAAACCGTTAGCAGTAGGTAACTTTGCCAGCCACTGTACTTCATTTTTATGAGCCTTTACCCCTTCTATATCACTCATCATCTAACAGCTCAGAGTGGATGAAGTTGTACTAATTTATTTATTTATTTATTTATTTAAATTTATATAACCGCCCATCTCCCCCAACGGGGAACTCTGGGCGGTTTACAATAAAATAGATTAAAACAGCATAAAACATCAGTGTACAATGTATAAATTAATAAATAATTATAAATCCAGATGGAGATGGATTTAAACGAAGGACAATAAATTAAGGAATTAACCACCCCCATGAGGAACTATCCTTTCCTCCTTCCCATGCCAGGCGGCAGAACCAGGTCTTCAGCTCTTTCCTAAAGGTCGGGAGGGAGGAGATCTGCCTCAACTCTGGGGGCAAGATGTTCCACAGTGTGGGCGCTACCACAGAGAAGGCCCGCCTCCTAGACCCCATCCGATGACATTCTTTAATTGATGGGGTTCGTAGCAGGCCCTCTCTGAATGACCTGGTGGGGCGGGTCGATAAAATGGGGATAAGACGGTCCTTCAGGTATTCTGGCCCCATGCCATGTAGGGCTTTAAAGGTAATAACCAACACCTTGAATTGTACCCGGAAGCAGACCGGCACCCAATGCAGCTCGCGGAGCAGAGGTGTTATGTGTGCAGATTTTGGTGCACCCAAAATTGCTCGTGCGGCCGCATTCTGCACTAGCTGAAGCTTCCGGATAGTCTTCAAGGGTAGCCCCATGTAGAGCGCATTGCAATAATCTACATGGGAGATGACGAGAGCATGAGTGACTGTTCGGAGGGCGTCGCGATCCAGGAATGGGCGCAACTGGTGCACCAACCGAAGTTGTGCGAAAGCCCTCCTAGCCACGACTGCCACCTGCTCTTCGAGCAGGAGTCGTGAGTCTAGAAGGACCCCCAAGTTGCGCACCGGTTCCGAATGGGGCAGTGCTACCCCATCAAGAACCAAAGATGATAATTTCCCAGAAGACGCTAGGCCATCAATCCACAGCCACTCGGTCTTGCTAGGGTTCAATTGTAGCCTGTTGTTCCCCATCCAGGCCCTCACAGCCCCCAGGCACTGGGATAGGGTTGTCACTGCATCACTTACTTCACCAGGGATGGAGATGTACAATTGAGTATCATCCGCATACTGATGATACCTCATCCCATGGTGTCGGATGACCTCGCCCAGCGGTTTCATGTAGATGTTAAATAGGAGAGGAGAGAGAACCGAACCCTGCGGCACCCCACACAAGAGGGGCCGAGGGTCAGATCTCTCCTCTCCTATTACCACCGACTGGGATCGGCCTCGGAGGAAGGAGGTGAACCAGCGCAAAACTACGCCGCCCACCCCCAACTCCCTGAGCCGCCCCAACAGGATACCATGGTCGATGGTATCGAATGCCGCTGAGAGATCCAAGAGAGCAAGGATGGATGCACTACCACCATCCCGCTCCCGCCAGAGATCATCCGTAAGCGCGACCAATGCAGTCTCCGTCCCATATCCCGGCCTGAAACCTGACTGAAAAGGGTCTAGATAATCCGCTTCATCCAGGGTCCTTTGAAGTTGCAACGCCACCACTTTCTCAACCACCTTTCCCAAAAAGGGGAGGTGGGAGACTGGACGAAAATTGTCCAGGATGGTAGGGTCCAGGGTTGGCTTCTTGAGGAGGGGGTGCACCAGTACCTCTTTAAAGGCAGTTGGAACCACCCCCTCCGCCAAGGATGTATTAATCATGGCCTGGACCCATCCACATGTCACCTCCCTGGCTGATTTCACCAGCCAGGAAGGGCAGGGATCTAAATCACATGTGGTGGAATTAACAATTCGAAAGATCCTGTCCACTTCCTCAGGTCCAACAGGATCAAATCGTTCCCAGATAACAGGGCAAGACCATTCTCCCGGCATCTCCCCAGATTGCATTCCACGCATGGAGTCCAACTTAGACCGAATCCGAGCGATTTTATCCTGCAGATGCTCAGCAAATTCTTCCGCACGGCCCTGCAGGTGGGTGGTCGATACCACCCTACCCAAGAGAGATCGAGTAATCTTGAACAGGGCCGTTGGACGGCATTCTGAGGATGCAATAAGGGCGGAGAAATATTTACGTTTCGCCGCTCTTACCGCCACAAGGTAGGCCTTAATAGCGGCTCTAGATTGTGTTCGGTCCGATTCCGCCTTCGTTTTTCTCCAGCGGCGCTCTAGACGTCTCTTCACCCTCTTCAAGGCCCTCAACTCCTCCGTAAACCACGGGGAGTGACGGGCCGAATGGGGTTGGAGAGGTCGCATCGGCGCGGTCCTGTCCAAGGCACTGGCCGCCTCCCTGTTCCAGGCTGCAGCCAATGCCTCCGCTGGACCGTGCAGCAGATCTTCAGGTATTACCCCCAGCTCCCTCTGAAACCTCATTGGGTCCATAAGTCGCCGGGGGCGGACCAATCGAATAGGTCCTGCCTCCCTGCGGAGTGGGGCGGCATAAGAGAATCTTAAGGAAATCAGGACGTGATCTGACCATGACAACGGGGATAGTTCTAACTTTCCCCTCAGGTCACTTTGCCATTGCTCTGAC
Source organism: Charina bottae (assembly GCA_023362775.1). Lineage (NCBI taxonomy): Eukaryota > Metazoa > Chordata > Lepidosauria > Squamata > Charinaidae > Charina > Charina bottae. The sequence continues at coordinate 53,438,725 of JALMGJ010000006.1, forward strand.
AAGAAAACCAAATCCGGGGTGAGTCCACTGTCTCGAGTCGGGTCCCGAATAATCTGGGACAGGCCCATGGCTGCCATGGTAGCCATGAACTCCCGAGCTGCTTCCGAGGCACGTCCCAGGGACGGCAGGTTAAAATCCCCCAAGACCATAAGCCTGGGGAACTCCACCGCCAACCCTGAGATGGCCTCCAGCAGCTCAGGCAGGGAGGTTGCTACGCAGCAGGGAGGCTGGTACAATAGCAACACTCCCAACTGTTCACGGGCACCCAACTTGAAAAACAGGGTCTCACATCCGGATACTTGTGGAGCAAGGCCCCTGAAAGCCATCAAAGACTCTCTGATGATAACTGCCACCCCTCCTCCCCTGCCCCGGTCTCTCGGCTGGTGCCACACCTGAAATCCAGCTGGGCACATTTCCGAGAGGGCTACCCCTCCCTCTGGGCCCAGCCAGGTCTCAGTAATACACGCCAGGTCGGCCCCTCTCTCCGTGATTAATTCACTTATGAGAGGGGCTTTGTTGTTTACTGACCTGGCATTGAGTAGCAGCAGCCGAAAACCGGAGCCCTCGAGGATCTGCTGTCCAGAGCCTGGGGTTGAACTCAGAGGACCGGAACGCGCCACCGATACTAAACATCGGGGGCGCTTTCCCCGAAGATGGCCTGTCCTCTGGTTCCCGTCATAATATCTCCTGCCCGTCACCACCTCGATTGCATTACCCACATTATCGTCCCCAGAGTTCCCTGGCTCGGTCGCCTCCACTCCCGGAGCCCTCGAAAACCTAGATCTAAGCGGGGATCTCTTCCATCTATCCATCCTTTCACTCTCAATCTTCCTGGGGAGTCGTAGGCCACCAGCGCAACCAGCGAAAGCTCTCAGCGCTGGAAAGCCTCAACCACCCCATTCCATTCACCAATCCAATCACTCACTATGCCCCCTGTGGCCTCTCTCACTAGCCACAAAGGGGCAAACAGTCACTCTTACCTACCCTGTCTCTCACTCAGGTTAGGTACTCTTTCAGTCCCATACAATCCTGGACCCCCTCCCGCCACTCTCACTTGCAGGGGGGGGAACCACACTCACACAAGAGAACCCGCAATTTCGTGCCGCCTGGCAGTGGGGGTGGTTGTCCTTCAGTAGCCAGCAAGCTAACACTATTGGGAAGATCTTCATTAATCCCAATAGTGGAATCCAAATATAAAGCATGTAAAAATATACAAGTCCATTCAGTCTCGGGAGCACCCCAGTTCCAGTTCATTAATCTTTGGGGAGCTGCTTCGCACTCCACACACCCCGCAGTCGTCTCGGTGCCGGTGCGGTTTCTAGCTGGTCTCCACCGGCCACCGTAAACGTCCTTTCTCTGGCTGCTGGGCCACAGTCTCCACAGCCACCCATTCCTCGCTGGGGTCCCCCCAAGTCCGCCGGACCCGTCGGACTCCGCCACGCTGCGTCGCTCCGTCTGGGAGGGCTACCAGGCTCCAAGCTCATCAAGCTCTGCTGGGCCCTGCTAGGCCGCGACTCCGGCAACTCCGCTGGGCTTCTGGGCTGCCCCTCCCCGTTCTATTGGGCCTACCAGGTCCACAGATTCCGCCGAATTCCCGGCGACTCCGCTGGACCCAAGGGGGAAGCCTCAGTCTATCGCACCAGGTTCTGTCCGGCCGCCTCCGAGTTCTCCCAGGCCGAAGGCTCCAGCAACTCGTGGCCCTAACTGCTGGACTCTGCCGCCGGACACTACCGGACTCTGCCGCGGCCGCATACCCCAGCCGCCGAACTCCGCTCCGCCCGCTGCTCACCGCTTCCTCCGGAGACGTCCACTCACCCCCGGCCCCGATGCAACCTCTCCAAAAACCCCAAGGTGGAATTTGTGGGTATAAGGAGGGTTTTTTGGGGCTTTGGGGTTTAATTCTCCCGGAGCCGCAGCCGGCGGCCGCTCGCGGCCGCCATCTTGGATCGCAATTTTTTCCTGATATTTTCAGTCAATATTATGTCTGCCACTAAAATGGCATCTAAGAACTTTTCTAGTAGCACACATCTGTTCTGTGAACAGATGTGAATTACCAGATTTAATTATTTATTTAGTGTCCAGATCAAACTTTACTCTGCCAAAATGTAGCCACTGCCAGAGTTTGGCATTAGCTTGCTGTAGGTCATCAACAGTACAAGGCTCCGACAGTAATCGACACACCATCAGATGCTCCGGGTCTTGGATTTTTCCGCATTCACATAATGTATTGTCGTCAGCCAACAACCCCCCCTTAAATAAATTCGTCTTGCACCTTGGTACCCCCACCCTCATCCTATTCATTGTCCTCCAAACTGTAAAAGGGAGAGTGTTTCCAGCGGCCATTTCTTCCTTCGGTAAAATACTCAAATCAGTGAGCTCATTCTTCCATTTACTTATTTGATTCTGTTCTTTGGACCCCTCTAGGGTATTAGTTCTTGCCATGGAGCTCTTTCTAGATTTAAGTCGACGAATTGGAGGAGCATATGCGCTCAGAGGGTGACAGGAGTCAGTCTCTTGCTTGGTTCTTTCGGCGTCTGCTTCTACTTCCCTTCTAATCTTAGGTGGAGCAATGCCAACAAGGGGGTATAGTTTATTAACAGGCGTAGGTTTGAGGCATCCCGTCACTATGTGCATTGCCTCATTCACAGCGATATCTACTTGCTTCGCATGTGCCGATGTGTTCCACACTGGTGCCGCATATTCGGCAGCAGAGACACTCAAGGCCTGAGCTGATACTCGTAATGTAGCTGGCTGGGCTCCCCACGCATAGTTTGTCAGTCATCAGATGATGTTATTCCTGGCACATACTTTAGCCTTGGTATTCAGGCAATGTTAGATAGATACCAGTCTTTATTTGATCAAGATCCTTTATCAATTACCAGATAACAATAACTGGGTTGCAGCAGCATTGTCTGCTCATAGTTGCTCTTTGAGACAGAATAGCTCTTAAGTGTGCGTGGAGTGGAGGTGGCAAATTCACAACAGGGTTGAAAAATACCTTGGAATAGTAGCTTATTGCAAACAGAATGAGTGAGCAGTGTGATACGACTGCAAAAAAAAGTAATTTTAGGCTGCATCAATAGAAGCATAATATCCAAATCATGAGAAGTATCATTCTACTATTTGTGTTGGCTAGATTCTACCTCAACATTGTGTCCACTTCTGAGCACCACAGATTTAGACCAGACTTTCTCAACTTTTTGACCCTGGAGGAACCCTTGAAATATTTTTCAGGCCTTGGGGAACCCATGCACATTCAGGCTCAAATATAGGCCAAAAGTCACAAAATTATTATATTTGTTTCATGTGTAGGCCTGTATATATGCATTAACAGTGTTCTTAAACTAAAAATAATGAATGAAACTTATCTCTTTAATGTGAAGTTGCCCAAACTTGAAATAATTTTTAAAATAAATTGTGATCTCCCAGGGAACCCCTAGTGACCTCTTGTGGAACCCTGGTTCAGAAACCCTGATTTAGACAATCTGGAACAGATTAAGGCAATAGGTGGGTCTGAAAATCAGGTTCCATGAAAAGAAACTGAAGGAATTGGAAATGTTTAGTCATAATAGATTACGCACTCTTCAAATTTCTGATAGGATATCACACAGAAGAACGTCAGACCCGTTTTTGATTTTCCAAAAGGGAGATGAGGAATATTGGATTTAAACTATTTGTTGTTTATTCGTTCAGTCGCTTCCGACTCTTCGTGACGTCATGGACCAGCCCACGCCAGAGCTTCCTGTCGGCCGTCGCCATCCCCAGCTCCCCCACGGTCGAGTCCGTCACCTCCAGAATATCATCCATCCATCTTGCCCTTGGTCGGCCCCTCTTCCTTTTGCCTTCCACTTTCCCTAGCATCAGCATCTTCTCCAGGGTATCCTGTCTTCTCATTATGTGGCCAAAGTACTTCAGTTTTGCCTTTAATATCATTCCCTCAAGTGAGCAGTCTGGCTTTATTTCCTGGAGTATGGACTGGTTTGATCTTCTTGCAGTCCAAGGCTCTCTCAGAATTTTCCTCCAACACCACACTTCAAAAGCATCTATCTTCCTTCGCTCAGCCTTCCTTATGGTCCAGCTCTCGCAGCCATAGGTTACTATGGGGAATTTAAACTATTAGAACAGAGCTTTCCAAACTTTTCATGTTGGTGACACACTTTTTAGACATGCATCATTTCGCGACACACTCTTACAGCAGGGCACAAGGCAGGCACTAGGACCTGCGCGGAATCACAGCAGGGCAGGTCTGGAGGCAGCAGCAGCCGCGACACACCCAGACACTGCAGCCGACACACTAACGTGTCACTACACAGAGTTTGGAAAGCTCTGTATTAGAAGGTAGGTTATGATGGAACATTTGAAAAAGCCCCCTTGAATTAAGAGCAATCTGACAATGGAATCACCCAGAGAACTGGCAGGCTTCCATTCACTGGATGCATTCAAGCAGAAGCCATCAGCCACCAGTTAAGGCACTGCTTAGTTTGTGATTCTGAGCACAAGACCAAACCCCATGACTACATGGCCTCTTTCAGTTTCATGATCCTAGGACTCACGAAGATGAGGCCTTAGCAAGAAGAACAGGTATCCAGTGTGTGATGCTTGTTACTCTTTATTTTCCTAAAGCTTTAGCACTTTGGAAACTGAAACCGTTCTGATCCAGCTCACACAGTATTTAGAATTCACACTTTTTCCCTCTCTCATCAGCTAGGCCTCATTATTATTAGCCATGAAAGTTTCTGGTGAGCCGTGGGTTAATTGTTTTCTGCTTAAATTTTTATTAAAAAAACATACTTTGGTTAGCCTTAACCTTTTCCTTGCATTTTCCCACATCCAAAGCGTTTTTCCCCTCTTTCCTTGCACAGCCCTAAAATAGAGACCTGGTGGAAGACCTTCTCTTTGCAGGCTTCTCAGCATGTTTTCAAGATTTTCCTTCTCCATCAAGTTTTGTGCTGAGTTGTTGGGCAGGTGTATGTTTCATGGGGTTGAAGACAGTGCCTGGTTTTGTGTGACAGTCAAAGGCTGCACTCCAAGAGTGGGCCCAAACGTGGGGTTGGGGCTTTTACAGGGTAAAACGGGTGCTTTATGCATCTACAGTGCTTTATTCTGCTTCTTTAAAAAATACTGTATTTTTATATGTAAACCAACTTGGGATTCATATATGCTATAAATATATTAAAAAGTCTATAAATATAATAAAAAGGGCAGTGCAGGGCCTAACATAACAGAGACAACCAAGTAGTTGAACAGATGCTCTGTATCAAAAAACAAAACAAAACAAAACAAAACACCTGAAGCACTTTGCATTGAATGAATCAGGCCCAGTACATGTAACCCCGGAGAGCCACGCTGCCTGTACAGGAGCCAATACTGAACTGCACAGGCAAATACTCTTCGTTAATAAAGCCCCTGTTTAATGAAAAACTCATAGGGAATTCACCAAGGAAGAGAAGACAGAGAAAGAAAAAAGAGCACAAAACATGGTTTTTTAAAAATACCCCCAACTTGAAAACTGCCCTCCTCCTTAAAATACTCAAGTCTTAGGCTGCAACTTACACTCCCCTAGCAGGGAGTGACTCCCGTTCAATTTAAGCGGGCTTACTTCCAAGCCGAGATAGAAATGCGTGGCAACTGCTCTACTCAGGGAGGACTAGTATGGAGTCACAGGCTGCCCGTAAGCAAATTCCCCCTCGGTTCTTGCTTCTGCCTCCCCGCCCCCTCGGCTTTCCCTACCCTGCTGGCAGCTCCGACGCCAGGCGACGCTCGCTACCCAGAACGAGGCGAGCCACCGCCGCAAGATCTCCGGGGCTGCACCGCACTGGCGCAGCCGAAGGAGCAGGAAGTTCCCGTGGCCGAAGGAGCCCGGGCAGGCTGTCGTCACGTGACGCAGTGCATGGAGCCGCGCAAGCCGCTCCGCTTGGGTCGAGTTCAGTGATCAGCGGCCGCCGCGGGAGAAGCAAGCGAGGTGGCCGCCACAGCCGTCATGCTCGCGCCACGGTGGCTGCTCGCCTCCCTTCCTCCCTGGCTCGGCAGAGGCGGCTCCTGCGGGTGATTTCCTCGCCGCCCCTTCCATGCAGCCCCTCCACAGCGGAAGCGTTTCTGCTCCAGGGACGGCGGTGGCAGCGTGAGACCCGCCGCGCCGTAGCCTTGCGCGCCTGCCCGCTTTGGATGGTGCTTCTCCTGGCCCCGTGGGTGCCGCGGGCGGCAGGACTAATATGCTCACTCGGGTGAAGTCTGCCGTGGCCAATTTGATGGGCGGCATCATGGCTGGCGGCTCGGGCTCGGAGCACGGCGGCGGCGGCGGCGGCTTGGATTTGCCTCTCCGCTTTCCCTACGGCAGACCCGAATTCCTGGGGCTCTCTCAGGACGAGATCGAGTGCTCCGCCGACCACATCGCCCGACCCATCCTCATTCTCAACAAGGAGACCAAGCGCTTGCCCTGGACCACGGGATACGCCGAGTGAGTAGCCGCTGGGGGTGGGGAGGGGGTGTCCGTGAAGGCAGAGACGCTCCCCTGGGCCCTCGCCTTGCCACGGAAGGGTTTAGGGGAGGCGCCCGGTGCACGTCCTCTTCCTGGCAGCCAGGACGCTGCAGCAGGAGAACGGGGAAGAGGCGATGGCCCGGTCACCGGCTTCGTGGGAAGAGGGCTGGAAGAAAAGGGGGGCGGGGCGCTAGTTTTCTGAACTAAAGGCAATGCTTAACTTTTCAAATGAGAAGCGCTCAGGCTGGCTTGGAAAGAAACCTTTTACCCTGCAAGGTTTCCCCTGAAAAAGGTCTAGGAAAACCTACTTAATACCGAGCCCCATATAATAGATATCAGGCTGGTTCAGTTGAAACTTCCTCCCCCCTCAAGTCTTTGGGGTAGCTTTTATGTCTTTGTTTTTCTTTCATTTTTTTCTTGAATGAGTGTGAAGTTGGCGTAGCTGGTAGCATCAATTGCTGCAGTGTTCTCCTGGCTTTGATTCATCCTTACTTTGAAGCAAGTCTGTAGCTTGAATCATGTCAACTGAAGAAGCTCCTTGGATAAGGAGCGAAACGTTTCCACTGAGAAAATAGAAATCCAGTTGACATGATTCAAGCTACAGACAATTCCACCTGGATGACTGAGAACCTTCATAGACATTTTGAAGCAAGTCCTTCACCAGTGTGTAGTCTTGCAACCTTGACATCCAGCTCTGTATATATACTTGCATGGAAGCAACACTCATTCTTAAATTCTTAAGAAGCATACATCATACTTTGCATTAAAGTGCTTACTTTTGGCATGTGGTGGGCAGCCCGTTTTTGCACATGTGTACCAAACAAATGTATAGTTTGTTTTCACTATTGGTTGCTAATAATATTAATGGAATCCTTAAAGAGGGGAAGTACAATAAAGGGAAAAAGTGAATCAAAATTGAAAAAAACTTGCCACTAGAGCCTTTCCTTTTGATAGAACACTATCACAGAGCAGTGTTTTACCCCCCTCCCCCCACTGTTTTGCCTTTGCTTCTGCAGAATGGCATTTAGTGTAGCAGTTGGTGTGTTTGCAAGCTCCTGAATTGTTATGAGTGGATAAGATGTCCTGAGAATATGCATATGTTTGTAGGGAGATTCAGAATAGCTTTATTTTCTTTCTGTTTTGGTGACCAACAAAATGGCATTTAGCTAAAACACCCCCCCCGCCCCCTTTTCAGGCCTGTGCTGCAATGATGTTGGCTGGAGTGTTTGCCATTGATCCCTTTCATTCTCAAATTTTTCCATCTTCCCTGCACACCATCCCTTGTCACTGTGGAAGCGGTTCTCCGAAGGTGGAATGAAGGAGACTACAGTCCTTTGCTGGTGTTTCTTTTCCCCATCTTCAGCTTCTTGTTCATGTCTTTTATCATTATTACTTTTATTACATGATTGAAGATTGAACGGAGTATATCCTTTTTTTAAAATTAAAGTTCTAAATCATTGCAAGTATAAATCTTTTAATATGATGATAATGAGATGCAGCTTTTCAACTGGTAGCAAATGCCTTGAAAGTTTATGTATGGGTTACATTCCTGTGGCTTTGGAGATTTCTGAAAGTTCAGTCAAGGAAAGAAGATGAGGAAGATGCAGACCATTTTGTGTTTCACAGTTAACAAATCTGATGCTTTTGATGTACTATATGTGTGTTGTGGTTTTTTTTTGTTGAAAATTTGGAGTGCTAAAGTAGTAGAAAAGATTATGCTTTTCCACTGGCTGATGTAAGAGTAACACAATTTGTAATAAAATATAGTAACCAATCTGTCTCTGATTACAATGGTGCAGAATGAAAAGTGCAAGAACTTTCCAAGCACATACTTTTAAACATGATTTCTTGCATTGGAATGTTGATGTAGCTTTAGAGGCATACTTGCAAAGATCACCAGTGATTGAGTAAGTTAAGACAGATACTCCCTCTTATCACAGATAAGCTGTTCAAGGTGTTTGACAGACTGGCTGGATGTGAGGGGATTTTTATGAGGGGATTTGATCGTACGTTCAGTGGAATATTCCTTCATATCCTTGATGTATATGCAAGGAATGGCTTTATTTTACCCAGTGAATGACAGCTCTTGAATACGTATTAATATGGGTATTGGTCTTCTGAGCCCTCTTCAGGTATTTGTCTGAACAGTTATTGCTAGAGGAATACGCGTACTAACCTTGCCCTCTGCTCTTTCTTACCTGCATATTCAGGCATCTGGAAGAGTTCTGTGCTTGTGTTTGCTTGAGGACAGATCTCCTTGTGATCCTGTTTTATTAGGATCCCATACTGTGCAGAGAGCTGTATTTATGTTCAAACAAGAGTACAACTATATTCTTTTTGGGGTCCAGGAGGCGTGCCTTCTCTGCGACAGCGCCCGCTTTATGGAACATCTTGCCCCCGGAGGTGAGACTGGCCCCTTCACTCCTGGCCTTTCGGAAGGCCATTAAGACCTGGCTCTGCCACCTGGCCTGGGACGACAGAGGCGGTAGTGCCTCCTGGGGTTGGCTGGCCCCGTAGGTGATCTGTGCTACGGTCCTCAAGCCATCTTGGATTTTATTTATTTTATTTTATATTGGATATATTTTTATATATCTTCTTTTTGTATTGTTTTTTAAATTTTTTAAATTTTAAATTTTAATTATTGTAACCCGCCCAGAGTCCCTTGCATGGGAGATGGGCGGGGAATAAATTAAATAAATAAATAAATAAATAAATAAATAAATACTGTTGATATTTGAGTACGGACAGCCAGTGAGTGTTTCTTTTGAACTGATGATTTCCTTGCATATTATAGCAGACTCTGCAGTAGACATATGGAAACTGGAAAAGTATCCTTTGCATACTTATTCAGGCGTAAGCTGCATGGATTTATTAATAAGTATATATGGAATAGGCCAGGGGTCAGCAAACTTTTTTTGCCGGGAGCCATTTTGACATGCTCGTGCACATTTTGAAGTGCTCGAGAGCCAGGGGGCGGGGTTTGCGGGCACGGGCCAATCGCGTGGAAGGGGGCGGGGTTTGCGGGCGGGAGCCAATCGCGTGGAAGGGGGCGGGTTTTGCGGGCGGGAGCCAATCGCGTGGAAGGGGGCGGGGGAGGTTTGGAAGAAGAAGGGAAAGAGAGGCTCGACTGCTTCGGCGGCGAGGCTTCCAGGTTGTCGCTGCGGCGGCAACGGCTGCCCATTCGAAAGGGCAGGCTCCGGGGACCCCGAAAATGCCCTCAGTTTAGGCAGGGAGGCTGCGCCAAGCTGCCTCAGCTGTTCTGCGGGGAGAATTTCCACCCCAGGGCAGCGTGTGCATGTGGAGAGGGGAGGTTTCTGCCTCCCTGCCGGAACCGAGGGCATTTTCGGGGTCCCCGGAGCCTGCCCTTTCGAAGGGGCACTGCTGCCCGAGCTGCAGTGCTGCCCCTTCGAAAGGGCAGGCTCCGGGGACCCCGAAAATGCCCTCGGTTCCGGCAGGGAGGCTGCGCGCAAGCTGCCTCAGCTGTTCTGCGGGGAGAATTGCCACCCCAGGGCAGCGTGTGCATGTGGAGAGGGGAGGTTTCTGCCTCCCTGCCGGAACCGAGGGCATTTTCGGGGTCCCCGGAGCCTGCCCTTTCCGGGAAACCTCCCCTCTCCACATGCACACGATGCCCTGGGGTGGCAATTCTCCCCGCAGAAGAGCTGAGGCAGCTTGAGCGCAGCCTCCCTGCCTAAACTGAGGGCATTTTCGGGGTCCCCGGAGCCTGCCCTTTCGAAGGGGCAGCACTGCTGCTCGGGCAGCAGTGCCCCTTCGAAAGGGCAGGATCCGGGGACCCCGAAAATGCCCTCGGTTCCGGCAGGGAGGCAGAAACCTCCCCTCTCCACATGCACACGCTGCCCTGGGGTGGCAATTCTCCCCGCAGAACAGCTGAGGCAGCTTGCGCGCAGCCTCCCTGCCTAAACTGAGGGCATTTTCGGGGTCCCCGGAGCCTGCCCTTTCGAAGGGGCAGCACTGCAGCTCGGGCAGCAGTGCCCCTTCGAAAGGGCAGGCTCCGGGGACCCCGAAAATGCCCTCGGTTCCGGCAGGGAGGCAGAAACCTCCCCTCTCCACATGCACACGCTGCCCTGGGGTGGCAATTCTCCCCGCAGAACAGCTGAGGCAGCTTGCGCGCAGCCTCCCTGCCTAAACTGAGGGCATTTTCGGGGTCCCCGGAGCCTGCCCTTTCGAAGGGGCAGCACTGCTGCTCGGGCAGCAGTGCCCCTTCGAAAGGGCAGGCTCCGGGGACCCCGAAAATGCCCTCGGTTCCGGCAGGGAGGCAGAAACCTCCCCTCTCCACATGCACACGCTGCCCTGGGGTGGCAATTCTCCCCGCAGAACAGCTGAGGCAGCTTGCGCGCAGCCTCCCTGCCTAAACTGAGGGCATTTTCGGGGTCCTCGGAGCCTGCCCTTTCGAAGGGGCAGCACTGCAGCTCGGGCAGCAGTGCCCCTTCGAAAGGGCAGGCTCCGGGGACCCCGAAAATGCCCTCGGTTCGGCAGGGAGGCAGAAACCTCCCCTCTCCACATGCACACCCTGCCCTGGGGTGGCAATTCTCCCCGCAGAACAGCTGAGGCAGCTTGCGCGCAGCCTCCCTGCCTAAACTGAGGGCATTTTCGGGGTCCCCGGAGCCTGCCCTTTCGAAGGGGCAGCACTGCTGCTCGGGCAGCAGTGCCCCTTCGAAAGGGCAGGCTCCGGGGACCCCGAAAATCCCCTCGGTTCCGGCAGGGAGGCAGAAACCTCCCCTTTCCACATGCACACGCTGCCCTGGGGTGGAAATTCTCCCCGCAGAACAGCTGAGGCAGCTTGCGCGCAGCCTCCCTGCCTAAACTGAGGGCATTTTCGGGGTCCCCGGAGCCTGCCCTTTCGAAGGGGCAGCACTGCAGCTGCTGCTGCCGCTGCCCCTTCGAAAGGGCAGGCTCCGGGGACCCCGAAAATGCCCTCGGTTCCAGCAGGGACACAAAAATCGCGCGGGCAGGCTGCCGGGCTTCCAGACGCACAGCTGATTGGCGCGGAGAATTTCCACTCCCTTCAGCGCTTCCGGCTTGTCACGCGACACACAGTTTGGAAAGCCCTGCCCGTCGTCAAGATGGCTGCCGGAGACGGCTGTCAGGTTGCCAGGGGTATGCCCACAGCAACGCACACCATGCCCGCTGCCGCGCCTGCCCCGCCACACTCGCTGCCGCGCCACGCCCCACGCCTGCCTGCGGAAGAGCCACACTCAAGGGGCCAAAGAGCCGCATTTGGCTCGCGAGCCGCCATTTCCGACCCTTGGAATAGGCTAACTCAACATCCAGAGAACCATTGTTCTGAAAAACACAATGCACGTAATCACCATGTTTGAATGGCTGATAAGCCACATTCATTATTGTCTGCAAATGCATCCATTTTGTCTATTCCCGCTTTACTGTTCCTTCCCACTGGGACTGTTAAGCAAATTCCCATGTGACTCGCAACACATAATTCCAGCTTTTAAGAGAGGTGACTTTCTACTGTATTGCTATCCTTCAAACTTCCATTTCTTACGTATTTAAGGGCTATTAATAGTTCTCTATATTTATTTTATGCAGTCTCCTGCTCAGCAATTATAGCAAAGGAGTTTTGGGGGTTTCCCAGCCTCACCTTGATATTTTTTGGAGATTGCCCAAGTAAAATATAATTCTTTTTCTTTGAATATTTGGGTTTTTATAACATTTGTCTTTCATTAAAGGCAGAGAGATCTTGTTTCACTAGAAATGAATGGAAGTTAAACAGCAGCTAGTGTTTAGGTTAAAAGGTATACTGCTTTAGAGTCTGAATTTCTTGTATAAAATAAACTGCCAGTTCCTTAACAGAGAGAGATGTAAGTGGATAATGAATATTGCTACAGAAAAAAGTTGTGTCAGTTGCTTTCGTTCAAAGATACACATTTTAAAGCTACATTTCATTATCTAGTCAATATAAGTATTGAAATACCATTGATATTATTTTTGTTGAAACACCACCCCTATTGTACTTAATGCCTCCTCAGATACAAGTTTTATTAGGTACTGGTAGGATTATACTGTTAATATGATCCTTCTATTGAATATACTTCAGAAGCTTGGAAGAAAATAATCTCACCATTCTTATGTTTTTCTAGAAACTAGACTGTCTGTTGTCAGACTCTGATCCTCAGCTGCTGCTGAGCTACAACTCCTATTATTGACTATGTTGGTTGGGGGTGATAGGAACTGCAGTCCAAAGGACATCTGGGGAATGTTGTTTGGAGTATGAAGCTCTTGATTGTGCTTTTCTTATGTCATGTTTCCTCAGTTATCAGATACATCTAATTTCTCTGCATTTCATTGCTACTAAGCTGTAGAAGTCAGCAGGGAAAGTTGCTTTGCAATGGATACGTTTGCTGATTTACTAGAAATGTGGGCTTGTGTCATATTCTTTGTGGGCTCCTCCCTTCTCCAGCAGATTCACTTCTGGATATGAAATGGGGAAGTTCATAAAGAACTTAGCACAGTTCCCAATATGTAATTGTAATTTTATCTTTATGAATGGTTGTTCATTCTACAGCATACTCTCAATGCGTTAAGCTAGAGTTGTACAGTCTGGAGCCCCAGGCTCACATGTTGCATCTGAAAAACTTGAGTACAGCCTAAGAGAAGAACACAATGTTCTACCAAATTTGTAATTTTGTACCTTGTAATTTTCAATGCGACAGAAGGGGAAAATTATTAATCGTATTGCCGTGTTGCTATAATTACATACATACATACATACATACTGTATATATATATTTATTTTATATATATATTTAAATATATTTATCATATTTATACCCCGCCTATCCCCTCCCTATCGGAGGACTCTAGGCGGCTTACAACATTAGAATTCATATATTTATACATTCATATATATTAACAACCGCGCGCTCAGGGAAGGGGTGAGGGAACCGACTCTTTTTCCATGGGTATTGGACTACAAGTCCCAGGATACCTTGCTTCAGAGTCGGCTGCTGACGTCCTGGAAGTTGCTGTTCGGGATCCGTCGTCTCCGTCTCCATTCCTGAGATCTTCGCTCCGGAGGCGACCCCCGACAAGACGCCAGCAAATTCTCCCACTTAAGGTGGTATCCATTTATCTACTTGCAATTAGCTTTCGAACTGTTGGGTTGACAGGAGCTGGGGCAAGTGACGAGAGCTCACTTCGCCACGCGGAGGTTCGAACTGCTGACCTACAGATCGGCAGTCTTACAGCTTCAGCGGTTTAACCCGCTAAGCTACCGCACCCCCCATTTAAATGCAAATGAAATTTAAGAGTTTTTGTCCTGTCCCTACTCATTGCTTTTTCAGGCATAAGCCCTGACACATCATTCAGGGGCCAAATGAAGTTTTCAACCTGAAAAAAGTTGGGCAGATCTTTTTTAAGTGCAGAAGACCTAGCCTTTTTTCACCATCTTTTCTGAGGCAGAAAATCTTAATGACCCCATATAAATTAGGGGTGGCTTATTTCTTGGGGAATTCAGAGCAGGTGCACTCTGTTTCAGGGAGGTGATGCTTTGATTAGAAGTATTAAGATAGGGCTACTTTGCTTCACTTTGAAAAGAAGCTTTATTGCATTAAGTGGGAGAGCTTCACTCTCCCACCCCCCCACCCCCGCCTTCTTTGTTTTTGTTTTTAATACTGTCACGTTTAGACTGGCTTTAACTATAACTTTAAAGTCTTCAAAGGTATGCAATATATGTATTTTTGTAGAAGTGATCCTCTAGGTCAGTGTTTCTCAACCTTAGCAACTGTAAGATGTGTGGACCTGAACTCCCAGAATTCCCCAGCCAGCTGGCTGGGGAATTCTGGAAGTTGAAGTCCACACATCTTAAAGTTGCCAAGGTTGAGAAACACTGCTCTAGGTAAAGATCACTTTGATTCATGCTTTGATTATTTTAGGGCATGATTTTTGTTTACCATAACAATATATTAAAATCTTTCCAAATTGTGTGTGTTTGTGTGTTTTTAAAGGTTAGTTTAGTAGTTCATTGAGGGGGATGAGGTATGCTTTGTACTGAACTGAACTGTGAGTTGTTCACATAAGGCTAAATCTTCCATCTGTTGAGTGGAGGAGGTTATGTAAGTGCAGTTGGTGAATTTGGTGCACTCAGAGCTGCTTTTAATTGATTGTTTTCTGAAATGCTAAGGAAACCAATTTAATGCCACATCACTAAGGGTAGGACAACAAGTAATCAATGTAAATTGCAGGAAGAGGGGTGTAGCTTCCTTGAAAGTACTGTATTTTAGGACTGAGCAATAAGAAACCTCAGCCATATAATGTGGTATTTATATAAAATTGTCACTTGCAGTGGGTGATTGCTTGCTAAGAATCTGTTTGATGGAACAGCTTGCTTAGTAAGGGTTCTTCCTGGATTTGCCAGAAACATTTGGCTTTAGAGAATGTTTACAATGGTTAAGCAACAGACAACTCAGAAGAAACTTTATTCTGTTGTGAAGTGAATCCATTTTATGCACAGATCTGTGAGAAGCATAGTGTTCATGCACACTAAGTTGCTTGGGGAATTTGTGACTAACCATGAGTAAACTTATTTCATGGCTGATCTGAGACTTGTATTCTCTTTATGTACTTGACCACATTGGTTTGGCTTCACATCATCCAAAGGGTATACAATTTGTGAATAGATGCAGTATAACTGTTGAAGTTTCATTTTAGAAAAGGTGTAATAACCAATTGAAGAATCTGTCTAATTGGAGACAGATTTTTAGAAACAAATATATGGATAATTTATTTAATTGGGATTTAGAACTTCCTCTAGCTTTATCATTTTGTTTCTTTGTTTATTTATTTATTTTCTATCCCGCCTTTATTATTTTTATAAATAACTCAAGGCGGCTAACATACCTAATACTCCTTCCTCCTCCTATTTTCCCCACAACAACCCTGTGAGGTGAGTTGGGCTGAGAGAGAGTGACTGGCCCAAGGTCACCCAGCCGACTTTCATACCTAAGGCGGGACTAGAACTCACAGTCTCCTGGTTTCTAGCCCGTTCGACTAGACCAAACTGGCTCTAGTTAAGGAATTAATTCTTGTAGGTTTTGCATGACCCATTTCAGTAGTTAATAAGAAACAATTTTGAGGAATTTGGACATGTATTAATGTGGCATACTATATAGCAAGAAACATATGTTTTCTCTCCACTGTATAATCTACTTTCTTGGATAGGATTTCCTGCATACAGTTGTTAAAAACCTCTGTACAAATAAAGTAATTTGCTTAAAAAAAGACTAAAACAGTATATTTGGCTAGTGTTTTTGTTTGCCAATCATGATAGTTGTTAGATGGTCAAAGGAATTTAATTTTTATTGTCTTTATTTTTTGCCTTTCCTCCAGAAGCTCAATATGGCTTTTATGGAGATATTTCTTTATTTTATCTTCATAGCAATCAACCCCATGCATAAGTTTCCATGGCTGAATGTGGACTTCCCTTGAATCTCCACAGTCCTAGTCCATCACCTCAACCACTATACTATCATGAACCTTTTCCAAGGAAAACCATGTATTTTCAGGGTATTGTATAGTTTCCATTTTACTCTCACTTATGAGTTATAACATGTATTTGGGAACTCTTTGTGAAAAGCTTCAGCATATATAATTTGCATTGACCAGGAACCTGCTTCTTTCCTAGCTGTCATGTTTGTTTTGCACACAAGACATCTCTTTACTTGGGGCTGCCCTTGAAGACCAAACAAAATTATGTGTATCTACTGGCCAGTCTCATTACTGTCTTATTTCTGCTGCAGGAGCTGCATTGGCTATTGGTATGTTTCCAAGTACAATTCAAAGTGTTGTTTATTATCTATAAAGCCCTATCTCGCTCAGAGTCTGAGTATCTAAGAGACCACCTATCCAAGATAAGCTTTGCCTGTTGACTCTGAGTGAACGGAAAATGTCTGTTGAAGGTTTCCAGCTACCAAGAGGTAAGAAGGGAGGGCACCTAAAATGGACGTTTTCGGTGGTGGCTTTTCTTCTCTGGAACAGCTTGTCCATTTACATGGCCCTCAGGTAGTTTGTAAAAACTTTACTGTTCCAGAAAGCCTTTGGAATTTGACTTTGTATTTATTGGTGCCAGGTGTAAATGCTGCTGCTGCTGTTATAATAATATTACAATATAAGGTTATTCTTTGGTTTTGTTACATTTACTGCATTGTTGCATTGGCTGTGTTGTTGTTGTTGTTGTACACTGTCTAAAGTTTCTGAGACTGAGGTGGGTTTATAAATTTTATGAATAAACAGTCTAGAAGAGATTTCCTCAATGTGGTGTTTTCCAGATAGGTTGGATGTTAATTCCCATGATCTGCCTGTTAGCCATGCTGGAGGACACCAGGCTGGAGAAGGTTGGTCTGCTGTACGTGGTCAGATATCTTTTCAGCCCATGTAATTTTGTATCTTTCCCCCCATAATGCCAGTCTTATTTTTGTTTTTAAATCTGTGGATTAAAAAAAACTTCAAAAACTTATATTGTAATGACTAATTTCTTCAGAATAATATTTATATGCAGGTTTAACATATTTAAATTGCCAGAAAAATCTCCTGAATCAAGTTCTGTGAACATTCCTAAGGTTACATAAAAAGAGTAGATGACATTTTATTTGTGTGTGCTTTGTGTTGCAGAATCTGTTTGGTTAGGATGGTGGTTCTTAGTGATGCCTCAGTTGAGCTAGGTTTGGCATTGCATCTCGCACAGGGTCTCCTAACAAGGTTCTGTTTATTGAGCTTTTTAGAATTGTGAAGGCTGCTTTATTTTGATGGGCAGCACAAGAAAGGAATTTCCTCTCTACCTAACCTCCTTGTAATACCTCGCCTTTCTGTCGCACTACTTTCTTTCTGTCAGCGTGCTTTAACCTTTCTTTTCTCTCTCCCCAGCGAGGCTGCTTATATGCTCCAGTTGTCATTATAGATTCATCACGGCTTTATATCAATTATTGCTACTTCACTGTGTTGCTAATAATGGCTGAGTAACGTGACTTGTCACTGAAAGCAAAAACTACAGCCAAATTAGACATCATCTTTTGAGAATGGCAGCTCTGAGAAAGAAAGGTCTCCATAAAGGTCATGCTTTGATACAAAATCAGAGGAGGAAGTTGCATGAGATGTCACTTCAGATGTCTGTGCCTGTGAATTTAGCCATTTATATTTTGTTGATTATTGCTTCTCACCGATCTGCTTGCTAGCTAGCAACAATGTGTAAATAAATGCTCAAAGGTAGCTGGATAGATAGAAAGAAGCTCATGACTGTGGAAAGCATTGTTGCTGCTACTAGATGCAGCAAGTGTGCAAGCTCTATGAGTAGGTCTGGAGAGGTTCAGTTTAGCATTTTTTGGTTGGTGTTTTTAATCACACCGAATGGGCTTATAATTGAGAAGCTAATTGATTGAAAAAATGACACTGCTCAGAAAGGCACTGCTAGGTGCCTTTTCCCAGAAAAGGGATGGAAAATAGCATGATAATAATTCTTTTTAAAAATAAGCTGACACCTCTTATTGAGGTGTCATTGTCAAGGGAAGCTTAGAGTGCTTTCTCTTTGACTTGCAAAGTTAAATCCATGCTGTTCAAGGGCTTAGCATTATGCCTCTCCTTTTTCAGCCTAGATGATTGGAGAAAAAAGAATAACAGCTGTTCTTTTATGGAGCTAGGGATCTAGAGGTGAAATCTGCTTCTAAGGTCTACCCACTGGAGTCTTCAAAACAGCACCTGTTGTATCAAAAGCCTTGCTTCTTTTGAGGATCTTGTCTGCTTCTCTTCACTTAAAAGTGTAAAGCATGGATTCCAGTTAACATTTTTTTAACAGACATGTTTGTTATACAGATGTACTATTAGGAATCAGGGTTGCTGATCGGTGGCAGAAAAGAGAGAAATGAGATAAAAATAATCCTCCTAATCAAACTCAGGACCTATCTAAGTCACTATCCTGTTTCCATGGTGGCAAACCAGGTGACTTTAGAGAGTGTATAAGCAGGTGATGAAGGCAGTAGCCCCTTACCATTGCATCTAATCTGGGAGTTAACACATAGTCATTCTTGATGTTACCACTGATAACTTTACCCTTTGTGCATTCAAGTTGAATCCCCTTGAAGACAATTTGTTGCCTACTATAACTTGTGAGAACTAATTCCCTACTTTAATTATATCTGGGGGGGCATAGGGGGGCACAGTGAATTTCAGAGTGAGCAAGCACTCATCCTAAACTTACGTTGTCTGAAATAGATACTACTGATGAAAATGATGTTAGGCAGCATAGCAGATTGCTCTTTATACAGTAAATAGAATTGAAATTACAGCAAAGAAAAAGCTCCCAAACAAGTTTGTTTCCGGACAAATCTGTTATTCAAACATTTTATGTACAAGTTAGGCATGAATAGATTTTTTTAAAAATACATTTGATTATTTTTGAGCTAGTTCAGACATTTCAGAAATTTTGCTTCCACACCATTTAGCATCCCCGCAGTCACGTGATCACCATTTGCGACCTTCCCTGCCGGCTTCCGACAAGCAAGTCAATGGGGAAGCTGGCAGGAGGTTGCAGATGGCGATCACATGATGTGCCTAACGACCACACAGGATTCACCTAATGATGGCAACTGGGACCGCTGGAACTGCCGTTGTAAGTTGGCATGGTCTCGTGACGTTGCACTTTACAACCGTGTCACTTAGTGATGGAATTCCTGGTCCCAATTACCATTGTTAACCGAGGACTACCTGTATTCTAAGTTCTTTGTGAGCATCAGTTAATTGGGCTTGATCTTAGCTTCCTTTGCTTTTGTCTGTATTTCTCTTAAGCTACCATCTACTTTTTCTGGACTGCTTTTCTGGTTATGCAGCCTCAGTCCTGAATCATTCTCAGTACTAATTTTCCAGTTATTGTGCCCCTTGTGAGTGATTGGAGATACTGACAATTGAAAATGCAGTAGAAGTAGTAGTGCAAAGCACCTGCTCTACACTAATCAGCACATCAACACTTTCTGATCTCTTTCCCAAATATTTGAAATGTCCTGAATCCAAATCTGCTTCAATGACTAGGATGTTTTTCTTCTACCTTAACTCTTAACCATAGTTTGTGAAATTAGTCACAGGACAGTAGGTTGAGCTACTGAGCCTTGCAAAGAGAAAACTCTACCATTGCCTCTAGGAAAGCTTCTAAATTAGAGAACATATCTATTCCTGCATATGGTATGCATTTTGTGTGATTTGGTCTTATCTGCATAATTTTTAACATAAAAAGCACTAATCATATTTCTTGCTTTTTGGTATTTCACAGAAATACAGACCATATGTTCTGTTCCAGTGTTTGCATAAATAGTTGAACTGTTTGCCTTTAATCATAAGCATTTTGCTCTCACAGGCAAAGAGAAATAAACTGTTCACTTTCTTCCTTGAAAGAGGACTTTTGTGTTCCATGCTGAGTCTGAGTTCAATTCTTGGCTCAACCATCATTTTCTTTATGACTTTGGTAAGGCTTTTTCCTCTTTAAATTAAGTGTGGAATAAATTAAGACAGGATAATAGCAGATAACATGGCATGAAAATATAAATCCTGTATAGTTATCTGGCAATAAATTCCATTAAATCCCAAAGTAGGATATTAGTATATATCTTGCCTATAGCTACCCAAATCCTTTTCATCTAAGTAGCCAACAAGGTTGAAACCCATATGTCTACCAAATTTACCTCTATAGAGACTGTAATTCTCAAGGGATATATGTTTAGCAAGTCGGAATTATGTTAAATTCTGTCCTGATTTAGCACTATGCTTTAATTTATTATGTAGCATTATTGTGCATATTGATTGCATGCCAAGCCAACAGGTTGCAGATCAAGAAATGTAATCCACATCCCCATGAGTAGCTATAACTCACAATCATGCAGAGATTACCCAGCCCTCCTCCAGCCGATTGATTATGTGCCATCAAGTAGTCATGGAGAGTTTCCCAGTTGAAACTGTGCTTGAGTCTGTCCATGTGTTGTGAGGTTATTAATTAACATTAACAGTAGTATTAATCCATATTATTTTGTAACACTACCTCGTCACATTGTGGAGCGAACCAGTACCATGTTGTGATCTGCTTGGAGCACTGGATTTTCTTTTTTAGGTCTTTCCTTTTTCCTTAAATTGCTACCAGTATCATCATGAGTTTGAGAACTCTATAATTTATCTTTTTCAGCACTGAATATTTGCATTTTAATATGTAAACTTAAAAGGGGAACTTATGTTTTATCTTTCCTTTTTTTAAAAAGATGATGTTTCATTTTTTTTATCTCTGGTGAGTTTGGTCAGTCTTCTGAGGAGGGAAGGAAGATCTGAATGGTTTAGTCACATTCCTGTGTACTACAAGGCCAAGAGATTATACTATTAACATTATTTCACTTTTTGTATTTTTACCTTTCAATTGCCAGAAAGGCAGCACGTATTATTAGAACCCCATCTTTCATCTATACTACGGTCAGGGGGTGAATGCCAGGCGAAGCACCCTCTTGAAGACAGGTGCTGGCAGCAGAAACTACAAAGTCGCTACCAAACAAACAAGTGGCATATCCAGGGTATAAAGACTCAGATACGGTATCCCTGGTGTTACAGCTGGACATCAGCACTAGAATAAGCATCTAAAAAATAGTGCAGCACAGCTGATTTGCTGAATTGCTACCATGAAACCAAAATTCCTTTAAAAGGTACAGGACGAGATAACCTTTGGTGACTGTAGACAAACACTAATTGATTGGGCCACATCCATGCTCATCTTTAGACAAGGAAGGGCAAAGTATAACTGGTTATTGGATTCATGTGAGTACTGTAGATTTGAACAAATCTAGATATGCTGGTTAGAGTTCTGTTTTAGTTACCATACATCATTGAAACTGCCCTCTCAAGCCCTGCTTTTTTTTCATTGTGAGATCAGAAGAGTTGGGTGATGGCAAACTTGATGGTTCACAAAATTTATTTATTTATTTTTCAAATTTTGTCACCGCCCATCTCCCTCAAAAACTAAATACAGATTAAAATACAATAAAAACAATACCTCTTAAATATAAATATAGATATAAAATATAAAATCCAGGATGACGATATTAAAAGCTCTTAATTTAAATTTATAAATACACGGGGGCCTCTTTAGGGTGCTAACCACCCCCAGGGTTGGTTCCCCCTCCTCCCGCCCCAAGCGAGATGGCAGAGCCAGGTCTTTACCCCTTTCCGGAAGGCCAGGAGAGGGGGGGCCTTCCTAACATCTGGGGGAAGAAAATCTACAGATGACTTATCTTTCTGCATAATTTCTTTAATTGGCTTTCATTCATCATATTTATTATAATGTTAGAATAGAGCTCAGCATATTTATTTCTTACAAATCTTCAATTTCAGTGCTTCAATTTCATTGATTATATACAGTAGACCAGTGTTTCTCAGCCAGCATGGCTGGCTGGGGAATCCCAGGAGTTGAAGTCCACACATCTGAAAGTTACTAAGGTTGAGAAACACTGATATAGGCTGAGGGGGACAGCCTTCAGCCTTATGGCCAATATAGCCTTCTGCTTAATTTCAAAATTTCATACCTCCAGTAAGAGTGATTTTTCATTTTCTAAGCAGCTGAGTGGTAAGGAATAAGAACATGAATAGCAAAGAAGGGGTGTGTTTGTGTAAGAGAAACAAGGGGTATATGATCTACCTTGAGTTATTTATAAAAATAATAAAGGGATAGAAAATTAAATAAATAAATACCTCTCTCGGCTCTGTCCTTGTCCAACATCACTTTTGCCATCCCTCAAATGAAGTCTCTGATAGATTACTCCTAAAGGAATGCAGTATGTTTCTCCATCTCTGGTATAAATGGAGTCATTTAGCTGAGGTTATGTAGCTTTGACCGTGTGTTTAATAATCATTAGGTATAGATGTTTAAAAAATAAAAACAATATGAGGGCTGATTATTAACTGAAATACAAAGCTTCATTACCAGTAGTCCTGAATACATTATTACATAGATATTGTTATCTTGCACATTTAAATAATAAAATGAAATATTGGCAAAATCCATCCCGAAAACTAATATATAGATCAAATTGCTATAAAGCAGGATGACACGCATCTGTTCATGTCATGTAACAGAATAATTATTTTCCCTGGATTGCATTAAATCATGTTGCATAATTTTCCCAAAACTCATATCTAGTGCTTCCATTATAACAATTCACTGATGTGTAATATGTAGTGATCACTAATTATTGATTTCTACTTTCATATACACAACAATATCCTAGATGACACCAATTCATACCTTCTGACATATATTTTAACCACTTCATTTCTAATTAAACCTATACCTTCACTTTTCTGTATGTATTCATCTGTTCCACTACAGAAAGCTAGACTAGTCTCATTCAGATCTATCACATCCTTCCATTTCTCATAGCTTCACAGACACATATCTGTTTTTTGCTCATTTCATTGCATTTCATTTGTTGATTCATAATGTACTATTCACTCCTCTTACATTTCAGTCACTATCTTCCATATACTCTGGTTGTTACCAAAGGTTACTAGCTTCTAAAAAAAAATTAAAACAATGAACACGGATTGATTGAGAAATTTGTCCAGGATAAGAAATTATGCATCATTATTTATAATACATTAATGAAGTATACCAGGTGATCAAGCTCAGGCCTTTTGTTCCTTTTAAGAATGTTCTTTCATAGCTTATTTAGTTTTCATGGATTCATTTTTGCTCATCTCATTTATTCTTGCATAACTACCAGTGCCAAATCTTTTGTCATAAAGCAGAATTATGCTGCTGGCAATTCACTAAGGAGATGGGAGCAGAATTTCAAGGCATTTAATGGAAAGCTGCAAGAATTAACAAATTATATGGGGTTATGTAAATTGACTACAGAAAGTAGCACATACACTTAAAGTTGAACTTCGGATTTCTTTTCCTAAACTGTAAATCCCACTGCATAACTCAGTATAAAAAGGTGAATCTTACACCTGGATTTGATATAGCCTTTAAAAAATAAAACTTCACAATCTTAGCCCAGTCATTTCTGTTTACACATATGAATGATGTCGAATTATCATTTGGGCACTTTACTGATCAACTGCAATATATATTACTCTGTAAAGAAAAGTGCATTGACAGTTTTCATGGTTTTTCCAGCCTAAACATGTGCTTGCTTGGACTGATTGCAGCTTATCTGGGAAGTCTCACTGAAATTAATGGGCTTTGATTCTCTATAGCATAGCTTTCCAAACTGTGTGTCGTGACACTTTAGTGTGTCGCAACACACAGTTTGGTGTGCCGCAACACAACCCGGCAGCGGCGCTTCTGTGTTTTAGCGGAGGCCGCTGCCGCCGCCACCATTGGTGTATTGCCAACGGCGGCACTTTGGAAAGCACTGCTCTATAGACACGCATACAATTGCACTGCATGACATATTCTGCCAACTGAACAACACAATGTATTTCACAATAATCGTACATAAAATAAGCTGCAAGTGTGCATCATAAATCTCATTCATATATACCTACACACGTGCACACACCCTTATCCTTAGAGTGACATATAACTTGATGACAAAATAGTAAAATATCAAAATACTGAGACCTAAAAAGGAACAAAAAGGGACCAAAGTTGCTGTACAAAGCAGAACAGAGCTTTCTGATTTCCAGATTTCACTAATTCTGATGCATCCTGAATTTCTGGCTCCCCACCCATAGAGCCTGACTTCAAAATACTGTACTTCAGACAAAACCAGGACACCTTCAGTTTTCCTGAGAAGTATGCCTCTCTGCACATGCATACATAGTTGCTTCATTTCACTGAGGGTATTGGTAGAAGTGTTTCTGTGCATGCACATCTGCACAAGCTGGACAGCTTTCAAAACAGCCATGTGAGCCTTCAGAAGGATGCTACTACTACAATGGTTTTGAGAAAGGGTGCTTTGCTCATACCAACAGGCTTTGTATAAAATCTGTTCTGGAATAATTTGCAAAGCTGTATTGAGTAATCACATTGCAAATGTTCGATGGATAATGGAAAAATGTGAATATCAAAATAATATTTATATGTGCTTCATCGACTACATGAAAGCTTTTGATTGTGTTGACCATGACAATCTATGGAGAACCCTACCAGACCTTGGGGTGCCACTACATTTAGTGAGGCTGATGAAATCACTGTATGTAAATCAGGAAAGCACTCTACGAACTCAATATGGTGACACTGATTGGTTCAAGATCGAGAAAGGTGTGCGACAAGGTTGCATTCTGTCACCTTTCTTATTCAACTTGTACGCTGAAGTGATCATCAGGAAACTGGAGCTAGACGAATCAGAAATTGGGGCAAAAATTGGCGGAAGAAACATCAATAACCTTAGATACGCGGATGATACAACCCTCATCTCAGAAACCCAGGAAGGCCTAAAGCACCTAATCATGTGACTCAAAGAAGAAAGCGAGAAGTTTGGCCTCTTTCTGGATACCAAAAAGACCAAACTTATGACAACTGCAAAGAATGGAAACATCAAAATAGTAATTGATGGAGATGAGGTGGAATGCATGGAAGAATTCACCTTTTTAGGATCAGTGGTCAATCAAAATGGCGAATGTAGCCAAGAAATTAAATGCTGAATCATGTTGGGTCATACAGCAATGATGAGTATGAATCAAATTTGGAAAAGCAAGGATGTCAGCTTGACAATTAAGTGTAGACTAGTCCACACTATCGTGTTCTCCATAACTACTTATGGCTGTGAAAGTTGGACGATGAAAAAGTTGGATAGAAGGAAAATTGATTCTTTTGAACTATGGTGTTGCAGGAGGCTCTTGAGAATCCCTTGGACTGCAAAGATAACGAATAAAGAAGTGTTGAAGCGCATAAAACCGGACATGTCACTGGAAAGAAAAATAACAAAACTTAGACTTAGTTACTTCGGTCATGTCTTCTCAACATTGTTGGAGAAAGACGTTATGCTTGGAACAGTCAGTGGCAAAAGATGACAAGGAAACGCGCTGGTTGGATGTAATCAAAGCAGACACAGGCCAAAATTTAAAGCAACTGAAAGAAGCTGTACAAGATCGGAAATCATGGAGAGAGCTGGCTTATGGAATCGCCAAGGGTCAGATACGACTGAATGGATAATTCAGTTTGATTGTGTAATACTGTATAAGGAACAAGGTTGCTTCGTGTATTTTGGAGTTTCCTTGAACAGGCAACTAAAAAAGAAGCCCCATGTTTTACCATTGGGGGGGGGCATGTAAAAACAAGCCCCCTCCCCTTTGATAGGCTTTCAGATAAGAGTTTCAGAACTGGGTATTTTGAAGCCCTTTAAACCATAGTGATCTACAGCACTATGAAGTACGTATTCACTGTGTCTCAAAGTAGATTGTCTATTATATCTGAATGCTGCTTCAGTTTGTAGAAAATTATCTAGAAATTCCTATTAGTGCATGGGGATATTATTTAAATTACTGTATTAACTAACTAGGAGTGAATGAGACAAAATAGTATGTAAAACAGGAATGTACATCTTCTGTCACCTCAATATGAGCCCTATATGAAAGGTTGTGCTCCAAAGTGAGTGGACCCAGGGCCCAAAGTTGGCCCAATTGTGGAGATGTTATAAATACAGAAACTTAAGACACCAATTTTGCTCCTTAAAATCTACTCATTACCTCCAAAATGTTAAAAAAGCCATTTTTGAGGCCTGAAAAAGGAGTTCTGGCAGGCTGTCCATTTTGTATCCCTCATGTGTAAACCAAAGATTTTGCAATAGCTTTGACATTTTAATCTCCAGTTGTACACAAACTAATCAAGCATCTGGTTTTTCTGGAAATATTCACTTCAGTCTGAAAGGAAATAAATCTTATTCAAATTAACCAGCTTTAAATTCAAAGAAAGTATCTGAGAGATTACACCATTTGTTTAGGTGGGTGGAAGTAATGTTTCCTCATCAAAAGTTTTTTTGGGGAAATCTGCCAAGATCATCTTGTAATCATTATTATGATGCTTAATGAGTTCAGAGTACAGTTCTAAGCATAATTATTTTTAAGCTAAAATATGAAACTAATGAGCTGAATGTTTCTTATTTTAGGATACTGAAACCTCTTAATATTACTAGTTATTAATATTATTGGAAATGACTGCCATTCATCGGTTGTGAGTTACTGTCAGAAAATATGGACTTTTGGGGTTTAACATTGCACTTAAAATGTAAATGAATATAGTCAATTCAAAAGTTTTAGAAAATAATTTGATACAATGTAGACATTTGAGTTTAGATACATATTGGAATGCATAAATAGGAGAGAAGGGCACCCTTATGCATCTTTTGCAAGTGTGCCCTGATGCATCTTATGTTGCACTATGTGTATGCAGGATAGTGCACAGATACATCTATAGTTCAGGGAGACAGTTTCCCCATTTGTAATAAATATCATGATTTGTATGCAAGATGTTTTGCAATCTTTTGTTTTTAATACTGTATAGGATTCTGTATGTTTTCATGTGCACAAGAATTGTGCTGCATTAGGTTTTTTATCATTCACATGGGATGTGTATTGGGGTAGGCATCAATGACTGTCAGTAGCAAGATATTTTGGAAGCTCTGGTTTAAACTATCGGGGGAATCAAGTTACCTATGCCTTAGTCAGTAGAGCAAGTTACTTAAAATAAGTTGTTTTCAAGAAGTACTTCTTGCTTTATGAAGTCACATCTTTAACAAAATGAAAGACACCCATCCACACCAAGCAAGAATCAGATTATCACTTTCTAAAAATAGCCAGCTTTGTCTTTAAGAAGAAAAAAAAACAAAAGAACATTTGAAATGGTGCAGCATAACTAATTCCTGTTACAGTTGCTAATATATTTGCAATATACATTTTTGTGAATGTTGAGCAAAACAAAATTATGGAGTTTCTAACTTTCCTAGAGAAAGAAATACTGTATGTAATACAGTTATATTCTGAACAAGACCTCATTGTAGATATAATAGTTAGGAACACTGGTAGTACTCTTAATTGAGTATCAGGAAATAGTTAGAAAAATACACTACATTGTAATATTTTGATTAGTAATGGTGTATCTTGCCATTTGACTAAGTGAAACAGTGAATAGTAAATAATAGCAATGCAAATTAAACAACTGATTCTTCCTTTTCCAGAGCATGTCCTTTGTTTACTGTCTACATCAGAGCTTTCCAAACTTTTCATGTTGGTGACACACTTTTTAGACATGCATCATTTCGCGACACACTCTTACAGCAGGGCATCATTTCGCGACACACTCTTACAGCAGGGCACAAGGCAGGCACTAGGACCTGCGCAGAATCACGGCAGGTTTGGAGGCAGCAAGGCACAAGGCAGGCACTAGGACCTGCGCAGAATCCTGGCAGGGCTCGGAGGCGGCAGCAGCCGTGACACACCCAGACACTGCAGCCGACACACTAACGTGTCCCGACACACAGTTTGGAAAGCTCTGGTCTTCATGGTTTAAATGACTACTCCCTCCTTGAAGCTATGAATAGGTGGTGTAGAAAGGAGGTGCAGCAGTTATTGGCTATTGAATAGTCTAGGACCCATCGGTTCAAAGCAATTCCCATGCTGTTTTGATACCCACGATAACATTACAGTGATATCAGTTAGAGGTTCTTTCTTTTAAGTTAAGCATAGGGTAGGGATTACAAAATGAACAAAGTAAAAAGCGAAAAAGAATGTCTCTTTCTTTCCAATCTGAATAGGATGGTCCTGATTTGGATCTTTCAATCTTACAGTAAGGTATAAAAATAGAAGAATCAGTTATGTCTACAGACAAGTACTGTTTATCCAGTTATCCTCAATTATGCTTGAAAGAAAATATAGATAGTATATTGAAAGTATCCTGCCCAATGCCCTGCTTGTGTTACGGGATGGATGGGTTCCTCTAATGCCAAATGGGGCATCTCAATACAGATCAGACAACACAAAATGATTACCATGCGTGTCAATATTAAGAACATTTTAATTGATATGGAATCCTTGCCATTGGTACATGCATGTTATGTAGCTAGAGATTCGTTGTATAGAATGCCTTGTAGATGTGCCAGTGCATGTTCAGGATTGGAAGAAAATACTTCCAAATATAATGTATAATATTTATAGATTTATGATTCTTTGTTAATGGACTTCATTTTTTAAAATTTCTCTTTAAAATAGTCTTTGAAAAATATAAACAAGGTAGAATGCATGAAGCATAAAAATTGAGGGAATATACAGTACTTATGTGTTGTGGTGTGAAAATGCTAATTGGAAGCTAACACTTGCCTTCAGAGCAAATAACTTCTAAATACTTTTCCATATTCACATTGTGCTAGAACTTTTGGGAAATTAGTGGCTAAATTGTGACAGCTGTTGTATAGTCTGCATGAATTGATGCATAAGCATAAGAAAAACTAATTTGTATTAGTCGGTGTAGTTTACCTGGTGCTTATACATGAGGCATACAAAGAAATTTGTGGCTGGAAGAAAAAGATGTTTTGTGGGACTACAGTGACTTTATCACAATTAGCATCATCCTAATTCTCCAATTAGGGGGCATGGTGGCTCAGCGGGTAAGACGCCAGGCCTGTCGATTGGAAGATTGCAAGTTCGGAGGTTTGAATCCCTAGCCCCGCATGATGGAGTGAGCTCCCGCAGTAGCCCCAGCTCTTGCCAACCTAGCAATTTGAAAGCATGCAAAT
Source organism: Charina bottae (assembly GCA_023362775.1). Lineage (NCBI taxonomy): Eukaryota > Metazoa > Chordata > Lepidosauria > Squamata > Charinaidae > Charina > Charina bottae. The sequence continues at coordinate 53,467,924 of JALMGJ010000006.1, forward strand.
GCGAGTAGATGAATAGGTACCACTTTGGTGGGTAGGTAACAGCGTTCCACGTGCATCATGCCAGCCACATGACTGCGGAAGCGTCTTCGGACAACGCTGGCTCTTTGGCTAACAAATGGAGATGAGCACCGGCCCCTAGAGTCGGACACAACTGCACAAATGTCCGGGGGGAACCTTTACCTTTAATTCTCCAACAGGGAACAGTTCTGGGGCTGATTTAATTGGTGTGTGTATACTCAGCAAAACCATAGCAATTGTGTGGCATGTGTGACTGTAGTCTTGAAAAATGAATTTGAATTCTCTGCAAGATCAGCAAAAATTCTCTGCAAGTTCGGTTGATCCTGGTATATGTATGATTACAGGAAATATGGCAATTTTTGTGAGCAAAATTATCCCAATTCTCTGAAGAGTACTCTGGATCTTGTTAAGGTTGTCTTTTTGGATAAGTTAGGGACCTGCTTCTTTTCTGGCTTAAGTTAACTGTTACCCTTCTCACAACAATCCATTCAGTTCTCTCTATCAAATCAGACTCTTATTTTCAGAACACTTTCACCTTTCCAGCACTTTCTTTGCTGACTTTCTCATCTCTCTGATTTAATTTGTGCTAGAATCCCATCTGCGCTGTATATGGGGCTGCCCTGAAGAGCGTTTGGAAGCTTCTGCTGCTCCAGAATACAGCAGCACCATGGATAGTATTAGGTACTCCATAGTATGGCCACGTAACATTACTGCTTTATGAGCTGCACTGGTTCCCCATAGGCTTCCAGGTGCAATTCAAGGTGCTGATTGTCACCTTTAAAGCTCTCCATGGCGTGAGGCCAGGTTACTTATGGGTGTCCTCTCATCAATGGTTTCTATCTATCTCACCAGATTGGGCAGAGTGGGCATGCTCCAGATCCCATTGATGAACTAATGTTGTTTGGGTGGTCCTTGGAATTGTGTCTCTTCTCTGTCATGGCTTGTATCTTGTGGAACAGCCTCCCCCCTGAGATGCAGATGACTCCAATCTTGCTAATCTTCCAGAACATGGTGAGGACTTGGCTATTCCCAGGGCACTGGGGCCAGGGTGCTAATGGAACTCTGATGTGCGTGCAGGTGTATCTGTTGTTAGTGAGATTTTTTTTAAGAGCCACGATTTGCTGCTGCTTATATTATGGATTGTGGTTTTGTTCTGTTTTTATCTGTTCACCACCCAGAGTGCCTTTGTTAGGTAGGTGGCCATAGAAATATGTTATTTACAAACAAACAAACAAATAAATAAATAAATAAATAAATAAATTGTGTGTGTGAGGGATTAGCTTTCAGGATCAGATTTCAAGTTGGAACTACCACAGGGAAATAAGGTTAAATTATCGTTATCAGTCTTGATTAGGACCTAGTCTTGATCAGAACTCTAACATAAGAATTAAATTCTTATGCTAGAGTCTAATCAAAACTGAATCCCCTGTGCTTTTTTGGGTGTGGGGAGCAAAAAAAAAAAGATGTAGATGTTAGGTATACATTTTTGTGTCAAAGTGTAGCATTATCTCATGCAAATATGTAATCAGCAGATGTTGCTTTTGGATCCCAATAAAAAATGAAAAATACGGTCATGTATGTAGAATTTTGTTAGGAGATTTGATGCCTGTCTATAATTCTGCCTTTAATAAATGTATTGGTTGTGACAGAGAAGAAGTGAGATACTTTTTGAAAATTACTATCTCTGAAGGATAGAATTAATGCAATACAAAACATTGAAAGAAACACCCAATAGCATCAAATAAGTCAAATAAACAGTAATTAGAAACTAATTGGAAGAAGTTTTCATGTTATAAGTCCAAGGGCCTTTTGTGATTGTACTAAATGCCAGAATGCAAATATTTATTTCTTGGGAAATGCATTCCTAAATCTGGGCCCTGTATGGAGATACAACTATACAGTGAAGTTGTTGGTATGACTGGGAATAGGGTCTCCCAAAAGATTTCAGTGACCAGGAGGATTATAGGTTGATTTTAATATATTTAATTAAAATTCTTAGGTGGAATAGTTCTTAGAAAAATTATTGCTGTCCTCGTCTTTGTATGTTCTTGAATAACAAACATTACCAAATATTATCTGTACAATTTAAAATTAATAAAATTTCATTGTTTAAAAATATAGTTTTTTTCACCAACTTAAAAAATAAATCATAAAGAGTCTGGAAGCACCCTTTTAAACTAACAAATTTTAATTAAAGGCATAAGTGTCGGTGAACCTTGCATTTAGATAAACTGTTTCATGAAGCTGGTTTTGCTGCAGTAACTTCCCAGAAAAAAACAGTTAAAGTTATTTTGTGTTGTAAATTTTGCAGGAAAGTATTTTGAGGGAAAGAATGAACTGATGTTTATGGGGTGTATGTGAATTGTTCTGGTCACGTGGTATTAATTACTTATTAAGTAATTAAAAAACTATGTATTAATTTAAACTGACAGCCTTACCAAATGGGATTAGTACCATCCTTGGAAAAGTTTGGAATTTAGCTTTCCACACATGTTAAATATGAAAGGGACTTTGAAAAGCTTGAAATAATGGTTTAATATAAACCATTTATCTTCTTAGCCTTGAACTTTGGGAGACACAAATCTCCAGTTTTGCCAAGTTACCCGAATGGTATTATAGATAGTTAGACAGCAACTTTCTCTATCTGGAAGAAACGGAATATTGGTGGACAGCAAAAGAGATTCAAAGATACTCTCAAAGCTAATTTAAAAAAATTTAATATCAGCATTGAGAACTGGGAAGCCCTAACTCATGAGCGTTTCAATTGGAGGTCAGCCTTTATTAAAGGCGCTACAGACTTTGAAGAAGCACGAGTACAGGGCGAAAGGGAGAAACGAGCTAAAAGGAAGGCACGTCAGGCAAACCCTCATCATGACCGTCTCCCACCCGGAAACCTATGCCCTCATTGTGGGAGGTTGTGCGGATCCAGAATTGGCCTTTACAGCCACTTACGGATCCACTGTTAAGATTTTACCCCTGGAAGACAATCTTACTCGGCTACGAGTGATCGCCAAGACTAGACTAGACTATAGACTAGACTATGTCTCATTGAGTTTGATGAAGCTTGTATCTAAACAGAGGTGCATAAGGTGGAACTATACATGCAGGGATCAGTTTCAGAAACATTACCCAGTAATAGAATAGTTGGAATGAATGAAAATGTTATGGAAAAATGGTTCCTCTAATGAACTACTTGCATCAAACCACAGGAAATATATGTGTATGGGGTACTCTGGGCATATTTCTTTATCAGTTTCTTCATTTTATTTATATCCCTTCTTTCTGTTCAATTTGGCTTTTGGGTCAAAAGTTTTCCAGCTAGGCTATGAAATTCCATATTGTTCGGATTTGCTTAAGAATTGGTTTAATGTTTCCTTAATGATTTTCTCTTACCGCTTAAAGATACATTTATTTGGGTAAAGACTGAAACTTGCAAGTGATCTTATTAATATTTTACCTATGAAAGAGAGCACGGAGCCTGCTAGTTGTGCCATGTTCTTGTTTTGGTCACTAGGGTCAGGCAGAATCTGGCTGATTAGTCTTTGATGGGCTGCAGTGAAAGGATAGAGGTGTGTTCAGCTTGATGCCTAGCGTGTTGCACATTTTTGATCTGAAGGTACTTCAGTATAGCTGGCAAATTGCCTTAATCAGAATAGCTGAAAGTGGGAACTCCGTAAGTCTACCCCTTTCAAAATAGGTGAGTTTTATTTCCAGAAATAGTGTGCCTACTTCGAATCTTAGGCTGTCTTTGATGCGCAGATTGCAAGAACTGTCCTTATAACCTCAGATTTTAGTTTTGACAGGCATAACTGTTGCTAGATATTTTTGAATAGCATATTTAATTGACAAAATATAGTTTGGTATGTTAAAAATGACAAAGAAGAAATGGTTGGTGCTATTTGGAACCATTGCTGTGAAGTTTTGCAGTAACTGCATTGGTTTTAGAAAGACAACTAAAGTGTCACACATCAGTAAGCCCAGAAAATGGCTGAAGACTCTTGGCAGGCTTTGCCCATTTTATTCTGTGGTGCCATTGTATGAGGCAAGGTAGGTTAAATGTGCTGACATGAAAGAACAAGCTCTATGAATATTTATTTTTGATCATATTTGAGTTGCTTATGAACAATGGGCAATGAGTAAGAGAGTACAAATAGATAAGCTCATACCAATTAATATACAGCTAACACATACGTTTTTTAAAAAAATGTTGCCAAAAGCTTAGTCCTTATTAAGTAACACAGCAAAAATAGTGAAAAATTAATACAAATATATAGACAGCATGGTGTGACATCTAATTATAAACTGAAAAAGGACCATAATAGAGTATGTATGAATTGTTACGACTGAATGATGAACAAAGAAACAAGAAAACACTTGGATAACTGAATGCACATCTTAAGTTAAAAAAGTTTATTAAGAAAGTTTGTGCAATATCCAGCTTGGTGTCTCAGGTTTTGCTGAACAAAAACACCTGAATCACAATCTCATTTGAAACTGTAATTTTTTGGAGTAGGGGGCACATTTGAAAATTTGAGAGCATATGTTGGGCATGTTCACAAAGTAGGACAGTTGCTTGTTTACAAAATGGCTGCTGTATTGACAATAGTAAGGCATAAAATACCCATTTAACTAGTCCTCCATGATGATCTCCACCCTCCTAATGAGACAAGACAGTTCAGAGGCATAGTGCAAAAAATATGACAAGAAAGGCTGGAGCTTTGCTTTCCTCCATGCCAGCTTCCTATTTAAAGTTTAAAAGAATCTTTGAAAATGAGGTGATACAGATAACGGGGCACATTAGCCTTGAGGTTCCCTTTGTTCCTTTTAACAAGTAATTCAGCTTCCATTGTGATTTTAAACCCAACCTAGATCTTTATGTGGAGTACTACAACTTTTAAGAACTACTGTATAAAGCAAGGGTGGACAAGATGGTTCATGCAGATACCATGACACACGAGACAAACCAAAATAGCATCTATGGAATTAAAAATAGTAATGTAATGTAATTTAATTTAAATAGTAATGCTAATGCTAATAACAATACAGTTAAAAACACCACATAGCCAAAATCAGATTTTCAAACCTCACTAGAATTTGGAATGCTCAGCTGAAATCTTACAAGATTTTGGACAGGAATCCTAATATTGTGTAAAGTTTGGCGATTTTAAGAGATTCTGGCATTTTAATTTTTATTTTAGTGCCTGTACCTGGGACAACCAGTTGTGAAATAGTGCCTTAAGTTATTCAAAGTTTTGGATGTCTATTCATTCCCTTTAGAATTTCTGAATAGCTTATTAATATTTGCGGGATTCACACTGAAGTATTCTTGCAGATCCTGTTTCTCAAGTGGTGGAGGAAATTTCTGTTTTTAAAAAGAGCTGCTTATGAATGTCAAACTGCAACTAAGCGGGTCTCTCTCAAATCTGAGTTCTCTCACCCAGGAATTAGTGTAATTCCTTAAATGTCATTTCTTTTATGTGTTATAGATTTTGTAAAGTGCAGGGTTTTGTTTAATGGGGCATTTATATCCCAAGGATTTAAGGACACAGAAACAAATTAGGTTTCTTGAAAATACCCTTTTGATTGTTCCTTTTTTCTTCATAGGGTGATCAATGCAGGGAAAAGTACGCACAATGAGGACCAAGCAAGTTGCGAAGTGCTTTCAGTGAAGAAGAAAACGGGGGCAACTAATTCAACACCAAACAAAAATTCCTCTACTAAGCGGAGATCGTCATTGCCCAACGGGGAAGGATTGCAATTGAAAGAGAATTCAGTAAGTTTTTGTATCTTCTCAGTGACTCATTGAGATATTTGGTTCACCTGTAAATATTTTGATACTTGAAAATATATGTATATATTTATATATTCAATTAAACTTTAGTCTTTTCTTAACAAGTTTATCTTCTTTCCAAAATTTGGGAAATGCTGCTGTGGAACACTTACTACTAGAGGTCACTGTTACTCTAGAAGTTACAGCATTTCATTTTTTAGTCCACAGCACAAGTCTGGAACTATGAAACTGAATAAAATAATCATAGTGTAATTATTATTACACTAAAAGATATGCACAATTACATGCTACTGCAGTTATCCCAGAGTTCCTCCACCCCTATGCACTTATTTTATCTGTGTGGTAAAGATGATTTGAATCTTCCTGTGTGCTCTATTAACCTGTAGCAATACAAGTGAGACATTCTAGGTAGGGTATTCAGGCTTATTAGTGAAAATTCCTTAACAGCTTAAGGCAGAGCTTTCCAAACTTTTCATGTTGGTGACACACTTTTTAGACATGCATCATTTTGCGACACACTCTTACAGCAGGGCATCATTTCGTGACACACTCTTATAGCAGGGCACAAGGCAGGCACTAGGACCTGCGTGGAATCACAGCAGGTTTGGAGGCAGCAGCAGCCGTGACATACCCAGACACTGCAGCCAATACACTAACGTGTCCTGACACACAGTTTGGAAAGCTCTGGCTTAAGGAGTTTTTAAGGAGAATATATTCATGGATACTTGATAAACTTGTATGAATTGGATCTGAGCCAAATGCAATTACTGATTCAATTTGAACAGATGAGTTGAGCTGATTTAACAGTTTAAGATTTGATCAATTGTCTTAAAATTAAACCTTCCAATCAAATATTCACATATCCACACCTTTGTAATATGAACTGCCCTTGTGGAGAATAATATCTTACTTTGAATGTTTTCCAGAGTACATTCACAAAATGATCTTGTACAAGCAGAGAACAAAGGAATTAGATTGTGGAGATGGATCAAGATTTAAGTTATGCTTAGAGTAGATGCAGCAAAATTTAATGTAGGCATGACTAAGTATCCCTTTGATTTAAGTGGATCTGCTCCAACCAACCCTGGGTCCAGCCCATATAGTTTCCTCCCTCAAAGCCATCTCAATGATTCTGGGATATGGATGTACCTGCCTTTATTCTACTAATAGGTGAGTCACAATGCAATGTATTTCTTAAAAAATACTTCTTTCCTTAAACAGGAATCGGACAGCATCTCTTTCCATTATTGGTCATTATTTGATGGCCATGCTGGATCTGGGGCAGCTGTGGTAGCCTCAAAGTTGCTGCAGCATCATATTGCAGAGCAGTTGCAGGAGATTGTGGACATCCTGAAAAACTCTGCTCTCCCTCCCCCAACCTGCCTGGGGGAAGAGCCAGAAAGCATGAATGCCAACAGCAGAACTCTAACCCGGGCAGCCTCTTTGAGGGGAAGTGTTGGAGCTCCAGGTTCACCTGGCACTCCACCTACTCGCTTCTTTACGGAAAAGAAGATCTCACAGGAATACCTTGTGATGGGAGCTATTGAGACCGCATTCAGGGAAATGGTAAGTATAGTTTGCTGGTTTGGGTGTCTTCAGAATAATTCTTACCTGTGATGGTAAATACACTCGGGTAATGGGAACTGAGGGGACGCAATGGCTCAGCAGTTAAGATGCCAGGCTTGTCGATCGGAAGGTCGCAAGTTCGAGACCCTAGCCCCGCGTGACAGAGTGAGCTCCTGCACTTGCCCCAGCTCTTGCCAACCTAGCAATTCGAAAGCAGGCAAATGCAAGTAGATAAATACAGTAGGTACCACTTTGGTGGGAAGGTAACAGCGTTCCGCGTGTGTCATGCTGGCCACTTGACCGCGGAAGCGTCTTCGGACAACACTGGCTCTTCGGCTAACAAACTGAGATGAGCACCGGCCCCTAGAGTGGAACACGACTGTGTGGGGGAACCTTTACCTTTACCTTTAATGGGAACTGACATGCTGATCTAAATATATTTTCAAAGGTTGAGCATATAAAAACATGCTTGACTCTACAGTTATAAAACAAATGATTACCAAAACACAGACATGGATTATAGATTGGATTTATAATTTGCCCTTTTCTCTCTAATGAAAGGCAAGATGTATGAAAGTAAGTGTATAAAGGAAGTTAATGATATACTTGTTTATTTTGTTGTTCAGTCGTTTAGTCTTGTCCGACTCTTCGTGACTTCATGGACCATAGCACGCCAGGCCTTCCTGTCCTCCACTGTCTCTCGGAGTTTACTCAAATTCATGTTCATTACATCGGTGATGCTATCTAACCATCTCATCCTCTGCCGTCCCCTTCTCCTTTTGCCTTCAGTCTTTCCCAGCATCAGGGTCTTTTCCAGTGACTCCTCTCTTCGCATTAGGTGGCCAAAGTATTTGAGCTTCAGCTTCAGCATCTGTCCTTCCAATGAGCAGTCAGGGTTGATTTCCTTTAGGATTGACTGGTTTGACCTCCTTGCAGTCCAAGGGACTCTCAAGAGTCTTCTCCAGCACCACAGCTTGAAAGCATCAATTCTTCGGCGCTCAGCCTTCCTTATGGTCCAACTCTCACAGCCATACATTACTACTGGAAAAACCATAGCTTTAACTATACGGACCTTTGTCGGCAAGGTGATGTCTCTGCTTTTTAATACGCTGTCTAGGTTTGCCATAGCTTTCCTCCCAAGGAGCAAGCGTCTTTTAATTTCATGGCTGCGGTCACCGACTGCGGTGATCTTGGAGCCCAAGAAAATAAAATCTGTCACTGCTTCCATTTCCTCCCCTTCTATTTGCCAGGAAGTGATGGGACCAGATGCCATGATCTGGGTTTTTTTAATGTTGAGTTTCAAGCCAACTTTTGCACTCTCTCCTTTCACCCTCATCAAGAGGCTCTTTAGTTCCTCTTCACTTTCTGCCATTAGGGTGGTATCGTCTGCATATCTGAGGTTGTTGATATTTCTCCCGGCAATCTTAACTCCGGCTTGTGATTCATCCAGCCCGGCATTTCTCATGATGTACTCTGCATATAAGTTAAATAAGCAGGGTGATAATATACAGCCTTGTCGTACTCCTTTCCCAATTTTGAACCAATCGGTTGTTCCATGTCCGGTTCTAACTGTTGCTTCTTGACCCACATACAGGTTTCTCAGGAGACAGGTAAGGTGGTCTGGTACTCCCATCTCTTTAAGACTTTGCCACAGTTTGTTGTGATCCACACAATCAAAGGCTTTAGCGTAGTCAATGAAGCAGAAGTAGATGTTTTTCTGGAACTCTCTTGCTTTTTCCATGATCCAGCGAATGTTGGCAATCTGATCTCTAGTTCCTCTGCCTCTTCGAAACCCAGCTTGCACTTCTGGTAGTTCTCGGTTCACATACTGCTGAAGCCTAGCTTGTAGGATTTTGATTATACTTGTTTATATTTTGATTATACTTGTTTATAGTTATTGGCTTTTTCCTCAAAGAATGTTGCTATGGGGGAAAATATGTTGTAAACATCACCTGGAGCTCCTGGAGGAAAGGTGAAAATGCATCTACTAACATACTGGCTCCCTAAAATTGCAACATGTAAATCAGCTTTGCTAACTATTGTTTTACTCTGTCCTTTCTGTAGACTGTTTTCCATTCTTGATGTTAGCCATTTGTCTATATTATATGTGTGCCAATGAAAACCACTGTTTCTTCGTTACCCTGGTTTGAAGTAATTATAATTATGAGATAAGCCTTGTTTATTGGAAACTATAGAATAAAATAGTCTTGCCTTATGCTTCTCTATTAAGATGGTGTAAAATACAATTTCAAATGGGACCTAATGTACGAAGTCAGTTAGTTAACACTACCTCTCACCAAAGACATCATTCTAGTAGGGTGTGAAATGTTTCAATTGACACAGTTTTGAAACACTCTGTCCTAAACACAAAACAGTTATTCTTAGTGTGTAACAGGCCTTTTTGAATATTTTGGAATTTTTTTGCGTTCAAGAAATGTTTGAAGTGCAGAACACTCAAAACAGTCATTCTGTACTTCAGGCAGTCATTTTGCACTCAAAATTGGGTGTTTCAAATTGAAGAAGTTTCATTCAAAAAGTTTTGCACCTCCTTATTCTATTACCATCACCACCCTTTATCAACATTATCTTCATCCGTTAGATACACTCAGTAGTGACTGAAGTCTCTGTGGATTGGCCCTGCAATGGTTAGGCATTTCAAGGAAAAAGCTCCACTGGTTTTTAAGGTTAAAGCTATTCTTATTTCCTTAAATTTGATACTGTTGCTATTTTGCTCCCCTCCAGCCCTTCAAAGTTGGGAGAAAAATTCATAATAGATTTGAAATAATAAAATTGAGGCCAGCTCTTTATAGACTTTGTAGAATTCTTCCTGTTTTCTCCCCCTGGCTCTTAATCATTGCATGACTTTCAATAATTAGGACATGAAACTGTTTTATAATTAGAAGGGTCAACATCTGTGTAGATTAGATCATCCCCCCCATACTGCTGCAGAATATAAAGAGAGATCCTATTAAAAATAACTGCATCCAATTATGGTATTATAAATAAGATTGAAGTTTATTTAAGACTGCTTGAGAGTTCTAGAATAATACTGAACTGTATTACAAAATCTATTCAGCTTTTTGTTGTTGTTTTGCTCCCAGTAAACAAGAATAAATTAATACTAAAGAACAACTTGGCAGCTTATACAGTATTTGGATTTTCACGTAATACATAATTTTGCAGAGCAGAATTTGGTAATATTTGATGCCACTATTTGATGGATTTTCTGTGTGTGTGTCAAGTTTTTAGCACAGATGATTGGGTATATCTGGAAATCTGCAGATTTGGATCTGAATCCAAAGGTGGCATTCTTGAATAATAACTATTAAATAATACATTCTTTATTTTGGTCCTAAAAAAAGGTAAAGGTTCCCCCCGCACATTTGTGCAGTCGTGTCCGACTCTAGGGGCTGGTGCTCATCTCCATTTGTTAGCCGAAAAGCCAGCATTGTCCGAAGACGCTTCCACGGTCATGTGGCCGCATGACGCACGCGGAACGCTGTTATCTACCCACCGAAGTGGTACCTATTCATCTACTTGCATTGGCATGCTTTTGAATTGCTAGGTTGGCAAGAGCTGGGGCTAGTGCGGGAGCTCACTCCATCATGCGGGGCTAGGGATTCGAACCTCCGAACGTGCGATCTTCCGATCAACAAGCCTGGCGTCTTACCCGCTGAGCCACCATGCCCCTTAAGATAATTGATACTTAATAGATATTTTTCTTTAGTAATTGAAATACATTTTACTAGTCTGTAAAACTGTAGACTACTACCTGGCCTGATTAATAGACTGACAGGTGGAACAGGCTTACTCTTGCAAAATTTGAGCATCTATGTTTTGTTCAGCTGCAATCATAGGCAAAACTCTGAACACAATTGAGAGTCTACACAATGGGTGTCTCGCAGATATTTTGGAGTGCAGTTCCGATCATTCTGGCTGGCACTTAATGAAAGTTGAAGTCCAAAACACCTGGAAGTCACCAGGTTGCCTGAATGGTCTGACTGCTTTGAAACAGAAGTGTCAACAGGTATGTATCAGAATAGATTTCTGAATTTGAGGTCTCAGGCAATTTGACTCATCATAACATCATATGCATGCTACATAATGTTAACTCTTAATCATTATATAGGAATGGAACCAGCTGTATTTATGTATGATTTTCAAAAATATAATGAATTTAGGCAGACAGAAAATGCTGCATCCAGTTCACACGAAGTTACTTATTAGAATAAAGTTGGGTGTTGAGATCTGTATGTGGATCTGTATGTTCAGACAAATAAGCATACCCAGTGACTTTTGGCATTTATCTTAAATAATGTTAGATAATGGTTAATATACAGATCGTTTATTTTTTATGGGTGTGGTGAAATTCAAAGTAGATTTAACAGCATGAATAAGGAAGTTTCAATAGACATTTTACATATTATGTATTTGCATGTATAATAATACTTTGTCAGGCCTTTGAAACTTGGGGTCCTTGATAGTTTGGCTTCATCCAATGCAAAAAAGTGCACAGTGTAATTCACACATGAGTCAGGAGGTGGCCTCAGTGGGTAGTGTAGCATTTGCTGCCACAGAGCTATAACTGATTAAATGGTATTAAGCCATCTGTGCTGAATAGTGCCGGATCTTATTTTTGATAGATGCTATTATCGCTGCAATCCATACCCTTTTTAAATCAGCTTTGAGAGTACTGCTAGGACCTGTTGAAACACCCTTCTTGTCTTTCTGACATAAGAATACAAAAAGGCTGAATAGGTAACTTTTTACAGGCATTTAATGCAAGTATGTTTTTGTAGAACAAGGGGTGCATCTGTAGGAACTAGAAATAGCTGAAGCATGGTCCCTATTTGAAATTCACCTTCACTGAACACACACACACACACACACACACACACACACAGACAATGGACATGTCCTATTCTTCTCTAATCCCATTTGCATGGGTGTTGTCTGCCCTGTGTTCTGTATCTTGGAAATGACATTTTTGAAAAGGGGAGGCTGCTCTACTTTGTAGGTCCCCCATGTGATTTAAAGTCCTAGGTTTCTGGGTTTCAAATTAATCAATGAGTTTAACCAAAGATGCTCAATATGGAGGCCTAGGACTTCATGTGGGTCACAAACTTTTGTGTGTGTGAGGATGGCTCCCAAAACTGTATTGCTCCAGCTGTATTGTCAGATTTTGAGGCAGAACAACTGTAACATTAAAATGGTATTTTAAAAAGCAGTAGTCCTTTCATCTTCTGTTCTTCACATTTGGTAAAGTGAGATGATTTGCATTTCAGGCTGCTTGGCAAATATGGAAATTAACAACTTACTGCAAAATAAAAAGAAAAGGAACAACAAGGAAACTTTTTAGTATAACCTAATGGGCAGGTATTCTGCTTTCTGGCTGGCAGGTTTTTGTCCCAAGGCAATAAAATCTTCTTCCATCTATCATCCTTCTCTGTTGTGGTACCTATCCTTTGGAACGATCTCCCCCTAAAATTTGGTTGCCCCAACCCTGATAGCCTTTAGGAAGGCTTTAAAACATTGATTTTTCCCCCCTGGAAATTATGCCAGGATCATATTGGTATATTAATTTTTGCTTTGTTTTTCTTGAACAACAAAGAAGGGGTGTGATGGCTCAGCGGGTAAGATGCCAGGCTTGTCGATTGGAAGATCGCAAGTTCGGAGGTTTGAATCCCTAGCCCTGCGTGATGGAGTGAGCTCCCGCACTCGCCCCAGCTCTTGCCAACCTAGCAATTTGAAAGCATGCAAATGCAAGTAGATAAATAGGTACCACTTCGGTGGGAAGGTAACAGTGTTCCGCGCGCGTCATGCCGGCCACATGACTGCGGAAGCCTCTTCGGACAACGCTGGCTCTTCGGCTAAGAAACGGAGATGAGCACCGGCCCCTAGAGTCGGACACGACTGTGCAGGGGAAACCTTTACCTTTACCTTTTTTTCCTTGATATTGTTGGTTTTAATTGTAATTTGGGTTTTCCTCTGGTTTTATTGATGTACGCCACATGGAATTGTGATCATATGAGGTGGGTAGCTATATAGCCCTTCCAAATCAGTCAGTCAATCAATCAGTATAGTCCATTTTACCACCGTATGCTGCTATGGGTTTAGTTTGTACAATGTTGTGATGGGGGGCAAGAGTTAACAGGCCTCCTTACCCTTCTGCTAGTGAAAATTGTTGAATCAAGTTATGAACTGGTATTAGAATTCTTCTATTTGCCTCCTAGGTTTGGACCTGCTAGAACCATTCTTTCCATATCATGCAACTTAAATTAGTATAGTCCATGCTGCTACTCCTGCATAGGTTTAACATAATTACTGTTTAACAGTGCCTTGCTTTCTTGCTATCTTTCTCAGTCAGTTGCTTTTTCTGCTCCAGAGTTAAGCAATTGTTAATTTTTATTGTCCTGATGTACTAGAGGCGGAAGAAAAAATCTAGCATAGTCTACTTTTCAATCCAAGTGTCTCTCAGGCACTATTGTACAATATTGAAATTACTTTCTAAATTATGATGTGACTTTTTCCCCCCTCAGGATTTGCAGATAGAGCGAGAAAGAACTGTCTACAACATATCTGGTGGTTGTACAGCTCTTGTTGTGATGTATTTACTAGGAAAGCTCTATGTGGCAAATGCAGGTGATAGCAGGTAAGCTAAGTTTTTCATTTGTTGGAAAGTTGTAAGTAAGGTTTCTTATATGTACATTTGTGTGTGTTCAGCTAAAACTGAACATGTATTTTTGTCCTCTTCCATGGATTCCAGTTTTCACATAAATTAAAAACTAATTCAGAATGAGATGTCCGTTTCCTCAGCTGTATCCTTTGCCACTTCCTACTGCTAAATTTCTTTCAGTTCTGGCATCCATTTGGTTCCTTCTGCCAGTGTGCTAGCTGAGTTGAAGTTTCTGAAAGAATCTCTGAGATTTTTCTTCCCTCGCCTCTAAGACTCTGAGAGGCCTGTTTATTTGAATGCTCTACCATTTCTTCTTGCTGCATTATAAATTAAATATGTTTTTGTCTTTGTCTTCTTTTGTCTATTGAAGCAAATAGGCCAGTAATCAGGAGTGAATGGATCAATTTGAAATACTGAAATAACTTGCCATTATATTTTAGGTGACTGATTTTGCTGCCTTGAAAATAAAACATTGATTCCTTTGGTCATTTCATATACTGAAGTACCCTTAGAATGGGACCATGTCAATGTGTGGAGCCCAGGACAATTCCCCCATCCCCACTTTAAAAAGGCCTTGCTCCCTGTACCCAAAGAAAGTTTATAAAGTTCTCTATCATGTGTATTTGGTGGATATCATTTTCCTGTCATTACCACCATAATGTGCAAAGTGTTATAGAGGATGCAAAACAATATCTAGGCGCCAGTACAAGTTACTTGTAAGCCACTTATAGTATTAGCAAACAAAGAAACTATGTGTGAGTAATGACAAAATTCTGCTGTTTCTTATCATATGGAATAATTTGGTGAAATGATATTGCCCACAAATAAGGTAAAGAATTAGGTGATGTGCAGTTGTACTTAAATTCCTAACATTTGCTCTGGTAGTCTTCCTTTATTCTTTCAGTTGCCCAAGGCCAAAATATTTTAAATTCAAATAATAACAGTTGCATGGTGGAGTGATAAATAGTAGCACTGGAGCAAGTATGAAAGGGGAATGTATCTCTTTCTTACGTTGCTGCAATCTTGAGAAAAACCCTTAGCATTTGCATTAGGGTGATGCAAGCATTGGCCCCAATGGGTGATTCTTTCTGCTACTGTACCCTCCACTGGGTGTTTATCTCTCTCATTTTAGGGCAATAGCCAAACCAATATGGGAACAGCTACCCAAAATGAAAGTTGCAACTACTGTACCTTTGCACAAAGAAATACAAAGACTGATTTCATTAAGAAATGCTTGAGATAAAATTTATTGTGGTCCTGCCTGCCTGCCACACATTCCAAATACAAGACTCTCAGTGGCTAACAATAAATGAAAACAAGATAAAAACATGACAACAAAATAATAAATAACATATATCGCAGCTCAGACAAGAAAATCACCAACACAAATTAACCTAACCATGTTACTGGCTCAACCACATACCCAGGGTCCAGGCTCGGTAACGAAACCAGGTCTTCAAGGCCTTATGGAAAGGTTGCAAGGTTGGGGGAAGTCAAATCCCTGGGGGAATGATGTTCCAGAGGGTGGGATGCCCTTTCTCAAAGATTAGACCAAGCTTTCTTAACGCAGTAAATCTATAATCGACTCAACAGTGTAAGAACAGCCAATAGTCACAAATTGGCATTGTTTTAATAAATTATCTCTGCATCTGCATTTCATATTCCTGTGACTTTACTGTTTATCATTTTCTCTCTCTATGGGTATATGTACAGTATATACTGTACCTCTCAGGATAGCAATCTAGGTGACTGATGAAGTAGTAGCCTTAAAGTAGCCCTTAAAAACGTGTGCCATAATTAATTTGCTAACATTTAAGATGCCATCTTTATAATAATTCCATTGGAGATAGTTTTATAGCAACCCTCTTTCTTTCTAAAAAAAACCTTCTGCTTCCTGTAGTATGTCCTAAACCATGTTAGAATAATCCTGTACAGAGTCATCACTGATTCATTTTAAGAACATAATAGAAATTATGTTGTATGCAGAAGAAGGACTAACAATTTCATTATGATTTACATGCAAGACTCTATTTAAATGAGTACCTGAATATCTATCCATTCATCTACAGGAGGTGTTTTAGTTAACAGACTTAGTGGTCCTTGAGCGTGGCCATCCTACATGAGAGGTTTAATTCCTATTTCAGGAACTATTTTTGCAGAAAAGGGAAACAGCGTTTTTTTCTCAGTAGGAAAAAGTTATATGTGTAGTCTGGCACACTTGACAACATTTGAGTGATACTTTACTCTTCGGATAAAGTGGTAATGGCCTTCATTGTATTTTCAGATTAGGTTAGCTAAGCTTTTGTCATAAAGGTAACTAATTTATTATTTAATTAAATTTATATAACCGCCCATCTCCCCCAATGGGGAACTCTGGGCGGTTTACAATAAAATGGTTAAAACAAAATATAAAACATCATTATACAATAAATAGAATAATAAATAATTCTAAATCCAGATGGATGGAATTAAAACGAAGGACATTATAAAGTTAAGGAGTTAGCCACCCCCATGAGGAGCTATCCTTTCCTCCTTCCCATGCCAGGCGGCAGAACCAGGTCTTCAGCTCTTTCCTAAAGGTCGGGAGGGAGGAGATCTGTCTCAACTCTGGGGGCAAGATGTTCCACAGTGTGGGTGCCACCACAGAGAAGGCCCGCCTCCTAGACCCCATCAGATGACATTCTTTGATTGATGGGGTTCGTAGCAGGCCCTCTCTGAATGACCTGGTGGGGCGGGTCGATAAAATGGGGATAAGACGGTCCCTCAGGTATTCTGGTCCCATGCCATGTAGGGCTTTAAAGGTGATAACCAACACCTTGAATTGTACCCGGAAGCAAACCGGCACCCAATGCAGCTCGCGGAGCAAAGGTGTTATATGTGCAGATTTTGGTGCACCCAAGATTGCTCACGCGGCCACATTCTGCACCAGCTGAAGCTTCCGGATAGTCTTCAAGGGTAGCCCCATGTAGAGCGCATTGCAATAATCTGCATGGGAGATGACAAGAGCATGAGTGACTGTTCGGAGGGCGTCGCAATCCAGGAATGGGCGTAACTGGCGCACCAACCGAAGTTGTGCGAAAGCCCTCCTAGCCACGACTGCCACCTGCTCTTCGAGCAGGAGTCGTGAGTCTAGAAGGACCCCCAAGTTCCGCACCGGTTCCGAATGGGGTAGTGCTGCTCCATCAAGAACCAAAGATGATAATTTCCCAGAAGACGCTAGGCCATCAATCCACAGCCACTCGGTCTTGCTAGGGTTCAATTGTAGCCTGTTGTTCCCCATCCAGGCCCTCACAGCCTCCAGGCACTGGGACAGGGTAGTCACTGCATCACTTACTTCACCAGAGATGGAGATGTACAATTGAGTATCATCCGCATACTGATGATACCTCATCCCATGGTGTCGGATGACCTCACCCAGCGGTTTCATGTAGATGTTAAATAGGAGGGGAGAGAGAACCGAACCCTGC
Source organism: Charina bottae (assembly GCA_023362775.1). Classification (NCBI taxonomy): domain Eukaryota; kingdom Metazoa; phylum Chordata; class Lepidosauria; order Squamata; family Charinaidae; genus Charina; species Charina bottae. The sequence goes on from JALMGJ010000006.1 coordinate 53,485,442, forward strand.
GGCACCCCACACAAGAGGGGCCGAGGGTCAGATCTCTCCTCTCCTATTACCACCGACTGTGAGCGGCCTCAGAGGAAGGAGGTGAACCAGCGCAAAACTACGCTGCCCACCCCCAACTCCCTAAGCCGCCCCAACAGGATACCATGGTCGATGGTATCGAATGCCGCTAAGAGATCCAAGAGAGCAAGGATGGATGCACAACCACCATCCCGCTCCCGCCAGAGATCATCCGTAAGTGCGACCAATGCAGTCCCCGTCCCATATCCCGGCCTGAAACCTGACTGGAAAGGGTCTAGATAATCCGCTTCATCCAGGGTCCTTTGAAGTTGCAACGCCACCACTTTCTCAACCACCTTTCCCAAAATTTATAGATATCTGAATCTAATCCATTGTGTGTTTGTGTATGGATGTGTTTAATTTTTTCTAAAAGGTAGCTTTATCCAAAAGCCTTGGCAAGTGGTGTAATGGGGGAAGGGTAGCACACAACAATTGCCAATGCATTATTTTTAGATATTTGATCTCAACGACAAACCACTGATTTTCTGTCTTTTGGAAATTGTGCAAAGAAAGTAAGGCATTGATTTTAGCAGTGTTTGCACAAAGTTGCATTTCTGTTGTGCTGCAGCATTTTTTATTAGTTCTGCTGATGTTTCAGCAGTACATTACAACATAAATGCAATGCATTAAGCATAATGCATATGAAGTGCACTGGCTGCCAATCTCTAAAACTTTAGTTACAGTGCAGAATTTATATCTGTTTTAATAGCTGCAGATCTTCAGCCAAGGATTTGTATTCTGGATCAATATATAAAATTTAGTCTTTCTCTCCTCTCCATAATCAACCATTTCTTTTATAAGAATTTTCTGTGTACACTTCCTTGACTCATTACTTCATCTCAGCTTAGTGTACTGGACTGTTAGAAAATAACTGGATTTTCTACAACTGTGTATGAAAATACTTTCAGTAACTGCAATGTTAGAGCAGTTCAGATGGTGATTGGGAGGTGGGTTGGCAGAGCAGGGACAGTCAGTGAGTCCAAATGAAACCTAATTTGTAATTTGTAATTTGTAATTCATTTGTAAACCCAGTTACACCCCTTCCTGGATCGGGAGGCCCTCCAATCAATCACTCAGGCTCTGGTCATCTCCCATATAGACTATAGCAATGCGCTCTACATAGGGCTACCCTTGAAGAGTATACGGAAGCTACAGCTGGTTCAAATGCAGCTGCGCGAACAGTTTTGGGTGCCCCAAGGATGGCGCATGTAACACCTTTGCTGCGGGAGCTGCATTGGGTGCCAGTTTGCTTCCGGGTCCAATTCAAGGTGTTGGTTATCACCTTTAAAGCCCTACATGGCATGCGTCCAGGTTACCCGAGGGACCATCTCATCCCCAGTATATTGACCCGTCCCACCTGGTCAGGCAAAGAAGGCTTGTTGCGGACCCCGTCCATGAAAGAATGTCGATTGGCGGGGCCCAGGAAGAGAGCCTTCTCTTACGTTGCCCCTGCCCTATGGAACACTCTGCCTCCAGAGGTGAGGTGGGCCCCCACTCTCCCGGCCTTCCGGAAAGGGGTGAAGACCTGGCTCTGCCACCTTGTATGGGGTGTGAGGAGGGGTAACCAACCCCGGGGGTGGTTAGCACCCTGAAGATGCTCCCAGAAATTAAGAAAATTTTAACATATACGCCTTGGACTATATTATTTATTTAACAATGGTTTTATTGTATTTTTAACTAGTATTTATTGTTTTTATTGTAAACTGCCCAGAGTCGCTCTGAGTGAGATGGGCGGTGACTAAATTTTATATATATATATATATATATATATATATAGAGAGAGAGAGAGAGAGAGAGAGAGAGAGTGTGTGTGTGTGTGTGTGTGTGTGTGTGTGTGTGTAATCTGGTAAAGTAAACTGTGATTAATGTTACTATATAATTAAGTACTCTGAAATATATCAACAAATGAAGAAACTTTTTTTTTCTTGTTTTGGCCTGAATATTGGGGAACTGGCACATTCATTTTCAATAAATGCAGCTGCCCTTTCTTCAAGCTAAAACAATTAATGATGTTTCTTCAGTCATTTGTACATATTTACCTGAATCAAGTAGCAACGGTAAGAACAGAGCACGGAATAACGGACTGGTTTAAGATTGGGAAAGGAGTATGGCAGGGCTGTATACTCTCACCCTACCTATTCAACCTGTACGCAGAACACATCATGCGACGTGCTGGGCTTGAGGAATCCAAGGCTGGAGTTAAAATCGCTGGAAGAAACATTAACAATCTTAGATATGCAGATGATACCACTTTGATGGCTGAAAGCGAGGAGGAGTTGAAGAGCCTTATGACGAAGGTGAAAGAAGAAAGTGCAAAAGCTGGGTTGCAGTTAAACCTCAAAAAAACCAAGATTATGGCAACCAGCTTGATTGATAACTGGCAAATAGAGGGAGAAAAAATGGAGGCAGTGACAGACTTTGTATTTCTAGGCGCAAAGATTACTGCAGATGCTGACTGCAGCCAGGAAATCAGAAGACGTCTACTTCTTGGGAGGAGAGCAATGGCAAATCTTGATAAAATAGTTAAGAGCAGAGACATCACACTTGACAACAAAGGTCCGCATAGTTAAAGCAATGGTATTCCCTGTAGTAACCTATGGCTGTGAGAGCTGGACCATAAGGAAGGCTGAGCGAAGGAAGATAGATGCTTTTGAACTGTGGTGTTGGAGGAAAATTCTGAGAGTGCCTTGGACTGCAAGAAGATCCAACCAGTCCATACTCCAGGAAATAAAGCCAGACTGCTCACTTGAGGGAATGATATTTAAGGCAAAACTGAAGTACTTTGGCCACATAATGAGAAGACAGGATACCCTGGAGAAGAAGCTGATGCTAGGGAAAGTGGAAGGCAAAAGGAAGAGGGGCCGACCAAGGGCAAGATGGATGGATGATATTTTGGAGGTGACAGACTTAACCATGGGGGAGCTGGGGATGGTGATGACCGACAGGAAGCTCTGGCGTGGGCTGGTCCATAAAGTCACGAAGAGTCAGAAGCGACTGAACGAATAAACAACAACAACCTGAATCACATGAAACTATTGCCATACGTTAGTGTGTAAATTCATGTGAAGAAATCCAGCACATAACTTATCTAGGTGGATGGAACTAAACAGTCATATTAGAAACCTACATAATTATTGCAGTAGAGTTTTTAAGCCATTGCTAGAAAATACTAACATTTTATGCTTAACCATTTAGGCAAACAGTAAGTAGATACACATCAAGAACTTGTGTATTTAATTCTAGGAGCCAGTGGAGAAGAATCATGCTTATAATCTTTAGTCTTTTTTCCTATATTCTTTTCTTTCTCCTTTTGCTGTTTTCTGATCCATATAATAAATATCTACTTGCAGAAGATATAGTAAACTCTTGCCTTGTTTGTTGTGTCTGCCCAGTCTCCTCCTGCCTTTGACACATTTCAAATACTTCTTCAAACATGCAGATGTTTCTGCCTCACTGTGGAATTCACAATGTTCGGAGCCTTTTGACAAAATGAGCACACACTCCCTGTGGCTTGAAATTCCTAACACACTGTCAAAAAGGGTTTTGCAAATGGTTTCTCCTGTCACTTCTTAGCAGATTTTTGAATCTTTTATAGAGGTATACAGTTCAGTATTGTCTTTCAAATCATTTCTGGCTGAAAAGATATGTAATAGAATCAAGGCATCCTATGAATACTCTTTAACAGCAGGAAGAGAGTGTTTTTCTTTTTCCTTTGGAACATTCAAATGCCAGATGACCTGTTACAACTGAAATTACTCTTTCAACTCTCTGCAGCATGGTAGTATTTTCTCTGCAACTTAAACAGGATGGCTTTCTCCTATAGTATGTGTATTTCAACCTTCTTTCTTTACAGGAAACTTGAAATCTAAGATTTCTTGAAATCTACAGAACCACAGAGTTGCTAAAATACCTTGAGTATGTTAGTACATTGCATGTAACCTCCTAATTGATGGTTTATGGGCCAAGGTATGTTGGCTTATAAACTTCTACCTTGCATAGAATCATGTGAGGATGCTTGGGGAAAAATAGGATTTTGGTTATGATTGTGCTTTATTGTCTTTATCATCATCTGGGAATGCTGCATGTAGCCTGGATATGACTAAGGCTCCTAACTGAGCCTACACCTTCTGTGTTTTACTAAAAAGCATTATGTGAGAGACTTGATTGAGCAAGACTGTGATGGGTGGTGGAGGTTAGTATCTGTGGTTCCATCTGGTGACAACCATGTGGAAGATTGGGTTTAGTATATTAGAGGATACATAAAAAGAGTTTGATTTAACAATTGAAATTAAAGAAAAATAGACACGTGTCTCTGTGAATCGAAGAAAAAGGGAAGAATATAACAGATCGGAAGGAAAGTAGACTGGTCTTGTGGAGTAGAGTTATTCAATACATGCTGAGAAGTGAATGCGTAGGTTTAATTATGAATGACATGGCTAAAATGTATTTTACTTTTTTAAAAAAAATTATTTATTTATTTATTTATTTTCTATGCCGCCTTTATTATTTTTATAAATAACTCAAGGCGGTGAACATACCTAATACTCCTTCCTCCTCCTACTTTCCCCACAACAACAACCCTGTGAGGTGAGTTGGGCTGAGAGAGAGTGACTGGCCCAAGGTCACCCAGCTGGCTTTCATGCCTAAGGCAGGACTAGAACTCTCAGTCTCCTGGTTTCTAGCCTGTTGCCTTAACCACTAGACCAAAGTGGTGTCATCTAGATTGGTATAAGTGCATATGAAAGTAGGAGTCTATAGGCTAGTGCAGAGTTTTCCAAACTGTGTGTCGCGACACATTTCTGTGTCGCGGCAAGGGCCCAGGTGTGTCGCGGGGGAATCCAGAAGAGGAGGCCTTGCACCACGTGCAGCCCCGCCCATCCCTTGCCACGCCCCTGCTCTGAAACCAGCTCTTCAGCTCTCGCCGCAGAAGCCAGGTAAGTGCAGGGACGCAAATAGGCTGCCGGGCGGGGTGGGTGTGTGCAGGCACCGCGAAGCGCGGCGGCCGGAGACATAGCTTTAAGTGCCAGCGGCCTGGCAGCCAAGAAAGGGACGGGGAGGCAGCTCCGCTGCCCGCCTCGCATGGCCCCCACGCCATCCACGTCTGCGGCTCCCCCTCCCCCTTGGTGGAGGCCCCATCCAGGCAGAGGCAGGACTGGGCGAGCGGACAGGCGGCGTTCTCGCCGCTTCCACCCATCACCTACGAGAAGAAGATGGCGGTCTGATGCGCGACCCGCGGCTCCGGCCCAACGAGAGGGCTCCCGGGGCGGGGACGGGGCGGAAGGAGAGGAGCCGCCAGCGGGAGTGCGGCGGGAGCGCGGCAAGAGGAGCGCCTCACCGGCGCCTGCCTGGCTTCCAGCGCGCTTCATCGAAGAAAGTAAGACGCCGCGCCGGCGGGCGGGCAGCTGAGAGGCTGGCGGGCAGGCGGGGTCGCCTTCAGCGGACTCATCTGACCATCCTTCCCGGAGCTGCTGGGGCCGGATGGAGCGGTGGGGGACTCGGCATCACTCCTTCCAGCGGGCACTCCAAGCCCAGCTGTTCAGGCATCGATCAAGGATCGATCAGGCCCGGGGGCAGGGCTGGCCGAGGGGCTGGGCAGGGGAAGACGGGTCCCTGTTGCCTGAGACATCCTCACTCATCCTCCCCCCTCCCCCCACAATATGGCAGCAATAACAGGCAGGGCCAGAAAGAGAAGGAAAGCCCCAAGAAAGAGCGGGGATTCTGCACTTTCCACTCTCCAGAAGAGCTTTCCGCACTTGGATCCATTTCTGCCAGAGCCTTCGCGGCAGGTGGTGGTCGCTGTGGTTGTTATTGCTGCCATATTGTGGGGGGAGGGGGGGAGGATGCGTGAGGATGTCTCAGGCAACAGGGACCCGTCTTCCCTCTTCCCCCCGAGCCCCTCGTCCAGCCCTGACCCCGGGCCTGATCGATCCTTGATTGATGGCTGAACAGCTCGGCTTGGAGTCCCACATTGCTCCATCCGGCCCCAGCAGCTCCGGGAAGGATGTTTAGATGAGCCCGCTGCAGGCGACCCCCTGCCTGCCCACCCGCCTGCCTCTCAGCCGCCCGCCCGCCAGCGCGGCGTCTTACCTTCTCCGACGAAGTGCGGTGGAAGCCGGGCAGGCGCCGGCGAGGCACTCCTCGTGCCGCGCTCCCGCCGGTGGCTCCTCTCCTCCTGCTTCTGCCCCGTCCCCGCCGCCCGCGCTGGGTCGCGCCGGGAGCCCTTTCGTTGGGCCGTAGCTGCCGGCAGGCTCCCTCAGCTCGGTCCCCGCTCTGCTCTTGCGAGCCGCGCGTCAGACCGCCGCCATCTTCTGCTTGTAGGTGATGGGAGGAAGCGGCGAGCCAGGCCACGGAGGCGGAGAGCGCCGCCTGTCTGCCCACCCAGTCCCGCCTCTGCCTAGCTGGGGCCACTGCCAAGGGGAAAGGAGACGCAGACGCAGATGGTGCGGGGGCCATGCGAGGCTGGCAGCGGAGCCGCCTCCCCGTCCCTTTCTCGGCTTTCAGGCCGATGGCACTTCTCGGGAAGGAAAAGCCATGTCTCTGGCCGCCGCACTTCGTGGTCCCTGCACCCCCACCCACCCCAGCGCGGCAGCCTAGTTGCGTCCCTGCACCCTCCCCCCCAGTTGCAGCCCTAACGGGCTGCTAACTTACCTGGCTTCTGCGGCAAGAGCTGAAGAGCTGGGTTCAGAGCAGGGACCTGTCGGCGCAGCAAGGGATGGGCGGGGCTGCACGTGGTGCATGGCCTCCTCTTCCGGGTTCCCCTGCAACACACCTGGGCCCTTGCCGCGACACAGAAATGTGTCGCGACACACAGTTTGGAAAGCTCTGATCTACAATTACATACAATACAAGACATACAATACAAGACTGGGGGGCCGGGGGGCAGGATTTGGAGCCGGCAGCCAATCACGTGGGGTGGGGTTTGGAGCCAGGAGCCAATCACATGGGCCGGGGGGCGGGGTTTGGAGCCGGCAGCCAATCACGTGGGCTGGGGGCGGGGTTTGGAGCCAGCAGCCAATCACGTGGGCCGGGGGCGGGGTTTGGAGCCGGCAGCCAATCACGAGGGCCGGGGGCGGGGTTTGGAGACGGCAGCTAATCACATGGGCCAGGGGGCGGGGACTCCTCATTAGTGTGTCACGAAATTATGCATGGCTAAAAGGCGTGTCACCAACATGAAAAGTTTGGAAAGCCCTGGGCTAGTGATTATGCATGTTATATTCCGGTTAAAGTTGATAATGGAAGAACTAGATAATGATGTTTGGGAAAATTGTCCAACATTCTGAATATATGTTTATCCAAGGGAAAAATTATCTGTTAGGTACCCTGAATGGATGAAGTTGGTGGGGAATAAGATGATAAACTGGTTACAATATGTACAAGTTCTGTCATTCCTTAAACATTATGTAAACGAAATAATTTTATTCCCTTTTATGAATTTCCACAGAATAATTGAAGTAGAAGAAAGTACAAAAGGGCAGTGTCATTAATAAATTTATGGTTTATTATTAAGGGTCTTTGGAATGCAAACTCAATTCTTAGAACACCTATGGGAATGGAACATCATAAAAATACCAGAGGTAGAAAATGGAATGCTTTATTAAGGCAGAAATCATTAAGACTCTGGGAGAATTAAGGAAAATTCATTGAAATTAATGCATCAGTGGCATTATACCACAATTATTCTAGCAAAAATTTTGAGGACTGTATCTAAGGATGTGGCAACATTGGAACATACTGGCATGTTTGATCTATTGCTCCAAAATCAAACAATTTTGAAAACAGCTTTTTAGGGATATAAATAAAATCTGTACGGTGCTAGGTATAACACCCCAGAAAACTATGTCTTTTCTCATTGTTTGAAGGATGCATATTTTCATTTATTCCACCATTATTCCTTCCCTCGCTTTGCCATATATAGATGCATTTACTAATTTAGTATCTTACCATTTGGCCTCTCCATAACTCCATTGTGATGCCACCCAGTATTCACAGGATTAACAGCTTCTTCCTGGTCTCAGCATTAATGTCTTTTCAGTTTCAAGAAAAATCACATGGGTTTTGGCACATATGGAGGAAGCAGATGCACAAACTTCTCCCTTTCTGTTAGTTAGAAAGAGTTTTGTATTCTAAAATCAGACCGAAGTTGCTAGATGACAGTCCGGAAGCCAGTGGGATTTACCACTCCTCTCAATCTTAGATTTAAACTGGAATTTGCAAGAAGTAGGATTTTCCAGGTAACAAAATTAACATAGAAGTAACCTCTGTTCCAAGGGTTGTCTGATCTGTTGAGCAGCAGGAAGAAGTTAACTAAGAGCTGCACGAAGAGCTTTAATTTATTTTCTGTTTGGCAGTTAATGCTTCATTGTTTCTGGTATTTATGTTATTTATGTTTGCTCAGTGAGTTATGTGTTTTTATGCAGCTTAGCAATTCTTTACATCAGAGTTACTTCTACATTACTAGCGGATCTATCAAATTATGCTTGCTCAGAAGCTTATATGGCTCTTTATAGTTTTTTTTAATAGGAGAGTCTTTTGAGCTGCTGTCCATGATTTTAGCAACTCTTTTTACCTTCTCCATCACTGAATGTTTTGCCTGTGGCTACTTAAAGTTAAAAGGGAACATTTACCTCCTCCTCCTCCTCCTTTTCTCTCTCTCTCTCTCTCTCTCTCTCTCTCTCTCTTTTGTTTATATCTTGTGAGTGATCTTACTCCAAAAGGAGAAAGGGCTGATTTCCCTAGTCACATGCCTCTATGCTCCAGAGCCAGGAGGTGGCTATAGAATTTCTATCATTTCTATATTCCCCCCCCCTTCTTTTTGCCAATGAGGTGCATAGGCTGTGGAGGCCTTATCTCTCTCTCACATGCTGGGGTTGGGAGAAGGAGTTGGGGTAGAGGTATCTCCCTGGAAGATAGGTGATGTAACAGTAACTACTATGTTGCTACACCAAGGTAGGAAGGCAGGGGAGGTTGTGTACACCTGGAAGATTTCTGGGAGACAAGGATTGAAATCTCCTCTAATATTTTACACTATGGTTCAACCCTGAGAGTTTTTTCTCAGAATATGAGAATACAGTCCTCCTCCTCAGGTCTTTTGGTCGTCATAAACATTACTACAAACCTTACATTAATTCTTCCTCCACCTTCAGGACATCATATTATGTCCTTAACTAAACAACTGGCTCTTAATTGCATATTCTAGACTCTATACCAAGCTGCCTCGCCACATACATACTGTAGCTCAACCCCTTTTGTTTCTTCAGCATCTTGGTCTCCACTTCAGCTATAAGAATTCTTCCTTTTTTGGATAAGCTTCCTGTATTCAATTTATAGTACAAAAATAGATAACATCTTAGGAACTGCTTTCCTACTGTTGCCATGACTCCCTGCACTTCAGGTGCTTGTGCACCAGATCTCCTCCCTAATAAGAGTCAGGGCCTGCATCTTTCTTCAATTACTGGGCCATATGGTGGCTGTGACTTCTGTGGTTTCCTACTCCTGCTTTGGATGTGTTCCTTACACACTTTTCTTTCACTTCTCCAGCATGGACGTAAGACAGCTCTTCCTCTCAGTTCTGCCTTGAATCAGAGAATTCCTCCATTGGTAGCTAATTTCAGACAATCTCACTTTGGATGCAGTGTTTCAAAGAAACAGTTACAATTCAACAATGGGATGAGCTATGGACTAAATCTATAAAATTTACACCAAGTTATAACTTAAAGAAAAATTGGTACAAAACATTTTACAGATGGTACACAACTCCATCAATAATGTTTAAGATGGACAAAACATACAGCAGTAAATGTTGGAAATGCCATGATACAGACGGAACGTTTTATCACATATGGTAGACATGTAAGACAACTCAGACAATCTCACTTCCGTCTCCAATATACTGTATATCATAATCACTGGCACATTAATCCTGATGGGGGGTTCACCTTTGTGGGCTCTGCATCTAAGGTGCTTGGTCCAGGCATGAGATTTGCAAACAAAATTAAACTTAAACTACTCACAGTTTGGAAGGTACTCCAAACCTTCCTAGGCGGTTTCCAAGCCCAGACATGATGAATGCACTCATTCTGCTCCTTAAAAACTTCTTCCAAAGGATTACTGATGTCAATACATCACCATCATGCCCTCCTTCAGTAAATATTTAAAAAATGACCCTGACTTCATGCTGCATGCCTCTGTAGTAAGTAGTAATCTATCACATTGGAAGTAAATTATTTAAGCCTAGTTGTTTCTTAGATTCCTTAATCATTTCCTAGTTATATGTATTAACAAAAGTTTCATGCTACTTTCAACAAATATGGAAGTGATATTAAATCCCAAACAGCAGAAATATTAAGAACCAGTGAACTTCTAAGACTTCAAACACTACCTTGGTTGCAATACACATTATCCCAATATACTCCCAAAGTAATTTATTGTCATTTATCTGGTGCTGATTCTGCTTCTACCTGTGGAGAATGACTAAGACAAACTTCTGACCTATGTAATGAATGGCCCCTGTGGTGCTAGAGTTCCTATCCTTGTAGCGTAACTTTATTTTCTGATGCCACAGGGGGTGGTTCAATTTGCCAATATGTGTAGTCCTCGTTTAATGACCCTAATTGGGACCAGCAACTCCATCGCTAAGCGAAACAGTCACTAACAGAAACATCACGTATCCGCCTTGCTTAGCGACGGCAGTTCCGGCAATCCCTGTTGCTATTATTAAATTAATCCTGTGGGTCATTAGATGAAGACGCACTCCTATCCAAGCCATTCCCGGTTTGGTCCCTCCCAGCCCTGAGCCTCGGTTCTTCCAAGGCAAGGAACTGCCTCCCCTTCAACTCCCCACCCACCTATTTCCTCCCCCATCTCTGCCCTTTTGGCCACCCTGCACAGCATGAAGAGGCTGCTGTATTCTCCTGCCACCACCACCCCCCACCGCCGCCCCCAGCGGATCTTCCTCCCTGTGCTTGGCACGATTGTCTTGTTCTTTCTCCCCTCCGTTGGGCTCGCCACCGTCACTGAGTACTGCCTCGAGCCCCACAGTGTGGCAAGCAACCTTGTTGTTGCAGCGCGGCAAGCAGCCCCAGAGCCGTGGTGCACCAAGCAGCCCCAGAACCGCAGCATGGCAAAAAGCCCTGTTGCTGAGGCTCTGGGGCAGCTTACTCCAAGAAGCCCCTGCCATGGTGCGCCAAGAAGCCCCTGAGCCACAGCGCGGTGTGAAGCCCCAGCCACCCCAGCAGCCTAGCGTGAAGCCCCAGCCGCCCCAGCCTAGTAGTGCAGCCAGAGCCCCAGCTGCAGCCACCCTCGCTGCCCCGCACTCTGAGGCTCCTGCCGCCCCGCACTCTGCCGCCCCAGCTGACCTTCCCCATTTTCTTGCTCCCGCTGCTGCTGAGGTGCGCCTGGCCCTTCGTGAGGTAGCTGCTGGCCCCACGAGGTAATCTTCCCGAGCTCTTGAGGGGAAACAGCTGCGTGTGACCTCAGGAGGAAGGCCTCATGTGGCCAGCAGCTGCCTCACGAAGGGCCCGGCCAGCCGCGCTTCATTAGCAGTGGGAGCAAGAAGACAGGAAAGGTCAGCTTGGGGTGGCAGAGCATAGGGCGGCAGCGGCTGTGGAGTGCAGGGGTCCAAAAGGGCAGCGATGGGGGGAGATAGGCGGGTGGGGGTTATTGAAGCGCACCCTGCAGTTGTATATGCGGCTGGGCTGCCAACTGCCTGAATTTTGATCATGTGGCTGCAGGGGTGCTCCAATGGCTGTATCTTTGAGGATCGGGCGTAAGTACCATTTGCTTAGAGCCGTTGTAACTTCGAATGGTCGCTGAAGTGAGGACTACTTGTAGTCACTGCCTAATGTAACATAATTTATGATATATACAGAAGGAGAGAGAATATTGCATAGCAGTCTGTGGCTTGAATCATGTCAACTGGATTTCTATTTTCTTAGTGGAAACGTTTCACTCCTTATCCAAGGAGCTTCTTCAGTCTGAGTAAAGTTAGTAAGGGAATCCTTAAATATGTTTCTAGGCTGGCTTTGTGACCTTGCACCTGGGGCTAGGTCATGGTTATTTTTGAGATGTTTGTTTCTAAGTCCCTTTATCATCTAAAGGAGGATCGTTAAGATTACCCTGCTGCTGTTGAGCTTGTGAAATGGTCTTAATCTTCCTAGGCACAGAAGACAAAGCAGGAAGGAAGATAGGGGAAAGGTTATGCCTGAGGCCCCCACCTCTATTCAAGGAAGGATTTTCCAAGTTGGCATGAATGGATTCCTTGACCCCTCTCTCAAACCACCTATCTTCTCTGTCTAAAATGTGAACATTAATGTCCTCAAATGAGTGTCCTTTTTCTTTTAGATGAAGATAAACTGCTGACTCTGGTCCTGTGGTGTTACTTCTCCTGTGTTGGGCCATCCTCCTGTACAAAGGTTGTTTGGTTTCTCCAATGTAGAGTTCAGAGCACTCCTCACTGCACTGGATTGCATACACTACATTGCTTTCCTTGTGTTTTGGAGTTTGATCTTTGGGGTGTACAAGCCTCTGTCTCAGTGTGTTGGTGGGTTTGAAATATACAGGTATGTGGTGTTTGCCAAATATCCGTTTTATCTTTTCAGACACGCCAGCCATGTAAGGAATGACCAGGTTCTTCCGTTTACTCTGAGTCTCAGCCCTATCTGTTGCTGTTTTAGGTCTGGTAGACTTAGATTTGGTGAAGGCCCAATTTGGATATCCACAGGCCTGCAGAGCTGTTCTCAGATGCTGCTTTTCATTCTTTTTGGAATCCATGGAGGTGGGGATGGTTTCTGCTCTGTGTGACAATGTCCTGATGACTCCTAGTTTGTGCTGCAGTGGATGGTGGGAGTCAAACATCAGGTATTGATCTGTGTGTGTGGGTTTCCTGTAGATCCCTATTTCTAGCTTGCCACCGGTCCCAATGAGGACTTCACAGTCTAGGAATGCCAGTCTGTTGTCCTTGGTGTCTTCTCTGGTGAAGCTAATGTTGGCATCTATAGTGTTTATATGGTCCGTGAAGGCCTGTACTTCCTGGGCCTTGATTTTGACCCAGGTGTCATCCACATACCTAAACCAGTGGGTGGGCACCGTTCCCTGGAATGTGTTGAGTGCTTTCTTCTCCACTTCTTCCATGTATAAATTGGCCACAATGGGTGACACAGGAGAACCCATGGCACAGCCGTGTTTTTGTCTGTAAAAGCCAACATTATGCCAACATTAGCTTCACCAGAGAAGACACCAAGGACAACAGACTGGCATTCCTAGACTGTGAAGTCCTCATTGGGACCGGTGGCAAGCTAGAAATAGGGATCTACAGGAAACCCACACACACAGATCAATACCTGATGTTTGACTCCCACCATCCACTGCAGCACAAACTAGGAGTCATCAGGACATTGTCACACAGAGCAGAAACCATCCCCACCTCCATGGATTCCAAAAAGAATGAAAAGCAGCATCTGAGAACAGCTCTGCAGGCCTGTGGATATCCAAATTGGGCCTTCACCAAATCTAAGTCTACCAGACCTAAAACAGCAACAGATAGGGCTGAGACTCAGAGTAAACGGAAGAACCTGGTCATTCCTTACATGGCTGGCGTGTCTGAAAAGATAAAACGGATATTTGGCAAACACCACATACCTGTATATTTCAAACCCACCAACACACTGAGACAGAGGCTTGTACACCCCAAAGATCAAACTCCAAAACACAAGGAAAGCAATGTAGTGTATGCAATCCAGTGCAGTGAGGAGTGCTCTGAACTCTACATTGGAGAAACCAAACAACCTTTGTACAGGAGGATGGCCCAACACAGGAGAAGTAACACCACAGGACCAGAGTCAGCAGTTTATCTTCATCTAAAAGAAAAAGGACACTCATTTGAGGACATTAATGTTCACATTTTAGACAGAGAAGATAGGTGGTTTGAGAGAGGGGTCAAGGAATCCATTCATGCCAACTTGGAAAATCCTTCCTTGAATAGAGGTGGGGGCCTCAGGCATAACCTTTCCCCTATCTTCCTTCCTGCTTTGTCTTCTGTGCCTAGGAAGATTAAGACCATTTCACAAGCTCAACAGCAGCAGGGTAATCTTAACGATCCTCCTTTAGATGATAAAGGGACTTAGAAACAAACATCTCAAAAATAACCATGACCTAGCCCCAGGTGCAAGGTCACACAGCCAGCCTAGAAACATATTTAAGGATTCCCTTACTAACTTTACTCAGACTGAAGAAGCTCCTTGGATAAGGAGTGAAACGTTTCCACTAAGAAAATAGAAATCCAGTTGACATGATTCAAGCCACAGACTGTTCCACCTGGATGACTGAGAACCTTCATAGACATATTGCATAGCAGTCTAAGTGTGTCCTGTCCATCCGCCTCAATTCTCAAGCAACGAGACAAAAGTGTGCTTGATTTTTTATAAATCACACTGGAAGAATAATTTGGGAACCAATTTAGAATTTTCACAAATGTTTGTTTATGATTTTAGTCCGGATTCAGTTCTTGTATCCCTAGTGTGCATTGGTGGTCATCAAGGGTCTTACAGTTGCTGTCTGAAGGGCTATTTTGATAGCTGGTTTAAAAATGTTAAAAATATCATTGTTTATTTAATTGGCCTTTTTATTTAATCATGGCCTTCAGTGTGTAAATCATCTAACAAATTAATGACTGATTCAGAAAGTGGAAATCTGAAAATGAGAGGAAGCAATGATAAATATTTCAAATACATATTTGGAGTTCATTATTTGGTTTCTAGTATTTATTCCATGTGTAATAAAATATATAATTTCACATAATTTCCATTAATGTGCAAAGGGGCGCCTTGATTCAAGAAAACTTCCATAGGACCACCCCACTGAAACAGGTTTGCAAATTGTAGCTGTAACTTCTTTCAAATCGGATGGGTGCAAAGCCTCTTTTGGCTTTTGCAGCACCTCACAGATTTAAGGCTTTCCTGCTGCCGTTAGGGTTGTTACAGCCAATAACTATAGCAATTTCATTTCTCTAAATGGAGAATTCTGAGGAAGTGGGTTGACATGTAATGACATAGATAAAATAGTTGTAAGCAGCCCAACCAGGGAATTCTCTAATGCCAAATCTCCCTGCACCTCACAAAAGCTAATAATTAGAAGCAACGCAAAGCATGCTCTCTTACAAGGACACTTAATTGAAAAACCAATGGTAAATAATGAACTTACTTTTTAAGCAACCGTTGAAATAAATTATTTTTGAAGACGGTATGGGGCTCTTTCTGCATTGCCTTCTTTGCTGGACAATATAGAGGGTGCTGTGTTTCCTAATTCATTCTATCTCTCCCTTAAAAGGGATGATGGCGACTATTTCAATTTTTTATTGCAGTGAAACTCTTGGAAGGTATTCAGTCAAAAATTGGTATGGCTAATACTTTCTCTAGATGGTCTGCTATCTTTGCCATTTTCTTCCCAGTCTACCAAAATAATGAAGCAGATGCTGGTGCTTCCCCATTATGACCCATGGAATTTTTTTTATCCATAGGTTTGCCCTTGAATCACAAACTGAATCACATCTGTTGGGCCCAAGCCTAATCTCCATGTATTAGACTTGGGCTCCACAACCTCCTTTTCATTTAATTTTCTTTTTTAAAAAAAAATGGTGTATTTTTTTAAAAATATTTTCCCTTGATATCATACCGATTGGGACAAGAGTCAGAATCAAAT
Organism: Charina bottae; assembly: GCA_023362775.1. Classification (NCBI taxonomy): domain Eukaryota; kingdom Metazoa; phylum Chordata; class Lepidosauria; order Squamata; family Charinaidae; genus Charina; species Charina bottae. The sequence goes on from JALMGJ010000006.1 coordinate 53,501,192, forward strand.
CTTTATTACGGTCATAGACCAGCATAAATTGGGACAAGTGCTTTGGGGATCAGACAGCTTAATTTAGGCAAAAGGAAATAAAAATGAGTATCATTCTAGGGTGTTTTTTTTACATTTGGATAATAAAGTCACTGTACAACACTGGTGTTAACAAGATATTTGATCTGAAAGATGCATAGAAGTGAATTATTGTTTGAGGAAAAACACATTTCATAAGGTTGCTTTGTCACTGAGGAGTTTTCAGTTAGTGTTGACATTCTCTTTTCCCCAGCATGAGTCATCTTGTCTCATATCACAGCAGGTCTCCAAAATCTAACTCTGTGCTTAAAAAATAAGTTAATATCTATAGTCAGCATGACAGAGTGAGCGGTGAAGCCTCTTAATATCTAGTAATAACATCTAGATGTTTCCTTGAAGCATATATTTTTAAGGAGGTTCTCTGTCACAGCTATATTCTTGCATCAATGTGTGGCATAATACCTTTGGTTGCATTTTCTTCTTTATGTCAGTCTTCCCCATTCTGAGGTCCTCCAGAAGTTTTGGACTTCAGCTCCCATAATGCCCACCCAGCACAGCTTCCACATAACATTTCTGGAAGGGACTAGATATATGTGTTCTTTTCAGACCCTGAAATCAATACCCCCAACCTTAAAACATCAATATTGTAAGGCCATAGATTTGTACTGTTCCTGCAAATGCATGATGAGAACTGGATATTCACTTCAAAGACCAAGGTAGTTTCCATATGAAGCAGCTCATGTAGTATTCTTAGGTACCTATATCAGATAATCTTGGGAGGAGAGCAATGGCAAATCTTGATAAAATAGTTAAGAGCAGAGACATCTCACTGACAACAAAGGTCCGCATAGTTAAAGCAATGGTATTCCCTGTAGTAACCTATGGCTGTGAGAGCTGGACCATAAGGAAGGCTGAGCGAAGGAAGATAGATGCTTTTGAACTGTGGTGTTGGAGGAAAATTCTGAGAGTGCCTTGGACTGCAAGAAGATCAAACCAGTCCATACTCCAGGAAATAAAGCCAGACTGCTCACTTGAGGGAATGATATTAAAGGCAAAACTGAAGTACTTTGGCCACTTAATGAGAAGACAGGATACCCTGGAGAAGAAGCTGATGCTAGGGAAAGTGGAAGGCAAAAGGAAGAGGGGCCGACCAAGGGCAAGATGGATGGATGATATTCTGGAGGTGACAGACTCAACCATGGGGGAGCTGGGGATGGTGACAGCCGACAGGAAGCTCTGGCGTGGGCTGGTCCATGAGGTCACGAGGAGTCGGAGACGACTGAACGAATAAACAACAAAAAATCAGATAAACAAATTGCTCAGATTGTTCCATTCATTGACTGTAAGGTCAATAAGGTAAGGTGACTTTTAAGAATGCATTTATTGAATGGTTAGTGACTGAAAAAGAATTTCCTACTGAATGATCTCTGTTTGGTCACCAGGAGAACTGTTGCTGGCAGTTCTGGATAAGTATCTGCTGAGACTGTTTAGAACAGCCTTTCTCAACCTTTTGACCTTGGAGGAACCCTTGAAATATTTTTCAGGCCTCGGGGAACCCCTGCACATTCAGGCTCAAATATAGGCCACAAGTTACAAAATTGTTATATTCGTTTCATGTGTAGGCCTGTATATATGCATTAACAGTGTTCTTAAACTGAAAATAAAGAATGAAACTTACTTCTTTAATGTGAAGTAGCCTGTATTTGAAATAATTTTTTACATAAATCGTGATGACCTAGGGAACCCCTAGTGACCACTCGTGGAACCCTAGGGTTCCACGGAACCCTGGTTTAGAAGATCAACAGGGAAATATTGACTGAATCACACATGGCAGTGCAAGTATGGTGTTTGGCCTGTACAGGGCCATTTAAGACAGTAAGGTTGTTTAGTGATCACAGATCTTAGTTGACAATAATAATGGATGTGTAAAAGAATAGAAGCATTCTAGCCCCAAAATAACTGTTTCAAGCATTCCAAACACGAAACAAAAGTTTGGTGGTTTTGTTCTGAGTGAAACAAAGCTTGGCTGTTCCAAATGGCATTGTTTTGAGTGTGCTGACTGGTTCAAGGATTGTGATTGGGGGGATGTTTTGTAGCTTATGATTAGGTTGCTTTTTCCCCAAAACTTTCCAGCTGAATCAGTTCAGTAGTAGGAGCCAGTCATGTCTCTGCTGCTGTAGGTTTAGATTGGACAGGGTGATATGAGAAATAGTTATGGATGTGGTCAGGCAGAAGAAGAGGATTCACAGCTGTATGCCACCCAACCTGCCTGGCGAGTTACTGGTATCGAGGCAAAAATAATCCACCAAGAAAATGAACAGATGGGAGAAGGTCCAAACAATTGTTTTATTAGTCTAAAACTATCAGGCTATAGTGAGTCTCTTGCATCCCAGCAAAAAGCAGGAGCCACAAGGTTACATAGATCTTATAAAGAATGTTGATCAAAGACAGTTTGAGCATATGTCTACACTAGCAGAAGATCCCAAAGACACAGTTGTTTTACTGCTGGTAAGGAAACAAGATAACCACGAAGCGGTATCCTTCATGGTGTGAAAACATTACACACACATTCCTAGAACGGAAACATAACAACTTTGATAAATGAATTATGCCAAGGCTGTAATTGTTATTCTAACAAGCAGATAAGGAAATGCCTCAAATCTGTTTTCTTTCAAAATATGAACTCTGTAATCAATCAGTCACTAGCAGAGACAGATTTGTACAATAATAAAATTTAATTCTTAAGGATGTTAAACATGCAGGCATGCACACATACACACACACGATGCTACATTCATATAAGTAAGCATAAGCATGATTATACAATTGATCTAACCTGAGTTCTTATTCCAACCCACCACACTGATGACTTAAGAAAACACTTGCTACAAGGAAATTAAAATTCATGTGAATATATGAGTGTGTTACATATGTATCAGGCAGTGCTTTATCTTACAAGTTGATAAGAGAGTAAGGGGCGTGGTGGCTCAGCAGGTAAGACGCCAGGTTTGTCGATCGGAAGATCGCAAGTTCGGAGGTTCAAATCCCTAGCCCCGCATGACAGAGTGAGCTCCCGCACTAGCCCCAGCTCTTGCCAACCTAGCAATTCGAAAGCATGCAAATGCAAGTAGATGAATAGGTACCACCTCGGTGGGATGGTAACAGCGTTCCGCGCGCGTCATGCCGGCCACATGACTGCAGAAGCATCTTCGGACAACACTGGCTCTTCGGCTAAGAAACGGAGATGAGCACCGGCCCCTAGAGTCGGACACAACTGCACAAATGTGCGGGGGGAACCTTTACCTTTTTAAGAGTGATATGTGCAAATGTGTGCGCTACTGTGCTTCACAGAAATATTGCTAATGGTGCTGAAGTTGCATAAACAGAACCACTATTGAAACAGTGTTTTGGTTAGTTTGTGGAGCTACAGTGTGACTCTGCTCTTTTGTCAAATCAATGTGGACCTTCAGGTGCATTTAAAGTTGCAAAGATTCTATGTTGTATTTTTATGAATTAAAGTATCCTTTGGCTCAGCAAAGGACTTAGATTCATATTCGTGGTCAAATTTTGTTATTTCAGAAGGAATTGGTTAATAAAATCTACATTGCTCCACTGATGGTATTTCAACTAGTCAAAAAAATTGAAGTAATTTTAAACTATAGCAGGCTTCTGATAAGGATGACATACCAAGTAGTACGCACTTATTCTTTCTCTTGGTAGATACCTGGTTAGATTTTGCGTCTAAACATGGTTTTGTTTGCCATTTTCATTTGTGCTAAAGTGGTTATTTTCTGAAATGACATACGACTAAGCAGTTTTGCGTAAGTAAACCATATGCACAAGTCATCTGGAGCCAGAGATTGAAGACCCATCCATCCCCATATGAGATCCTAGCCTACAGAGAGCTGTTCGGTGATCTAATGTATGCTATAGGTTTCCTGTGGCATAGGCAAATGTGCTTCTCTTATTTTTTGGTTTCATAGAACAGGTCAACACTTCAGTTTCCTAAAAAAATGTCATCTTTCTAAAAAGGGGCTGCTCTTCACACCCTTACTATGTATTCTGGATTTTTCAGAGCCATAATAATCAGAAATGGAGAGGTCATTCCAGTGTCTTCAGAATTCACACCAGAAACAGAGCGCCAGCGGCTCCAGTATCTGGTAAGAGACCTAAAATCTTATATTAGCAGGTGGTAGGAATGGAACTGTTGCCTACCTAGTTCCTTATATGTGAAATTGATGCTTTGCACTGCCCCTGTTAAACCAGAGGAGTACTTGGTGTGTCTGATTGCTACTAAGTACCATAAGAATAGTTGAAATGTCCATGACTGAGCCAGAGGAAGATTTAAAACACTGTCTTTTAGGTCCAGATGAACCAAAATTCCCATGATATGGGAACTCAAGGATGTGGTGGATTTTTTAAACCAAGGTGAACAACTTCCAATCCCAGGACTGCAAACTGTCTCCAAAGCCCAGAATTGTTGCCATATGATTGTTCTTAATATGTCAGAAGTGGAAATGATTAAATACATGAAGACTGGGCATACTAACTGCAGGAGTTTTATGACTTTAGAAACCTGAACAATATAATAATCCACATTCAGTGCAATCAAGAGCTGTGGCAGAACACTGATTGACTGATTGATTGATTGATTGATTGATTGATTGATTATGTGCCATCAAGTCGGTGTCAACTCTTAGCGACCACGAAGATAGATTTTCTCCATGACGATCTGTCCTAACCTGGTCTTTCAGGTCTTCTAATGGTGCCCCTATTGCCACTGTAACTGAGTCCATCCACCTTGCTGTTGGTCATCCTCTTCTTCCCTTTCCTTCCACCTTTCCCAGCTTTAGAGTTAGTTCTTTTCATAATGTGTCCAAAGTAGGATAATTTGAGCCTGGTCATTTGTGCTTTGAGTGAGAACTTTGGGTTGAATTGTTTGATAATCCATTTGTTTGTTTTCTTGGCTGTCCATGGTATTCTCAGGAGTCCTCCAACTTGGCAGAACTTACAAAGCAATCATCATCACCCACACTCAGTGCAATCAGGAGCTATGGCGGAACATACAAAGCAATAAAGAGTCTGCAGCACTTAAACGTTAAGAGATCCGGTATAGCCAAATGTTCATGTACCATCCCTGCATATACTAAATAGTATATTTTTACTTGTCAAATTCAGAATGGATAAGAAGTCTGGTTTATTAGTCCTCTTGTGCCTTGGCAGTTTTCAGAATGTTGGTGGTGGTCTCTGTCCTTCCTATTTCCATTTCTTAAAGCAAAAACAACCATCTCTTTGTCAGGTTGTGGAATCTGCCAAGTGTGGCCTTTACATAAATTCTCTGGAGGAACAGATAACACCTCAGGCAAATGCTGCACAAATCTGTTCCTCCCTCCCTTCCTCCCTTGTGTCCCTTGCTTTCTCTCACAATCTCTAGTGCATCATCATTTTAGTGGCCTTTCGACCCCGCTGAGGCTGATTGGGGCAGGTTTGGGAGGCCAGATGGCTTTTCCTTTTTAGAAACGCTTGCTCTTTAGAACATAGGTTGGCTGAGTATAAAAGCAGGAATGGAGGACACAGGGAGACCGAACTGTACTATACTCTTGGCTTTATTGCTGTTGTTCACACTACCCAGTGTCTTAAATGTTTTGGGAGAGAGGACTACTTCAGGAGCACACACATTTACAGCAACGAACACAAAGCAACTATAATAAATATTCATGCTTCTGTCATTTAAGTAATTTGTGTGCCTTTAAAATCAAGGAAGTTCTGTGGCATTTTTGGAATATGGTCTTGCATGAAGGAAACAGAGATAGAACATTGCCTTTGAAAATCTCTTCCTTTTTTCTGGTTGGACTTAAAAAGAAGCACCTGACTTAATGCTGCTGCCAGTTCCCTAAAACTTCTATGTATTTAGTTCATCTCCCTTTGTACCAAATAGGCTCTGGCTCTAGATATCAGATGCAAAGAAAATGTGTAATAAAGGTGAAGTTGCATTAGGGAGAGTTTCAGAAGCACTGGAAGTAATACTGTATGTAATGAGAAGAAATGTTTTGGGATTCCTATTATATTTAGTCTTTCTCTCTTTTCCCCCCAGTCTTACTGCCACTACAAGATGTTGAGATGCATGCAATCTCCCCCCTGCCTCATCGTAAAACAGCAGCTTTTGTTTCTGTTTTAGGGATCTTATCTAGATGCTACCAAATTTATTATGAACACCCACTGAAACCAGTCAATTAGTCAGATTTCAGCAGCAGTAGCATATATCTACAAAATAGGTCTTTTAGTTTGCCCTTGTGTAAAAGAAGCCATTTTGAAGGCCAGAGAAATGTCTTATCAGATTTGTGAGAGGAAAAACAGCAGCATTTCAGAAAGCAGAGGGAGATGAAAGCTTTGATGCAGCAGCTGATCAGATCTCTCATTAATTTTGTTAGATTTGGCAGGAATCTCTTGTCTATAAGTTTATGAATCTATGGATTTTCCACTAAATATGCAAATGATTTGTATGCTTTTTAAGTTGTTCATTCATTTTTATTAAAGAAAGTTGGCATATTTAGTAATATTTATAGCAGTGACTGAAGAAGTGATGTTGATTCATTATTTTGGATGGCACCATATTACAGAATCATCATATACAATATGTAGCACATATGCAAATAGATCTAAAATGCTAGAGAATTCCTGGAAGCTTGGCACTCAGACAAAGCAGCCATCAACAGACACATAGAGGTAAACAACATTTACATACCATTCATAAGAGATAATAGAAAAGCCAGAAGACCAGAACACCACCTTGCCAGTAATCAGCACCCGGATATGCAAAGATTAACACCAGGATTAGCACCAGAGGAACCATCAAACAGCACAATATATCCTAATCAAGGAACTATTAACTCAGTCAATCAACCAAGCAGCAAACAACAGCCCAATCAAGGAACTACCAAGGAGAGAACAACACCCCCACCAACACAAGCAGGACAAGCCATGGTATATAAACAGAGAGCAAGTCCCACTCCCTTTTCGCACTGAAGTTGTTGCCTAGCCTAGCAATGAAACATCTGCAAGAAAACAACAAGGCTCAGAGAGCACCAAGGACTCCACAGATCTAAAATAGCACAAGACTTAAAAAAAACTTTACAACCAACAGCTGGACTATCTCTCCAAGCTGGGAGTATGTCCAAGTAGTGATGTCTCTTTGAGAAGTCAGATCTGGAGGTAAAAGGCCTTGTTCTCACCCAGGACTCTATGTACAATTTTTAGGGGTTGGCTGATACAGATTGCTTTGGCAATGAGACTCTTCTGTTTGGGCAGTCAAGTGAGACATCACTTTTTCTCCAATAATTTGATCTGCCTAGAAAAGCTGAGGGTATTGGCAATCTATAAGGCTAGCAGGCTGCCAAAAGCTCATAGGTAAGATGAGAAAGTACAAATTAGGGCCTGATACGGTATTATGGAATTGTGATGCTCAGCCCTAGCTCAGTATAAGATCAAATGTATAAGCAGCTTCTCCTGATCGCAAATGCCAGAAGAAAGTGCAGCAGTTGTGCAAGCCAGACAATGAAAAGTTGTAACTAGGGGTTTGGGATAGTTTGATGAGATGAGGGAGAAGTGTGAACTGTCATTACAGATTTCTGGGATGATTGCCTAGTCATTGCCCTCTCTTAACTTACAGGCGTACATGCAGCCCCATTTGCTGGGAAATGAGTTTACACATTTGGAGTTTCCAAGGAGAGTTCAGCGAAAGGAAATTGGAAAGAGAATGCTGTATCGAGACTTCAGCATGATTGGCTGGTAGGTGTACACCCCTTTTTGGAAAACTGGAAAATACATTTTAAAAACATGCCCAGAGATCTTGTCATGTACCTGTAACTTTTAGAAATACAAGGATTCTTATATAATACACCTTTCAATCACACAACTAAAGACATTATATTGGAACCCAGACATGGAAAACTGGTTGTGCCACAAACGTGGGGGAGTGGGTGAAAACAAAATTTCACGCTTGTAATTCTGTGCCATCTAGAGCAGTGTTTCTCAACCTTGGCGACTTTAAGATGTGTGGACTTCAACTCCCAGAATTCCCCAGCCAGCCTTGCTGGCTGGGGAATCCTGGGAGTTGAAGTCCACACATCTTAAAGTCGCCAAGGTTGAGAAACACTGATCTTGAGTATATTTTCTAGCTCCTTTTGTTGCTTAAGGATTCTGTTTGTCCCTGGTGCTTTTGCAGCTCCCATTGTGGCCTTGCCCTAGAACTACTCAAGGCTTATTATTTTGTCTATTTAATACCATTTTGATCATTGTGTTGTTATGTAGGAACACAATTCATTAATTCTGACATTGGGATAAGATGCTATTTTATATGCTCCTTTTTTTCCAGCAAGCAGTGCTATCAACAGAGGAAATATTACCTTCAGTGTAACCATTAGGGACAAGAGAGATTATCACAGCTGTATGCATTTTCAGTATGCAGTTTTTCTAAAATGTGAAGCCATCTATTGAAAAATTTGGAAAGTTCTGATATCTGAAGGATAATGGACTTTTTGTTTTCATACTGAGTATGAAAATGCAAATGGAAGAAATTTCTCCCCATCTCTTTTTGATAAGGCACTTAAAACCTTACAGTTAATTCTCCAATGGGTTTAGTTGGTGTGAGAGAGATTCTTTCAGAAGTCAAAGGCTGGAATCCTGGTGCAAAAAAAGCCTTTCCCCTCAATCCAAAAAGGGGATGTTGAATATTTTATAATAGATATTTTACAGTCTAGTGGAATGGTGCTAGTTTGCTTTTTTTTTTCCTTGATGGAACAAGTCTTACAGCCTGAGATCTATTTTTTTTTTAAAAAAACTACATTTTAATTTCTCTTTCTGTTTTTTTTTTTTAGTTGAGGTGGTGCTTACTTTTAAATTTTATGTTTTAATCCAGTTGGTTTTCCTAGCATGCCTGCTGAACATGACAGCTCATGGAGCTTTTCTTTTGGGTAATTTACAAGCTGAGAGCCAGTTTGGTCTAGTGGTTAAGGTGCTGGGCTAGAAACCAGGAGGCTGTGAGTTCTAGTCCCGCCTTAGGCATGAAAGCCGGCTGGGTGACCTTGGGCCAGTCACACACTCTCAGCCCAACTCACCTCACAGGGTGGTTGTTGTGGGGAAAATAGGAGGCAGGAGTATTAGGTGTGTTCGTCACCTTGAGTTATTTATAAAAAATAATAAAGGCGGGATAGTAAGTAAGTAAGTAAGTAAGTAAGTAAGTAAGTAAGTAAGTAAGATTACTGTGGGTCTCTCTTAGTCTTCATTGTTTACGGAATGCCCTTCGGAAGACCAGTGAGGCCATCTGGCTGACGAGGGGATAAGGATAATGGTGGATGAAGGCAAGACCAATCCTACCCTTTCCAGCCCTCTGATATAAATGGCTCCATAGAGTCAGGCACTAAAGCCCTGTTAGGCTTTACCTTCCCGAGAGCCATCTAATAAAAGAGACCCAACTGACAGTCTCCATTAGCTTTGCCATAGATCCCATAATAGTATTTCAAGGGGCAGTGTCCCTTTCCTCGGCCTGGATTTATCTGTCAGTCCACACCAGGGAACTCTATTAGCTGCTGCTTAGTCTTATTCAGAGAAGTGGTCTTTCCTGATAGATTGGAAAGGGTGTGGGCTATAAAGACTAATGGGCGGTTGTCTGTATTCTGTTTTCACTTGCTGAGTTGTGCTTTGTTTCTAAATCCACATCAGTTCCCACTATAAACTGTGTTTCAGTCACTCAGATAACATATATTGTGTGGGTGTGCATTAGACCATTGTTTCTCAACCTCAGCAACTTCAAGGTGCATAGACTTCAACTCCCAGGATTCCCCAGCCAGCCTACTCCCTTAGAAGTCTGCAAGAGAGCAGTGATTGTCTCTTAATTGTGTAACTAAGTCTTTCTCTCCAGTCATGCATACAATTTTATCCATGTAGTTCCTGTTTGTTTGAGGTTTTTTAGCTATTTAGGGGGACAGCAGAAATTTTCTTTCAGACAAACATATAACTGAGAATGATTTTTTTTAATGTAATGGTGGCAATAGTTTGTACCGACTGGCAAGCAAACAGAGAAAAGAAAACAGAAAGATTGGGTTATAACCAGATATTTGGCCTCAGGTATTTGGTTTCTGACTATGTATGCAGGTGGCATAGAGTTTCATGGATTTTGTTTGGAGCCTGGTTCAGTGATGATAAATAGATGTGCACAACATGTGTGTTCTGCATTTTGTTCAAGATTTGCAGCCGTGGCTCCAAGAACAGCAAGGAGAGGGATCTGACCTGCTGTGTGTTCTGCACATCTCTTGACAGTGACAAATGAGCTCGTTTTCTGTAAATGCACACATGGCAGAGGAACAGAAACAGCATCACTGGGGCAGGATGAGCTGGAGAAAAAACAGAAACCTCACAGATACCCCTTAATTGAAATGGAAGGAGTCAATAGCCATTTAAGATTTAGGGCTCATCTTTGCTCCCCCCTAACTGGCATGAACACATAATAATTTTTCTATGAGTTCATGATAACATTGCCTACACTCATCCCCGGCCCATAGCTCAAACAGCTTCAAGTCACCTTTAGCTGTTCTGGTTCTAAGGTAGCGTTTCCCCTTCTTCTTGCAACACAATTTTTGCTACAGAAATGATCTAGCATGGTTCATTAACAACATGGTCAGGGGTTGGGATCTGCCTGAGTCCAGTTGGCTACTTGAGGCTCCTTTCCCGTGGTTGCCGCACGGTGCTCTCCATGACCATCTCAGCTTGGGCTTCAGGAGTGGCTGGCAGGGCTGGCTGGGGCTTTCAGAAGCACTTTCCAGTTCTAATGAAGCATCCTTATTGTATACCAGTTTAGCATTCATTTGAGAGCACTAGATTTATTTTTTTAAACATGAGTTTAGTGCTGTTTTCAAAGAGCATTAGACCTTTCTTTAAAAAACAGCCTCCTATCTAGAAGTTTGATTTAAACCAGGAGAAGGAGATGGTTTCTATCAGCTGTGTGTTGCTGGTTGTGTCGTCAGGGTGTGCACTGCAGATTTTCTGCTGCTTTTACCAGCATGGTTTTACACGGCCATACTTTTCGTTCCTTTGTATGGATGTGGATGTGCCCTTTTGCCTACTCCCTCTCCATTTTAGCTATTCTGTGGGCTGCTTCCAGGAGTTGCTGGCCGTACTCTCATTTCCTCGTGGCACTAGCTGAGGATGAAGCCAGGGAAATTCACCTGTCACTTTCCTTAACTTGTCTCGCATTAAAAAATGTAAGGACAGGACTACTCATAAGTCTTGAAACAAAATAGGGATCAATAATGAGGGGAGCACAAAATTTATGCTGGCATGTCCCAGACTGCAAGAAAATCCACTCACTGTGGATGTCTGCTGTGCCCTTAGATTGGAACTGTACAGTACTTCCTGCTAAGGTCCTTGCATTGCTTGATCGTGAAAGATTTTTCTTTTACTTCCAAACTTGTTTTAGGGCTTGGAGTGGTTTTATTTTCAATTTTGACAATATTTCAGTTTTGACTTTGAAGTAAGTACTGTCAATCTCTGCTTCTTTATTTTGGAGGTCAGTGTAATGCCATAGCTAGGCTGAGCAGCTGGGGAAACAGATGCAGATTCTCATTCACTGTGAAATAGCTGGCTGGTCTTGTTCCCACCCTATTTTATTGATCCCATTAAAGAGGTATCTGCTTTGTGTCATATTCTGCTTTTTTTTTTTTTTACATTTCCTTCTTCCTGTTTATTTACGAAATATATTATTATACTTCTACTGATTCCGCTGCAATCAAACAACTCTTGACAGCTTAGAGACTATTTTATCCCACTCCTCTTTTGCTGCTGGGATATTTTTAATTGAAGTTTAGTAACACTGCTCTCCTAAAGACCTTAATTTACATGATCTGATATTTGTTTTAGAAGTGTAAATCTTGATCTTGGTGCTAAATTGCTTCAGAATCCTGGCCTTTTCCTTTCTAATAAATAAGTAAAAGCAAACATTTCATGTGTGTGTGTGTTTGTGTGTGTGTGTGTTTGTGTGTGTGTGAGAGAGAGAGAGAACGCGCACACACATTAGTGCAACTGCACAAATTCAAGATTAAGAAGAAAAATAAAAACTGAAACCCACCATTCTGGGATGAAAATGAAATGTCCAAATATTATCTGGGACAATTAGAGGTTTGGGGGTATACTGCTCACACGCATGTGTAGGAATGCTTGTTATAAAAGTGTAATAAAATACAGCTTGTCCTCACTTAATGACCCTAATTGGCACCTGCAACTCTGCTGCTAAGTGAAGCAGTCGCTAGGTGGGAAATCACATGACTGCGACTCTGCTTTCCAGCTGGAAAGAGATAAGGGTAGTCAGTTTCACACCTTTGGCTTTTGTTTGCCGCTTGCCTGCCCTTTGGAATGTTCGAGTGCCTGCTTACTGTCTTGTACATGTCAAAAGCAATGCGATCATGCAGGCAGTCTGGGGTTGGGAGATGTGGATGCGCTATGCCAGGGCTTTCCAAAGTTTTTCCCGCGGCAACACACCAACCTGCGTTGGTGTGTCGCCGCGGGAAAACCCGGAAGTGCCGTCCTTGCGGCAGCGCACAAAAACCCGGAAGCGCTGCTGCCGCTTTCAGGTTTTGCACGCTGCAGTTGGTGTGTCGCCACGGGAAAACCCGGAAGCGATGATGATGATCAGCGCTTCCGGGTTGTATAGCGACACACCAGACTGTGTGTGGCAACACACTTTTGTGTCGCGACACACAGTTTGGAAAGCTCTGCGCTATGCCAACAGCTTACAGAAATCCCTTCCTCTCCAATCTCTTCACTATGTGTGTGTGTGTGGGGAAAGCAAGCAATTTCTGTAGGCAATGTCTCCTTTGCCTGACCCTTCCCTGCCTCCCACAGAGTGGGGAGATTGGAGAGAAAGAGATTTCAAGAGAGTAAGGTGTTTGTGTAGTGTGTCCACAGCTCCCAGCTCTGGGCTGCTGGTGCGATTGCATTGTTCTCGATTTGTAGAAGAGCAAACAGCTTACTCTCTTGAAATCCCTCTCCAATCTCTCTGCTCTGGGTGGTGGTGGTGGGGAAGGGTCAAGCAAAGGAGAGATTGCCCGCAGAAATAGCTTGCTTTTTTTCTGCACCCCCCCCCCGTGCCCCGACAGAGCAAAGTGATTGGAGAGGAAGAGATTTCAAGACAGTACTGTTAGCTGTTTGTGTAGTGTGCCACAGCTCCCAGTGATTACATTGCTTTTGATGTGTAGAAGAGCAAACAGCTTACTTTCTTGCAATCCTTTTCTCTGAAATCTCTGCTCTGCAAAGGGGGGGGGAGAAAAAAAGCAGGTTTGGTACAGGACAACATGTACTGACTATAATGGCGATCATGTGACTCAGAGATGCTGCAAAGGTTGTAAATGGTCATAAATGGGTCTAAAGTTTCCTTGGTTTATAAGATTACATTGGGAATCAGCACTTCAGTATCTATAATTATGAGGCAGAAACTACTGAGGAATTTTGGTGACGACCTTATAGAATGGGGGAGTAATAGTTTTCCCTCTTATGTGTCTTCTGTCAGAGTTGACTCCAGAGGACAAAATTAGAGGGTGTGCAGGAATTGTTGAAGAAAAGAGAGTGAGGGAAAATCCCATTGCAAAGGCAGAAAAATTGTGCAATGGAGTCCATCTTTGCTCTTCCAACTATGACTTTTTTGAGCAATTTATTCTTAGTATCCTTTTGTTGCTTGCACTTTATTTAATATCGTGTGTAATATTTAACATCAGTTTTTACAACATGTCTTCCCTAAGAAAATATAGAGACAATAGACTAGTTTCTAATCCCATATTAAAACATAAACTTTATAGCTGTTGGATAGTACCAGGGTTGGTTGCCTGAAAGTGCAAATAAAATTATAACCATAGTGCTAATGAAGAATAATGATGTATTTCTCATTAAGCTGAACACCTTGGGGTAGTTTGCCAATAGGCCAAAAAATGACACACTCTCTGTGTTTGGATTTGAAGGTGTAACATAGAGGGCAAGAAGACAGGTTGAATCACCATCTTTCTGTGTTGCTCCAGGATTTCTTGGGGCATGAATTGCTGGTGTCGCTCTGTATAATTTGGAATTCTCTTATAAAATTTAAGAACTATTTACTGTCCAAGGCCCTATTTATTTTCAGATTGAATTACAGCAACTTTGCACATGCATTTACCTTTTGATGAGTTTTCTTGTAGAGTGCAATAGCCCTGCAAGAAACTTTTGGAAATTTGGGGCCTGTGGCAGGGCAAGAAGAGGTACAGCGTGTAATGTGTATGATTTTACGTTTGATTTTTAACATCAACTCTTACATGATTGCCAGATTTTAGAAGACTCTAAGCCATAAACGGTATCTTGCAGGTTGTGTCACGTTTTGTCAGCTATTGATTACTTTTCAAGGCCATAGTTAAGAAAGTAAGGACAAAACTTGAGGGCTGCACCTTAGCTCTGATTTGTATTGTTTGTTGCTGTGGATTAAATCAATCTCTCCTGAGGGTTCATGCTGTCCTGTTTTAAAAGAACCCTCCTGCGTTTGTGTGACTTGTTTATGAGGTGGCAGCAGGGCTATAATATGTTTTATAGAAAGGCTTGTCCTGTAAAGGAGTAGACAGGATAAACATACTGTTAGGGTTTAAAGTCCAAAGGTTATAGTTATATAGATCAAACACAGGAGGATCCTGTGGGTGACCGTACTGTTGCAGGGGAGATCTATCAAACAATTCTTCTCCACAGCTGCTTTTGCCTTCCTTCTTTTATGGATTGGGTAGAACCGATACTCCCAGTTAAAACAATTGCAATTTTGAGGAAAATGTAGTTGGTGTCTTCCTAAAATGGCTGCAAGAAGTTTGTAGTCAATCACAAATCCGCCATTCCACCCATTTAGAAAGCCAAAGTGGAGAGGTGAAATTGCAGATTACGTACATGAGGATGTTGGTAAAAGAAGTGGGGAATGTGAACCCACAGGATTAATTCTTGTTCTTTTTCTTGCCCTTGTTCAGGATTACTTTACAAAGCCTGACTACACATTTGTGGCTATTTAGCCAATTTATCACTAATCCATTTCTTTGCCTCCCAAACTCTCTCTCGCTTGTTCCCTGCCTTCATCATCCTCATGCGTTGCTGTTACCCCCATCTCCTGTTTGATCATCATCCTTTTATGGACTTGTATTGCTGATTGGGGAATGCTGTGGCCAGCAGTTGGGAGAATCAGGAGGGGCTCTAATTTAGTTTCCTACCTTTTATTAGACCAAAGGGTAGATTTTTGTTTGTAAAATTTACATTGCACTCCTTATATTAACTCTTATACAAGCAGTATAAGCTGGTGGGGGAACTGAAAAGTGGAAAGAAAAACATGGGAGTATATTGCAAAGGTGAAACAAACGAATTCACAGAGAAAGGGAGAAGAGGGGGAAAAACAGTAGTGTCAGAGGCCTGGACTGATATTTGAGTCTAAGCTTTATAAAGTTCTTTTATTCCTTCTACAGGGCATACAAAACCATTGAAGAGGATGACTTGAAGTTTCCCCTTATATATGGAGAAGGCAAGAAGGTAGGAATAAGTGTTTTGTCAAAGGAACATGGGAGCTACATCATATTTACTACTCAATTTAGCTGTAAGCTGTTTGGGGTTTTCTACTTTTTGCACTTTGTTTTATTTTTCTGACCGTTTAGAAGAATATTGTGTTTCTTATAATTTAGTTCCTAGGGTCCATGAGAAATGAAGAAGCCTGTTTCAGAGAAAAACAGTTTAATTACTTCTACTGCTGAATTGTCTTATTTTGCTTGCTTGCTGTTTTCTTTACATGAGTATGCATTTGAAGGAAGTTAGGATAGAGAGATGTTGAAAAGAAGAAAAAGCTTGGATAGGCAGTTCTGCAGTTTGATTGCAAAGTTGAATTTGATTTTTTTTAAACTGGGAAAAAACAAAACGGTTTTTTATTGAGTGTGAGCAGGTTTTGGTATGTGGAGATCAAATAAATTCAGGGTAATAAGGACACCTGTTGCATTTCTAGTTACTAGGGTTTTTTTTAAGCTGTACCCACAGTTCATTCTTGGAATATAATTTTCTTTCAGGGATGGGGATCAAAGACTGACAATAATTTTGACAGAAATAATTCTGTCAAAATAGCAACCTTTTGCCAAGTACAGAATTAGAAAATAAATTGTTAGCACTGACCCCTACAATTCTGAAGATGTAGCTCTAGGATCAATATGAGGACACTGTGATCTCAAGATTGCTTTTGTTTGCTTATCACATTTGTAAGCCCTTCTCCAGTGGTTTGATTACTTATTTGAATTTATCATACAGATTTCAATGTTGGTCTAGCTGTGCTGTTCAGCCCTGCTGTGGCTTACCTGTAGGTTTTGATGAGATTTTGGTTTTCAAAAGTATTTCCGCACCTGCTACTTTCAATTTCTTTTCTTTTCTCTCTGTGTGTGTCCTTAGCTATCCTTCTTCCCATTTTCTACATATTTTAGAAGAATTTAGTATCTCTGAAAAGCAAGTTCTTCATAAGCAAGCCGAAGAATCCCACACTGTAGCTAAGGGAATTTGAGAATATCACAACAGTGATGCTAAAGGGTGACAGTTGTTGGGAAAGAAGACTCAAAGTTTGATTTCTCTTTGGATTGTAAAAAAAGAATATTTGTTTATATCACTGGTTCTCAAAGTGTGGTCTGGGGACCCCTGGGGGTCCCTTAGACCCTTTCAGGGGGTCCGTGAAGTCAGATAAATACATATTTTAAAACATCAGTTTTAATTTCTAATATAGTAAATATTGATAGATATAAACCACATAAACAAAAGCTCTTTGGGGTCCTCAATCATTTTTAAGAGTGCAAAGGGGTCCTGAGGCCAAAATGTTTGAGAACCACTGGTTTATACTATGATTTTCTGACTGCTGATTTCAACTCCTCCTAGTGGTGGCAAATACCCTCCTGCAAGGTGTGTATGAGGAAAGCCACATGGCCACCATGCTTACGCTCTTTTCTGGTGCGCTGTCAGTTCACATCTAGTTTGCAACTCTGAGAACAAAACTCTGAATAAGATTAGCCTTTGCTCTGATTAAATATATAAGAATGTAAGAGGATTCCTACTGTATCAGGACAAAGTTCATCTACTCCTTAATTTGTGTCATAACAATGGCTAACAGGATAGTCGTAAGTCAGACAGGAAGACAACAACGTTCTTCAACTGTTGACATTTAAGGTATACTACTGGGTATCAAATGATAGCATATAGCACTTAGGACAAATAGCTCCTTTGAAATCATTTAAAGTGGTATCCATTCAATAGCATTCAATTCCATAGTTTTACTATGTATTGTTAGGCATCTTTTACTGCTCATGAATCTTCCCCCTAGTTTTCTCCAGTGTTTTCATGCTTTTATGGTATATATCTTTTCCTAGGCTCGTGTCATGGCAACTATTGGGGTTACAAGAGGACTTGGAGATCATGACCTGAAGGTGCATGACTCAAACATCTACATCAAACCCTTTTTGTCCTCATCACCAGAGGTAGAACATTCATGTATCTGTTATGGGGGAACATGAATTAAACCAGTATTTTTTTAAAAAAGAAATGAAACATGTACAAAATTTATTTGTGTTAATATTTATGCATGCAAAAGATTTAAAGAGAGTCCACATGAATAATACTTCAGTTAAGAAATATTGTTATTACTTAAAGAACAGATGGTCAAACCATATAGGCCACTGTATTTAGTGGGGCTTACTTAGTGTAGATTTTCTAACCTAAGACCGTTAGAGCAAGTGGGCTAGTCACATCTTTTTCATTGTAAATCCGCGGGCATGATCTGTCTCATTTTTAAAAAAAAATATTTTATGATCTTGGTGTTGTTTTTATCTGTAAACCATTCTGAGCCTTTCCGGTTGAAAAGGAGGATGTATGTGTAAGTAAACAGACATAAAGTCATTTAAAAAGCCCATTTTGTTTTAAAAAATGGAGGTAGGTGCCTTGAAAGGCTCTGAGATACTGAACACATATTGTAGAAGGCTAGTTATAGAAATCATGGCTTGTTCTAGGAGTAGCAATTCCTTCTGGCTATTGACACTGATGTTTTAAGGTTGCAAGGGTGGGAATATGATGGGGAAATCCTATTTCTATGAACTGTTTTCTGTTCAGAGTGATCTAGAATTAATGGAATATTAGGAAATATATTACAGTTTTCTGCCTGTAGCACACAGCACTCTCTATTGCCTACTAGATAGATAGGTCAAAAGCATGCCATCAATGTAAGTGGTCCCCTTTTCCTCTTATCTACATTGAGTCAACATAAGGCAGCTTTGTGTGTGATCTTGTGATTATATACAATAGGATGTTATGAAGTTTGACTTTTAGTTAATGAAGCAAATCTTGTCAATCAGTTGTCTTAGTAACTCCATAATTATAACCTGGTTGATGTCTTCATATGCCACAAATTCAGTATCAATTTAAATGGAGTTGAATGCCTGCACTCTTTTTGTGGCCTTTTAATTCACTTCATTTTGGTCCAAGAGATTAAATGACCCAATTTTGCTCTGCAGACTAGCATTTATATATTGCCTATATTTGTGTCTGATTGCCAGGGTTAATTAGAAAGCTGTAAGTTAAAACACAAGTCTTAAGATGTTGCAGCTTAATTTCATTATTAGATGCCTTAGCTTTCCTGGTCTGTTCTTTTGTTTTTTGTTTTTCTGTGTTCAAACCTCATACATCCTTTAAATAAAGACCTTGCATTGAAACGTAGGTTCTTGACCAATTTTGCATTAGAGCTATATTGCTATAAAGAGGCTAAAGCAACCATGCCCTCAGTATGGTGTCTCTCAGGGTTCTAGGAAACTAATTAGATTCTATAAGCCTGAAGGGGAATAAAAAAAAGATATGAGTTATATCTGTTAGCAGTGAGCTTTCCAACTTCTGGATTTTAGATTTACCATTTTTATAATTTTAATGAGAATTGAATAATCGTGTGTGTGTAGTTCATCAGCTTTTAAATTTTTGGTTGGTTCTCCCATTTCACCAAATCAAATTAAAATGACACTTTTTAAAAACTCTATTTTTGTGTTATTTAATGGGAAAATACAAAGTTAGTATTGAGACCAAACTGCTTAAAGCGTTTAAGTTCTGTTTCCCTGTCCTAGATTTCCAAGATGAACAGAACACAAAACATGATGAATGGCTCTTTTCTTGCATTGTCAAAACATATCCTGAGCCATCAATTGAGCATTGATCCTGTCAACTACAAGGCTAATGTTATGGACCAGGTGCACTTTTTCTAAATCCTGGTCTAAATAGTAATTTCCTCTTATCTGCTGTGATAAGTTACTTCACTTCTTTAAAAATACAGTCAGTGCTAAAGTAATTAAAATCTTTGATAAGTAATTCAGTAAAAGTTTTTTTTTCTTTATTGAAGGAGCCAGGTGATTTGACAATGAAAAGTATGCGTAGGCAGTTAGAATACTGGTATTTTACAAAAGAGACTATTGAATGATATTTTTTGACCTTCGTGACAATTCAGTAAAATCTATTAACTTGGCCAAGAAATGTGTTATACCACATACAACAGAATTTCAGATATAATTTTTCTTGTAAGCAATCTGCATGCATAACTGTGAGGAATAATCTGCATGTGAGAATAGTTTTTTTTTAGATTTTTTTATCCCACCTTTATTATTTTTATAAATAACTCAAGGTGGTAAAGGTAAAGGTAAAGGTTCCCCCCGCACATTTGTGCAGTCGTGTCCGACTCTAGGGGCCGGTGCCCATCTCCGTTTGTTAGCCGAAGAGCCAGTGTTGTCTGAAGACGCTTCCACGGTCATGTGGCTGGCATGACGAGCGCGGAACCCTGTTACCTACCCACTGAAGTGGTACCTATTCATCTACTTGCATTTGCATGCTTTCAAATTGCTAGGTTGGCAAGAGCTGGAGCTAGTGCGGGAGCTCACTCCACACACAGGGCTAGGGATTCGAACCTCCGAACTTGCAATCTTCTGATCGACAAGCCTGGCGTCTTACCCGCTGAGCCACCACGCCCCCAGTAAGCAATCTGCATGCATGACTGTGAGGAATAATCTGCATGTGACAATAGTTTTTTTTTAGATTTTTTTATCCCACCTTTATTATTTTTATAAATAACTCAAGTTGGAAACATACCTATTACTCCTTCCTCCTCCTATTTTCCCCACAACAACAACCCTGTGAGGTGAGTTGGGCTGAGAGAGAGGGACTGGCCCAAGGTCACCCAGCCAGCTTTCATGCCTAAGGTGGGACTAGAACTCTCTGTCTCCTGGTTTCTAGCCCAGCACCTTAACCACTAGGCCAGTCTCTATTTTTTCAACATACATACATACATACTAAACTTTGTAATGGTCTCCTGATCAATATATTTTTGAGGCTGAAGGCTTCTTTACAGATTCTGGACCCTGAGTTCTTTCAAAGGGAAGAACAGGCTTTCCAACCTGGAGTTTTCCTTTTTGGTTTGGACTACCATCCCCAAGTCAACTTGGTAAAGGCTGAAATTACACGGATTAGACTACAAAACATCTAAAGGGAAGTAAATTGGAGCT
This sequence comes from Charina bottae, assembly GCA_023362775.1. Classification (NCBI taxonomy): domain Eukaryota; kingdom Metazoa; phylum Chordata; class Lepidosauria; order Squamata; family Charinaidae; genus Charina; species Charina bottae. The sequence continues at coordinate 53,521,795 of JALMGJ010000006.1, forward strand.
GACTGGAAATCAAGTTAGACCATGGGGAGAGAATTGTGTGCCCAAATTTTGATTTCTTGATAAAGGAAAGGAATAAAGCACAATTTCTAGAAAGACGTAGACATAATGCCCATTCCATAAAAGCTCTTCTCTTTTTCCTTTCCATGGGTTATTTTTTTCAGGTAAGAGTATATGATCTTCTCCAGCATGAGCATGGACCAGATGATGTGCTAATCTTAGCTACAGATGGACTCTGGGATGTACTATTAAATGAAGAAGTAGCAGAAGCTGTCACTAATTTCCTGCCAAACTGCGACCCTGATGATCCGCACAGGTATGTAGCCTCTCTTTCAAAGTTACCTTTGAAAGCATCCTGCTTTTTCCTAAGGATAAAATGAGGGTATTTTGTTACAACATGATTAGCTTACCACTTAGAACAAAAAGTATTTTCACTGTGGTTTTGGTACTGTATTTCACAAGGGGCTAATTTTAGTTCTACAGTTTTAAAGTGAATACAAATAAATAAAAATTTAAAAAGTTGATTATAAACAAATTATGTGATGGAATCAATTCTGTTTGCACTAAAGCACATTTTATTGATTTCTGAATTCTGAAAAGTTAGACAATGAAATAAAAGATTTATATTCCTGTCTGCATATGCTTACAATTAAGGGATGAACTTTTGTGAGGTATAGATTAATTTAGTTTTTTTGGTTGCTTAAAAGCTGACTAAAGCTGTTCTGTGCCCTGTAGAGAAGAAGATCAATTTTTAAAAACATTTAAGATGATCCACTTTCCATCTCTGATATTCAGTCACCTTTCTATGTTCTGTAAAGACAAAGATGAATGCCTGTATATAGCAGTGATTGATGGACTGTTTGTATGGTCAGAATTTGAAGAATGCAAGCACACAGAAATCCTAGAATATGGAGAAACATCTACCTATAATAGTTCAGTATACGAATTGTTAATAAATGTCAAGTTTGGGTAGGAAGGGGTTTTAAACAGGAACTAATATCTGAATTGATTCATTAACTGCAGATCTTAAAAAGATACACTGACAGTTGAGCACTCTTGTATTGTAATGCATTTTGACTAAAAAAGCAAAGTGAATAAATTGTGCAAGCATATGTTTTGTAGACTTTGTAATGCAATGCATACTTAGACTTAGCTCCTAGTTAACATCCATAAGGTTGCAGCTTTAACTTACTACCTAGAGCCCAGAACAGTTGTTACCAAAGCAAGGCAAGAGTGTTAAGTATCATATGCAGGTATCTCAAGGCAGTCATTAGATTGCAAACAGAAATGTTTGGATATAAGAAATATTTCTACAACTTTCCAACTAGATGCCGGTGCCACATGTTCACACGCATTCTGTCTTTTGATTTGGGAACTGCTTTTATTTGACCTAAACACAGCGTCATTTTTGACACATGACAAACTAATTCTTAAATGTTTTGCTTCTCAATATCATATCTGTATGTATGCATACACACAGGTGTGCTCATGCACACACAAACACACTTGATAAGGTCCACAATCTTAGTTAGTAGAAGATATCCTATGTGTCAATAAAGCAACTGAAAAGAATACACCAGTAATATAGTGCCCTGAAATTTGAGCACATATTTTGGTCAATTTCTTTCTTAGTGACATGATAGGAGTGGATCTTAAGGACAGTTTAATGCTGTGTCTTATTTTTCTTTCTGCTCTTCCCTTATTGTTGTTTGCACTAAGATTAGCTGTTTCTTTTTCCAGGTTGCAAATAAAAATGGACAGTTCAAAGTGCTTGCCAGGAGTGCCTTTTGTTGTCTTTGCAGTAGTTCCACGATCAATATTAGAAGCTTCAGGGGGAAGCAAATGTATATTCTGAAGTGCTATGCCAATTAGGTACTTCGTTAGGGAGGACTAATTGCTTGAAAGCTGCTTCAGCAATTTTGTAAAGTTGCTTTAAAAGTTACATCCCATATTCACATTAGAGGAGAAAGCATGCTGTAATGCTGTTACGGATATTAATCCCCAGATTACTTGGAACATCTCCTTGCTTGTGTATTGCCAAGAAGGAAAAACAGTCCTCATTATTTACATGCTTTATCTATTTACTTCCATTTGCCTGCTCTTGTTTTATAACTTTAACATTGTTTCCTCTCTAATATCTATATTTTTTATTTTAACTATTCAGAATCTCTAATACGGAGTCCCTTAGTTTTCATTACGCTTAAAGCAACTTCATATTTAAAGGCTACTGTACTGATTATACTTGTTCTAGATCACAATTAGGCAACTTGGTGTGTTCCAGATGCTTTGAACTCCTGTCGGCTTCAGCCAGGGGTAGAGATTGTAGGAGATATAGTCCAGAATATCCGAAATGGATGGCTACCCTGCTATACATCTCAATATGTTGTCGTATATTTATGCCAGATTAGTTGCCTCTTGGCCCATATAAATTATCCTTTGGTCTTCTGCTATATGATGTACGATACAGGATCTCTCCCTGCTCCTCTTAGAAAAAAAAGAAATAATTTCAGAGACACTAAACAGACAATAGAAATCTTGTATTTATAGTACATGTTTTATTTCAGTCTGTATGTTTTCCAAAATGGGGAAAAGATTTAACTTCCTCCTTTTGCAGTGTTCTAGTCCTGATTCAGTTGGGATTCCCCCAATGTGGCAGGAATTGTAGTTACAGATCTCTCAACATCTTCTCTAGTTTAACCTGTGGACTTCAGGTTTGCAGTTTTGCCTCTTGCGATCATAATGAAGTTTCCTGGTGCCCAGTCAGACTTGTCCTACCTTGCTCGAGAGACCAGGGGTAACGACTTTCCAGCTGTTTAGATTGGAGTATTTTTCCCCTCCACATTGGAAATTCATCTTATGCTCAGTTGTGTGCAAACTATGTGCTTACCTGCTGAGCTATAGCTTTTTTCCAAGTATTAATTCAGAACATTTGGTCCTGGCTGGAGACTATGAATAAGGTAAATAAACTTGAATGTTGATAATGCAAATTTATGGTGATTAATATGCCCTGTCTACCAAACAATAAAGATCCTCCTTGAACAGCAATGTTCAATATTGGCTGTTCCTTCTTTACCTACAGGTACACACTAGCAGCTCAGGATTTGGTCATGCGAGCTAGGGGAGTGCTGAAGGACAGAGGCTGGAGGATATCCAATGACCGACTGGGCTCAGGAGATGACATATCTGTCTACGTCATTCCTTTAATACATGGAAACAAACTCTTGTAAAAGCAGCACCAGTGCTGGTAATAGGAAATGTCTGATTATTAACAAGGACCTTTGGAAAAGACAGTCTGTTGATAAATGCGAGTAGTGGTTCAAACATAAATTCTCTTAAGCTTGATTGACCTGCACTGTTTGTACCTGAAATCTAGGGCTGATTTGTACATAATCTCTTAGAAGTTGCAGCTTCCCTAAGCTTATATTATCGGTACATATCAGGACCAGAACTTTAATGCTGCTAGTATATTAGTGCTTTCTTTTTAATGTCCCTCCTGGTGAGGACACTGTTGTGATCTGATTGAATTTATTTTTCCGAGTTTAATATAGCCTAAAATGCTAAATGAGCTGTGAATTGGGAAGACCATAATTGAAACTGGATAGGCAGCCTTTATTTTCCCAATCTCTGTGTTGGATGACTTTAATTTAGAACACATTTAATTTATAAATTACTAAAGTTAGGAAAACCTGATACTCTATTTAGGTATCGTTTGCTGAAGATAGTGATGTTTCAGTGGAGAACTTTTAGAGGGTTTTGCTTATGCATATGAATTCAAGCTTTTTTCCTCTCTCCACACTGTAATGAAAATGTACAGGTCCTTCTGTGCGCTTGGGCGGTGAAATCAGCTTTTTTTCTGGGTTCAGTCTAGCACCTGTCAGTAAAGTTGACTAAGAGAATAGGGAAATATTGGGTGGTAAATCTATTTTTGTGTTATCTTTCTGTCAAATGTGTAGCTATGATGTAGCAGAATGGGAGATTCTTTTTACTTAATATTTATTTGGTATTTTCATGCATTAGATGCTTTGGTCTCCTCTGTATACAGTATTCCTATTGAGATAATTTTCCTACAAATACTGTTTATTTGGATGTACTGGATAAATGATTGTCTTGTTTATTCTTTAGCTACTTAATGCTAGTGAGTTTTAGAACATTCCTTTAGAACAATAAGCTTCTCCCTTTTCCTACTATACTCTTTGAGCATTAATTCCTTTTACTGCTTCTATTGTATTCCATTGCCAGGATGCAGTAGGTAAAATTGTAAATTATAAATCCATGTAGTATAGCAAGAGCTTTTGAAGAACAAGCTTCATCAGTTTGGTTGTAATAGTCAATATTAATAAAATATCAAAATAGAGCGTAACTAATATTTCAGTAAGAAACTTACTCAAGCAAAAAATTCATAATTATATGTACATCACGCAAGCCACTTCTCCTGGAATAAGATGCTTGAGTTGGATTCCTCAGGTATTATCTTCTTAGTCAAGAAATCTAGTAACATCATTTAAAAAGCAAATGACATGGCTGGAAAATAGTGATCAACTTTTGAGAGATCTAAAATATTTTAAACATTTTCCAAAAAAGAAGCTTTCAGCATAACAAGGAAATTGTTCTACACGTCTTTTTTTCTCTCCCATCTTCATAGTATTAAGCTGAACTATAATATTTTTTGTGGGGCAGGCATTTCATATGCTGCCTTTCCATCAATACAAACGTTTCTTTCAGTAGGGTACTGTACTGCTACTGTAAATAAGTTTGAATCTGTAACTGAACAGTTCAGAAGATAATCTATGACATCAACGAAATCTGTATGCAATAACACATTTAATAGCAGGCTTCATGAAATCTGAAACTGTTATAAACAACGTTTCATAGTGTATAGTCTTTTCAACTGTGGAAAGAAATCTGGATGTGGATGTCACATAGAATGCACTTCTGCATTCACTGTATGTGGTTTTCAGTTCAGGTAATTCTTAATTTAGGTCACCACTGATGTTGTTTCATTTCATGCACATCTGTAAAATCAGTGTTTCCTGGGTAAAATACTGTCACTGGTTCATCATCACTTTCTAATGTAATATGTGCGTGGGAAAAATGTGCTGTGTTGTCTGTCTTCATTCTGCTTTTAACATATTCTTCTCTTCCAGCACTAAAACCCTTTTTAGAAGCAAACCATCCCACTGGTTAATTAAAACTACAGATTTAATTTTTATGTTACTCTACCACATGGGCATATTGTATTTTATTACAGCCCTCCTAGACACTTGGGCATCAAAATGACTCAGAAGAATCAATAGCAGGAATTGTATGCATTCACCACTAATATAGTATCTGTGCAGTTACTTTTTTTTTGTAATTGCTGGTTTTCCAGTAATCTAATAATACATGACACAGATTCAATTTCAGTGTTGTGATTTTACATTAGTTCTTTGCAGATGCTACTTAATTTGCATAATGAAAAACATGGGTATCTCTGGAAACTTCCTGCTTTCATCAGAATTATGAAAGCAGCATCATGCCATTGTGCCACAAGCTCCACCTCTTTTGGATCCATTAGCAATATCTTCTAAAGTAGTCTTAGAAATTACTCCCTTGGTTTTTTCAAGCAGCAGCAGCAGCAGCAGCAGTGACATCCTTACATCAAAATAATAAAAAAGGAAGCAAATTATAAATACCTTTGCAATGGATTTGTCTTAATAATACTGTAATGGTTACCAAGTATTTCCTGGAAGTACCAAAGTCCTACTCAGAACAATTTAAAAAATGTAGTCATGTCAATCTAATGCAAATCAAATAATATTGACTCCCTTAACTAAATTAAAAAAATTAAGTTGACACTGATGCTTCTGTCCATCTCTACTGGTGCAGAGCTTCTTCAAACTCTTTGGTCTTGTTAGAAAAGAATGATTTCGAGTCAGCAGTGGCACCCCCCCCCCCGAGTGTATTTTATATATGACTTTAAGTAGTATCCAGATGGACATAAGTGGCAGTTATTTATAAATCTTTCCAAAGCATTTGGTCTTCTAGAATGGTACTCTGTTCAAGGAACTGTATCAACTGCAGCTTCTGCATCTGATAAGTTGGAGTAGATATCATGCCATATGTTTGATGATTAGACTGAAAATGAAACACTTGCCAAGCTCAACAGAGAGGTATCAGTATCTCTGTTTTTTATTTGAGAAAAGAAAGTTCAACTGGGATAGCAAAACCTAGCTCAGACTTCCATAACACCCACTTATAAATGCATACATGTGAAATAATACTCCAATAATTTGTATTGATTATGTCATAGAGTTTATTATTATTTAGAGTAGGCTTCCCTAAGATGTACTAGACTACATTTTCCAAATTAACATCTGGGTTACTTTGGGCTTTGGTTGTTTGGGGTATTATTGGAGGAATTGTCAAGCACATATGGAACAAAACAAGATGAGGAAGACTACCTTAAATAAAATTGAATACTCAACCTCACTCCTCCCCCCACCCCAAACTGGGGAAACTCAGTTTTTTAAATAATGGCTGTCTCAGTTAAAACAAAACTGAAAATATATCTAGGAAAATATAAATTCAGATAAAATGCAGAAGAAATTCCTTGTCTAATGGAGCAGTTTAAATGATCCATGATGTACTTCACCTGGTATCAAATCAACAACTTGGATCGCTCAGAATTCCAAGAGATGTATTTGCATTATTAGGTTTAGGTTTGACAACTGTGTAATCTAAAATTTCCTTTATTCAATTAAGCAGTACTTTTTGAATGATTCTTATAACATATTGCTTCCAATTGTAGCTAACAACTGTAAAGTTTTTAATTAAATATTCCAACTCAAATTATCCAAGATCTTGTTTTCAGTACTCACCACTGCCCATGAAAACGATACATATTAATTAAAATCTAAAACCAGCAGCACACGACAAGTGATCTTGGACTGCAAGCAATTTTGAAATGGTTTCTATCAAGAGTTGTCAAAGTGCTGAAAGTAAATTAGTCATTGCCTGTATTTCCTTTGAGGTTTGATTCTTATTTTTGTTCATGAAGCACCACAACCCTACTGGGTCCAGTTTGGTACTTTTGCCCTTTGTACGTGCACTATTGCAGTTTGCATCTTACAAACCTTTGCACACGGTCAATTAATTTTGCTTTTCTTTTAAATGAAGAGAATATGATGGATTTGATGTTGTAGGCAGTGGCCAAATACCTCTTCAATCACTCTGCCAAATTCTCCCTGCATTTTACTTGAAAGAATCCTTTCCCTGCCAACCTCTGCTTTATTTTGTTCCATTGTGTTTCATTTTAATTCAGTAGCTGCCCATCATTTTAGTGGTACGGTGACACTACTTACGGAATATATTATTTTCTGATGAAAAGTATTTGATGGATAAAAATGATTTAGATTAATGTACTTAACATTGTGACTGTGAAATGTCAAACTTTTTGTAACTTAACAAAAATGTTTAGCAAATGGATATATTTTATGTGTTTTGAAAACTTTTCAGTGCAATGTAATTAAGAAGCTGAAAAAACCAGAAAAATGTATGCACAATGAAGTTTTAAAATGAAATTGTAAAAAAATAATAATAATAAACATAAAAACTTATTTTGGCTCTTTATTTTAGGTGGTGTTTCTTCTTTGGGATTGATAGCTGACTGGTAAAACCACAGAAATTTGCAGTGGTGATATGAAATCAAATCAAGGAAGTCCCAATCAAGAGCAATCTAAATATAGTATCATACTTTAATGTGATATTAAAAATATATCCTGATTTAAATTGTTTTGTCAAGTTCTACTGTAGTCAGATATAAATTAGTCATTTACGTTTGCTGAAAGGAAAACTTTATAGAGAAGAAAAGTGATAAAAGCAAATTTTGCAAATAGTAAAACTTAAATTTTACTATTAAGAGCTCATTTATGCAGTTCTAAATTCCAAAGTCCTTGATTGATAGATATTATATATATATATTAAAAATATATCCTGATTTAAATTGTTTTGTCAAGTTCTACTGTAGTCAGATATAAATTAGTCATTTACGTTTGCTGAAAGGAAAACTTTATAGAGAAGAAAAGTGATAAAAGCAAATTTTGCAAATAGTAAAACTTAAATTTTACTATTAAGAGCTCATTTATGCAGTTCTAAATTCCAAAGTCCTTGATTGATAGATACTCACTCTCTCTCTCTCTCTCTCTCTCTCTCTCTCTCTATATATATATATATATATATATATATATATATATATATAATATATCAATCAAGGACTTTGGAATTATACATATATCATGTAGTCTAGCTGATGTAACTGTAAAGGTCTATTGAATAATAATTTTCATTAGGAACGGCTGAGAGCAGACATTTGCTATGAACCATTACTTTAAAACAGTTTGTGTTTGTTTCTGTCAATAGCTGACATGATAAAATAATAATTTTATTTTATCTAAAACTAGAAAATGTTTTCTCCTACATTTGTTTTCACATAGTGAAATTTATCATTAATGTTCCTGAAACCTGACTTGTGAGGCAAAAATCAATACAGCAGTTATTACTACTATTCCTCAAACAACTATGAAGACCTGAAGACACTAATGAGGGCTTTGAAAGCATTTTGTTATCACAATAATTGGAAAGAAGATCAAAATTGTTTCAAGTAATTTCAAGAAGCTTAAAATAAATTTATATTAATTCTATGATAGATACAATATATAATTATATAATCTCAACTATATCAATATACATTAGTATAATTTATACAATAATATGTTGCTGAGAAATTTTCTAATCTGCAAGTTATGGCTATACTATTGCTTTTCTACCTGTACATTTTGGGATATATAAGTTCAGTGTACAAGTCTTTTGTTTGGTGAAAAAGTACTAAAGAATACCAACAGGAAGGTCATATTACTTATTGCTCACAAAACTGCATTCATTTCATTAAGCTGGACTTCAGAGTCTTGAGTACTATCAGAAGTCAGTCAATATGTGCTATCCCTTCGTCCCAGAATGCTTTTTCCTTGCTAGGCTGCAGTCTCTCACCTAAGGAACAAAGGCATTCTGCCTTTCAAAATCCCTATTTCTCTCATAGGAAAAAGAACATATTTTTCTACTAGCATTGCATGTGCAACTTCTCATCAAGAGTACATGTTTGGAGAATGAAGAGCTAATCAGTCACTTTGAAAGTCAATCTGTAGAATTATCAATAGCCATTAATGATTATTTCCACAGCATAATGTAGATAAAGTTGCATGTATCCATTCTGCTCTTGTTAGATTTTAGTAGCTGACTGAATTTTACTACATTTTACTGAAGATGCAGACAGGGGTCTTTGATATACAACCGGTTCTTCAGATCTTGAGATACGCTGTTCCTAATTGTGCAGTTACTTATGTGTCACCTTGTGTGTCTAAGATAAAACTTTTAAAAAACTGTAAAATAATATTTAGCACATTAGGAATGGAGGATAAAATTAGATAAAAGTAGTATTAATTACTTCTAAAGTCAATAAAACCCATATTTTAATTAAATAAATAAATGCATGCAGAAAATTGAAGATTAAAGGGTCCAACCTCCCTAAGTTCAAGATCCCCCCGTCTTGGACAAGGGAGTAAAATGACCAGGGAATAACAAGTAACGAGGCCGCACCAACAGCAAAGATAAGTAATTAAAGCGTTTTAATTATTTTAATTAAAATAATTATTTGAACCAGGCAACTATAGGAGCGATTGTAGATAATTCTACAATCTATGAAATCCTACGTCTCCAATCTGTGAAATTGCTAGAAAAAAGTACAGCACCTATAGTACTCGTATACTATATGCTGCTGTTTCCATTAACTGCTGTATGTATTGACTAAGTAGACATTTCATAATGAGTATTTATTCTTTGCTTGGAAAATGAATTCTTTGTAACTGTATGGCACACTTAATATTTGAACATGAATACTTGAGCTCTGCCCAGGCATGGAGCCGTGCTAGCCTTTTTCTCAGCCTAAAGCCGTAGCTGGGAACTGTGGCAGTGGCAGCACTCAAGGGCAGCCCTGGCTGCCTCCCAGGTGGAGGCGCACAAGGGGCACTGGCAAGATCTGCGAGCCAGTCTAAGGTGATGGCCTGCTGCCACCTCTGGTAGGAGTGGGGTGCGGAGGCCATTTCGCCTGGATTATCAGTGCTCCTGCACTACCACAGCTTCCCCAGAGCCGATGGCTTTGCTGCTCCTGTGGGAACGCGTCAGCACTGCAGCCTTGGGCTAATGAGTCCGGATAAAGCGCTTGAGGTTTAGAACCCTGATTTAGAAGATTTTAAGTATTTTCTTTGTAGTCTTTGCTTGCTTACAAAGTCTGAAAAAGAAATATTTTATATCCCAGGGATAGGCAACATAGTCCTCACAGGCACAACAGTTCTAGTAGAAACGTTCTTGCAGACAAACGTCAGTTTTGCCTTAACTTAAAGATACCATGTTGCAAAGTAAAACACTCTCTAGCACTTAGACCTTCTGAAACATACTGCATTTCAGTATGAGCTGTTCCTCTATATTAAAAATTTACTGTGATTCTGTTTTAGGTAAATCATAGCAAATAGATGATAAAATCTTTCTCACATTTGTGACTTCTTGAGATTTTAGGAATTATTTACCTTTAAATCATTTTCTTTTTACACAACTTAGTTTACAGGTCTGAACAGGCTAAAATAATATCAAGATTACCAAAGTAGTTTGGCATAGCATATCAATTATTTAATTGGTACCTGGTAAGTAACAACCTTTACCTTTACCTTTTTTAAGTAACACATTTCTATATCAAGTGTTAACAAAACTTAGCAGGTATAGCTGAACCACCCATACAGAAGAGAGAATTTGAGTCATCTTTTTCTGATACTCAAATGGCATCTATGGCTCAGCGGGTAAGACGCCAGGCTTGTCAATCGGAAGATCGCAAGTTCGGAGGTTCGAATCCCTAGCCCCGCGTGACGGAATGAGCTCCCGCACTAGCCCCAGCTCTTGCCAACCTAGCAATTCGAAAGCATGCAAATGCAAGTAGATGAATAGGTACCACTTCGGTGGGTAGGTAACAGCGTTCCACGCGCATCATGCTGGCCACATGACCGTGGAAGCGTCTTCGGACAACGCTGGCTCTTCGGCTAACAAACGGAGATGAGCACCGGCCCCTAGAGTCGGACACGACTGCACAAATGTGCGGGGGGAACCTTTACCTTTTTAAGTTCACTTTTATATTTTTCATAAACTAGTTACTTACTAGTCTCATGTTCTCTCTCCATGGCTATCTTATCTAAATTATAAAATACTCTTATCAAACAATGAATATCAATGAATATATTCGTGGCATACATTGGTGTAGGTTAAATCATGCAACCAAAATTTGAGACTGCATTCCTATCAGTTGTCTTACAAATTCTGACAATTTCTGAAAGTGTTACCTCAAAAGTACAACATGAATGCCTTTCGACACCTTACGTTTTATTATCCTTAGTTTTATTTCCTAATATCCAAAACAGAGGAAAACCCCCCAGGAAAATGAAAAAGAAGGGGGTGGGAAGCCCGCCTTAGGCATGAAAGCCGGCTGGGTGACCTTGGGCCAGTCACTCTCACAGCTGAACTCGCCTCACAGGGTGGTGGTTGTGGGGAAAACAGCAGGAGGAAGGACCATTAGGTATGTTCGTTGCCTTGAGTTATTTATAAAAATAATAAAGGCGGGATAAAAAATAAATAAATAAATGTTGCATATATTCAGCCTAATTTTTCAATACACCATTAAGCCTTGATTACATTGATAGTCAGCTCGTAAATGGAAAGCAAATACATATTGATGATCCAAGACTATAAATCTGGGAGTTGCTTCCCTCTATTGAAAAGTAATCTTTTTTGGTGTCTTTCCCACTCTCCACCTGGATTAATCTGTAATTCAATGCATTTCCAAATGCTTGTAACATCATATTAACAATATATTGATGGGGTAGTAGTGGGAAAATCTTGTGAGTTAAATGTCCCTTCACCCACTAAATCAGAGCTTTCCAAAGTTTTCCCGCGGCGACACACCAACCGCCCTTGGTGTGTCGCCGCGGGAAAACCCGGAAGTTCCGCCGCCGCGGCAGCGTGCAAAAAGCCAGAAGCGCTGCTGCCGCTTTTGGTCTTTGCGCGCCGCCGCGGCTGCGGCACCTTCAGATTTTCATGTGTCGCCGCGGGAAAACCCGGTGCGGGCGTTCCAACATCTTAATGTGCTTTGCAATGCTCAGTGCAAGAAATACAATGGAATTATGACTGAAAATAAAAGCTAAGCCCTTGGCATGCCCAAGGAGTCAGACAGTAACTTTCTAGTTGTGTTTATGATTGTTTTTTAACTTGATCACTTGCATTCTATGAAGAAATTGAAGTAAAAACGTATGCCTAATGATAAAAGTTGCGAAAACTGAAACTGTTCATAACTGTAATTTAGATACCATCTAGGGTTTTGTCCTTGCCGTAAAAATAAGTATCAATATGCTTCAAATAAGAATAGCTCTAAGTATGTTAGTATTTATATATGCATGCTTATGTGTGTGTTTGCGTATGTATATATCTATATATGAAATATTAACAATTGGAAAATAGGTTTTCTTGGTTTAATTATTCCCAGATATTTAAACAAATTCAAGCAATAATTGAAAGCCAACTATTACAAATTTCCATAGAAACATTAGAACATATAGGAAGCATATAAAGCTTACTTCAATTAATTGAATAACCTGGAAATTATTGATTCTGGTATAGAAAATATGTAACTGCTGATGAGATAATGTATTATTAGCATATAATAGATTATGATTTATATGCAACTCCAGCCTCTGATATGCTTAGACTATTGTCTAAGGCCAATAGTTATAGTATCAAATTGAGTCATAAGCGGCATCCTTGATGAATTCTACAAGGCATTTTAATATATGAGATAACTGTATTAACAATATAATAAAAGAGGAGAGTGCCACATACTGGTTCAGTTGATAAAAAAGGAGAAAATCCGTATTTAGGCAATACTTATTTCAAAACTTTCCACTGCACATCTAAGGCCTTTTCCATATCCAGCTAGACTTAGAATCCGACCTAGATCCACCAGATGCCAGGTAAAGAAATGTTGGATGCCTGTACAGTATGTCACATCCTTATTCTGTGTGGTTTATATGTATTTGATTAATCTCTCTCAAAGAAGATGGAGCTTTATCTTTGTTAATTACTAGAGGTAAGGAGGCTGTCATCCCTACTGCAGCAGCAACTCTATGAAAGCACAAAATGGTCTCAAAATTGCAATTGTACGTACCCATGGTGTATTTTTTATATACCAGAATAGGCAGCAAATTTGAAAATGAATAGAACACAATTACTTTATTGAAGTCATTTCTAATAGTAATTAAGAATAATTTCGTATCACCAAAGTGGTAACCTGTTTCCAAATTGATGGCACAGCTTTTTGCTTTTTTAAGAAAGCCCGGTTGCCAAGCCTGTCTTACTTGTGTCCCTGTATCTTGTTCAATGATCCTTTTCAGACTTCCTCCATGCAAATATAGATGGAAAGAGAACACTGAAAGCTTAAAATAGAAGCAGACTCTCTCTCACTAACATGGTGATTTTGCTACTTGGCACAGTGCCAAATGCTGCAACCACTAGCTGCCATTCCAACGTGACTGAAAGGATCTTTAATAAGAGTGTAAATAAAAGTGAGGCTGAGAAATGAGTTTTCCATCCCAGCAATCATTGGGCTAACCTCCGCGGTAAATAATCTTTCAGAGCAGCGGAGATGGGATACCTGCACCTGGGGTCAAGGCGATCTCTGAGCAGTACAATTTAAGCAGCTGGATACAAATGAAACATGAATTAGCTGGGATTGTCTGAAAAATTCCATATTATATATATTATATAAACACAAGTACTTTCTAAATAAGTTCTAATTTTTTCCATCAGAATAGTGTTAACTTTTTAAAAAACATGTATTTTTATAGGAGCAGCAGTCTACTGTAGCTCTATAATTAAGTCATTATGAATTTCCCATAACATGGTGTAACTGTAAGAAAAAATATTTAATTTGTGATTATTGATGTAATAGTTTGGAAGTAATTTATCTAACTTACAGCAGACTTGACAAAGACACAAGGGCAAAAGGTAATGTTAAGTTTTACTTTATTGAATAGCTTATTTGATTCTGAATTAAAGATTCTTCTTGAGGTTTAACTTAGACCTGAATATATTTGGCAGTTGACCTTCGAAATATATTTTTAAAACCCTCTATAACACTATAGGTAATAGTGTAGCTCAAGTAATCTTTTGTAATAGAGCAAACATCAACTTGCAGATCCATTAAGTTTTGCTGTTCTAACTAGATTGATAAGTTAAATTATGTGCTGTTATAAATTCCATAGACAATATTATGGCTAAATAAAGGAAAAAGCCTAACTTTCATGCTAGAATTTATATATAACTGTTAAACAAGGGAGATAGCAAAACTGTTTCTGACATGGTAAAATTGCAAGCTGAATGTCACACCAGTGCTAATAACAGGAATCATGTTGACTGACATTAATTCAGAAATAGCATATTGCAGGTAAGATTGGGTGTGCTTACTTATTGGTGCTGAAAATTATGTATGGACTGGCATTACACTCCCATTTAAGGCACTGAATCTATTTCAAATACTGATGAGATTACATTTACATATCTTTAGATTGCTATAGTGCATATTTTATTCATCAAGAACTAATTTAAGACTGTTAATACATTGCACTAAACAATGGTTTAACCATGGTTAGATTACACCACAATTCACTAGGTTCACACATTAATCCAAAACCAAATAATCTAGTATTTGCTTCAGCAATTATATGTTCCCTTTGAATTCTGTGATTTGGTTTCTGGAATAGTGTAAAGAACGGCTGCTTTTTAAAAATCACATGCAGCTTTCTTGTTTTCACAGGCATGCTAAAAAATGTAGAGAATTAACATTTTGCATTCTCATTCTCTTTTTATCCTAATAAATGAAAAAAAAAGCCTAAATTAAATCTTGAGAGTTGTGGGTGCTCACACTGGACACTATGCTGGAATGGACATACTGGACACTTTCTGATACGTTGTAAACCGCCCAGAGTCCCCTATTCGGGGAGATGGGCGGGAATAAATTTAAATAATAAATAAATAAATGCTGCCTTCTAAGTTTGTTCCTGTTTATAGAGCATTTGGGTATGCCCATGCCAACAGTACTTTTGGCAGCATCCAGTGATGTGCTCTTTCAGTGATATAGAAACTCTGTGCAAATATTTATAAATCCAGTCATTAAAATTAAAAAAAAAGCCTGTTAGATGTTGTTATACTTGATATGCTAAATAATGCAGGTGACCAATTTTAGTGACTGGCCTAAATCAAATCCCAGAAATCTTTTAATGTACAGTAACATATTAGTATTTTCTTAGGCACTGGAGGATCTATGTTGGAATCTCATCTACCTGTGAGGTATTATTGTGATGGTAGCTAGCACTCTAAAATACAATTGCTGCTCAGCAGATACATGATAAACAGTACAATATTTACTGGATTTGTGTCATCTGCTGTGTATGTGCTTTCTAAATGCAGAAAGAAAAAGTCACATTTTTTGCAACAGATGCTATTGCATTTGTAGACTCCAAAAATTGTTTTTCTGCCTATGAATGTTTACAGCATTGAACATTGTTCATTTGTGTTTAGTATCTCTTCAAGTGAATCACTCCTTTCCTAACTGTTAATGGCTGAGGCATCCTTCTATTATGTTTCCGTTTGTATTGGTGGCAGTACCCCATAAGTAAAACTGCAATTTCCTATGTTGTGCAGTGTAAAAAAAAGTTACAATTATGCAGAATACCTATGTATTAGTAAATCAATCAGGAAAAAATATATTTCTAAAGAAAAATAGCATCAGGATGTGCTAGAACATGTTACATATTCCACAAGGCACTGACAGGAAATACCATGTTTTTATCTAGAAAGGTCTTTTCTGAGTTAATACTATACCCTATTAAGATTCTTTTCTATTGCCATTGTTAGCTTTTAGGCACACTAATACTCTATTCTCCCTGTTCTCACCCATGTTCATATAGTTGTAAATCACATGCTATTGTCTCAATCTGGCAATAGGTGAAGTAGACATCACTAGCTGCAGCAGACATTCTAGGGTACTTCATTTTGGATGCTTTCCAATTGTGAACTAGCTTTCTAAGCACAAGGTATATTTTTAACATGGGTTATTCAAAATACAATTACCCATATGTAAAGAATACACTCAGAAGCACTTCTGAACATTTGGTTTCATAAGTAAAATGTCTAAAATACAGGCTATATTTTAGCATTTAACTATAATTGGATATTTCTTTTAAGAACCTCTTGATCTAAAATTTCATAATTTAACTCTTCTAGAACAACCTTAAAGTTTAGAACTGTCATAAAATTTAATGACCATAAATTCCCAGTGTTTCTAAACCTAGTGACTTCACATTTTATTTATCTCAAAGAGTTATATTCTATTGTTCCTTCTCAATGGTCTACAATATTTTCATCGAATAATTATGTATGAATAGCCAAAAAGAAACACAGACATATTAATACATTAACACTAGCTTGGGTACCAGGGTTATTTCCACTAGCAGGAAACATATTTTGTTTTTCAAGGACTGTTTCCAGCAAGAGTGTTGAGTGAGGAAAAAGAGACCCCAAACCAAAGTATGTGCATAAGCTCTTTCCTCATAATCTTTTCATAAGTCTTTATACCATTTATCTTTCTTGTTCGTTATTCTTTCCTTTTGATGAACTGCATTATACAAAAGCTTGCATCAGAATTCCTGAAACAGCACTAACACATTTCTTTGGCTTCATTCCATAATTTCCTTTGGGGGAGATGGTGCAGTAATAGAAATTGAAAAATAAATAAATAAAATAAATAAATTTCTGCCTGAATAAGATCAATGTAATATGAAATGTAACATCAAGCATTACTGCCTCTTCTATATTTAACAATGAAGTAGAACTGCTCAAGTGTGTTAGACCTTCTACTTAAATGCATCTTTTTATTGTTGAAAAGACTATTTAGCAATACTCATGAAAAATCAAGAAATCTCTCTAAAATTGACTCCTATCCTTTCTTCGTTTCCATAATTAGAAATTATGTCTTCAATTTTCATATTGTAGTTATACGACCTAGGTTGGACTCTCTTTGAAGTACTGCCCACTGTAGATCTGTAAGAAGATCAAATCATAGGTACATTCCTAACCGAAGTCACAGAAATAAATTCAAGACCAAATAAATATCTAAGATGAAGAGCTAGAATTATGGGTAACCATTTGAAAAAAAAGTTATGATAGCAATAGAAATGCTATTTTAAAGCATGTTATACCGAACATTTCAAGCATTTATCACTGTTCAAACTGCATATTCAATTCAATTTTTCAGAATGCTCATATTAACCATAAGTTACACCCAAGCTTACTTATATACGAATACGAATATGAATATGCATATTCATGTACATACACACAAAGGTACATACCCTCTGGAATGAGGTTCCCTCCGATATTCAAATGCCCCCCAACCTACTGGTATCTCACCCTGAAGATATGGCTTTTCACCCAAGGCTTTAGTGAGGATGATTGATGCCCCTTTTCTTCCTTTTCCTTGTTCTCATCCAGGTTTCTTTCCTCTGCCATCTCTGTTCCTTTGTTTTGGGTTGTTTTTGTATTGTTCCTTGTTTTTAAATGTTTTTAACTACTTGTAAACCACCCAGAGCCGGTGGGAATCGGATAGCATATAAATTTAATAAACTATTATTACTATACAAGATATAATCTACTTTATGATTTATAAATCTTGTTTCCCAACAAGACTTTTGTATTTAAACAGTTGAATCATTGTTCCTTTAGGGTCCAAGAATATTCTTGAATAAGGTCAGAAGCAGTAGAGATAATTGAAAGTATTATTAAATACACACATGCACAGCTTATTTCTCAATACAGGTTTAACAATTAAAATGCTAAAACTGCATTGCATATTATCCGTAAAGTATATTGCTAGTTTTTTCATCCATAAAAATCTGGTCACTATGCCTAGTTACTATGTCCAAATAGATATATGTAAACCTTCTAAATTAGTTTTAAAAAACAGTAAACACAGTAAGTAGCTATAAACATGTCAAACAGACAATTAGGATGCTACCAGTTCTATAAAAACATAGCTGAGCATTTAGTGCTCCTCTTTATAAGCTACTCTGACAAGTGTTTTATAACCGTTTCTAACAATCTAGAGAAGATAAAAATAGGTTTTAGCAGAACTTAAAAAAATATTTTCATAAAGCTACTTAAAGCAGGTGGGGTTTGCCTTAAGGCACGTTTTTGGTTTGCATACACTGTACCCAATTTTCTTAAAACTTAAAGTTTTAAAAAACAAAAAAATCTTGCTATTGTCTAGATCTTTCTCTACTACTGTTTTACCAATGTCCCTATACTTCAATTACATCTTTAAACAGACTGTTCTACAATTTATAACTTTCTAACACAGGGTTAAAAAGATTGAGAAGATATTTTCTAATGAATACATGAACATTAATTATATCAAATACATTGTAATGTACAACTTTTCAGATTAACCAGTAGTCCTATAATTTGCATACTTTAGATGTTTTTAAAAAATACAGTTCTACAAAACTAAAAAATATGCAACAAAATATTATGAGCCATGTCCTCCATTATTGTTGAGCAGTGAATCTTCACAAAGAAGAAACCTAATGTATGAACGCTTTACTAAAAGCAAGTTGTGGGAATTTCCTTGGTATCCATAGGTTAGGAATTTCAATCAAATTTTCCTCTAGTAATAGTTTCAAAATTATTTAGAATAATGTTTACATAGTTATTTTTTATTTACCAAAGATGAAAGTACAGAGATCTTTAAACAGCTGGGTTCTAATAATATGCACAAGGATTTTATTTCATGTTTTAATAAAGACAGTTTTGGTACTTGCTATATTTTTAATCATCTTAATGCAATTGTAACTTTTTCTATTTTAGTCTAAACTTTGAAATACATAGATGCATGATTTCATGCAATTTTTGATGCCATTTAGCTTGAAAAAGCTTGCAAAATGAAAGTAGAGAAACAAAAACCCTGAAAACTAATTTATAACATCTCTTATCATGAAAGTAGCCAGTATAAAAATATACTAATAAAACATAAAATAGCAGTAAAATCTATAGAAGGAAAGTACACATAGTTAATATTTATCAGAATCATTTAATGTCTTCAAATGTCTTCTATTAAACTACTTTCAAAACTCAGAATTTAAATGGTAATTACCACTCAACTATCTTCCAGAATCATAATTGCATTAACATGATTTGAATTCATTTGCTTTATGGTATAATTAAATATTAAAATATAGCTGCAAATGCCTACTCATTTAAGATGTGAGGCATAAACGATGAGGCTATCTTGTACGTGTTCAGCAAGTACAAAAATATTCAAGTTGTTTTAGATTTCTACATAAAATTAGCCATACCAATAGCAATGCTGTTTCTCAGCATGTCATATGTGAATTCTATATATTTCAAAGGCCATGAAAGCCAAAAATCAGACGACTAGTAGCGCCTATTGAGATTAACACATTTTATGAAAAGATATGAGCCTTTGTGAACTATGAAAGCTTATGCTTTTTAATAGTATCTATGAGTCTGAAAAGGTGCAACCAGACTTCTCCTGATTTTTGGCTACCATAGGTTAACATGGCTCTCCTGGAATATTCATTAAAAGAAAATTCTAAAGTATTTGTATTTTCATTTGAAGTTCCAGCAAATCCACACATTCATAAGAGCACTAAGGAATCAAGCGAAAGCTACGTTCTGTTTCCACCTTTTCGGTACGTAATCCCTGGGAAAACAAAGGGAATTCCTGTTGTTATTGTCTTCATCTGCAGCTGATCATCACCAGCACTAGCAAGGCAGTAGCTTGCGCAGTTATCTCCACAGCGGGCAATGTCACAACCCGACGAACAGCACAAACTACTACCTCAGCCAGGGTCATGGTGCACCCGACCCATCTTGAATGGGGAAGGGAAGGCGGGGGATGAGGAGGAAGGGGAAAAAAGAAAGAGACGGGCAGCATGCAACGAAGCGAAATCTCCAAAAACAGAGATGGGGATTTGCCCCTTTATCTGCCGCAGACATCAGCCCAAGTCTCGTCCTCGCCCGGCTGCGAAGAGCAGAGGAGGAAGCCGCGCCCCGAACGCTGCTCTCTCCACCAGCGTTGCCATTTTCCTCGCCTGACCTGAACATCTCGTTCATTAGGCACATTACAGGCCCCAGTTGCGACCGTCGCGGGAGCGTAATTGTCAGTCGCCCGCTGCTCCGCGGAGAGGGAAACTCCCCGAGGAAATCCACGGCGCTGCGCCCACTTTTTCCTCCCTCAGCGGTCACTCGCCTTTGTCCGAGCAACGAGGCCACCCCTTCGGTCAGGCATCGCCTCATTTCAGGAGAAAAAAGACCGCTTGGCTCGCGCAAGAGTTCGCAAAGAGCCGCCCAGCGAGGCGCGAATCCAAGCGGTCCGCGATTGCAGGCACATGATGGCGCTTTCCTCCTGCCCGGGCGCAGAGAACGACAGACAGGAATCGGGCGGGGGGGGGAGGATACCAGTGACCCTCAGTTCCTTCTTTGAGAACAGCGGCCCTCCTTTCCTTCCCGACTACATCGAAACCTTTTCGACGGCATGTCTTTGGCGCTCCGTCCCTATTCGGGCTCCCCTTCCCCCCGCGCGGCTTTCTCAGGATGAGAAAAGTCGTCTCCAATGGCTGCCTCCTCGCGCGCTCAACCGGCTGAACCATAGAGATCGCGGAGGTGAAGGGCTCGCGAATTACCACGTGACTAGACCTGTGTGTCATACAGGCGGTTGCCGGCGCCATCTTGAACCAGAAGGAGGGGAGGGTTATAGGGAGGGAAAGATAAAATAAGCCTGGTTATAGTTCTTTTTCTTGCCTGTCTCGCCGGGGAGCAACGTAAAGATCAATTGAATCCCCGAAGAAAGCAGGAATTTCTATGGATCTTCCTTGCAACCCATTTTTCTGTCAATCCGTCCCGTTAGGGGCCATTCAGCAGAAAACGAAAATCCGCGGGAAAACTTGAATGACTACCCGTTTCGCGCTCTGGGTGAGGAATAGTGGGAAATGTAGTTCAGGACACGCTAACTTGAACCAGCGGGTAAAGTATGGTTTACGTGAAATAAGAACGAAAAATTTTCTTGTAGAACGGACGCATTTTGGAATAGCACAGAAAGGATCACGTTGTAACTAAGCTGCGGTCTCTGCATTAACGACAGGAAATGCATCACCTTGAAAATTGCATAAAACGTGCACGTTGTTTTGTATGTATAGGATGCAGCAATGAAATATCTTACCATGGTGGGGAAAGCTATTACTAGCTGTAACCCAAGCTGTTAGTCATCTGTTGATGTTCAGGCAATTTTGTCTATTCTCCCCTTAATCGTCCTGTTGAAAGTACTGTAACTTGGACCAAACAGCTTTTCAATCTCGGGGGACTATCTTCTCATGGCCAATGTAACTTATTCTAGCTACAAAGCCTGGAACATAACAATTCTACTGTTTGATTAAGTTAAGCTTTTTAATAACTGTTTTATATATTACTTAGACTTGATAATTTAAGTAGAACATGAATGTAAAACCTTATGTTGTAAAGAAAAAAATGTACCCCCCATTCATAACATCTTTCAATATGCCCAAATATACAGAAAGGTTCTAAAAGAAATCCTAAATGTTGAAAAAGAAGTTTGTTACTATTCAATATTGTAGTACTACTGCTATCAAAAATTTGCTGAGATTATGGAAAATCTTCTCTAGGAACTTTTGTTGTTGTTCAGTCGTTAAGTCGTGTCTGACTCTTCGTGACCCCATGGACCATAGCACGCCAGGCCTTCCTGTCCTCCACTGTCTCTCAAAGTTTACTCAAATTCATGTTCATTACATCGGTGATGCTATCTAACCGTCTCCTCCTCTGCCGTCCCGTTCTCCTTTTGCCTTCAGTCTTTCTCAGCATCAGGGTCTTTTCCAGTGAGTCCTCTCTTCGCATTAGGTGGCCAAAGTATTTGAGCTTCAGCTTCAGTATCTGTCCTTCCAATGAGCAGTCAGGGTTGATTTCCTTTAGGATTGACTGATATGACCTCCTTGCAGTCCAAAGGACTCTTAAGTCTTCTCCAGCATCAATTCTGCAGCGCTCAGCCTTCCTTATGGTCCAACTCTCACAGCCATACATTACTACTGGGAAAACCATAGCTTTAATTATACGGACCTTTGTCGGCAAGGTGATGTCTCTGCTTTTTAATATGCTGTCTAGGTTTGCCATAGCTTTCCTCCCAAGGAGCAAGCGTCTTTTAATTTCATGGCTGCAGTCACCGTCTGCGGTGATCTTGGAGCCCAAGAAAATAAAATCTGTCACTGCTTCCATTTCTTCCCCTTCTATTTGCCAGGAAGTGATGGGACCAGATGCCATGATCTGAGTTTTTTTAATGTTGAGTTTCAAGCCAGCTTTTGCACTCTCCTCTTTCACCCTCATCAAGAGGCTCTCTAGGAACTAGGCCTCCAAAAAAATAATATAAAAACCTATCGGACTAGATATTTTCACCAACATATTAGGATCTAATTCTGTAGGGCTTAACTATTACACTGCTGACTCAGTAGCTTACAATAAAAAATAAAATCTGTTTTAAGGACCTTTTCAAAACTGAACAAAAGCTAGGCCTCTCAGTTCAGCAAAGACCTGGGTTAACCATAGAAAAGGCTTGTCCCCAGATTTCTGGGAGAAAACTTGAGGGAACTTGAAGGCAAAATTCTGCAGGTGATGTCTAGGAGTTGAGAATCAGTAGATAATTTAGAAGGAGATATTCTCAAGTATCTAATAGGCTTTAAAAATAATAACCAACATTTTGTATTTTGCCTGGAAACAAATTGGCAGCCAAAGCAATGTTAACACAAGTAGAGGTACAGAGACTAACCTGAGTGCTGAGGTCTATTCCAGTTTAAGATTCAATCTAATCTGATTGGCAGGCTAATTGAGTATATGCTAGCTAAATCAATCAAACCTGGAGCTTCAACTCCCTTTCCCCAAAGCACCAGTTTTATTGATGCTTTCAATTTACCTGCACCTGTCTGAGGGGAAGGATGGCACTTTACTCTTCCATGCCCCCTGAAATAATTCAGCCCACCTGTTCACATAGAGACCTGGATTTGTTTTTTTTCATGGAATGTAGTTTTCTATTGCATAAGAAAACATACCAAATTTCTTACATTTGATCAAGGAACTTGCATGTTCAGAACTGAAATTATTTGAAAATACTAACTTTTCCATTGTGATTTAATAATCAGTACAATCTGAACCAATCAATATCTGCAGAGCCCAAGTCTGTTCTGCTTTTACTGGCTATGTCACAAACTACAGTATGTGCTATTGTTTGATGTGTTTAAAGATTCCCTGAAAGTTAGAGTTGCTCTTTCATTCTTCTGTCTGGCTCAGATGTAAAAGGGGATCAGCCGAGAGAGACCTCCAAGATGGCCCTCAGGAGGACTGGTATTTTAAGCAAACTGGGAGGAAACAATACAGACTGACCCTGTTGGTTATAAGGGGGTGCTGACTGGTGGTCATGAGGCAAAGTAGTTAGGAGCAGGGTATGGCGTCTGCATCAAAGTGGTTCTTGCCAGGTTGCCTTAGGAGCCACATGTTTGCTATCAATGCTACCAGGAGTATATATCACATTCTCTTGTTCTAAATTCAGGGCACTTCAAAATATTTAAGATAACTTAAAACTCATTGAAATTATATTTGAAGGTATATTGTAATAAAAATGACTTTTATTCATACATCTTTGCCTTCTGCACTGAAATTCTTAAAGAGAAAAAAACAGAACTCTGTTTTATAAATGTACCTACTTATGCAGTATTTGTGACAATATCCAGAGTATTACAAAAGTAAGTGACTTGAAATATTTGCATGGCTTGAAATCGTTACTGTTTCAAGCAGGCCAAGCAATTGAAGCGGTATGATTAGGATATCAAACCATGTCTATTAAAATGTATATAGTATTAATAGGACAATTTTTATGACAAATGGTTTTATACAAACTAACCCCATGGTACTGGACTGTAAGTAAAGGGAAACAACAATTGTACTTTGACAATTTACTGTATCTCTAAACTATCTTCAAAAATACACTTCTTTCTTTGTATCACACACACAGCGTACTCAAAGAGAACAGTTTTTCTTCAGTTTGAAAAGACTTTACAAAACAAAGCACTTAGGATAATTGAAACAATGACAATGACATACAGTAAAATATTGCTGATACTTGAAATTATCTTGCTTTAGTTATAATTAAATAATGTGTTCAAAGCTTTTTAGGATCAAAACAAAGAAAGAAAACACATATACATTTCAAATACAAGTTTTTAAAAAAAGTGTAGCATGAAAGGGCTAACAGTAAAAGAATTACTTCGTGAAATGAGGTATGGTAGTGTTTTGAGTGCTACACAACAATGTTCTGCCTTTGCAGATTAATTTAGCATAGCAGCTCACAGACTGTTTGCCACTATCTGTATTCACATGAGCTGTTAGTGAAATTATTATTCATTGGCCACAGATAATATACATTCAAATATGCCAAAAAAGAAAAAAAAACCTGTATGCTCAGATATGAATGGGCTTATTAAGTAAAAATGCATACAACTTAATATTCATAATAAATATATTTTCAAGCCTTAAACATTATCAATATTTAAAAATAATTTAAATAATAAATGCAATTTTTTTACAGAACTGTACGATTTATTATACACACAAATACATCTTCCCTTTGTTTACAAAGGCTGGTTACAGATAATATGGAATGTTACAGTACCATCTTGCATAAAATTTTAGTACGGTTTGTACTTGAAAAAAAGGGTGTAAAACACCTGCCTAATAAATTCAATAAATCAAAGTTTTTTTCCTTAATTACATCATTAAGTCATCCACAATACATAAGCTATACAAAAGTCCACTTTTCAATCACCACTTCAAGTTACTGTAGCAAGTACTGTACTTTAAAATGGATTCATCT
Source organism: Charina bottae (assembly GCA_023362775.1). NCBI lineage: Eukaryota > Metazoa > Chordata > Lepidosauria > Squamata > Charinaidae > Charina > Charina bottae. Next base: position 53,546,918 of record JALMGJ010000006.1, read on the forward strand.
CAGTCAAAGGCTTGTACTTCTTACCCCCCACTCCCCAGATTCAGATGCGAGCTTGATGTGAATCACAGAGTTCTGGTTAGTACAGTTTAGAGGCAGTCAACCCTGCTTACCAAGTACAAGTCATATGAGATTTATTAGGGATGTGTCAAGTCATAATAAACATTTTTTGTAATAGATGCATTTTTCTTTAAAAAGTGTTAAAATTTGGTCATGACTCTCCATTCTGTACCTTGGATACTGGTGGATGCATGAAGTCCTTAAAGGGCACTAATGCCTCTTTGAGAGCAGAGCAGACTTCTGAAGATGAACAGGTGATACATTCTACTAAAGTTGGGTACAGAGCAATAACCTGTGCCCACGTGTTATCATCAACTGTAACAATAAGTAAATTTATGAGATTTTTAGAACATTTTTCACTACCACAAAAATAAAAGTATTATTAATATTGTTTACATTTGGATAAAGCATAGCTTTCCAAACTGTGTGTTGTGACACTTTAGTGTGTTGCAACACACAATTTGGTGTGTCGCAACACAACCTGGAGGAGGCGGGAGCGTGCATGGCGGCAGCACGCCATCAGCGCTTCCTCGTTTTAGCGGAGGCCCCCACTGCCGTGCACACTGCCATCGCCGTGCACGCCCCAGCCGCTGCTGCCGTTGGTGTGCCGCCAATGGCGGCACTTTGGAAAGCACTGGGATAAAGGTTGGTTTGTACATCTTCTTAGGCCTTTACATTTCTTGAAATTCTTAACTGAAAGATTGGTCAAGATAATGAAATAAGTAAGAACTTCTGGATATTATCTTGATGGAAGGCCTGTCAACTATCAGCTCTTGTTCTTCCAGTGAACATACTGTACTCTTGGTTTCCCTAGGTATCTGATGGGAACTAGTGAACATTTGGCCATTTGCATCCTGCCTGTATATATGTGTGAATGCATCTTATATCACAGAATTCCCTGTGATTAAATTCTACAGAAACCCATTTTTGAAATGCCAGCCATGGCAATGGCTCTGGCAACTAAAGGAAACAAGTCAATCCTTCAATTTTCTCTTCCTCTATTAGGAAACTAAATCAAAATTTATACTTTCAAGGAATAAGAAAATTCAGAGTGCGGAACTATCACAATAGTCTTTTTCAACTCTGAGATGGGGTCGATGGACAAGCAAACTATGTAAGGCAGTGAGGGAGGCATGGAGATTTGTTCCTTAGCATGAGATTGCTTGCTCAGCAACAAACATCTCCAAAAAATGCTGGACAGGCTACTGTTCCTAGCACTCTGTCTGCTAGGCTTTCCGCAGCCATGTGCTTGCCTACTGCTAAGCTAATAAGGCCCACATGCCCATCAATAACAGCTTTGAGTACCCATTCTCCCTTGGTCATAGTTCAACTGTGCAAGACCAGGCTCCAGTGAATTGCCTTAGGACTCACTGTTTACCAAAGAGCATTCAGTGAATGGTTGTTAATGTTTTTGTTATGTTGTTTTGAAAAATAAATAAAACATAATATTTACAGTTTAAGAACAGATGAAACAATCTGTTGTTAATCAGATCTGATAATCTGTTTCTAGTATTTCAGGTAAAAGCATGGTGTCATTTGAAAAAAAAGCTTTTAAAAGATTTGGCATTGGTTAAAACAAGATTGTACAGAATTGGAGATTAAAGGTAAAATAAATTGGGAGACAATTTCAAAATGTGCATTATCTTTATGGAAAAATGATTCAAAGGGTACTAAGACTGAAATGTAAAGCATTTTGTGCTAAATTTATTTCAGGACACCTAAAACTGACATTTATAACTTTCATTCATGTTCAACAAGAGAAGCAACTCAAAAGCACTTTAAGTAGTATATCTGCATTTAGTCCCACAAAATCTATTCATGTGCCAATTTGAGTATGATTGATTATCCTTCACTAATCCAACTCATTAGGTATCTAAGTATTCTTAAAAGGTCAAAACGTATTTCACTTGCTTTTTTAAACAAAGGTTTTTTAAAAAAATAACATAAAAGGGTATATTTTAAAATTCTATTTTAGAAACATTTAAAATAATACCCAACTCTCTCTTGAATTAAATAATTTAATCTTCCAAAAGCTCACAGTAGATACTTACTGCAACAGGAAAAAATTGCTAACCTGAATAAATATAAATTTGTTCTAAAGCATTTACATCTTAATAACTGCAATTTATGACTAATCATGAAACACTTTACAATGTCAGATCTACACTAGCAAAGCCAAATTTAACAGTCTTTGCCTTTATGTTACAAGACTATAATTAATAAAAGGTAAAGCTCAATAATAGGTCATGCCTCATAAGAACATACTACTTACCATTTTCTGGCTGAGTTTTTTTAAGAGAGTCTATGAGAGTACTGACAGCTTTTAAAACAAATATTATTTCTGTAACTTGTTGCCTAGAGAAGGAATAAAAAATAAGATGTGGAGTTAAAATTTCAGAAAGTTTAATCAAAATCTGATTACTTTGATTTTGTAAAACACATTTTTGTCATTTCTTGACATCCCTAACTGTACTTTAATTAAAACAAAAACTTATATTTTATCTATACTTTTCACAATGTATTATTTATTTTCAGAATATTGGTCATTTCAGAGAATCCAGTTAAAGTATCTTCAATAAAACAGTGGAAAAGAAGACTAGCCAAGTATGGTTCTGTTTTCACTGTGCATACTAACAACTACTTGAGCAAATGTGCATCCACAGGATGGAGTTGCTGAGAAAAAATGGTGAGACATACAGTAAGTATGCTGGGGAGGAGGGGGGAACCCAAGCTTTGCGGAACTACTGAAGTAATTTTGGGGAAAAAGAACCTAAAGGGCAACCCTCCTTCCTTGCCTCCACAAACAGTGCAAGGCATTCTTAGCATGCTCAGCCATGTGTCTGTTTTGACGGACAAACAGAGAGACCTGGGGTGGGGTGGGGTACGGGGTACCAGTGGGGTACGGAAGAGTGACATTTTATTGCAGGCCCCGTTTGTTTCTAGAAATTTTGCACTCTGGTATGTAAAGGAAGATGCAGCAAGGGGTTGTTATCTGGGTCTTTTTTGCTTTACAGCAGAGCTTTCCAAACTGTGTGTCGCGACACAAAAGTGTGTCGCCACACACAGCGTGGTGTGTCGCCACACCACCCGGAAGCGGCGACGCGTGCGCGCACAGCAGCCGCCGTGCACGCATGCGCTGCTGCATGCCTCTTCATGCCGCCGCGCGCGCGCCGCCGCACACCCCCCGCACCACCACCGCGCGCGCCGCCGCATGCCCCCCCGCGCCACTGTGTGCGTGCGCCACCGCACGCCCCCCCCCACGCCGTCACTGTAGCCCTGCTTTACAGAGTTTTCAGGCTGCTGTATCTTAATAAAGAAATCCCTGTGATACTTCATTTTTTAAACTACAGTATAGGCATTTCAAAAACAGTTTCTGTTAGAGCCTACGAATCTACTGTCCAAAGTGAGGGGGGATGCAAATGGATACTCTTTGGATAGCTGCCTACATTAATTTCAGAATGTATAATCTAAGGATTACTGTGCATGTCTTGTCAACACTTCTCATAGGACATTAGCATCATTCACAGATTTAAGCATCTCTCTTCTAAATTCTAATTTTAGGTAAATCAAATTAAAACTTTGTTTAGCTAAAAAAAACACATAAAAACTTCAGTCAAATATTACATAGTAATCCTAGGTGATTTCTTATTGGAGTAATACTTTTTTAATGTAATGATAGAGCAAGAAAAAAAGAGATTGTTCTAACTAAATTACTTTTCTATTACTACAAAACACCATTCTTTGCCAGAAATCCTAAAACTTTTTATATTAAAACAGAAATCCTTAGTTCTTAGTATTGATGAACTAATCAATAGAACGAGGTAATCTAACCCAACCTTAACTTTATGTTTGGGATATTATATATGATAACTAAAATATATAATAGCAAACGCTTTCGACTGCCCAACTCACAGTCATAGCCATCTTTTATCTACAGGGCTTTTATATAATTCTAAGTGCTGGTAGGCATTGTTTGGAATCCCAGCAACAACAAAGGCTTACAGAACTCAATGGTGCAACTAAGGCAGGACTTCAAGTTCAGGGCTTGGCAAAAAGAGCTGGAACAATGTGCTGCTTGCTATAACATTCTTACCTTCTTTTCTTTTAGAACATTTATAGCCAGAGGGCGGTTGGGAAGGTATGTGCAAGGTTACAGATGTTCTTTTTTATTATCTTTATTTTAAAAATATGAAATTCTTTGTGAAATTTCTTTTATTATTGTCAGGTAAATTTATTTAGCAGTGGAAGCAAAGTCTATTTTATTCTTACAATCATGATGGTATATTCTGACAATATTTCTTTCCTTAAAACCAGGGTTGGCAAATCACTTTGTTATTGGGTAAGCGTTCCGCGCGCGTCATGCGGCCACATGACCGTGGAAGCGTCTTCAGAAAACGCTGGCTCTTCGGCTAACGGAGATGAGCACCGGCCCCTAGAGCCGGACACGACTGCACAAATGTGCGGGGGGAACCTTTACCTTTACATGTTTGCCCAAAGGGACCCTAGATGACTAGGGTCTAAAATTAACTAGCTGATAATTAATGGGTGGCAGTAAATAAATAAATAGCCTTAGTAAGAAGAGGAATACAAAGCAAGCCACTGAACATACCGTGGAAGTGGACACTTGCCACTTAGTCTTTCATCTTCTATGTAACGGTAAAGCACATCTTGAGATCGTTTTAATAGAACAGAAAGTGCCATTCGTGAAATGTAGCCTTCTTGAGGAGTTGTTACTTTGTTACTGAATGAAAACTGAAGCAGTGTTTCAAAACACATCTTGGAAAATTCCTCTCTCATACGAATATCTATTTCTGCCTCTGTCAAAATCAAAAAGCATTCTTGTCTTAAGAATTTATTTGAAAAGTAGTTAGAGGAATGAATAGTAGGGCAGTTAAAGACAAAATATCCATAGTGAAAATAAATCAGAGCAAAGTATATCAGGGATAGTATATAAAAATATATAAACTGAAAGGATTAATGTAAATCTGATTAGGCAATTTCGATCACATCTACGTTTTTAATAGTTTAAATTGTTCAACTATTCTAGAGAATTATCTTTTTAACTAACAGGTAGTGTTTCAAAGAAACTTAGCTGGGTATCAAGTTCTTTTGAAATCAATAGCTTAAATGATATGTAACTAATTCCTGTGATAATGGTGAGACTTAAACATGACTTTATCCTATCAGTTTCTTTCCTACCTTCTTTCAGGAAATAAAGGTAATTCAACACAGAAGTACAAATCACATATTTAATCAAACCTGTATCACTGTATGTTTGTTAAGGAAAAATTACACAGAGTATTTAGTAACTGCACTGTCAGACTTGTTACTCTACGGACAAAGGGCCCACTCAATTCTCCATTTCTTACGTTTTATCTACAAATAGAAATATATACTTCTAAAACTTAATTTTTAAGAAAAGCAACTAAAACTGTTGGGATTGCGAATAGAAATTTTTAAAACACGACTGCTGCGTGAGCACAGGAAAAGGCACATTTTAAAGGAGCTATGTGACCACATGTCAGCCACCTTTTTAATGCCTCCTTAATTCAAACACATATTTTTCTGAGCCCAAACAGCTACAATTAGAAAGTGGATGTCCATGTTGTTGCAATCACAGGTCATAATATACTAAGACACAAACTACTTAAAATATAATAATACAAACATTAAAAAAGGAAAGTGTCTAAGAATAGCTAGTTATGTCTTTAAAATAAGTAACAAAATTAAGCCTAGAGCTACAACTCAGCCCATGCCCAATTCAAAGCACACCTTTAACTGCTTCAGACCCAAATGCTGCACACTACTATTGCACATATTCAATATCTTCCACTCAATTTTTATTGTGCCTGTAAATATCTCTTTATGAGAGCCAGTTTGGTGTAGTGGTTAAGGCAGTGCTTTCCAAACTGTGTGTTGTGACAAAACCCAGAAGTGATGGTGCGTTGCCACCGACACTGCAGTGGTGTGTGCAGCAGTGCGCCATCAGCGCTTCCGGGTTTTAGAGCAAAACATGAGGCTGCCGCCGCGCCGCGCCCCCCCCCCCCCCGCCGTTGGTTTGTCTCCAACGATGGGAGTTTGGAAAACACTGGGTTAAGGCATCAGGCAAGAAACTGGGAGACTGTGAGTTCTAGACCCGCCCTAGGCACAAAGCCAGCTGGGTGACCTTGGGCCGGTCACTTTCTCTCAGGCCTAAGAAGGCGGCAATGGCAAACCACTTCTGAAAAACCGTGCCAAGAAAACTGGAGGGACTTGGTCCAGTCTGTCTCCGAGAATCGGACACAATTGAACGGAATATATATATATATTCATTCCATTGTTTGAGATCGATTTGCCAGATTGGATTTTACACTTAATTATATCATATTGATGATTGGAATTTTATACTTGTATTTTAATCCTAATTTTTATTGTAAGCCGCCCAGAATCCCCCGTTTGGGGGAGATGGGCGGTCATATAAATTTAAATAATAAATAAAATAAAAATAAATATTCATTCTGCTATCTTTTGATTGACATACCTGTAAATGAAGAGGACTGAGAATGTATTGAACCTTTATTAAGCATAGTCATAATCTGACCAACAAATTCCTTGGGAATAAAATTAGCGTATGGCAATATCTCTGTACTGATGAGCTGCACCACCTGTAACAAATGAAAGACAAAGTTTTAACATACTAATTTAGCAAAATGCTCATAACAAGATTAAAGCACAAACTGCAAAATTAAATGAAATTACTGAATGACTGATGTCAGCGAATTGGAGTATGCTGGCCACTTTAGTATGTAGATACAAGTCTTCTGCAAGTAGGCTAACAGGACCGATATAGTGAAATCTATACTGTTACACAAATTTAGCAATTATTACGATAATATATATTTTGCACCAATACAAAAGATTTTTTATGCAAATATGAGGCCTATATTTTTGGATGCTAAGAAACATATACTCACTTCAACATCAATACCTTCGTTTCTCTGAAACTCTTGAATAGAAAGATTATCTGGAGGTGAACTGAAAAACAATTAAAAATAGTCTTAATTAAGGGATTGAAAAACCAGTTTGAGAAACTACTGAAGACACAGTACCTTCACCATAGTAAATATTTCTATGTGAAGACGATTTTAATTAGGCCTCATAGTATATCAAAGATTTACAGCCCAAAACTAATTCATTACATTCTTGTTTTACAACTGGAGAACTGAGTCTGAGACTCATTTGTGAGTCAGTGATGAAGCTGTTTCAACGATCAGCTCCTGCCCTGAGAAACACAGTAAGTAGATGAGAAAAAAGCCATGCTAAACAATCTAATTTAAGCAGTCACATTCTTTTCATACCTCTGAATGCTGAATTAATAATTAGGGATGTGCATGAAACAGAAAAATGTGTTTTCATTCAAACCTGAAACAAGCACTGGAAGTTAACCAAACCTTTATGGATAGGGTACAATTTAGTAGGAACAAAACCTAAAGTATCTTTATTGTTCTGGGTTTTAGTGAAAATAAATCCTGCAGGTATCCCAGAGGGATTGTTATGGGTTGAATAAAGTTGGTGCATGTCATCTCCTCTCCTCAGCAGCTCCAAGCACAGCCTATCACATAGGCTTGTCTGCCTTTGATCCTCTCAGCTGCTACTGCCAATGTCCCAGCATGGCATATTTTACTGGCTCTTCACTACCTTCTCTTTCCACTCTCTCCTATCTCCCCAAAACTACCACTGCTGTTGTCCCAGTACAACGTATTTCACCAGCCCACCTAATTGGAAGAGGGCATTCTACATCTTATCTCGGAAACCTTCACCCAATCTTTGCAAAAGCTCCATAAACCCTGACCCCTCTAAAAAATTGTTAAATAATATCTTGCAACTTTAACAAATTCAGCAAGTTGGAATGCACTATGAGATTCTCACTGTGAAATTAATTTACAATTTACAAAGCTATTTTATGCATATTTACTATGGTGATCTTTGGCCATAAGTTTTAACACATTAGTCAATAATACCACCACAACTGCAATCATAAATACATCTGACTAATATTTTAAGAAGTATGTTAAAACTTATGGCCAAAGATCACCATAGAATAATAATATAAAAACTTTTTTAAAAATGATATGACGAAGAGGGGAAAATATACAAAACCAATCGGGTGTAGTTAAAACTGCCATGGTACTAATGACCAAAATTTTAAAAAAGTCAAAGCTATAAGAATATATAATTTGCAAATTAATCCTGAATAAAGATAAAATAGATAAAATCAAGATAAAACTAGAATCATTACAAAATTAACCTATATAAAATATACTAGACAATATGTAAAACAAGAAAGTATCAGTTCATAAAAAAATGAATCTAAAAACTCTGGTTAGAGATAAAAAGCATGCATGAAAGAAGCAATTAACTATTCCCCAAAACAAATTACATAGGAGCTTAGGAAGAAAGCGGGGGGAAAAAACAGTCTGAGGAAAAAAGAACTAATGGTAATGGTTTGAAGGAACCAACATCCTCCTGGTCTTACATGCCACCACACAACAGTTTGCTTCTTTATACATTATGGTGGAGCTCTTGTCAGATAATAGAAAAGATGCATAGAAATGTGTGGGACAACCTGGGAAGTGCACTACTTGTGGTGTAACAAAGATACTTTGTACATTATTATACTATTACCAAGCAAGTAGCACATGCTGTTTTTTCTACCTCTCCATCCCCACATGGGCACAATTGTTTTGGACAGGGGATTTTTTTGTATCTCCCTTTTAGCACTGTTGAAGGAAGGGCACCGCACCTTGCCAGGGTAAAGGCTCTTCTATGCTCTGAGTAAACCAATTCTGTGAGGTATGAGGCAAGTTTTAGAAAGTACCTTATGCACTGGTCCACTGGCAGTTTTGGAGCTCTGCTTAGATCAGTTTGGTGTTCCACATCCATAACATGTTGTTTATTGAGCAACATAGCCCCCTTTTAGTACTTTTTGTGGAGAAAGACTGTATGTCTGTAATTTGCATATAAGGGAACTCATCTAGTAAGACTTACAGTTTTCTGACAGCATCAAGGGGGGAAAGGCCCTCAGGTAGGAACACAAGTTTTAATTACAGTACTGTAGTAAGAAGCTTGTTAGAGATTGGCAGATATAATGGGTTTGAGTGATGACCCCTCTCTTACTTAGTGACTTTAACATAATGTAATAGGATGAAAAAAAACAGCTACAACTGATGAAAAAAAACAAGCTAAAAACAAATATTGCTCCAAATATTGCTGTCATTATTTAATACAAAGGCACAATGTGGAAAAGTTTTCAAATTATAAGATCAGTTTATAAATAATAAATGTATTCTATTTCAAATTAGTTGAACTTCATTCTGCCTACATTCCCCCACAACTATACAGTTACACTTTACCTTTTAGTAAACAAAAAGTTTTCAAAAGTGTTGGCTAACTCTGGCCACATACTGTCAAATTTTCCAGAGGAAGCATGCTGTCTTGCAACTGGTAACCCAATTGAGAGAACTTTAAGGAGTGAAGAAACTGCCAGTTTCCATGTGCTTTCTGAAGGGCAAGCATACTTCAAACTAAGAGGCATCCTCAGTGTCTGCCAAAATAAATTATATTTACATCAGTTTCAGTAAGACAAATGTATATGAAACATATATGAAGCTCAGCAGTACTTGCATTTTAAATCCCACTTACAGGCAAAAAGGAAAAGAACCAATAGCTTTAGCTTGAATTAAATGTATAGGATGGATATAGAGGATGAGAACTCACAACATACAGCATTCATGGGAATCAGTGAAATCTGGGGAATTTTTAAAGGCTCCTGGAAACTACTCACAGGAAGGCATCTCAGCTGAACAGACATGCCATTCAATGCATATAGTCTCATTGATTTACACATGTGGACATTTCAAATACTACTTTTCAGGTATTCCCTAAACTGCTGGTTCTCCACTGTGCAGCTCTGGGAAATACCTGCAAAGTCTGAAGGGAAGGTGTGAATAACTAGCAGCCACATACCAAGAAATAACTGTTATAGTGTCCATGGCTTTTCTTTCATGTGATTCTCTATGTTGAGAGACTATACATTTATAACTAAACATAAAGAGTGCTAAGAGAAAGAATACACTTCACATTAAACTTGTCAGTTGTATGCATGAATGGGCTTTTATGTCACCTCACCTCAGCTTTATAAAACAGTAAAAAGACTTAAGACAGTTTGGTCAGTTTATTCTGTTTATTACTGTATAGTTTGTAAAAAAAGGTAAAGGTTCCCCCCGCACATTTGTGCAGTCGTGTCCGACTCTAGAGGCCGGTGCTCATCTCCATTTGTTAGCCAAAGAGCCAGCGTTTTCCGAAGACGCTTCCACGGTCATGTGGCCAGCATGATGCGCACGGAACGCTGTTACCTTCCCACCGAATTGGTACCTATTTATCTACTTGCATTTGCATGCTTTCGAATTGCTAGGTTGGCAAGAGCTTGTATGTATGTGTGTGTGTGTGTGTGTGTGTGTGTGTATGTATGTGTGTGTGTGTGTATATATATATATACACACACACACACACATATGTATATAAATGTGTATATCTATATATACACATACATACACACACACACACACATACACACACACACCAGATAAAATACTCAAATTAATTCTGAATTGCAACATTCATTATTCTTTATATGCCATCTGACTGAAGATTTTATTTCATTCCCCATGAAAGGTAATTAAATTAATAATTTCAAAACAAGACTATGTGTTGTTTTTGATTACTCTATCTTGAAATCCTCCAAATGTATATATTTCTGTATATTTCCATCCCGGGTGAAGTAAGTGATGCAGTTGCCACCCTATCTCAGTGTCTGGAGGCTGTGGGGGCCTGGATGGGGAACAACAGGCTTCGACTGAACCCTAGTAAGACGGAGTGGCTGTGGATTGATGGCCGCTCGGGTCCTAGGAAGTTGTCATCTTTGGTTCTGGGTGGGGTTGCACTACCCCATTCGGAGCCTGTGCGGAATCTGGGGGTTCTCCTGGACACACGACTCCTGCTGGAAGAGCAGGTGGCAGTCGTGGCCAGGAGGGCCTTTGCACAACTTCGGATTGTGCACCAGTTACGCCCTTTCCTGGACCGAGATGCCCTCCGAACAGTCACTCATGCCCTCGTCATCTCCCACATAGACTATTGTAATGCGCTCTACATGGGGCTACCCTTGAGGAGTATCCGGAAGCTTCAACTGGTCCAGAATGCGGCTGCGAGGACAATTATTGGGGCCAGAAGATCGGCCCATGTGACACCGTTGTTACGCGAGCTGCATTGGGTACCGGTTTGCTTCCGGGTACAATTCAAGGTGTTGGTTATCACCTTTAACTACATGGCATAGAACCAGGTTACCTGAGGGACCGTCTCATCCCCAGAACATCGACCCGTCCCACCCGTTCAGCTAGAGAGGGCTTGCTACGGACCCCATCGTTTAAAGAGTTTCACCTAGCGGGGTCCAGGAAGCGGGCCTTCTCTGCAGTTGCGCCCGCCCTTTGGAATATCTGACCCCCGGAGCTGAGGCTGATGTCCTCGCTCCCAGCCTTCCGGAAAAGCTTAAAGACCTGGTTCTGCCGTCTTGCCTGGGAGGGAAACGTCAACAGTTCCTCTTGGGGATGGCTGGCCCCTTGAAGCCTCCCAGTGACTTATTTTAATATTCTTCTTGGAATTCATATTTTGTATTCATGTAATTTTATATATTTTTAATCTCTATTTTGTTGTGCACCGCCCAGGGTCCCCGTTGGGGAAGATGGGCGGTAATATAAATTTAATAAAATAAATAAATAAATGACAATACTTGCCATCAGTAAGGGGTTACAAACAAATAACTAAATGTGATCCACACTGATGGTTGCCAGAATAATTGGTTTCTCAAAGAACAAAGATATGGGCAGTAATTCTTGCAATAATCTTATAACTGCAAAAATAAACAAAGTCACTCTTAGGGCTTCATACAAGTTTCACAACCCAACCTCAGACTTGGGAAACACCAATTATTCCCAATCTCAGATTGGGAAACAGTCATTTTAAAGAGTAATCTTAAAATCTATATAAAGTATTTACCTTGATAATATTCTGAAGGACTCTTTCATTTACCACAGCCTTGTGACAAGCTGTCTTTTGGTACAGATCTACCACAACTTCTAAAGACCTCTCTGCAAATGGTACATAATTCAGTGCTACCCATTCTGCCTAAAACAAACAAACAAACAAATAAATAAAGCACTAGGATGTCAATATGTTCAAAGAAACAGACTGTATAAAAGAAAAATGGACCTAGTTTGATTGCATGCACATTTTTTGAAGATTCCAAAAAGAAAAATATCTGATCCATGAAAAAAGTTTTAAAAGACATTCCCAGTCCCACACATATATAGAACTTTGAACTGGCAATTACATTTTGAACTAAAGACAGTTTTAAGCACGTGCAATTTTGCAGTTTATGAAGCAAGAATACTAAGCATGATCTTTAAAGAATTTTAACTCACCGGTGCAAACAGTTGTATCTATAGTGATTCCATTGTGTTGCATAATAAACAGAATAAGGAAAAATTAATATATTTATATACATATTACCTATCAACATTCCGATGTCTCATTCTCCTGGTTGAGTTTTATTAGTAGTGCAAATGCATTCAAAGCACTGGCATTAAGGTTCAGTTTCATAAAATAAAGTATTAAAAAGAAAACAAAATATGTGATTTCATATACAAAATGGAATGCAAAGTTAGTTAAACCAACTTTGTTAAGTAGGACATATTTATTTTTTGTTTTCATAATTTCTTTTCTTAGTAGAATTTAATTATCACAGTAGGAAAGTGACATGGAAAAAAAGTAAAGAACTGAAATACAGGTAACTTTACATATTTATTGAATTAGCTGGTAACATAAATATTGCCCAAACTCAGTTCCATGATGATATTTATAAATTCATGCAAAGCTAAGCATATTTTCAATCTAAGCTCTTAACAAAAAACAATTAAAATATCTCACCTGATTGTATTTTGCATTGGCAATGTGTTTTGTTTCTAGCTGTCCATATTGTGGTGGTTTACAGGAAAATTCAACAAAAGCTAACAACTGATCAAAGATAGCAGGATACATTACTTGCATGTTTTCTGAACCTACACATATGGCCTATAAAAACAAAATTAAAAATATTAATTTTCCAGAAAATATTTAATTCTTTGCAGAAGTATGACATATGCATATAATTTTGTGATTTATATCTTGGGAAGTTGTAATGCTATAGGCATTAGGTTTCTCAAGCATGAGAAAGTTCCATGAACTCTACTACCATACCTACAAAACATGCTGAATTGATAAAGCAGTCCAGTCCACAGAACTGTGACAAAGTAGTCAATGGGTAATTACTTAACCTGTACATTAAATACATTAATTAATACATTAATTACAATGGCAACATTTCAGAAATCACAGAAACTCTCAGATTAGCGAACATTGATTTACTTAGATACAATAGCACAGTGGAAAATGCAGATCAGATACAAAGATGGATACAGTAATTATTTTTATCAAATTGCAAGAAATTAAGAAATAAAATCAGTTGATAATTCAGGGCAATTCTGTCCCCAAGTTACCTACAGATTGTGGAAAGGATACAACCAAAATTCTGTAGTAGTGGTGGTGGTGCATGATACCAAAATAATTGCTAAAGCAGAAGACATTTGGAAGGAAGACATGATGATGATGATAATTGAAGGTCAAAACTTGGTCTGAATTGTACGCTTGCTCAAATGATCCATCCCATTTTAGGCAATGTTGCAATCTTATGTCAACAAAACAGTTATTTACATTAAGAATATTCCCACTAACATAATGGAATGCTTCAGACAGCTATCACTTCATCTTTTGCAGCTACCCGAAGAGACAAATGGATTAAATAAAATGTTTTTTAAGAGAATGATTTCACTTAAATAGTAACTAGGTTAATATTAAATTAACTGCCTATATACGGTACTGAAAGTTTGTCAATACATTTAACTCCTAGTTGGTGGTATGCAAGAAAAGTATGGTGGCTTCTGAAGTAATCTCTAATTTAAAGATCCTAGCTTTTGTAGCAGTGTGTTATAGAGGAAAACTGAGCGTTGATTGTCCTCCTGCCAAAATGGGCCAAACTGGATCGGGTGCTCTTGTGATTAGCAGACAAAGTAGCATGTGGCATGGGCACAACTAAGGCTTTGCCTTTTCTATTTTACAAAAAAGCTTATGTGAAAACCTCAGATAACTGAAGCTATTATAAGTGGAACGAGGTCTATAGACCCATTTGAGGATGACTATAGCTGATGAATAATTGTGACTTGAATTGTAAGAGAAGTAAATGGTAAAGAGCATGAATTAATAAGAGAAAGAAAAATAGATATATTGTTTGTGCCATTAAGAGAAAAGGGAATTATATAATATATACAAATGAATATGGTTTGATCTTGTGGGGTGGATGGGTACATATATGGAAGTAAATGTTTACAATTATGAATGGAAGGGCATAAAACATATGTCAGAAAGTAGGAATTAGTGTCATCCAAATTATTGTGGTGCATATGAAAGTAGGAATTCATCAGTTGGTTATAATTTCATGTTACACTGTTGTAAATGATGATGGAAAAACCAAGGTTGAGTTTTAGGGGAAATTGTGCTTATTAAGTTACGAGACATGTATATGCGGGTGGAAATAAGACAAGAAAATACAGAAAAAAATTGGTCCATTCAGAAACCCAAGAATGAATGAGAATGGTGATTGTTTGTTGAGTATCTGCTTAGAAAGAACGTTTATTTTGCATGTTGCTATTATGTGCTATCTGTGTAAGCTATCTTACTAGAACAGTATAGTTTCCCCAAATTGTAGGGAGAAGGAATGTTCTATGAGCCAATGGCTATTACATTTCTGTACACACCAACATGAGTGGCTTTATGGGAAGATGTGGAGGATATTTAGGAGTTATAATTTGAGGCTTGAGCTCTTGCTCCCTATTTATCTGTGTTTGTCTTTACAACCAAAGTTGAAGCATTAGAACTGAGGTTTTGAATATTTTATATCTTGAATCCAGAATAAAAACATTTATAAATATTCTGCATTTTTATTTGATGGCCTTAACTGTTTTTTATTTGGATATTAACCTCATGTAACTTCTCTTATCTCTGTACTTTGCTCTTCTGATTGTGTTTTTATATTCTAGATAATGTGCAGCTTTGATTCCTAAGTCAGATTCCTCTATTTTAACTTGGGTTCTTTCCAGTCAAAATAATTTAAATCAGCATAGATAAGATGGTCATTTATTTCAATCAAGTTTTCTGTTGAGACTTCTTCATATACTTCTTAAGGGATGCTACATATCTTACTACTAAATAATATAATTTTTCAGTTAATTGGTGTATTTGTTTATTTATACTGTTTTCTTTACAAATAGACCTTCCATTTCCTTGTACCCTGTATCCATTGTTCATGTTTTTTACTTGTAGAGAACATGTCTTAAAAGTATTCCTGTATTTTAAAAAGCCAGAATCCATGTTTTTGAAATTATCGGAACACAAATGTCCTAATGGGTTTTTTTCACTGTGCTACTATTATCCAGTGTTGCTTCCTTTTGCTTTGCTGCAGCCCCATTCTCAGGAAAAGGTAGCAAAGAAAAATAAAATCCCTAGACTAATATATAGAAATAAAGTTGAACAGCTACTTGGCATGGTTAGTGCAGTTACTTTTCATCAGTGAAAATAAAATACCTAGTTAAATAATTCAGATCTGGAATATGATTTGATTCTTTTTTTATACTAAAAATAATATACCTGGTAGATCAGAGCTTTCCAAACTGTGTGTGGCGACACAAAAGTGTGTCGCCACACACAGCGTGGTGTGTCAGCACACCACCTGGAAGCGGCGGCGCGCGCCCCTGTGCCGCCGCCGTGCGCGCACCGCCGCACGCCCCCTCGTGCCGTCGCCGTGCGCACGCGCCGCCGCTGGTGTGTCGCCAGCGGCAGCACTTTGGAAAGCCCTGTGGTAGGTGCTTAAGTTCAGTTAACAGATTAAATGTAGGGATTACATACAGTATTTATATCTGTATTACATACATATGTACCCATCATGCTATTCCCTTTTGGATTAAGCACGGTTATGTACAGTGTGAGAAAAAGAGTAAGGAATAGTAAACTACAGAAATTAAAGAGATAAAGAAGAGAAACATAGCTCAAACTAGTTTAAATTAAGGCCACTTATTATACCTCTTCAAACCTTTCTATCCTTGCAAACCATCCTTATTTCAATCATGTTCATACACTACTTTTTTTTAATTTTTTCACCTTTCTCTTTTTGAGGATTTCAGCAATTCCAACTTACTCATGTTTGCCTTTCCTTTTAACCCATTCATTCTTTATATATTTGTTTTGTGACTCTATGTTAATTCATTCTTTCCATATATCTAAATTACCTAAGTGTACTTCTTTCATATTGGTCAGTCATTTGTATATTTAGTCCACTTTAATTTCTCACCAATTTGTTGACCCTGTCTCTTCATGTTTTACCACTCATATTTTAACACATTCCCATTGCATTCAAGTTATTTTTATGCTTCTCTTGACCTATTAACTCTAATATCTCTAATTCAGAGACTACCTTGCAAACTACCATACTGTTGTTTATAGCTCACTAATTAGGAGTACAGTATACCACATGTATACTGAGAGACAGGATACTTAGAATTTGGAAGAACTCTGAATCTAAGAAGAAATTTATTAGAAATCATTTGTTAGAGATGATTATGAGCCCTACTGGGTTCTGAAGCAGGGATTAGTCAGACTTGCTCCCATTTGCTACTGTGTCATCTGAGCTACGGACTCACTTCTTTTTCTGGTTGTTTTGAGAGGATAGCACAAACATACCCTGGACAGAGGTATCCATAAATGTTATTAATGCCTGCACACAGGAGAAGTAGCAACACACTTAAGAATTCTGATGTCCTTGGCATATGAATGAAATCTCACAGCTTTATACAGTACACAGCTACAGAGTGTTTTCCAGACAAAGTAAGTATATCCTGTTTATATGTAAGCCATTATATCTCCTAAATACTCCTAAACTAGGTAAGCTTTCAATGTCCTTAGAGAACGTTAGGGGAAGTAGAGCTCCTGTGCATACAAGGCACTTCATATAATATCACCACCACCCACATTCTTGGGTTGCCCAATCAAGGTACTACCAAGGAGAGTACAACACCCCCACCAACACAGCCAGGGTATATAAACAGAGAGCAAGTTCCACTTCCTTTTCGCACTGAAGATGTTGCCTAGCCTGGCAATGAAACGTCTGCAAGAAAACAACAAGGCTCAGAGTTCACAGTTCACAAGGACTCCACAGTTCAACCCTGAGCTACAAATATTCTCTTCGCTTAGTAGTATTTCAGGCCATGGACGACAACACAAAAGAAGTTGAGTGCTTTTCACAAAGCATTTAAAAACTGCATTACCTTTTGTAAGACATCTAAAGCTGTAAGAACTGCTTCTTGCAAACTTGTTAGAACTGCCTCAGTATATGATGGTAAGATGAAAGGAGATGCATCTGAACTGATTGGAACAGAGATTGCACCATGTAGAATGACACCTAGTTTTTGGAGATCATCCATACTGAAACCTGTTTTGATGTGTTGATAAAGGGCTGGAAATATCTGTATTAAAGCTGTAAGAAAAGGCTGGCTGGGAATAAAAGTCATTTTATCAAAAGAAAGTGGAGGCTTTGTACTTTCTGAACCAATTCTAAACCAACTGTTCCATGCAGCCCACCAAAGATCCAAGTCTTCGATTTCATCTGTTATTACAGGAGGTTCAGTTGCACTGTATTTTCCAATCCTTTCTCCTATAGAATCAGTTCTCATAAAAGATCTTCCAAGGCCAGTGGCAGTCACTGATCCTATGAGGACAGGCACAGGAACATTAATAGCAGGGGGTGTATCAGGTTTTTCAGTTTCTCTAACAGGAGACACAATTTGTAAGATTTCCTGAAAGCTTTTCAAAGCAGCCAAAGAAACCTCATTGTTTTTGCTGAGTGCAGCTGACTGAATGTGATCAAGAAGAACATCCCAAGCTTCAGAAAAATCTCCTATGGGGAAAAAGAAAGATCAATAAGATATGCTTCATTACTATGATATATACTAAAAAAATAGCTTACTGGTAAGAGAAATTAAAGGATTGGTATGTTATACAGTATACGAAGTAAGATACATTATGCTACTATCCAAGGACGTGAGATTTCACCAGCCTCTCTACCTCCCTAGGCACCATCCAAAATCTACTGCCCAACCCACTGTTAAACAATACTGTGCAAATTCAATTTAAGAGACCATTTCAGGAGAACAAGTTCTCTGTTAAAGCAGAATGTCAATTAAAGCTGAATTTACATCATTTGTGTCAACTCACATCATTTGTATCATTACATAATCATGTATGTGATACAAATATACAGGTATTTATATTTTAACAACCGCTTGTTCAGTGACCGTTTGAACTTATGACAGTGCTGAACGAGTGGTACTTATGACCAGTCCTTGTACTTATTATTGTGATCCGGGCACTCGGCGACCAGCTCACAATGACAACATCACAGCATCCCGCAGTCATGTGATTGCCATTTGCTACCTTCACTGCCGGCTTCTGACAAGCAAAGTCAATGGAGAGGCTGGCAGGAGGTCGCTTAACAGCAGCATGGGAATCACTTAACAATGGTAAATGGAAGTGCCAGAACTGCTGTCGCTAAGTGGCATGGTCATATGACATTGCACTTAATGACCGAGTCCCTGAGCAATGGAAATTCCAGGCCCAATTACCATTGTTAAGTGAGGATTACCTGTACACAAATGACATACTTCATGCCATTTCCATAGCTATATAATTACAAAAATGACAAAACAGGTATCATTTGAACTACTTCAGAAACAGCGAACCCTGGTATTTTGGGGTGCTATCTTGATAGTAACTTTTTCTGTTGCATCTGAAATCCATGAAACTGAGAACCATTAACAGTAAACTGAGGGTTTAACTGTTTATGTTTGCCATACAAGCAGGAGAATACTTCTCAATTCAACACAGAATCAGCAAGAAAATCTTATGAGATACTGGAGTAAAGAAATTAACCAAATGTGCATTAAAAATAAGAATTGTAAGTAGAATCAATATGAAAATTTAAAATTCTTATATACATCTACAGAACCAAAATTTGTATATAAAAACCCTGTCTTCTTAAACATAAATAAGAATCCATTGTACCTAAGGACTGCAACAAGTATCGCCTTGTGTTGAATATTCTGGCTACTCCAGCCAATGTTAGTACCCATGTCTCAGCCCACTGTTTCTCTGCTGTATCTCGTGAATGGTGAATGAGAATGTTTCCACCACCAGACTCAATCTTCTCTTTATCAGCAGTTGTAGAAGATTCTCGCACTCTATCCAGCAAATGAAAGAGAACCTATAAAACATTTAAGAACTTTAAGCTAATATGTAATTATTACATAAAAACATTGGCAAATTCTTTTCTGTGATGAAGAATCCGTAATCACTATTTTATTTTACTTTACTTCAAGTCAGTGTTGACTCCTGGCAAGTGCCTGGACTTGTCCCTGAAGTTTTCTTGGCAAGATTTGCAGAAGGTGTTTGCCAATGCTTTCTTCCTACGGCTGAGAGAGAGTGACTGGTCCACCCAGTTGGCTTCGTGCTTAAGGTGCGAGTAGAACTCATGATCTCCTGGTTTCTAGCCTAGTGCCTTAACCACTACACCAAACTGGCTCTCATTTTAATTTTACCACAATAAATTTTAAGTTAGTTACTACCTTTCATACAGATTTAAGTGTTACAACAGAGCCAAGCTGCTTCTGAAATGGAGTAGAATTTTTAAACATTAATTATAATAAACAGTAGATGCTTATATGGTAATAAAGAATTAGAATCATATTATGCTACTTTCTGACTTCAATGAATTCTAAAAACACGTTCAATCAGAATATTGATTCTATTAATTAAAATAAACTGGGGATTCAAAGACCAAAATTGATTTAGATATTAGAAGAGTGAAAGTAAAATAGCCCATAGTGCTGTTCTTTCTGTGAGACTGAAATCATTTGTATACATCACCAAAACCATATTTAAGGTGCGCAACAGAACAAAGTGGGTGTGGGTTCTGAGGCTTTCTGGATAGAGACACTCCATCTTTAGCTCTGAATGGAGTTGTATCCCCACAGAGTTGGTGTGCAATTTTGGGGTTTTCTTGGACAAAGAGCAGATGGGAGCTGTGGCTAGGAAGGTCTTTCTACAAGTTCCCTTTGTGTACCAATTCTTCCCATTTCTGGCATGGGAGGCTTACTCATAGTAACTCATACCTTTGTCATCTCCCATCTTGTTTACTGTAATGTCCTCTACATGGGTCTGCCCTTGAAGAGCATTTGGAAGCTGTAACTTGTCCAGAATGCAGCAGCATGGGCAGTCTGGGGCATTTCATGATAAGCTAATATAACACCACTGCTTCAGGAGCTGCTGTGGCTTCTAGTGAGCTTCCAGGTATAATTCAAAGCCCTATTATCATCTGCAAAGCCCTAAATGGCACATAGCCATGTTATCTGCCAGAACGCCCCATTAGAACTGAAAAGATGGGCATGCTCTGGGTCCCTTCTATTAAGCAATGTCATCTTGTGGGAACCAGGAGTTGTGCCTTCCCTGTCGCCATGCCTGCCCTGTGAAACAGCCCCCCCCTCCCCAGATCTGGATGGCCCCAACCCTTTTGGGGTACTTGTAAGGCATTAAAGACCTGGTTGTTCCCTTAGGCATTTGGGCTGGGACATTAGGTGAACTCTGTTCGTTGATTTGGTCACTGTTTTCTTATTGATTGTAAAATGGAACAATTTCTAGACTTCTTGCATGTGTTCTATTGATTGTTTATAGCTGTTATTTTATTAATTAATTGTGTAGTGTTGTTGTTCTTGGTTCTAATTGGTCCAAAATTTCTATTTGCCACCCAGGAGCACTGTTCTGAGTGTACTGACAGTGAAGGAAATAAATGGTAAGGTGAACAGATTATACACAAATTAGAAACGAGCTCTCTTTGTTCAATTTGCTCTGTCAAATTCCTAGAGGAAGAAGAACATCAGAAATAAATATGTATAGTCAAATACAAGGCTGTTCTTTTCCTAAATCAACCGTTATTTTTTCATAATAAGGTAAGCAGGAAGATGACATAAGTAATCAGTTAATTAAAAGTGCTCGTTTGCATGTAAATTTTGTCTTCTATTGAGAACAGAGTGTGGCTAAAGATCAGTAAAATTTCAAAGCACTCTGGTTGTTTGGTTTAAGGGAAGTTTTCATCTTTGAGGGCAACAGATTATACTGCTGTAGCACAAAGTATAAACCAAGTTTCTTTTCATGAACGGAAATACAGGTAGTTCTTGTTTACCGACTGCCTCGGATACTGACTGTTCACAAATATGACAGTAATAAACAGTAATAAAAAATTCATTTTACAACCAATGCATGCATTTAAGACAACAAAAGCCTTCAGTGTGATTAAGGTCTGGTCAGTTTCAGGCAGCAGCTGCAGCTGGCCAGAGAGTTCTAATCGACTAATTAGGGTCACAGAGCTGAGCTTGTTAACTTGTGGTTAGCACTTTTTAGAGATGCAATGCGCTGTGGAGAAAAGCAGCTCAGGAAGAGATAGCTTGTTCAAGCAATCTCTCCACCTTGCAAGGGGCAAAAAAAAAAGGGGTCAGACACAGGTCACTGTATGAAAGAACTTTATCTGAATAAGACAGCAGCAACCAGCGATCTTCAGTCTCTCTCTCTCTGTGTATCACATGGTTCACTTAGTGACATGCTGCTTAGCGACCATTTCGCTGGAACCAATTGCAGTCACTAAATGAGGACTACCTGTATACTGTTGGTTGGTTTCCACAGGCAGTATTTAATTGCAATCCAATATACTAATTTGATGATGAGCAAGAAGCAGTCCACATAGTTGGAGCTTTCTTTGACATTTCCAAGCAAAAGCTTCAATTTTCAAGAAGCAAGTTGCTATCATTTTTAAAGCAGGTTGCCTTTTCGACTGTATGTCTCAGTCTTCTAATTCTAGAAACTGTATTTTTGGTCTTTTAACTGTTGATAGAAATAACTGATCTCACTTTTTTGCAACTTATACCCACAGCCGTTTTTCATATATAGAAGAGAGACCTTCTGGAATGTTAAAGCACTCCTCTCAAAAATTACAGTTTCTATCTTAACTGGGATGCAAAAAGAGAAGTACATAATAAATACTGCTGAAAGAAAAGCAAAGTCACACACTCAGTGTCTTTACTTCTAAATATGTAATCTATAAGACAAATCACTAAAAAAACTCATGTTGCAAATGCAGACAAAAGTGATTTACAGGCCTGGAAAGACTGGTGACGAAAAAAGTGCAAGACCGAAATTGCCACTTGAAAATCTAATAAAAAAGGGTAATTTTGTCTTGTATTAAGTTATATTTAATACAGAACTGGGATCAAGCATATTGTAACAATAATATTATTATATATAAGCTTCAGTACCTTCCATATAACTGTATGCCATGTTGAATGTTGAAGTAAAGTTCCATGAGCACCAATTGTAGAGAATAAGGTCTGCCCAGCACTCTTTCTAACTGCAGGGCGCGGATCTACACAGAGTTCACCGAGCTTGGCATACAGACACAGCCAGAGGCAATCGAATGGTGGTGCCGGATGGAAGGGACGGTTCAATGTTACCCCCTTTTCTTCTGCTTGCTTCTGTAACACTGATTCTTCCTTGTTTAACTCCTTTTCAATAATTTCACCTCTTTGGAAGAAATAGTCTGAAATATTCCACTACAAAACAAAAAATGCTTCTTTGTAAATGATTTCTGAACACAAAGAAGTGTGGCAATCCTGCATTGGAAATGTAAAAAAAAACAATGAAAATGCACAATATATATTTTATAAGTTATAAACTAATTGTTCCGAAAATTTAGCTATGTTTTAAAAAGGTAATGGTTCCCCCCGCACATTTGTGCAGTCGTGTCCGACTCTAGGGGCCGGTGCTCATATCCGTTTGTTAGCCGAAGAGCCAGCGTTGTCCGAAGACGCTTCCACGGTCATGTGGCCAGCATGACGCGCGCGGAACGCTGTTACCTACCCACCGAAGTGGTACCTATTCACCTACTTGCATTTGCATGCTTTCTAATTGCTAGGTTGGCAAGAGCTGGAGCTAGTGCGGGAGCTCACTCTGCACACAGGGCTAGGGATTCGAACCTCCGAACTTGCGATCTTCCAATCGACAAGCCTGGCGTCTTACCCGCTGAGCCACCACACCCCACTATGTTTTAGCTTGGTATTATTTTTAGGCACTAGTTATGATAGATTGATGCATGTAGGCATTTTGAGGAACTATTGTTAGATAACTTCCGTTGATTGTTAGTTTGAATACTTAAAAATATTGTAGAACATTTTGGTATTTTCTTTTTTTAATAAAAACCAGTAAGATGAAAAAGTCTTTTAGCCATATTTCCCATAAAAATGGAGCACATTCAGATTTAGAAGTGAACTATTTTCTTTAAAAAGCAATCATTAAGGCACTTACATACATATTTTAAATGAACTAGCTACGATTTTAATGAGGTTGCTGATGTTACACAATAAGTCATACTTCGTATAATAAAAATGCTTAAAATACATATTGGCAGTTGTGTCTGCTGTTTTATACAAAACATCATATTTTACACATGATAATAGTAAACATCCACCACCTGTCTGTCAGTTTGTCGTACTGTGGTGGCTTGCATGTTGCTATGATGCTGGAAGCTATGCCACCGGTAGTTCTACTACCAGAAGGGTCACCCATGGTGGACAGGTTCCAGCGGAGTTTCCAGACAAAGAACAGACTAGGGAGTAAGGCCTGGCAATCTACTCCCGAAAACGTGCCAATGAAAACCCTATGGACTACAACAACATTTTGTGATATAGTGCTGGAAGATGAGCCCCTCAGGTCAGAAGGCACTGAATATGCTACTGAGGAAGAGCTGCCTTCTCAAAGTAGAGCTGACCTTTGTGACGCGGATGGAGTAAAGCCTTCGGGACCTTCATTTGCTGATGTGGCATGACTCAAAATGAGAAGTAACAGCCAGAAACATCCATTAAAAATTGGGACATGGAATGTACGAAGTATGAACCAAGGAAAACTGGAGGTTGTTAAGAGTGAAATGGAACGCCTAAAGATTGACATCTTAGGCCACAGCTTTCCAAACTGTGTGTCGTGACACTTTAGTGTGTCGCAACACACAGTCTGGTGTGTCGCCACACAAACCCAGACCTTCAACGCGATGGATTGACCCAATTACTGCAACAATGGATGCAAACATTGGAACAGTCAGGAAATTGGCGCAAGACCATTTAGCATTTTGTTCTATTATATATAGCAGAGCTTTCCAAACTGTGTGTCGGGACACGTTAGTGTGTCGGCTGCAGTGTCTGGGTGTGTCACGACTGCTGCTGCCTCTGAGCCCTGCCAGGATTCCACGCAGGTCCTAGTGCCTGCCTGGTGCCTTGCTGCCTCCAAACCTGCTGTGATTCCATGCAGGTCCTAGTGCCTGCCTTGTGCCCTGCTGTAAGAGTGTGTCATGAAATTGTGCCCTGCTGTAAGAGTGTGTCGCGAAATGATGCATGTCTAAAAAGTGTGTCACCAACATGAAAAGTTTGGAAAGCTCTGATATATAGGGTCGCTATGAGTCGTAAACGACTCGACGGCAACTAATAACAACAATAGTAAACATAATACCTTTAACCTTATCTTTTGTTCAATGAGTTTTATTTCAATAGATATAGGTATGTCTACTTGGATGCCCTATTATATTAAGTGGTATAACCTGGATAAAGTAAAGCTTGCTTAAAACAATAATCCCTAATATTAAGCTCATGTTTACTATGAGAGTATATTATATCATTGTAGCACTAACAATGGATATGTTGTTGAGTTTCAAATTATCTCTCTATTGTTTGATCTAAAATGTGGTCTCTATCTCTGTTGCTAGGTTCTGTACTCTCACCATATTAATATGCCAGTGGTTGTTTAAAGAATGGTAGCTGTACTATTACATTCAAGTTTTTCTTTTAACCTTGTGCTGTGTAATGTTGTAACTTTTAGACTGGCTGACTGCTGACCATAACATTTATTTACAAAATGCTTTTCATAATCCCATATTTTTTAAGAAGCAATCTCTAACATAGTTTAATAGGGTTTATTTATGGGAAAGTGAGCACAGAATGTCAATTTAAACCTTCACATAAAAACCTTCATCTTTAGGGAGTAAAAATAACAGAATAAATGAAAGACTCACCAAAAGACCAATTGATGTTAAGCTGATGTTTAGTTCTTGGTTGTGAAGCCCAAAACTTCCAGCGACATCTACCACAATCTGTAGGCAAGTACATGGCATTGTTGGCAAAAAGTCAGTCACAACCAACTGGAGACACTGGAATGCAGTCCGTATTAGAGACTCTCTATTAACAAAATCAATAATTATTTCTAAATAGGAATTATGATAATATTAAACACAGCTCTATGTATCTACATAGCTATATGTCTCGCAACTTGCATATTTATAAAAACGTTATATGGAAAAACTAGCAGATACATATAATTTGGGGCTGCAAATGAATGGCTCTTACATGAAAATATTTTCATGTTCTTTGAATGTAAAATACCTTTTCTAGATCAGGCATAAAATTCATTTTACACTTTTTACTATGAATTAGCTCAAATGTTATTTAATAATTCAGCACATTTTTTTTAAAATTAGCACACATATGTTTATTTCAAAGTTATCAAGACATGGAAAAGGGAGACATCTATGACATTATGACGTATGCATCTTAAGAAAACTGAAGCCCTGAATGGCATGGGCCAGGTTATTTGTGGGACTGCCTCTTCCTAATTACTGGGATAGGGGTGAGGTTGGAGGCTGGGGATTGTATTTGTGAGTGCATTGGAGAATATTGGCTGGGGCATCAGGTTGGTTTTTATTATTGTGGGTAGCCACCCAGAAGTGTGGCAGATGATGGGCAGCCATATAAGTATTTTAAACAAATACATAAATGGCTGTTGTGGGTCTTCCGGGCTGTGTGGCCGTGTTCTGGAAGTTGTGGTTCCTAACGTTTCGCCAGCATCTGTGGCCAGCATCTTCAGAGGGCAGGAGCACAGATAGAAGCAAAATCTCTGTGCCCAGGTAGAGTGGCAATGTTCTATTTATAGAGCTAAATTATAGGAGATTAGGTGGGGTTTTTTGTTGTGTTGAAATGTTAACGAGTGGCTGATGAGCGTGATTAGCATGTTCATTGTGAGAAGTATTCCCATGACCTGGTGGTTGGACTGAGTTCGTTGACCTTTTGCAGGCTGTGTTTTTCAGGACTGGTAGCCAGGTTTTGCTAATTTTTAAACTTTCTTCTTTTTTATTGTAACTGTGCTGGTGTTTGTGAATTTCAATGGCTTCTCTGTATAATCTGGTGTAGTGGCTTTTGGTGTTGTCCAGTATTTCTGTGTTTTCAAATAGGATTTTGTGTCCCGTTTGCTTGAGAGCATGTTCAGCTACTGAAGATTTTTCCGGTTGCTGTAGTCTGCAGTGTCTTTCGTGTTCTTTTATCCTGGTGTGAATGCTTCGTTTTGTGGTTCCGATGTAGGCAGATGCTGGCGAAACGTTAGGAACCACAACTTCCAGAACACGGCCACACAGCCCGGAAGACCCACAACAGCCATCGAACTCTGGCCGTGAAAGCCTTCGACAATACATTAAATAAATAAATAAATAAATAAATAAATAAATAAATAAATAAATAAATAAATAAATAAATAAATAAATAAAATGAACTTACCCTTGATCACTTCTAATTGCTCCCATTACTCCAAGTACCAAGGGCCATCCAGGCCCTAGACTGTCCCCTTGACTTTGCAAAATCTGTAAAACACATTCCAACTGCTTGAGCCTAATATCAGGGTGACTGATATTTGACAGCTCTTTCAGTGGGTTTAGTAACAGCAGCTGAAGCCTCTGGAAGAAAAGAAATGCAAATATTATTCTTATAAATAAAGAAAATAGCTGGAAATTATAAGAAGATAGTTAGTATCATCAGTTGCGTACATCTTCTGTTGCTTACTAACATAACATTAGAAACAACATAAAATGCTTGAGTTCTTGTCTCATGAGTGATCAACACCGAATTCTCCACCATCATAATTTTGTGATTAAGCCTCCTGCCAGTAGTGCCACGCTTGGAAACACTAGTATAAATAAACAAATGCAAACATACCACTTTTATTTCTAAGTGTACAGGAAAGATGCTATTTGGGTTTCATAGGCCTCTGGGATTGAAAATGGAATAAACAGATAAGTGGGGAAAAGCTACTTACCATAGCTAATGACTAGACCAGGGTTTTCCAAAGTGCCGCCGCTGGCGACACACCAGTGGCGGCGGTGGGGGGGGGAGCGCGCACGGCGGCGGCGCGGGGGGGCGTGCGGTGGCGCGCGTGGGCGTGCGGTGGCGCGCGCGTGCACAGTGGCGGCGCGGGGGTGTGTGCGGTGGCGCGTGTGTGCACGGCGGCGGCGGCAGCCTCCGCTAAAACGCGGAAACACTGATACCGCGCCGCCGCCGCCGTGCACGTGTGCGCCGCCGCTTCCGGGTGGTGTGGCGACACACCACGCTGTGTGTGGCGACACACTTTTGTGTCGCGACACACAGTTTGGAAAGCTCTGGACTAGACTGATCTACACCCAATGTTATTGACTATTCTATAACTGACAATTTATATTTAAGGAAGACTTGATCATATATGAATAGCAATGGATTGACTTCATACCACTAAATTATGGAGACTATAACTTATTGCTTTAGGAAATTTTAACCCACCCACCCCATATAATATGAACAAGTAGGCCACATCTTCTAACCTATCTGGTAGCAATATAATCATCCAGCAAACACAAACATTGTGTTTGGTGCCATAATATATTGTAGGTGCCATAACTTGCTTACAATGCACTTTTATCCAATTTGGGCTGCAATCCTGTGTCAACTAAATGGAAAAGACATTTATAGGGCTTATTTCTCAGTGCACCATTATTCAGTCCAATAAGCAGATGGTTTCCTAGGAAACCCATTGATTAGCAGAACAATATTATCACCAAATAACATGGCATTGAAATTTTAGCTCTACTGCTACTTATAACTAAATATGAACAAAATTTTTGAAAATAACTTCTGCTTCTTACTCAACATCATTATCAATTATGCTACTGATTATTTTCTAGCATGCTAATTTACCTGGTTCTGAGAGAGTGAAGGGTCATGATTAAATGTCAGCCCTGCTTTGATGAGAGAAGTTAATGCTTCCGCTCCCCATTCCCTCATCCGTGAGTTTGGATGTTGGCAGACCTACAGTCAGAATGCACATAAATAAATATTCAGCATTGTAAATGGGCATTTTGTCTATAAAATCATAGAAAGAATATTAATAACTATACTGATAATTATAAGCCAATCTGTTACCTATATGTAAGCATAGCAGTTGTCGCATTACCAGCAAGCAAAATGCTTTGCATTATTTATTTTCAAAAACTAAATTAAATAAGAACTTCAAGTTAAGGGCATATTTATCAGCATATTTATCATTTATTTATAAAGGTAATAATACCTTTATGTATTTCATATTTTAGTATATTCTCTACCCAATTCTGATGACTCACATGGTTGCAGATTTATGTATTGTGTAAGTTCATCCTACCTTATAAAATGCTCATTCTGCATATATTAAAATTCATCTCTTTGAAATCTCTGTTTGGTTTTATCTATTATTTTCCAACATCAAAATGTGATAATTCTACATTAGAAAAAGATCAGATAGTAAATAAGTAAAACATACTTGCAAGGCATGCTTACCTTCTGAATTAAAAAAAAATAGGAAGCAATAAAGGAAAAGGGAAATAAATGAAAGATGTGAAAACTAAGGCAATTCAGCAATAAATATTAGCATAACAAAACTGAGCTTTATATCATTCTAGATATGATGCATAATGTTTCCATAAGTGACTGTAATGTAATGACTGAAATGTCAGCCTAGACTGGAAATACCTGGGTTGAAATATTGGCTCAGCCATGATGCAATGAACTGTCATAGCTGCCAAGTCTAACCTATTTCCCAGGTTTGTTCTAAAAATGAAATTGAGGAAGATAATAAAATAGACAGCATATAAATACTAAATAACAATAAACAATATTGGTGTAGCTTCATAGTTTAAGATATTGAACTGACCTATTTTTCATACTAAATACTACCACTCCCCCCTTCCTGAGCTTGCCAGCCTGGAAGTAAATCATTTTGATGATATAACAATCCGAAAAAAAAATGTAATGTAATTCTTCTATTAATTTTCTGTGAAGAGAAAAATGCATAGTAGAAATGAAAAAATGCTACGATGGGGTGGGGAACCTCTCCATATTCTGATGTTACAAATCTATTACTGCTATTATTTTCAGCAACATTGGAGGACTACCTGGGTTCCCACCTCTGCTAAACAGAATCACTGTGTTTCTGATCTACATGAATTTGTAGATTTTCAAGCATTAATATCTAATATCCTACATTCAGCACCCTAAATCCTAGTAGTATTTCCAGCTATAGAACTTTTGGAATAAGAAAGGAAATGTTATGAATAAATAAGTCAGCAAGAGATTTATACTAAATTTAAAATTGAAATCTCCAGAAATACTTTATTTACAATTAGGACTTGAAGCTTTGTGAATTTTCACATACAGTTTTTCCTTTCTCAACTGATCTAATACATTTGATAGAATAATTCCTTCCATTTTAGTAAGTGGAAGCCAAGATGTTTTTAAATGACAGGGACAGGGATAATCAAAAGATGTTTGTAACAATAATTTGGAATCTGAGACTAATGTAGTTGGTCACTGAAAATATCTTGGGGCTCTGCAAACCCTTTGAAAGGTGTGTATTGCAACATGGAGAAATAGGTACAAAGCAGCCCTCTTTGAATCAATTAAGCAGCTGCACATTTTTCCAGGGTAACACAGCTGCTTTTGAAGCTGGTTTTGGTTGTATCTGCAGGGGTATGTATGCTCATGCATAAGCACTTCTCTTTGGTAGGAAAAAAGCACACCTGTTTTGAAAGATTAGTACCCCTTAAACAAATTTATTAGAAACATAAAGTTTCCAATATAGAATTTCCAATGTAAAACAAAACAATTCAGCTTCAGCAATTGTTCTGAAATAAGAAGCATAGTCAACATATACATACAAACACACACACACACACACACACAAGCTTTTTGTAGGTAGCTAAAAACATTACATTGTACATAATCCCAGAATACCTATATGTACTGTTTTTCAGCTAAGGTAGCATTGTAATTTTAATTTACAATATAGTATTTTGGCCAGCATTACCCTGATCTAAACCATTTAAGGTATTAAAATCCAATTGATAATCATGTTATTTCCTACCACATAATTGTGAAATTTATGGCACATTATTAAGTGTTTTATGTGGGAAGGGATTTGGGATTATGAATAAATGCACATATTAACAAGCTATTTAATATACCAATATTAAAAAAAAACCTGGTTAGTATTTGGATGGGAGACCACAGGAAACCCCAGGTCTTTAGGCTAGACTAGGAAGTTGGAAAAAACATCCCATTTGTTTTGTTCCTTATTAAAAATAATAATAATAATAATTGTTCCATATTGCTGTCAAGAAAACTACATGGATATGTCCATTTATCCATGTAATCAGAAATTGATCTTGGGTCAAGGAATCTTTATTATTTTATATTCTAGTATACATCTGTATGCTTTATTTATTTACAAGTTACGACTATATAAGAAAAGGTGTATTCTCTGAAACAATTATGGTGTTCATGTTGGAAAAAATGTGACTTTTTTCTCATGTTGATACTTTCCAATCCACACAGGTACAGAATTCACAGTACACATTAAGCAGGGAGTTGGACTCAATAGCCTAAATGGCCCTTCTCATTTTGTGACTCTATGGTTAATAAAGAACAAAACAGTATAGAAAGAGAAAAGCAACTAATATTAAACAACATAATGTAACTTGCTTTCTAGATATTCTTATGCCTTCAAGTCTTAGAGAGAAAAATAGCAAGATTTTTCAAACATAAACATTGATAGATTATTTATAAAATGATTTGTTACCTCTAAAAGATGACCAGTCAGTGGTCTCCACAGAATTTCAATCCTATGCATGTTAACCAGTCCTGTTTCTAACAATTTAGCAACAGCAAACAATGATGGTTCCTAAACGCAAATGGTATTTAAAAATAAGTGATTTCACTCACCAACTCATGCATCAAGAGTCAATTACTGAAGAATAGTGATGTAAAATGATAAGTTTGAGGATTGTTGCCATAGCAGCTTAATCTTTATTTGTGGATTACAATCCTTTACACAATATGATAACATTGTATGTCAATTTTCCATATGAAGATTGAGTATGTGTTTGGTAGAATACAGAGGTTGGGTCTGTTTCACACTTCCTTTTAAAATGCCCACTGCACACACACTGGTGATCAGAGCTAATACACCTACTCTTTAGTCTGATAAACTCCACTCATGATGAGATTGAGGTATTCTTATTAAATGACCAATACCCATATAATTTGAAGGCAGTATATAAGGACCACATGGCAGGTTTATAAGAGTTAATTTATATAAATTATTGATATATTTATATAAAATTATCAAGTATATAATTTAATGCTTATAATTTATTTATATAATTTATATATAAACTTAACTGAATTAATCTGGTTGATTTATATAATAGAATTAAATATATCATACCTTATTATTTCCATAGGCCATATCCATGGCTTCCAGAGACAACGAACAAAGTGCGTTTATTAAATGATGTAATGAAACATCATCCAGATACCTGTGGGGAAGGGGGGGGAGAGAAATCAACTATTAAAACTATTTCAAATATGAATAAGAAAAAAAAATCTCAAAGTGGGACTGCTTGCAACAGTGAAAAGTGGCTAAAATTATAAAAGAAAAGAGATACAATAGATAGACAGACAGACAGACAGATAGAGCTATATATTTAAAAATCAGGTTTGCAAAGTAATTTTCTTACTGTGAACTTTCAAACAGTCTCGAAAGAATGTTGGAGATGACTGGCAGATCAGTCATAACAGCTGTAGTTAGAACCTAAAAGAAATCATTGCAAAGTTTAGTAAATGTATAATAAAAATATATGGTATGATCACTGTACTATTCAATAAATATATGTATATATATCTATCTTACTGTGCTAGGTCCTTCTACAGCTCTTCCAGGCTTTAAAGCACCTCCAATGCCTGGTTTCAAACCAAGAATCCATACAAGATGCTAAAATGCAAAGAAACATTTTAAAATTTGAAATATCTTTCTAAAATATTTACTTTAAAAATTTAAGTATGTTCTTCTGTGACAAAGTGCCAGAAGTTCATATCTCAATTTAAAAGCTTAGGCAAAAATAGCAAAAGATCATTCTAGCCCTGTATTCAGGGTTATAGAAAGGTGTAGAAAGGTAGTTAGAACATTTGGCTACATGCATGGTGGGGTGACCAAGTATGGGTATCCAAAGCTAGGGTAACTGCCATACTTCTAACAATAAAAGTCTGACAAATTGAGTAGAGCTGATTTTTATCATAGGAGAAATTTCATTGCTCAACCACTGAAAGCGATACATCCATTTTTATGAGAAGTTTAAAGAAGGTGTAAGTCAAAGCAAAAAATCACTTAAAATTCACCTGGAGTGTAGCTAAGACAAGTTGCCATGATGTACCAAGGACAGCTCCATGACAATGCGCCAAGCTAAGTAATGTCCTCATGCACTGTATATTCTTAGATGTAAGCTAAAAGAATATTTTTAAACAGTTAGCATTTTTATAGTTATAAAACTGTTTCAATAATATTAATGGAAAATGCAATCACTCAAAAAAAAATCAGCAATTTATTCTTACATTTTTCTTTAACTTAAGCTTGTGTGTACAGTAAGTGATATTTTATACTGGATTTCAGTGACAACATCTGACATAATCCTTAAATCAGTATGGCAGAGGGAAGTCTGTTGAAGAGAAGCATGCAAAAATCTACTGATTTTTTAATTTCTTCTTTAATGAACAGTAGATTTCCTATACCCTCAAAATTTATTGATAAGGCACAAAATGCATAAAATTTAAAATCTATTACCATTTTTGTTAAAAAAGTAGCCCTTCTACTTTGAAACATATGCAAAGCAATGTATTAACATAGCTTTATTGACATAAAAGATGATAAGCTTCTGGTTCTGAACAAATATTGAGTCACTGAATTTACACAGAAAAAGTATAATCTACACTGCACTTCTCTTGAGGGTCAGATATAATTGCAGCATAAGACTTATCTTTGGAAACACTTTATCTTTGAAAGAGCTTTTCAACTGATTAATATATTTGTAAGGATACTTGAATGTTCTTTCTGAATCAAATCAGAAACTATCTAATCCCTTCCTTATTCTGTGTGATACAGTGGCTGACCAGATGCTCTGAGAAGCCTACAGACAGAACATGAGTTTGAAACATTTACCACTAGTGTTCTCATGCAATTAGTATTTGAAACATATTATACAGAACCTTAAATAAAAATATTTTAATTTCAGTGGAATCAGTCCTTCCAAGTTAGAACTAATTTATATTCACAACTGATAAATCAGTAGCCATACAATCGAAAACTAGCAGCAAAACTCACTGTGCATTGATTAAAAAGGTTAATTAATATTATTCCTTTAATAGTTTTTTTTTT
The DNA here is from genome assembly GCA_023362775.1 of Charina bottae. Lineage (NCBI taxonomy): Eukaryota > Metazoa > Chordata > Lepidosauria > Squamata > Charinaidae > Charina > Charina bottae. The sequence continues at coordinate 53,580,887 of JALMGJ010000006.1, forward strand.
AAAAATCAAAGATTTAGAAATAAATAACCAAACCCTTTCTAAATTTACTGCAAGGTGAAATGATATAATTTCTTATAAGTTTTGAGGGTCTCACTAGGTCAGAAATTCAATCCATAAATTCACAACTGCCACTGAGAATGAGATGACAGAAAGTGAAACATGAAAAATATAGCTCATGCAATACAGAAACAAAGCATGTTACCCAGAGTGGAAGCCATCAAGATAGAATAATAAACTACTTAATCAGTTAAAAGTACTGTAATAGAAAAATAAAAGAAAAAAGAAGCTCAAGATCTGGAGCAGCTGATAGGATACCAATATAAAGGGAGCAGACATAGCAATCTAGTCCACAAGGAATGGGTACCTTAAAGCTATTGTAAAGCTTTTATAAAGAATCCCTCTGCCAAGATAAGATTCCACCCAAAACCAAGAAAAAGCAAAAAGTAAAAAGGCAGTTACGTATCCTCAAGGATTTCTTAAAAGTATACTGAGAAACAGCATAATTGTTTTCATAGAAAAGAATGCACTTCATTTCAATTACCTACAAGGCTGCTGGCCAAATATTAGACAGATAAGAATAGTTATCTGTTTATAGGACTTCCTGCTTTTAGTCTCCAGGCAGGGATGAGCCAAATCAATAACCTACTGTGTCAATGAAGCACAAAGACCCGCACAGTGGCTCCCTAGTCCTCATCCAAAATGATGGCTGGCAGGGTACCTGAGTATGCAGGTGAGTAGGTGGGCTCCCCGTTCTCTGCATGCAGGAAACAGGAAGGAAAGGAAGGGAGGAGAGCTGGTGCAAATTTTGCTTCTGTTGGGTGGCTGTTCCTCTTAGCAGATTGGCGAAAAATGAAAACTGAGGGGGAAATACGGATGAGGAAGCTTGCAGAAAAATGGTAAAGAGGAAGAGCAGTTGACAGACACAAAGGAAGCCTAAATTCACAAGCCATGCTTATAATTTAGTTTTAAATCATTCCAAAATTAGATTACATTCTACAATAGCCATGCAACTGAAGCTAGGATGGTGCCATGAAGACAGAAGAAAGCTCAGGAAGCTTAACCCCCAGCTCCAAAGGTGTTCCCTGGCTACTTTATTTTCTCCTACACAGGTAAGTAGGTGTCGTTCAAGCAAAAGCTGTAAATGATGAATCTGAAAATGACTGCAGCTTACTTTGGCAGTAAGCACACTTTTTTTTATAACTAGATCATCATATGAAAATTGGGTTCACATAATGTATTAAACCACAATTTTATTAACCACAATTATTAAATAAACCATAATTGTCTCACTTCATGTACCATGGTTGGGATTAAACAATTTTACGGCTTAGTATCATGAATGAATCTAGATCAAATATGCTATGTAACTTTAGATAGGAGAGGTGTTAGGTGTTAAAATGTGATCTATGTTAGCAATTAAAATGTGATCAATCTATGCTGTTTCTCAGTGAACAAATCACTTAGAATATAGTTGTAATTAGTATCACCTTCTTCCCTTGATCTCATGGGCTTTTGATGTGATTTAATTTGTGCTTTTCTTTTCTATTCTTTTCACCATGCTATAGTAGATGTCCCATACTTTTTAAAGGGTAATATTTGTTCTGACAAACTATGATATCAGGCTAATGGGAAAAAAATCAGTTTGTGATAGCCAGATACAACAAATTTGAACAATCCAGAGTACAGATTTTTCAAGTATTGTGCCACTCTGTATATCTGTCTTGTCTGTCTGTCTGTCTATCAACCTATCTACACACTTCTGGATACAATTACATTTTGTACCAAAAAAAGAAAAGACTAAATAAACCATTAGCAACTAGCTTTAACAAGAAATAAGGAAGCTTTCTAGTTAATGAAAACATACATGGGTTTATTGAGTTTGGCATGGCTTGATTATGAGGGGGAAAATGAGAAAAAAGATATAGGAAATGAAACAGAAAAGGGATATTTACAAATTATATTTTACCATTACTGTTCCCTGTGGTTGAAGAGCCAGTGGTTGTCCCACTGCTACAACTTGCTGATGAGATTCACTTGATGGACTGATCATCTGAACATTTTGACCCTGGATGGAATATGCTAGAAAGCAAAACAGTCTTTAGATATGAACTTTCATATTATATTTTTAATTCAAATATACCCATATACATACATACAAATATATTTGTTAAACCTATTACTAATACTTACAATAAAAGTATTTTTAAGTATGTTTGTTGCTGATATGAACATTTTAATATATCTTTCACATTTAAAATTATGTTCTGCAACCAAACTAGCAATGCAAGCCTTGATAGGCACATGCAAGTTTCTAATTTCTGTGGACTATTAATAAAATTCAACCAATGAAGAAAAGACTGGTGGTCTTTCAGAATCTGCCCATATATGACTTTTTATATATTATATTATATTCACTTCTTACACTTCCACAGATCCACACGCTATTCTGGTAAGCACTTGTGGTCTAATATATATTAAGAAAAGCACGTTCTTCCAAAGTTGCAGTATTTTTGCATTCAGAGGATGTAAAATAAGACTAAACAACATCCTTACATTTACTGGAGAGAGCAGCAGTAGTAGTATTCAGTACTGTCAGGGCATAGTGAGGAGGCAAAGAACCTTTGCAAATAGCAGTAATAAAGGCATCTCTTGATGTTACAAGACTTAATTTTCCACACAATGCAGCCATAGTCAGCTCTGCTTTTAGAATATTTTCTGTGGCAGCTTCGTCGGTGCTGAAATAGTACAAAGATATAATTAGCATAATCCATACATATTAAAAGTAATTTTTATTAAAAAGTACTTGAGAAAGCATAAATATCCATATTATTCCATTGGAAATAAAATCCATAGGAGGAAAATATTTATATTAGAATTTACCAAGGTGTCATAAGACATGGCAGATAATTACTAGGATAATTTGGAAGACACAAAACAATAAAAAAAAAGCCTTTTAATAATATGAAATTATTAATATCCTTCAAATGAACATGCTTTGAAGACGTACATTTTGTGGAATCATTCTGGAAAATCATTTTGCATATTGTGTTACAATAAATAAAGTACAGTAAAGTATTATGTTACACTACAGTAACACAATCCTCACATTAGCCTTCTCCAATCTTGGTGCTCTCCAGATAGGAAGATCAACCTCCCAGAATTCTCAGAAGTAGCAATTCTAGCTAGGGAAATCTGGGAGTTGAGGGAAGTCCGTGCATATGGAGGTCTCTGCCTTATGCTATAATTTATGTATTTCAAACAACTGTTACAGTATCATCCATTTGGTATCAAAAATGACAAATCTCATGTGACCATATTTATTTATTTTAATGTTCAACAGACACAGCAAGAGTTTTCTCTACAAGAATAGAGGAGAAAAGCTTTTATTAGTCTACTAATCAGTTAAACTGCATCAATATACAATCCTTTATAGCTTTCTGGCCATAAACATACTTTCTCTATAATCTTGTCTCTTTTAGCCCTTGAGAAATGAGCTACTTAGCTGACATTAAATTTGTTATACAGACCCTTAACTTGCCTGTATGAAATGAAAACACAGTTTTCAAAAATGAAACTATTTTAAAAAGATTCAATACCTAGCATCCAGAAGTAAAGACAGTGCAGCAAGAAGACCACACCAGCATGCATTCACCATTTCTTCCCAAACAACTCTGTGATCTTAAAGAAAACAAGTTTACAATACTATTAAATAATATTTAGCAATTCAGTTATAGAAGACACATTTCTTGGTGATTTTTGTTTTCATTTGATATACAGGCGGTCCTCGTTTAACGACCACTCATTCAGTGACCATTCAAACTTACAATGGCACTGAATGAGTGGTAGTTATGACCGGTCCTCAGAGTTCCAGCTGTCGCAGCATCCCCGCAGTCATGTGATTGCGATTTCTGACATTCCCTGCCAGCTTCCCACAACCAAAGTCAACAGGGAAGCCGGCAGGAAGTCGCAAATCTCGTAAGGTCCTCGCTTAACGACCCACACGGTCCTCGCTTAATGATGGCAACTGGGACTGCTGGAACTTCTGTCACTAAGCGACGTGATCACATGATGTCACACTTTACAACTGTGTTGCTTTGCAATGGCAACTCTGGTCCCAATTGCCGTCGTAAACCAAGGACTATCTGTATTTTATTCATATAGTACAGCATAAGAGAATTTGTTGAAATAAAAATATTCACATGCAATTCCACAATAAATTTTCAATTTTCATATTTTTAATCTGCAGTCAACTGCTTTAGGGTAATACACTTCACCTATTGTCAGCCTTGTGAGGTAGTCCGGGCAAGAACCACACCCAGAAATACTGCTCTAACTTTACTGTAGGGCTACAGTAACAGAATCTTGCAAGTCTGATAGTACATCTCCCTCTCCTCGCCTTTACAGTCCAAGAAACTAGGGGGAGTCCCCTCTGAGATGTTTGCCATGCCCCCATTGCTTCTGCAGCTTAAACGGCCTATCTGACCGTTGTCTAGTCTGCGTCTCTTCCTCCTGTCTCCCAAGGTCAATCCCACATTCCATTACATCTATAGTTTGAACTTGCAATAAATAGTCTAAAATGTTGTCTTTAAATATGGCTACCAGAAGTTTGGTAACAGAAGGGGATTTTTCCAGTAAAATAATACAAACCAGATTATGGGCCAAACTGGATGGAATATTTCTGCAGCACCCTTAAGCTTCTCAATAAAAATCTAATTAAAGAACTAGTTTTGTCTTTTAAAAAAAAATATTCATAAAGGAAACATTTTTAAATCAACGAAGTGAAAGGATACATATAATTTCAATTGCAATGTGGAAACGTATAATATTTTGAACATTTTCTTCTCTAACTTGAGAATTGTGAAAACATGGAGTACCAGATTGCAGCCAAAAGACTATTTTTTAGAAAAATCTTTCAAATGTATACACACTCACACACACAAATTAAGGATCAAATATTTTATCAGATAAACTGATAAGCAAGCAAGCAAGCAACCTCAAGGAACGAAGGCAGCCAGCCAAAATTAATTTTCTAGCTGTAGGGAGACAATAAAAACTGGGATGAATAAAAAGCAGAGCTTATCCAGAAGCAACACCCCCTATCAGCTCCTTAATGCCTTCTTCCTGTTATTAACCCAGTTTCAGATATCATCATATACCTGTATCTTTGTCAGTTTGATCAGATGCTGAATGAAAGTCCTGGAGGTCCAAAGACTGTGTCGGTGAAGACTGTGCATCAATTGTTGGTACTTGACTGTCTATTTCAATATGTCCTAATTCTTCTTCAATCATATTAGTTATGCCACGGACAAGATCCAGCAAACAATGAAATGCTACTGACATGGCATAGCCTTCAGGAATTGTAGGTGGCTCAACTTTATCCAGCATTTCCAGACTAAGATATGAAGAAAAACCCAGCCAAAATCAATTATATGGAATGGCTGATTTATGAACAGAATTACTTTACTGCAAAAGACCAGAATACAAGTCAATACTCAAAACAGAACTAAAACATATAACCTGGGTAAATAAGATAGCTGAAAATAAAACTGGTTAAAACAAGGGTCGGAAATGGCGGCTCGCGAGCCAGATGCGGCTCTTTGGCCCCTTGAGTGTGGCTCTTCCGCAGCTGAACTCACCCCCGCCCCTTCCACGTGATAGGCCCCCGCCCGCAAACCCCGCCCCCTGGCTCTCGCACTGAGCGAGGCCCGGCGCAGCAGGGAGGCAGCGCCATCTCCAGCCGCAGCAGCCCCTGCGCGGAGAGAGGCAAGCAGGCAGGTAAGCGGGCAGGCCTCGTTTCCCGCCCCCCATCATCATCTTCGCTCAACGCGGGCGGGCGGGCGGAAGCGGCCGAGGGGGGCGGGCCCGGCGGCGGAGGCCAGGGCTGCCCGCTTACCTGCCTGCCTGCCTCTCTCCGCGAGGCCCCTGATCCGACTTGGACCCCGGGAAGGCAGCGGGGGGCCTCGCGGAGCGAGGCAAGCAGGCAGGTAAGCGGGCAGGCCTCGTTTCCCACCCTCCATCATCTTCTTTCTTCAACCCGGGCGGGCGGAAGCGGCCGAGGGGGGCGGGCCCGGCGGCGGAGGCCAGGGCTGCCCGCTTACCTGCCTGCCTGCTTCTCTCCGCGAGGCCCCCGATCCGGCTTGGACCCCGGGAAGGCAGCGGAGGGCCTCGCGGAGGGAGGCAAGCAGGCAGGTAAGCGGGCAGGCCTCGTTTCCCACCCTCCATCATCTTCTTTCTTCAACGCGGGCGGGCGGAAGCGGCCAAGGGGGGCGGGCCCGGCGGCGGAGGCCAGGGCTGCCCGCTTACCTGCCTGCCTGCCTCTCTCCGCGAGGCCCCCGATCCGGCTTGGACCCCGGGAAGGCAGTGGGGGGCCTCGCGGAGGGAGGCAGGCAGGCAGGTAAGCGGGCAGGCCTCGTTTCCCACCCTCCATCATCTTGTTTCTTCAACGCGGGCGGGCGGAAGCGGCCGAGGGGGGCGGGCCCGGCGGCGGAGGCCAGGGCTGCCCGGTTACCTGCCTGCCTGCCTCTCTCCGCGAGGCCCCCGATCCGGCTTGGACCCCGGGAAGGCAGCGGGGGCCTCGCGGAGGGAGGGAGGCAGGCAGGTAAGCGGGCAGGCCTCGTTTCCCACCCTCCATCATCATCTTTGTTCAACGCGGGCGGGCGAAGAGCGGCCGTGGGGGGGGGGGCGGCGACGACAAGCGGCGCGCTTCAGGCTTTCAGCGCTGGAAGGCGGGCCTCCTTCCAGCGCTGAAAGCCTGAAGCGCGTCGCTTGTCGTCGCCGCCCCCCCCCCACAGCCGCTCTTCGCCACAGATCCCGCCGGAGCTGATCTCCCTGGACCCCGGGCAGCTGGGCCGGGTGGACGCCGTCTCCCGCCCGCAAACCCCGCCCCCTTCCACGTGATTGGCCCCCGCCCGCAAACCCCGCCCCCTGGCTCTCTAGCATTTCAAAATGTGCACGAGCATGTCAAAATGGCTCCCGGCATAAAAAGTTTGCCGACCCCTGGGTTAAAATGTTATTTTTCAAACTGGATGACTTAGGGAAATGGAAATTCTCTAGACTGATTATACCAAGTAAGCCAAGATCAATATTTAAAGCTCTGAACATCTTTGTCTCAAAAGAGTTAGCCCCTGAAGCTTTCAAATACTCTTCTGACGCAAAGGCCTAATGCCATAAGAATAGCTTGTGTTATTTATTGCATTTTGTTCTGGTCTTTCATAAGATGTGCTCATAGGGCACGTAGAATAAAATCCACAATTTCAAGATATAACAAAATGAGATAATCTAAAAATAAAGGGCAAATAAAGACACAGAAATAACAAAAATGTAACTAATTAAAATACCAAGCAACAACAAATCAAGTCTATAGGCCAAAAATACTTTTTACATGGATGCGTAAAGCTATCAAGCAAAGAGTTCCACAGTTTCGCTCAGGCATGGAAAACACCCTTTCTGAATTTTATTTTGTTGGCCCTGATGTAATATGATGCTAACCATCTGAAAACACCCCATCTATGTGATTTTATGAAGACATAACAGTGATGGAAAAGAAATATTTATCTGCTGCCATCACTGTGGTGGAACAGATCCCAAAATAGTCTGTAGAACAAATTCAGTTACAGTTCTTCTGCATTCCCTTTCACTACTATTCTACTCCTTATATTTATCAACCCAAACGCCATCTAAAACCAGGGAGCTTGTTAGTTTGCCCAAAAGTGGAAGAGGGTTCTCAGTATTAAACAACCAGGATATTTCTCCATTCTAGATATTGACAGTGTTTCAATCAATCTAACCCTTACGTATGTTTATTTAAAAGTTAATTCTATTTCATTCAGTAATATTTTTATCAATCATCTGAACCAAGGCAAATCCACTGATTAATTCAAACATTTGATTTTCTATTCTAAAAATACAATATATTTAGCACTGCAACATCCATTTGTATCAAAAGTTCCTTGAGATAATTAGAGTCTGAAATATACCCAGTTTGTTTTTATTGCTAATCGCCATAATTAGAAAATTACGTTTTCATTACAAAGAGAACCAGTCTGGTATAGTAGTTAAGGTGCTGGATGGACTAGGAGCAGGGAGACCCAGGTTCTGGTCCTCTTTTAGGGACAGAAGCCAGCTAGCTTACTTTGGGCCAGTAAGTGGCTCTCAATTCTAATTAGCAACAAGCTAGTTGAGAAACCCAAGCTGTCATCAGGTCATGCACTGGTAGCTTCACTGTAAGAACTAGGAGACCACAATACAAAAACAAGCAGACCCTGCAAGAAAAACTCTCTGGTGAAGAACTACAATACTTTCATTATAAAACTTGGGATGGAACAGATGAGCAGTCAAACCTAGTTTAAGAATTCTTTCCAATCCATCAGGAAAAGAATCAGCTCTGAGACCCAGTGGCAAAGAAAAAAAGCTTTTATCAAGTAGTCAGCCATATTGTACATTGCCATAATTAATTTATTTATTCATTTATTTGGCAAATTTATATAGCTGCCCATCTGACAAAAAGGGACTCTGGGTGGCTTACAAGCAAAATAGCAATTAAAACCATATCACAATATTTAAAAAATCAGACATAAATAACTACAAAAATTAAAAATTAAAACATAAAGGAATAAAACCTAAAAGAACCCCAAGACAGAGGGAAGACAATCATCATTCAGCCTCAGTCAACCACTCAGGCTCGCCATGGGATCCCCAGGGTTGATGGAAGAACCACGTTTTCAAGGCTTTCCGGAAGGCTGAGATGGGGCTAACCTCACCTCAGGGGGAATGATGTTCCAGAGGGCAGGGGCTCCAGCATTTTCTATTGCTTTAGAAATTTTCCAAATCATTCCAACTGGTGTCTCCTTACAATGTACCACCTTAGTATATGCTTTTTTAAAATTAAGACTTTTAAAAAAGATAAATGGAGTAACAACATCACTACTAATTTTCTATTACCCTGAATAGCTGAATATGTATGTGTTGAGGGCATGGAGGATATTTCACTATCTGCAGTTTTGAGAGGATGAATAGAACAATAAATTATTTCACTTACTAGGTAGCTTTGGCACTACCCTGTGCTGATATACTGAGGATTGGTATCCAAGTACCTCTATATTCAAAAGCAGGTAATACAGTCACACCTCCACCAATACCTAACATTCCAGGATTGGACTGTGCTGAGGTTGTACCACCAGGAACATTGCCTCCTATGCAAACAATTAAGAATAAATGTCATACATTGCTCTGTGCAGCAAAATAAAAGACTCTGAGAAATTTCAAGTATTAACAATTCAATCTTCACTTTCCATAGTCCTGCAATATGTAAATAATTCTGAAATGACCCAGAACTGAATTAGCTAACAATATGTTTTAACAGTGAAAAGTTTAATTTCTTGATATAAGCTTTCAGAGTTCTTTCATAGTTATAAAAAGATAAAGCATATTCTAAAGATCATAGACTTCCCTCTTATCAAATATGAATTTCTCAGTGCAAAAAAAGTGAATAATCATATAAATAAAAAACTTGTTATAACATAGGTGTTTTAAAATATTAATATAAATAAATATATATTGAAATAGGACTGGTTCTTGAGGAAGAATTATTCACAAACAATTCAAAACAATAATATACATACAATTTACCTGTTTGGTTTATTGTAGCTGAGGCACTCCCCGTGTTTGGTACAAGAAACAGTGATTGAATAAATGATCCCAGAGCATTCACAATGTCACGGAATACTTTGGTAGAATGCTGCTTCATATCGTATGATTGGCAAAAGGACCTGGTAAAAATATCATGAGTAAAACCCTTATTACTTTTATTTTCAAACATTTACTGCATAAACAAATATTGTGTGACCCTATATTTTAAAATAATTGTCCTTAAGTTGATTGAAATTAGGAAAAGACCTCATGTTTTATAGTAGAGCTTTTAATTTCAAGAATTCAAAATCGATTTTAAAATCAGGGCATCATAATACTTTGTGGCTCACCTAACAAGAATTCTAGAACATCTCCAAATATTTAAGTATCTTATTAAAAATTTCACTTAATATGGTACATCAATTCAGGAATAGCCACTACCTTAGGAGTTGTGGTTGCACACAAAGTCTGTGTATGGATTCTGCTGCAACAGCTCTTAACCACTGAGGTTTATCTGCATCCAGAAACTTTACGAGTAATGACAGAAAGATCTCACATTCAGTTACCTAAACGAAAAACACTGTATTAATTAAGAGACAAATACTTATAATTTACACTAATGTGTGTACACACAAACACACACACACACAAATAATTAAAGCAATAGGTTATTGTTAGTTACATGTGCTTAGATTTAGCTACAACCTCAGTTTTAATGGGAAGGATTAAGAAGTCTCGTTTCCAAACAAATAGAGAATAATTGAGTACAATTTTTCAAGGCCATACAGTTTTATTCTATTTTGTACAAACAACAGCCTACAATAAAACCTTCCGGAATTTACTTCTGAATAGATTTGCATAGAATTGTACTGAAAATGACCCAGACTGACTGCCATTATACAGAACAGAAATAGCACAAATATCACATTTGGTGCACAAGATATTTAAGATATATCATTTGAAGAATAATTATATTAAAACTGCATTCTTACCAGCAAAGTATAGAACTGTTTGATTAATACAGAAACAACTCTCAAAAGGCGCATGCAAATAGGAAAATAAGGCTTTTCCACTGGTGCAGGTGAAGATGAAGTACTGGAACCTTGTCTGAATTTGATATTTGGTGAGAAGAGCTTAATCACCAACGGGCAAACCCTTTCTTTAAGGAGAAAACTAAATTCTTGATGCTGAAAATAAAAATATTAAAAAGCTACATTTTAACAAAACAAAAAAAACAGTAACCTTTAGGAATGTTATGTTTATATTAATATTCTGAAATATACACACACACATATGTTCCAATATTTTTTCAACTTTCAGCGGAGTAGGTATAGCTAAAACACATGTGATGTTATCCAACCAACTCTGAATTGATAAAAAATGTTACAGGGCAAAAATGGGGGAAAAAAAGTTATGACTGCTTAATTTTGTTTGATCCTAATAGGTTACCTAGACATAATTAAGACTGCCAACATTTGAATGTTAACAGATACTTTCAACAGCTTAATAAACTTCCCTAGCCCACTCCTATTTCTAAGCAGAAATATAGGTTGTTAAACTTACATGTCAGAAGTCCTACCAGATTCTTTCTACGATTAATAAATAGGAAAGTCACCTGTAAAAATACTTGTGGGAAATCATTGAGGACTGATTCAAGTAGCTCCAAACCAAATGTTCGAGTCATTTCTGTCATACCTACAAGCCAGTAAGGGGCATCCGCATTAACCAGTTGACAAAGATCCTAAAAACAAACAAACAAATTATCCTGTATTTTTGTTATTGCAATCAGCCTGGAAAAACTATGAAGTTTTATATAAAGGTATAAACTATAAAGTTTTATATAAATATATAAAGGACTCCACAAAAACTATAAAGTTAAAGAGAAAAGAATGACTAAACAAATTTACTTATTAATAAACTTAATATGACATTTGCAACAATAATTCTGAGCCTGTGGATAATTCTATAAAATATTTCATGCTGATTATATGATTATATGCATATAATCTGCCTTCCATAATTTTGTAAAAACTCCATAATTTCCAGGACAGTGGGTTCTATAATTAGAACTCCATACAATATATTTGTTTGTTAGCTCAGCATTCCTTTCCAATGCTGATATATAATCATCTTATCCTGCATTCCTCAGGCAGGTAATATAATTCAAAAAGAAATCCTGTATTGCTGCAACCCTCTGCTCCCTTTTCTGCATGTCAGCAAACAGCTTAATTCTAGTAAACTGTAAGAATACAGAAATAAAATACACTGCCCTGCTCATTCTGAGCTGAGACGTTTTCAACTGTTACAGAAGTATTACACCAGTGGCAATTGCCAAGCAATTTGTAGGTTTTCTTTTTCTTCATTCTATGAAATGATTTAGAGATATTTCCAGGTATTCATTGCCTTGACATATAAAACCATCCTGCCTGCCCCCCTCCGATCCCTAATTCATTTATTTATTTTTAAAAAAGGAAAACAAAGGTTTATAATTACCTTGTAAATAAGAACCAGAAGCTATGGGTTAATCATAGCTTGCCAATTTAAATGAAATCATAAATTACAGTTTCCCTCAAATCAGTAAAATATAAAAAAGAGAATAGTTGGAACATATGAGCTTAAAGATGTCTACAGCACCAAAGTGAGTGAGAACTATTCCATTATAAATACAGTAAAATTGCCTTTATTCAATTTTATTTTATTTTTTTGGTCTAGTGACATAAATTATCGATTTGTTTCTTCTGCATTTAGACAAGAACATTCTTGTTCTTTAAGGGTTTTTAATATATCCAGCTTTTTAGCATGTCAAATTGCTTCTATAAAACCTTTTCAATTTGACAAGTATCTTTAAATATGGCACATTTCCTGAGTATAATGAGTTCTGAATATGTCCTCAGATGTATCACTTCCTTGTATTGAACAAATAGCAAGTCTGTTTATCTTAACTAATGCTGCAATCCTACAATCCAGGGAAGATGTTTTAAGGCTAAAGGATTTATTTGATTTTCTCATCCAGTACCTTTCTATCAGAGGAGGGGGGAAATTATTTATTTATTTATTCGTTCAATTTATATAGCCGCCCAGAGTCACTGATCTGAGATGGGCGGCTATATAAATTGAATAAATAAATAAATAAATGTTTACTGTTCCATTCTCTGTAGGTACTTCCATAAACATTATCTCTTTATTATATTGGGATATGAATATTGAATAGAGGGAAAGGGAATTTGACAGCGGATGTTCTTGGGTCCTCCATGACCCCTAACACAAGAAAAGTTTATATCAGAACCTGGCAGGCATAATGAAATTCTTTCCATTACTAAGGAAGTGGCAATATACACACACATTTATTTTTTTGTCTTGCTGATATTCAAGCTCTCCAAAAGTACAGGTAGGATTGCTGTCTATAACTGACCCCAACATTTTCATTGAATTGTGTAGCAAGTTCTGCTCTACCAGACTTAAGTACTGGAATTTTTCTGTGTGTGTGCCTTTGAGTCAGTGTTGACTCCTGATGACTGCCTGGACTAGTCCTTCAAGTTTTATTGGCAAGATTTTCAAAGGTGGCTTGCCACTGCCTTATTTCTAGGGCTGAGAGAGACTTTTTCACATAAATTAGTTTGCAGGTAAATGATATTGCTTTTGGTTTTATTTATTGTATTTATATCCCACCACAATCAATTCATCTCCAAGTAGCTATATAATTTATGTGGATACCAATTTACATGAATAGCAACAGTTAATGAAAAGCATGTGGGACGCGGATGGCTCAGCAGGTTAAACAGCTGAGCTGTAGGCTGCCGATCAGAAGGTCGGCAGTTCAAACCCCACGCGCGAGGTGAGCTCTCGTTGCTAAGTCCTAGCTCCTGTCAACCCAGCAGTTCGAAAGCTTAGCAAGTAGATAAAATGGGTACCACCTTAAGTGGGCTAATTTGCTGGCGTCCTGTCGGGAAGTCGGCTCCACAGGAGAGGATCGGAGGAAGATCGAATGGCAGTGGTGACGACGGACCTGGATGTGACAGCTACAGGACGTCAGCAGCCGGCTCAAGGCATCCTGGGAATTGTAGTCCGGAGCCTAGTAGAGTCGGTTCCCTCACCCCCCCTTCCTTCACGTGCGGTGAATTGAATTTGGTGAATTGTATAATTTGAATTGTATATATATGAATGTAAGCCACCTAGAGTCCTCCATTAGGGAGGGGATAGGCGGGGTATAAATATCACTATAAATAAATAAAATAAATAAATATAATTTAAAAAAAATTGTCAATACCTGAAAAAGCATATATGCATCTTTAGCACATGGTTTTAAGGTGCTTACAGATCTTCTGTTACTATTTCCTTGAATTCCTACTGGTTCTTCAATAATACCTGTATTAAATACAAATCCAATTTAGAAAATCTAAACTGAATAGTTGGATTGTCAAAACTGAACAAAACTGCATTCTTTCTTTCTCTCTACAGTGGATTCAATGTTTTGCAAGAGGCTCTGTAGTCCGTATTATCTTTCTTATAATTGCTATGTTCTCCTGCTAATACTAGGTAGGAAAGAGTACATATATCTAGCAAAAAAATAGTAATCAATGAATGAATTCTCCATCTAATCATAAACTGAAGTGTATATATGGCAATTGCTGAGCAATGCATTCACTATATAAGTGCATGTCGATGAAGGTTCTCAGTCATCCAGGTGGAACAGTCTGTGGCTTGAATCATGTCAACTGGATTTCTATTTTCTCAGTAGAAACGTTTCGCTCCTTATCCAAGGAGCTTCTTCAGTCTGAGTAAAGTTAGTAAGGGACTTACTAACTTTACTCAGACTGAAGAAGCTCCTTGGATAAGGAGCGAAACGTTTCTACTGAGAAAATAGAAATCCAGTTGACATGATTCAAGCCACAGACTATATAAGTGCATGTGTATGTGCAGTGTGCATGTGTGTATATATGCAAAAAATTAAACAATCTTTATTTTTGTAAACTAGGATAGCAGACTGGATGCACTTCAGTCTGGTCTAGAGAGACTGCTAATTGCCCTAGATGGTCTTCTCTATCACAACCTCTACTAGAGCTGTAATAAGCTGTTTTCAAAGAAAAGTGTACCATATGCACAAGACAAGAAAAATTAAATGTCCACTACAAGACATACCCACCTTTATAGCGTTCATCCTCAGCAACCACTCTTTCAAAAACAACAGTAACTACCTGCCGGACTGTGGCTGCTGCAGTATTATTGGTGATATTATCTTTTGTGAAGTGTAATCGAAAACAAAGAACAATTGCCTAAACAGTAAAATTTAAAACATTCTCATTATTCAAGAGAAATGACATAATTCTTGCAATTTATATATAAATAATATGTTTATCTGGAAATGGTATTTTTTTTGTTAAGGACACACATGGTATTATGAGTGTAAGGGTCTTCCTCACCCTACTGAGCCTGGCTTACCCAATAAGAACAGCCCAGTGTGAATGCAACATGCATTGTATTCAGTGATGCCCATAACTTTATTCTATTCTTCTCCCATTATCAGGGAGATTGGAGCAAGGCTAAATAAAGGAAAATGGCTTCACCTTTTTAGTTGTAAAAAAATGAAAAAGAAAAGAAAAACATAAGGACAGTTTAAACCCAGCAACTGATAGTCAATGTGTAAAGGCATAGACTGCCTGAGATGGGGCCTAGATTCTCTGAGGCATGTTACCAAACTACAACTGCCAAGACACAAGCTGGTATCAAACATTGTCATATTTATTTTATTAGAAAATACACAATAGGAAAGGAAACATGGATTGGTGCTAGGCTTATTTGAAAAAAGCTTAGCTTTCAAAGAAACAATAGCTAGGCTTATCCACAATAGAGCCTAATCTTAGGGAAAACAGAAATAAACTGAATAAGGCTTTGAGCATATCCAAAATAAAATAAAATCCAAATGCACTCTGATTACTTATCATTTGCTAGCTGGCTTACCTACCTCATTCCTCTGCAGATCTAGGTCTGTGTGTGTGTGTGTTTGTGTGTGGCGTGTGTGTGTGTGTGTGTGTGTGTGTGTGTTTTAGTGGCTATTTGGATTGTTGCAGCCCAGATAGTAATTTCTAAATTACATCTGAGAGGGACTCAGAATTCAGTCAGAGTAATTAGAAATGGGATTTCAGATTTTTTTTAACTTTGCTACAGTTCCAACAACAAATCAGAAACCACATTCTTTTACTTTAGGAAAGAAAGCAGCTAAGGCAGAGTGTGATAAAGATTTACAGAGTTATGCATGTCATAAAGTGGATTGCTTTTTTCTCATAATAAAAATATTTAGACAGTTGATTAGCAATAGGTTCAGGGCAGTTGATAGAAGTGTATTTTCCCATACACTCTAAGTAATGTATACTCTGTTGCAAGATATAGCAAAGACCACTATATCCTCTGTCATACATAATTATAAATGTTTTGGAGAACAGAAAGATGTGAAACTTTTTAAAAAAGATTGCAGCAGTAGTGTAAAAAGCTACAATGGTGTGCAATTTTCCTGATGATTTCCCTTGTTGTGTATATATACTAAAACATGGCTAGAGAAACTCAGTTGATGAGTCACTGTGAAACAGGTACAACTAGCTGATGTCACTTTGTCATTAATTAATTCTGAAGTGCATAAAATCATTACCTTAGAAAGTGCTTCATCATGGACAACTGTATTGGTTGTTAATAATACAAGAACAGTTTGAAGCAGCTTAAGTTCCTCAAGGCTATTTTCCATAAGTTGCCAAAGCATATTAATAACATTTCCAGCAGCAACCTTGGAAGAAATTGAGACATACAATTAGATGACTAGACACAGAGGGTCGGTATTTAAATTGGTATTGGTTTTTAAATCCAATAGACAATAGATACTGAAAATGTTTTCCTTCCTATTTTTATTTTTGATATTTTCATATGTACTTAAAGATAATGTTAGGCGAGGTTACTACAGATGGTCCTCGTTTAACAACCACTCTGAACAAGTGGTAGTTACAAAAGGTCCTCGTACTTACAGCCATCACAGCGTCCCCGCAGTCACATGATTGGGATTTGTGACCTTCCCTGCCGGCTTTCGACAAGCAAAGTCAACGGAGAAGCCGGAAGGAAATCGTGGTCATGCACGGTCCTTGCTTAACAACGGCAACTGGGACTGCTGGAACTGCTGTCGCTAAGCAGCACAGTCATGTGTTTTTTGACTTATGACCACATCGCTTAACGAGAGTTTCCGCACCCAATTAGCATCATTAAGCAAGGACTACCTGTATTGGTATATCCCCTTCATGGATCACTGCCTTGTCGTGGCGAAGGGGCTTGCGTAACTCAATGAAGTCAGGTCAAGAAGAACAGGTCATGATGGAGAGTTCTGACAAAACGTGGTCCACTGGAGGAGGGAATGGCAAACCACTCCAGTATCCTTGCCAAGAAAACCCATGGACAGTATCAAAAGGCTAAATGATATGACGCCGGAAGATGAGCCCCTCAGGTCGGAAGGTGTCCAAAATGCTACTGGGGAAGAGCGGAGGGCAATTCCGAGTAGCTCCAGAAAGTGTGAAACGGCCGGGCCAAAGCCGAAAGGACGCTCAGTTGTGGATGTGTCTGGAAGTGGAAGGAAAGTCTGATGCTGTAAAGAACAATATTGCATAGGAACCTGGAATGTAAGAACTATGAATCAAGGTAAGCTGGATGTGGTCAAACATGAGATGACAAGATTGAACATCGACATATTGGGTATCAGCGAACTAAAATGGACAGGAATGGGCAAATTTAATTCAGGAGACCATTATATATACTACTGTGGGCAAGAATCCCTTAGAAGAAATGGAGTAGCTCTCATAGTCAATAAAAGAGTGGGAAAGGCAGTACTGGGGTACAACCTCAAAAATGACAGAATGCTTTCAGTTCGAATCCAAGGCAAACCATTCAACATCACAGTGATCCAAGTCTATGCCCCAACCACTGATGCCAAAGAAGCTGAAGTTGACCGGTTCTATGAAGACCTACAACACCTTCTAGAACTAACACCAAAAAAAGATGTCCTTTTCATCATAGGGGACTGGAATGCTAAGGTAGGAAGTCAAAAAATAACCGGAATAACAGGCAAGTTCGGCCTCGGAGTACAAAATGAAGCAGGGCAAAGGCTAATAGAGTTTTGTCAAGAGAACACGCTGGTCATAGCAAACACTCTTTTCCAACAACACAAGAGACGACTCTACACATGGACATCACCAGATGGTCAATACCGAAATCAGATTGATTATATACTTTGCAGCCAAAGATGGAGAAGCTCTATACAATCAGCAAAAACAAGACCTGGAGCTGACTGTGGCTCAGATCATGAGCTGCTTATCGCAAAATTTAGGCTTAAATTGAAGAACGTAGAGAAAACCACTAGACCAATCAGGTATGACCTAAATCATATCCCTTATGAATATACAGTGGAGGTGAGGAATAGATTTAAAGGATTAGATCTGGTAGACAGAGTGCCTGAAGAACTATGGATGGAGGTTCGTAACATTGTACAGGAGGCAGCAACTAAAACCATCCCAAAGAAAAAGAAATGCAAGAAAGCAAAGTGGCTGACTGATGAGGCTTTACAAATAGCTGAGGAAAGAAGGGAAGCAAAAGGCAAGGGAGAAAGGGAAAGATATAAACAACTGAATGCAGAATTCCAGAGAATAGCAAGGAGAGATAAGAAGGCCTTCTTAAATGAACAATGCAAAGAAATCGAGGAAAACAATAGAATGGGGAAGACTAGAGATCTCTTCAAGAAAATCGGAGATATCAAGGGAACGTTTTGTGCAAAGATGGGCATGATAAAGGACAAAAAAGGCAGGGACCTAACAGAAGCAGAAGAGATTAAGAAGAGGTGGCAAGAATACACAGAAGAACTATACAAGAAAGATCTTAATATCCCTGATAAATACGATGGTGTGGTCACTGACCTTGAGCCGGACATCCTAGCGAGTGAAGTCAAGTGGGCCTTAGGAAGCATTACTAACAACAAAGCTAGCGGAGAAGACAGTATCCCTGCTGAGCTATTTAAAATCCTAAAAGATGATGCTGTTAAAGTGCTGCACTCAATATGCCAACAAATTTGGAAAACTCAACAGTGGCCACAGGATTGGAAAAGGTCAGTTTACGTTCCAATTCCAAAGAAAGGCAATGCCAAAGAATGTTCAGACTACCGTACAATTGCGCTCATTTCACATGCCAGCAAGGTTATGCTCAAAATCCTACAAGCTAGGCTTCAGCAGCATGCGAACCGAGAACTACCAGAAGTGCAAGCTGGGTTTCGAAGAGGCAGAGGAACTAGAGATCAGATTGCCAACATTCGCTGGATCATGGAAAAAGCAAGAGAGTTCCAGAAAAACATCTACTTCTGCTTCATTGACTACGCTAAAGCCTTTGATTGTGTGGATCACAACAAACTGTGGCAAAGTCTTAAAGAGATGGGAGTACCAGACCACCTTACCTGTCTCCTGAGAAACCTGTATGTGGGTCAAGAAGCAACAGTTAGAACCGGACATGGAACAACCGACTGGTTCAAAATTGGGAAAGGAGTACGACAAGGCTGTATATTATCACCCTGCTTATTTAACTCATATGCAGAGTACATCATGAGAAATGCCGGGCTGGATGAATCACAAGCCGGAGTTAAGATTGCCGGGAGAAATATCAACAACCTCAGATATGCAGACGATACCACCCTAATGGCAGAAAGTGAAGAGGAACTAAAGAGCCTCTTGATGAGGGTGAAAGAGGAGAGTGCAAAAGCTGGCTTGAAACTCAACATTAAAAAAACCCAGATCATGGCATCTGGTCCCATCACTTCCTGGCAAATAGAAGGGGAAGAAATGGAAGCAGTGACAGATTTTATTTTCTTGGGCTCCAAGATCACCGCAGACGGTGACTGCAGCCATGAAATTAAAAGACGCTTGCTCCTTGGGAGGAAAGCTATGGCAAACCTAGACAGCATATTAAAAAGCAGAGACATCACCATGCCGACAAAGGTCCGTATAGTTAAAGCTATGGTTTTTCCAGTAGCAATGTATGGCTGTGAGAGTTGGACCATAAGGAAGGCTGAGCGCCGAAGAATTGATGCTTTCGAACTGTGGTGCTGGAGAAGACTCTTGAGAGTCCCTTGGACTGCAAGGAGGTCAAACCAGTCAATCCTAAAGGAAATCAACCCTGACTGCTCATTGGAAGGACAGATGCTGAAGCTGAAGCTCAAATACTTTGGCCACCTAATGCGAAGAGAGGACTCACTGGAAAAGACCCTGATGCTGGGAAAGACTGAAGGCAAAAGGAGAAGGGGACGGCAGAGGATGAGATGGTTAGATAGCATCACCGATGTAATGAACATGAATTTGAGTAAACTCCGAGAGACAGTGGAGGACAGGAAGGCCTGGCGTGCTATGGTCCATGAGGTCACAAAGAGTCGGACACGACTGAACGACTGAACAACAACAACCTGTATTGGGGAATACAATATGGTATGTTTAATCTTGAATACATATCATAATAGATTCCCTCCCTAAAGTATATATACTTATAAATGTAAATTTATTAAATTTAAATCATTCATTAATTGAAGAAAATGTATTTTCATCATATTTGTACAATACTTTTCAAAGATCTTATAAATAGGATTGAACAAACTATCTTAGAGCTATCAACATTAGTGGTACTTTTTAAAAACATAATCCTAAGTATAAGGCTTGGTGTTTCCCAGTGGCCTTGCATATCTCTTCCTACTTCTTAGTGTTTCATCAATTATGGCTTTTGTTACATTACTATCAATAATAGCTACTATCAATAATAGCTTCAATCTGTATATAGATAGAAAAATGCAGCCTAGTACCATTTTTATACTGCCTGTCAGGAAGTTTACACCAGCAGATACAGTTGTCCATGCCAATTTTAACTTCAAAACAAACAAATTTATCTATCTGATAAGATAAGAAAGCTGGCTCACAACTAAATAATGTGTTTTAGAAGAGCTTATCTGCCTAAACTAAGCATTAATATAATTATAATATATTATACATTGATTCTCATGATGCTATATTTAGTTCTGAAACTGAAAGGCCAAGTGCCGAGTGAGAAGCTACTCCCAATATTCTGTAATAACACTGGTACCTCAGTTATCTATTATGCTAATCTCAAATTTTCATAGTTAAGTTTCTTAATGATGTATAATACCAGGAAATGTTCCTACTGTATAAAATCAGTTTGGTTACCTTAACCTTACCTCTGAAACAACTTCATGAGACATGAGCCTCTGGATAGCAGCTAGGCATAGCTGAGTGATCTTTGGTTCTTTTGTTCCACAACCCATTAGAAAAGGTTGAACCACTTCTGAGCTATTCTCTTTCAAAGCTTTGAAATTCAGGAGAGAAAACACAAGCAAGCAAACAAACAACAAATCAGGAACTCTTGGATGTCTTTAATTATGATAAAATCTGATGCATTACATGGGTATTTTGTGCAAAACATTTAAAACAAGACATGCTTTCCATCTTGAAATTTTTATCTTAAATTGATATAAGATGAGAACTCTTTGAAGAAAGTATGGGGGAAAGGGAGCTGCTTGAATTTGCCAGGTTTCTCCTACATTCATTATGTTTTCTTGTTCAATTCTCATATATCATCCATTTTGATGTTCCTATGTGCCCATTTATTCACATGCTTGAGTAAATGGCTAAGACAGACTTTGTCTGAAATCTTTTTCAGACATATTGCTACCAATTAAAAACAATCAATACTCAGCAGGGTAGACAATGATTTGACACAACAGAAGATAATTCATACTGTACATCATCAGGATAAAAGATTCTGAGGGTTATAATATAAATCCCATTCCACTATGTAACCTTTTTCCAACATAAATTTGTTCCATAAGAGTATATTCTTAATAGTGGTTTTATGGTAACAAGTTTAAAACATATGCTAGATTTTAATGCTATCAGGAATATAAAAAAGTAATTTTCAGATGTACAGCTATTGCAGAAATAAATCTGATTCCAAACAAGATTTTAAACCAAAGCCTTGTTCTCTCATTTATACTAAGCATGACATGCAGTAATGTTGCCTTACATTTAACAGACTTAGTAACAAATCCAATTGAAGAAACAAATGTCATGTTTTTATGCAAAATTCATTTATATTATTCATTTGGGAGGCAAGCATCTTTATGTATTCATATATTTCATCTCCTGACATCCTATGAGAAACAAAATACATCCTTTTTAACTTAGATACTATACTTGATTTTAGCCAAAAGGCCAAGAAGCGATTTAGCTTAGAGAACTACCTTAGTCTGAGATACTAATTTAACGAAAGAGCTTTAAGTACACATATTACTCCCTCAGCCATTTCTAAACCAAGTCCAGTAACTAAAGCGTCACCAATGAAGATTGACAAGGATTAGTAACAGAGATTAAATTGTATCTAGTAAGAGAGAAGAATGAGAGGCTTATTGAAAGAAAGGAAAAAGAAAAATAGATGAAAGACTCAATAAGCATTTTTAATTTGAATTTCTAAGAAAATATAAGTAGCAAAAGTACTTAGATACAGTATAAGATATCCCACATTACTCTGAAGCTCATTAAGTTTGTTCTTAATCATAAATTTATGATTATGAATGCTGACTTTAAGAGGTTACTTTAGTATATAAATGTATAGTGCTATAATTAAAAATCAATACTTCCATGACTTTCCAAATAATCTAAATTGGTATATTGCTCTGGAAAATCTACCTTTATACCACTCATACTACAATATTGGATTTTAAAACACTGAAGGATGAATTGTGCCATGCTCTTTATTAAGATGCTGACATATTGGGTGGGAATGAATGAATGAATGAATGAATGAATGAATTTATTTATTTATTTATTTATTTTGTCCTGACTTCAAGTGAAGGAACACGCTGAGACTTGGTGTAAAGGCTCTAGTGCAGAGCTTTCCAAACTGTGTGTTGTGACACAAAAGTGTGTCGCCACACAGTCTGGTGTGTCGCCACACAACCCGGAAGCACTAATCATCATCAGCGCTTACGGGTTTTCCCACGGCGACACACCAACGGCGGTGCGCAAAAACCCGAAAGCAGCAGCAGCGCTTCCGGGTTTTTGCACACTGCCGCAACGGCGGCACTTCCGGGTTTTCCCGCGGCGACACACCAACGGCGGTTGGTGTGTAGCCGCGGGAAAACTTTGGAAAGCCCTGCTCTAGTGTTTTATTGTTCTACTCTGCTAGACAGAATCCAGCTAAACTAAAATGAACCAGTGATGCTCAGAGAAAAGGCCCAAGAAACTAGGGCGGGGCCTTTAGCCTCTTGGGAGGAAAGCAAAGCGATTCAGTGATGCACATGCGTTTATCCCCCTGGAGAGAGCCCCCTCCTTCTTCACCAGTTATCTCCCTGACACATATTTAGACCAGTACCTTGATTAACTTATTAAGCTCCCTCCAGTTGAATAATTAAATTAAATTAAATAGTAGTAGAAAAAACAGTAAATATACCCCAGATATCAAATTATTTTAAGATATCTTCTTGTTCTTCAAACAGATAAGAAATATTTTAGTGTTATACAGGTGTCATTCCTACTACAACTTCCTCACCTATGTTAGCTTAATGGCCACAATGAACACAAAAATAAAATAAAAAACCAAAATCAAATGTTAAAAATTATGAAAGTAGAAAATAATTACAAGTGAAATATATTCCTATACAACATGATTTTATATAATTCTTCAAAATTTAACTATATAAAAAAATTATACATATTACTTCCAGCATTGTTTTTGCTATAACAGAACATTCTGACATTAACCCACAGTACAAAGTACAATAAATAATTTTATTGCTACTAATATTAACATGAAAATATTGAAAAATCATCTACAAAAGGTTCATATTTGTAGTTCTCTAACAATAAGTGGATTATTTATTTCAGATAATAGATGTGGATCACAGATAACTGTGGCAATGGTCCATTTATGATGAAAATAGAATTATCTTTGCTGAAAATACAGCATTTCTAGAAATGCATTGGGTTATAACATTAATACTAATATGATGAATGAATTCAAAATCAGAAAAATTGGAGAATATAAGGATACAATCCTATCAAATCTTTTATGAAAATATAATTAATTTGTTCTCAGGTAATCTTTCTAAAAAACTTGTCTATATGACAGTGCGATTCCATATACATCTATTCAAAGAGACAGTTTACACCAATCAGTCTGTAACAACATATCTTCATTGTTAAGTAAAGATTATAACAACCAACCAACTAGTGCCAATTTTCATTTAAACCCTGCATTGATTCAGGAAACAATATACATTAAAATAATCACATTATTACTAAATTACAGCTAATCACTTTTCATGTGGATAGGGAACCATGCAGAACACTTAGACTAAGTTCTCATACAGTAAGCAATTATTGTCATTCCAGGTGAATTCACTCTTTGCACATAAAACATTTTTCCATATTAAAAAAGAAAACTCTGTTTTTTGAAACTTATGTTACACATCACTTTTGATGAGCTGCAATGCCAAGATTCTACAGTACTGTCCCAACATTTTATGCTTTATTATCAGCTCGATATAGTAATAGACTATCATAGACACACACAATAATAATAATAATAATAATAATAATAATAATAATAATAAATTAAACTTGTATGCCGCCCAACTCTCAACGACTCATCCTATTAAAATCACTTTATCTATTTACATAAAACACTCATCCTATTAAAAAATGACTAAATTATGTAGCAGTAAAGATAAAAGTTTATTTTGTATTAGTATAAGGGGGATCAAGTAATACATTTAACTTCAACTGAGTTAAAAAGTTAAAACCCATTACTCCCAAATTCTAAAATTAATGACACTTTATATCAGATCAAACATAAAAGATTTGATTCAAATAACTTTTTAATAAAATTAATTTTCTGATTTGTTCTGTTTGCAAATAATTACCTGCTAGGATGTCAGTGTTTCGTGCTGCTATTGTTTTTACTTTTATTATTCCTGACTCAGCAGCCTGTTTAAAAAAAAAAGAAATCACTGTTTATTTTGCACTGTATAAAAGCAATTATTTGTTTAATTGAAGTGCACCTTAGAATATTGCTTCAAGTGTTCTGACAACACACAATTAGCTTGGTTTTCTTAAAAAGTTTTAAAAAATCCCCCAAGCCATGGAAATCTGGAGATTTCATTAACCAGTAAAGTAGCCGGTGTAGGTACCATCCCTGTTGGCACTGGATGAAGCTAGCTGAAGCAAGGACAACTGAGGATGAATTGATATTCAGTTGATATTCAGAGAGCCAGTTTGGTCTAGTGGTTAAGGCAGAGCTTTCCAAACTGTGTGTCACGACACAAAAGTGTGTCGCCACACACAGTCTGGTGTGTCGCCACACAACCCGGAAGCGCTGATCATCATCAGCGCTTCCGGGTTTTCCCGCGGCGACACACCAACAGCGGTGCGCAAAAACCTGAAAGCGGCAGCAGCGCTTCCGGGTTTTTGCACGCTGCCGCAATGGCGGCACTTCCGGGTTTCCCAGCGGTGACACACCAACAGCGGTTGGTGTGTCGCTGCGGGAAAACTTTGGAAAGCCCTGGGTTAAGGCAACGGGCTAGAAACCAGGAGACCATGAGTTCTAGTCCCGCCTTAGGCATGACAGCTGGCTGGGTGACCTTGGGCCAGTCGCTCTCTCTCAGCCCAACTCATCTCACAGGGTTGTTGTGGGGAAAATAGGGGGAGGAAGGAGTATTAGGTATGTTCGCCGTCTTGAGTTATTTATAAAAATAATAAAGGCAGGATAGAAAATAAATAAATAAACAAGTGTTCAGAGACTGAGGAAAATAAAAAGATGGCTGCCTGACAGGAAAGTACTTTATTGCTGTTTTTACAGTTACAAATTCATGGGTTATAAAGTAATGCTGTCATTTCTATACTTTCTCTATATATAGCGCTTTAAGCAAATTGTTGAATGCAAAAGTGTGCACTCCATTACATATCCATTATAAATAGGGTATCTAAACAGTTGGGCTTTTAGGCTGCCAAGTTAAAAAAATGATGTTGTTTAGCTTTGCAAGCAGGTTATCCAATGTAAAAAGTGTGTAGTGTGCAAACATGCTTTAGGAAAAGTCTCAAGTCAACAGCTAGATAAATATATTTTTGCTATTTTTATATTGCTTAAAGGCTATATTGTTCAAATAAATCTACTAATGCTTCTTTGCTGAAATGTATCTGTTTCCTCAGCCAGGTCATGTGCAAAATACACATTCCTTTATTTATTTATTTACTTGATTTGTTTTGCTGTCCATTTCACTTTTATGTGACTCTAGGCGGCTTACAATAAAATAAATAAAATACACAATATAGGAATAAAAATAAACATATAGCAGCTGGGCATTATCTAACCAATCATCCACACAGCCAAGAGATGAGCTCTATCCCCATGTCCAAGGCCCCAGGCTAAAACCAAGTTTTCAAGGTCTTATGAAAGACCAACAGGAACAGGGCCAATCTAATCTCAGGGGTGATGATGTTCCAAAGGGTGGGTGCCACGGCAGAAAAGGCTCTCCTTATGGGCCCCACCAGCCAACACTCCCTAGCCAAAGGTACCTGAAACATGCTCTTTCTGCCAGATCGGGTAGGACAGGCAGAAACAATTTGTAGTGAACTCTTTATTATAAAACAAAAACAATTTCCTTGGCTAATATTACTGAGTGGTAAAATTGCACTCAGCATAGACTATATCCCACTCATTTCTGTGGTTCCAACATGAAAATTGAGGGACCAAGTTGTTGTTTTAGGTTCTACCGTATTAGGTCTTGGAATGTTCTGTGGACTCTTACAATAAATGTACACTTATTTTGCTCAGTATTGCTATTTATCTGCCTGAACACATTTTTTCTGGTAAGACAAAAGTAGCAGGAAAATATGGGAAGATTCCAATTGTACAATGGCTACCTCTGGACCCTGCCTATGTAAAATTCCATGTATGTGGACAATTGGCGAGAGCGGGATGGGGGCAGTACATCCATCCTGGTTCTTCTTGACCTCTTGGCGGCTTTCAATACCATCAACTATAGTATTCTTTTGGGTCGGCTTGAGTTGGGGATGGGTGGCAGAGTTTTGCGCTGGTTCACCTCCTTCCTCCGAGACAGGTCCCAATCAGTGTTGATAGGGAGCAAGATATCTGACCCATGGCCCCTGCTGTGTGGGATGCCTCAGGGCTCAGGGCTCTCTACACTCCTTTTTAGCATCTACATGAAGCTGCCAGGTGAGATCATCCATCACCATAGGATGAGGTATAAGTGTATGCTGATGATACCCAATTGTACATCTCCATCCTGGGTGAACTAAGTGATGCTGTGGATGTTCTTTTGCGGTGCCTGGAGGTTGTGGGGGTCTGGATGGGGAACAATAGGTTTCAGCTGAACCCTGGTAAGATGGAGTGGCTGTGGGTGCAGGGCTCCTCTGTATCTGGGGATTTACCATCTTTGGTCCTTGATGGGGTTGCACTGCCCCATACGGACCCGGTGCGCAACCTGGGGTTCCTCCTGGATTCATGACTTCTGCTCGAGCAGGTGGCAGTTGTGGCTAGGAGGGCCTTTGCTCAACTTAGTGTTGTGTGCTAGTTACACCCTTTCCTGGATTGGGAAGCCCTTCTCTCAGTCACTCATGCCCTAGTCATCTCCCGTATGGACTACTGTGATGCGCTCTACATGGTGCTACCCTTGAAAAGTATCCAGAAGCTGCAGCTGGTGTAGAACGCAGCAGCACAGGGAATTATGGGCGCCTCTAGGGCTGCACATGTAATACCTCTGCTGTGCGAGCTGCATTGGGTGCATGTGTGCTTCTGGGTCCAATTCAAGGTGTTGGTTATGACCTTTAAAGCTCTTCATGGCATGGGCCCAGGTTACCTGAGAAACTGTCTCATCCCAATTATATTGACCCGTCCCACCCAGTCCAGCAGGAAGGGTATGTTCCCATCAGCTAAAGAATTTTGGCTGGTGGGGTCTAGGAGGAAAGCCTTTTCTACTGTTGCCCCCACCGTATGGAACATCTTGCTGCCTGAGGTGAGGTTGGCCTCCTCTCTTCTGACTTTCTGGAAGAGCGTTAACACCTGGTTCTGCCAATTAGCTTGTGGATCCAATAGTGATGGGCAGCCCTGCAGGTGGTTGGTTTGAAGACGCTCTCTCCGCCTTTTTAGTTTTTCTCTTTTAACTTTGTATTTTTTGTATTTTCTATAATGGTTTTTATGATCTTTTATTTGTAAATGGCCCAGAATCACCTCCATAGTGGGATGGGTAGTGTATAAATTTGATAGATAGATAGATAGATAGATAGATAGATAGATAGATAGATAGAAAGAAAGAAAGAAAGAAAGAAAGAAAGAAAGAAAGAAAGAAAGAACGGTAACAATCTAGTGTAGAAGCCCTCTTGAAATTCTGATCTATAGTATTTTGCAGAAACTAGAGCAAGGTTTCCCAAGCTTTCTTTTTACAGCTCTGGAAATCTCCACTAAGGATAATCAATCAATCAATCAATCAATCATTTTTAAATTAAATCTGTAAGTTTCAGTGTAGCCTAGAAATCAATAAAAAGGGTCAGGTAAGATAAAGAAAACAGGAAAATTTAGATATTAATTCTGATTATAAACTTTTCCGCTGTCACATTTTTGTTTGATTGATCCTTAGCTGTTTTCAAGGCAGTGCAGGACATCCATTGCTACCTGCCTAGCCAATCTCAAACCATATATAATCAAATTGTGAGTTCCAAACAGATTTGGGAACTGTTTATGTATGGCTTTGAACTTAAACCTCAACTCTAATGCAAATCAGAATCTGGAATTCATACATTAGTAAAGTCAAGGCAGAAAAAAATTCTGTAATTCCATTTATGTGTCTGATTAGTGTTATGAATATTTATATAGCATATTTCTACTGACATCACAAAGGCAACTAACACATACAAACATACCCGTCATACTATATTAATATGCCTTAAAATATTAAAATACTTTCTTGCAATTTAAAAGTCCAAGTTAAAAGTATGCATCTTAAACTGCTTTCAGAAAAGTCTGAACACTGACCTCCCCTCCAATATACCCCTCTGAAGGAAGAGCATTCTACAGTTTTGGAGCCATGGGGGGGGAAAAGCCTTTCTATACATGAACTTCTGCACATGGGAGTTAGTACCTGCCAAAGGGTGGGTCTTTCTTGATGGGAACACAATGAGAAAGGAAGTTCTTTAATTACCTAAACCTCAAGCTGTAAAGTTTTAGCATCAATATTTAGGATCTTTTAATACTGGGAGAGCTATAATCACAATACTGTACAATTTGACAACATAGCTGCTGCCCACTGGCAACTGAAACTTTTAGATATTCTTAGAGGGTAGCCCTGAATAGTCCTGAGGAATCTGTATAACGACCAAGTAGCAAGGGTAAGAACAGAGCACAGAACAACGGACTGGTTTAAGATTGGGAAAGGAGTACGGCAGGGCTGTATACTCTCACCCTACCTATTCAACCTGTACGCAGAACACATCATGCGATGTGCTGGGCTTGAGGAATCCAAGGCTGGAGTTAAAATCGCTGGAAGAAACATTAACAATCTTAGATATGCAGATGATACCACTTTGATGGCTGAAAGCGAGGAGTTGAGGAGCCTTATGACGAAGGTGAAAGAAGAAAGTGCAAAAGCTGGGTTGCAGTTAAACCTCAAAAAAACCAAGATTATGGCAACCAGCTTGATTGATAACTGGCAAATAGAGGGAGAAAAAGTGGAGGCAGTGACAGACTTTGTATTTCTAGGCGCAAAGATTACTGCAGATGCTGACTGCAGCCAGGAAATCAGAAGACGTCTACTTCTTGGGAGGAGAGCAATGGCAAATCTTGATAAAATAGTTAAGAGCAGAGACATCACACTGACAACAAAGGTCTGCATAGTTAAAGCAATGGTATTCCCTGTAGTAACCTATGGCTGTGAGAGCTGGACCATAAGGAAGGCTGAGCGAAGGAAGATAGATGCTTTTGAACTGTCGTGTTGGAGGAAAATTCTGAGAGTGCCTTGGACTGCAAGAAGATCAAACCAGTCCATACTCCAGGAAATAAAGCCAGACTGCTCACTTGAGGGAGTGATATTAAAGGCAAAACTGAAGTATTTTGGCCACATAATGCGAAGACAGGATACCCTGGAGAAGAAGCTGATGCTAGGGAAAGTGGAAGGCAAAAGGAAGAGGGGCCGACCAAGGGCAAGATGGATGGATGATATTCTGGAGGTGACAGACTCAACCATGGGGGAGCTGGGGATGGTGACGGCCGACAGGAAACTCTGGTGTGGGCTGGTCCATGAAGTCACGAAGAGTCGGAAGAGACTGAACGAATAAACAACAAAAAGCCCTGAATAGAGGATATTGTAATAGTTTAGGCATGATGCAATCAAGGTATAAATAACAATTGCCAGATTAGCCTGATTCAGACATAGTTGCTATTCAGCTAACAAACCTTTTTAATTTATTGTACTCTGTAAGTATGATTTCATATAAATCATGCCCTTGTTACATACAAAGTAAAGTGCTAGACTTCCCAGTTCAATTTTAAGTAAAACCAAATTCTATATTGAAAATGAAAAAGTCAGAATAAAAAATGATAGGCAGAGAAGTGTTAATATTTTAAAGAGCCAACTAATAAAACAAAGTTTTAAAGATATTTAGCTTAGTTCTTACACAATGCTTCTCAAACATTATTTGCTTAACAAACAGGCAATCCACATAAAATTATACCTTCACACTTTTTAAGTAAAACACAGAATAGACATTTTAAATAAATATTTGCAAATAGCAGCTATGTGTTATACAGAGTTATCAAAACTCTTTACAGTAAAACAGTACTAAGCATTGGCAGGAGTCCGATGATATAACTCAAGGCCCTGACAGCAGCCTGGCAATGAAATAATGAAAACTGACTAAATCTTTCCTTGGTCCTATTGCTTACACCAGTCAAACAAGCAACCTGTTTTCCTAAGGGTCTGGTTGGGAAAAGGTTGGGAGGTCTTAGGATCCTTTGTATTTTGTAACTTTACTGTTCCAGCCTATTACCTGCTCTGTTTTACGGCTTTCTAAAGTAAAATTTCCCAACTGTAAAAACTGTAAAAACATTGCATCTACCATTCATATTCCCTCTCTAAATATAATCTCTCTCTCTCTCTCTGAAGCTAGAAAAGGGAATCTTGAATCATATGGCTGCTGGGGTGCTGCAACAAGACCACAGAACTGTATCCTAAAATGAATAAACCCTCACAATGTATACTTGGCAGTATTAAAAGACTTGTTATTTACATGCTGATATTACCACTTGATATACTTAACTGATCAGTGACTATTATATCCTAACATTTCAGGATTGGAAGAGAATAGTATGTAGATGTCACATATAAACTCACTAGTATGTATTGTAGATACATCTTACAAACCTGAAATCTCATCAAAGTTTGAAAATACTCACTCCTGATGCCAGCCAGGTGGGAGAGTTAATATTATGGTATATATAAATACATCAGACATATATCTACCTACTGATGGAAAAAATAGTAATAATATGAGTATATATAAAACTGAGGTCTCCTTTGATTATGACAACACTCTTACTATCACGTCATGTCTTCAAACAAGAATTTGAACCGAAGGTTACCCAATACGAAGGTAAAAGACAGCCAAGCTAGGAAGAATGTTTTGTATGTTGAGAAGACTATTCTGAGCAGCATTAGGTGCCGAAAAGACGTCGTGCAGGAGACAGGACAGTACCCTAAGTTCAGTACATGAGAGACAGGAGTTAGATTAATCTGAATTAAGGCACGCAACCCAGAGCGCGGGCAATGCAAAGGGAAACGCTGCGATCGGACAACTGTGGCGAAGTGATCCACACGTCTCAATCGAACTGTTTTCAGTTTACAAAGGAGAAAAGCGACGGCACTACCATACCCAACGGCGTGGAGAGAATCCCTCCAGGACAAGAGAAAGCCAACACAAATTCACAAACGCGTCGAAAGGGAGCCTAGTACAGTACAGACATCCCCTCCCCGTTCCCCCGCCGGCCCGAGCCAAGTCCCTCTCACCTCTTTGACGGGAGGGAATTTTTTGCGGCATTCCAGGCTCAAGGCCCGTAGGTCGCCCTGCATATTTTCCAGCAGTTTCTTCACGGCCTCAGGACTGCTAGTGCCGGCCATGGCTCCGCCGTGGGATGAACACAGCAGCGGGGGCAACGAGAAGAGGCCCACAAGTGACCAGCCGGCCGAGCCAGCGTCACCCGTCTTCCGAGGGGCGCCCCGAAGCCAATAAATCCCGGAGGAAACTACTCTTGGCTAAGGAATGTCCCACTCCTCCTCCTGCCCCCGCAGGGGCCGGCCCGGCCGCGTCCACGTCCACTTCAGCTCCCACAATGCCAAGCGTTGCGCACGTCAGCCCCGCTTCCGCACGCGAGGCCTCGGGGGAAGAGGCGGGGCGGGAGCGCTCGGTGGCGGTAGGGCGACTCGGAAAGCGGTCTCCAAAGCGGCCCTCGGAGTCGGGTAGGCTCCGGGACCTGGGAGTACCACGACTTTTGATTCCGCGGCAGGCGGTGTGCCATTATCGGGGCTTAATTGGAGGCAAGACTCAATCCCGACTCAAACGAAATATCCGGTATTTTCTGAAGAGAATAAAGGGGCGCTTCTGAGGGAAGCCTCAATTGCAGCACCTCCTTTAGCGGCGGGTTCTAAGCACTTTTGGGGGGTTGCTCTATCAAAGATAAGGAGAATTAAGTGGGTGGCTACGTATATCTTTTATTTATAGTTCAATAGGCTTTGCTCCTGGGTAAGTAGAGTACATATAGGATTGCCAGCTAACGAATAGGGTCAGCAAACAAATGTTGTTTAATAAAACTTTCAAAATAGATTTCCTTGCCTGTTTTTCAACTTTCTTTTTATAAGATTGGTTCATGCTATTGTGGTCTTTGATCCTTCTTCATACGTTTATTTCACCTATTTCATGCAGTATAATAATATTCTTCCATCATAGCTTTAACCTTAAATAACTTTTTTGCATTAGCCACGTGCAGAAGTCTAGTGGTCTATGGATGTTTTCCTTGTTTAAAATGGAAACTGCCCCAGGAGGTTAATAACTGTCACTGTTTGAAAATGCACATGCTGTACACTATCCTGCAACCTGTATTTAACACAATATGTGTTAAAATCCCCTTTCTTTCTAAATGATCAGTCATAGAAATGCAGTTAAATCATCTTGTTCTGCCAACTCCTCTATGCAAACTGGAACTCAGTACAAAGCTTAAAGGCTTTTGCCAGACTACTGCTTTTTACTTTAGAGCAGATGTGGGAAAACTCTGGCTCTCCAAATGTGGATTTATTTATGGATTATTTATGGATTCCTAAATTCCATAATTTCCAGTGGTCAGGGTTGCTAGGAGCTGTGATTGGACTACAGCCTTGAGTCTTAACTTGTTAAGGTATGTCACGGGGTGGAGAAATAGGCAATTGACCTTTCATATTCAACTCAAAGCGTTGCTCCCATTAAAAATTAGAGGACTGTCAATGATATCATATGATATAGATGACTTTAGTAAAATGACAGAGATGAACTATCTTAATACAGCAGTGCAGTAAAACAGGCATATGATTAAGCTTACGTTTATCCACATGATTGAAGTGTCTGTGTTTAGCACAGCTGTTCACATGCTTGAAAGTATTAGCCTCTGAAATATTTTAATTATATCCTGTCATGTAACCTGTAATTGTATCTTGCATTATGTTGAGGAAAGAATGCATACAGCTATTCAAGAGATTAAAGGCAATACTGATGCTGGTGGGAACATATTATATACTGTAGATTGAGTAATAGTTGATTTTATTTTATTTTGATTTTATTCCATATATGGGTGCTGCCTTGTTAAATAAATTGTGAGACTTCATGATAATTGCTTTAGTTGCTTTAGTTATTGAAGATATGCATATGTACATTATGCCTTACCCTTTTGGGGTAAGCGGTGTTTTGCAAAGTGCAAGAAAAAGAATAAGGAACAGTAAGCTAAAGAAATGCATAAGTTATGAAAACAAAGCAAAGCTAAAACTAGTTTAAAAAGTAAAGGTTTTCCCCTGTACAGTCGTGTCCGACTGTAGGGGGCAGTGCTCATCTCTGTTTCTTAGCCGAAGAGCCAGCACTGTCCAAAGACGCTTCCGCGGTCATGTGGCCGGCATGACACGTGCGGAACACTGTTACCTGTTAGAGTTCTTGTGTTGCCCTGGCGAATTATTCCTATACAAAACAAAGCAAAGCCTTCTCATAGTGACATGAAGTGCAGGTGCAAGATAACAACTATCACGTGTGTATCGTTTTGACTAGATTGCATGGGAACAAGGTCTCCTGATATCCTTCCGTGGGAAGACTTGCTCAAGCCCCCCCTGAGCAAGAAAGGGCGGAACTCAGTGCGTAGATGCAGCACTGCTAACCAATAGCAGGTCATGCTATGTGCTTTGAGGCCTAGTGTGTGTAACAGCTAACTTCCAGCCAATCAGAATGCTAGAAGAACTGAATATACAACCATGCAAAATGGTGTTTTAAGTCTTCTTGATTTCTAGTGTCTTTTAGCTATGTAGTTCTTCACGTGTTCACTTCCCGTGGACTGGGCAGAGTGAGCTATGCCTGGCTTTGGGTATAGGCCATGGCAGGAACTCTGGCCCTGGGATCAATACACGGAACTCTGCTTATAAGTTTGTTTTGTTTTCCTTTTACAATGATGTATCCTGTATATTCATCTTTTTCATTATTGCGATAATGTGTTGTATCTGCATTATTGCCCTATGCTAAACAGTAAACACTGTTGGCCCTAACAAGCTGTATTCTTGTCTGTTTATTCTCAAGCCTCGGTTTTTCCCCTTTAAGCCAGCATATACCCCATCAGGTTATGGTTGCCCAGAGAGAAATTTGCGTTTTCTTTGCTGCGTTGGACCTGGCTGTGAAAGGGAGTTTGTTTTTAGAGGCTGTTTTCAGAATAAACATGTTGTCTTTGAGTGGTCAGCAATGGCTGCACAGTGTCTGGTCAGTCTGCCATTTGAGGCTTTAGATGGCACAAACTATCTGACCTGGTGTGTGGAGATGGAATCATTCTTTTTGCAAGAAGAAGATTTGTGGCAGTAAGTGGCAAATCCACTTCCAGAGATCCCTGGAGGATTCAGAGGGTTCTTTCTGAAGAAGTGCAAGCATGTTTGGACTGTGCTTATGGCATTTTTGCTTTTGGGATTCAAATCCTCTGAATGGAATTATATCAGCAACCCAAGGACTGAGAAATGGGTGCTGAGAGCTGTTGGAGCCTTTGATACACAGTGGAGCTCTGTTGCCCTTGGTGGTCTATTAAGACAGCTTTATAGTTTGAAGCTGCAACCGGTGAGACTGTGATGACCCACCTTGGTGAGTTCAAGACTTTGTTTGCTGCATTTGAACAAGAAGGCATATTTTTCTGGCACTGTGAAAAAGCGTGCATGATTTTTGTCAAGCCTGGAGCTACTGGTCACTTCCAGGAGCCATCTGTTGCTGTTGCCGAACAGAGCGTTCCAGCTGAAGTAAAACCTGGTATGGAATTTACATTTGCCATGGTTTGCTGTGATTCTACAAGGCTGTTCCCTGCCCCGATGTCCCGCGGTTGCTGTCAGTGCAATAAGCCTGATTTACGAAGGGAGGGGACGCCAGATGCCAGGAGTCAGCTGAACAACGAATCCAAGTTTTCTACTCTACCGACTGCTGTTGTGTAAGCATTTCTCTACAGAGACTCTGTTTTTGAATTCAGCTAGCTGTAAAGTTTGTAAACATGGACGGTTATTGTTACAAATTTCAGCCTTGAGTTCAGCAAGTAATTTTAGCTGCTAATTCTGAAAAATGTGTATGTGTACACTTGTTGTTTTTCTCCTCAGTGTTCCAGCCCTGGTCAAGTCTGACTGTACTTGTTGTATTCAAAGGTGCTGAATGTTTCATTGCGATATGAAACTGCTTATGATATGAGGCTGAGTGTGTTAGAGACAAACCTGTAACATCAAGTGTGTGAGATGCTGTGGAGATTGTGTGGACAGGACATTGTGTGTTTAATGTTCCCCACATCATAAATGCATCCATAAAGTTTTCACAAAGTACTGGGGTATCCCGGGATGGGAGAGTGTGTCTCAGATAGCCAAATGCATTCTGAGTTAGAACCCAGGAAATGTGCAAAAGTTTCTTGATTGTGTTGTGTGTAAACAATCTAAAATCAGGACTGTGTCTGTTGCTAGGCAAAGTGACAGAGTGTTAACTAGACCATTTCAGTTGGTTCATAGAGATCTAGTTAGCCCCCATGTCCCAAGTAATGGTGGGGTGCGAGTTTCATGTTCCTTCTGGTTGATGATCATACCTGCTTGTGTTGTTGCTACTTGTTGAAGTCTAAAGCGAAGGTCTGTGCTCGCTTTGAAGTGTATGTAGCAATAGTAGGATGAAAATAAGGTCAGTTCCAGTCAGATTGTAGTGGAGTGTTCCTGAGCCATTTGTTCCAGAATTGGCTTTGTAGGAAAGTATTCTCCCAAAGACTTGCCAATGTTGGAATTCTAGCTGAGTATTGGTGTTGTGAATACCATTAAAAATAGCCTGCTGTTAGTTGCTCAGGTGCCATCCCATGTCTGGGGAGAGGCTACCTTGATTGCAGTGTGTGGTTTCTAACTAACAGATAGTAGAATTCAACTGTAAAAAGAAATTGTTTTTCTTTGGTATGGCAAGCGCCCTTCACTGAAGTACCTGCATGTCTGTGAGACATTTGCATGTGTTCACAACCCCAGGTCACAGAGAAGGAAGAACCAAGGAAGCAGAGTGCTTCAGGTTGTTGGTTGTTGGTTGTTGATTAAAATCCAAGGCTTATCGTTGTTTCATTAAGCCATGGTCAAATCCAAATCTCCAGAAGTGCTTTAATTTTTAAGCAGCCTACTGGTTTGGAAAAGGTTGTATGCTAAGGTTGCAGAAGTGTTGCTAGTGTAAACCTACTGTCCATAGTTCAGTAGATGGGCAAAAACCAGTTCAGGTTTCTTCTGTTCCCCAGTCTCCGAGTGTGAAAAGGGCCCCTCAGGTGAAGGAGTGGAAATTTCACCTGAGCAGTTGCAGGGTCTGGAGGGGGAGTCAGGTATTAAGGAAAGAAGACGGTGATGGGGAAAGCACAGTGGTCATTCCTCATGGGTCCTCTTATTCCAGGGTGTGAAGCCTGACAGATTTGAGAGTTAGCAGGTGACAGAGAGTGTCAAGTTACCTGAGAAAACCCAGTCTTTGCTAGATGTGTTGCTCCTGCTTTTGAGAGGCAAGAAGAACATTGGAACACAGCTGTGGATAGTCAGTTTGAGTTTTGGTGAAGTGTTAACAGTAACCAACCTATCCTTTGTTTTAGTAAGCTGTAGGTTCCAGATGAGTGTTCAGAAAGGCATTTCTTCCTGATAATACTCTGCAGTGTAAAGCCAGTGTTGCCCAGGGATTTGTTCACAAGAAAAAGGAGTTTGTGAACTGTGAATCTAGTGTATGCACCCACAGCTAGGCCAGAATATTTACGTGCGGTGCGTTTTCTGGTTGCGTAGCGTGGAAACAGGTGTCCATTTACATATTGTGATGTTGACACAGCATATTTGAATGTAGATCTCCCTGAAACAGTGTGTGTAAGGCAAGCGTTTTGGCTCTACATGTGTGGCAGTTCCCAAACAATTCATTGACTTAACAGGGTGCTTTATGGATTTTAAAGCAGGCCAGTCATTGATAGCATGGTGCAGATGCTAACTGAGATGTGTAGAAAACGTGCTGTTTTCTGTGTGTACATGAGAAAGTGTAGAAGTTTGTGTAGGACTTCTTACTTATGTGAGTTGTTTTCTGCTTAGAAACTGAAATCTTACCACCTTGAATAAGAATTTGTCAGTCAGCTGAAATAGAATTGCCAGCTGAGGAAGTTCAGCACAAATTCAAACATTTATCCTGGTGTTGAAGTTACAAAAGCCCAAAATAGAGAATCCTATGGTTCTTGAGAGTGTCAAATGACTGAGTGTTACAGAGTGTCATTTGTGTAAAGGAAAGCTTATCCTTAATTTGTTGTACAGTATATCACTCTACAGTAACGCAGTGGACATGCCCTGAATTAGTTAATACTAATTGGTATTAGTAAAAATACCAAGCTGCGGATTTTTCTTAAAATCAGCTAACAGCATGCAACAGGATTGGAATTCCTTATCTATGCTGGCTGCGATTTTTTGCAAAGGAGGGGACAGGACGTTTGAGGGCAATGTTTGTCTGTTTCTCTTTGCCTGTGGTTCTATTACTACATAAGTTGTATTTTATGTATTATTATGTATTTGTATTTATCTGAATAAAACATTGCATGAAATGTATATTGTGCATTATACATATGTGTAACAAGTGCTTTTAAACCATTTTCTAGTGTTGATACTATTGGTTGTAAAAACTGTAACTTGAATAGTGTGATTATTACATGTATTAACCTTTGTTTTTCTTGTTTCTGTAAAAATGTTTGTTACTCCCATTGTACAGAAATAATTCGGGAGGGGTGTTAGAGTTCTTGTGTTGCCCTGGCGAATTATTCCTATACAAAACAAAGCAAAGCCTTTTCATGGTGACGTGAAGTGCAGGTGCAAGATAACAACTATCACGTGTGTATTGTTTTGACTAGATTGCATGGGAACAAGGTCTCCTGATATCCTTCCGTGGGAAGACTTGCTCAAGCTCCCCCTGAGCAAGAAAGGGCGGAACTCAGTGCGTAGATGCAGCACTGCTAACCAATGGACTGGGCAGAGTGAGCTATGCCTGGCTTTGGGTATAGGCCATGGCAGGAACTCTGGCCCTGGGATCAATACACGGAACTCTGCTTATAAGTTTGTTTTGTTTTCCTTTTACAATGATGTATCCTGTATATTCATCTTTTTCATTATTGCGATAATGTGCTGTATCTGCATTATTGCCCTATGCTAAACAGTAAACACTGTTGGCCCTAACAAGCTGTATTCTTGTCTGTTTATTCTCAAGCCTCGGTTTTTCCCCTTTAAGCCAGCATATACCCCATCATTACCATCCCACCAAAGTGGTACCTATTTATCTACTTGCATTTGCATGCTTTCGAATTGCTAGGTTGGCAAGAGCTGGGGTGAGAGCGGGAGCTCACTCTGTCACGCAGTGCTCGGGTCTCGAACCGCCGACCTTCCGATCGACAAACCTGGCGTCTTAACCACTGAGCCATCACGCACTACTTACTATACCTCTCTACAACTTTCTTGGGTTTCCCCTTCCTCTTAACCTTTTTACTTTTTCTTTGTATACAGGTAGTCCTCACTAACCGACTGCCTTGTTCAGCAACCGTTCGAACTTACGACAGTGCTGGAAAAATAAGTTTACGACCAATGCCTGCATTTACAACTTTCACAGCGTCCCTGCTGTCTTCTTTGTTTTATATTTCTACATACTTTCTAAGTTAAAACATCCAAGGGCACATCCTTATTTTGCCATCTGCTCAATATTGAATCATTTGGTTGTTGTGGCCGTGTTCTAGCAGTTTTGGTTCCTAACGTTTCGCCAGTAGCTGTGGCTGGCATCTTCAGAGGACAGGAGCACAGCTAGATTCTCTCTTGAATCATTTGCTTAACATTCCATTTATTCGCCTGTGTTTATTATACAGTATATTGCTCTTACTACATTCAGTAATAAACTTTGAGCAAAAATTCCATAATTGAAATCTATTCACTTTATCATACGATTTCTCTAAATCACAAAGAGTACAATAAACATACTTTCTCACATTCGTGTATTTCTCAATGAGCTGCTGAAGAGCAAAAGTTTGGTCTCTACACCCTCTGTGTGGGAGAAAGCTGCATTGTATTTCCCAATTTTCGCTCATTGTCACCTCTTGCCCTTTCAGTTAGAATTCTGCCAAACACCTTCCTAGGTACACTTAACAAATTAATCCCTCTATACTTTTTGCTTTCTTTCTCTGTGTGGGGGAACAATAATGGCTTTTCTCCAGCTGTGAAGCACAGTGCAGTTTGCACCCATATTAAACAAGATTTCCATCAAGGTACTTCTGCCTTTCTCTAACTTTTAATTTTAAGCATTCTTTGCAACTACCTTTTTTTTTCTATCCACATTAT
Source organism: Charina bottae (assembly GCA_023362775.1). Lineage (NCBI taxonomy): Eukaryota > Metazoa > Chordata > Lepidosauria > Squamata > Charinaidae > Charina > Charina bottae. The sequence goes on from JALMGJ010000006.1 coordinate 53,620,728, forward strand.
AGATTAGCTTTTTCTCATCCTTATTTTGTAGCAGTGCATGCATTTCTCTTGCATGCATTTTTTTTCTCACCCACTCTCTCTTTTATTTTATGTTAAGCATCCTTTTTCATACTTTCCATTATCAAAATTCCACACACTTCTGGCTCTTTGTAACATAATTTTCATTCTGTTCCAAGCAGCTTCCACATAAATTCTCTTCCTACTGTAATTCTACTTTCACCCTTGCTTCTTTCACTTCTTTCCTTTCCTTCTTTATTAATTATGTGATTAAATCATTTATTCAAACATATTTTTTTCTAAGCAGATACTAACAAAGTTATTACTCTTATTTATTCTTGAGTCTCTGAATGGCCCAGTGACTTTTTTGGTACTCTCTCATTTTATTCCTGTCTATTTGTGTCACCTAGCATTTTTCCCCACTTGGATGATATTCCTTCAGGATTTTACAGAGTTCTTTTTACAATACTCATCTCTGCTTCTTTCATTATCCACCATTCACTGGAGCTTAGCAATTTAGCCCTTTCATTCATCATTAAATATACCCAGCACTTCCCAGTATGTATTCATCAGCTGCATTTTCCCAACTCAGATTAACTCAGATAAAGCTACAGGAATCCTTCATATTTATTGATATATCATTCAAAGTCAAGCTTGATTTCAAGGAGACTTTTACTTCAAAGAGGCAAGCAGTGCACTGAAAATAAAATAAAAACATCTAACCAGTATGTAGTACAGCCATATTTCTTACTCATATTTTCCTTACTTTTTAAAATAAGCACTATCGTTTGCATATAAGATCATTTAGTTGTTCTTGTAAGCATCCCAGTGATTCATCTTTGTAGATTTCCAGATCAAATGCATGCTTCCTTGAAATATGACTAAAGCTAGATTGCAATTCCAGATGTGTTACTTGTAATTCATGCACATAGTTATATTAATATTTAAATTACTGTTAAATAATATTTAGCTTAATATTACAGATAACTTCAGTGTATTTTCTTTAATAACTACAGCATTTAGGACTTATTAAATGAGATCTTATGACTGGTGTTTCATTTTTTCCATTTCTAGTTTACCAAATGCCAATAATAACTTTTTAATTATAGCTTCTATATTTTAATATACATCTATGTGGTCACTAGGAGTCGAAAACAACTTGATAGCACATAATCAATCAATCAATCAATCAATCTGTATTGTAACACTTTATTTAACTCAAAATGGATTGAAACTATTATTTTCTTACATTACATGCTGAAGATAATGCTATCTTAATTCAAATTACTATAGAGTCACTAATTAAAACATATTCAATTGTTACTTATTTGCCATATATGTGCATGGAAATAATCCACTATTCCATAATATCTAATATGCCAAAGGAGTCTTTGTCATGCATTACAATTTCCTGTAATAATTAATCATTAATTAGTCAGGTTTGTGCAGAGACAGTATTGGGCTGAAGACAAATTGACTTACCTACAAGTAAAAAAAATTGGAATGTAAACAGTTCTGCACCTCAAAATATGTTTATTGTCACAAAATAACAACTCATTCTCTTAGAACTCAGTAAGCAAACCAGTGTTTTATAGTGGTTAAGGATGTGATTGGCACTGGAGAGACCAATCTTCAATTCCACCCTCAGTTACAGAATCTCACTGGGTGACTTTGGGCCAGTTACAGGGTGGTAGCAAATGGCAGGAGAGAGTGGTTGTACACTGTGTTGAACAAAAGGCAGGATATAAATTTCATTAAATCTTGAACTAGCCCAATATCCTCAGGAATCTCTGGTTTCTTAGAGTTCCATTTCTATATGTCGTATAGTCTATAATGCTGCCATAGAAAGTACCAGTGGCATTTATAAATTTGAAAAAAAAGTGTGGTGAAAGGAAAACACATCTCTTTTTGAGTAATATAGAACAGAGTATGAGTTTTCACAGACTCAGTGCCTGCTGAGCTTAAAGGCTGCTCTGAAGAAAGTAAGGGTGGTGGTTGGAGTAGAAGGTTGAGCAAGATGCCAGAGGACAACAAAGAGAAGCCTGCAGAGAAAGCACCTGCTGGATTACCTTTACCAGGTCTGTACAAACTCCCCCACCCTTCTGTATTGCCTAGCCCAGATTTGACACTGCCCAGGCAGAGAAGATTGCTGGTTCTCAAGCTGGAAAGTCAAAAATAATGAAAGAACAATGAAGTGGACAAAGCAATAAAGCATGATTGAGCATATGTATTCCCATAAGAGCCCTGCCCTCTACCATAGCCCAAGGCCTGGGGGAAAAACCATCGTTTTTAAGGACTGTTTGAACAAAGGCAGAGTAGGAGCCATACAAATATCTGGGATGCGGGATGGGGGTGCTGTTCCAGATAGCAGGGGCTGCAACAGAAAGGGCCAATTCCCTGGATCCCATCAGCTTGATTGATCGGATCTGGTGCGTGCCAATTCTGTCCAATTGTAAAGAGTGGGCAGAAACTATCAGTCCCTCAGCCAGACCCTCTGCCATGAATGATTTTATAGATGGTAACCAGCCCTTGAACTGCAACCAGAAGCTAACTGGCAGCCAGTGCAGCTCATGAGGCAGAGGCATTATAAGAGTGTAGTATGGCATACCCAGTACTGCCCATGCAGCTGCATTCTGGATCAGCTGCACCTTCAAACTGATCTTTAAGAGCATCCCCATATAGAGTGCATTGCAATTGTCCACATGTGCAGTGATCAAGTTATGAACGACTTCTCCAAGAATGGGTGCAACTGGTGCACAAGATGAATCTGTGCAAAGCTTTTCCTGACCACAGCTTCCACTTGCTCTTTGGAGCAGGAGATGCAAGTCCAGGGAAAATCACAAATTGTGCACCAATCCTGAATAGGGAAGTGCAACCCCCGTCAGGATTAAAGATAAAATTAGCCAGTCAGCTTGCTAGGATTGAACCCGAGTTGATTTTTCCCCATCCTGATTCTCATAGCCTCCAGACATTGGGACAAGACCTTCATAGCATCACTCGGTCAGCCCCAGGTTGAGATACTGATGATGCCTGACTCTGAACTGATGAATGACCTCACTCAGCAGCCTCACATAGATGTTAAATGTGTGTGTGTGTGTGTGAGAGAGAGAGAGAGAGAGAGAGAGAGAACACCAAGTGCTCTGGCACTCTACATTTCTGGGGCTTTGGCCACCAGCTCTCTTCCTGCCAGCATTGACTGGAACTGACCACAAAAGAACCATCACAACACAGCACCCCCACTCCTAATCCTTCTAGGCAATCCAGAAGGATACCACAAATCAATGGTATCAAAAGCTGCTGAGAGATCCAGGAGAAACGGGACAGTTGCAGCACCCCTCTCCTCGCTCTGCTGGAAGTCATCAGAAAGTGTGACCAATGTCCCAGTATTCTGCCCCCGTCTGAAACCTGCCTGAAAAGGATCAAGATCTGTTTTCTCCAGGATCCTCTAAAGCCACAGCCTGATCACCTTCTCAACTTTCCCTAAAAAGGAAAGGTTGGAGACTGGATGAAATAATCCAAGAGAGTTGGTCCGGCAATGACTTCCTGAGGGATACACCACCACCTTCAAGGCAGGCAGACATTACCTTTTGGACCCAACTGCATGTCATTTCCCAGGTGGTCTTCACCAGCTAGGAGGGACACGGATTGAGTAAAGTGGTTGGGCTTACAGTCCCGGGAACCCTGTCTACTTTCTTAAGAGTTACAAGAGTCCATCATGTGTACTGGCTGAACATTTGAAAAACCAGATGACCAAAGTTTAGTCTGCACCATAACATGTTAGTTTTCATGTATTCACCAAAAGCAATAGTGCCCTAAATTAATTGGGGTCTAATTTAGCATAGCTGGATTGTGTTATGTTTTTGCAAACATTGACTTGATTTATATACTACACTACTACAATACATGATATGGTTTGGTTTTGGCTTTATGCCAAACCCAATTATATGCAAACCCAATTAGGCAAACCATGGTTAAGCAAACCATGGTTAAGCAGGATGGGTGAACCTAGTTATTACACATGAACATGTGTTATGTATAATTCTCAAACAGCTGCTTGAAAAATACAAATGTGAATTGCATAATTGTCAATTCCATTTTATAAAGCAATGCATTCTTTGAAAGTTGTCTAATGAAATAGTGGTGAGGCATTTCTGACATGGGGACAATTCAAATGTAGTCAATCCTATACATATCTGCTTACAGAAATAAATCTTAGTTCAGAGGGATTTAGTTCTGGGTAAGTATGTGTAGAATTGTCTCAGGTTTCACTCATTCATGCCATTCTAGTTCAAAAAAGTATGTTTTTTCAGAACATTCATTTTCAGAACTTCAAGACAGCTGAAAATTTGGCTGTCTCCAATATTTGTATTTGATTCAATGATGGCGTATCTACTATTGTATGAAATGTGTCATTTCTACAACCCATGTATCATACTTACACCACGCAGCAATTATCAGATTTGAAAAAAACCAAAAAGACTAAATAAGGCGTTGAATAGCTTTATTGAAATTTTTATAAATAAAACATGCGCATTTCAAATGTAAACCCAAGTGAACTCAAGTGCAGACAATTTTCAACCTCTGTCATGCAGGAGGCTAGCTTACATTGAAAAAAAAAGCAGCTTTAAAATACCAGGATGAAACACCAGCTTTTAATATCAAAGTATAAAGCAAAGCCATGTCCACAAACCTAATTTTATCCTGGTCAAATGCAATTTTAAACTTTAAATGCTAACATAAATAAATAATTTACCAAAATGTGCACTCACAGAGTGAACTTTATTTACAATACACAATTTATAACCTATTGTATTTGCTTAGTTCAAGTGAAGATCATACTTTTTGCTTTAACAATGGTGGGACCTTAGGTAGTAGATATGTGAAGTGTGCCTCCACACTTAGAGAGTTCCTATCAAAGGCAGTATTGTATATGAATCAACAATACTTTTCTTCAACTATCAAAGGGAAAGCGGCAAACAAAAATGTTTCAAACGGTCACACTTATTTTTGGCATCCCATACTCCTTCAACACAATTAATTAAAACCCAATTCAAGGTATGTATACTTTATCTACTTACTGTACAGGTTCTGACTCTTGAACATGCAAATGCCAATTCTTCTATATTAAGTAAAGTTACCTTTTGAGATAAGATGTAAGGCTATGGTGAATCCACCAAGAACGCACATGAAAAAGTAGCAGACCTACCTTTGAACCAGTTGCCCATTAACAAATTTGAAGGCAAGTTATATGGAAAAGTCATCTAAGCTTGATGCACAGTCATTACTATGAATACAGTTTACTATTAAAAATCGGAACCTATTACACTGTATGTAGTTTGTAAACTGTCAAACTACTAAAAATGGGGAGGAGGAGAGGGACTTACAGCACAATTAAAATTTTTGGACTGACACCAGATTAAAGTTACGCACATCTTAGAAACAAGGTAACAGGAATTATGTTTACAAAGTAGATCCAACAAGCAATGAGGGATACTTACATTTAATTGAAAAATTCAATTCCTTAATGCAGCATGAAATCCAGAACCTGTTCCACAGCAGCAGTAAGATGAACATAGTATTCTGGAAGATTACTTTTACCACAAAAGGTTAAAACACCTTTTCCAAGTCATTTTATCATGATTAAGTTTCTTTTTAATCAACATCTGAGGGAGATACTTGAAAATCTGACGTTCCAAGAATACTGCTGCATTGAGTAGAACATACTAGTCAATTTTTTTGTTACCGGTCTGAGGACATACCCACTGAAAAACAGGCTCTGCAGTAATATTCTTGGGGTATTCATTGAGACAAAAAACAAATCCACAAATTGTCAATATTAACTTGCATCCAAAACAAAGAAATTGTAATTTATCCAGATTGCAGCAGAAATTGTAAAGGGGTTTATTTGTGATTTCCTATATAGCTTGTGAATACAAGATTGCAAAGGTATTAGAGACAAATTTTGATAACGTTTTCATTGTGTTTCACTTCAGGTACTGCACAAGTTAAAATGTAACAAGGATTTACATTCTGTCATCTGAAATTTCCCATCTCAGATTTTATTTTTAATTTGGTGGATAATTTCAATTTTTTAATAGAGAGCTCCCATCAGGAAGTTCTTCTCTGTATGGCTTCTAGTTCTTCGATTAATTAGTGTGCATACAATTTTCATTCTCTATATCATTGTCATTCTCATTACTGTCTTCATCACTCTCTAATGGAATGCCTGTAGCAGCAGAAGCACCTTGTTTGGTTTCCCGATCAAGAGGGAAAAAACCAGTTCCACTGATTGTGTCCTGTCTCTGATAGAAGAGCACGTAGGCTGCTTTGGACTGCAAAACGAAAGGAAAAAATATTAATTACCAGAGTCAAACTCTCCATTTTAATTACTTCAAAGTTTCAATTTTATTGTAGTAAAATATTCAAATAAAGGGCAAAACACAATTCATTCTATTATTTTCATACAGAAATAACTAGACACTGCCTTTGACACAAATAGTTATAATGATACTGCAATTAATTTCTTGGGCTTTAGTAATGGTCAGATGTTTGCATGTGGATATACATGCAGAGGTAACCCATCACAAGGCATAAATGAAAACTGACCATGGGAGAGAGGAATAAAGAAATTTATGGGGAAGTACATCAAGAAGAAAGGATTAAGATGAGGCTTACTAGTCTGTTCAGCTACCTGAGTTTAACATTTTCTGTTAAAACAAACAGCAGTCCTTAAAAGATTACACTTATTTCTATTCATACCAATATTTGGGCAATTTTTATATGACTGCTAGTGAATTTAATCAGTGTGCAAAGCAATTCTGTTCCACTCTTACCTGACCTTCAATTGTTATTTTCTTTATCTTGGAATAAATATTCTACCAAATCAATCAAAATTTGATGCCATAGAACTTCAACACTTTTAAGCAGGGCAGGGAGATGAAGTTATTAAACTAACTTGGAGCAATGGATCTAGATGAGATCCTCTTCAACAATAATCTTAAATATACTAGCACTATATATTATTCATTGAAGGAAGGAGGAGACAAAAGAATCTTATTTGGGCACAAGCTAAAAGCAATGGAAAAACTTCTTTTCTCCTACCACTGCCAATAAATTTTCAAAATAATACTTGGGGAACATCAAGTTATAGCAAAGGATGATTTTTACAGATTTGTTTTAACAAAAGGGTAGGTATGGTGGACCTGCCGAAGAAGCACCTAAAAGGCTGGACATTTTGGAACACCTTACCTGCAGTGTTATTGCTCCTTCCCATCAATAACAAAAAATTAATTATTCTCAGATCTACAGTTATTCTGAATAGATCTTTAAGATGGTTGGCTAAGAATAAAATTATATTTCAAACCGAAAAATATCTATCAATGAGTTCATTCATTGGCGATCACTCGTAGCCGAGTAAGATTGTCTTCCAAAGGTAAAATTTTAACGGTGGATCCGTATCCCACAAATGTTAAGAAGGGCCTCTTCTAGAGCTAGATTTGAGTTGCTGGATTCCATGGCCAAATATGGGCGCTTCCACCACTTACCATATCATATGAGAACCTGCATATGCGGTTCTCCAGCCACTGAAAATATTTTTCATATTTTGTTCAATTGCCAATTATATGCAACCATTAGGCATAAATATTTATCATCCTTATTAGAAAGAGCAGCACACTGGGATCCAAACCACAGACTGTCTTATTTCCTCCTGGGCTCTAATGTGCATATTGTACGTAGGACTGCTAAGTTTATAACTAAGGCAACGGTTATAAGAACTCAATACACTGAACAAATTGGGGTACCCTGTAAGGGAGATTCATTTATTTGATTACTGACTCCATGTACTATTACATATGTATTTTATTATTGTATTTTTATCTCTGTACTGCATTTATTTAATTTTCAAATAAAGTACTACTACTACTGTTATTCTGGGACCTCACTTCCAGGAATGAACTGAACTATTCAAGGTCAATTTAAAAGTTTATTGCTAACATTTCATTTATCTAAAACCATCTATCCACCAGCCTAAAAGTTGGAATCTGTATGCTGCATTGATTTCTGGAATACCTCCCAAGTCCACACAATGATATTGGATGATTTTTTTTTTATCAATTAAGGCTACAAAGTACTTTCAGTGATGTGGACAGGATAAAAAGCAAGGGTATTCTGGTTTTCTGGCTGAAATTGTCAAGATTCACTTATAACATTTATTAAGGGTGCTTTGGGTTTAGATTTCCAGGTTTGCTGTGTGAACCACAATACAATGCATAATGTTTCACATTATTACTATGTGTTATATAGCAGGGTAAATATTACTTTAAATAGATTACGTATGCAAGTCAGTCTTGGATCTTGCTCCTGTGCAATAAAGCTATCTTGTTTCTGAAAACCAAGATACTTGCCACAATTTGTTCCTCAGATGCAGTTGATACACTACTATCATCAAAGTAGTACCATTTCCCATCATCTTTATTTTTTGCAAAAGCGGTATCTAGAACAAGAAAAATAGTTTTACTGAAAATGCTAATAATTAGGCCATAATAAAGATAAAGTCATACATATAAAATAAATTACTTACAATGCCCTCCTCCCATGCCTCCATAGTGATTTGACACTGCAATCAAATTATAGCGACAAGGCCCAGCATTTGGATTAATAAGGAATTCAGACATATCCAAATCACTGTTTTAAAGAAAAGATCAAACTGGATTTGTTTTCAAAAATTGGATATTAATCTTTACGCTTTTCTTCAATCAAGTCAGTGAAGCCATCGCTTTAAATTCTAATGCAAAGCAATAAATACACTAAAAACCTGGGAGAGTGAAGATTTTTTTAAAAACTATAATAATTTATCAACCAACATGGTTTGTAAAATAATTTAGGCTGTCACTTGGCTTATAAAGGATCAAGTTAAAATCTGCTGAAGCTCACTCAGTGACAACCAGTCTCACACCATGTGCAAACATAATATTTGGATGAGGAAAGAACATGTACATTTGCTTTGTGCTTCTTGAAGGAAGCAATATAAATACACTAAATAAATAAAATGATACTTTATTTGGCTTCTAAAATTTATTTCTTTATTCACTGAGCTGTTTCTATGCTGCTTTAATCAAACAAACCTAATTCATGAGCATTTCCAGATTTTGTTCAGAAGCATTTTTCTTTCAGGTAAGATTACTACAGTTCTATCCCAAGTAAGCTGCTGTTGTTGGAATGCATGCTTCAAAATTATTTGGAAGATCTTGCACCAACCTTTCTGCTATTCATTAAATGAACTGAAAAAAGGATACTGCTGTTTTAAATAATCTACTCATTAAAATAAATGTGACTTTTAAAGAAGTAGTATTTTTTTATGCTTGCATGGAAACCTGAAAAAAAGTTGGACTGCTTTCATGAACATCAGAGAGATGCTCCATTGCATAAAACCCAAACCATTTTTCCTAATTGTTTTTGAAGCATGCACAGTCTTAGTTGTCAATGAAGAGAGCATAAAGAATAGCTTTGAAGGACAGTGGGAAGATCCGTTACCAACACAACGATCAGACAAGCGTGGCTTAAGACCATTCCAAGAAACTAACTTGAGAAAACACCCCCGACAGGGCCCTCCCTAATTCACAAGATAAGGGGGGGGGGAGAGCACGTTCAGATTTGCAAGATTCTGTAAGTACAGCTATACTAATAAAAGCAGTTTTAGACCTAATGGCATTGGCTTCTTAGTCTGATCTATCCCATAAAGCTGATACGTAATTGAAAATAAATGAAATATAATTCTGTATAGATGTATGTAGGATCAAATTTTTGTCTGGGGGAATTACATGGAGAGTGATTACTTAATGTAGGGAAGTAAGGAAATAAAAGATTCACATTTAATTCAGGAGTCTCTGACTTCTAGTCCCGCCTTAGGCCTGAAAGCCGGCTGGGTGACCATGGGCCAGTCACTCTCTCTCAGCCTAACTCACCTCACAGGGTTGTTGTGGAGAAAATAAGAGGAGGAAGGAGTATTAGGTATGTTCCCTGCCTTGAGTTATTTATAAAAATAATAAAGACGGGATAAAAAAATCTAAGAAAAAAATTGAGCTGCACTAATCTTGTCTATACGATAAATGAATTTGTAGTAAGTGAATTATATTTCAGAAAAGCCAAAAAAATCTATTGCATATCAATATAACACAACTGTACCCAAAGGCCTATACCTTATCTTCTTCCTCTTATTTTAGAAATTTCCTCTTATCAGATACACAAGTTAATTTTCAGGTAACATTAACCTAAGGTGTTGTTAAGTTCCAAATATAACAGTTATACTTACATAATTTAGTTACATCAGCATGTATACTCATAAGAATATTAAATATTATACAGTATAATATTATACTGGTGTAGGCTTTCATGGCTGGCATCAATGAAGCAACAATGAGCTTTCAGGCTGAATGGCCGTGGTCAGGACAAAAGAAAACTAGACCACGGCCATTCAGCCTGAAAGCTGATCACTGCTTCATTATATAATATTATAAATAATTAATATATATTCAGGCAAACACGTAGAATAAATATTTGTAAAAGTATACCAAAGGTATCAAAAGTAAACACAAAAGCTATCCATTACTGATATGGTTCTCACTTTATTGGGAAGTCAACCAATGTATCCAATTTATCTCTCATGTATCTGCTATAAGAAAAGCGTTTTAGATGCACCACCAATACTGGTGGTAGTGACCACAAATCTAGTTTTTTGGTAGCTTGCTGGTGTTCTTTACAGTTTGGGCAATACCTAGAGAGAGAAAAAATCTTGTTAAAGCCTTATTTTACAATTAAGTGAAGTATATGGCAAGAAAAATATGAAGATAAACTTCTGATACCATTCTCAATTTATTAAATGCCTGTTACAAATTAAAAGCCTAAATTAAGAGAGGTATAACTTTTCTGTTTTTCTTGAAACTTATGGAAATATATTGTCATTCCTATTACGTAAATAGTAGACAAACTATCATTGTTTTTCAAATACAGAATGCTCTTTTTTCTGTATATTTCTAGTCTTTAAGCTTATCCATAAAATGGGTGACAATGGGCTTGGCTACTGCACTTGGATAAGAGATGAAGCAGGGAGGGATCTGTCTGCCTAGCCTATTGAATGTGAGGTGCTTTCCACCTGCAACCCAGGTGAGAGAGGGGTGGTTGGGAGGATAGGGTGGAGAGAGGCTAGGTTGATTATGTGATGAGAAATGAAGGAATTGCCCAAGGCATAGGTGCTGAACGCTAGCCAGAAACGCCAGGTCTTGGGTTGTGTTTATCTCAATAGCTTGGGTGGGGTATGTTGGAGAGGTTGGAATGGGTGCCTTTGGCTTGGAGGTGGGAGGACGAGGGGGGCTGGATGATGCTGGGGGAGAAGACAGGTAGGAATATCAAGGTGGTGATGGATATGGGGAGATATGGCGGGAGACGAGGTAGGCTGCTCTCAGGGAAAGCAGCCTCAGTGTTTAATACCAATGTCACATTCCAGCCCCCTGTACTAAACCTCCACAGCTTCGGAATGCCCGGACTGCGACTATTGCTACTGAATGCTAGGTCAGCCTGCAATAAAGGTCATCTCATCCATGACTTGATTGTGGATGAGAGAGCCAACCTGGTGTGCATTACCAAAACCTGGTTGTGCACAAGGAGAGAGGGGTTTCCCTTTCAAGAGATGTGTCCTTTTAAGCAATGTTGTCTGGTGGAACATAGGTGGTGGGACTTTCCTGTAATGGCACCTGTCCTATGGAACAGTCTGACCCCTGGGATCCAGAGGGTTCCTACCATCTTGGGCTTTCTGGTAGGCCATGAAGACCTGGCTCTTCCCCCAGGCACAGGGGGGTATACTTGGTATGGGAATGCTATGGCCCCTTGGTTGTGTGGTGGTTTTGTGTGAGGTTCTTGTTTATTTCTATATGTTGTTTTAGCTGTCCAGGGTTATAATGTAAGTTGGGAGTCCACAGAAATTCAATCAATCAATCAATCAGCATTTATAATTATATATCCTTAGATACGTATGTATGTATGTAAAAAGGTAAAGGTTTCCCCGCAGAGTCGTGTCCAACTCTAGGGACTGGTGCTCATCTCCGTTTGTTAGCCTAAGAGCCAGCGCTGTCCGAAGATGCTTCCGCGGTCATGTGGCTGGCATCACGCGTGCGGAATGCTGTTACCTTCCCACTGAAGTGAAACCTATTTATCTACTTGCATTTGCATGCTTTCGAATTGCTAGGTTGGCAAGAGCTGGGGCGAGTGCGGGAGCTCACTCCATCACGCGGGGCTAGGGTCTTGAACCTCCAAACTTGCGACCTTCCAATCAACAAGCCTGGCGTCTTAACCGCTGAGCCATCGTGCCCCGTATGTATGTATGTATGTATGTATGTATGTATGTATGTATATATGTGTATATATGCATATATGTATATGTATATGTATATGTATATGTATATGTATATGTATATGTATATATATATATATATATATATATATCTTGTAGATACTGTTTTGAATTTTACTGTGAGAAAAACAGCAGCAGCCCAGTCTCATATGCAAATTCCCACAATAGCAGGAGTGAGAGAAGGCCAGATAACCAATTTGGAGATCCCACAACTAAGGCATAGCTCTATACATACACCCGTGTAAATAAATATCTGTCATTTATTCCCATACATAACGTAGTATTTGGAGCCACTGAAGATTACAGATAAATTCTCCCATACCAGTGTACAGGTATACTGGCAAGGGCTCCACAGGATAAGCATATGTTGAAATGTTTTGCAATCTCCTCTCTACAAGTTACTGCAATAAACAGCCCTCTCTTTGACCTAGTTTGTTACTGCCAGTATGATAATTTCTAGTTTGGTAGAATCATAAGTCTGGGATTTCCTTACTATTTTTTCTACACCAGGGAATAAATTATATACAATAATGTGTAATAATCACTCTTCAGTAAATATAGCTCTGGTTAAATAACAATAGCTCTTGCAGCCTAGAAAAAAGCCAATTCTTTAAGATGCTGTTGACATGTGCAGTTAGTACACCCACCCCATATCTGAAACATCTTTGCTCTTTGGATCAAAACACCACACATCTCTATTCTACATTGTATACTAAGCTTAGAAACCATTGGCAAACTGTCAGAAATTCCACAGAAAAGTGGAAAGTAAATTCCATAATGTGAGAAATCACTTCAGTGTAGAAGTAGCTTTTTGCTCTTACCATGGATCTTCAGCACCCAACTTTTCCTTAGTTGTAAATAACTCAATGCAATCTTTTAATTTCACAAATGGCTTTTTTGGAGGTCTATATTCCACACTTTCATGTTTTTCAAAATCCTAAAGAGAAGTATTTCTTGAGTTAAAAGAACAAATGAAACAAAATTCATTTTAGTGATTTTTGTTGTACTGTAAAAAAAGGGCTATATGTTTTCTAATATGGAAAACTATGCCAAATTGAGGAATAGACCTCTGCTACTTTTAATGTGTGTGAAATTCTTTGAAAAAGACATTACCCACAAGTGAAAGTGTTCCAGTTTCATCTGATTTTGTGGAGGGCAATTGGGGCAAGCGATGAAAAGGGATGGAAAGGGGGATAGTCCAAGCACGTTATACCAAGGGTCGGAAATGGCGGCTCTTGAGCCAGATCTGGCTCTTTGGCCCCTTGAGCGTGGCTCAATGGCAGCTGAACTCACCCCCGCCCCTTCCACGCGATTGGATCCCGCCCCCAAACTCTGATGGCCGGCGCCATTAGGGGAGGGAGGAGAAGGGTGGGCGGACGTGGGGCAGGGGTGGTGGGTGCCGGCAAGGGAGAGAAGAAGGAAGGCAGTAAGGAGCGGCATCCAGGCGCTGGGCGAGTTTGGCTGCGCGCCACCAGCGCCTGACGTCAAGGCGGCTGCGCTTCCGCGCCCGGCGGGCGGGCGAGGCAGGGAGAGAAGGGGAGATGGAGGGGCTCCCTCTCCGGCCTCTGCGCCCCTTTAAGCCCGTCTCTCTGAGCGCACTGAGCGAGGCCCGGCGCGGCAGGGAGGCGCTGCTGGCCCGGGACGCGGCGCTGTCGGAGGCGGCGCAGGAGCGGCTGCAGGGGCTGCTGCGGCTGGAGATGGCACTGCTCCGCGGCATCAAGGCGAGGGCGCGGGCCCGGGATACGAGCGGCAGGGCGGCGCAGGGCGAAGAGCCGCCTGCTCTTCCCTTGGCCGCCTCCGGTCTGAGCCTGGCTCGGCTCCCCCAGCCGCCGCAGGGCTCAGGTTAGCGGGGGGAGAGGATGCCGAACGGCGGGGTGGGGGGATTGATGGGGTGGGAGGGTGCCCCTGGTGGGGGCCACTTGGGGAGCTCTCTGCAGGGGCCTCTTGGGGTGCCCTGTGTCTCTGTCCCATCTCATCCAGGGGAGCTTTTGGCAAGGTCCCATTCGCAGCCGCTTCCTCCTCCTCCAGCGGGCCAGCCCACAGAGCGCTCTCCAGGCCGACAGCATGACAGCTTGGTGCCTTCTGCACCAGGCTCAGCGCCTTCTCCAGCAGCAGGCGCAGCTCTTCCAGGGGCATCCCGTCTGGGTGCTCGGCCCAAGAGGCCCCTGCAGAGAGCTCCACAAGTGACCCCCACCAGGAGCACCCTCCCGCCCCATCAATCCCCCCACCCCGCCGTTCGGCGTCCTCTCCCACTAACCCGAGCCCTGCGGCGGCCGGGGGAGCCGAGCCGAGATTGGGGAGGAGAAAAACGATGGGGGCCGAGAGCACATCCTACGGCCACACGGTGCAGCCGGTTCCTGTACCCGCACCAGCCTTCCCCAACCTGCGCTCGGCGGGGAGGGGCCCGAATACTCTCCAGCATCCCCGGCTGGTGCTGGGAAAAGACTACGGGAGCTGTAGTCCAGCCCGCTGAGAACCTGCGAGGCTGAATGTGGTACCCCCGAGAAAAGGCCGAGCATGCGCTTTGTCGGACCGAGCGTGCCTCCAAAGCCGCGCACGCGCGCTACAACCGCCCTCGTTTCCGGGGATGGGGAAGCGGTTGCTCTGGACAAAGGGCTGCGTGCCAAGCCGTTCCTTCATCCCCAGAGCCCGGCCCACGCCCAGGACAGACAGCTCCGTCGAGGGACGGAGAGAGTCCAGCCTCGCCGCTTTCCGCCCTCCCATTTTGCAAGGGGGAAGCTAGTTTAAGATACTGTACTATGTTAATTAACATTTGGGATACAGCATTACACCCTATGAAGGTTCTCAGTCATCCAGGTGGAACAGTCTGTGGCTTGAATCATGTCAACTGGATTTCTATTTTCTTAGTGGAAACGTTTCACTCCTTATCCAAGGAGCTTCTTCAGTCTGAGTAAAGTTAGTAAGGGAATCCTTAAATATGTTTCTAGGCTGGCTGTGTGACCTTGCACCTGGGGCTAGGTCATGGTTATTTTTGAGATGTTTGTTTCTAAGTCCCTTTATCATCTAAAGGAGGATCGTTAAGATTACCCTGCTGCTGTTGAGCTTGTGAAATGGTCTTAATCTTCCTAGGCACAGAAGACAAAGCAGGAAGGAAGATAGGGGAAAGGTTATGCCTGAGGCCCCCACCTCTATTCAAGGAAGGATTTTCCAAGTTGGCATGAATGGATTCCTTGACCCCTCTCTCAAACCACCTATCTTCTCTGTCTAAAATGTGAACATTAATGTCCTCAAATGAGTGTCCTTTTTCCTTTAGATGAAGATAAACTGCTGACTCTGGTCCTGTGGTGTTACTTCTCCTGTGTTGGGCCATCCTCCTGTACAAAGGTTGTTTGGTTTCTCCAATGTAGAGTTCAGAGCACTCCTCACTGCACTGGATTGCATACACTACATTGCTTTCCTTGTGTTACACCCCAAAGATCAAACTCCAAAACACAAGGAAAGCAATGTAGTGTATGCAATCCAGTGCAGTGAGGAGTGCTCTGAACTCTACATTGGAGAAACCAAACAACCTTTGTACAGGAGGATGGCCCAACACAGGAGAAGTAACACCACAGGACCAGAGTCAGCAGTTTATCTTCATCTAAAGGAAAAAGGACACTCATTTGAGGACATTAATGTTCACATTTTAGACAGAGAAGATAGGTGGTTTGAGAGAGGGGTCAAGGAATCCATTCATGCCAACTTGGAAAATCCTTCCTTGAATAGAGGTGGGGGCCTCAGGCATAACCTTTCCCCTATCTTCCTTCCTGCTTTGTCTTCTGTGCCTAGGAAGATTAAGACCATTTCACAAGCTCAACAGCAGCAGGGTAATCTTAACGATCCTCCTTTAGATGATAAAGGGACTTAGAAACAAACATCTCAAAAATAACCATGACCTAGCCCCAGGTGCAAGGTCACACAGCCAGCCTAGAAACATATTTAAGGATTCCCTTACTAACTTTACTCAGACTGAAGAAGCTCCTTGGATAAGGAGTGAAACGTTTCCACTAAGAAAATAGAAATCCAGTTGACATGATTCAAGCCACAGCATTACACCCTACTTTTTTGCACGGCCTAAAAAACACGGGAAAGGAGCCCTTTGCACGTGTCGCAAATGAAAAATAGGAGGAGGAAGCGCTGGGAACGCCGCCTTGGGCTCCTGTTACAAAAGGTTGGATACAAACGCGATAAATACATTCGGGTGGGGTGGGGAGCTGCAGCTACATTTTGCCACCCAAAATTGTTTTCAAGGCTCCCGCCCACAAACCCTGCCCCCAGTACGTGCAATTGGCTCCTGCCCGCAAACCCCGCCCCCTTCCACGTGATTGGCTCCCGCCTGCAAACCCCGCCCCCTTCCATGCAATCGGCCCCCGCCCGCAAACCCCGCCCCCTGGCTCTCGAGCATTTCAAAATGTGCATGAGCATGTCAAAATGGCTCCCGGCATAAAAAGTTTGCCGACCCCTGCGTTATACCATTTCTTCAGGAAGGGAGTTTACCATGATACCAAAGCATGCAGGTGTGTTAATTCTTTTATGCTAAATCCAACAATGATCAAGCAGACTTTCATTTGTACCTCAGGTGATCCCCTCTATCTTGGCCCAAGCGAGAGGGAAAATGAATCTGATCTGGCAACAGCAACTATTCTACTTGTGGACCGTTTGATAGAACATTTCATTTTTTAAAAGGTGGCAGGAGATACTGTCCTTCCTTCCTGAATGTATCCAGTCAATTTTTACAATAAAAAGCAGTTTTCTTCCATGATAAGCCCACTACACATAATTTGCAAGGATGAAATGTATAACCCCCTAATTTACCACTTTCAAATAAAGTGGCAAATATTCAAGTAGTGTAACAACTTTTTCCCCCTTTACTAAATATCACATACCTCAGCAGCATTTTCATCAAAGTATCTCTTCTTGAATTCAGGGTCCCAATCCAAAGCTAAGAAAGATCTTTCTAAAAAGAAAAAGATAGTGCAAGACTCTAAAATTTATGAATTAATTTCAATTAAGGAAAGATTACACTTCTAATTACTAATCATATAATATTAAACTGCAGCCCCATAATCAGTATCTATTTAATTTTCAACTTTAAATAAAATATATTTGAATTTTACTTTGCAGTGCCATGGAGATCAACTTCCAAAAAGTACTAGAAATTTATATTCAACATCTGAAAAGTGCCTAAATATGTCAAAAATAGGGGTACATGAGAAGAATTTTTTTCCGTACACACATACAGTACATAAAACACATTTTAGCATCTTGTTTTGGTTGAAACAAAACACAGAGGGATCTTATAGGGTGACTAAGGCAAGACTGGTGTGCCTTACCCCTTTCTCTACTCTCTAACCCGTGTGTTGATCTTTCCAACAGCTTCCTTTCCCTACATTCCCCACCAATGTCCTTGGGTTTTTCCCACTTACCTCACCCCCTCAAATAATCTTGGAATATGTGTTTATGTGTTTCAGCCCAGACATGGACCACCTGGAACTGGCTGTTCTATGCACAGAATATTTTCATATCCCTAGCCAAAATAATAGCCATCTTCCCAGGGAAGTATCCAATAGGCCTATTGCTTACCACATCCATGTAGAAATTGTGCATCTTACTTTAGTATATCAACCAGGATAACCTTTCTTTAACAATGGATGCTCAAGTAATTCTCAGATGCTACTCTATTTAAGGTATGACTGTCTTTCAAAACTCAGCAACTTTTAATACCATCAACCACACTATCCATTTGGGCTGTCTTTGAGAAGCCACTGATTTTCCTCGTCCCTGAGTGGGTGGGTCCAGTTGGTGGCTATTGCAGGGAAGAAGTCTGGCCCACAGATGCTCCATTATGATGTGCCCCATCCTGTTTGACACCTATATGAAGCCACTGGGAAAAGTCATCCAGTGGTTCAGGGTGAGGTACCATCAATATGCATATGATAGTTATTTGCATATCTCCACCCTGGGGCAAATGGAGGATAAGGTACAAATACTAACCCAATGTCTGGAGGCTGTAAGGAACTAGATGTGGGGAAATAGGCTCAGACTCAACCCAACCAAGATGGAATGGTTATTCATTAAGAAATATTCTGAATCTGCGATAATACCGTATTTGGCTCTTAACAGAGTATGTTACTCCGTGGACAAATTTAATTTGGGTTTTTCCTGGATTTACAGAAATGGCTGTGGCCACCAAGGTCTTTGCCAAGTTGCAGCTGTAATCTTACCAAGAACAGGGGGCACTGAAAATAGTCATACATGCCTTTGTCATCTTCCACTGGGGTCACTATGATTTGTTTTGCATGGAGCTCACCTTGAATACTACCCAGAAACTTCAGCTGGTGCAAAATGCAGCAGCTTCTCTCCTTACAAGTCACTTTTGCTACCACCATGCAAAACATGTTGTGGGAGCTGCAAAGGCTACTTCTGAGTTCAATTCACCCCCCATCTGAGTGAACAGAGAAGGTGTGCTGAAGGTCCCACCTACTGAGAATTAGAGGGAAAGGACCTGAAAGCAAGCTTTTTCTGTGGGGACTCCCCTTTTCAGGAACAGCTTGCCCCTTGAGGGGACAGTGTTTCTGACTCCCAGGGCCTTCTAGAAATGTTATAAAAACTTGGCTGTCCTGGAAGGCCTAATTGTGAAGATTTGCTGAATCCAGGAGTGGATCTATTAATGAAATATAATGTAACTTTACTGTTCTTTGTATGCATTTTATTGTTTGCAGTATCTTTGTTGCCATTTGTCTTTGTACACTGCTTGAAGTCTTTCAGGACCACTGAGGTGGTTTATAAATTTCATTGAGTAAAATAAAAATAAAAACCATAAATAAATGAGATACACAGAAAATGTGACAACTATTCAGACACCCTCAAATGAATAAGAATGGTGGGGCTTCCGGTGGGAATGGTGGCTTGAACAGCGTCTCTGCGATTTAGCTTTGCAAGTAGACCTGGCAGCACGGCATTTTTAGGGTTCGGGCAGGATCCCCTGGAGCCCAGAAGTGTTCCCTGGATAAAGGAGAACCCTAGGAATTACTCCGTGTGTCCTCCGGATGGCTGGTCATAGCCAGAAGATCGTAAACGGAGTTTATAGATCGAGCGGTGAGTGATCAGCTGGGAGGCAGGATTGTCATCCTTTCCCAAGCCGCGCTGCAGCTGTTTAAACGGACTTTAAAACTGACCACCCCATTTCTTAATGCACCAATTTGTTTGCCTTTTCTTTGTTTAAAAGAGGCTTTTTCCAACACAGAGATGAGATTTCTCTTGGTAATTTTTACATTACTTTTGAAACTTAACTGTTAAGCATTTGAACATGGTTTTGTACTTTACGTTTTGGGCAAAAAGAACCGAAAGGTGAACTGTGGATTTATTTTATAGAAGCGAAGGGCTATATATTTTTTTTATTTAATTGGCGGTATTTTTATTGTTTGGACCATAAGGAAGGCTGAGCGAAGGAAGATAGATGCTTTTGAACTGTGGTGTTGGAGGAAAATTCTGAGAGTGCCTTGGACTGCAAGAAGATAAAACCAGTCCATACTCCAGGAAATAAAGCCAGACTGCTCACTTGAGGGAATGATCTTAAAGGCAAAACTGAAGTACTTTGGCCACATAATGAGAAGACAGGATACCCTGGAGAAGAAGCTGATGCTAGGGAAAGTGGAAGGCAAAAGGAAGAGGGGCCGACCAAGGGCAAGATGGATGGATGATATTCTGGAGGTGACAGACTCAACCATAGGGGAGCTGGGGATGGTGACGGCCGACAGGAAGCTCTGGCGTGGGCTGGTCCATGAAGTCACGAAGAGTCGGAAGCGACTGAACGAATAAACAACAATTTTTATTGTTTCCTTTTGGGATTTAACAAATCTGTCCTGTTGGAATCGGAACTTTCATGGCTATCGTGAGAAAGTGAGTGTTGTTGCTTTTTTCTTAACAAGTTAACTGGATACTTCCCATAAACACCTCTAGTGGCAAGACTTTTGTTTTTGAATGATCTTAGTCTCTAGTATTCTTCCACTGACTTTAAGATTTGGCTGTATTGGTTAATTTTAACCACTAGAGGGGATTAATCATGGCTTCTAGGAGACCACCTTGTCATGGTTTTGATGAGGAGATGATGAGAAATATGATTAATGAAATTTCTAATACCTTTAAACAATCTTTTGATGCCTTTGAGAAGAAAATGAAAAATATTCTGACTTTGAGAAAAAGATGGAAATTAAATATGGATACTTTGAGAAAACGATGGAAAGTAAATATTCTGATTTTGAGAAAAAGATTGAACATCAAATGGAAAAAACTGCTGGAGAGGTGAAACAAGTAACGGATCAAATGGAGGTGTTAGAAACTAAGATGGATAATACTGAGCAAGAGAGAGAAAAAGAGCTTGATAAAATGGCTCTGTTAGAACTTAGGGACATGGATTTTTGTCTGAGACTGAGAGGAGTTCCTGAGGTGAAAGGGGAGAATATTGTTGAAAAAATCCTACAGGCTTTGGCAAAACTGGGAGGAGGAATTAGATAAAGTTTTTCGCATCAACTCAAGATACGCAGCTGTAAATAATAAACCAAGAGATGTTTTGATCCATTTTACTAGAAGGAAAATAAGAGACCAGGTTTTGCAAACTCACTTTGATTAAATATTGAAAAGCTAAGAAATTCTGGAATCAAATATGTATTATTATTCAAAAGATTCTCAAAATGGACTTACAATTGAAACCGGAGCTGTTTTTCTTGGGTTTGATGGACCAAAAGTTTGAGAAGCAACATGGAACTCTGTTCTTATATATGATAACAGCAGCAAGACTCTTATATGGTCAAAGATGGAAGGATCCACAAATTCCCTCAATGGAGGATTGGATGATTAAGTTAATGGAACTGGCGCAAATGGCTAAACCAGAGCTTTCCAAACTTTTCATGTTGGTGACACACTTTTTAGACATGTATCATTCCGCGACACACTCTTACAGCAGGGCACAAGGCAGGCACTAGGACCTGCATGGAATCCTGGCAGGGCAGGTTTGGAGGCAGCAGCAGCTGCGACATACCCAGACACTGCAGCTGACACACTAACGTGTCCCGACACACACTTTGGAAAGCTCTAGGCTAAACTGACAGCATTGGTAAGAGAAAATACTGTAACTGTATTTGTTTCTATTTGGAAGCCACTTTGGACTATTTGCTTGTAACGGGAAAAAAAATGAAGTTCTGATTTTGGGTTTTGATGATTAAATGGTTTGATTTTAGAGAAATAATGTTACTAAATGTTTAATTAATAGCAAGAGATTAACTTTTATGTGCTTTTATATCAATGTTGGAGAAGGTCGAAAGTCACCTGTCTTTTATGTTTTTCTGTCTATTCTTGCACTGTTTTAGTTTTTCTTGTTTCTTTTTTAGACTTGTATTCTATCTGTTCTATATTCTGCATTTTGTGTTTTAATTACATATTCTGAAAAATTAATAAAGCTTTATGAAAAAAACAAATTAATAAGAATGGTGATTGGTGAGTAGAGAAAGAATGATTTGTTTTGATTACATGGTTTAAGCATAAGTCTATTTCATACATACAACTGGCAAAGGAATGGATATACAGTACATCTCTTGATGAGGAAAACATGCATACAAGGGAATAATTACTGCAAAAAACAAGGATGAAAGATATTGTACAATGTATATATAGAAAAAATAGATGTGAAGAATGTAATCAAAGAAAGCAAGAAAAGTTTAAGATCAAAATAGGCAGAAAAAAATGCAGAAAAATTTTGGTGGAAATAAAATATTGTTTTCGATATAGTTGAAAAGACTTAAATAAGAAGCCAATAGTAGAATGAAGAAATTTTAAAAAATATTAAATGATTTGGGATGAGAGCAGGCTGGAAGGAGTATTTTAGAGATTTGAATGGGAATGATAGTGGTATGTTGAAGTGTGGAACTGCAACTTATCTACAAGTGTTAGAGTCCAAGAAAAAATTGGTAAGGAAGTCATAAAAGCTGTGAGAACGTTGAAAAATGATAAGGCTACAGGTATATATGACGTATGTGGAGAAATATTAAAACATGGATGTGGTTTGTTTATGGAGTGGTTGTTCAACTTGTTTAATGCGCATTTGAATGCTCTGCCATTTGGAACAATGCCATTATTGTTCCTCTAAAGTGAAAGATAGCAAGAATGAACACAAGAACTACAGGGATTTGTTTGTTAAATGTGTCTGGCAAGGTGTAGGGGGAAATTCTGATTGAAAGGGTACAAGAGGTGACAATGAGTAAACTTTGGGAAGTGCACCGTGGTTTTATGTTCAGGGTATATAGTACGACAGTGTGAAATGTAGGATTTTGTCTGATGCTTTTTAAAAAAAATATGTTCTATTTATTATTTGTATAACTCCTTGTGAGGATTTGCCCTAAAAGATAAGGAGAAATAAACATTTATTCATTGACTGCATAATAATTGTAACATCAATAAAGTCCAATTTGTTCCAGTATAAAACTTACCATCTAGTCTAAGTTGCCTGTCATCAAATCGTATATGCCTGGTATCATCTTTGACATAATTGATATCTGCATTGCCTAAGCTGTTGAACTGGAATGTGAACAATCGTTTTTTGTGCCCTATAAGTTGATCCTTGCAGGAATCCTCTGTGCATAATCCATTTTCAGAATCATTATCACCTCCAACAGAATCTTCTGACTGACTGTTTTCATTTTCAGAAGGCAGTTCCTGATCCTGGCTGGATTCATCGTCTTGTTCATCAGTTTCCATCTCACCTGTGATGGAAGACGTAATGATACAGTTAATATTTTGACTTTAGGATATGTGGACTGTAAAATCAAGGCATAAAGAGTTATAGTATGACTCTCTCTTTTGAAACACAAATTTAAAAATTGCTTTTGTTAGAAATTGAAACATGCACAGCACTAGATTATCAGAAATGTACATAAACTATTCCCACTGAGAAACCAAGACAGGTAAAGTCTGCCTGGATTACCTTAGGTTTGGATTATTTATTAAGTTTGGATGATTTATTAAGCTGAATGAATGTTATTAGCAATGATAGACAACAAGCAATAATGGGGATTATTATTATAAAAATAATAAAGGCGGGAAAATAAATAGAAAGAAAGAAAGAAAGAAAGAAAGAAAGAAAGAAAGAAAGAAAGAAAGAAAGAAAGAAAGAAAGAAAGAAAGAAATAAGATCTGAACGTATGACAAGAAAAAAGTTCCTTATGTTTGCAATTGTACTTTTCAGCTTCAGAAGTATTAGAGAGCCATGTTTTGCTACATTTATGATGTTAAGGATAACCAATATACTAAAAGGCAACTGACAAAGCAAAGCAAGTTTTAAAAGAAGACAAGACAGTTTAACATTTAAGCAGCTGTTTTTAATTCAAGCCTTACTTGGAGATCCTTCCTCATGAATTCCGTTTGGGCCATTACCATTGATACTATTGTCCTTGCAGCACTGGAGAGATGCTTCAGTGTCTTCTGTTTCAGCAGAGGTTTTCACATATCGACTGAAATGCACCAATCAATTATTATACCAACCTTCTTGTTATGATACTTTTTTCTACTATTTCATATTTATATAATACAATGAAATTAACCATACAAATGTATGGAAATAGAGTAGTGCTACATATTTACTTTGTAGTTGTGCTACATCAGCAAAGATTACTTGATCATAAACTGCTATGTCTTTGTATTGTAAGACATCTTGGAAAGATCACTATCTTTACAGGTAGCTGAGAAAGATATAAAATTTATTTTAAATATCTAGAAGAAGTCCTTGTATGATCTTCAAACTATTCTTGAAGATTACTAATTGAATAACTCAATATCCTTAAGAAACAGGGTTACTGAGGAGTATAGCATTAGTATGCAGCATCATGCAGTCATTGCTAATGCTTCTTTTTACAATTAACCATGGAATCAGAAAAAGCAGATTAAAAAAACCCTTTACCTTCTGCTTGAAGATCTACATTTGTGATGTCCAATTAAATATCCCCAATACAACTTCAGATGTACTGTAGCATTTCTCTTGTACAACTTACCACATTCTTAATAGCAGAAGGTTATACAGTTTATCTTCAGTGTTATTTCTAGGCACTGCTATTAGGAAAGGTTGTCCAAAATGTGTTGAACCACTATGATGGCTGTAACCACTATGGCGAAACTTTTCCCTTAAACAAACTGGAATTACAACTTGCTCTGTATCTTCAGTTCTATTGATGGCAATTTCAAATCTAAAGCAACAAAAACAAAATCAAACAAAAACATAAAATACTCATTTTAAACCAGGCCATATCTTTATATAATTCAATTAATTCACATCCAATTTATGACAAAAGAATATTCTGTTGACTATGCTTATTTTGTACTTACACATAAATGTCATCACGTTCCATAATACTGGTTAGATTTTCATCCATTGCAAATATTCTATGAAACCTATGATTATATATATCAGTAACGATCATCTAAAACAGAAACACAATTTATTTCATGTTTGTTTAGATGTACAGATAATATTTAGTTTGATGTAAAATTACCTATGAAATATCATACCTTATCTGCAGCAACACCTGACAAAGTTGATAATGCGATGCACAGATCCTGTATATTCCCAATTTTTGGTACTACTACTTTGTACTAGAAAATAAAATACAACATTGTCATTCTTAAGAAACAAAGAAGATAACTGGACATAATTCCCAAGTTTTAATATTGAAGTGACATAAAAATATTCTATGTGAAAAAAGAGAGCTTTTGAAAAGAAATATAGTTTAGCGGGTTAATTTCCGAGTGGAGCTGTTAATGTATATGGATCAAACTCACTAGTCCATCTTTAAAGAGAAGGAAGTTTTAGTTGTGGAAGTGGTTTAATTGGAATATTTTTGTGGTGGAAAGGGAATCTGTTAATTAACAGGCGATAAAACCCAATTTCCTACCATGGAAAATGTACAGCCTCTTTCCCTTGGAGAAATCAAACAAACTAATGTCCCACTTTGTATCTGAATCTCAAAGCCATCATCTTCTAACTCACACTGCTGTTTTTCAGACTATAGTAAAGCATTATCAAATTCCTTCATTATGTATCTGATTTATAATTAATCCCTATCATCTATTAGCTAATCTAGCAAATCTCACCAATACTGTATTTTAAACTGTATTTGCGCATTCAGATTTATCTGTTAATGTTTGCTGCACCTTAGGAAATTATTTTCCAAACAAATCAATTTAATGAAATAAACAGATCTGAATAAATGAAGAAAAACATTGCATTGAATTTGCACTATTCTGATTGCCTACTTAATATACAACAGGATTTTCTGGCATACATTGTAAACTGCATTTTGCAGGAAGACTACTTTTTCAATTATAGGATAACAACAGGAGTGCAAGACTCTACCCTTCTTTGGCATATCATAACTTGTCATGCTGATGCTATCTTTCTATTGCCCTAGAACTGCTGATCGTTAATATTAAAAAGATTAATATTGCTATCGCCATAGTATAAACATTATCCCGCAACAATTTTTTTTCAAAATTTGCCCCTCACAGAATCTCTATATAGCACTAAGTGAGGTCCAATGCACTACAGTTTGAGAATAATAATGATATATTTCATTTCATTTTGGAGAATGCACAAACTCAATTGCAAGCTTTTGATTTGCAGTGATGTCTAAACTGGGACAAAATGGTTGGCCTCTCCAGTTCACTCACTGTTAAAGGCGGCCTTGCAAACATATTCTGCCAGTTCTCTTAGAAGTACAACTTCATTTTACAATACAAAGAGCCTTGAAAATGGCAGCTTGAGTGTGCTGTTCCTTAACCTTATATCAAGCACCTGTCCTAATAATACAGCTGTCCAGCCAAACAGAATTTTTCAACAGACAACGTAAAATGAGAATGTTTGAGACAGATACACTTGCTTAAGAGTTATGATCAAAAGACACAAAGATCGGGACCTTTAACTAATAACTCTGTCTAACCCAGAAGCCCTACCTTGATTCTTTTTTCTTCCCATCATATATGTAAAATATCTGATTCTTTGCTCAGCTTTTTGCTCAGTTTTTCGGTTATAATTGTCACCAAATAAATGATTAAGACTATGGATAGAACTATGCCCCAAAAGCAAAGATAAATACTGGGGGAAAGTTTTCAAGGCCAATTTTCTGCAATCTGAGATAAGAGAGAGATGATTTCTTAACAGAGAACACAGAACTATACAACATGGCTGTTGTATACAATTAAACTAGAAACATGATTAAATTATGGGGGAAATGGAAGTGAAAATTATATTTTTAAACCATATTATTTAATCTTTTCAGTCATGATGAAGAATCAAATAATGATTTATATTATACATTTTTATTGTCTTGTAATAGCTCTAGTATCCATAACAAATTATTGTCTTATTGCATTGTATCTCTGTAGTAATCTTAACAGAGAAGGTTATTATGATTCAAGGGAATAGCTTCCATCTTTATAATGGTACTATAAGTTACACACAGTTATAAGTTACACACAGTTAAGAGAAAAGACTACAGCATCAAATTTGAACTGCGGCCTCAAAATTAATAAAATAAACAAAACTTCATTTCAGTTAACATATTAAAGCATCTACTGCTGTAAAACTTGGCATTTATTTCTCACCTGCATGGGTTTGGCAAGGGGATCCATTCTAACTAAATAAACTTCCAAACTGCGTTCTTTTTTCATAGGTAGTGGGAGAGTTAAGTAACAAAAGGGATCAAATGTTACAGAGATCTTGGCACATTCTGGACAAACTAGGGTTGATTTAAAAAGTCCATGAAATATATCTACAATGATGGAATCATTTCGTTTCAAATGGTTCTCCCAAGCTTCTTCAGCAACCACCTAAATCAAAGAAAGTTAAAATGGTAAAAATAAGTTTTATGAAGCATTAAATACATAAATGCAAATATATTAACAGATCACGTGCATACCTGTATGTACCAGGCCATATAGAACATAATAGTGTTATCCAGCAGTTTACAATAGGAAAAAGTGACTGAGTAACTTTGGGGAAAGATAAACATTTATTTTCTCCTTCTCTTTATATTATATCCATTATGAATGCCAGGTTATCTCAAATGAAATTGAGGATCATTTCTGGGGATTTTAATTTAAGACTTTATTTTTTTTTTCTGATTGGGCATGGGAGAGTGACACCAATTTTTTTTTTTTGAGGTGAGTGTTAGGGGGTTGTGGGCTTTTAGTTAAAACATGTGTTATTTTGTTTCTCCTTATGATAGAAAACCAACCCTCCCCCCCAAAAATGCCTCACCAAATTTTGAGAATGCAACTCACAGACATTTTGGGGTTGGAGCAGCCTGAGGTTTGGGGACCAGAGGTTGTCCACCTTGCCTTATGAGATGTTGTCTGGGAAGGCTGGCACGACTTTCTCAGTTTTACAGAAGGTTGGTTAGCAGCCAGCCTCTGAAGAATGAGAGGTTTTAAGAAAAAATTGCTTTCATGTGAATATTCCAGTAAAAGGAGGTTATATAAAAAGAAGCCTAATGGAAAATATATTGTTACAGAATAACACCACTATACTGTGTTTCATCTGTTATTTATTTATTATTTATTTATTAAACAAATTTATAAGGCCGCCCAACTCACACACGGTGACTCCGGGCGGCTTACAGAATATCCTGTTGCATAACGGTTTCCCAACTGACCCAGCAGAATTGGTACCATGACTCTGGTAACTCATCAGGAATAGAGCTTTATGGCATCATATAATTGGTATCAAGTGTCCTAATTAGAGAAAATGATCTAGGTATGGGGGAGCCAGTAGTATCTCTACTGGCACAGGCAAATATTCCTTGATGACTTTTAACCTTCCAGCTATCACTGCAGTAGTGGTTCATTGAAAATGCAACTCTATCCCCCAAAGCTAATTAACCTGTATGGGTTTATTACTCAGGGTTAGCAGGTGATCCTGCTAAGAACCTGAGTCACTAAATCTAATGAACAGATGATCCAAGGTATTGACATGATTGCTGTCAGATGATCCAGCCACTGTAGCAGCACATCAGTTCTCTGTACACTAAAGAGCCAAAGATGACAATAATACAAATTGCAGAAGACCATAATAAATATGATCAAATATGGCTAAAAATATATCTTTGATCCTATTCTGGACATTGATGGCAGCAACATTAATCTTATTTAGACGCAGGATAAAAATAGCAATAAGCACTTGTAAAATCACAATACAAAATAAGGAACCTCTAGGCTAAAAGACCCATGTCATATAATAGAATCAACAGCTCTACATTCAAATTAGAATTTTTTAAAATGCTTCACGGAGTGAAAAAGTATGTTTAGGGCTTTCAAAAAAACATTACTCCAAATGTAATTCTGGTGAGAGTTGATTCCAGGTGAGAAAAGGCTCTCAACCATTATGTGGCTATTCTAATATACAGAAGGACCAACTGACCAAGGCCAGGAAATAGAATAAAAAGCAAGATCCTCACTATCACCACAGCATCTATGAAATGCCATTTTTAGATGGTTAAAGATGCCCAGAATACAAGATCTGAAAGCATCCATGGACATCTCCCCAGTCCCCATAAAGCATTTTCGTCATGTGTGTGATTTTATTATTTATTTATTATTATTTATTTATTATTTAAATTTATATGACCGCCCATCTCCCCCAACGGGGGACTCTGGGCGGCTTACAATAAAATTAAGGTTAAAATACAAGTATAAAATTACAAATTATTAGCGTGATATAAATAAATATAAAATCCAATCTGGCGAATTGATCTCGAATAATAGGGAGGGCATTATGGTACTAACCACCCCCAGGAGGAGCTATTACTTTTCCCCTCCCACGCTAGGCAGCAGAACCAGGTTTTCAGATCTTTCCTGAAGGTCGGGAGGGAGGAAACCTGTCTTAACTCTGGGGGCAAGATATTCCAAAGGGCGGGCACCACTACATAGAAGGCCCGCCTCCTGGACCCCACTAGATGAAATTCCCTTATTGATGGATTTTCATTTTATTTTTAAATAGAAAAAATTATTAGCTTCCATTTATCAGTCATCTTTACTCCACTGAGGATTTCTTAGAACATAAAAACAATGGGCAGCTACAGGCAAATGCTTGGTTCTGAAGCATGTCTAGCAACCTACAAAGAAATAGGACAGATCTTATTGCTACTGCATGATCAGAAAGTAGTCTGTGGGTAGCAGTGCGGCAATCTGGGATTGCTTAATGATGGGAGGAGGGAGCAGGACTGGGAAGATAGGAGATAGCAAGTAGACTTGAGGGGAGTGGGGTGGGCAAAAATAGCAATGAAAGA
This sequence comes from Charina bottae, assembly GCA_023362775.1. NCBI lineage: Eukaryota > Metazoa > Chordata > Lepidosauria > Squamata > Charinaidae > Charina > Charina bottae. The sequence goes on from JALMGJ010000006.1 coordinate 53,650,458, forward strand.
TAAGGAGGTATATATAGTGATCCCAAAAGGGAAGGGGGAAAAGTGGAGAAGGGAGCTGTGTATTTTATGCTGGATTTGTGAAAGAAAAAAGCAGCTAGAGTGGGAGTATTTCACATGGTGACAGGAATGAATACATTGTGGGTGATGAGAGAGAATCTAGTATGTTCAAAGGGTTGTGGGACTCTTTCTGTGAAATAGGTATTAGGCTACTTTTAATTACATAAACTGTCCTGCTCCTGTCTTTCCCCAGGCTGGCAGGTACTATTTATTTATTTTTAAATGAAATATTTAAATAATCTATGCCATATTTCAAAGCCAAGTTTTCTCATAGCACCTTATTAATAACAAAGTGCTAGCAAGTTTTGTTGTTTATTCGTTCAGTCGATTCCGACTCTTCGTGACTTCATGGACCAGCCCACGCCAGAGCTTCCTGTCGGCTGTCACCATCCCCAGCTCCCCCAAGGTCGAGTCTGTCACCTCCAAGTACCTTATTAATAATAAAGTACTAGCAAGTACCTTAAAGATCTAGCATTAACATGGGCCAGACCCACTTTTGCAACTTCCCTCTAACAGTTTCAAGGTTGGAATTCAGCACACAGAGCAGGACCTTCTTTTTGGTCAAAAATATGAGTGGGCTTTCTTCAGATCAGAAAGCTGAAGTCCCTGCACATCAGGTGTAAGAGGGACATATCATCACACTATGCTTTTCACCTGCACTCAATTTATTGGGCAGATGTGGTTTTTATCATCTAGCTCCTTTACTTTTCTCCCATGTGTCTTGCAGAACAAAACAATATCCAACATATGAGGTCTGAATTCCCTCTTGGATAATAGATGGATAATATATCTAGGCATGTGCAAGGTATTACATAAATTATGTAAATTGATTAACTCATTATGTGCAATCAAGTCGGTGTTGACTTCTAGCAACCACATAGACAGACCATCTCTACAAACGATCTGTATCCAAATGTACTTTCAGACTTGGAAGATTTTGTTAATGTAACCTTACAATAAAGTAGAATTAATTCATCTGCACATGTTTCCTGTCTGGACTACCTCACAAGGCTGATATCAGTCTTGAAGTCTGAAAGTACATTTCTCCTTTGTTGGCTTTACAGCCCAAGAAACTAGTGAGGGTCCCTGGTGAGATGTTTGCCATGTCCACATTCCTTCTGTGGGCTAAGCTGCCTCTTATCCGACCGTTCTCTTGGCTGTGGCTCTTCTCCCTGTCTCCCAAGATCATTCCTACATACCTTTACAGTGCCTCAAATGTGGACTGAATTGTCCAGATTATGCAATTTGTCCAAATTATGTAGATTACACTATTGTATTTACAAAATTTGTCCAAATCATGTAGATAAATTTTTATATTTACAAAATTTGTCCAAATCATGTAGACACACTACATAAAAAAGCACATTACCTTATCTGGTCTTCCATCAGCATCTTTTAACTGAATATAAGGCTTTTTTCTAATACGATTCAAATCCTCATGCAGACCATCTAGAAGAAATGCCAGCAATTCTTGGCAGTCTTGTTGCTGATATCCTGAAAACTGGGGTGCAAATCGTCCTACCTGTGTCTAGAGAATAAAATATTTTTTACAGTGGAGTCGTGACATAATGCAAAGGAATTTTGTTGAATCAAGGAAAAAATTTATTTTGATCTTATGGGTTTTAAAATATGTAACAGTAAAACTATGAAATAGGATTGAGAAAAGGGGAGGGGTCACTGCTGCAGTTTATAGGAATCTTCCACCCATCCCACCCACCCCAAAAAGGTGCTGTTTTCAAGGGCCTATTTTATTAATATATCTACACTTTTCATTTTTATTGTTTTGAAGAATCATATAACTGAAAACAAATTAAACATTCTAAGATCCAACTATGTTATACTCACCTTAAATGCTCTTGGAGTGACATAGCTATATTTTCCTGACCACATCTGCTTGATGAGCTCTGCATAAGATTTTGCAATTTCACCTCTCATTCCTAATGGATTGTCATAGTTTAGCTCCTCTTGATATTTATCATTAAGGAAATATTCTGTGAGTGGAGGTGTATTGCTGAGACACTAAAAATAAATGTGAAAAAAATTAAATACTTTTGTATAAGGCACAGTAATCCAGCTTCTCAATGCCATCTTCAGTTTTCATACTTTATCAAAGTCTCCTTTTTCCTTTCCTAGTCCCTATATTGATTTAGTGCTACAAAATTATTTTAGTAAGATTAAGTAGACAACTAGTTTTCCCAAGTCTACAATATCTTTACCAATTAGTCTTTATGCCTGAGCCAACAAGGCTGAACCATATTTAGTGTTGAAGACTCCCAAGAGGGTGGTTCTAGGAGATTTAAACTTCCATATTAAGGTTGTTGCCTTTAGAATGGCTTAGGATTTCATGTCTGGCATGATAGTTTGTCTGAATACATTACTGGTCCCAAACACATGCTTCATTTAGTTTTCTTGATTGGACAGAAGAATGGTGATATAACAATGAGAAATGAATATCATTCTAATCTGTCATGACTGACTCAGTCCTATTAAGACACCTACCAGTTTTTCTTCTCTGTAAGGATGGAAAGCCTATTAGATCAGACTACTTTGAGCTTATTTTAAATTAATTCAGAGATGGATGATTTGTGGTTTACTGTTAGGCTCCAATGACAATCAGAACAATACCATGTCATCAAGTTCCTCATGCTAGGCTAATTAATATAACAGAAAACAGAGGCTCTGGGGTATGGTGTGGCTGCTGCTTTGTTTGTGCTGATCACTGGCATGCAGCTGGTGGAATAACTTGTGCTGTTCAACTGAACTCAAATTAGAGCTGGTTATTAAACCTATTTTACTCAAATACTGGGGACAAGTAGTGTTTTTTCCTACTATTGCATCTTCTCAGGATAGAAATATTAATCTAAGTATTTTAAAGGCTACTGAAATTAGATCAGAGACAAAAATGACAGAAAACTACATGTCCTTGATGTGACAAGAGAATTACTTTGGTAAATTGTAAAGCTGTTCACAATACTTGCAACTTGGATCCCACAATTATGCAATCTCATTAAAAGAAAAAGCACCCAGACTAGTCTTATTAGATAACTAATAGTTGATGAAAACTGTGAAAAAGACTGTTCCTGGTCAGCAACCTGAGTATTTGACCTTTATCAAGATGCTTTATAATATCTAATAAGGGGATATCTGATTGCACGTGAAAGTTTAAATTATTTTTTCAGAGGAAAGGTGGTATCAGTCTCTTTAGAGAAGAAGAAGATGATGATGATGATGATAACAACAACAACAACAACAATAAGAACCACCACCACCACCATTAAACATGGACCCAGAAGGCAACCAGAGATCTGTTGTCAACATCTGATTCCAGGGAAGGTGCTGGAGCAAGTGATTGCTTGTCAGTTCAACTCTTGGTTGGGCTTCAGACACTAAACTGTGGGGAAATCATCTGGTTGATTTTCTGGAAATTTCAGAAGTTTTCCATCAGATTGGAAATTCTTCCATAATTCTTCTGGGCAGATTATCTCTATTACTTTTGGAAATTTCATATTAAAGACAATCCATTCCTAGACAGATGCCCAGTTTCAGAAGGCTGCACTGGTAGGTTATTGCTCTGCCCTTTGCTGTTATGTTACAATCTCTTAGAGAGTTCTATTGTATTCCTCATGCTACGTATGAAACTGATGGATTCGGTTATTTGGAGTTATGGAAACAGATACAACTAATACACATCTGTCTCTTCATATCAAATCCAAGTGAGGCAAAGGATGGGTGTGAGCACTTTTGAACTGAGACTCAACTACACCCACCAAATGAGATATAGCAAATAAATGCTATATAGCTGTCAGTTTTACGTTATTTTGTAAGTATTTTATTTTTAAAGGTTCTCTGTGTTTACTATGTTCTTATGCTCCTGGTCTTTGGCTCTGTTTCTAAACAGTTTTTGATTAGCAGGCATGATACAAATTATAGAAAAACAATAAATAAATATCAAAGAACCAAGTCACATCTGAGTAAAATTCTAGAAACATTTGTCTCCTAATAATATTCCCTATAAAAGCATTTAAAAACCACAAAAATCAATGCAAGTTTGAAATTCTGATAACACTGCAGTAGCAAAAATCCCCATTCTACTAATAGTCCCCATTTTAAAAACTGTTTATACAATGCAATAAAATCTTATTTGACATGAAACACTTACTTGAATTGCTGAATTCATGAAACACGTATTTCCCAAATTACTTAGACCACAAAGACCAGGCTGTTCATTGTGTCTTCCTGGCTCTGAGTAGTCGTAATTTTTATAAGCAGTGTATGAGGGAAGGCAGTAGTTTGAATTTTTCATGCTGGAAGAGAACACATTTATCTTGTAATTGCATGAGCTAGAGTTGTCTAGCTTAAATGCATATGTAGCTGAAATATTTAGACTCTGAATTTAAACCCAGTAACAATAAAAATTCTTCAAACTATTTTTCAACTTTTCATTAAAAAAGTAGATTTTTTCAACATTTCAGCTGAAAAGCTGAAACTTTCCAGTAAAAGTTTCCATTTTTTTCAGTCAAGATAATATAACAAAAATTTAGGCACCAGCAGCAATATAGTATATTTTAGTTAAATTTTGCTACTGTTAAAAAAAATGCTAAAAGCTGGAACCAACAATTATACTTGAGCAACAGGTAAGAGATAAAGATTTCCAAGGATACCATAACTTGCTAAATACATGACAATTCTGTTTTTAGATTAACCACTATGCCAGCACAAGCCAGCAAACCGAAGAAAGCAGCATGGAATAATAAAGGCTCCATACAGTGCCTTTAAGCATAGTATTTTAATTTGTTTTATAATTTCATATATCAAGATATACAGATATGACATACTTATAATAGGAAATATCTTTGAGAATTAAAGGGTAATATGTTATAAATATATTAAAAGATAAAAATACTTAAGAAAAACTGAAGTACAAAATATTGAAAAGCACCAGATTTTTCAGAATCTAACTTTTTTTTCTTGCATACATATTTATAGATATATTAACATATGGAAGTGCCAGTGATGTTTATGTAACATATGCACATTAATTGGTATCAACATTCCAGCCAAGAAGATATACAACTTGTGAGACAAGATATACAACTTGTGAGAAATCAGTAGGTTACACAGATACAAGCTGCATGTGTGTACTTGAGTGCACAGAGAACTTACTAAGAATGTAATGCTTAATAGTTTTAAAAGGAAAAAACTAGTGCTAGTATACAAGTTTAACTATTCAGTGCTAAAATGATGTCATAAATTTCATCTACACATTTTTCCCATTTAAATCTAAATATATTAGAATTAATATTGTTTAAACAATACAAAAATAAAAGCCATCTTCTAGTTCTGGATTAGAACCGTAACTATGACTCAACAAGCTGGAGGTTATTGCTATGGAACAATACCTTCACAGCTTCATTTGTTTTTTCTCCTGGGAAAGCATGTTAATCACCATAAAAGGTTATAAAGAAAGTTGATATAGGATTAAATGAAGATCACATAAATTATCAATTCCCATAGGTATCTTTTTATTTTATTTTTTATCCCGTCTTTATTTTTTTTACAAATAACTCAAGGCGGTGAACATACCTAATACTCCTTCCTCCTCCTATTTCCCCCACAACAACCACCCTGTGAGGTGAGTTGGGCTGAGAGTGAGTGACTGGCCCAAGGTTACCGAGCTGGCTTTCATGCCTAAGGCGGGACTAGAACTCACAGACTCCTGGTTTCTAGCCTGGAGCCTTAACCACTAGACAAAACTGTCTCTCAGCATGGTTCTTTACTATTCAGCTGTCAGTTAAATATAGATTATGTGACTTGAAATTCAAATGGTCATGTATACAGTTTGTTTTTTACTGATGCACACTCTATACAGGACTTAAATTTTTATTCAAGAGAGAACACTGATAAGTCATCAGGGATATATAAACTATAATACTGAAAAGATGCACCAGTTTAAAGTTGAAACAGACATGACAAAAACCATTGTGGATATATTCCGGTGGGTGAGGGGGGACATTAATGAAGGTGGATACTGAATGTTTTCAGTGTGGAAACTGTACTGAACATACAATATAATATCTGTAAAAATATTTCTGTATTTTTGTGAAGAATGAATTTCTGTAGATTTGTGAAGAAGAAACAATTTTAGTAGCAAAGCAGAAATAATGCTTAATATTTATGTTCTTAACAATCTCCCCTAATTTTTCCCAGTACTTTACATATAATATTAAGAAAACGAACAAGGGGAACAGTGAAATAAATTTTGGCATAGGTTCTTTTTTCCTTGTAGTTCACCACTGCTCAAAATTTTTGTGTTCCTTTGAAATTAAAACTTTATATAATTTATAATAGCCACACAATTGATACCATTCTTGTTAAAAGAATAGTTATAGCAAGAAGCTTATCCATGAATGGTGAAATTAGCGAAACATAAAAGATTGTCGATGAAGGTTCTCAGTCATCCAGGTGGAATTGTCTGTAGCTTGAATCATGTCAACTGGATTTCTATTATATAATAGAAATATTATAGTATTAGAAATAATAATAGATAATAATAAATAATAAGTAATAGAAATCCAGTTGACATGATTCAAGCTACAGGCAACATAAAAGATTATTTTAGTCTATTAATGCTGTAAATTGAGCATCCTGTAAGTATAGAGGAACTGTATTGCTGAAACAAAATGGAAGTACAACAAATTCAAAAGGTACTTTGAAGATAAAGGTGCTAAGACATATAGAAACACTCTATCAATGTTGAATGCTTCATAATTTTATTTCCATTTTATCTGAGTTTATACAAAGGAATATTCATAGGAAAGCGAGAGGATACTTTGGAGCGCAAGAAAAATATGTACATTTAGAGACTTTCAGCCTATTTTATTCATTAAGTAAAGAATTCTGATGACTGACTTGGGGGCGGTGGGGGGGGGGAAGCCATGATATCATACAGGCATGAACAGTGTAAGAGGGAAAAGATTTTTTAAAAAAACCTCAAATTCCTGGAGTTGAAAAAAAGCTTTTTCAACTCCAGGAATCAAATATTACTACTAAACAGGAAAAGTCATGTGTTATGAAACATGTTATATAAATAGAGTACCAGTAGAGAATAACAGTGTTTTAAAACAATTATTTTTTTCTAGGCTCATAAATAGTAAAATACAATGACTGTATCTTTTAAAATGTTCTATTAAAACATATTTGGGAGTCAACATTAGCTAAAAAGGACATTTTAAAATAGATTTGTAAGTATTTATAAATATTTATGATTGGAGAAAGCAAGATTTAAATTCCTATGTGTTCAGCACAATTCAGTCCCAACTATGTTCAATACTATAGCTTAAAAACAAAAGGCTAATCACAATGTACCACCAATTAAATCCCTTATATATCTACTCAGAAGCAAGCCCAGATGAGTTCGGTGGAGTTCTCTTTCTCTCCCTCTCGAAATGAATATAGACTACTTTTTTAAAACAAAGAAATCAGGAAGGGGGAGGAAAAATATAAGCCTGTTCACTGTATTATGGCCATCATTTAACAGGACTGTGTGCACAGAAACTGTAACTTGCTAAAATGCCTACCATTCTTCCAAGCAAGTCCAAACATTTGCTTCTAAAAGTCAGAAGATAACAGGAGCTGAAGTAAAATCACAGTGTTTTGTGTATGAAATCAACTACAAGGATTGCATCTGGATTCTACCAGTATGAAGCACAGAACTTACAAAAATAAACTATGATTTCCAAGTTATTATTTTCGCTAAACTTTAGATAGAAAAATGTATCACATAATCTACGGGTAGATAAACCAAGGAAGCCTCTGTGTTTTAGAACTACGACCTTGTATTAGCTGAATTAAGAGCTACTCTTAAATCTTTTCCTTAAAAATGTATTTTTATAAGACAATTTCATCAAATGGAAGTGCAGCTGCCCTTTTTAAAACAAAGCCAGGAGAATTTTGTTGTTTCTAAAATTTTATATTCCATTTTAAAATGAGATTTAAGTAGGTGACAACTGTCCCATAACTTCAGACATTATGCTTTTTCATATAACACTATTCTAATAAAAGGAAAACATTAATTGAGGCCTGGTTTATACACACCAAAGAAATAATTTTTTTAGCGTATTATATACACACACACAAACAGTACAATAGACTACAGTTAAATACATGTATTTGTCTAACAGAGAGTTGGGGCTACTCACAATTAGTAGAAGCACAAATGCCACTTCACCCCATACGAAAACTCCCTTCTCATAAATGCAGTATTTAACTGGAAGATATTGTATAAAATATTTAGAGATATTACTATGAAATAGTAAAACATTTTAACATTTGATTCATAGCCACAAATTTTGAGAAGCAACATTGCATTTGTAACTTCCATTTTTTTTCCCAGTATGCCTATCAGAAAGCAGTATGCTTAGCAAAAAGCATACAAATATTTTCATATTTGTAATGAACTGCAGAAAATGCAATGCAATGCATCTGTCATATACAACTCCAAATTAACTGAACTATTTGTTGGACAATGTTTTAAAAACTGTTTTATTGTATTACATTTTTGTTAGGGAAACAACTGGAAGTATGCCATAATAATAATAACAACAATATGAAGCATATACTAAGCTTTTATTTGTCATTACATATGACCCAAATATATCCTGAAATCACAAAAATCTCTGATCTTGATAGCCAAATCCCAAAACTAGGAGAACCTAATCAGTAAGTTACATGAGAATTGTTGCATGTGGTGCTTTCTTGCTAAGTATTTTCTTAATCTTAATGTAATGGTCTCAAATCAGAAAGTGATGCTACAAAGCATGTTACAGTTCTTAGGTTCTGAAAAGCAGAGCAGAAATACTTCTCTCAACACATTAGGGTCTTTGGGTTCTTTAAACCTTGGTGCCCCCTACATTTCCATAGTAATAAACTACATCCAAGTTATTTTTCTAGACTTATAAACAATCTCCTTTTGAAACTTTACTTGGATGATTAAAATTAAAAGTTCTTTAAGATAGGGTGCTTACTTTCTGTTGTTGAAGTTGTTATAATTATTTGATAGAGATGGAGAGATCTTTGGTAAAGTTGGAAAATTGGATGCACCTGGGGACCTTTAAAAATATGAAAATGTTAAATTAGATAAAAATGCTGATTGCAAAATTAATAATGAAAAAGGAAAAACTAACAGATGAAGCAATGTATGTGAATAATATAAAAAAGATTCTTATGATCAAAGTAACAAATACCCAAGTACTATAATTTGCCCAACTTCAAAAAGCATTTAAAAATATCTCACTTTTAAAACCCTCAACCAAATCATAAGCATAAGTGATCAGCCAAACCCCAAATTAAGGTTTAGCAAAAAATGACCTTTACCAAAAATTATAGTTTGGACACTGATGAAAGACATCACTTCTAAAAATTAGGCTTTTTATTTTAAAATGAACTGGAGATTATTAATAAAGGTGCATCAATAGTGTTAAAAGACTCTGAAAATAGGTTTAAGAGCAGCTTAAAGCACTTGTCCAGTTGTACTTTAGAACTGTGGTTCTTAACCTGTTTAGGTCATAGTACCCTTTGAGAATCTCATAAAAAGCACAGACCCTCTCCATAGAAAAATGCACATGCACAGACAATATTTTGCATACAATTTATTTTATTGCATTGGAAACTGATTTTCTTAACAAAGGAAAGAATATAAAAACAAACTTTATAAGATTTCTCTCTCTCCTGTTCTTGTTTTTCATGCAAAAAATAATGGCCAGTTCCTAAATAAATAAAATAAATAAATAAATCCACACTGTGTAAACAAAACAAAAAGTAAAGTTTAATTTTGCTCAAAAGTGAATTTAATAATTTAATGAGATATTTGGCTTGAATCAGACATTGAAACTGAGGTGTGGCATTTGACATGGCAATGCACATGTCATCTTTGGTATCTGAATGATTTTGATTTTTTGTTTTGATGGCAACAAGTGCTGAAAACCCTGATTCACAAAAGCAGATGGTAGCAAATGGAACCAGAGCCCCCACGGTTTGCTTTATTAGAACGAGGGTAGACTTGTGACAACGAACATCAGAATTCTTCAAAAATCTTCAAGTTGAATTCATCTGCATCATTTAATCTGTTCTCAAGTTACTGAGGTCATCTTTGGCAGGATCTGCATCACTGATATTGTCTATATCAGTAAGGAAAGAATTATAAATCCATGCTTCAGTTTTAAAGTGCCTGAGCAGAAATATCCTTCAAAAGAGTTCTGCAGAATTTCTACATGTCTGCAGATGCCTGTGGAGAATCTGACTAGACTTTTTCTGCAGCCTCTAGAAGTGCTTCCTCCAGCAATAGAAAGTTTATATAGTTGTCCACTTTCAATGTTCTCTTTCAGAAAAGCTCATAGTTTTTCAGCCGCATCTATAATGGTGTCTGCAGGGCCTTGAACTGTAAGATTTGTCTCATTCATATAGCCAAAAATATCTGCCAAGCAAGCCACGTCATGAACAAATTCCTCCCCATCAAACTGTTGAGATTGGACTTTTCTTCTGTCTCAAAAAAAGTGAAACATCTGCCCGAACTTCAATGAAGTGCTTCAAGACTTGTCCTGTGGAATCCAACAAACTTCTGTGTATTAAAGAATAACTTCATATTCTGCTCCTATTTCTTGATAAAGCTTCTTGAAAAGATAATGATTCAAATCCTTGGCTCTGAATTAATGACTTTTGTGGGATCAGGTAAGATTTTGTTCAGGATTGTTGGCAGATTCCTTGACACCAGTGCATATTGATGTAGAAAGCAATGAATCATGACGACATGAGGAGCTTCTTTCTTCATGAAAGCAGCAAAACCAGACATGTTCCCAAAAGTCACAGATGCTCCATCTGTGCATGGAGTACCAAGATTTTTCTTCCAGTCAAAAGAAGAAGCTTGGCAAAGAAAGTGCTCATCATTTTGAAATGTCAATAGCATTCATAGTTCCTAAAAGGGACTCACAAAATTGGAATTCTTTGGTGGGATCAGCATGCACGTAATAGATGAAAACCACAAGGTTCCTGCAGTGAGAGACATCAATAATTTTTTCCAGTTGTATATTGATGGGAAACACTGCCAATTCCTCCATGATATACTTCCAAATATTGTAAGAAATCTGTGGCTGACATCATTTGAGAGAATATTTGTAGCTCAGGGTTGAACTGGGGAGTCTTTGGTGCTCTCTGAGCCTTGTTGTTTTCATGCAGACGTTTTCATTCATCATTTGAGAGAGCGCTGCTTCCAGTTTCTTTCTCTGTTCTAAGCCACAAATCACCTCAATCATTTTCAGGGTACATGGCTTCACCAAGGTCTCTCCAAACATGTGTGGCTTCTTTTGCTTAGCAACTGGATAAGCAACTTTTAGGATACTTAAAGGCAAGGGTTTTATGATGTGGAAACTCAATTTCGGATCAAGTTTTAGCTTTTTCAAACTGAGCCTTCTTCTCACATAAAAAGGGCCACACTTATGTATTTTCGGGAAGGACAGACTGTGACCTGATGTAAACAAAGACGGATGTTCATAATCATGATGGCAGCATTAGTTTTCTTTAATCCTTATTAATGGAAAACTGTTCTAGATGTCATGGCATGTGAACAATGATGACTATGTGATATCTAATCACATATAGTAGCATTCTGTGCCAAACTATGCTTGTTTTGAGTGAAACAATATCTTAATAACATCATTTGACATAAAGATTTTTTTTCAACAATGTTCCAAGTACAGGAAGGAAATCAAAGATTTGTGTGTGTGTGATTGATTCATGTTCTGTTTTAGACCTGTTAAACATAAACTATCACTATACATAAAATATCTGTTTAATTCCTCATTATATACTGTAAAATACTAATTCATGATGTCTGATAATTTTAAAAATCAAGATGAGCCTCATACTACAGAAATTCTGATACTGATCTTAAACCAGTTAAAAGAAAAAGCACTTGCTGCTGTTCAACTCCCATGTTTTTTGGAGACGATCTAAACATAAATTACTGTAACAGACAGAAGGCCAAATTTCATTAACAGTTTACTTTGAACACTAGCATTCCAACTCTACCGTTTATCCTCTAGAAATAAAAAATTTATCAAGAAAATAAAGATAAAGCTGAAATAGACTAGTTTCTTTAGGCCATATTTAGAAGTAATATGGAAACTGGACAGCATGACCCTGCCCTGGTACCTAGAAAAAAAAAGGCTTCACTAATTACCTTCCTGAAGGCTAAGATTTAAAACTGATACATTTTGATCATCCAGTATTTGAACTTTTACCAATCATTATGGAAAAAAAATACTACCAGACCATGAAAATATAAAAACTGTTGGAGTATACAGAAGATGATCAATAAGCACCCACAGAAAAGTCATGTTCTAAATACTTTCCTTAAATACTTTTTAGAAATGCATTTCTGTTTTCCGTTTGTTTATAATACATTTTATTGTTTGTTTGTTTATGAGATTTATATGGCTACCCAACTCACATAAATGTGACTCTGTGTGGTATACATCAAAAAAGAATATATAATTACAGTTAAAATTACAATTACAACTAACAGACAATTGGCAACCCACAACATGCATTACACCAGTAGGGGCCAACTGTATGTTGCAAGAAAGATCATTCCAGAAGGCAGGTATTTATTTATTTATATTTCATATTTCATCACCACCCATCTCACTAAGAGCGACTCTGGGTGGTTTACAATAAAATTAAAATAACTACAGATTAAAATACAATAAAAGCAAAATTTGTCATAGAAATATAAATATAAAATCCAAGATGGCGAATCCAAAGATCTTAATTTAAATATATATAATTCCCCAGGGCCTCTTCAAGGCGCTAACCACCCCCACAATTGATTACCCCCCTCCCGCCCCAAGCGAGATGGCAGAGCCAGGTCTTTACTCCCTTTCGGAAGGCCGGGAGAGTGGGGGCTTGCCTCACCTCTGGGGGCAATGTATTCCACAGGGCAGGGGCCATGGCAGAGAAGGCTCTCTTCCTGGATACCACCAATCAACAGTCTCTTACGGACGGGGTCTGTAACATGTCCTCTCTGCCTGACCGGGTGGGACGGGTTGATGTAATGGGGGTGAGACGGTCCCTCAGGTAACCTGGACCCATGCCATGTAGGGCTTTAAAGATAATGACCAACACCTTGAATTGGACCTGGAAGCAAACTGGCACCCAATGCAGCTCACGCAGCAAAGGTGTTACATGCGCCATCCTTGGGGCCCCTAAAACTGCTCACACGGCCGCATTCTGAACCAGCTGTAGCTTCCGGATACTCTTCAAGGGTAGCCCCATGTAGAGCGCATTGCAATAATCTATACAGGAGATGACTAGGGCATGAGTGACTGATCTGAGGGCTTCCTGATCCAGGAAGGGGCATAACTGGTGCACAAGACGAAGTTGGGCAATGGCCCTCCTGGCCATGGCTGCCACCTGCTCTTTGAGCAGGATTCGTGAGTCCAGGAGGGCCCTCAGGTTCCGCACTGGGTCTGGGGCAGTGCAACTCCATCCAGAACCAAAGATGGTAATTTCCCGGATACCAAAGAGCCCCCAACCCACAGCCACTCCGTCTTACCAGGGTTCAGCTGAAGCCTGTTGGACCCCATCCAGACCCCTACAACCTCCAGGTACTGAGAAAGGGTGGTCACCCAGGATGGAGATGTATAATTGGGTATCATAATTGGGTTTAATTGGTTGTAAACCGCCCAGAGTCTACCACGGTAGAGATGGGCGGGGATAAATCCAAATAAATAAATAAATAAATAAATAAATAAATAAATAAATAAATAAATCAGCATATTGATGATACCTCATCCCATGGTGATGGATGATCCATCCAGAATCCTCTGGAGCTGCAACGCCACCACTTTCTCAACTACCTTCCCTAAAATGGGGAGGTGGGAGACTGGATGAAAATTGTCTAGCACAGTTGGATCCAGCTATGGTTTCTTGAGGAGAGGGTGCACCAGTGCCTCTTTAAAGGTTGCCGGGAACACTCCCTCCTTCAGAGATGAATTCACCATCACATGGACCCACCCACACATCACCTCCCGAGCTGCCTTCACCAGCCAGGAGGAGCATGGATCTAATTGGCAAATTGTGGCATTTACAATCCGGAGGTCCCTGTCTACTTCCTCAGGCCCAACAGGATCAAACTGTTCCCAGATAACCGGGTAAGTACGTTCCCCAGGCATCTCCACAGGCCATGCCACACGCTTGGCATCCAACTTGGCATGGATCTGAGCGATTTTATCCTCCAGATGCTTGGAAAATTCCTCAGCATGGCCCTATGGGTGGGTCACTGGGCCCACCTTCCCCAATAGGGAGTGGGTGATCTTGAACAGGGCCGCTGGGCGGCATTCTGCGGATGCAATAAGAGCGGAGAAATGTTGACATTTCACCGCTCTTACCGTCACAAAGTAGGCCCAAATAGCAGCAATAACTTGTGTTCGGTTGGGTTCAGTCCTTGTCTTCCTCCAGCGGCGCTCTAGACGTCTCTTAGTCCTCTTCAGAATCCACAGCTCCTCGTAAACCATGGTGAGTGTCGGGTTCGATGGGACAAGAGAGGTCGCATGGGTGTGATCTTGTCCAAGGCCCCAGCCACCTCTCTGTTCCAGGCGGCAGTCAGAGCCTCCGCTGGATCGTGCAGATCCTCGGGTATAGCCCCCAACTCCCTTTGGTCCATCAGTCGCTGGGGGCGGACCAATCGAATGGGGCCTGCCTCCCTGCGGAGGGGGCGCAGCACAGGAGAATCTCAAGGCCACCAGGGCATGATCTGACCATGACAGAGGGGACAGATTTAAGTCTCCCTTCAGATCACATTGCCACTGCTCTGACAAGAAAACCAGGTTCGGTGTGAGGCCAGTGTTCTGAGTTGGGTCCCGAATAATCTGGGACAGGCCCATAGCCTCCCAGCTAGCTCTTACCAGTCGAACACGAAACACTGTTTGTGATCTGGCTGCAAGCAGCCATCCGGAGGACAGATGGGGTGATTCTAGGTGTTTTCCTTTATCCGGAGAACACTCCTGGGCTTCAGGAAAACCTGCCTGAGCCCGAAAAAATTGCTGCGTTGTCAGTTCCGCCTGCTAAGCCCGCGGGCACAGCTGCTCAGTCCGCCATGGTCCCACTGGAAGTCTGAAATCTCATTAGATCTCAATTTTATAGTGAAAAGGGAATATAATATCCCCTTATAGTAATTATCTTTAAAAGAGGGACAGGAATTAACGCCATGAGCTTAAAATATTTTCCCCTTGTGGTTCAGTCTCCAGAAGTGCATATCTATTCTTCTAATGTTGACAACATTATGGAAGATAGATGCTTTTGAACTGTGGTGTTGGAGGAAAATTCTGAGAGTGCCTTGGACTGCAAGAAGATCAAACCAGTCCATACTCCAGGAAATCAAGCCAGACTGCTCACTTGAGGAAATGATATTAAAGGCAAAACTGAAGTACTTTGGCCACGTAATGAGAAGACAGGATACCCTGGAGAAGAAGCTGATGCTAGGGAAAGTGGAAGGCAAAAGGAAGAGGGGCCGACCAAGGGCAAGATGGATGGATGGTATTCTGGAGGTGACGGACTCAACCATGGGGGAGCTGGGGATGGTGACGGCCGACAGAGGGCTCTGGCGTGGACTGGTCCATGAAGTCACGAAGAGTCGGAAACGACTGAACGAATAAACAACAAAATGTTGACATTAAACATTCAGGCTTGAAGCCGGCAATTCTTTAGCACTATATATCCATGTGTTTTGTATCACTATATACCATCTTGTAGTTGCCCAGATCTGATCACATTAGGATAGAAAAAAATCTTTTGAAAAACTGCCCCTGCAAGTTTAAACAGAACTACTGTTTCAAGCTTGATGAAATCTTGAATAGGAACAGTTCCCTCCTAGGAGATGCGAATCTGATTTTTTTTTTTACAGATCCCATTTATTCCTTCTACTATCAAACTCACACAATGAAATGTCTGTAATCTTAGAAATTATTCTTCAGATTTGCAGACATAACTGGGTCTCCCTGTTTTGCAGACATATGCAAGTTTTCAATAAAATTTGGAGAAAACCCCACATAAATAGCACAGTCTAAATTAAAACATGTTCAGTGGCCACTAAGAATCAGAATATTGAGTATCAATTGGAAGGAAAATAGGAAACAGTAGGAAATTAGACTGAAGTCCTGACAGTATTCTGAGGAGCAAGAATACATTACAAACATTTTATTGTATGTAGCATTCTTTCTAATGCTATGGTCCTCAACAAAGTCATAATCACAAGGAGAAAGAAACCCTAGAGATGTCTGTAAACAGTAAAAAAACATGTAAGCTACAAAACTGAAATAACTTTTATAAAATAGTAAGAAATGTTGAGACAGTTGCTTTAAAATTATATGTAAACATGGTTCATGAAATGCCATTTGATAAACTATAAACCAACAAAATATTACTACTGAATTACTCATGCATATTTTGCAAGCTATATAAACCCATTAAATACGCATGATTACGTGTACCAGAATTAGTTATGCCAATACTTATTTTATAAAAAGTCAGCAAATGTGAATAGGTATACAAAATATCTTATTATTAAGATAGTATAAAAAACTACTTTTAAAGCCTACTTTTAAAAGCAAATCAGGCCACAATGAAAATGATTTTACAGAGTAATAGAAATCAATTTTCACAAAATCTTTAGTTTAACCAGAAATTTCCCTTCAAATTACTTTATTTTTCCAATGTTAAACAATATAAATTTTAGATTTAGTAGGGTCACAGAAAGCATTCAGAAAGAGGACATCACAAACTGTTGATTCATTGGTTATCATCTATTTATGAAAGTAAGAAACTGTGTAAAAAAATTCAGTTTCCTACTGACCTCAAGGTGGTATTCTGTTATCATCCATCCTGCCAAAGAGCATGTGTCTAGCCTTTTTATATCCCAGGGTAAGAATTAACCTGCCTGAGAGTCCATAAGATGCTAGTTTGGCCTCCATAACACCTCTCCAGTTAGGAGAATGATCCTCTGCCAACACAAGAGGTATTAGGCCAGCAGGGAAGAACTGGCTCATCAGCCTACAGGCCATAACCTCTATTTTAGGCATTCCTGCCTCAAATATGAGAGTGATGTTGGCTACACATCTTGGGGTGACAAGAATAGCTCTCAAATTTTTTGTTGCCACCAATTCTATGGTATTCTACATGGCAGATTCTCAACTGTGACTTCATAGATTCTCAACTATGGCTTCATTTCTACATTGAGCAGTGAATGAGCTATACTGCAGGAAGCCAGCAATAGTCAACAGTGGATCATCCTCAAAAGGTGTATTTGGCTGGGCAGTTCCCAGTGAGGGAGCCATTTAATTTGCACAAGTCCAAATGGAAAGCCAGCATACTGACACAGAGTTAAATCTCAGGTCTTTGGCAACTCTGGGTAATAATGAGGCCTCTAATATTTCTTCTTCTGAACAAGACTTAACTTCTGAAGAAAGGTTTGGTCACTGGGATTCATCCTTAACATCTTCTACTTTCTTTGCTATCATTAATAGTCTTTCAAAAATTGCTATTATGGTATGAGCTCTAAGCAAACACTGCCTGAGTAGAGGGTTCTCATATGATGCTGAGCACCGTTCATTGTGACCTGAGATTCCAGGACCTAGCTTCAGGTTGATTTCTTTAGTGTTATCATTGCTGGCACCTTCCTCAGAAAATGACTGAACATTAATAGAGGAGAGAGACAACATTCCTAGATTATAATTGCTTTAGATTTGCTGGTTACATTGCACAGGGGTGGGGAAATACTAAGTTTCTTTCCTGGTGGCCATATGCTTCCTTAATATGAAACCCCACCATAAGATAATTTTCAGTATATTTCCAAGTAAATTCTGTAAAACAAGAATCAGTCAAAACAGTTGATTTCAAAAGTCCAGTGAGCTACAATTATGTGGGGTTAATATGAGTATTTATAGCCTGCAACTTTTGTCATGCAAACATGCACTCTGCCACCTGAGGTACAGTCTCACTTTTGTTATCAAGTTAATTTAATGGTCCAGTATCAAAAGATGTTACCACAAACAAACAAACAAACATTAAGAGTCCCAAAAGTTTTCTGAGACATCATTCTGTATTTAGATATAATAGACTCTTTGGATGAGAGGGGCGTGGTGGCTCAGCAGGTAAGACGCCAGGCTTGTCGATCGGAAGATCGCAAGTTCGGAGGTTCAAATCCCTAGCCCCGCGTGACAGAGTGAGCTCCTGCACTAGCCCCAGCTCTTGCCAACCTAGCAATTTGAAAGCATACAAAATGCAAGTAGATTAATAGGTACCACTTCGGTGGGAAGGTAACAGCATTCCGCGTGCGTCATGCCGGCCACATGACCGTGGAAGCATCTTCGGACAACACTGGCTCTTCGGCTAACAAATGGAGATGAGCACCGGCCCCTAGAGTCGGACACGACTGCACAAATGTGCGGGGGGAAACTTTACCTTTACGTAGACTCTTTGGATACAATTGTTTCATTTTTCACAAACAATTCTCTAGTATCAGAAGGAAAAATAATTACCAAATAATCCATAGATCATTAAATTTTGTTTAAAAATTACCAAATAATCTAGAGAGTATTAAATTTTGTTTAAAATCCCATTATCAATGATACTGAAGGAGTCTTACTTTTTAACACCACAACAATTAACAGTAACATTTCTGTGGAGTTCTTGATGCTCTCTGAGCCTTGTTGTTTTCTTGCAGACGTTTCATTGCCAGGCTAGGCAACATCTTCAGTGCGAAAAGGGAGTGGGACTTGCTCTCTGTTTATATACCCTGGCTTGTCCTGCCTGTGTTGGTGGGGGTGTTGTACTCTCCTTGGTAGTTCCTTGATTGGGTTGTTGTTTGCTGCTTGGTTGATTGACTGATTTAATAGTTCCTTGATTAGGGTCTATTGTCTTGTTTGATTGCTCCTCTGGTGCTAATCTTGGTGTTAATCTTTGCCTATCTGGTTGTTGATTGCTGGCAAGGAGGTGTTCTGGTCTTCTGGCTTTTCTATTGTCTCTTATGAATTGTATGTAAATGTTGTTTACCTCTATGTGTCTGTTGATGGCTGCTTTGTCTGAGTGCCAAGCTTCCAGGAATTCTCTAGCATTTTTGGATTTGGCTTGGTTTAAGATGCTCTCAGTTTCCCAGTTGAAAGTATGGTTAAGTCTGTTCATGTGTTGTGAGATTAAGGAGTTTTCATCGTGACTTCTGACTGCTAGTTGGTGTTCGTGGATGCGTTCTGCTAGTCTTCTGCCAGTCTGTCCTACATAGTGGCTGTTACAGTCCTTACACTGTATGTTGTAGAAAACTCGTTTTTTTCTTCTTGGGCTACTGGGTCTTTTGGTTTACTTATGATGTTCTGAAGGGTTTTGGTTGGTTTGTGTGCTACGGTGATGCCATGTGGTTGTAACAGTCTATTAGTAGTTTCTGAGATGTTTCTGATGTATGGCAGTGTAATCCTTTCGAAGAGAATATTTGTAGCTCAGGGTTGAACTGGGGAGTCTTTGGTGCTCTCTGAGCCTTGTTGTTTTCCTGCAGACGTTTCATTGCCAGGCTAGGCAACATCTTCAGTGCGAAAAGGGAGTGGAACTTGCTGTCTGTTTATATACCCTGGCTTGCCCTGCCTGTGTTGGTGGGGGTCTTGTACTCTCCTTGGTAGTTCCTTGGTAGTGTAATCCTTTTCATAGCTTCTGTTGGTTTTGCTGTGGTGGGTTGAGTGGTCAGGCACTTTTTGATAAAGTTGCGTGGGTATCCATTTTGCTGGAAGATGTTATATAAGTGGTCTGTTTCCTTTTTCTGGTGTTCTGGGTTGCTGCAGTGGGTTTGTGCTCATCTGAATAGTGTTCTTACACAGCTCTTACATAGACTGTTACAACCACACGGCATCACCGTAGCACACAAACCAACCAAAACCCTTACTTAACACTGTTAAGTAAGACGTCACGTGACTGCAACTTGCAATTTTACTGCTAGCTTGTCCATTGACTTTGCTTGTTGGAAGCTGGCTGTGAAGCTCACAAATGGCGATCACGTGACACCGCAACGGTTGAAAATTCATGTCAGTTGTGAAACTCCCAAATTACAATCATGTGACCATGGGGATGCTGCAACAGTCATAAGTTCAAGGACCAGTTGTGAAGTTATTTTTTCAATGTTGTTGTAACTTCGAATGGTCACTAAACAGGACAGTCATTAACTGAGGACTACCTGTATTTCGTATTGCCGAACCTATGAAAGGACTAAAGCTATATTTAAAAATAATAGCTAAATTATCTCTAAAGTTTGCCAATAGTAAATTGAATAGAAAGCACGATTTAAGATACTAGCCCATCCTTTTTATAGCACAACTGCTCCACTTCCCTAGTCTGTCACTAGATGCTCTATGCTCCACGTAGGAGACTATTTACTTTGGCCCGAATTGGGGTGCTACCTATTAGGGCAACAACTGGTAGATATGAAAGCCGAACTTTCTAATAGGTGCTACCTATTAGGGCAACAACTTCCCATATGAAAGCCGAACTTGTTTCTGTTCAGACTTAGAGGCAGAATCTGTCTCACATGTGCTATTAAAATGTTCATTGTACACCCAATGGCGATCAACTTTAATACTTCCAATTGTTAATAACTCTAATTGCCATTGTGACCAGGAGGCTGTTACCCTTCTCCTCGGTGATTACTCTTCATAAACTTCTAAGAAGGTTGCAAAGTTCTTATCAGTAGCTATAGCTGTTAGAAACTCTCTGGTTCCTCCCTCATGCTATTAATCGTTAGCTACTAATTGCTTTAGGATTTTCTCGCAATTTTAAATTTTATTTTTATAGTTACTGTATTGTATGCTGGGCTTTTACTGTGTTTGGTCTTGGACTGTTAATAAATTTTTGATTAAGACATTAGGTAATACACAATAACTGCTGTACATTCCATGCAATTAGCCATGCAAAAATCTGTATGCTCTATGTTTTAGTTTTTCATAGTTCACAATACATATATTAAACAATTAAGTAACACTTACAGTAACTTACAGATGAACACTATTTTGAAGATGGAGCCAAACCTGAGTGTGTGAATGACTAATTTAATACACAGTACTTTGATAAGATGCTTCAACTTTCAAATGAATTTTAATACCAAAAGGAGAATTCAGAGCAATCTTAAAACTGAAGCAGTTTGATTTGACACTGGAATGCTCTGATAATCCCAGAGCTCCTTCAAACTACAGCAGATAGGGTTGATCTATCCATCTGGGGATAATACCATATGCAAGAAATAGGAGGGAATCATCACTAATTTTTCTGTCTGAAGGCCACACTTACTCTTTGAGATCTTTGTCAATGCTGAACCTCAAAAAGTAGATGGTGGCAATATAAAACTAAATTTGAATTAATTTAAATGTCATTTAATTTATTTAATTTAATTTAATTTAATTAATTTAATTGGTTAGTATGATTATTTTACATGTGTTAAACAATTCCCCCTTCTGTCCCATTACAAACAATAATTTGCTGGTAACTTTCAGAGAAGCTCTGGGATCACACCAAATGTTTTCAGCATCCACATGTCAGATCTTGCACCCCTTGAATAAGCATAAATAATCTCTTCAACTAGTCTATGTTACCATGACATCTGTCACAATGGAGTTGGGTAGCCTATAAATCTTATCAATCTGAAAGTCTAGAAAGGGTCTGAAAAAGCTTAAGGTTCTTTGGGGACTTTCTATGGTTCAAGTATTTCAATTTTGGAAAGAACTATTTCAGACACTGACATAGAGGAAGCTGGTTTCTAATTCCTCCAAATCTGGACCCCAACATCCAAACCAAGGAAAAGGAAATACGCATATTTAATGGCCCTATCCTAGATAATACTGGATTGCCTCCTTGGTGTAAAGATTTTATCTAGACAGAATTTTTAAAAGTTGAATATACCAAGTGTTTAAACTATTCTATGCCATGACAAAACAGTGTTCAATTCTGGCTAAATTGTTATTTTTTACTTAGTCTAATATTACAAACTAAACATTAATATTAAAACCAAATCTGACTGCTTGCCATTTTGAGTGTGGGTGTTCTGTTCTGTGTGAATTTGAACACTTTTCTTAAGTTTTAGGGTTTATTATTCCATATTTTGTAAAATTATACAAGATAGAGTATGCAGAATTAGTTTGAGCATGTGACATCTAGTTTTTTAACCTATCCTAATATTCTGGTCAATCTTTTCCCCCCGTTTTCTTCCTTTTGCCCTATGGAAATACTGTACCATACAGACTTGAACTATTCATTAGAATTAACTTTTGTATTTCCCTCTCTGAAAATGTACTTCAGGGGTTACTTGTGCCCTCTATTGCCAGCAGCCCCAGACAGCATGTTCCATAGGAAAGCATCTTAATAGCATTAAGTTCTGTATCAATAACATACTTTAAAATACAATTTCTGGAGGCAGAATGGTTAAGAAATGAGAGCCAGGTTCAAATTTCTGTTTAATCACTAACAAAATGGAAATTCTCAAATACAGCTGTAAAATAGTAATAATTAGCTATTTGGAGAAAAGAGTTCCTCCAAATAGCTAATTATTAAGTTAAGCATTTTGAAAAAAAAAATTCTAAGTAAATAGTAAGCAAATAATAATATCAGGATTTAATTAAAATAGCAGATGCCTTCCCTTATTGATAAAATCCACATTCCACAAGAGCAGGACCCATGTGCGGGTTTGGATAACTACTCTAAGGTACAATTTTGCCTGCTCCCTCACCTTTTTATTGGGAATAGAGAGAATTGTCCCACTACTTCCAGGTATGTGCCCCTTTTTTCTTGAGGAGAAAATGTTGCACTTGACAACCTAACAGCTGAACATTTCAGAGTATATAGAGAGATCTATCCCCTTTGACATGACTTTTGCAGCATGTTGTTAGAGCTGATGTCAAGGCATACATTTCTTCTTACTACACTTGTCATCATGTCAAGCCTCTAATAAACAAACCATATAGACTGTTGTATCCCATTCCTTTCCTTCATGAACCTTGAGACATACAGTAGGTTCATTGGACTTTATAAGTAATGTATAAAATGATAAAGGCCTGAATGCCATTCTGGTAGTAGTTGATGTCTTCTCTAAGGTAGCCCATTTCACTCTTTGTTGTGACCTCCTCTACAACCATGGGACAGCTCATCTGTTCAAGTTTTCTAGAACTACCATTTGCACAATCAGCTAATTTCTAACTGAGGCCCACAAATCACAGCCAGTTTTTGAAAATCTCTATTTCATATATAGGATGTTAAGCTTCACCAGTCCTATGCTCATCATCCACAGTCAGATGGTGAAACAGAGAGGACAAATGCCACATTGAAGTAATACGTTGCTATGTAAACTACCAGCAAAAAAATCGGCCTGATCTTTTCCCTATGACTAAGTTCACTTATGCCTCCACTCAGATGTAAACATTTCAGGCCACCTCTTACAGCTACTACCTGCACCTACTATCAAATATTTTGTAGCCCTCCCACATTTCAGAGATGTCCCATTTTCTTCCCACACCTCCCTTGACCAAACCTTTGCAAAACCTTTACAAGCCTATCTGCCTGGATAGTCATACAATTAGGTTGTGAAATTAGTACTGATTCTGAAGGAAAGAGGGATATATTAAGGGAGGGAAGGAAAACAACTGTATGAGTACAAGATACATAAGAGTGTCACTCAAAGATGGGGGTCAATGGGTGGCTGATTAATTTTTTTTAAATCCCTTTATTATTTTTTATAAATAACTCAAGGTGGGGAACATACCTAATACTCTTTCCTCCTCCTATTTTCGTCACAACAACCCTGTGAGGTGAGTTGGGCTGAGAGAGAGTGACTGGATGCAATAGAAATACCTCCCGTCCCCTTCTTGTCCAGGGTCAAGAGGAAGGAGAAGTACAGAGACCAGAAAGGGAGATCTTATCAGCCTTAATTAAAGGAATGATAGAGATGCCTCTCTTCCTATTATAATGAGTCAGGAGGATGGAGCAGTGGAGATGTTTGAAAGGGAGGAGAGGTAATCTTGTCAGCTCCATCTGATAAAAAAATGGAACTGGAAGTAGAGGCACAATATCTTCCAGCCCACCCACAACCAGAAGGATAGACAGAAACACCTGTAAAGAGCCTTGGAGATGGCCTTGAGCGAAATATACAGTAGTTACAAAAACAAAAACGGCAGAACCATTCCTTGAGCCCTGGAAAAGGTGATAGTATCAGGAAGTGACTCAAGGTGGCTGCTCCCTGACTCACTCATGTAAAGGAGGGAGGGGAGGAAAAACACAATCAGACTTGCAAAATCCCGTTAATGTAGCCTCTCAATAAAGCTTAAATCTAGTCATCTTGTGGAGTCTGTTTCCTGATCTGGACAACCTTGGAGGGCTGACAAGACACCTCCAAATGTAGAGGAGGAGAAAAAGGAAGAAATAAGAAAAGAGGTGGTATAATCATCATGTCAATCTTGAGCAGATGCCTCCCTATCTCAAGACAGTGAAGAGAATAATCAAATTTTGATTGGCCTGAAAAGGCAGGAAAAAAATATATAAACTCTGGAATACAGACATTTACATAGGCTTTTATTTTGCAGTATGCAAATCTTCTCTGTGCATATGGCTACATTCTTATCTGCAATAAAGCAACTAATCTAGTTGAGTCATGTCTATAAGATTCTACTGTAAGCAAGTTCCTGAAAAATAAGGATAGATATATGGAGAGTCAAATTTATTGCCTTGGCTAATGTGAAGGTAACAAATTATTCAGTCCTAATCAAAATGCAACAAACATAACTAGTAACATAAATAGTGGTAACACATCTCAAAATACACTATTTCAAAATTTAGTCCAAATTTCTTACAAGTTATAATCACAACTAAATTTCCATCCTGAAGAATACCTGCTTTTCAGTCTGAACAGTTTTCAGCCAAATAATTTTATTAAAACATACTCAATTTTTTTGAATTACAAAAATGTTGCTTCCAAAATAGAGAGAGATTGGCATAGAGGAGCGTAACTCCATTAAGACATGCAGTAGAAAGCATTAATTTCTTTAAATCACTTACTTTGGAGCTGAAGGACCTCTTGGCCATGTCCCATCTTCATTTTTTTGTTCTATCACTAATACCTATATGGAACAAAAGGGACAAACACTAACTTCATTCAGTTTAGAACAATAATTTATAATCAGCTGTACACTGAAGCATGTACAATCTATGGATTTTCAATTATGCCAATATTATGCATCTTAACATTTTTATCTTACCCATTTAATTCAGATCAAAACCTTTTTTTTATTTAAATCACTCTAGAATGTTGGTAAAGTATCATTTTTGGTATACAGGTAGACCTCACTTAGCAACTGCCTCAGGTAGCAACCGTTCAAAGTTATGACTGTGATGAAAAACTTTGTGACCAAAGCCCACATTTATGACCTTCACAGCA
Source organism: Charina bottae (assembly GCA_023362775.1). Taxonomy (NCBI): domain Eukaryota; kingdom Metazoa; phylum Chordata; class Lepidosauria; order Squamata; family Charinaidae; genus Charina; species Charina bottae. The sequence goes on from JALMGJ010000006.1 coordinate 53,676,013, forward strand.
TCTCTGTCACATGTCTGCCATTGCAGTCAGTATGCATTATCCTGTGCCTGACCGTTTTTTTTTCTCCCCCCCCCCCCCGGCCGAACAGAGAGATTGCCTAAACAAGCTATCTCTTCCTCTTCCTCTCCCTGCTTTTCTCCACAGGGTACCATATCCCTAAAGAGTATTAACCGCAAATTAACAAGCTCAGCTCTGTGACCTTAACTAGCCCACTCACAGCAGCTCTTTCACATCTTCCAGTTTGTTTGGCTCCTAAGTGGCTCAAGGCTGTGAGCTGTGAGCACACTAGGCAAACAGCCAGCGCTAGCGCATTCATTTCAATGTGCATTCCCCAATTGTGTGCCTGCTTACTCTCTTGTAATCCCTTCCTTTCCAAAGAATGTAAATACAAACATTAATTCTCTTCTTGCTAATTATCCCAGAGCCGGAGTGAGCATTCCACAGGGTGGGGAACAGGGAAAAAGGGCTATAAGATTTGCCCCTTTACCCAGCTTCCTCGTGAGTCGAGTTCCAGAAACCTTCCCTGCTGTTTTGACTCACCAGGCTGGTTGGGGTTGTATATTTCTGAGACTGTAAAGCAAAGGAAAGCTGAAGTAAAATCGTAAGCACAGTTGCAGTCACATGATTTTCTACTCAGTGACCGTATCATTTAGTGACCAAATTGTCGGTCCCAATTGTGGTCGCTAAATGAGGACTACTTGTACTTTTGTTTGACACTGGAATCACTAAACACATGAAGCCCAAGCACTATTCAGGTTAAATTATAACCAAAGGAATTTAATCTCTTTTATCTTTTCAAAAACTGTTATGATGTACAACATACCGTATATGGATAAAAGCACTTGTTCTTGCTTCATTTTACTGGCAGACATGCTGCCTTCCAATCTTATCTGTAGTTGTCACTTTAGTAACTTGCTTTAAGTTGTTTCATGAGGCTGTTTAAGCAAAGGTATATAGAGAACAAGAAACAGAAGATTCTAGATGGCAGCATGCAAGCTACTGTCAGCTAACATAATCAAAGTGAATACTTTTATTTTAAAAATGTAGGGCCAGAAATATATCATATCATACCTGTCCCTGGTACAAGCCAGCATCCTGTATGGTACTGTCTGGTTTATTCAAAGGTTCAAAGGTGTTACTCATATATTTGTTCCACAACCTTGTTTCTTTTTCATCTGGAATACTGAAGGTTTTCCTTATCTCTTTTTCAATTGTGTCTACATGTACAGAAATACATTGGTATTTTATTTATTTTAAAGTAGTTATCACCTGCCCCAGTCCCAAAGGATTCTAGGAGGCATACAACAACAAAGCAAACAAAGAAATGAGTAATAAAAATACATAATATAAAAACTTAGATCAAAATTAACACTAAAAACAGATTTGCAATCAAAGACAAAACCCAAGATAGACACTTGTCAGTGTCTGAAGGCTGTAAGGTTCTGAATGGAAGAAAGTTAAAATTGAATCCTAGCAAGATGGAATTGCTGTTTGTTCATTGGGGGGCTCAGGTGGTTCCAGTGATGACTCTTAATGGGGAAGCACTACCAGCTGCTTGAACAATAGATGGAGACTGTGGCCAGAGGGCCTTCACCCAGCTTCAGCTTGCAGCCCTACCTGGGACATGAAGTGCTTGCCATAGTGACTCCTGCCTATTTCACACTCAGACTACTGCAAAGCACTTTATGTAGGGCTGCCTTTAAAGACCACTCAGAAGGTTTTCCTGGTCCAAAATGCAGTGGCTATATATTATCTAGCATTTGTCAGATGGAACACATTACACATGTGCCCTATACTGGTTTCCTATAAACTTCCAGTACAATTTAAAGTGCTAGTGTTAACTTATATGGCTTAGAGCTACCTTTCGAACCATGTTCACCTGCTTGAATTAGCCCAACCTATTTAATATTGCCAGGAAAAACAGCTGAAGGTTCCCCACTTTTGGGTTGTGAGAGGGGACAAGGCATGGAAGTGCTACTTTTCTGTAGCAATGCTGATCCTCTTGAATGGCCTCCATTGGAAGTCAGATTAGCCCTGACTTTAGTTGCCTCTGGAAACAGCTGAAGATAGAGCTTTTCTGGAGGCATTTGGGGCCTGATGCTTGTCTTTTGGATCATTCTGCTAGACTGTTTTTTTTTTGGGGGGGGGGATTTTGAATATTGTATTACTGCGAAACCACTGGGAGTCCTATGGAAATGTGGCAGGGTACAAATGTGATAAATAATGTAAACAAGCCTCTGTGACTGTCCAATGCCTTGGAGTCAAGTATACGCTTCTATGCAATTTAGAGTAAATTTGCTGATTCGAATATTGTCATTTCAAACAAAAAATGAATTTGGGTTTAAAAGACACTTTAGAGAAACTTGCAAATGATTCTGATTGTTGACCATGACTTTTTACACCATTATTTGTAAGTAACAAGGTCAGTAATTTGTTTCAGTGAAAATAAACTATTTGAGCTCTAGACTTTATTCAGGCTTGCGAAATGCTAGGGCATGAACTACTAAAACTTGGTTTAGTGTTATGTAGGAATGCAGCCAATGTCTCAAAGAAATGATGTTATGCATTTCAGACAGAAAAGTTAATTTTTGTAGCCTAAGGTGCTTTCATTTATGTTACAGAAAGTTTCTCCACTTATGGTCAAATAATGCATATTGGAAAAATTAGCATGTGCAGTATACTTTCTAAAATTAAAATTCTAATGTTTGGGATAATTTTAAAATGACAAATTCAATAATTAATACAGTGATATACCATAGCATTTATTTTACGGAAACGATGCATGACAAAAAACTTGTTTTAAAAAGTAGTTTAGCTATTTAGTTATAAGAAACTTCAGTGGTCATACCTATTGTATCGGCTTTACTAAATCTTCGTGTCACTACATTGTTCATATTTCCATTTTCACATAATTTCAATTCTGTCAAATAAACTTCTACCTTGCAGTGCTTGACAAACATACCCTGTTCAACTACCTGGAAAATAAGCAGATCAGAACTGAATGGAGTATATACGTTCCTAAATATATAACACACAATTTTCAGATGTTCAACCTTTATTTTAGAATTAGATGTTTTATAAGCCTCTAGAAAAAAATCTTTTAAGTTTAAAGGGTATGAAGATTAGATCAAAATTCAATTTCCAGCTTTAAAAATATGTTTATAATGAAACAAGCACCCCCACTTTTAAAAAATTACCATTCACAGTAGCAATAGATTATATATATATATATAAGCACTAGATACCAGCAATTTTTTTGATAATGGATATATTAATTTCATTTTTTATTTAGGAAAATAATCTTAACTTTATTCTTCAATATAAATTACTAATAGCCAATAAAACTTGGAAACTGAAGTAAGCAGAATGTTCACAATCACCTCTTGTATACTTCCATCTGATCTTCTATGCTGTTACTGCATAAATCAGCCATGTAGACTGTCCTGAAAATAGCCATCAGCTTGGTATGTGATACATCAAATATGGCAAAAAAGGAAGTACCAAATAACTGCTAGAAATCATATGCTACAGCAACAGAATCAATTAATTCTCACTGGGGGGAAGGGTATATTAATAAACATTATATGTCCTTAGACTTTTAAAGGAAACTGAATTTAATATATAAAAATTGAACACAAAATAATATTTATGTGTATTGATACCAGTCTATAAGAAAGTTGTATTATTATAAAATTTTCTTACAGTTATTGCTAAAGTTACAGAGCTGTGGCATGCCAGAGTTTCAAAGAAACATAAAAAACTATAGCCTCAAATGTCATTTTCCTAATGATTTGGGTTGTCTTTTTCTTTAAGAAATAAGTAAGTATAATAAAGTTAGACATTTAGGGATTTATACCCCATTCCCAACAAGTTGCCATGATAACTTATAGAAAAAGTAATTTACATTTAAAAAACCATTGAAATCAGCCACTGTAAATTGAGGTATTATAGTGGAAAATATCTATGAATTCTCAGAAGCCACAGGAGTCATGTAAGATTAGTATTATACAGACAAAAAAATACTTAAATGGCCTGCAGAGCTCTTTAACTTTAGCAGAAATACAGTAAACTATAACATTCTCCTCAGTTATGCAGTTTTTAAAATTTAGCATTATAGAATACATTACAGAACATAATCTATATATCATATATTAAAAACATAACTTCTTTTGTCACAGTTCAACAAAATATTAAAGGTACTATTAGATTAGATGCTGATTATTGTCCTCAGACAAGCTGAATTATTTCAATTACCATCAAGTAATTTCTGTAGTTTTAGCACCGAATTAAGCTTCCACATTTTATATTAAAGTTTTATATTATATTTTAACCAAGAACTAAAATATGCACATGATCTCACACTTCTTTATTTATTTCAATAGAAGAAATATTCACAAACAGACAAAAATTTTACAGAAAATTAAAGAGGGCCAGTATTTTCATAGCTTAAAGAAGTAGACTTTGTAACGTTCATTTTATCCATTTAAACGTTCAGTGTAAAGAAATTATGATTTTAACCATATATATTACTTTTCTTCCAAGCATGTATTCCTTAAGGAACTATGGATTGTTTAGGATTAAGTTAGGAATCTTCCTGCAGTGAATTTGTATGGATACTGGCAAAGAGAAGCTACCTCAAGAAACATTTCCCAGAAAAAAAAACATACCATACATATATACATGGAAGAAGACTGAAGAGATATACAAAGAGGGGGAAGTTACAGCTAAAGCTACAGTCAAATAATTATCTTAATAAAATGCATCAGCTATATACCTCAGTACAACAAGCAAAAATTAAGTGTTAATAACACAGGATGCTCTGTAGTCTGGTATGCAAAAATTAAGTACAGACTTAAAGGACCAGGTAAGAAATGTAAACAATAAAGTGCAAATTAAATGCAATTAGCATGTATTACCTATACACTTAGATTATTACTTGCTTTGCTATACAACAGCAAGGACCAATTTAAACCCTACCTGCAGAAGACAGTCAAGGAACAGGTAATAGAAATATTTTAGGATTATCCAAGGAGAAATAAGCAACAATGAGGCTGGGAGTTGAGACAACTGAGACTTTAATATAAGAAGTACTTGCAGCATAATGCTTTGTTCTGATGCTAATCTGATGATACTTATGAACAGTGAACAAATTTAAATGTTTGTACCAGAACTAGTTAACTTGTATAAAACTCAATGTGGTTTGGGGAAGAAATATTCTTGCTCTTTTAGGAGAGTGGGGAGTTGTTATAAACAGAGAATTTTCAAATACTTTGTTTTAACATTTCAGTGCTTTAATATAGGAGGTACCTTGCGTGCAATAGGTTCTTGACCTTCCAGAAGAGTATACCAGCTAACTAGTTTGTTCCATCCTTCAGTTGGTAAAAGAATGTAGTCCAGCTCATCAATAAGATGCTCTTTAAGAGACTGACAGTCCCCGTCTGTGAGGAAAAAGTGTTCATATTTACTTATAGCTAATACGGAACACATGCTAGAACACTGAGATTACAACTGAAGATTTTTAAAAAATGAATATAGCATAGTCTACGTTGGAGGTAAGTTGATTTCTGAATTACACACTTTCCGTGAAAAGGTATTTTTATAACAAGAGATTCTTAGAAATATACTATTCCACGAATCCATAATATTTGGTACACAAAGGAAGACTACCTATTCAAGTTGCTGATATCTCAATTATAATCAGTGCTATCATTCTTAATCCATCTTAAACTTTTAATATACTTTTAATATTCTTTCATCTTCTATTTTAAACAGATTTCAGAAGATTTAAAGTTTATCATGCTTTTCCAAACCATGGAAAAACAATTCCAATACAAAAAAATAGCCAGAAAGTTTATCTTGATAATTTGTATTTTTCTCCCTTTGACAGCAGAAACTCACTTTTTGAAAATCCTGGAAAATTTTTGAAAATCCTACAAATATTATGTAACTGCGATTAAACATTCTCTTCTTACAAGCTTTCACCAAATATTTCAATCCTATCAATTAGGACAGAGGCTGTGGAGTCCCTGACTGACAGAGTGAGAAAACTGCAACAATAAACTATTTTTATAATACAGCACTAAGATATCTCAGGATTTTTTAAAATAGCAAACACAAATAAATTACCTTTGAGAAGTCCAGAATTATCAATAGGACCAGGATAAACATTCTGATCTCCCATTTGATACTTGTCCCAGCTGTCAAATCCAACATATTTTTTCCACTGTTTGAACCAACGACTATCCACTAAATACCTTGAAAAGAACAAGGTAGATACATATATTATGAGACAATTTCACAAGGAGTACCTGCATGATTGCTCACGTAGTTAATTTCCCAAACATAGATGTCATTACACATCAGGACATCTGATTCTAGTATCAAAAGTTGTGCATGTTTTCTAGTAAATAATTCAGATGTTATATTTATACACATCTACTTAGACACACATGGTTTTATATCCAAACAGGATCCTGTCTTAAGCAAAGCCAACATTCTCTAGGACAGCGCTTTCCATACTGTGTGTCGCGACACAAAAGTGTGTCGCCACACACAGCGTGGTGTGTCGCCACACCACCCGGAAGCGGCGGCGCGCGCGTGCACGGTGGCCGCCATGCACGCGCGCACCGCCGCGCGCCCCCGCACGCCCCTCCCGTGCCGCCGCCGTGCGCCGCCGCACGCCCCCCCCGCGCCGCCGCCGTGCGCGCGGGCCGCCGCATGCCCCCCCGCGCCGCCGCCGTGCGCGCGCGTGTCGCCGCTGCTGCCGCCGCCGCCAGGTGTGTCGCCAGCAGCGGCACTTTGGAAAGCCCTGCTCTAGGAATTTAACAAGAAAATACTGGTATCTGCTATTGCTTTGCTTCAGCTTTGCTCCTCCTGCCATGGGTAGCAGCTAAGAAAATCCAGGTGCCTTGTGTTTGATAGACAAGTCGCTCAAATGTTTGTCTCCTATGCAAATCTAGAATATCTGGATATATCTGAAATCAAACTAAACAGGTTGTCCTCACTATTCCAAATGCCAAAGTGATACAATTCGTTTGCATTAGCTTAGTGACTTTGATATCATTTATCAAACTTAACTTCTGGACAAACTGGGAGAACTGGGAATCTGATGAAATGGTTCCATCCTTTCTGGTTTTCAAAAGCAAGAAGGGTTTTAGAGCAGGGTTTCTCAACCAGGATGCCATGGAACCCTAGGATTCCGCGAGAGGTTTATTTAAAAATTATTTCAAATTCGGGCAACTTCACATTAAAGAGGTAAGTTTCATTCTTTATTTTTAGTTTAACAACACTGTTAATGCATATATACAGGCCTACACATGAAACAAATATAATAATTTTGTAACTTCTGGCCTATATTTGAGCCTGAATGTGCAGGGATTCCCTGAAGCCTGAAAAGTATTTCAAGGGTTCCTCCAGGGTCAAAAAGTTGAGAAAGGCTGTTTTAGGGGATGATTATTCTGGCACTTATGCTGAGTTCCCATATGGAATGTATCACTCTGTTCTTAAATCTGTTTATGAAAGTGTTTGTGAGAAGATGGATATGCCACTGATATTGAGCTCTATTCCTTTCTGATTTATGCTATGCCGTGGATGAGTATGTGTGTGTGTAAATGTCTATTTATTGGAGTTCCTTGACATTCAAACAAAAATTTCAAGTCAAGCAGAAAAGGAAAATATTAACAAGCCTAGTGAGCCCTACTGGGACAACTGAGTATTTTACTGCTGAAGGAAACATCAATTAGCTATGGTGAGTTAAAGGAATTCAAATAGTATATTAATACGGCAGTTATCTTGCATAGTTGTGCTCTCCTTAGAGTGGGTACTACCCACAATGCCAGTGCATACCCTGCTCCACTTATTAAATTCAGTAGAGGCATGGCCACTGGGAGTATTTCCTTATGGCAGTGCGCTGTGCTTAGGATCCAAACCTGAAAAAGTGCTCTGGAGTTGGCCTGGGTGCACATACCACTCTTGCCGGTGACTCCTTAAAGAATCTGCATTTTTCCTTTTCACATGGTAGCTGTTGATCCCAGAAAAATATGCATTTTAAGGAAGGTGTTCCTTAACAGGATGCCACAAAATAATCTGGAAAGGGGAAGGGCATGCTGTCAGCTCCTCCTTAATGCAAACCAATTCTTTCCTGGGATTAGACAGCCACTGCATGAGCAGAAAAAGATGCAACTTCTTTAAGGAGGTACCAACAGATGTGTTGTACACACCCACACCCACTCTCAAGCACCTTTTGACTCTGAATCTGAAGCACAATACATCCCAATTTCCCCAGTATTAATATTCCTGGATCTCCTGGTATCTAGGTCAGGGTTTCTCAACCAGGGTTCCAGGGAACCCTAGGGTTCTGTGAGAGGTCACTAGGGGTTCCTGGGAGATCACAATTTATTAAAAAAATTATTTCAAATTCGGGCAACTTCACATTAAAGAGGTAAGTTTCATTCTTTATTTTTAGTTTAACAACACTGTTAATGCATATATACAGGCCTACACATGAAACGAATATAATAATTTTGTAACTTCTGGCCTACATTTGAGCCTGAATGTGCAGGGGTTCCCCGAGGCCTGAAAAGTATTTCAAGGGTTCCTCCAGGGTCAAAAGGTTGAGAAAGGCTGATCTAGAGTATCACGATTTCAGTGCCAGGTTATCTAAAACACTCAGCTGGATTTATTCTGCTTTTAAAACCTTTGCTATTTTAATTCAAGCTTAATAACCATTCTGCTATAATTTAACAGTGGGATATAAATTAATGAAATAAATTATCTTTAAATCAAGGATCAGGGTTATAGTTAAATGGTTTTAAGAAATAAAACATTTAGAAGATATATTTAAAAATATGAATGGCAGTGTATTACAGGTACATTGACTAGGAGATATTACAAGCAGCAAGCTTTTTATTTACAATGAAAGAGAAATACATGTCAAACTTGTTAGCATGTGACACAATCATAGAATCTAACTCTTATGAAATTATAATCTCATAACTGGGATAGGAGACATATTATATCTCTTACTATTGTCCTAATGATCAAGGTTGTTAATATTGTGGTAATTCTAAATATTGCCAATTAAGGGTTCAGCCCCAAACCATCAGTTTCCAAATCTGATGGAAATATAAATGAAGAGTACAGTAGCTGAAGATCAGTTTAAATTTTTTTCCTCCAGACAGATATGATCAGAGATACAAAGATATTCTGTCATAAATCTGGTCTGGTTAATTACCTGTAGTGTATGTGTTACCACAACAAAAATGTTTCACAAAATAATTTATAGCACTACATTCAGAATGTTAAACATGAAATTTTATCAAATTAGATAACTGATTTGTCAATTGCCATCCAACCTTTTTAAAATGTCTATCTATAATAGGTAACTGGTTTGTTTCTAACAATATTAGAATGACACATTTGCTTAAAAGTATTGTTATAAATGCCCTGCCACAAAGCACAGATGAATAACATACTAACTTTTCTGTGCTAGTTATACAGTGTATATACACAATGTGGCATCACTGAACTTTAATTAAAATACTAAAGTTCAATGATGCCACAAAGCTAACAACCACTTGACTAATTCTTAAGACTAGCAGAGAACAGATTTACACATTCAAGATACAGACTTAGCATGTTTGTAAGAATATAAGAATATAATTGTGGGAAAATAATTGTAAACAGCATATGCCATAAGAGATCTAATGTATATTTAGTGTCATTCATGCTTTGAGAAGTATGCTGCATTCCAACCCTTCAAGACTACAGATGATTTTTAGTCCTGGGTCTCATTTGCAAAGGATTTGGAAGGTATTAAAACTACTGTATAGTCTATTCAAATTGCAACATGGCCCAACTTGATATGGAAACTATACTGTATCTAGAAAACCTAGCTAAAATTCATGAATCTTTGAGTCTTTAATACCAAGTGTAATTATGAACTTCCTTAACCATGGGGCTGATTTCAGTAAGTAGGGGGCTAAAATTTACTATATACTACTGGAAGCAAGACAAAATTGTTTACAGTATATTTCAAAATAAGTATGTATATGATTAGACTACAGAATATACAATAACAAAAATATTGTAGGGTACTGAGTTTGTATGTAGTAAAAAAAATCAAATAATCTCCTAGGCTAAAATCTTGCCTGATTATCAGGGAATAAAACTGAATACTGGTGTATGTTGTTCTAAACTTTTGGAAGGAAATAATGTATGTAATTAACAGAAATAAACATAATTATTCAGCCAGTCCTTTTTTCTCCATGAAAGAACGAATGCCACATTTCTCTCCCTCAAATATAGATCTGTGCAGTTAACCCTGCCTGAAATTCAGGTTTACAAAAGTTGTGATTTACAGTCTTAGTATATGGGCATAATTTAAGCTATAGCTTGTTCCCTTTCCCATCAGCAACTTTAGATATGAACTGTATATAGCATGCTTTTGAATCCAACATGTAAGGACAGAAAGCCAAATTGTTTGATCCTTGCATTGGTGAAAATATTTACATTAATTTAATGTAAATTATTTAATAATACTTTACATTAATTTCAAAATCAGTTACTGAAAAGTGAAATTCATAGAACAGATTTCCAAGTGTGTATGATTGGATTGCAACACCAAAACAATGTTCAGAAACTTGAGCTGATCCATATACCTGATGGATCTGATCTGATTGTCTGCATGTGATTTACGACCCACATGGAATTCATAATGGCATGTTTACTTACTACTGCTTCCCCACTGGGGCTGTACATCCTATTGCCACAATATGTGTACTCCTTAAGCTAAACTCCAAGCCAACCTGGCCTCCCTGAAAACTGCAAAATCAATGATTGTGTGGTGTAGGACTATACAACTTCTGCTGGCTTAAGGGTTGCAGCAAGGTTTCTGTGGATACTGAGGGCTGTACTTTGAAAAGTGGCCAGGGGCATAGCCCATTCTGACAGAGGGCTTCAGGAATCTTAAGAAGTGAAATATGTATCTCTAAGGCTCAAGGTGCTCATTTTACAAGTTTAACGTTCTCCCAAACCCAAAATGTACAAATTTCTGGGCCCAGCCTTTCAGAAGAGGGTGCACTTGGGGCTGCAAAAGGGATGCTGGTGAGCTTCAGATGGTCTCCAGGCTGCACTTTTTCCACACCTGGTACAGAGGCCACTGAATGTGCACACTTAATCTTCCAATCTACTTTTTTTCCTCCAGCCCTGAGGGGGAAAATATTTCTGGCAATGTTCTGTTAAGCTGTACCTTATTCCATAAATATTAAAATATTAATCAGTTAAGATCTGGCATATTATACAGGAGGTTATAAAATCCAAATTCCAAGTATTTAATAAAAGATTGGTATTTCTGTATTCCTGCATCTAACAGTAGTTAAGCAGGCACCTATATAAAATCCAAAATAAAGGTATGAGGGCGAATAGCCCTTTCCTGCTCTTCCCCTAAGCAGCTCTTACTCAGAGGCATCTTGCCTGATTCTGGAGCCAGCTATCTCTACTAATAGTCACTGACTGCTTAGCCTTCATAAACATGTGCAATTTCTTTTTAGAGTCATCTAAACTAATAGCCATGATCAAACCCTGTAGCAATGAACTCTTCTTTTAACCAAGCATTACATTAAAGTATCTTCTCTGGACTGCCCCAGATCTCCCAGCATTCTGGATTATGATATGACTTTAGGTGCTAGTATTGGGGGAGGGAAGAATTACTCCCTATCCACTTTCTCAGCATCCTCCATAATTTCATAAACCTCCATCTGACCCTCTATCGCTATTTTACCCCCTTCCTTTCTACAGTCACTGTTAAAACCAAGAAGTTAGCAGTTTAAGAATGGTGAAGGGAGTGGCAGGGGAGGAAGAGCCGAGTGCTGTGCAAAGAACCGGGTGAGATATAAACCCAAGCAGTGCCCGCAGCCCTCCCATTGACTATCAGTCCAGAGAGACAGGCCCTGCCATGGAAGCTCGCCGGGAAGCTGCTCTGCGAATGAGAAACCTTGCTCGAAATACGCACACACGTGCCGGTCCTCCATCTAGAACGGGTTTCTAGCGGCCGTTTGAAACAATGGGAGAAAATACCTGCCGGCAGCGCCCACCTTTGCCTCCCCGCAGGTGAGGAGGTAGCGCCGTGCCGACAACGTGCTGAGACAGGGCTCGTCATGGGCACCGGAGGGAAAAAAGGGCACCTGAAAACCCGCTCCCGGATGGGAAGGAGCCTCCCGTGAATGAAAGGGGGGCGAGAAGGACAGAGGCGGGCTGCCGCCTCCCTCGCCGAAAGACACCAGGCAGGCACCGCCCGCACCTGTCACCGAGAGGGGCCCTCAAACCTCCTCCCGTTCGCCATCCCTTCCTTTTCCCTCACCAGGTGTCGCCCTTGCGGAGAGCCGTTTTGAGCAGCGCCGCGATATCCGAGCGCTGGGTCTCCAGATCCGCCGCGCCTCCCTCCGCCATGTCTTCCAGCCCCGGGGCGCCGGCGGCAACAGCTGCGAAAGTGACGGCAGCAGGCGGAGCGGTGGCGGCGGCGGCTGCAGGAACAGGAGCGGCGGCAGTGGCAGGGGCGGACCGCGCTGCATGCTGGGAGTGACGCCGCGCGGCGACCGGGGAAACGCCCTCCACGACCCCCTCCCACTTCGGCAACCCCATGGATGGAGTCGGGAAAGCGACGAAGAGAGCGCGTAAGAATTCGAAACGAGAAGAGCGGCGGCTCGGGCTGAGAGCACCCCCAGGCTGCTGGGAGGACTACGCGGCTTCAGTGAGGGCTACGCATGCGCTGTTGCGGCTATGGGGCTAATAAAGGGCAGGGCACAGGTGCGGGGAAATGGAAAAAAACGTAAGAGGTGGGTTGGGCACCGCGTGCGGTACCTGGTGCGGGTTATCGGGTGTGTTCGCTTTTCCTGTGTTTGTGTTCAGCGGCGTGCAGGATTTCTGCAAAGCGAGGTTGTTCAAACCGCCAAGGCAGGTTATAGCAAATTGGCAGGTTCCTTTTATCTGCTTATGGTGCTATAACCCGTATTATACTCAATTTGCAAGGAGAAGCTTTCCCCAATCTGGTGTCCTGGCAGTTCGTTGAAACTACGGCTCCCGGGATTCGCCTTGGCTGAAGGCACCTTCAGAGCAACTTATTATTAATGAGCCGGATTGTGAAATTCGGGTTGCGGGAGACCGTTGGTGTTCATGAATATGATATCAAGATATGAGTGTTTTATTTACAACTCTTGGTAGAATATTTGGTTTAGACTGTTCTCCTAAACGTAATTTTTGCAAACCTGTAACACAATTAAATGCTCTTTTTTAATGTGTGGGAAATTATTTTTTGACCTATAGCTGTATCTGTATTTAATGAGTACTTGACAGACATGCTATTTATTTTCCTTAGAACGCAATCTTAAAACACACACAATAGAGAATACAGTAAACCCCAATAGATGTTGCAGGCTGTTTTCTATGCTAGTAAGCTGAAATAAAGATGGAAATTCTGAGGCATCTAAGAAATAAAACAGGTGGATCAATGTGCATATGTATCCATGATATGGTAAGCCATGTTGTGCAAAGCACAGAAAGAAAGCAAGAAATAGCCCCCCAAATTATTTTTTAATATAATTATTTATATAGCTGCCCTAGTCAGCATGTGACTCAGGGTAGTATACATCATCAATAACAGTAATCAATAAAAACTAAATATTAAAACAATATACAAATTCAAAGGTGCTAGGGGAAAAAACCCTCACTCATCTAGCCTGCACAAAAATAATAGCTATTTTATACCTTCCAGAAGGCAAGCAGGGTTGAGAGATGCTGTTCCAAAGACCAGGAGGAGCAACAAAGAAGGTACATGTCTTTGGTCCTGTCAGATGTCAGATCTTACTGGATGGGCAAACGTAATTGGAGATAGATGGTCCCACAAGTAACCTTGCCCTACGCCATGAAGGACTTTATAGGTAAAAACCAGCACCTTGAATTGCACCTGGAAGTGCACTGGCAGCCAGTGCAGCTGGTGGAATAGAGGATTTACATGGTAATACACGGGTGTGGTGGCTCAGCGGGTAAGATGCCAGGCTTGTTGATCGGAAGATCGCACATTCAGAGGTTCGACTCCCTAGCCCCGCGTGACGGAGTGAGCTCCCGCACTCGCCCCAGCTCTTACCAACCGAGCAATTTGAAAGCATGCAAATGCAAGTAGATTAATAGGTACCACTTTGGTGGGTAGGTAACAGCGTTCCACGTGCCTCATGCCGGCTACATGACCACGGAAGCGTCTTCGGACAGCGCTGGCTCTTCGGCTAACAAACGGAGATGAGCACCGGCCCCTAGAGTCGGACACGACTGCACAAATGTGCGGGGGGAACCTTTACCTTTTTTTTACACAGGGACACCCTTAACTACGCACACAGCTACATTTTGGAACAGCCAAAGTTTGTGTGGTCACCAAGGGCAGCCCTTGTGGAGTGCATTGCAGTAATCCAAATGCAAGGTGACAAAACTCAGTAATCATGAGCAAGTTCTCCCAATCCAGGACCAGGCACAACGAATAGACAAAATGAAGCTGTGTAAAGGCCCTCCGTGCTACCACTGTGAATCTAGAGTCGCTGCAAACCATCCATGGTTCTGCCACATCCACACATTGCTTCATAGCTTACCTTTCGTTATTTAGATTTCTCACATTTTTCTTATTTTGCAGTTCAGTCCTCATTTGTCCATTTTCTCTATAGAACCAAATCTTCTCAACATACTTTTGAACTGGTCACTCTTCTGCTCAACTCATGTCATACAGCACCAATGTATTCTTTTTTAAAAAAAGTAAATTTATTATTTGTTATTTATCCAAGTTTTTTATCTAATCATCAAAACCACAAATCATAAGTGCATTTCCCCCATTTCATGAAAAAAGTCTAGAAGGGGGTTCCAGTCAGCCATAAATGTAGATAGTGTTTTTTCTCTAATCAAAGAAGTTAATTTAGCCATCTCCCAAGTTCCATCATCTTCACCAGCCATTCCTCCAGCACCAATATATTCTTGACCTTATCTGTTCTTGTTTTACCAATAACGTATTGAGGATCATATTCCCATTGCCTTCATCTTTTAGTTTCTCCCAACACACCCCGCCACTATCTACAGACACTCAGCAATTAACATTAACCATATAGATTACTGAATTATCTGGATGAGAATTACTATTGATTGTTTGATTCTATTCTAACATTGTTGTTGTTGTTCAGTCGTTCAGTCGTGTCCGACTCTTCGTGACCTCATGGACCATAGCACGCCAGGCCTTCCTGTCCTCCACTGTCTCTCGGAGTTTACTCAAATTCATGTTCATTACATCGGTGATGCTATCTAACCATCTCATCTTCTGCCGTCCCCTTCTCCTTTTGCCCTCAGTCTTTCCCAGCATCAGGGTCTTTTCCAGTGAGTCCTCTCTTCTCATTAGGTGGCCAAAGTATTTGAGCTTCAGCTTCAGCATCTGTCCTTCCAATGAGCAGTCAGGGTTGATTTCCTTTAGGATTGACTGGTTTGACCTCCTTGCAGTCCAAGGGACTCTCAAGAGTCTTCTCCAGCACCACAGCTCAAAAGCATCAATTCTTCGGCGCTCAGCCTTCCTTATGGTCCAACTCTCACAGCCATACATTGCTACTGGAAAAACCATAGCTTTAACTATACGGACCTTTGTCGGCAAGGTGATGTCTCTGCTTTTTAATATGCTGTCTAGGTTTGCCATAGCTTTCCTTCCAAGGAGCAAGCGTCTTTTAATTTCATGGCTGCAGTCACCGTCTGCGGTGATCTTGGAGCCCAAGAAAATAAAATCTGTCACTGCTTCCATTTCTTCCCCTTCTATTTGCCAGGAAGTGATGGGACCAGATGCCATGATTTGGGTTTTTTTAATGTTGAGTTTCAAGCCAGCTTTTGCACTCTCCTCTTTCACCCTCATCAAGAGGCTCTTTAGTTCCTCTTCACTTTCTGCCATTAGGGTGGTATCGTCTGCATATCTGAGGTTGTTGATATTTTTCCCGGCAATCTTAACTCCGGCTTGTGATTCATCCAGCCCGGCATTTCTCATGATGTACTCTGCATATAAGTTAAATAAGCAGGGTGATAATATACAGCCTTGTCGTACTCCTTTCCCAATTTTGAACCAGTCGGTTGTTCCATGTCCGGTTCTAACTGTTGCTTCTTGACCCACATACAGGTTTCTCAGGAGACAGGTAAGGTGGTCTGGTACTCCCATCTCTTTAAGACTTTGCCACAGTTTGTTGTGATCCACACAATCAAAGGCTTTAGCGTAGTCAATGAAGCAGAAGTAGATGTTTTTCTGGAACTCTCTTGCTTTTTCCATGATCCAGCGAATGTTGGCAATCTGATCTCTAGTTCCTCTGCCTCTTCGAAACCCAGCTTGCACTTCTGGTAGTTCTCGGTTCACATGTTGCTGAAGCCTAGCTTGTAGGATTTTGAGCATAACCTTGCTGGCATGTGAAATGAGCGCAATTGTACGGTAGTTTGAACATTCTTTGGCATTGCCTTTCTTTGGAATTGGAACGTAAACTGACCTTTTCCAATCCTGTGGCCACTGTTGAGTTTTCCAAATTTGTTGGCATATTGAGTGCAGCACTTTAACAGCATCATCTTTTAGGATTTTAAATAGCTCAGCTGGGATACTGTCTTCTCCACTAGCTTTGTTGTTAGTAATGCTTCCTAAGGCCCACTTGACTTCGCTCTCTAGGATGTCCGGCTCAAGGTCAATGACCACACCATCGTATTGATCAGGGATATTAAGATCTTTCTTGTATAGTTCTTCTGTGTATTCTTGCCACCTCTTCTTAATCTCTTCTGCTTCTGTTAGGTCCCTGCCTTTTTTGTCCTTTATGATGCCCATCTTTGCACAAAACGTTCCCTTGATATCTCCGATTTTCTTGAAGAGATCTCTAGTCTTCCCCATTCTATTGTTTTCCTCGATTTCTTTGCATTGTTCATTTAAGAAGGCCTTCTTATCTCTCCTTGCTATTCTCTGGAATTCTGCATTCAGTTGTTTATATCTTTCCCTTTCTCCCTTGCCTTTTGCTTCCCTTCTTTCCTCAGCTATTTGTAAAGCCTCATCAGTCAGCCACTTTGCTTTCTTGCATTTCTTTTTCTTTGGGATGGTTTTAGTTGCTGCCTCCTGTACAGTGTTACGAACCTCCATCCATAGTTCTTCAGGCACTCTGTCTACCAGATCTAATCCTTTAAATCTATTCCTCACCTCCACTGTATATTCATAAGGGATATGATTTAGGTCATACCTGATTGGTCTAGTGGTTTTCTCTACGTTCTTCAATTTAAGCCTAAATTTTGCAATAAGAAGCTCATGATCTGAGCCACAGTCAGCTCCAGGTCTTGTTTTTGCTGATTGTATAGAGCTTCTCCATCTTTGGCTGCAAAGTATATAATCAATCTGATTTCGGTATTGACCATCTGGTGATGTCCATGTGTAGAGTCTAACATTAATACTTGAAAAATGTATTAATCAGACAGGTAAGGTAATGGGTTATTTACTATCAAATTTGTATGGCCGCCGATCTCACAAAAAAGTGACTCTGGGCGGTGTACAGCCCTTAATTAAAAAACCAATAAATATATAAAACATTCATTATAAAAACTATAAAAAGCACAAGAACGAGAGAGGATGATGTTAGCCACAGTAAGGAAACCATTGCAAGATCTTCCCGGTCCCCTGGGACCCCCAGGCCTGATGGCATAGCTAGGTCTTGAGAGACTTATAGAACATTAAGAGGGATGGAGCTAACCTCGCTTCTGTGGGGAGAGGTTTCCATAAGGCAGGTGCCACGGCAGAGAAGGCCTGCCTCCTGGGATCCGCCAAGTGTAGTTCCCTAATAGACGGGATCCACAGCATGCCTTCTCTGCCAATTCTGATGGGACAGACAGATATAATCGGGGACAGGCGGTGCCTCAGATAGCCTGGCCCCATGCCATGAAGGGCTTTAAAGATTAAAACCAGCATCTTGAATTGAACCCGGAAGCAAACTGGCAACCAATGCAGCTCATGGAGCAGAGGTGTATCGTGTGCCATTCTAGGGGCAGACATAACTCCACGCTGCTGCATTTTTCACCAGCTGAAGCTTCCGGATACTCTTCAAGGGCAGCCCCATGTAGAGCACATAACAGAAGTCCAATCGGGAGGTGACTAGGGTAATTGCTAAATATTTGAATGTACGTATGTTCTTGAAAGGTTTGCTAATTATTTTTTGTTTTATTCAGAAAATGGAAGGCTTTTGTTCCTTTAGTATACTGTATCTCTGTTGTGGGAAAACTGTCCCTGTTTTTTTTGCTAGGCACATTAGGTGTTCAAGGCACATGAAACCTATTGATTTGTTATAACTAGTATTTATATGTGGCACAATAAAAAATTTTTCTGAGCATCTTATATCGTAAATTATAAGAAAACAGTAATAAAGATAAGCAAAATAAATAAAACCAGTGTAACAAGAAAATATATCCATCACCAAGAAATACATTGAACAGGTTTTGAAACTTTAGAAGATTTATGGAAATAAAAAAAAAAATCTCAGAAGTTGGAAAGACCACAAAGTAGGTGCCAGGTAAGTCTCTTAAGTAACAATTGTTTATGACTATTTTCCCACTCTAATAGTTTACTACACACTCCTTTCATCATATGTAGCTGTTTAACCAAGAAGGATGGCTAATCTTGTGGCCCAAGATAGTGTTGCATGGATAAGAGAGGCAAAGCTATTTCCTAATTTGGACAAATTATGTATAATCTTAATTGTGGTTTTAGAATAAGGGTGGGAATCTGTGATTATGTCTGATTCTATTCAGATTAGTCATTGATTGGTAGTGATGAAAGCTTTAGTTCAGAAACATTTAGGATGGTATAAATAGCCAATCCTACCCTAAACCAATCTGATCTTTATAAGAACTTGTTATTCTTAGTTTTTCAGAAACCTGGAACATGTAGATATAGTACTTTGAAGTCATCACATACAAGATCCTGTGTACAATGTCTTGTATGTGATGACTTCAAAGTACTATAGTTTCCATCCACTTTTATTATTTCCAGTTTGGTTTGGCCAGTACCAGTTTAGTATTCTTCTCACACCTCTTATGATCTCCTGCCATTGCCTCATTTGGTTCACAGGAAGGCTGCCTCTTATTTTAAGAACCAGTTCCTTTTTTTTTTTTTTGAGAACCACCTCTTGGGTTTTCTTAAAAATCTTCATTCAGATATCTTTTTCATGTGTTACAGATGCTGATATCCAGGAGATAAAAGTAGAATCAGGTGAGCCTCAGTAGATGGCAACAGCTAGCTGACCCTGGCGGATCTTGGAAACTAAGGAAGGTTCAGCCTAATGAGGACCACCTGGGATTCAGGGTGTTTACTAGACTGGGAAATGGATAAAAATCCTGAAGGAAGGCAATGGTAAACCGTTGCTGTAATGTTGCCAATAAAGCTACATGAATGCTAGGACTCAAGTTCACCTAAATGTGTTTTTACTTTTGAAGCTGAAGCTGCACATTTTGGAGGGGGGAGGTGATGGTTAGTAGTTGGCTTTTCCAGGATTCAGATGAATACCAAGGTTTTGTCTTCTGATAAATTGGTGTTTTGTGAATGGTCATATACATCATGATTATATTTGGGGAAAATGCGTGTAACATACTCTCAATATTTCAACCCCCCCAAAAACAAATTGGGAACCCATGGAATCAGAAATATGATTAAGTGCAAATAGTATTCTTGCCAAATATACCGATATTGGTGAAAATTTTCTCCAGTCTGGCTTTTGAGCCACAAGTAAGCCAGTTTGCTGATATGGATTAATGAAAATCTGATACAGTACAAACATAAAAGCAACAGTGCATGTTAGTTGTTATCGGAACATGTCATAGTGATTGAAGTACATGTTCAAATTTTCATAGCATTTTTCTTCAAATTGAGAATTTTCTTTTAGCTGGAAAATTTAGTTAAAGGAAATTGTATGTATTATTTATGCATAAAGAACATAAGAAAAAGACTGCTGTTTTAAAGAACAATGAGGGATTAGCTGCATAGACTGTATTAGATAACAATAGGTTTTAATTAGAGTGGGTATTAAGATACAGTTTCCTAATAGATGTAAAATGATAACTTGTTTATGCAGAAGAGATGGAAGATACCACATGATAGAGGAGTGGTTTACACATGTGTCAGTTATATTATTTAATACCTCTGAAGCAGATTTACAGCTTGATCTTGCTGTGTTAGAAATGTTACTGTTACTCAACTAATTCTTTTACATTAGGCAGCAAATTAAATATTATATTCAAGTACTTCATGACTAGCAGTTCCACTTTGTAAATTCTCAGATAGTTAGACAAATCCCATCAAAATTGTTATATATCATGTACAGAGTTAGAGCTAAGAGGAAACACCGTGAAATAAATGGGACTTAAGGAAGTCTTCTCTTGTCTATAATTCCATTGCATCCCATCCTACACCTGACTATACAGCCACCTGTAGGATAAAGCTACTTGTGCGAAAAAGCACTTTATCCAGAGGAACAATGAAAACCAACTCAACTTTCTGAGGTATACATGTAAATATTTTCCCAAAGTTTCTCTTTAAAGATTCAAGAGGTAGCTGTAAGCATTTCAGTGCTGTACTGGAGGAAAATCTTTCTTTAAGAACAAGGACTTATGCATATTTATTTGTTTGTTTGTTTGTTTGTTTGTTTGTTTATTTATTTATTTAAATTTATCATTTGGATTTATCCCCGCCCATCTCTACCGTGGTAGACTATCTATCCATCCATCCATCCATCCATCCATCCATCCATCCATCCATCCATCTCACAAAATTCAAGTGCAAGGAGATCACAAGGATAGCATTAAGCTACTTGTTCCATGGCAGTATTCTATTCCCCTCTGAAATAATCATAATATCACTATTTTTAAATCTACATCCCCTCCCCAAAAGCCAACATAAAAAGAATTATGGAATAAATGGGCTGTTTTCTGATCCCTAAGTAAGCTGTTTTCAGCTGTCAAACTGCACTTACAGTATTATTTGATGGATATGAACTCCTACCAAAAGTAAACACTCTTAAGTATGCAAACTTAAAAGGACAAGGTAGCACCAGATTGGATCTCTCCTGAATTCCACCTATATTCTATGAGAAAATCAAAAAGGGATGAACAAGACAGCCTCTGAACACTTCTTTTTAAAAATCTTATGATTCACAGGTAAATTCAACAGATCAGATGTTACTAAATTTAATTGACACTGCAAGAAACAAGTGTCTGGGAAGGTTAGGCAGAAAGTTAAAAGAATCCTGTCTTTTTCAGCTTTTACAGCTCTCTCTACTATAAGACAAAATTCCTCTTCTACTGGTAAGATTTTATTTCACACCTATTAGCAAACAGTATCTTAATACCCACTCTGATTAAAGCCTAAAGTAATTGTTTTCCCCCATCACAAGTGACACATGCAAATTAGGACACTATTGCCAGTGACTTACAACAGATTCAATACAGTAGGGGCAGCTTAGAGATCAGGAGCAGAGAAGAAAATAAAAAAATCGAAATAAATAAGAAAATATAAATTACTCAAGGAATTCAGTATTAAGGAAAGGCTTTATGAAGTAGTAACAATCTAAAGTGGGTTTATCTAACTTTGTAGTGCAGGGAAACTCTAAAATAATATGTGTGAACCTAGTCATGATTAAAACTTTTGGACTGCACTTTAACAGAACATGACATTGTCCTGCAAGCAGTAGAAGAGGCACAGGGCTTGGGCTGCCTGGAACAGGCATACAGATGCAGTACCAGGACCTAGTGTGATGTCCTCCCAGGAAGGGTTGCCCTTGGAAGGTCAGAAGGGTGAGACGAGGCAAGAATGCCTCAATCCTAGCCAGGCTGCCTTGGATAGCACTTGGGAGAAGGTTGAGGCTGTTGCAGGAGCTGTTGCTGTGTACCTAACCAAGGGCTATTGAAAGAGAACCCTAACACCTGGACGCCATACATGGCCAGGACTGGCACCAGTAGTCAGCAAAGTCCACCTGTATCAAAGCAGAGTAAGAGAGAGTGAAGCTCTCTCAAAATTGTATACAGTTTGTAGGGGTTGCAACCCAGTTTGAGAAAACCTGGTCTAAAGGTAGGCTTATTCCCTGGCCTGCTGTATGTGGGAACAAAGCTTTAGAGAGCAGAGCATGTGCCCAATAATTTTATGATGCACAAAAAAGTCCTTCCCCATGAAGAAAATTGACATTTAAGAATAATAAAGCTAAGCATCCAGAAACCTGACATTTCCAAAGCAGCATGTACTGCCACTGTGTTTTTCATTTGAGCAAATTCATAAACTTGTCCCAATGATCCATTTCCAGTTTTTCTTTCTTTTTGTTGTTAAATTAATAGCTATACCAGCAATGCTTCCCAGCATTTCCTGGGGTTTTTTTTAGAATAACCCAGGATATCTGACATTATTTGAGAAGACCAGCTTATTAAATAGATATGAAGCATTTGAAGGTATGCATGCAAACTGTAACATCATAAATAAAAAGTAATTTTGAACTTATTACTCAAATGAACCTTTTTTTAAAGCAGTGACCATGAGAAACTAATAAAATCACTTCTGGTATTGTCATGTCACAGTATTTTATGCATTTTCTTTCCACCATTTCTTCTGTTTCCCTCTCTCTACATTTTATACTGATTCAATTTATATTGCATTTTGCAAAGAACGACAAGAACAAACCCCAGATAGTTTACCAATAAATTAAAAACAAACAAACAATCTCATTAAAAAGAAACACAAATCCAAGTCAGGTAAGCTGCAGTTCAATACACATTTGGGAATGACTCTCCTTGAATGTAATGAGGCTTAAATCTGAGTAGACATACTGTATACAGAAGACACTAACATGATAAAGTTCCACAGCTATTCAGAAGAAAGTCCCACTGCATTTCCTAGATTTCCTTTCTTACCTATTCACTATTTTTCTTTATTTTCTTTATTTCTTTTCTAAAAATTGTATTGTTTTTATCTTTTAAAAATCTCATATACATACATACATACATACATACATACATACATACATACATACATACATACATACATGAAAGTGAAGGCCAAAGTGGTCCCAGTGGTGGTAGGAGCACTCGTGGCTGTGACTCCTAAGCTGGGAGAGTGGCTCCAACAGATCCCAGGAGCAACATCAGAGCTCTCTGTCCAGAAGAGTGCAGTGCTAGGAACAGCTAAGATACTGCACAGAACCTTCAAACTCCCAGGCCTCTGGTAGAGGACCTGAGATTGAGGAACACACATACCACCCATAGGGGTGAAAGGGGATTTTTTTTATACACACACACACACACACACTGTATATGAAAGTCCCACTGCATTTGCTAGATTTCAGGTCTTTAACATACTGGTCCTGACCCCAGACTCTAGAACTCTGGAGGCAAGGCTTGTTAAGATGGCAGGCCTGGACCACAATGAAGGAAAATTCTGGCTTTTGCATTAGATTTCTGCCAGGATGAATCTGGAATGTCATTATAAATTATGCCGTGATAATGTAAAACAATCTAAAGTGTTTCATCCCAGCTTCCAGTTATAACCATCCATCCCCAGATGTTTACAATGCAAACTTATAAAAATACACACTGTCACTGACTGGTGATAAACTAGTAGCAGCATGACAACAATATAGACAAAGTTGACTATGTAATACACTATCTAATGAAACAATAATATTGCTTAGCCAGTTGGAGGCAGCCCCAGTTCAAGTACTTTTTGTTGTTGTTTATTCGTTCAGTCGCTTCCGACTCTTCGTGACTTCATGGACCAGCCTACGCCAGAGCTTCCTGTCGGCCGTCACCATCCCCAGCTCCCCCATGGTCGAGTCTGTCACCTCCAGAATATCATCCATCCATCTTGCCCTTGGTCGGCCCCTCTTCCTTTTGCCTTCCACTTTTCCTAGCATCAGCTTCTTCTCCAGGGTATCCTGTCTTCTCATTATGTGGCCAAAGTACTTCAGTTTTGCCTTTAATATCATTCCCTCAAGTGAGCAGTCTGGCTTTATTTCCTGGAGTATGGACTGGTTTGATCTTCTTGCAGTCCAAGGCACTCTCAGAATTTTCCTCCAACACCACACTTCAAAAGCATCTATCTTCCTTCGCTCAGCCTTCCTTATGGTCCAGCTCTCGCAGCCATAGGTTACTATGGGGAATACCATTGCTTTGACTATGCGGACCTTTGTTGTCAGTGTGATGTCTCTGCTCTTAACTATTTTATCGAGATTTGTCATTGCTCTCCTCCCAAGAAGCAGACGTCTTCTAATTTCCTGGCTGCAGTCAGCGTCTGCAGTAATCTTTGCGCCTAGAAATACAAAGTCTGTCACTGCCTCCACTTTTTCTCCCTCTATTTGCCAGTCATCAATCAAGCTCGTTGCCATAATCTTGGTTTTTTTGAGGTTTAACTGCAACCCAGCTTTTGCACTTTATTCTTTCACTTTCATCATAAGGCTCCTCAGCTCCTCCTCGCTTTCAGCAATCAAAGTGGTATCATCTGCATATCTGAGATTGTTAATGTTTCTTCCAGCGATTTTAACTCCAGCCTTGGATTCATCAAGTCCAGCACGTCGCATGATGTGTTCTGCGTACAGGTTGAATAGGTAGGGTGAGAGTATACAGCCGTCGTACTCCTTTCCCAATCTTAAACCAGTCCGTTGTTCCGTGCTCTGTTCTTACCGTTGCTACTTGGTCGTTATACAGATTCCTCAGGAGGCAGACAAGATGACTTGGTATCCCCATACCACCAAGAACTTGCCACAATTTCTTATGATCCACACAGTCAAAGGCTTTAGAATAGTTTTTTGTTGTTGTTCAGTCGTTTAGTCGTGTCCGACTCTTCGTGACCTCATGGACCATAGCACGCCAGGCCTTCCTGTCCTCCACTGTCTCTCGGAGTTTACTCAAATTCATGTTCATTACATCAGTGATGCTATCTAACCATCTCATCCTCTGCCGTCCCCTTCTCCTTTTGCCTTCAGTCTTTCCCAGCATCAGGGTCTTTTCCAGTGAGTCCTCTCTTCGCATTAGGTGGCCAAAGTATTTGAGCTTCAGCTTCAGCATCTGTCGTTCCAATGAGCAGTCAGGGTTGATTTCCTTTAGGATTGAATATGAACTGAATATTTATCTCTGTTGATATGGAAATAAAAATTGAGTAGTTTAAATTCTTTAATGATTGTGCTGTGATTGGAAAGTTTGTTCAACAGGTTTTTGAAATGCAACCCACTAACAGATCTTAGTGTATTGGAACATTCAGTTAACACAGTTAATCTGGCATATATCCCAATTTATCCAGCTTCAATGTAGATCAGATTCTGTATACAGATACATCACAGTGATCCCATACCATTTATAAGTCTTGATTGATAAAACCATTTTTCTGAAAGACTGATATTCTTTCATTTCAAATGTATAATTAAATATATTAATTTTTAATTAAACATTTGAAATGAAAGAATATCAGTCTTTCAGAAAATATTGCTAATGACAAAGCTGTGGCAGTGGCTACATTTTGGCAGAGTAAAGTTTGATCTGGACACAAAATAAATAAATAAATTAAAAATATTGTGAGTACTATTCAGACATATTGCAGCTTTGAATAGCCAACCTTATTCAAGATATTCCCCAGTGAAGCTTTACTTTAGATCTTTTGGAACTGACTCACAGATACGAATTCCTGCAAAATGGCAGAAAAGAAATTTGTGAGTAGAAGGAAAAATAATTGATGATCTTGATACAGAGCATGCATTACTTACTCAGTGATTTAAATAAATAAATAAGTGTGTGCGTGCTTGCGCACACGCACACACAAACACTTGTTAGATTAGTTTTTAAATCTAGCATGGAACTTGCTAAAGTTGGTCTATTTCTTCATATCTTTCTTGATTGAAGAATTAAGGATAGAATAAACTGCATTAGTGACCACATACAACCCCCATTCTAGTGCTTCCTATTAGTTGATTGCTAGATTATTGTGCATTCAGTGCAAAGACCTGAATAGGATTGTACTGTATAATAGGGTTATGCACAATTTAAAATACATTAAGATATTGATTCATAATGTGACATCATTTAGACTGATGCAGTAGCCTGAAATTTCCTTTTATAAGTAGCAGAGACGTGCTGTGATTAGGTGAACTTCAAAGCACTACTTTTAAATAATTTCCAAATTGTTTACATGCTGATTCTATAAGAAATCCAGCCAATGCATTTACAAAGCCTCAAGGTCTACAGTAATAGTTTTCAGGATTAATAAGTTATTTATTTATTTATTTATTTATTTATTTATTTATTTTATTAAACACCCAACTCCCAACTGGCTGTTCTTAAATATGCACCCATGTTTCCCAACTCCATTTAATTGATCCCTGTGCAAGTGAATATTGGCATAGGATTTGCAGATCACATATGTGGATGTCATTATCCTTTTTGTCAGTTTATTAGAACAATTTGCAAGGTGTAGTTTAGTGGGCTAAATTACCAGGTTTGCTTTCTGCTTTAGTACTGGAAGTGTTCTAAAAACAGAAAATATAATTCATGATTTAAGAAAAACATTGTTCACACGTAACAATAGTTTGCATGCTTCTCTCGTATCATAATTATCTGCAATCAGTTACTAACTTTCACTATTCATATTTTTTAGTTCATGACATCTTTTGTACCTTCTCCAAAATATTCCCATATTTAATGTACTGTATCTTTAAAAACCATTAAATTCCTCAAACATATTCCTCTTTTAGCTTGCTGTAATACAAAAGTATCAATGAATTCAATTGTGTTGGTCCCTAAAATGCACAGGATAGTGTTCTAAATTCTTTAGCCTTTAGTCAACTTTATTCAACCTATTACAAATTTCTTCTTGTGTAGCCTTTAAAAGCTTTACTACAGAAGACAGCAAGTTTGCTATTAGTTCAGAATTTGCCCCTTGATTAATATAAAGCAATCACAAATACACTTGTACTGCAGTGAAATTTTTTTCTACACTTTTCTTCAACATTGTCGTTCAATTGAATGGAAAATAAATTGCATTTCTTTTTTTTCAAAACCTAAAAGAATGTGAGAATCTGTGCTTATAAAATGAGTTCCTTATAATTGTTAAACACCAACAACATCATATTTTAATGCACAGTATCTCATGTTCTACAAGGATTGTTTCTGAATTTGTTGTTGTTCAGTCGTTTAGTCGTGTCTGACTCTTCGTGACCTCATGGACCATAGCACGCTAGGCCTTCCTGTCCTCCACTGTCACCCGGAGTTTACTCAAATTCATGTTCATTACATCGGTGATGCTATCTAACCATCTCATCCTCTGCTGTCCCCTTCTCCTTTTGACTTCAGCCTTTCCCAGCATCAGGGTCTTTTCCAGTGAGTCCTCTCTTCGCATTAGGTGGCCAAAGTATTTGAGTTTCTGAATTTAGTGTGCATTATCTGCAATATCAGGGGTGCGGTGGCTCAGCAGGTAAGACGCCAGGCTTGTCGATCGGAAGGTCGCAAGTTCGGAGGTTCGAGACCCTAGTCCCGCATGATGGAGTGAGCTCCCGCACTAGCCCCAGCTCTTGCCAACCTAGCAATTTGAAAGCATGCAAATGCAAGTAGGTTAATAGGTACCACTTCGGTGGGTAGGTAACAGCGTTCCGCATGTGTCATGCCAGCCACATGACCGTGGAAGCATTTTCGGACAACGCTGGCTCTTTGGCTAACAAACGGAGATGAGCACCAGCCCCTAGAGTCGGACATAATTGCACAAATGTGCGGGGGGAACCTTTACCTTTACCTTTATCTGCAATATACATCTTAAATATTGTATATTATTAGTGATAATGTACCAATCTGACCAGGGAGGCATAAAATTCCATGAAATAACATGCAAATTACAGTTTTAAATTTATTGTTGACTCTATGTAGTAGAGGATCCTCTATGAGTATCAGTATCCACAATATGATTACTTTCCATTCAACAGATTATGCAGTTTTAAGTTACAGTTTCAAAAAGAGAAAAACCAGTTGGTTATCTGATTTATTTTTCATATGCCACAAATGCCCTGGATTTGCTTACTGCTTTATATAGTTAGTGTAAGGTGCTCCTCTCCAATGCCCTAAAACCCCTTTCTCTTGAGTAAACCACAGACACGAGATTTCTAAGAAGCAAAAGGGTTTATTCCGGTGCATGAAGGCTTAACACGAACAAAGACTTGAATGGTTAAGCATGGCAGGTTACAGTATATTTAAACATCCCCTCCCCATTGTCCATGTTTGTCGACACATGTAACCCGCAGGTTCCAGGGTGCTCAGACAGTCGTTCCCGGAGCTGTTGAGTTCCACTTCACACATCGTTGCTGGCGGTTCTCCCTTCCGCGCTGTTGTCTCTCCCACGTCAGTTTCTAGCTGCCCTTAATCCACATCCCTGTCGAGCTGAATGGCAGAGGTCTGCTGAACTCTGACAGTTAGTTACATATTGAATAAATCTTCTGTACTCTTTCTCCTTTAAAACTTTATTTTATGGCAACACATTTGTATGGCTATTATCTACAATTATAAAGGTGGAAAGGATTGTTGGAAGCATTGTTGATATTTTCCCCAGCAGCACTTGATATTTTTATTTTATTTTTTGTCCTAAAGAATGCTATTCATAACTATTTTAAAAGGGAAACTCTGTTGGTTTTGAGTTTCTGGAAGGTTGGTAGTTGTGTTTTTGCTACTTTTTTTGCATGCTCAGCTTGCATTAATTAAAGATAATATGTGTCAGTCAATATATTGAACCTCATTATGTGTTGGAATAAAAATACTAGACAATACTTCTGCTAAAAATAATTTCAAATCCTATCTTTGGATCTGTGGTGAGGATTGCAATTACTGTTGTGGGTTCAGTGGGCAGTGATAATACCATGATGTATGACTTCCGGTGGGAGATTGGTGACTTGAGACATGTCTCCGTGATCTCCATGGCAGACCGGGCAGTGTGGACCTTGTTTTAGGCTCAGGCAGGTCTCCTTAGAGCCCAGAAGTGTTCTCCGGATTAAGGAGAACCCCAGGAATCACCCCTTTTTTCCCAAGCTGTACTGAAGCCTTAAACAGACTCAAAAGCTGCCCACCCCAGTTTTTACTTTTTATTTGTTATTAAGGAGAGGCTTTTTGCAACAAAGAAATGCAGAACCTCTTGGTGATTTTCATTATTTTTGGAAGTTATTAATTTGTCAGTTTGGCTTATATATATATATATATATATATATATATATATATATATATATACACACACACACACACACACACACACACACACACACTGTATATATATTTCTTTTTAAATCATATTGTTGGGATTTAAATATTTTCATCTGTGGAGCTGAACTTTGATCTATCTGCTTTCCCATGAGAATGGCTTTGTTTATTCTTACTTTCTCACTTTCGCTTTCAACCTTTCCTGTCTAAAGGACTTTCTCAGTCTTTTGCCTAATATGTTCCTGAGGCACTAGAGGGCACCATAAAGTTCTGTGGAGGGACATGGAAGATATTAAAGCTATTTTCAAGGAGTTTTACCTCAAGGTTATTCATACTCTGGAGCACTTTTCAGATGTTGTGGATACTAAAGTCTACTAAGAAACTGAAAATGAGGAAAAGGATGACAAGGGTGAAAATTACTTTGAGAATAATGTTCCTGTTTTAAAGAAGAAAATGAGGATTAACGCTCCAAAGCCAAAAAGTGAAGGGAAGAAGATTCGCCTCTGGAATGTCAATTTTGAAGAAGAAAAAACTTTGGGCATAAAGGGAATAGAAATGGCTGCATTCCTGGAATATCGAGACTGAAGACAAGATTTAAGCCTCAAGGGATGGAAGGTCCTTGAATATGAGTTGGACTTTAGAAGGCAGGTCAAATTTGAGGTTTGCAAGGAGAAAGCCCTGTGTGTAACATTGAGATATGTAAATGCCTTAGTTTATTTTGAAGTGGGTTAACTGTTTAATTGTGTTTATTAGGACGGTCTTTTAAAGGTTCAGTCAGATGTCTTTGTTTTTGGGATAATGAATCTATTTTGGGTAAAGGGATATTAATAAGGTTATGGTTTAAATATGTAATGGTGGAGATATAATGTTTAACTATAAATGCTTTGGTTAATTGTATAAATAGGTTTGTCAGGATGGTTTCTTTTTGATGGATGTGTTTGCTTTTTTTAAATAATATTAATTAAATGCAGATAGGTTTTATTACTTTTTCATTATTTTAGCAGATAGAGAGAGGTAAAATTGTAATGAAGAAGGATAATATTTGATTATCTGTTTATTAGGTGGAAAAATATGTTATAAAAATTTTTTCTTTGTACTTCTCGAAGGAAAAATAGTTTGTTTTAGAGGAAATGTTATACTGAGAATGGAAATGCTTTATAGAAGTAATGTTTATTCAAGTTTAAATTAGAGTAAGAGATATTGAGTTATGTACAGTATATCTTTGTTGTAGAAAGTTGGAAGTCATTATGTATGTAGTATGTAGTAGTCCTTTTTGTATTTTCACACTTTTTAGTTCTTTTTTTTCTTGTAGTATTCTTTATTTCATTTGTAGTTTTTATGTATATGTTGAAAAAACTTAATAAAGCTTTAAACTGGAAAAAATAATACCATGATGTATGTCCATTTGTAATTATCATTATTGTGGTGCTCAGGTACTCTCACAACTTTATTAAACATGAACACCAGTAATAATGTTTGTAACAGCATTTTAAGACAGCAGATAATGCTTCTTCATGAATACATATGAGATCATAAATATGTATTATTCTGATTTATATTCTGGTTGAAACATAGAGGGTTAAGAGCAAGAATCCTTTATGCTGTTTTTCCCCTTTCCCTTCTCTGTCTTATTTACCATACTCCTTGCCATTATTGATATTAAATGAAGTGATTTCCTCTGAATCTTGAGGATATGGAAGGAGGAAAAAATGTGTAAGCAAAGCAATGCAGAAGTTATATTACCCCATAGGAACTGCAGGAGGTTATTTAATGGCAATATACTAACATTACAATTATCTAAATGCCTACACAGAAGTAAATCCTACTGATTTCAAATAACGTATTTCAAAGTGAATTTACTTAGGATTTTTTGTTTCTTTTTATAACTAATCTCCCTTAGCATTTCAGCTATGGCTTTAAAAATATTTGGGCATTCTTAGCTGTAGTCCAAAGTGAATGGAAATAGATACTCTTTTGCCAATTTTAAATTGATATTCCATTAAATGTAGTGCAGTGTTGATATTCATGCAGTTAAGTACCTATACAATCTACCAATTAAGTTAATTGTACACAGAAGTCTGCTTAGATGCACAAATCTCCTTAGCTGGAGACTTACAAAATATTTTATCTTCTGTCACCAAGATAGTAACCCAGCTCATGTGATCTTTTAAAAAACTTCCTTTTTTAAAAAAGGAAGGTTTATGAAACTTGTGCCTAAAATGATACTTTATAGATTACAAAAATGGTATCTCAAGGGAGAATAAATTGTACCACAACCCCCAATGTGTAGACTAATATTTCTTATTGATAAGTTATCATGTCTTCTTACACATTTTTTCTCTAAATAGACTTTTTTTTGCTAACCTTCTAAATTGTTTAAACGAAGCCCCTGCAAGCAAAGAATCTGTTTTTACCTTTTTTTGGCCTAATAATAGTTGGCACTGAAGTGCCCCCAAAGTGATTCCAAATTACAGGTACTAGATAGATTGACATTCTTAAGAGTTCTATTGCGAAGAAGACTT
The DNA here is from genome assembly GCA_023362775.1 of Charina bottae. Lineage (NCBI taxonomy): Eukaryota > Metazoa > Chordata > Lepidosauria > Squamata > Charinaidae > Charina > Charina bottae. Next base: position 53,707,800 of record JALMGJ010000006.1, read on the forward strand.
TAGGAAATAAAGCTTACATTTAAACTGACAACATATGCTTAGTTCTTTAAACTATTAATTATGAAACATATTGAAGTGCATTTTTCTAAATTGCAAGATGATTTGTGCCCAATTTTATGGCATGCCATGAAAGAGACATAGTAGATCATGTTATTAAGTTAAGGCTGTTCTCAGTTATCTGATGTCCTGAGAATAATCCCTAATAAATTCATTTGGGCTTTTGAATAGACATGAATAGCTTTCTGATGTAAGAACTCCATTTAATTGCAAGGTTACAACTGCTGCTTTTGTACTACAGCTAGATACATTCCCAGATATACTGCTAATGGAATTTTTGGACTGTATGAATTCTTGACTGAGGTTCTGCCTATTTCAGCTAAATAAATAAGTGTTGGACTTTTCTAATAGCAAAGATGAGGGGAGTGAGATTGGGAAGATGGCAGATTTGGCCCATGGCCTTCTGACCATTACCTTAGGGCCTTCTGACCATAGATTGTAATCCTTCTGCCCACTGCAAAACTCTAGTGCAGCCATCCAATCTGGTCCCTTACTCAAGTTAAAAGTAAATCCTTAGAAATTAATACAAAATATTAAATATTTAGATGATAATAGATATAGAGGCTTGGGTTTTGCTGTATATCTTCTATTCACATACATCACTAAACTGGCATATGTTTACTTATACCTATACAAATGTACATACAAGGAACAGATTTATGCATTATGCTTCAGTACAATGAAGAAAGATTACTTCTAAATGAGAAATAACTTGCTCAAGCAACCATCCAATTTGAAGTTACATACCTGTATTGATAACATACACACATTTCACAAAACAAAAACAATCCATTGTTAGTATAGCCATTTCCTAGCACTTAGACCTATACACTAAATCTAATAGTCTTAATATACATATAAAGGTAGATATAAAGGAAATTGTATTTGTAATAATTCTAGGGGAAAGTCTGAGCACTGATGAAAATAGTGGGAGCAATTGGGGGGTAGAGGAGTAAAGAAATAGTTATCACAAATTGATCATATATAGTTAAAAAATACCATAGATAGAGACTCTCCTCTAGTCTCCAACTTTTGATAATAAAATTAAAATAACAGAGGCTTCAAACCAAGGTAATAATTGGATATAAAATATTTTAATTAATGTTTAATTGAATTAAATCTTTATTGCAATCATATGGTCTTAGCAACACGAAAAAACACTTTTCAAAAACTTAAAATCAGACAGCTTACCCAACTAACCAACTGTTGGACAGACAGCATCCCAATTACGTATGAGGTATTTAAAACTTAACCACGAATAGGGACAGTATAAGCCAAAACATTTCGTCCCCTTTTCAGCTGACTGTCAGAGCTGCCATTGCTCTTACTCTGAGTTTCCTTGCAGCAAGTGAAAATACCGCTACTTGCTGAGTTGTGTAAGGGTTCATGTATGCCAGTGATCTGGGGAGATGCCGAGGGAGCGTCTCTGCCCGGTTATCTGGGAACAGTTTGATCCTGTTGGACCTGAGGAAGTGGACAGGATCCTCCGGACTGTAAGGGCCACTACTTGTCATCTTGACCCATGCCCCTCCTGGCTGGTGAAAGCAGCCAGTGAGGTGACATGTGGCTGGGTCCATGCGATGGTTCTTACATCCTTGGGAGAGGGAGTGTTTCCGGCAGCCTTTAAGGAGGCGCTGGTGCACCCCCTCCTCAAGAAGCCATCGCTGGACCCTACAGTGTTGGATAACTTTCGTCCTGTCTCCCACCTCCCCTTTTTGGGGAAGGTGGTTGAGAAAGTGGTGGCATTACAGCTCCAGAGGATTCTGGATGATACGGATTATCTAGACCCCTTTCAGTCAGGATTCAGACCGGGATATGGGGTAGAAACTGCATTGGTCGCACTTACTGATGATCTCTGGCGGGCACGGGATGGCGGCAGTGCATCCATCCTAGCCCTTCTTGACCTCTCAGAGGCTTTCGATACCATCGACCATGGTATCCTTTTGGGACGGCTTAGGGGGTTAGGGATGGGCGGCGTGGTTTTACGCTGGTTCAGCTCCTTCCTCCAGGGCCGACCCCAATCGGTGGTTATAGGAAATGAGAGGTCCGACCCTCGGCCCCTACTTTGTGGGGTGCCACAGGGTTCGGTTCTCTCCCCTCTCCTATTTAATATCTACATGAAACCGCTGGGTGAGATCATCCACCAACACGGGATGAGGTATCATCAATATGCTGATGATACTCAATTATATATCTCCATCCCGGGTGAGTTAAATGATGCAGTGGCTGCCCTTTCTCAGTATCTGAAGGCTGTGGGGGCCTGGATGGGGAACAACAGGCTTCAGCTGAACCCTGGTAAGACGGAGTGGCTGTGGATTGATGGTGCCTCAAGATCCAGGGAGTTGTCATCTTTAGATATGGACGGGGTGGCACTACCCCATTCAGACAAAGTGCGGAACCTGGGTGTCCTTCTGGACTCACAACTCCTGCTGGAAGAGCAGGTGGCAGCCGTGGCCAGAAGGGCATTTGTACAACTTCGAGTTGTGCACCAGCTACGCCCTTTCCTGGACCGAGACGCCCTCCGTACAGTCACTCATGCCCTGGTCATCTCCCACATAGACTATTGCAATGCACTCTACATGGGGCTACCCTTGAAGAGTATCCGGAAGCTTCAACTGGTCCAGAATGCGGCTGCGCGCGCAGTTATGGGTGCCCCAAGGTCGGCACATGTGACACCTCTGCTGCGCGAGCTGCATTGGTTACCGGTTTGCTTCCGGGTCCAATTCAAGGTGTTGGTTGTCACCTTTAAAGCCCTACATGGCATGGGACCAGGTTACCTAAAGGACCGCCTCATCCCCAGAACATCGACCCGCTCCACCCGGCTATGCAGAGAGGGCTTGCTTCGGACCCCGTCTATAAGAGAATTCCACCTGACGGGGTCCAGGAGGCGGGCTTTCTCGGCAGTGGCACCCGCCCTCCGGAATATTCTGCCCCTGGAGGTGAGGCTAGCCCCCACACTTATGACCTTCCGGAAACAACTGAAGACCTGGCTCTGCCACCTCGCTTGGGATGGGGGGAGTAATAGCTCCTCTTGGGGTTGGCTTGCTCCATAGGGTTCTTTAAAGCCTAACATCAGAGCCTCTTGGATCTTATATATTTAATTAAATTATGTATTCTATTTTATAAATTTTTATATGTTTTAATTGCTGGCTTGGTGTAAACCGCCCAGAGTCCCCTCCGGAATGGGGGGAGATGGGCGGTGATATAAGTTAGAAATATATATATATATATATATATATATATATATAAATAAATAAATAAATAAATAAATCTTTTCACTGTATAACTTCCAGTTTTAGGTGCTTCATATAATTTGCAGATCAGAATATAATGAATTAGATCTTCTAGCTGTGGAGCATATAATGCATAATGGTTGCTATTTTGCTTTATCTCCTGTCCATATAGGCTGATGACATAGACTGGAAGCTTAGTGTTGTAAAAAAACTGTCTTAGACCTGGTTGTGTTAACGTCCTGGAGATGATCAAGCATTCCACTATATAGTTTAATCAAACAGAACCATTCCAAAAACCCTGTACTAAATATTAGGCCAGTTTGGTGTAGTGGTTAAGGCACTGGGCTAGAAACTGGGAGACCATAAGTTCTAGTCCCACCTTAGGCACAAAGCCAGCTGGGTGACCTTGAGCCAGTCACTCTCTCTAAGCCCTAGGAAGAAGGCAATGGCAAACCACTTCCGAAAAACCTTGCCAAGAAAACTGCAGGGATTTGTCCAGGCAGTCTCTGAGAATCGGGCACGATTGAACAGATTAAAAAATATATATATTAGGCTCCAGTCCTTAAAATTGTCCACTGACATCAACCAATCCTTTAATTTGTCCTTAAAACTTGGAGTATACATATATTCCATAGGAAAGGAATATGATTTAAAATGCTGTAAACAAGACTAGGCCCATGTCCCTGCTTCAAACTGTTCCTACAAGGACTGTTTGGCCAAATGAGAATCTGGCCATCCTTTGAAAGAAAAGAAAGACAATGAAAGGTTAAGGGCAAGCAAGCCCACTTCCATTCTCTGCTAAGCAGTGGAAGTAGCTGGCAAAGAACAGTGCTTATACATTTATTCAGCATCATGTAGAAGTTGTTCAAGTTTTCTCATTCCCCATTTTTCCACTCAATATTGCAATTAAGGAATAATGTTCCCATTGAGCATCTTTATTGCTGGGTGAACAACGCAGCCGCCTTTAGAGAAAAGAAACGGAATTGCATACTTTCATTGGTCTCATTGCTATCAGCTTGGCATTTGCTAGATGCAAGTTTGAAGTAAGTATTTCAGAGAATTGTATATCTGAATATTGAAAAGAGTTCACTTGTTCTATTGTGTTGCCATCAAAAGACCATTTTTGTGCTTTTGGCTTTCTGACGAAGACCACAATCTTTGTCTTGGAGTAATAAATTCTGAGCTTTTTTACTCTACAGTAGACATTTTTTTTCATTTTTTTGCATGCCAATTTGCATTACAAAGGTTAGCACCATGTCACCTGCATGGATAGGTACAGAGATATTCCCTTCACTGAGAGCTGTTTGGGAAGAGAACAGATGAAAGTTCTGTGACAGTGTTGCTGTTATTCAGACAGAACAGAAAACAACCCCAAATATACCCGTTTCATTCCTCCATTTGTTCAGATTTGTTCTGACAATGTCCCTGACTGTTCTATATGAACTTGTACACTGGTATCTTCATATAACTCATAGATGAAGCAAATAAACCTCCTGTCTAAATTGATGACCAATACATTTCCCCAAAGTCTGGCTCTGTTCACTGGATCAGACACTGATCTGTGAATGCCATATAGAGGTTGTGGAGCTCTTTGGCCCAACAATGTCCATATTATATGCTGCAGTATAAAACACTGATCAAGAGTACTATAAAAGCTCCTAAATTCAGTTTGCTCTGGGCACAGAATCTGATCTGAGTCTACCCAATCCAATAGTCTTTGAAAAATATACCTTTCATACAGTTTGCAGTAAAATTTAATCAAACTAAATGAACTGGTATTTGGCTACATTTGTCTTGTCTGCTTTTTAAAAACTGAGGATCACCACACGCTTCATCCAGCAAGGGGAATCCGTCCTATAGTATTAATATGGTAAAACAGGGCATACAACTGTGGGGACCAGTAGTCTGAGAAGGTTTTAAATACCTCTGGTGGCAGCATGTCCTATTCTGGTGCTTTAGCCCTTGTTGAATTGTTTTCTTTCTCCTCAACCACGGTAACAAGGATTGATATGTGCCATCAAGCTGATGTCGGCTCTTAGCGATCATACAGATAGATTTTCTCCATGACGATCTGTCCCTAACCTGGTCCTTCAGGTCTTCCAATGTTGCACTTATTGCCTCTGTTAACTGAGTCCATTCGCCTTTGCTCTTCTTCTCTTTCTTTCTACCTTTCCCAGCATTACACCCTTCTCTAGGGAGCTAGGTCTTCCCATAATGTGTCCAAAGTAGGATAATTTGAGCCTGGGCATTTGTGCCTCGAGTGACAACTCTGGGTTTGATTTGTTGATGATCCATTTGTTTGTTTTCCTGGCTGTCCATAATATTCTTAGGAGTCTTCCCAGTAATGAGCCACTCTGTAATGGAATTTAAAATATCTTCCATTTCCTCTTGCCCCTGTATTTGCTTGTCCTGCTCAAGAACAATTTGCTAGAAACAGGTCACCCAAGCAAAAGGGATTACCTGAGCCTTGATTAGCTTCTTATGTCCATAGAGACTAATTCCCAGAATCTATTTTTATTATGATTAATACAAGTAAGGCTAATTCATGTCAAAGATTTGAGCAATATTCAAGTTTATTCTTCCTGATCAGATTTTTGTATTTATGATGTTTATCCACTTTTATGGATGCTTTCTGCAAGGGACTGAATACTAGTAGCTTTTCTGATGGTTTTGGCAAGCTGTCTCCTTACATTGCTACATTCTTGGTCAAACAAAGAAATCCTCTCTATTTTACCATTTTGATTTGAAATGGTTGTACACAGATAGGATTTCAGAGAATTAGGTGTCCTATCATACACATTCCTAATTTCTCCTGTTGTGGCAAATACAGGAGCTTTCCAGTGCAGCACCTTTAAGCTGAATAATTCAGTTTTTACTGTTTTGTGATTATCTCCATCCATTTCAGACAATTCTGGCCTACTTTTAACCCCTCCACATGTTTCCCATGCTCTTTCAGGTTTTGTAGCCTACACTTTGTCAAAGTCAAGTGGTTACTTTCTGTTTGATCTACAATATGATCTATAATATGAAGGTTCTGGGTAACTGGGATCATCCTGGGGTGTGTGAAAATATAATCTAATGTTTCTTGAGCTCAGGAAGTTAAAAAAAGGCCCCCACATCTGGATTTAAATAATAATACCAATAGTTCAAAGCCCTGGGTGTTATCATTATATATATATATTATTGGATTTTGAATATACATAGTTAAAAGTTAGAAACAGAGAAAAAATAGAAATACAAATCAAAAAGAAAAAGAAAAGAAAAAGTGAAGTAAAGCAAAAAAATAGAGAAAAAAGATGATACATAGAAAGTAATCCACTTCCGATTTGTCCCTGGTCATAGTAATTTACAGAATACATGCTAGATCTACATATGACATTAAAAAAACATTTCCTGTCTAATACATCAATCCACCTATACTTTAATCTTAAAATCTCCATACAAGCTTTGCCCCTCTTGCATTTCCCAAATAGTCCATCAGTAATTTCTACTCTTTGAGAAAGTAACAATTATAACAATTTAAATTTTCTTTTAATAAACATATCAATTTATCATTTTCTACCATATCCATTTTCTATCAATCCATCAATTTTAGCAATAAAAAGTCCATATAAATCAGCCATTTATCTCTACTCCATACTTCTGTTCTATTCTATAAAATGCTTCTTGCGTTCTCCTGGTGCCTCCCTCATATCCATCTTATATTTCTCTAAAAATGTTTTAAATTTTAAAATAGAAGTTATCCTTAGCTTTTGTCCTTTAAACACCTTCTGTTCTCTACCATACCATGAATTAACTCTAGCAACTTTATCTTTTTCAAAATCCAAATCTTGTTCTTTCATTTCTAAAAATTTAAGTAATTCAAAAAACATACATTCTCTTGCATTTTCATTTAATTGTTCTTTTTCATTTGATTGTTCTAAAGCTGCTCTCACACTCAAAATATATTCCTTCTCTCTCATTTCTGCTCATTCTATAATATCCAAATTGTATTCCATTTCTTTAATAGCATCCAGTTCCTTAGTAACATCTTCTAATTTAATCTCTAATTTTTGCATCTGACCTTGCACATCTTTAAATTCCCCTGACAAAGTATTCACTACCTCCTTTACTGTCTGCACTTCATTTTTAAAATCTTGTTTAATCTCATGAATTATCTCTTTCTTCATTTCTTCCATTTTCATATCAATTTTTTTTATCTAAGAATGTAATTTGTTCTTCCATCTGTTTATTCTGTGACATTGAATTTTCCATTTTCTTACTTAATGATGCCATTGCTTCCAGAAGTTTTTTCATCTCTAACGGGGGGGGGGGGGGCTCCATTGATGCTCCAGGTATTGAAAAAACGATAAATGTCCTTCCAGTTCCTTTTTTTTCCCCTCTTTCCTCCTCAGTGCCGTAGATGTCTTAATGTAAATAATTTCCTGCAAGAGAAAAAGAAGAAAGGGAAAGGGGTGGACCAAAAACAAAAGAAAAAGGCTAATAATTCTTTTAGGAAAAAGAGGGAGTAAAAACTACAAAAAGTAAAAATAATCCTTTAAATGCAATTGTCAAAATAACTAAAATATAGTCCATTAAAGTTGTATATCCATATAAGTATAAGAATGAAAAATAAAAAAAGAACAAAGAGGCTTCTTCTTCTTTTTTTTCCCCTTCTCTATTGTAGACAAAATAATAAAAAAAACCCTAAACAATCCCAAGGTTTCTCACGCCAACTTGTGTTCAGAAGAATAAAAAAGCAGCTACCATGAAAATAGGCATACAGCAATCCACTTTTCTGTACAAAAGGGATCCAAAAAATTCATAACAATTCTATAGAGCCACTTATATAATTCAAGAAATATTCAAAAAGATTCTTTCATAATAAAAATCACAAATTGATAAGAAAATGTATTAAATCATTAATTCATTATTCCATATTAATCCATAAAAAATTCAAGTCCAAGCAACTTAGTCCGAAGAAAAAAAGAATAGTTCCAATTACCATAAGAGTAAAAGCAAGCCACAATAAGAATAAAAGAGAAAGTCACTTATTTATTTATTTATTTTATCTTATTTATACCCCGCCTATCCCCTCCCTACTGGAGGGCTCTAGGCGGCTTACAACATCAGTATACATTAATTTATACATCATCAAATTATACATCATATATCATATTACCGCGCGATAGGGAAGAGGACAGGGAACCGGCTCTTCAGCTGCAGGCATCGGACTACATGCCCCAGCATGCCTCGCTTCCGCGCCGGCTGCAGACGTCCAGGAAGCTGTTCTTCGGATCCGTCGTCCTCCGCCGTCATCACCGCGATTCCCAGGTCTTCTTTTGGATCGAGGACGACCCTCCGCTGGATGCCGCAAATTGCCCCACGTGAGTGGTACCCATTCATCTACTTGCTATATTAGCTTTCGAATCGCTGGGTTGGCAGAGAGCTAGGGCTAGTGACGAGAGCTCACCCCGTCACGCGGTTTCGAACTGCCAACCTTGTGGTCAGCAGTCTAACGGCTCAGCGGTTTAACCCGCTGAGCCACCGCGCCCCTTAATCCGTTCTGGCAAAGTCAATTAGCTTCCCGGTTCCACCGTTTAAGTAATCCTTTGACAGGAAAGAAATAAAACACCAGCATTTATAAATCAAGTCCAGAGACAAATCTTAGAGGCTAATAGGCAAATAATATTTAAAAATAAGAGGTTGGGTGCTGTGATACTTAACTTAAAGAATCACGGTTTCCGCAGAGCTTCGGTTGTCAGTTCCAGCCATCTTTCACCGCTTCAATCTCCCTTCTCCCGTGGTGGAAAAACGGGGGTTGGGAGAGAGCGGCGATCCGACGACCCTTCTGTGGGCAATCTTCTGCTTGCCCTCTCTTCTTCGCCCTGGGTGTTATCATGTGGGTCTTGTGATATACTACCAAATGGGAAAATATCATCCATGATAATACCATCACCCCCTTCCCTGCAGGAAGGTCTATATGAGACCCAATGCAAGCATTTAAATCCCTACATGTTTAAAGACCTATTTTCCAATTTCTGCTCCAATATTTCAGTTTTCTATAAATAACAGAATCAATCAATCAATCTATCTGAGGGTGCATATATATTGATGCAAATTTCTATCTTTACAACTTATTGCCAGAACCAAAATATCACTGGATGCAATGCTTCCCATATCCTTATGCATGAGCACACTCCCTTCGGTTTGCCTCATTTTGTGCTCTTCCTGTCCTGTTTGCTGCTTTCCACAGTATCTTTTCAATGGCCAAGTATATAGATTATGTCTTCATTAGAATAAACATCATTACCAACTATAGAACTAGCTGTATTAATTCACCAGCTCCTTTATTTGCTTGGCCTACCATCTTCAACCACCTTTATATCCATCGCTGGGGCTGATCTACATATATTAAAGGGGCATTATCTTCCTGCTTTTCACTCATGAACCCCTTCATTATACTTTATACTGAAGTGTTTTAAAATAGAAGGTAACTACCCACCCTCAGAGTTTTTCCTTGAGTCCTTAATTAAACCCACTGCTTGCTGTTTAGGTAGAATGGCCAATTCAATCAGATCCCAAATGTTGTTAATGTTAATATTTAAACCAGAAATAACTCTGGATACAGCATCCATCTTATGTACAATTGTTTCATTAGTTTGAGAGGACAGAAGATACTAATCCCCCAAATAAGGGAAGATGAAGGAAATGTCAGTTATAAAGGCTGATGAGTTGATGATATTCAACTCCTTGCAAATAACTATGTCTTTTAATTAGAATAGGTTCACACCATACACCCAACAACCTAAATACAATCCCTTAGCATCTTTACGTTACCATTTTGTTTTGTGCTGCATCTAGTTTGTAGAAACCCCATGTGATCAAGTCAACGTATGTGGTAAACTCAGACGTTATCATATAGAAGCCATCACAAAGTGGTCTGCATAATGACTCTTTAGGAAAGCAGTAATTAAGCTGCAAAATCAGTACTTGAAAACAATGTGAACAAGTGAAGTCATATTTTCTTTGGGGAAAGAACTGAGGTTTCGTTGGGTTGGTTTTGTTTTATGCCAGAAATATTTTCCAGTGAAATGTCATATTCTTTTCTGATCAATCAATCGATCAATCGATCAGAAAAGAATAACAGCTCTATTTTTTAGTGTCAGAATATCCCATATACTTTTAATTCCATTTGTTCTAGCATCATATTTCCATTTTTCTTATGGAAATGATTAAGGTGAGAATTTTGTCTACCATGATTATCTGTTCTCCTTTGGGAAAAAATGCATCAAAACTCTTTCAGAAGTATAGAAAGCACTGGGATGAAAACTATTTTATCTCAAATCTAGTTGCAGTAGCAGACTAGCACTTTTTCTTTTAAAACATTTGTTATTCTCAACTTCTGATTGAGGTGAAATTTAAAGTAGATGTGGGTATAATCAGAAGTTGCTATACCAGTTGCCTATATTATATAAAATATTCAGTAAAGAAAACAGTTCTTGTCTTTTTTTCCTTTTTTAAAAAATGAAAGACTAAGAAAAAGACCAAAGAGAAAAATGAAATAGATTTGTTAATTATTCTTTGCAGCAATGTGGGAGCAGCAACAGAAAACATTTCACAATGTGAGATCAGATCTGCAGGCAAATTTAATTCACTTTCATTCTTGGAATTGTTGGCTTGTATTGCTTTCATTGACTTTGTATCCATTACTCCATTTCTTCTGCTCAGTCTGATTATTTTGAAATAGAAAGTGCTTTAGTGTAGGATTGATAAAATTGAGCTATGATTTGGAAAGGCCTGGGTTCAGATCTCAGCCATTAGCCTATTGGTTGGATTTATTCAAGTAATAAATAAATAAATAAATAGTATCACATTTAAGTTTTCTGTTTATAACATGAAGGTAGTACTGCACTACTTCTCAATGAAATGTATCATTCTTTAGGATCAGAAATGTATGTGAAGTCATTTTATCACTTAGGAAAAGTAGTATATCACTTTCTCAATTGTGCCCCCCCCCCTTTAAGAGTGTCTTCACCAGAGATTTACTTGGCACATGCACCTTGGGCACTTCCACATTACATACAACCTTCCACCTTCCAAATCCCTCCCCCTAGTTTGAACTGGATCTGACACATGAGTTTGCACCTGTTAGCCTTGGAAAACTGAGAATACACTGAGCCAATTGGTACTCTCCAAGATGACTGAAAGGAACCTGCAAAAATGCCATTCAATTAATGTCTTGCCCAAGCGACTGCAGATCCTAGAGGAACAACAAATTTCTTCACCTCCTTCTGTATTAAGGCTGAGGCCTGCGAAGGAAGCAATCTTACAAACAGATGTTTCTCCCCAAACCTCTATTGATTGTAGGCTTCAGCAATGACTGAATTGAGAAGGGGCACTAATTTCAAAACAAAATCCCTAATAATTTTTTTTTTTTAGGCTGCAAGGACTGGAACTCATTGTAAGGGCACTTCCATACTGTCACCATTTCTACTTTAGGTGGAGTAACAAAATAATCCCTCACCCACTTCACACAAAAGGGAAAGATAAATAAACAAGGAAATGAATAAGCAAGACAGCAGCAGCTCAGACCTGGGTCTTTGCATTCTGTCTTTTCCCCTGCAGAAGAGAAGGGAGAAACTGACAGAACTCTAGCCAGCCTCCACTTGCTAAGGCAAGCCAGCATTCTCCTTGAGGCCATGTTTGGGCGGCTGATGCCTGGGAGCCCCAAGGCAGAGTGAGTTTCCTCCAAAGGGGAAAGAGAACACCCAGAGATTCCTCAGAGATTAATGGTTGTAAAAAGAAAGATGGCTAAATAAATGGATATATAATACTGCAACTGAACCAGAAATAAATCTGCATAGCAGATTTAGGTAAGGTCCTGATTCCTGAGATCTGGAGCTACTTCTGAACTAGTGCAGAGTTCTCCTCTGAAAGCAGCCATAAATGTATTTTTGGTGCCAGGGCTAAAAAATTCCTCCTCATCAGGCATGCTTGTAATTAGCTTTTTGATTTAAGTGCTCACATTAGATTGGTATGTCTATATACAGTACATATACATGTATATTCTGTTATTAATGTAGTTTGCTCTTTTTATTTTACTTTTTAATATTGTAAATTACCTTTTAAAATGTCTAGGGATCAACTATTATTGGGCAGATTAAAAAAAAATCATAAGCAGGCAAATAAATGGGTTTCCTCTTTTGACGCAACTTTCTCCTGCGCTGTAGAGGCTCAGTTGGGCAGCGATGACGCTCAACAGACCAGGCTTAAGATGCTGCAAAACTGAACAGAGGTTTTGCCATAGACCCTTCAGGGGACTCGGGGCTGCCAGTTTGCAGCTCCGCCCTCACCCCAGCGCTCCTGCGCTCCATTTTGGCAGCGTCCTCGACACTGGAGGGAGACAGAGGCCAGCTTTTGCAAAGCGTTTCACGCCGCCGGCTTCTGGGCCGCGGCCGCCAGCAGGCGCTCTCGCTTCAGTCGAGAAAGCAAGAAGGGCTGGAGCGAAAGGGTCCGCCTGAGCTTGACGCGCACTCTTTCCTACTTACCGCTCGCCCGGCAGCCCGCCTGAGGGCTTAAGCTCTTCTCCGGAACGGGATTTTGGCTCCTCCGGGAGGCTCGCCGTTCGCCCGCCAGGAAGGTGGGTCGAGCGTCCAAGGAGCGTCTAGCTCCTCAGCGGGAAGCATTCGAAACAGGTGTAGCTCAGGGTCGGAGGTGCGCCCGACTTTCTCGACCTGTCGACTCCTTCCCCGGACTACGACTCGACGGCTGCCTCCTTCCTGCTTCACTTTCCCTGCGCCCGAAGGGGAAGCGACACGCCTGCTGGGGGCGCTCTCCGACGGGAATCGTTCCTGCCTGAGGGAGACGTGGGCGCTGGCTTTTCTGATTCAGCCCCCGACGCGAGGTGGGAAGCTGCCCGTGTGAGGATTCCGGAGAGTAGACACGCTCTTGGAACCGGCGCGCAGACCCCGTGCGGAAAAGCTGCTACGCCGCCGTCGCAGCCTCGCGGAGCCGAGACCCGACGCCAGTCCCGACTCGGCGGTCCCGTCTGGGATTTGGCACCTCGTTTAGCCAATTAGGAGCTGTTGGCTATGTGTACGGAGGAACCCTGAACGGGGTTCAGGGTAACAAACTAATCCTAACGGACCTTCTGACGGGGACCTGCTTGCTATTTCCCCCCTCCGTTTCAGCCCCAGCCCGACTGATACTCCCCGCTCCTGCGGGGGAGAAGAGAGCAGATCCTATCAAACGAGGCTGTCTAGGAAGAGAGAAGCGAGAGCCGCCAACTCCCTGGAGAAGTCGTGGCTGAAGGAAGACTTCTTTTTTCCCAGGAAAAAGCGAGTCAGCGGATCGGAGGGAGGTCTCTCTGTGTTGAAAACTCGGCCGAGATGAAATAACGGAGCGGGGGGATGCCTCTGCGCGCGCGCGCACCCACGCGCACCCACTCACGCGGAGTTTTTCGCCTTCCCTCGGTGGATCGGAGCGTTGCTGCGCTCTGAGGACGGGAGGCAGCCCAGGGCTGCGGTTCTAACTTGTCTTCCCCTCTCCTGCCTTCTCTTTTCTGCGTTTTGTATGGTTGCGATTGGGAAATCGGGTGAGCACATCCAGTACGCGTCCCGTCCCTGCTCTCGAACTACCTTCTCCGATTTGCCCCCTGATTTATTTCCGAGCTGAGAGAAATAGAAACCGCTCTCCTGAGAAGACTGAGAAACAACGGCCGCAATACTTTAATAATAATTTAATAATAAGTAGCCCCCCCCCCCCCGCCATCTGAAAACGCCCTCCTCCTCCAGCTCCCTTTCAGCCTTGACGCCCCCCCCCCCGCGCCACTGGATGCTGAAGACGGATTGGGAATTTGTAAGCGATGCAAGTCCGATAAAGCTGGAGTCTCCAACCGGGACTTGGAGGAGGATCGCTAGGTAGTTCCTTAAAGAAGCGGGTCTGCAGGTACGTGAGAAAAGGGGTCGCAAGCGGGGACTTCCTCCATCGATGGACCGGGCTCGGGAGCAACCCTTCTCCTTATTCAGGGGGACGGTTAAGGTGCATTAATTATGTCTGTTCATACCCAGCCACCCTCTGCTTTCATAGGTTTAAAAAAATCCCCTCAAAATGGTGAAAAGGTAGGTGGGGCTGATCCTGTTAATGGGAGATGTTTTAAAGTGCTTGGTTAAGCCATCACTCGGGGATGGTTAAATTGGTGTAGTTATTCTGCATTCCTTGGTCTGGAATAGGGTGTGTGTGGAGGATGTTTCGCTGCATAGGTGTTTGGCATAGGGAGTGAGGGAAGGCAGGCAAAGATGTAGCTCCCTCTGCTACCCCAGTAGATCTACTTTCTGAGCAATCCCTAACCTTAAACTGGAAAATACAGCGAAAGGAGCAGCAGATCTGCCCAGATTTCAGCATGCTTGGCAGGGGTGTGGAGGGGAAGCAGGACAAAGAACTTAGAGAGATACAAGACTTCAGGGTTTGTTTGCAGCCAAAGATCGGTTAACCCTCTGTACCTTTGTTAGTGTAGGACTGAAGGAGTTAGAACTGTGTCTGTGAGTGAAAAGAGTTCTTGCCAGGCATTGTGCGTTGGCATTCTTGGGTTAGCCATTGTTCTGGATTAGTGCAGAGAAACAAGGGGTGGATTTCTCTACAGGGCATGTTTGGTCTTGAAAGAGGTCTCCTTCCTCTTCAGAAGGAGTCAGTGGTGACACCTAACTGCTTCCCTGCGCTACCCCATTTTCAAGTGATTTCACTTTAGTTTATAAGGAAATTGAAACATTATATTTGATAAAAGTGCAAGGAATTAAGAATTTGCTTTTCTGGAATTCCATGGAAACACATATCTTACTCTATTAGAGTGGGATTAAATTGGTTTGGAAGATGAACTCTCTACAATACTATTCTGAGTAGCATTAATATCTGGAAGTAAGTATTGTTTTTTTTTTAAAAAAAATAATTTGTATTAATTAGCCCATTTGTGCTCCATGATGGATCAGCTATATGTGTCAAGGCTTTTTTGAAACCCAGACCCTGCCTGTTTCTTATTATTTGAACCTTCCTTTTTCTTTCCCCATTTGGTATATTTGCAGGTGGACTGTTTCTGAGAGATTAATTTCTTCTATAACTCCTTTCATAATGAGCAAGGGTGGTAACTTCCAATCCTCATATATCCTGAGATTTTTATTCTGTTTGGATACCAGCTACTTTCTTAGATGACTTAAGTGAGAGGTTGAAGAGTCCAGGAATTGTTTTAGGAATATGTGCGTGAGAGAGAAAAAAGCTTTTACAAAGTATAATGCTTATGGCTTAATTTCTTCCTGTATAAATGTTGTCCAGATCATGTCTTATAAAACAAGACATGAAGTTTGCTATATATTTTGCTTATTTTCATGTATAGTATAGTATAGTATAGTATAGTATAGTATAGTATAGTATAGTATAGTATAGTATAGTATAGATTGAGATTTTTGCTGGATTACCTTACTGAATTCAACAGTGAGGCTATTCCCTTTCCAAACACCTTAATAAAAGCAAGAGTTTTGAAATACTTGCTTCCTTCCTTGTATAGCTTTGGATCTGATGATTGCAATTAAAGGAGCCCGCTGCTTTCAGCACTCCAAAGATGCATAAATAGTGATCTTGTTTCATTTTCAATTATGTTGTCCATCTTTTTAATCAATTTGATAATTGGTTGGTGCACTTATGTGTTCAATGTGTACTTATACCTCTTTTTACTCCTATTTTTCAAGCAACAAAGAGACTACCAGTTGTAATATTTGTAATATTTTTCTCTGTCTCCAGTCATTAATTCATCCAAGAGCCAGGAACAGTATTTTGTTTGCAACACAGAGTTCCTTTAAATTATCTGATCTTTGAGTTTTTTCAGCTAGCTTCAGATACAGACATCTGAATGTTATCTTCTTTGAAAATGACTTCGTTAGTCAATCAAGCTAAATTTTAAAAATGTATTTGCAAATTTGTTATGTATTGACTTTGAATTAAGGCCTTTTGATCTTAACAGAGTGTATTTCCTTGTATGTACATATATGTAAAGTTGAGCAGCCAGTATCTTTTTGGAGCATCAGAGCAAACTAATGCGCAGGTAGCTGAATACTGTATCTTAGTAACTAAAGAACAGTATTTAAACTTTTTTTTTAAAAAAAAGGTTACTAGCATTTCTAGTTGGTTCTTGCTCTTGTTTTATGTGCACAGCTATCTATCAAGTGATTTTGTAATTGACAGAGGATATAGGGAATTAGAGAATGTAAACCTTCACTATTACAAATATCCTTGTTCCATAGCTTTCAAATCCCTTAGTTTACAAAGCCTAATTTCGATATCTTTATTGGAACAGAATATTCATTTCCAAATTCTTCAGATTTCTTCATTAAGTAAGTTGTTTTTTAAAAGCAGATTTGGAGAAAGGAAGGGAAGGAAAAATGGATTTGAGGTAGAAGTCATTAAGTTGCACGCTCAGAGTTTAGATGGAATATGGGAAGTGATATAGTCATTCAAATAGGCTCTACCCGGTCCTTTGAAGTTTAAATTGCATCCAGAACAGCTTCTAGGGCTACCGGAATGATAATTTTTGTCATTATGTGAATGTGAACTATTTCTATAGCACTGGCAAGTTAAAGTCATTGCTAACCAAATGTATGTAAGGACATGATTGCCAGATATAGAATTCTGCAGAGCTCTGAGCTACACTATGCAACTGGGTGTGTGGCTGACTGGATTTTTTATTTCTTACATGGGCATAATTTTCCAGAAATTTCTCCCCAGACCCCAGTAAATTGTGTATATACTGTGGAACAGATTTTAAACAACATTGCAGATAGACTTCTGGGTCTCTTGTTCAAATAAAATTTAATCCTTTCTACATACTTTTGGAAAACATGGGGTTTTGCTGTCACATTGAGGTACACAAAATGTGGCTTATAAGTGAAGTGCCATTGCAGACTATATGAGCAGTTAGCAATTGCGTATGAGAGCCACATATAAATAAACAATCTGGCATGGAAAGATGCTTAAGATCTCTAAAGGGAAATGTGCTCAAACTCTGAAATACCACAACCTCCTGAAATGATAACTGCAATTGTGTAACCTCCCATGAATAAAACAGATTAGTTCATTGGGTTATGAATGCTCAAAAGTTGGATTTCAACATTTATTAGGTATGTTAGTATTAGGTATGTTCTCTGCCTTGAGTTATTTATAAAAATAATAAAGGCGGGATAAAAATTAATTAAATAAATAAATAAATAAAATGTGACATTTTAGAAAGTTTCAATCCCTTTCTACATTGCTGGTGACCCCCTGAAAATAAGAAGAAGCACCAGTTGCTGGCATTCTGCATCTAGCAGGAGAGGGGTTGCCAGTGGGGCAGAACGTTTTATGCCAGGATAGTTTCCACTGGCTCATGGACTGGCAAATAGATCTTTAACTTGACTATGAGGAGGGGCCCTCAGGCTGTGTACCAGTCTGTAATAGTTAAAGTTGTATATTGGCATTGGATGAACATGTACTTTTACTAAATCAAACCACTAATCTATTTACTTGAGTATTATCTGGTCTGACTGGCAGTAGATTGGTAAATGTTATGGAGGTACACCTTTTTTTTTCTTGTTTATTTACACTCCCAGACTAGAGAGGTTATGGCTGTTAGTTTTGCCTGGATGTCATACTAGAGGCCTCAATAACTCCCCCTAAGTGTTTGGGGGTAGTGGTGGTATAGCTTTTTCCTGTAAGTTTTTATATTTGTTACTGACCACAAGGAGGCACTATATGACCGCTTTTGTCCTTTTATTGGAATTCATCAGGCATAGGGAGGCTATCTATGCCTGATGAGTCCCAATACAAGGCAACACTGGTTGTATAGGATCTACTAATGGTCAGTGACAAATATACATTGCAACAAAATGGCAATAGGCCTTCAAGACTTCCATACAAAGAATTACATGAGACCCCATGCCACTTTTTAAAGCATCAACTTTTATTTCTTAAGGAACACTTTAGAAAAAAATGCACCTCAAAATGCTAAACTGTACACATGGAATGGGGCCAATATTTGAATATCCACTGATCATATAGTATTCAATAATATGGATTTGTGTATGTACCTAGTCAACTAGAGTTCATTTTGTACCAACCAAGTTCAGTTCATATAATAGTCAAGATAAATAGCCTGGAGTATCTCTTTATTCTGGAAGACAGGAAGCTACAGAAGTAACATCATTTTCCTTGGAAATGTATTTTAAATGAAAAGACTGTTAATGAATGAAAGAGAAGCCCACTGTTAATTGTAGGAGCTTATTAAGATGTTTCATTAATAGAAAAATTATATACATATCTATTCAGAAGTAAACCCCACTGGATTGGAATATTTTAAAATAGGTGTCTTTGGGATTATCTTATACTTTAAATAGAAACAGATAACTTTACTCAGCAATTATACTTTGTTTTAATTATTAAATATCAGAAAAAAGTATACCTTTAGTAGGAAGTAATAACAAATAATTTAAAAAGCAGTTTTTTGTCTCTGATATATGCATAGCATCAACCATACAGTATTGAAAAAAAGTTGAAGATGGTGTGACCGTATAAAAAACATACAATTTACAATTCTGAAAGGTAGCTTTACTTTTATCTCCTTTTAAATATGTCATCCCTGCTTTATATATTACCTCTAAATATAAAGCTGTATTGTGATTTTGGAAGACTATATAATTTTATTGAAACTGTTATTGTTTTAAATATAACTTCTTACTATATTCTAGTAATTATACTATCTGGTTCCTTTAAAAGTTGAGTTGCTCATGAATTGAACATAGTTAAAACGCTCTATAAAATCTTTAGATACTGCTATTATTTATTAGCTTCCAAACTCACTAACTTAATGGGGCTGAATTTTCCACAAACATGAATAGGATTGAATTTTCAGTATTTAACATACATTCCATGTCTATTGTAATGCAAATGCAATATATGGAAACACAATGGGCAGTATGTCCATCCTGAAAAGATAATTGTTCATAATTAATAATATAGTAGTAGTGCAATCCTGTGCATGTACAAGCAGAAGTAAGCACACTGAGTTCACTGAGGCAGATGGGATTATAGCTATAACCAAATAATGCAAGTATAAAGCTCCATATTAAACTGTGATTAAGACATGAGATGTTAGTATATCAGCATTCAACATGCACAAATCATGTTTTTTTTTCTGGACTGGAAATTACTGAAATCTATATTTTACAGATATGTTATATGTTACATAAATGTATTTTCATGAAGTTCCCTGTATAAGCAAGATTATTAGCATCTGAAAGTCTGGTGATGTCGGTAGAACTGCAGCTCAACCATCCTGACCCTGAGGATATCTCCAGACATGATGGACAATACGTTGCCTGGGAATTCTAAGAGTTTTAGTCTACCTGTCTGGCAGGTGTTGCTGAAGAAAGCTGTTGTCATTTCTGTCTAGCATTTTGAAAGTTAGTCAATCCACAGCCTTTTCCTTTCTCACTGTAGAGGTACCTAATAGAAATGTTCATGTTTTAATACTTTATTTAACAGTTTCCCAATAAATAATTCCTGATAAGCCTTCTACTGCCTCAGGTACTCATCTAGGAATGTAGCATAAAACTTTTCATCTCCATAATAATGCAATTCAAATAGGTTTTGGTTTTTTTTTCATATTTGAAAATATAATTTATAGGGAGAGAGGGGAAAAGAGTCAGGTACATTGTGGCAGCTGCGGGGACGATACTCCAAATGTGTCAATACAGTGGACACAAATAAGCAAGAATGAATTTACTCCTGAATTCTTTGCAGCTATAGTAGGGATTAATGGAGAAATATAATGTAGCCTATGTAGAATTCTGTGTATTGTATATCATACACTTCAGCATGAAAGTATGTAGCTAAATTCATAGTTGAAAGGCTGTTAAGGTGCACTTTTAAAATTTGTGTCAAAGTATAAAGCCAGTCAAGTGCATGTTTGAAAGGAGGAATAGGGAAAGCTTGCTGTCTAAGCTTCTCCTGCCTTGCCTAAGCTGTTAGTTGTATTTATAGCATAATTCACGCATTTGTTACCTATGACCTCTTATTGCTGACCCTTAAAAATGTGTCTGTTACTATTAATGCTTATATAATGTTCTTTGTCGAACATTTATTTCAATAATGTCAAGGAAGGTGAACTATGCTATTGAGAACCTGTTTTAAAAACTGGATCATTTGAGAACACTCTTCGAAAGGATGAGTTCAGATTGTATCTTCCAACCTTTTCTGATTTCCAATTTTGAGCAGAAAAAGTAAGGTTTCCAGTATTAATGTACTGAATCTACTTTTAGTCTCTGAGAACCTTTTAGCTTTAGAACAATGATTGTGCTTTGACTGTTTCTAGTCAATAGCATTGCCACTGGACAAGTGCTCTAGAGATGTCAACTAAGTTTTTTTTTTACTGTATTTGAAGAACGTGACAACAACAGTAATCAAAAACACAGTACTGATTACACTGCAGCATACCATATGGACCACATGTGTAAAATGTAACGGTGCGTTGCACAGGAGTTATTTATTTGTTTATTATGTCATTAGTGTACTCCTGTAATCTGTTTGGACTCCAGTAGTTTACAACAATAAAACAATACTAAAGACAAACAATATAATACATTACAGTAATACAGAGGTGCTACTTATTATCCCTCCAATGCTCTCTGGAAAAGCTCTGTTTTTACTAGCTTCTGGAAGGTCATTACTGTGGTTGCTAACCTCACGGATGGACTGGAAAAGAAAAACACTGCAAGTTCCTGCTCTCTGTCGAAACTGTCGGCAGTGTTCCTTGTAAGCCAGGTGCCCGAGTTAGGATGTCTTTGGAGCAGCAATTGGATAGGCCCTTGGGCTGGGGGAAGAGATTTTCGGAAAAAGTACATAACACACTTTAAATGTATAAGCTCCTCAAATTATTAAAAACATTTTTATTCAACTGGAAATATAGTTGCACATAAAATATACACATGCATATGAAAACATTGTTAAAAATAGAATACCGGAGTTTAATTAGTTTTTAATTAATTTCATCCTTGATTCATTATTTTCAATATTAGCAGTAGCTACTGTTGGTTCATCTCAGTTTGTTCTTGTCACTTTTCTGGAAGGAATAAACAGAGTCACACAGAGAGAGTTGCTTCTGTCTTTCTCTTCTTGGCTTTCCCGTTTGCTTCATCTATGGGCTTTGGCCTAGTTTCTGGGTTAGAAACCTCTCCTTTCTCCCGGTCTCATTCCTCCTCTCCTCTCTCTCTCTATCCTTCCCTTGCTTATCCCTTTGCAAAAACAGGTGTCATCTTTGTGCGCGGGTGACAGCATCTCATGCACAGCCATGTGACCATTTACAGATTATGTCAGGGAGCACAAACTGGTTGATTTCAGGCAAAGAAGGTGATTCTGAAGATATGTGGGAGCCAAACCATGTAGGGCTTTATTGAATACAACTCCTGTTTGAATTGCCCTTAGAAACCTATGGGTAGCCAACACAGGGCCCACAGCAGAGGTGTTAAATGTTTATAAGCTATGGTTTATAGCTTACTTATATAAATTGTATTTACTTACTGACATGATTACCTATTTCAAAGGTTCTTGATTTACTTATTAATAGCAGTTTTTGAAAAGGCTTACAAACATTTTAAATCTAATAACCTAAAGAACAATTACTGCTAAAAAGTAACACACCTTTCGGTACACTCAATTTTAAACTTAAGCAAAGTCAGTTAGCCATGATTTATCATTTGATTCCAAAGGGTGATCAAAATGGGTCCCATTTAAACAGATATGGGGAATTAGTTCCATAAATAAGACATCAACACAGAAGAGGCTGACAACAGCCATGTATTTATTTTGCATGGTGATAATACCCAGAGCAGGTTTTCCAGTAAAGTTCTTAACAACCTGGCCTTTTTATTTAGTACATTTTGCTGTTCTGCTGTACTTATATGCTTACTTATAAGAACAGTAAACGTTTGGTTTAAGAAAATATGGCAAATTACGAGTTTAACAAATTTATTCAGAAAATATGCATAAATGGATTCAGTCAGTAGGCTACCACAGAAATTGGTTTCATTTACATGATACTTTTATTGAGGGTTTACATCTGAAAATATTTTGTATCATTGTATTCAGAAAAGAAGATCCTTTTAGAATGCATTTAGTTATGGACATATTTATTATTAAACATATGCTATTTCTTTTTTTTAACAACACATGTGACTGGCCCAAGGTCACCCAGCCGGCTTTCATGCCTAAGGCAGGACTAGAACTCACAGTCTCCTGGTTTCTAGCCTGCTGCCTTAACCACTAGACCAAACTGGCTCTTATGTATAACTCAATATAATTATATTGAATATATAATATTATTATATTATATTATATAATTATATACAATATAATTCTTTGTATAATTCAGTAGTATAGCTGTATTGGGAACATCATGTCATTCTGGGTGACCCATCTATAAAAAGGATATTTTAGAGCTAGAAAAGGACAGTAAAAAAAATTGGAGCACTTTTTTTTTTTTACAAAAGAAGGTGATATGTCTAGAGGGTTTTATGTGTGGAAATTGGACTTTTGGCTTCTTATCTCACTTGCGACCTTCCAAAGGGCATTTGTTGGCAATTATGGGAATCCATAATATACTGAACAGGTAGGTCTTTAGTGTGATTTGGCAAAGCTCTTCTTATATTTCTATGTTCCTATGTGAACTGGCTGAAGACTAAAGTACCGTGTTTATGACAGCTCTGTTGTTGGCAATTGATTATAATAGTTATTTCATACATCCAAGTTATTTGTTAATATTGTCTTGTCCAGTGATGAAGGAACAAATGTACACTCAGCCATACTGATAATGGGTGAGTCTGCACATGAATATAGATAGATGTACAGATGTGTTCTGCAAATTGAGTGGCTTGGAAGTGTTTCCATCAGTCCTAGAAAGAACAGGCATTCTCTCCCCCCCACCCCAATACCATCTAGATACATTGGTCTTCAACTGCCAGAATTATCAGCCAACATCCACTTTGCTGACAGAATTATGAGAGTCAAACACATCAGGCTTGGAGAAGCTGGATTAGAAAATGATGTAAGATTGATACCATGCAATGTATATTATTCTGCTGAATCTGTCATAATGTAATAATTTGAAAAACACTTATTTAGTTTCTTATGACATATGTCCTTAATATGAAGCAGGACACATCACTGTTCTGACAGCAGACTTGCTTTCCCCATAAGCCTTTTAAAACTGACAAATAATTTGTCCTTCAAATGCCATCACCACCCACTTACATGTTACTGTATCTCTTCTCTTTAGTCTTTGCTCTTTCTATACTTTTTCATCTATATATATACAGTATATTTATCCAATTGCCTTCAATGTCTCTGCAATGTTTATGAATGTCAAATAAAAGCAGACTGAAGAGAATATTAGAAAAAGGAAGGCCAATTATATCTTTTTTATCTTTTTTATATCTTATTTTTATGAATTTATAGGCTAATCCAGTGTAATTGAAATTAAATCCCATGATTTCAGTGTGGAAGAGTTAAGCATGTGCAAATCCAGAAACTTTATTTCAGCTGCCAGGCTGATCCTCTCACAAGGGAGAATGAGGCAACAGATCTGGGAAGAGAGGTCAGGTGTTGCAGGAAAGAACTAATGGCCTTTCCCCACTATTGAGTGCAATTCACCCATTTTAAAATTCAGATAAAACATGGCATAAAATAAGCTATTCCCATTGCCAATCCTTATTCTGCATCTGTTGTGAATCACTGTCAAATGATGTTGCCCTGATTTATAAGTGTGCCCCTTGTTGTAATCAAGTTGATTGGTTTTCCTCCTCTGCGTTTGCTGTCCTTCACTTTCACACGTAATCAACTACAGTAGTGGGGGAAACACCAGGGCTTTATAGCAGGCATGGGTGGGTCTCACTTGACTCTGATTTGTCTGCCCTTTTCCTACACCCCATTTGGGGATTTCCCGAGTTAAAATAATCATATGTGAGGACACCAGAAGTAACCCTGGGAACGGGGAGGTATATTCTGCTGTGGTGGTGCCACTGACCAGGTTCTGTGGAACAAGAGATTGAAACTGACTACTTTCTGGTCAACCACTCTCTTACTTAGAGGGGCAAGAGATTGAAACTGACAAATAAAATGGCAAGTGGTCAACAAATGCCCTGCTCAACACATTCCTCATTATTCTTTGGAGACTACAGTAAAAGGAAGTCTGCTGCATCTGAAGATAAAAATACATTTCAAACTGCCATTAAAGTACAGTAAAAGAGTGAAAAAGCCCCTCCCCTCTTCTTCAGATAAAATATTGGAACTCTGCTTTTATGTCCTTTTCCTTGCTGGGAGAGAGAATTTATTATAAAAAATGGGCAGTGGTGGGGAAAGGAAGTGAGCTATTCAAAAGGACTTCAGGAAACGAAGTATTGCTTTTCACATTTCCCCCCACAACCACAACTGTGTGTGGTGGGTTGGGCTGAGAGGGACCCACTGGCCCTAAGTCAGTCAGGGAGCTTCCATAGGTGAAGATAGATTTGAATCTGGGTTGTCCCAGTGCTTGGCCAATATCTTGGCCACTACCCCAGGCTAGTGTTGTGAGGACATGCTTGTCCATGGTTAAAAGCAAATGAGGCCAGTGTGTGCCACATACTAGCACTAAACTCTGCTACTGTTCTGAGATGCAGTGGAACGGTCGAGGACACTCTCCTTTCTCCACAGTTGAAACAACATTTCACTGCCCAGTTGGCTTTAGTACCTAGAATGGAGAGGAGTAGCATCTTGCCCTTTGCGTAAAACAGAATTGTGTTTTGGACTAGTTTTACTATTTTTTTATTGTATTTAGAGATTTCACTATTGTATAATTATAGCAGACTTCATGCATTCTATTCAATTTCTTAAAAATGCTTTATGAGAAATTGTTCTAATAATAAATGAGAATTGAATTACAGAAAGGGGAAAATGATCAGGCAGGGAGACTAAAATGGGAGAATATGCTGCAATGGCAAAAATGACCGTATATATCCATAAGACAAGTTTAACTAAGTTCAAGCAAGAATGGCTCCCTTACATACAGTGTATCACAGAGCAAGGCAGATTTAGATACCTGCAACATGGTTTTTAGAACTTCAACAGAAACTAACAACAATTACTAATGTTTGATGTACAGTTCAAATATCTAAATGATGGCTTGCAGTTGGGGATACAAATGGAAGGGAAGGAGAGGATATAATCTACTTTTTCTTTTTTCACAATGGTTTTCTTTTTTAATTTAAATGTAGTAGTCTTTTTTGTATCATCTTGCTTTTTTCCTCTTTTCCCCTCTTTTCTTTGCATCCAATATTTTTAATACTCTTTTTATATCAACACTTTAATAATAAATACATTAAAACAAAGAAAAGGGAAAATACTTGCCTTGGAATGTTATGATCTCAGTATTGTAAACATAATTATTCATAAATTAGAATTCCCAACACTTCATAGTTATTATTCTGTTTTACTAATTTTTATTATTCTATCCAGATTATATTTAAATCAATGGAATGTTGATTTTAATCGATTTAATTGATTTCAGCCTCCCAGTCTTCCACATATTATTTTTAGGTTGGAATGCATATAAGAATAACCCCATACCCATTAATGGCTCACTCACTGACTTTTATTTTTGACTTTGCTCTTAGTAAAATCAGGATGTTCAACCCCCCTTCAAATTTAGCCTCTGAGGGGATGAATTAAGTGGGAAACCTATTAAAATGACCCAAATCTGTCAAAAGGAATGGATTTGGAACTATTGCAAGGCATTCTCAACTCTCTGTAAATGTCTCTATGAATTTGGTACAGTTAAAGCTATATCAATTATGATAGGCTAATTTTGACTGCGTAGGGACATGAAAAACTTACGTTTTTCTGTACTTATGTTTCTAGCAATACATGGCAATATTGGTATACAAATGTGGGGCATTGTAAAAACAGTAGAATTGTTGTACAGCATGCCATATTTATCATTTTCAACTTTGGTCTGATATTTGTGCTTAGGCAAACGAGATATTAAAATATTACTAGGGACAGTATTTTTGTGGTATGGTATTATTTCGGTAAAAAAGGAATCATATGTATAGTAATGAGAGATTAAATGATCTCTTGGAATAGTTCTGATCTGATTGGTCCACCCTGTCAGTCTGTGAAGGAGCCTTCAACAGAACAATAGAACTAGATATTATTTACCAATTTGTTTACCAATATGATTTACCAATCACAGAAAGAATTCAAACTTGCTCAGATTATAAACACAGCGAGACGACCCCACTGCTGGGCCATCGCACTGATGAAATTTTGCTGGAACACACAGCAAAAGATCTGCAGCCTCATGATCTAAACTGTGTTGCAGATCTTCCTGAGCTCGGAGAATCCTAAAGAAAATATGTAATGAGAGATGTTTAGTTTTAGGGTTGTGTAAAAATAAGATAATGTCACTAATATTTTAGTGGAGCAGTGTGGAGTAAGAATAAGATTGAACGGTGAAGTCACTAGGTTGCAGTTGCACCGAGGTCTTATCTTGACTGACAAAATATCAGATTCCACTCAGTAATGAAGCTTACCGGGGACTTCCGGTGGGAACATGGCAGGCTGAACAGCTGTGCCCGTGGACTTAGCGGGTGGAGCTGACAATGCGGCATTTTTTTCGGGCTCAGACAGGTTTTCCTTATTCTCCGGATAAAGGAAAACACCTGGAATCACCCCATCTGCCCTCCGGATGGCTGCTTGTAGCCAGAAGATCGCAAACAGCATTTCGTGTTCGACTGGTAAGAGCTCACATGGAGGCGGGGATGTCATCATTTTCCAAGCTGCGCTGTAGCCTTAAAGGGACATTAAGACTGGCCACCCCATTTCTAAATCACCAAATATATATATATATTATATATATATATATATATATATATATTTAAGCATGCGTACCCTAAGAGAGGCTTTCTATAGCGAGGAGAAGCTGGTTCTCTTGGTGCTTATTGTTATTTTTGGGATTACTTTTTAAAAATTCTTTTTCAAGTTTTGGATTTTGTTCTCCTTCCAAATATTAAGGAGGATTGGGAGTAAACAATTGTCTTCCTGTTATTATTTTTGTACTAAATTTGAAGATATTAGCATTTTCCTACACATTGAATCAGCTGACTTGAACTTTCAGCTTTCTGCTTCTACTTTCCCTTGGGAACTGTCTGCTTATCTCACTCTCACTTTGTGTAAACACATTTCGGAACTTTTCCATATCTTTGGTTTTCGCTAGTTAAGCTCCTAGGGGGTGCCATAATCTACTGCATGAGACATGGAAGACCTTATACAGATTTTTTCTGACTTCCACCAAGATTTTAAACAGATTCTTTCTGACTCCTATCAAGCTTTTATGCAAGACATTCAGGACATAGTGGAAAATATGAGGTCTGAAATGTGTCATCTGGTTGGGGATGTAGTGGATGAAATTGAGGAATTTAACAGTGATAGAAAGGTTTCTTCTAAGAGTGAGATCAGGATTTCTATTGAGATCTCACTCGCTGGATCGTCACCTTGTTGTGGTGAGTGGGCTTGTGTGTTCCCAATGAACCCTGTGAGCGAAGCCGTCGGGAGTCATGTACTCCTGGCAGGGTCACCCATGGCGGTAAGGTCCAGGGGGAGGAACCAGACAAAGAACGATCCAAGAAAGTCCTCAACGGCAGAACAGGCGGAAGATAACAAGGTGTATTGTTACAACGGCTGCGAAGGCGGATGAAGGCTGCAGCAGACAAAAGGTCACCAATCGTCATGGTATCCATGCCATTGGATTAGAGCCTTTTTCTGTGAAGGTTGTGTGCTGATCGTTGTGCACCGATCTCCACACATAAAACAAATTCACACACAGGCGTCTTCCAACCACACCAAACCCAAAACAACCAAAAGTCCCATGGCGACTGACGAATGGCAACGGGGGCAGGACTGTGAAATCCGGAAGCTCCTAGTCATGGACCAGCACATGGGCGGTGGATACGGATTCAGTCGCCCTGACTCAAGGATCGAGGCAGTTGAGTAGTTCGGCAGCTGTATCCACGACTGAGCAGCCCTATTTAGGATCCACTCTGCTCACCCCATGGGAGGGGGCTAGAAAAGGTGCCCTAAACATAGTCTGCCTCATTTTTCTCCCTGACTGGATTACCGCGACCAGTGGGGTCACCATCTAGCGGTCGTAAAAAACACATGAATTTTGGAACATGGAATATACGGACACTGCAAGACAATATGGATAGTGAACGACCTGAACGTAGGACTGCCATTATTGCAAGGGAGCTGAGACGTTTTAATATCGATATAGCAGCACTCCAAGAAACTTGAAGAGCAGGAGAAGGACAGTTGAAGGAAGAAAAAGGAGGTTATACCTTCTTTTGGAAAGGACTGCCTGAACAAGAACGACAAATACATGGGGTAGGCTTTGCTATCAAAAATGACATTGTGAAGCTCTTGTCAGAAGTTCCCACTGGGATTAACGAATGACTCTCAACTCTGCGAATAAAACTCGCCAAAAACCAACAGGCAACTATCCTAAGTGCTTACGCACCAACACTAGATGCAGATGAGGATATCAAGGAAAAATTTTATACCCAGCTGGACACCATCTTATCAGAGATACCAAAGGAGGATAAAATTATCCTCCTGGGCGATTTCAATGCAAGAGTTGGGCGTGATTTTGATTTGTTGCCAGGGATCATTGGGAAAGAAGGAGTTGACAACAGCAACACGAATGGAATCTTACTTCTGACTAAATGTGCAGAGCATAACCTTGTAATTACTAACACACTCTTTCGCCAGAAAAATAAATTTAAAACATCATGGAAGCACCCACGGTTGAAGCACTGGCATCTTTTAGATTATGTAATTGTCCGTGCTAGAGATCGCCGTGATGTACTTCTCACCAGAGCCATGACGAGCGCCGATGACTGCTGGACAGACCATCGATTAATTCGATCCACGATGGCCATAAAGATTGTCCCTCATCGTAGGCTCCAAGGAAGAAAACCAAGGCGTAAAATGAATACACTGGCCCTTCAAGATCCTATCAAACGAGCTTGCTTTCAATCAACTCTCAAGGAACATCTGCCTATGGAACTTCCTGAAAATGTTGAGGAACACTGGAGTAAATTGAAGACTTCTATTATTTCAGCCTGTGAACAAACTATCGGATACCAAACTAAGAGACATCAGGACTGGTTTGATGAGAACGATAGTGAGATTGAACATATTATTGACAAGAAAAGGAAAGCCTTCCAGATATGGCAAAAAGATATTAACTGTGCCGTTAAGAAAAAAATCTACGCCAGTGCAAAGGCAGAAGTCCAAAGAAGAACTAGAGAACTTAAGAACATATGGTGGATAAAAAAAGCCCAAGAAACCCAACATTTTGCAGATGCTCATGATGCACGGGGCTTTTTTAATGCCATAAAGGCCATCTGTGGACCAACAAACCATGGTACAAATCCCTTACGCTCAGTAGATGGTGCTAAACTTCTAAAGGACAAAGAGTCTATTGCACTGCGCTGGAAAGAGCATTACTACAATCTCCTTAATCGTCACTCTACTGTGGCTGATGAAGTCTTCTTGCAAATCCCGCAAAAACAAATAAGAAATGAGCTTGCAGTACCCCCTAGTTTGGAGGAAGTCAGTAAAGCCACTAAACAAATGAAAAATAACAAAGCTAGTGGACCTGATGGGATTCCTGCTGAAGTCTTTAAAGAAGGCGGGCCTGAACTTACACAACAACTTCATAAGCTCATTGAAAAAATCTGGATGAGGGAGGAGATTCCAGCAGACTTTAGGGATGCCATAATTATCACTCTCTTTAAAAAGGGTGATAGAACAGACTGTGGAAACTATCGAGGCATCTCCCTTCTAGCCACAGCAGGCAAAATCCTGGCAAAGATCATTGCAAACCGTCTCCTATCTGTATCAGAAGACATCCTCCCTGAAATGCAAAATGGTTTCCGCCCTTCCAGGGGAACAGTGGATATGATCTTCACTGCACGACAGCTTCAAGAAAAATGCAAGGAGCAAAACCGCCCTCTATACATGGCATTTATTGATCTGACCAAAGCCTTTGATACTGTAAATCGTACTGCTCTCTGGACCATCCTTCTGAAAATCGGATGCCCTGATAAATTTGTGAACATCTTGCGGTTACTCCATGACGACATGATGGCAACAATCCTGAATAACAATGGCTCTCAAAGCGATCCATTTAAAGTGGAATCCGGCGTTAAACAGGGATGTGTTATTGCTCCAACCTTATTCGCTATCTTCATCGCTATGATTATGCACCTTGTTGAAGAGAAACTTCCTACTGGTGTAGAAATTATATATCGAACAGATGGAAAGCTTTTTAATCTTAGTAGGCTGAAAGCAAAAAATAAGGTAATTGCAACTTCTGTTATAGAACTTCAATATGCTGATGATAACGTAGTCTGTGCACACTCCGAGGAAGATCTTCAAACTATCCTAAACATCTTTGCAGAAGCATATGAAAAACTCGGCCTCTCGATTAACATTAAAAAAACCAAAGTGCTTTACCAGCAAGTTCGAACCAATCCCTCTGCAGCGCCATCAATCCAGCTTAAAGGTGTGTCACTAGAAAATGTCGATCACTTTTCTTATCTCGGCAGCCATCTATCTACAAAAGCTGACATCGACGCTGAAATTCAGCATCGCCTGAGCTCTGCGAGTGTAGCTTTCTCCCGAATGAAGCGTAGAGTGTTTGAGGATCGGGACATTCGCAGGGAGACCAAAATGCTTGTTTACAAAGCCATTGTACTACCAACCCTTCTGTACGCCTGTGAAACATGGACCCTCTACAAACGCCACCTCCAACTTCTTGAAAGATTCCATCAACGCTGCCTCCGAAAAATTCTGCAAATTACTTGGGAAGATAGGCGGACTAATGTTAGCGTATTAGAAGAAGCGAAAACCACCAGCATTGAAACAATGATCATCCAACATCAACTTCGCTGGACCGGTCATGTTGTTCGAATGCCTGACCATCGTCTTCCAAAGCAGCTACTTTACTCCCAACTTAAGAATGGAAAACGGAATATTGGTGGACAGCAAAAGAGATTCAAAGATACTCTCAAAGCTAATTTAAAAAAATGTAATATCAGCATTGAGAACTGGGAAGCCCTAACTCATGAGCGTTTCAATTGGAGGTCATCCTTTATTAATGGCGCTATGGACTTTGAAGAAGCACGAGTACAGGGCGAAAAGGAGAAAAGAGCTAAAAGGAAGGCACGTCAGGCAAACCCTCATCATGACTGTCTCCCACCCGGAAACCTATGCCCTCATTGTGGGAGGTTGTGCGGATCCAGAATTGGCCTTTATAGCCACTTACGGATCCACCGTTAAAATTTTACCTTTGGAAGACAATCTTACTCGGCTACGAGTGATCGCCAATGATCTATTGAGATGCTGGATGATGATTAGATAGTGGAGTTGGAGAAATTTAAGGGAGAGAGAGAGATCTGGAAGCAACAAGTGAAATTGCTTTTCTGGTGGAATGCCAGGAAAAAGAAGGGGTTATTACAGTATTTATGGGAGGTTTCCTGAAGAGAAGTCAGAGTTTTTGAGGGGGGCAGTTGGGCTGTTCGATATTCCTAAGAAAAAAGCTCTGTGCAGATTGTGGGGATATGTAAATGCTCTGGTTTATTTTGAAGTGGGATAAGTGTTAAAGAATGTTTATCTGACTTGCTTTTAGGGTTTGACTGATGTTATTTGTTTTTAAGGATTTGAATTAAGATTATTAGGGTAAAATACTTTGGTTTTGGGTTTATTAAGATTAAGATTATTAAAATTGTTGTACTATTAAGTATAATGGCAGACAATTTATGTGCTTTTTAGTTTGATTTTTATTATAGTAGACAGAAATGTATAGAATATTAGTAGGAAGGGAATAATTAAATAAGTGATATCTTTTGGGGGGGAAAGTTGTTTAGGAGGTTCATATGATTTTTTTTTCATTATTTCAATATAAGGGGAAGGAGTAACTGTACTTAATTATTTTTATAATGTGCCAAAGTGGAATGATTTATAGAAATAATGTGGTTTTGGTTTAATGTAGAGTAAGAGATTGATTATGGAAAATTTTTGTATACCCTTGCTGTTAAAAGTCGGAAGTCACATATTTCTGTAACTTTGAAAAAAAAATTCTCTTGTTTTTTCACATCTTTTTAGTTTTTCTTCTTTTTTGTAGTTTTTTGTTTTTTGTAGTTTTTATCTTTGTCTTGAAACTTAATAAAATTCTTATTAAAAAAAAAGTAATGAAGCTTACTGATATCCCCAAGAGTGAACTGTCACCAGGTAGTTTCATAGAGATTCATGGCTTCTGTACAGCAGATGTATGCAATGTTATCTAACTAATAGTGTTGTCTTGTACCTTTCCTGATGCCGAGTCATTTTTGAAATATAAAAACTACTTATCTCATAGAATTGTATCATTGTGTTCATTTTGCTAATGTGCATGCAGGGACAAAGCCAATTTTAACAAGGCCACAGCACTCTTTCTGGGTGAGGTCCTAATTAATAACTCTTTGTTGTCTTTGGCCATTTTCAAAGAAAGCATCTGCAAAAAATGTTTCTGTAAGTTAATTAGCTGTTTCTGTATGAGACAAAAACAGCTGGTGGACATTCCTACCAGCAGTCCTTGCTACTTGATGGTGTTTTTAGAGATATGAAGAAAATTTCTTTCTCCATATTACATATGCTATAGAAATGGCATATCTTAATTCTGGAGTATATGATACTTGCGTATCTAAGAAATATACAGTCAGAGCTCTTTTTAATAGACTAATTAGGGGAGGGGTGGCTCTTATTCATAAACGTCCATTAAATAGAAAAGTATGTCATCACAGAGGTTTGTGTTGTTTGCGTGATGACATCATTATAGAAATGGTTGGATTTGCATTTCATAAATAATGTAAACCAATGCAGATCCTTTGCATGCAAACTCTGTTTTATTATTGTAATATACAGTGAAACTGCTGCTCGATTGAGGGTTCACTGTACAGTAAAAAGCATTTTGTAACTGCTTGCAGAATTTTTAATACGAAAAAGTATATTATCAAAAAGGGCAAAAAAAAAATGGAAGTAAATAAAAAATTATCCATGCTTTTAATTTTAGAAAATGTAAGCATACCTTAGTTTTATGGAACAAACAATAAATTTCCTGTCTATTATTTGCTGGATTCTTGAGCTAGTAGAACATCAGTATGTAAGAAATTAGATGCAAACTGCTTAGTGAGTATTGAATAATGTATTTTTCTAATTTTTCTGATTAATGGTGAAATGTATAAAAACATTAATTATGGCAGTAGAAATTCAAACAACTACTTTGTGAATAATAGCTTGATTAACTTCCTTTGCAACAAATGGCACAAAGTAAAAGAAATCTCAGTGAGTAGTTTTTTTCATTCCACAACCATAAGGCAAAATATTTTTAGAAGGAAATATTAAAAGTTGTTGCATAAAAGTGTTGCCCCAATCCGCAGGGAGGCGGGACCCATTTGATTGGTCCACCCCTGGCGACTGATGGACCCAATGAGGTTTCAGAGGGAGCTGGGGGTCATACCCGAAGATCTGATACATGGTCCAGCGGAGGTCCTGGCTGCAGCCTGGAATAAGGAGGTGGCCGGGGCCTTGGACAGGATCGCGCCTATGTGACCTCTTTTGCCCCGTTCAACCCGTCACTCCCCGTGGTTCATGGAAGAGTTGAGGGTCTTGAAGAGGGTTAAGAGAAGTCTGGAGCGCCGCTGGAGAAAGACGAAGACTGAATCATCCGTCACCACAGGATGAGGTATCACCAGTATGCTGATGATACTCAATTGTATATCTCCATCCTGGGTGAAGTAAGTGTTGCAGTTGACACCCTATCTCAGTGCCTGGGGGCTGTAGGGGCCTGGATGGGGAACAACAGGCTTCAACTGAACCCTGGTAAGATGGAGTGGCTGTGGATTGATGGCCTCTCGACTTCCAGGAAGTTGTCATCTTTAACTCTGGATGGGGTGGCACTGCCCCGTTCAGATTCAGTCCAAAACTTGTGGGCCCTCCTGGACTCACGACTCCCACTCGAGGAGCAGGTGGCAGTTGTGGCCAGAAGGGCCTTTGCACAGCTCTGGGTTGTGTGCCAGTTGCGCCCCTTTCTGGATCAAGAGGCCCTCCGAACAGTCACTCATGCCCTTGTCATCTCCCATATAGATTATTGCAATGCACTCTACATGGGGCTACCCTTGAAGAGTATCCGTAAGGTTCAGCTGGTCCAGAATGCAGCTGCACGGGTTGTCACGGGTGCTATAAGATCAGCACATGTAACACCACTGCTCCGTGAGCTGCATTGGGTACCAGTTTGCTTCCGGGTCCAATTCAAGATGTTGGTTATCACCTTTAAAGCCTTACATGGGATGGGACCAGGGTACCTGAGGGACCGTCTCATCCTGACCACATCTACCTGCCCCACCCAGTCATGCAGGGAGGGCATGCTTCGGACCCCATCAGTAAAAGAATTCCATCCGGCGGGGTCCAGGAGGCTTGCCTTCTCGGCGATAGCACCTGCCCTGTGGAATATCTTGCCCCCAGAGGTGAGGTGGGCGCCCTCGCTCCTGGCCTTCAGGAAGTCTTTAAAGACTTGGTTCTGCCGCCTTGCTTGGAATGAAGGAAGTAATAGTTCCTCCTGGGGGTGGTTAGCTTAGTAATATCCTCCTTTTAAGATCTCACCATCTTGTGGATTTTTCTATTTGTTATTATTAGTATTATATATTGTATCTTAGATGTATAGGTTTTAATTTTTATAATATTATTGTAAACCACCCAGAGTCTACTGCTGTAGAGATGGGCGGTGATAAATCTGAATAATAAA
Source organism: Charina bottae (assembly GCA_023362775.1). NCBI lineage: Eukaryota > Metazoa > Chordata > Lepidosauria > Squamata > Charinaidae > Charina > Charina bottae. The sequence goes on from JALMGJ010000006.1 coordinate 53,743,020, forward strand.
AATAAAATAAATAATAAATAATATAAAAATTAAACAGTACGTTAAAACATTTTTCTTTATGCTTTCATATTCTTGAGAGCAAAAAGATGATATCATCATCATCATCATCATCATCATCATCATCATCATCTAAATATAGTTAAATACCATAAAATACATTTTGTGGTTCAAAAATGAATTTTTGCAATCCAAATGAAAGAAGGAACAAAGTGTAAAAAAAAAAGAACAGCACAGATCTGGGCTTGGTTAACAGATAGCAGACATAACACAAAAGAGTTAGATAGTTCCCTAGGCTTTGGGTTAGGGTAGGTGGCAGACCCCTTGTAGAATTATTAGTCTATTAGATGTTTGTATTTTTGTATTGTTTACTGTTAAATTGTCTAGAGTTGTAATAGAGTTGGGTGGTCGAATGAAAATGAATGAATGAATGAATGAATGAATGAATAAATAAATAAATAAATAAATAAATACCCTGCGTAATCCTCTGGCACTAGGGACAATAAGTATTGTGAAATAAAAGTAAAAGTCTGTTCATTTCAATATACTATTTAAGTAATTTAACGAGTGATTTGCTGTTTTTCTGTGGGGGAAAATAATTCCTTTTTTAAAATGTCAGCTTTCTAATATGCATTAGCTGCCTACAAAATATTTATTAGTATTAAATGAAATGCTGCTTTGAGTGTACATTGCTTTGTAGTAGACTGATAAATGTAGTATAAATATGAGATAAGATAGATCTACAATTTAGGCAGAGCTTAAACATGGAGGACAGCAGCTTCTGAGGCATACTTCAGTCAAGGGACTGTCAACCTGGTCAACCCAAAGAAGAGTGTGTTTTTATTCAAAAGTTTTCTTTCAGGTTTGTAGCTTGAATCATGTCAACTGGATTTCTATTTTCTCAGTGGAAACGTTTCGCTCCTTATCCAAGAAGCTTCTTCAGTCTGAGTAAAGTTTGTAAGGGAATCCTTAAATATGTTTCTATGGTGGCTGTGTGACCTTGCACCTGGGGCTAGGTCATGGTTATTTGAGATGTTTCTAAGTCCCTTTATCATCCAAAGGAGGATTGTTAAGATTACCTTGCTGAACAACAGCAAGGTAATCTTAACGATCCTCCTTTGGATGATAAAGGGACTTAGAAACATCTCAAATAACCATGACCTAGCCCCAGGTGCAAGGTCACACAGCCACCATAGAAACATATTTAAGGATTCCCTTACAAACTTTACTCAGACTGAAGAAGCTTCTTGGATAAGGAGCGAAACGTTTCCACTGAGAAAATAGAAATCCCGTTGACATGATTCAAGCTACAGACAATTCCACCTGGATGACTGAGAACCTTCATAGACATATCTTTCAGGTTTAGCCCTTTCTCTGTTTCTCTATGGCCTGATGGTTTCTCAGGTAGAATAAAAACTTCAGCTAATTCAAAATCACTGCTATATCTTCCTCTCAAGTGTAGTATTGCTCTTTTCTGGTTGTTTTCCTTCATTATTCTGACATCTGTCTATTATCCAAGGCTTCTGTTTGCCTGTCACTATCTCCAATTGCTGACTTTTCTCTTCTGTTCCCTATTTCTTGCTAACAGCATATAGTGCCTCACAAATCTCCCTTCTATGGACTTACCACACTTTCATAGAAATTATTTTAGACTGATCCTTGGAACACCAACCAATCTATTTCTAAAACTAAGGAACTGAAGATTTACTTTTAATAACACTTTTCCTCCTTTAGGACTATATCTAAGACCTCTGAGTGTCAGGCTCACCAACCAGGGCTCAGGTTGTAAATACTGACATCCCATGCTTGGCTCCAAAGCTAGATCTGGCAGAAATCTTATTGATATGGCTTGATTTGTGAAAAATCTTTACTGCAGGTAGGAATGAAGCCGTACAAACTGTTGATTACCCATTGCCAGTATCAAGGTGTACCCGTGGTGGTTCCAACTCACTGTTTCTTTCTTTCTTCTGCTCTTCCCACAAAGTAACAGTCTTGTTGCAGCACTTGACACAACAAGTTAGATAACTGCCATCTCTAGCTGGAGAATCTTGGCTCCCACCTCAACCCCCATAGTGGGTGGTGAAAGCCACCAACATTGAAACATTATAAAGCTGCTGTAGAGGTATGCGTTGAAGAAGGTATGCAAGAACAGTTAAGGAAAAAGAAGAGACAGTTCAATCCTGGGAAAGGAGAAGGCATGATAAGAAACTCAAAATTACTCCACCTTGAGTCTGTTAGTCTCAAATCTCTATAAACCTGTCAGCATTTCAAGACAGGCCAAATCAGGAAACACCACAATGATTACAGAAATGCTATTTTATTGTTGTAGGGTATAATAACAGAATCTTGAGAGTTTGCCTTGAAGGGCTGACAAGTTTGTAGAGATTTGAAATGAATCACATATCTGTTTTATTTCAAGCTAAAGCATTTAATCATACCAATCGAAGATAATATTTGTAGCTCAGGGTTGAACTGTCGAGTCCTTGGTGCTCTCTGAGCCTTGTTGTTTTCTTGCAGATGTTTCATTGCCAGGCTAGGCAACATCTTCAATGTCGCACTGAAGATGTTGCCTAGCCTGGCAATGAAATGTCTGTAAGAAAACAACAAGGCTCAGAGAGCACCAAGGACTCCACATTTAATCATAGTACTGTACCAAAATTATAACCATTCACAATTTTTTATATACGTCGTTTGCAGTTGACCTAGAATGGTTATGTCATATTTTTAAACAACTCAGATGGCAATCTCTTAAATAGTTAATATTTTATAATGTGAGTATGGGATTCCATTTTTCAAGGACAAGTGCTGTATGAAGACCTCTTGTGAAAAATAAATCAAATACTGTACCTTGTGTCCTGTTGCTTTGATTGCCTGGTATTCATCACTGTTTCATTTTGAGCTCTGTTCTCAAAGGATTTCTGTAATTTTCATTCCAGTTTGCATCAAGGAGGCTTACTCTACGTTTGTGTGCTTTTGAGGACTAAGTTAACTATGGCTGCTTAGATCTTTGTTTCAATTGCAAGTAAAATCCATCTGAAGTGAAGGAGTTTTTATATTAAATAAAAGTTATTATATATAGGAAAACCCAGTAATATAGGTGAAGCTTATGAGATGCCTGACATAAAGATGAGATTATTATATAAGGGAGAATGATTTTCCTTGAAATAATTCAGTTTTTTATCATAGTTGTCAAAGAACCACATTTCAGTAATTTAGTTAATCCAAATTATATAGAGTCTACTACGGTAGAGATGGGCGGGGATAAATCCAAATAATAAATAAATATTAATGGAGGTAGCTTGGTTTTAGGCTAATGGCACAGTGGTAACTTCCTATTCTAGGATATTGTTTTGAAAATGAGAGGAGAGATTTGTGAATTGTAAAATGTCATGTTCCCATTTTGCTTCATTTCAACATATGTTCTTCAAATACCTAGGAGAAATTCCATTAGAAGATGTATTGTACTGGTTAATGCAATCTCATTAGAGATTTGCAGAATGCATTCTTCAGCGTAAAGCTTTCACTCCGTTTTTACTCATTGGATTGCAAAAATTCACTGCCATTGCTTTCCAAAGTTGATAAATTTTCTATTATCTATACGATGTCCCAGGGACTTAATTTCAGCAGCTGTCTGACTGCAGCAGTTCTTTTCCGTCACTCTCTTGTGTCATTATTAAGAACCTCATAAGGCTTCGTTTCAGATCTTGGAACAGGTGCAGCATTATTCTTGAAAAGACATGTTCTATAAATTAAACTGTAAGTTGGATTGATCGTCTGTTAAAAATAGAGGCCATTAAAATGTTACTGGGATTTAAAGTTCCCCAATATCCTCTTGTTCTTTCTGCTCCTTATTCCTCAGACAATCTACAATCTTGTATCATGAGTGTCCTGTGGCATATAATGAATACTGAAATATGTCTAATGTGTATTAGAGTCTCAGCCCCAGTCCCAGGTTGTAAGTTGGTTGCAGAGAGGTGTGTTGTTGAAGGCCCTCCATTCTCATGTAATCCAGAAGCAGTTGAAAGACTTTTTCACCTGAAGTGTGGTCCACACAGAGATGTCTTATACAATATTGATTTTCGTATTCTGGAATCAGTTATTTCTTACACAGTAATAATACTCAATAATAATTATTTCTCACAAAATTGGGTTAATTAGCTCAATCAGCAGTTCCAGTTATAAGTAGGGAGAAATTAATTCAGACTATGTTACAGTTGAAACAGATTAACAGTTTATTTCATAAGAAAACACGAGGCACGGAGATAATAAAATAACAGATTATAAATATAATAAAATGACCTGATTAGTACACCCATATTCCTACTAGGTGGACCAGCATATTAACTCTAAATAGACTAACCTAAGATGAGGAAATACAGAGCTGAAATAGCATATATATGGAGCTAAGGGATTGGATAACCACATGGACAATGTGAAAGTTGGGGTGAATTCAGATGAATGGGAAAATGATAGAACAAGAACAATTTATAATCTCCTGTTACATAAAAAAGGAATTAGAACTTCAGTTTGTTATTTCTGGACAATTGAATTTTTTTCATTGTAGTTATATTATTTATTTGTTAAACTTATATTGTAGCTTTCCTCCAAAAGTACAGTGGAGGAAATATCATTCCCTTCTCTAATTCTTTCCCACAATGACAATTGTGTGAGTTGGTTTGGGTGAATAGTCCCAAATCACCCAGTTAGCTTCTGTGGCTGAGAATGGACTTGAACTTTGGCCTCCCTGCTTCTAGTTCAACACCTTAACTACTATACCCCACTGGCTGTCTTGATGCTCAAGACTAAAAGCCCATGTAAGGACAACCTAGAATGTTACCTCCCAGAAAAATCTAGATAAGCCAACTTTTAGACATATATGTGAAGAGTGATGATGACAAGATCAAAGAAAGACCCAACTGGTCGTCAAGCACCCAGACTATCAAACAGTTTAGTTAAAATAGATTTGAAAGCAGTAAGTCCCAAATAGACTGTAGGTAGCAATACCTAATGCAGGGCTTTCCAAAGTGCTGCCGCTGGCGACACATCAGTGGCGGCAGCACGGGGGGGTGTGCGGCGGTGCACGCATGGTGGTGGCACGGGGGTGTGTGCAGCGGCGCGTGCGCGCACGGCGGTGGCACGGGGGTGTGTGCGGTGGCGCGCATGCATGGCGGCGGCACGGGGGGGCGTGCGGCAGCGCGTGTGCGCACGGCGGTGGCGCAGGGGGCGTGCGGTGGCGCGTGCGTGCACGGCGGTGGCGGTGGCAGCGGCGGCAGCGGTGGCAGCCTCCGCTAAAACGTGGAAGCACTGATCCCGCGCCGCTGCCGCTGTGCACGCACATGCCGCCGCTTCCGGGTGCTGTGGCGACACACCACGCTGTGTGTGGCGACATACTTTTGTGTCGCAACACACAGTTTGGAACGCTCTGACCTAATGGATTGCAGGATCTTTATTTCATTATGCAAAGTATGCACACAAAGGCTGTTGTGGGTCTTCCGGGCTGTGTGGCCGTGTTCTGGAAGTTGTGGTTCCTAACGTTTCGCCAGCATCTGTGGCCAACATCTTCAGAGGGCAGGAGCACAGATAGAAGCAAAATCTCTGCTTTTTTTTTTTGCTTCTATCTGTGCTCCTGCCCTCTGAAGATGCTGGCCACAGATGCTGGCGAAACGTTAGGAACCACAACTTCCAGAACACGGCCACACAGCCCGGAAGACCCACAACAGCCATTGAACTCCGGCCGTGAAAGCCTTCGACAATACATATGCACACAAAAACAGTAATTTTGAATTAAGCCTCCAAATATGCATAAACATATTTAGCATTTATGAGTTTCTCTGCAATATTGCTCCTAGCTGACCTTCATTAAGTTGAAGAAGTTAACGCTGGAGTTTGTATTTGTGTAGGCCTAGCTGTGCTAGGAAAAGGGATTAGGTGTAATTCCTAAAGAGTAATGTAATATAATAGCTAAGAATATGAGTTGAACCAGGTCATTCCCACTTCAGATCTTACCTCAGAAAATGAATTGATGGGTGATCCTAAGGTACTATATAAACAACTTCAGTCTTTTATTTGTAATATGAGTAAAAATAAAATAGGCTTAAATTAAATGGCCATTTTAAAGATTACTGACCTGTATATGAAATACTTTGAACGCTTGAGGTGCATTCTGTTTGCATTATTTATGTATATAATTTATTTTCTCCCTTTTTATTGTTCAGGTGCATGTGCAGTTAAGAATAATTTTAAAATCCATAAAACCTTATAAAACGATTAAAATTTCTATTAAACTGAAAATATTTGATGAAAGAGGAAATAATGGATGCTGAGCACAACTCCCAAGGAAACTGTGAGATAATGCTGGCTTATAGGGTTAAGGCGCAGAGTAAACAGACAGAGTGCAGCTTTTATGGCTAAAGTGTTTACTTGTAATAAAAGCAATAAATGTATATACAGTTACATTATTGCAAAAGAGGAAAAACAAACTTACAAGCAGAGTATCGTGTATTGTTTCCATTGACAGACATGAAGGGGCTCATGCCATGGCCTACACACATAGCCATGCATAGCTACGCACTTCGCAGTCCTCAGAAATAGAACACACACATGAACATGGCTAAAAGACCAGACAGAAGTCAAGAAGCATAGACCCATAGTTCACAGCTGAGATATACACTTGTTCAAGCTTTCTGATTGGAGGAACCTTAGGGTCAGGAGGTCACAAAGCCTTTTAGCTTTATGAAGCCTAAAGCGTTAAGCATTGCACATAGTATAAACTGCCATGAAGTGGCAGTGTTGCATCTAAGCAAGCATACTGTCTCCCCCCGGGAAATTGCTAGGGCACTTGTTCCCATGGGATAGTTTTTTAGACTGAGACATAACATCATGTGGTGGCAGCTGCACCTGTTTGTCAGTGAAGATGTTTTGGGAAAACGCTACAGAAGAATAGAAAACAATTTGCTCTCACATGAGAACTCTGACAGAAACACATTTCATAGTTTGGGAGTAATAAAATAAAAGGCTCTGTCCTGTGTCCTTTTCAGGTATCCTTCAGAAAATGAGGGAATCTTTAAGATGAACTTTCTATCTAAATACTAGGACAGGGGTCGGCAAACCTTTTATGCCGGGAGCCATTTTGACATGCTCGTGCACATTTTGAAATGCTCGAGAGCCAGGGGGTGGGGTTTGCGGACGGGGGCCAATCACGTGGAAGGGGGCTGGGTTTGCGGGTGGGAGCCAATCGCGTGGAAGGGGCGGGGTTTGCGGGTGGGGGCCAATCACGTGGAAGGGGGCGGGGTTTGCGGGTGGGAGCCAATCACGTGGCTTATTGGGGCGGGTGGGAGGGCGTGCGCCGAGGGGGGCGGGTCCAGAGGCAGAGGTCCGGGCTGCCCGCCCGCCCCGCCCGCCCCGCCCGCCCGCTTGCCTGCCTGCTTGCCTCCCTCCGCGAGGCCCCCCACTGCCTTCCCGGGATCCGAGCCGGAGAGAAAGGGCGGCGGCGGGGCCGCGCTACCACCACTCGGCGCAGGCGGGGCTGCCGCTTCCGCCTCCATGTTGTCTCCCCCCCAGAACGCTTCCGCCCGCCCGCGTCGGGCCAAGGAAATGATGGGGGGCGGGAAACGAGGTGGGCGGCGGCGATGACAAGCGGCGCACTTCAGGGGAGCCGCCGCCACCGCCAGGTGGGTCCCCTCAGGGCGGGCGGAGGGAGGCGGACAGCCGCTCCTCCTTCCCGCCCGCCGGCGGAGGAGGAGGCGTCATCGTCCTCTTCCTCGCCGCCCGGCTACGGCTACGCCGCGGGCAGCGGCGGCAGCAGAGGCCACGGGCGCAGGAAGCAGCAGCCGGAGGCCACGGGCGCAGGAAGCAGCAGCCGGAGGCCGCCTTGCCTCTGCCGCTCTCCGCTTCCACCTCGCTTGCTGGAACGTATTGAAGGGGAGGAAAAGGAAACATCAAGATCAACGAGGAGCTTTGCGGAGAAGCGGAGAGCGGCAGAGGCGAGGCGGCCTCCAGCTGCTGCTTCCTGCGCGGGCCACTCGGCGCGGGCGGGGCTGCCGCTTCTGCCTCCATGTTGTCTCCCCCCCAGAATGCTTCCGCCCGCCCGCGTCGGGCCAAGGAAATGATGGGGGGGTGGGAAACGAGGCGGGCGGTGGTGATGACAAACGGCACACTTCAGGGGAGCCGCCGCCACCACCGCCAGGTGGGTCCCCTCAGGGCGGGCGGAGGGAGGCAGGCAGCCGCTCCTTCCCTCCTGCCGGCAGAGGAGGAGGCGGTGGCGTCCTCTTCCTCGCCGCCTGGCTACGGCTACCCCGCGGGCAGCAGCAGCAACAGAGGCCACAGGCGCAGGAAGCAGCAGCCGGAGGCCGCCTCGCCTCTGCCGCTCTCCGCTTCTCCGCAAAGCTCCTGGTTGATCTTGATGTTTCCTTTTCCTCCCCTTCAATACGTTCCAGCAAGCGAGGTGGAAGCGGAGAGCGGCAGAGGTGAGGCGGGCGGCGGCAGCAGCAAAGAGGCCACGGGCGCAGGAAGCAGCAGCCGGAGGCTCGTCTGGCCCCGCGGCGCGCCGAGGGCGAAGAGCCGCCTGCTCTCCCCTTGGCCGCCTCCGGTCACTACAGTCGCCCTGGCATCTCCCTTTGGCCTGCCGTCTGCGGCCCCTGCCCCCGCCCAATGCCCAGCCCTGTCCCCCCGCCTCCCTCCCTGCAGGCGGCGGACTAACTCGGCGAGGAAGCCCTTGATGGCCGCTTCCCTCCCGCACGCACGCCCAGACTCGGCTGCGAAGCTCAGCACCGGAGAGGTGGCGGGAAGGAGGGAGCGTCGCGGAGCATGTGCAGAGGGCTCTGCTGGGCGCCACGGCGTTCCCAGGCAGAGCGGAAGGCTGCGCCCTCTCCACCGGGTGGGACCCGCGCCTCCTTCCCTGCGGGCGGGCGAGGCAGGGAGAGAAGGGGAGATGGAGGGGCTCCCTCTCCGGCCTCTGCGCCTCTTCAGGCCCGTCTCTCCGAGGGTGGCGGCGGGAGGGAACTCCCCGTCCAAGGGGAAGCGCTGGGAACCAGCGGCGGAGGTTGGCCGGCTCCTAGAGCGGCTGCTGCGGGCAACTTCTCCGCTCTGCCCGGCTCAAAACCTGGGGCGCGGGAGAGCGGAAGACTGCGCCCTCTTCACCGGGCGGGACCCGCGCCTCATTCCCTGCGGGCGGGCGAGGCAGGGAGAGAAGGGGAGACGGAGGGGCTCCCTCTCCGGCCTCTGCGCCCCTTCAGGCCCGTCTCTGTGAGGCCCGGCGCAGCAGGGAGGCGCTGCTGGCCCAGGACGTGGCGCTGTCGGAGGCAGCGCAGGAGCGGCTTCAGGGGCTGCTGCGGCTGGAGATGGCGCTGCTCCGCGGCATCCTGGTGCTGGGTGAGGGCGCAGGCCTGGGATGCGAGCGGCAGGGCGGCGCAGGGGGCCTGGCCAGGGCGGTGGCGGTGGCAGCGGGGGGACGGAGCCGGCGGAGGTTTGCTGGGCGGCAGGACGGGGCGGGCGGCGCTGCTAGGGCTGGTGGTGGAGCTGGAGGGAGCAGAGGGACCAGGCGTTCCTGTGGGCGCAGTGCGCGCTCTGCAACCCGCCTTGGAGAAGCGGCCGCGGGAGGCCCTCCGGGTGCACCCTCCCGCCCCATCAATCCCCCCACCCCGCCGTTCGGCATCCTCTCTCCCCGCTAACCCGAGCCCTGCGGCGGCCGGGGGAGCTTAGCCAGGCTCGGACCGGAGGCGGCCAAGGGGAGAGCAGGCGGCTCTTCGCCCTGCGCCGCCCTGCGCCGCCCTGCCACTCGCGTCCTGGGCCCGCGCCCTCGCCCAGCTCCTGGATGCCGCAGAGCAGCGCCATCTCCAGCCGCAGCAGCCCCTGCAGCCGTTCCTGCACCGCCTCCGACAGCGCCGCGTCCCAGGCCAGCAGTGCCTCCCTGCTGCGCCGGGCCTCGCTCACTGCGAGAGCCAGGGGGCGGGGTTTGCGGGCGGGGGCCAATCGTGTGGAAGGGGCGGGGGTGAGTTCAGCTGCGGAAGAGCCACACTCAAGGGGCCAAAGAGCCGCATCTGGCTCGCGAGCCACCATTTCCGACCCTTGCACTAGGACAAGGTGTATTGAGTTAAGTTGTCCCTCATATAGGCAGTCCCTATGATATCGAGGGATTAGGCCTTTAAGTATTAAAACCAACATTTTAGTTTGTGCCCAGAAAAATAAACAATATTGTTGATGATGATACAACCTCTTTAGTCACCAAAATTTTCATCTGACTCACTGGAATACAAAGTTTTAAAAGATGTGGTATTGAATGTTCTCCTTTTTGGACAAGAAATGAACTCCCTAAGATCTAGCTCCTTCAAACGATACTGGTTATCCTTTGCATTACCTTTCATGGATTGAAATATAGGAGTTTGAATCAGTGTGCAGTTCTTGGCTTCACTGAAGTTTTGTCATATGGTGTCTAGAACTTATTTGCTGCTGCTGTAGACCCTTGCTGCTGATTTGATTAGCTATGAGTAAGCATTATCTACTTGCAGAAGACTTGAGTGTTATCCTGTCTTAGAGATGGGGTTTGGGTGATGGGGAGTGTTTTGCGGAGTGTTTTGGGGGGGATAGGATATGGAAAAGATAAGGAAAAAAGCTTAAGTTTTTCCCCACTGGTTGGAAGAAGGTTGCATAGTTTGGGTTTTCCTGAAATCATGGCACAACTCCTTCAAATGCCATTTCTGATTAAAGGCATAAATAATTTCCTATGATGAATGTATGTCTTTTGTTACTTATTATTACACAGTTCTGTGTCCTATCACTACCCCTTTATTTTTGGCTCAGATAAATAATGAATGGGGATTTAAGGATGACTTTATTATGGATTATAATGGCTGAAATGGGTGAAAATGGATGGTGGATGGTGAAATGTCTAGGGTTTAATAGTTGTTTAACTATCATGTATGCAGAAATACACACACATACGTATACTCACTTCCTTGAGAGGTATTCCCACTGATCATAATGAGACATATGTATGAGCAGATATATTTGCATTGTCAACCTGGTTTGATTATTTTTCTTAATCTAGAAGATTGAAACCTTTTGAAAATTTAACTAATTTAATTGCAGGTTGTTATTCTTTTTCATGCAGCACCTCATGCAAGGAGGCAAGAGTTATATTCAGGAACTGACAGAAAACATAGCCATTGCAAGAGCCTCTGGCAAATTGCAGTAATTGAAATGTTCTCATTTAATAAATTTTATCAATGTTCTGTACATTTTAGTAAAGTTTCATATTTTTTAGCAATATCAAGAGCTGCGTGTGGGGCTGGGCAGATTCCTTTTCACCTTTTGAAAAAAAATTATCTAGAGGGGTGGTGTGAAATAATACAATTAGTTCCAAACTATTAGCTCCCTGGGACCTCTACCATGGTAATATGTTTTTGGTACCCAAATTAGTTGATGCCTGAGAATAATATTTTTTTTCTCATAATGAGTGATCTAGTCCCATTCTCAAAGGAAGGATTTATTTATTTATTTATTTATTATTTATTATTTCTAACTTATATCACCGCCCATCTCCCCCCACAAGGGGACTCTGGGCGGTTTACAATAAAGTAAAGGATTTGATGTAATTCTGTTGAAGATTGCATGTCTAAATATACAAGAGTGATACTGTTTTTTCTAATTTTGCTATTTATAAAGGAAAGGTAGGGGATTAGGATGACATCCAATTCTGCATACTCAGATGTCTGCTTGAGCACAGTTCTTCAATCACCCTTCTTTTTGAAATCTGCTGTGGAGGTATTCCCAAGCTCCAGGACATATTTGGGGCAGGAACACTGTGGCTACAAAGTGGTGCCAGAATTGTGAAAGTGGCAGAAACACCCAAATCAGGCTGTGTGATTTTTGCAACTGTTTTACTGGGTTTTATATATATGATGAAGTGAAGGGAACCACACCAGTTGATTGACTGAAATCATGAGCTGTCGTGAATCCCTGATTCACAATGTGATGCATGCGGTAAAAGCTGAGCAATAAAATCAATAAAAGCAATAATTCCAAAAATACAAGTACAATGAAGTACAGCAGCACAAACAGAAAGTTCCAATCAGACTAAAACAGCAACAAGACAGAACAAACAAAAAATACAGAACAAAGAAGAACTAGCATAAATAGCCCAAGATACTGCTTTAGAATTTAAGAGAAAAACAAAATATAACTGGACAATAAAATGTACAGAAAGTTAAAATAATATAACAACAATGTTTTTGCCTGCTACTGAAAACTCTTAAGGAATACAGCGGATGAAATGTTCTAGAGTAGGCTTCCAGATGTATTAGACCTCCAAAGTCTCTAATCCCACTAGTTAAGAAGGCTATTTTAGAGAAAGTAGTGCCCCAAATAGTCATTCACTGAATGTCAGTATGAGCAGAGCCTCTGATGATGATGTCAAGATATAGGATGGCAAAACCAGGAATTTCAATTTTATCTAAAAATGATCCAGAAGTCAGTGAAGTTGAAACAATATTGGCATAATATGATTACGTATAAAGCCCAGCTTGAGATAGCAATTTTCTGTTGTATTTTGTACTCCAAATGAAACTTACAAACAGATATTGCAGAACCTGCTTACTAAAAGGCTTTATGAATGAAATTAAAACAAGTATTAACTCTTTGTTTTTAATGTCCTGATATATTTTAAAGTGAACGTAAAGATGGAGACCTTGTTTTGTGAATTAATATTTGATACTGACGATAGAAATCTTACTCTTTCCTGAGCTCTGGAATCTTGGCCTGGCAAAAAAATTACAGTTTCAAATATCTTTACAGATATGATATTTTAAAATGCTTTCATTCGCTTGAAACACATTGTGGCAGATAGAGTAATAGATAAGCATGGGGATAATACACTGTGCTGACTAATTGCTTCTTTCTTGGCCTGAGTCTGTCTTCTTGTCAGAAGCAGCAAAGGGAAGGCATAAATTGGAGAACAAGATCCTTCAAAAGGGTGTTGTATAAGCAAACTTACGCTGCATTTTTTAAAAGTCAGTGAAGCGTTATATCAAACAGTTCCAAACTGAATCAATAGTTTTAATGCAGAGCCAAAACACTGTTTACTTTAATTAGCAGTCTTGAGCATCCAGGAGCAAAAAGAGAAGGCCAAGTGATCATGCTCAGATTCTACAATGTGTTGTTTTATACATTTGTTATGATGCTCACAGCCTGGAAGGCTCTCTCTTCTTCATTAACTTTGAATAATTTCATTTCATATCAAGCAGCTTTTCAGCTCTGCATCATCATCATAATCAGTACTTATTGTTTTGTGGAACAAGTTGTTACCATTTACCATTTGTCAAATTTCTGCCTTGTTGGCTCACTCCAGCCTCTAGGCTCCAGTCTCAAATAATTAACACTGGCCTAAAGGGATTGTTGCTAAATCCAGCAATTTATATGTATGCTGAGCTGTTGTTTTTCAGTAAAAATCCTGCTGAATTAGTATTACACAAACAGGGTATCTTTCAGAATTGTATTTTATCTTTTGTTTCTTCCTTTTCAAAAAAAAATAAGAGCATTTACATGATTTTCCAAACATCCAATAATGGCCATTGCAGAAAAGCGGTTCTACAAAGGTGGGGGGGGGGGGACATCGAACAAAACCAGTCCAGGATTCAAGGCACCACACAACTAGTTCTGAGATCCAATAGGATTTGGATTGTGTTTCTTGAATAGCAGTCCTGATTTTGAAATGCAAAGAAATTTCAGAGATTGTAATAAAGTACCATAGGGAGCACTTCTGCTGTTAAAAAAAGAGTCTAAATCTCACTGGGCCATAGGGGTAGTTGGGTGCACCTTTAATATTTCTTTACATCCCAGATAAATAATTTCAGATAATTCCAAACTGAAGTAATTCATTGTGGCATAAGATTAGTAATCATGTCTTGAAGTTTTATCGATTTAAACTTTGAGCTATTTATTTTCTGAGCTAATATAAAAATAATTTATATGTTGAACAAGTTAGCTCAGGCCCAAGCTACACAAGAATATCTGCATAACTTTGAATGGTGTATATGGGTGACAAAAAGTATTCTTTGATGACAGAGAATCCTAGAACCCTTTCTCTGCCCAGTTTTTCTGCACCAAATTTATCTTGAGTAAGTTTTGGAGGAGATAACTAATCTTTAAAACCCAGTTACAGAAAAAGCTAATGGAAGAATGATTTCATACAAAGCTCACTCGCTGGATCGTCACCTTGTTGTGGTGAGTGGGCTTGTGTGTTCCCAATGAACCCTGTGAGCGAAGCCGTCGGGAGTCATGTACTCCTGGCAGGGTCACCCATGGCGGTAAGGTCCAGGGGGAGGAACCAGACAAAGAACAATCCAAGAAAGTCCTCAATGGCAGAACAGGCGGAAGATAACAAGGTGTATTGTTACAACGGCTGCGAAGGCGGATGAAGGCTGCAGCAGACAAAAGGTCACCAATCGTCATGGTATCCATGCCATTGGATTAGAGCCTTTTTCTGTGAAGGTTGTGTGCTGATCGTTGTGCACCGATCTCCACACATAAAACAAATTCACGCACAGGCGTCTTCCAACCACACCAAACCCAAAACAACCAAAAGTCCCATGGCGACTGACGAATGGCAACGGGGGCAGGACTGTGAAATCCGGAAGCTCCTAGTCATGGACCAGCACATGGGCGGTGGATACGGATTCAGTCGCCCTGACTCAAGGATCAAGGCAGTTGAGTAGTTCGGCAGCTGTATCCACGACTGAGCAGCCCTATTTAGGATCCACTCTGCTCACCCCATATGGGGAGGGGGCTAGAAAAGGTGCCCTAAACATAGTCTGCCTCATTTTCTCCCTGACTGGATTACCGCGACCAGTGGGGTCACCATCTAGCGGTCGTAAAAAACACATGAATTTTGGAACATGGAATATACGGACACTGCAAGACAATATGGATAGTGAACGACCTGAACGTAGGACTGCCATTATTGCAAGGGAGCTGAGACGTTTTAATATTGATATAGCAGCACTCCAAGAAACTCGAAGAGCAGGAGAAGGACAGTTGAAGGAAGAAAAAGGAGGTTATACCTTCTTTTGGAAAGGACTGCCTGAACAAGAACGACGAATACATGGGGTAGGCTTTGCTATCAAAAACGACCTTGTGAAGCTCTTGTCAGAAGTTCCCACTGGGATTAACGAACGACTCTCAACTCTGCGAATAAAACTCGCCAAAAACCAACAGGCAACTATCCTAAGTGCTTACGCACCAACACTAGATGCAGATGAGGATATCAAGGAAAAATTTTATACCCAGCTGGACACCATCTTATCAGAGATACCAAAGGAGGATAAAATTATCCTCCTGGGCGATTTCAATGCAAGAGTTGGGCGTGATTTTGATTTGTGGCCAGGGATCATTGGGAAAGAAGGAGTTGACAACAGCAACACGAATGGAATCTTACTTCTGACTAAATGTGCAGAGCATAACCTTGTAATTACTAACACACTCTTTCGCCAGAAAAATAAATTTAAAACATCATGGAAGCACCCACGGTCGAAGCACTGGCATCTTTTAGATTATATAATTGTCCGTGCTAGAGATCGCCGTGATGTACTTCTCACCAGAGCCATGATGAGCGCCGATGACTGCTGGACAGACCATCGATTAATTCGATCCACGATGGCCATAAAGATTGTCCCTCATCGTAGGCTCCAAGGAAGAAAACCAAGGCGTAAAATGAATACACTGGCCCTTCAAGATCCTATTAAACGAGCTTGCTTTCAATCAACTTTCAAGGAACATCTGCCTATGGAACTTCCTGAAAATGTTGAGGAACACTGGATTAAATTGAAGACTTCTATCATTTCAGCCTGTGAACAAACTATCGGATACCAGACTAAGAGACATCAGGACTGGTTTGATGAGAACGATAGTGAGATTGAACATATTATTGACAAGAAAAGGAAAGCCTTCCAGATATGGCAAAAAGATATTAACTGTGCCGTTAAGAAAAAAATCTACGCCAGTGCAAAGGCAGAAGTCCAAAGAAGAACTAGAGAACTTAAGAACATATGGTGGATAAAAAAAGCCCAAGAAACCCAACATTTTGCAGATGCTCATGATGCACGGGGCTTTTTTAATGCCATAAAGGCCATCTGTGGACCAACAAACCATGGTACAAATCCCTTACGCTCAGTAGATGGTGCTAAACTTCTAAAGGACAAAGAGTCTATTGCACTGCGCTGGAAAGAGCATTACTACAATCTCCTTAATCGTCACTCTACTGTGGCTGACGAAGTCTTCTTGCAAATCCCGCAAAAACAAATAAGAAATGAGCTTGCAGTACCCCCTAGTTTGGAGGAAGTCAGTAAAGCCACTAAACAAATGAAAAATAACAAAGCTAGTGGACCTGATGGGATTCCTGCTGAAGTCTTTAAAGAAGGCGGGCCTGAACTTACACAACAACTTCATAAGCTCATCGAAAGAATCTGGATGAGGGAGGAGATTCCAGCAGACTTTAGGGATGCCATAATTATCACTCTCTTTAAAAAGGGTGATAGAACAGACTGTGGAAACTACCGAGGCATCTCCCTTCTAGCCACAGCAGGCAAAATCCTGGCAAAGATCATTGCAAACCATCTCCTATCTGTATCAGAAAACATCCTTCCTGAAACGCAAAATGGCTTCCGCCCTTCCAGGGGAACAGTGGATATGATCTTCACTGCACGACAGCTTCAAGAAAAATGCAAGGAGCAAAACCGCCCTCTGTACATGGCGTTTATTGATCTGACTAAAGCTTTTGATACTGTAAATCGTACTGCTCTCTGGACCATCCTTCTGAAAATCGGATGCCCTGATAAATTTGTGAACATCTTGCGGTTACTCCATGACGACATGATGGCAACAATCCTGAATAACAATGGCTCTCAAAGCTATCCATTTAAAGTGGAATCCGGCGTTAAACAGGGATGTGTTATTGCTCCAACCTTATTCGCTATCTTCATCGCTATGATTATGCACCTTGTTGAAGAGAAACTTCCTACTGCTGTAGAAATTATATATCGAACAGATGGAAAGCTTTTTAATCTTAGTAGGCTGAAAGCAAAAAATAAGGTAATTGCAACTTCTGTTATAGAACTTCAATATGCTGATGATAACGTAGTCTGTGCACACTCCGAGGAAGATCTTGAAACTATCCTAAACATCTTTGCAGAAGCATATGAAAAACTCGGCCTCTCGATTAACATTAAAAAAAACCAAAGTGCTTTACCAGCAAGTTCGAACCAATCCCTCTGCAGTGCCATCAATCCAGCTTAAAGGTGTGTCACTAGAAAATGTCGATCACTTTTCTTATCTCGGCAGCCATCTATCTACAAAAGCCGACATCGACGCTGAAATTCAGCATCGCCTGAGCTCTGTGAGTGTAGCTTTCTCCCGAATGAAGCGTAGAGTGTTTGAGGATTGGGACATTCTCAGGGAGACCAAAATGCTTGTTTACAAAGCCATTGTACTACCAACCCTTCTGTACGCCTGTGAAACATGGACCCTCTACAAACGCCACCTCCAACTTCTTGAAAGATTCCATCAACGCTGCCTCCGAAAAATTCTGCAAATTACTTGGGAAGATAGGCGGACTAATGTTAGCGTATTAGAAGAAGCGAAAACCACCAGCATTGAAACAATGATCATCCAACATCAACTTTGCTGGACCGGTCATGTTGTTCGAATGCCTGACCATCGTCTTCCAAAGCAGCTACTTTACTCCCAACTTAAGAATGGAAAACGGAATATTGGTGGACAGCAAAAGAGATTCAAAGATACTCTCAAAGCTAATTTAAAAAAATGTAATATCAGCATTGAGAACTGGGAAGCCCTAACTCATGAGCGTTTCAATTGGAGGTCATCCTTTATTAATGGCGCTATGGACTTTGAAGAAGCACGAGTACAGGGCGAAAAGGAGAAGAGAGCTAAAAGGAAGGCACGTCAGGCAAACCCTCATCATGACCATCTCCCATCCGGAAACCTATGCCCTCATTGTGGGAGGTTGTGCGGATCCAGAATTGGCCTTTATAGCCACTTACGGATTCACCGTTAAAATTTTACCTTTGGAAGACAATCTTACTCGGCTACGAGTGATCGCCAATGAAAAATGAATGAAATCATACAAAGGTAAAGTTCCCAATGTATTGTGCTCATCTGTCTCAACTATATTTTTCTTGACTTCTCTGTCTCCTCTATGTTACAAAATGTACTCTGAGGAGGAATGGTTTGATTAAAGCAACAATCCTATATTAGTGTTATTTTAAGATTTTTCAACTTCCATCTTGAATTACAAACTTTTAAAATTCAGTTGTTAATGGGAGAATTATATATTTTCTGAGTATAACTGAGATGGTGATGATGATGTCCATCACTCTATCAGTATCACTTAGTACACTATTGTGATGGTATGTGGGAATGACCTTGGGAGACAGGAGAAAGACCTGCAGCCTAGGCAATGGTCTGATAAGAGGCAGCTCAGTCCACAGGTGGGGAAAAAGCATGGGAAGCATTTCAGAAGGGACCCTCCATAGTTTTCTAGAGACTAAAAGAGAGGAGGGGAGAAATCCTTTCAGTCTTTCAAGCTTATGTTTAATTAAGATTCTTACAATAAAGATAGTGCTGATGCTCCTGGTTGTGCTTCTTGTCTGAAATACCTTGAAGGGCTAACAACTATTTAATATTTTGCATCAATAGCATACCATATTATAGTAACTCCAAATCTTCTTAAGTTGAATTGTTTTTCACTTAAGCCCATAGTCCATCTGATATTCTCCTCAGGCTGAATTTGGTTTTAGATATATCACTTTCTTATAAGTGGAAATAAACAGTCTTTTAGAACATAATCACACATCCCCATCTATATCACCACCTTATTCAGTAAAACTATGGTAATGAACAACACATTTTTTTGTTATAGCAGTGTAATGGGAAGAGTTTCCCTCTCCAAAATAAGAACTGAGTAATGCAGTTGAAGACACATAGAGAAAAATCCACTGACTATCCTCATTGTTCCATAAAGACCCAGTAATTTGTTTTAACCATTTACTGAGGTCCAAGATTTAGAGGTGAAGAACGTCTAAGCAGAAGTAACAGGGCAGCTGACCAAGATAAACAAGGTGAGGATGGCTTCATACTGTGAAGTTCAGTGAAAAATACAGCCACTATTTTAATCTAGCCAGGAAAGACTCCCAAGAATTTTAGTAGTTACTTGACTTACAGAAAAAATGAACAGGGAGACATCTCAGTACTAAGTCCAGTTTTCTGGAGCCTGCACTGGTTTCCTATTTGCTTTTGGGTGCAATTTAAAGTGCTGGTTTTAACCTATAAACTCCTTTATGGCTTGGTGCCTGGTTACCTGCAGGACCACATCTCCTCACTAGAGTTGGTCTAACCACCGCAATCATGCCAGGAGAATCAGCAGATTGTTCCCCACCTTTGGGAGGTCTTGGGGCTGAAGCCCAGAAGCATTATTTTTTGGTGTTGGGGCCAGCCCTCTGTAATGACTTCCTGTTGGAGATTTGTTGGTCTCCAACACTGTCTGCCTTTCAGAAAAAGCTGAAGACAGATCCTTTTCTGGAGGGCTTTTGGGGCCTGACACCATGTACTGGGTGGGGATTTTGTACTATGTCTATGTTTTGAGGAATTTGTGGGAAGAAAAAGCAAATACACTAGGAAGGTTTTTAAAATGATTTTCACTTACACATGTATGGAAAGAGATCAATCCATTAGTTACAATCACCTTGTGTTTTAATCTTATTCAAGGATAATTTATATTTTAGCTTCTAATGTGCTAAATTAATGTGTTAACGTAATGTGCTAATGTATATATTTATTTTTGTCCCTTCGAGTCAGTTTTTTTTTTACTCCTGGCGACTGCCTGGACAAGTCCCTGCAGTTTTCTTGACAAGATTTTGGAAGTGGTTTGCCCTTGCCTGCTTCATAGGGCTGAGAGAGAGTGACTGACCCAAAGTTACCCAGCTGGCTTTGTACCTAAGGCAGGACTAGAACTCATGGTCTCCCAGTTTCTAGCCTGCCTTAACCACTACACCAAACTGGGACTCAATGTAGTATATATCCGGGTAATATTTTATCAATCATATACTTATATCCTTTATTCACCAATATGGCATTGAAATTCAGTAATTTTAAATAAACTAAACATTGTTGAGAAATATTGTTATTTTTGGAACAAAATGATGGCGACCACAAGCCAACGCCGATCACCGCTCCGGGAGAAAGACTCATAACCCCTTTAAAAACGCTCCGAGTACCCCTAATTTTACCTTTGGGGGGTCTGGAGAAGTGGTATCGCTGTTGGGGTGAGTGGTTTTTCTCCGGGTGGAGTGCTGGGGCGATGTTTTGGCTGTGTTGGGGCTTCTGCAGCGCGGAGCAGAGCCCGGCGGTTGCAGCGGAGTCTATCAAGCTGCCGGAGACCACCGGAGGCCACCGGAGCTCGAGCTGGGCCCAGCGGAGTTGGCGGGGGCCTGGCAGAGCCTGGCGTGATGGACGAGTCGGCCCCCTCCTCAGACAGACTGGACTTTCCCCGGACCGGCCCTTGGGAGTTTTTGAGGTTTACATCTGAGCCGTGGTGGAGTTGGTGGTGAACCCCAGCGGGCCTGGAGACGCGGACGACGCGGAGGCTGTGGTAGTGTGGAAGCAACAAGGAAGGCTGGGCATTGACCTTTTGCGATGGGGAAGTGGTGGACCCTTGGGGGGACTGATAGACCCCCGAGGGTGGTAGGTGTCGAACCCCTAACACGACTGGTCGGCTTTGGCGACTCAGTAGAGCTCGGAGGCACAGTGGTCTAGCCTGATAGCCCATTAGACCAGGGCGTGACAACAACACAGACAGACCCCGAATTAATGTGGCTGAAGCTTGTGGCTTGGTGACCTGACAGACCCCGAATTTGAACTGGGCAAGGACATATAGACCTGAATACAATCTGGGATGGTGCTGCAGAGTCTTCGGATAACATCTATTACGACGGAACCCAGCAATAAGAGAGATGAGCTCTGGAATTTTGATTCCTTTTTCCAGAGCCCCCTGGATGTTGGTCGCCCCCTGGGTAAAGATCTGGACTGTAGGAGGGGGCAAGGATCCTTTAGGGTTTCAACGCCCTCCCGAGAGCCCTCTGGATATAGAGGGTGGTCTACAGGGGATACGATTGGAGGACCTGGGTATAAGGGGAGCAACAGTGTTCATACCCAGGCCCTGGTAGGCAGATCCTCGGGGGCTCCGGTCTCCGGCTGCTGCTATTGAATGCCAGGTCGGTGAACAACAAAGCCCCCCTTATAAGTGACTTGATCACGGATGAGGGGGCCGACCTGGTATGTATTACCGAGACCTGGCTGGCACCAGAGGGGGGAGTGGCCCTCTCGGAAATGTGTCCAGCCGGGTTTCAGGTCTGGCATCAGCCGAGACACCGGGGCAGGGGAGGAGGGGTGGCAGTGGTCATTCGAGAGTCTCTTGTGGCCTTCAGGGGCGCTGCTCCACAAGTGGCCGGGTGTGAGACCCTGTTTTTCAAGTTGGGTTCACGAGAACAGTTGGGAGTGTTGCTGCTGTACCAGCCTCCCTGCTGCGTAGCAACCTCCCTGCCTGAGCTGCTCGAGGCTGTCTCGGGGCTGGCAGTGGAGTTCCCCAGACTTATGGTTCTGGGGGACTTTAATCTGCCATCTCTGGGACGGGACTCGGAGGCGGCTCGGGAGTTCATGGCTACCATGGCAGCTATGGGCCTGTCTCAGATTATTCGTGACCCGACTCGGGACAGTGGTCTCACCCCGGACTTAGTTTTCTTGTCTGAGCAGTGGCAATGTGATCTGAGGGGAGAGCTACACCTTTCCCCATTGTCATGGTCGGACCACGCCCTGGTGACCCTTAGACTCTCTTGTGCTGCCCCACTCCGCAGGGAGGCGGGACCTATTCGATTGGTCCGCTCCCGGCGACTGATGGACCCAGTGAGGTTTCAGAAGGAGCTGGGAGTTGTTCCCGAGGACTTGCTTCACGGTCCAGTGGAGCTCCTGGCCGCGGCCTGGAACAGGGCCGTGGCTGGAGCCCTGGACAAGATCGCGCCTATGCGACCTCTCCGGCCCTACTTGGCCCGCCGCTCTCCGTGGTTTACCGAAGAGTTAAGGGCCTTGAAAAGGGTTAAGAGACGTCTAGAGCGCCGCTGGAGAAAGACGAAGAATGAATCTGACCGAACACAATCTAGAGCCGCAGTTAAGGCCTACCTTGTGGCGGTAAGAGCGGCGAAACGTGAATATTTCTCCGTTCTTATTGCATCCGCAGAATGCCGCCCGACGGCCCTTTTTAAAATTACAAGATCACTGTTGGGTCGGGAGCAGGGGGAGACCCACTTACAGGGCCGATCGGAAGAGTTTGCTGAGCATCTGCAGGATAAAATCGCCCAGATTCATTCCAAGTTGGACTCCAAGCATGAGACAGGATCTGTGGAGATGCCAGGGACTCGTACTTACCATGTTATCTGGGAACAGTTTGATCCTGTTGCGCCTGAGGAAGTGGACAGGATCCTCCGGACTGTGAACGCCACCACATGCCAGCTTGACCCTTGTCCCTCCTGGCTGGTGAAATCGGCCAGCGAGGTGACATGTGGATGGGTCCAGGCGATGATTAATCTGTCCTTGAGTGAGGGGGTGTTTCCAGAGGTCTTTAAGGAGGCGCTGGTGCACCCCCTCCTCAAGAAGCCGTCCCTGGACCCTACTATCCTGGGCAATTTTCGCCCAGTCTCCCACCTTCCCTTCTTGGGAAAGGTGGTTGAGAAGGTGGTGGCTTGGCAACTCCAGAGGATTCTGGAGGAAACGGATTATCTAGACCCCTTCCAGTCAGGTTTCAGGCCGGGATATGGGACGGAGACCGCATTGGTCGCGCTTATGGATGATCTTTGGCGAGAGCGGGATGGAGGGAGTGCGTCCATCCTAGCTCTCTTAGATCTCTCAGCGGCTTTCGATACCGTCGACCACGGTATACTTTTGGGACGGCTCAGGGAGTTGGGGGTGGGCGGCGTAGTTTTGCGCTGGTTCACCTCCTTCCTCCGGGGCCGTTCCCAGTCGGTGTTGATAGGGGAGGAGAGGGCTGACCCGCGCCCCCTGACTTGTGGGGTGCCGCAGGGGTCGGTTCTCTCTCCTCTCCTGTTCAACATCTACATGAAACCGCTGGGCGAGATCATCCGTCACCATGGGATGAGGTATCACCAATATGCTGATGATACCCAGGTGTACATCTCCATCCCAGGTGAAGTAAGTGATGCGGTCGATGCCTTATGTCAGTGTCTGGAGGCTGTGGGGGCCTGGATGGGGAACAACAGGCTTCAGCTGAACCCTGGTAAGACGGAGTGGCTGTGGATTGATGGCCCCCCTAGATCCGGGAAGTTGTCATCTTTGGTTCTGGGTGAGGTGGCACTACCTCGCTCGGATCCAGTGCGGAATCTGGGGGTCCTCCTGGACTCGCGACTCTTGCTCGAAGAGCAGGTGGCAGTCACGGCCAGGAGGGCCTTTGCACAACTTCGTGTTGTGCGCCAGTTACGCCCTTTCCTGGATCGGGAGGCCCTCCGAACAGTCACTCACGCCCTTGTCATCTCCCGTATAGATTACTGTAATGCGCTCTACATGGGGCTACCCCTGAAGAGTATCCGGAAGCTTCAGCTGGTTCAGAATGCTGCGGCGCGAGCAGTTATGGGTGCCATGAGATCGGCACATGTAACACCTCTGCTACGCGAGCTGCATTGGCTACCAGTTTGCTTCCGGGTCCAATTCAAGGTGTTGGTGATTACCTTTAAAGCCCTATATGGCATAGGGCCAGGGTACCTGAGGGACCGTCTCGTCCCGATAACGTCGGCCCGCCCCACCCGTGCATGCAGGGAGGGCATGCTTCGGACCCCCTCAACAAGAGAATTCCATCTGGCGGGGTCCAGGAGACGTGCCTTCTCTGCGATAGCGCCCGCCTTATGGAACATCTTGCCCCCGGAGGTGAGACTCGCCCCCTCGCTCCTGGCCTTCCGGAAGGCCCTCAAGACCTGGCTCTGCCATCGAGCCTGGGATGACAGAGGTGGCAGTGCCTCCTGGGGTTGGCTGGCCCCGTAGGAATACGATCTACACCATGGTCTCCAATCCATCTTGGATTTAGATAATTTATTATTGTATATTATTATTTTATTATTATTGTATTTTTAGATGATATTTTTATAGTTTTTAACTTTCAATTGTTGTAACCCGCCCAGAGTCCCTTGCAAGGGAGATGGGCGGGGAATAAATTGAAATAATAAAATAATAATAATAATAACAGATTGCATGCTCCCTTGACCGGATAGATTCACCACCCAATTGGTCTAGTCGTCCCTTTCGATCTAAGGCGGCAGAGGGTTTGTGGGGGTCCCTTGGTATGAATGTGGTTCCCCCCCCCTGGGTGAGAGACAAGGTGAGGGGATCAAGATTGTATGGGAGTGTAAGAGTATCCCCCTGGGTGAGAGTCAGGTGGGATAGGAGTGGGTGTTAATGATTGTTGGTACCTCTCCCTGGCCAGTTGGAGAGGTTGAGGAGGAGGTACAGAGTGTGAGTGCGGGTAGTGCTAGGCCCTACCAGTGCCGAGAGCGAGAGCTGGTGCGCTGGGGGGGCTGCCACTACCTGACATTGTATGAGATTGGATGATGGATGGATGGGACAAGGGACCCTTGGTTAAGCCCAGAAACTCCGGAGGCCTGGGAGTGGAGGCTACTAGGCCAGAGCCAGGAATCTCTGGGGGCTATATGGCGGGCAATTCGATTCAGGTGGTGACGGGCAAGGGACGGTATGACGGGAACCGGAGGGCAAGCCATCATCGGGAAGGCGCCCCCGGTGTTTGTTACCGGTGGTGCGTTCCGGCCCTCCGTGTTCATACCCAGGCCCTGGTAAGCAGATCCTCGAGGGTCCCGGTCTGCGACTGCTGCTGCTTAACGCCAGGTCAGTGAACAACAAGGCCCCCCTTATAGGTGACTTGATCACAGAGGAGGGGGCTGACCTGGCATGTATTACCGAGACCTGGCTGTAGCCCTCTCAGAAATGTGCCCAGCCGGGTTTCAGGTATGTCATCAGCCGAGACACTGGGGCAGGGGAGGAGGGGTGGCAGTTGTCATCCGAGAGTCTCTTGTGGCCTTCAGGGGCGCTGCTCCACAAGTGGCCGGGTGTGGTTCTGGATGGGGTTGCACTACCCCACTCAGACCCAGTGCGGAATCTGGGGGTCCTCCTGGAGTCACGACTCCTGCTCAAAGAGCAGGTGGCAGTCGTGGCCAGGAGGGCCTTTGCACAGCTTCGAGTTCTGCGCCAGCTACGCCCTTTCCTGGATCGGGATGCCCTCCGAACAGTCACTCACGCCCTTGTCATCTCCCATATAGATTATTGTAACGCGCTCTACATGGGGCTACCCTTGAAGAGTATCCAGAAGCTTCAGCTGGTGCAGAATGCAGCAGCGCGGGCAGTTATGGGTGCTACGAGATCAGCACATGTGACACCTCTGCTGCGTGAGCTGCATTGGGTTCCAGTTTGCTTCTGGATCCAATTCAAGGTGTTGGTGATTACCTTTAAAGCCCTACATGGCATAGGGCCAGGGTATCTGAGGGACCGTCTCATCCCGATAACATCGGCCCGCCCCACCCGTTCATGCAGAGAGGGCATGCTTTGGACCCCTTCAACAAGAGAATTCCATCTAGCGGAGTCCAGGAGGCGTGCCTTCTCTGCGATAGCGCCCGCTTTATGGAACATCTTTCCCCCGGAGGTGAGGCTGGCTCCCTCACTCCTGACCTTTTGGAAGGCTCTTAAGACCTGGCTCTGCTGCCTGGCATGGGATGACGGAGGTAGTAGTGCCTCTTGGGGTTGGTTGGCCCCGTAGTATTGTGTTCCATACTACAGCTTTTAACCATCTTTGGATTTTATTTATTCTTGTATTTGTTGTGTTTTTTTTAGAAATTTTGTATAGATTTTAAATTTTTATCTGTTGTAACCCGCCCAGAGTCCCCTGTTCGGGGAGATGGGTGGGGATAAATTGAATGAATGAATGAATGAATGAATGAATGAATAAATAAATAAATAAATAAATAAATCTAAAACAGTTATTTAGGATGCAATGAAACCTCCCTTGAAAGGAGAATGTATCAAATAATACTTTATATTTAAGAAGAAATTCAAAACATACTGTCAGCCCTTCAAGGTAGACTAGATCAGGAAGCACACTCCATAAAGAAACCAGAACTTTATCTTATTGTAGGCAATGTTTCTAAAACTATTTGATACATGGTGCCCTTATCACACAAGAAGATCAGTAAATTAAATCATATTCCAACAATAAATGAATAAAAGAGAACTTTTAAAAATGGGGAAAGTAACTCTATGTTGGTAAAGTCCAACAGAAGCTACAAAAATGTTTTTACTTCCTTAATTATAGTTCTTATTTCAAACTTTGCTAATTTATCCTTGGTTTCCCTACAAAAAATGGCAAAAATCTTTTGTGTAGGTATAAAGTACCACATGTGACATGCCAGCCACATGACCGTGGAAGCATCTTCGGACAATGCTGGCTCTTTGGCTAACAAACGGAGATGAGCACCGGCCCCTAGAGTCAGACACGACTGCACAAATGTGCAGGGGGAACCTTTACCTTTTTATAAAGTACTCAAGAACATTTCCAGGGTTTAAATTTAGTAATCCTAAATTTAAAAACTTATTATAAAGCTTCAAATCTAATAAGTGTACAGGTAGTCCTTATTTAACTACCACAATTGGGATTGGTGGCTCTGTTGTTAAGCGAAGCAGTTGCTAAGTGGGAAATCACATGGCCGTGACTGTGCTCTCCTTTATCCCACTGCCCACCCTTTGGAATGCTCACCCTGGTGGTACAGGGATAGCCTGCTCAAAACTGACAAGACTAATCAGTTTCACACCTTTAGCTTTTGTTTGCCTCCTAACCACTTCTCCGCTCTTTGGAATGCTCACTCTGGTGCTGGGATAATTAGCAAGAAGGGAATTAATGTTTTTATTTACATTCATTAGAGAGGAAGGGATTACAAGAGAGTAAGCAGGCACACAATGGGGAATACACATCAAAAGGAATGTGCTGGCGCTGGCAGCCCTGAGTGCACTACATAAACAGCCCAGTGTATTTCCCATTGTGTGCCTGCTTACTGTCTTTTAATCCCTTCCTCTCCAATCTCTCCACTCTGCGAGAGGGTGAGAGAAGAAAAAAACAGGTCAGGCACAGGAAAGATTGCAAAAAGTTATGGCTTCTTTTTTTCTCTTTTTTCTTCCCCCCCTCACTTGTTTAAGCAATCTCTCTGCTTGGCGAGGGGAAAAAACAACAACAACAAAAAAGCAATTTCTGTAGGCAGTCTTTCCTGTGCCTGACCTGTTTTTTTCTCCAACTCTTGCAGAGTGGAGATTGGAGAGGAAGGGATTACAAGAGAGTAAGCAGGCACACAATGGGGAATACACCGGCTGTTTGTGTAGTGTGCTTGCAGCTCCCATCCCTGAGCACACTTGGGGTTGCTGGCACCATCGCATTCCTTTTGATGTGTGTTCCCCATTGTGTGCCTGCTTACTCTCTTGTAATCCCTTCCTCTCCAATCTCCCTGCTCTGCAAGCGGGGTGGGGGGGGGAGAAAAAGAACAGGCCAAGCACAGGACAACACATACTGACTGTAATGGTGAACAGTGACTGAGGGATGCTGTGTAGGTCGTAAATGCAGGCATTGGTTATAAAGTTATTTTTTCAGCACCATTGTAACTTTGAACAGTCGCTGAACAAGACAGTTGGAAGCGAGGTCTACCTGTATTAGCTGATATAGAAGAGAATCCTTATGTAAAGACAGAGATACAAAAATTTACCACAAAACATCAGGTGTTTATAAAATCCTTTCTTGTCCATTATGGTTAAGATTTGAGAGAAATGACAAAACATTTTAATTTGACCCATTAACTCTGATTTTGATATTTAGTCACTCCAAATTTGTTGATGTTTAAATTTCATTCCAGGTATGAGAACATTTAAGATAGGAAGAAATTAAGATGTAGTGAACAAAATCTGTTTGTCATTTTATACATGAGTAAAATCCTATTCACCATTTAATATACATTTGGGTTTAATGATAACATTTTACTCCATTAGTTCATTAAATCAAGAATTAACTGTACTTTAATTCTCTTACTCACAGAATTCAAAATATAACTTTGCCTGAAAGTGATTATCTAACATCCATGTGGACTTTCTGGTTAAAATGTTGGATACATTGCATAACCTTTATTAGATCTTTGCAGTGTTTCAGATTTGATTTGGAAAGATGCTTCAGAACACATGGCAATGTGAATGAAGGACATGTCTTAGACTAATTAAAGAAACTCTGTTTCCAGGGCAGCCTGTGATCATGGAAACAAGCACCACAGCTTTAACGAATTAGGGAGAATTGCTATAGTCATGCTTTTCTGGGTTCTGTAGCACCAGTTCCAAACGGAATCTGAAGAATTGCACATCCCTAATAGTTATATTCCAATTATTTTATCATGCAGACAAAATATTGAAATGTTGCTTACTACAGTTGGAATTAAAAAATGTCACCATAGAATAGTTTTAAATATATGTATTTATCATAATCTGTTTTGCTTTCCATACTGTATATTCCAAATGAGCCTGCCAATAACCAATTTTTTTTGCTCCCATGTATGCAGAGCAGTATGTGTGGATTTGTTTCTGATGTAGGTGAATTGTTGTGCATTTATTAATTTAATTTTTATAAAATTAAGCAAGACTTTGCCCCCAAATCAATGAATACAACTATCTAATGGTACAATAGTTATTGTAGCATCCCCTCCCACAGCTTTGCCCTTGGTAATTGTACAGCCTACTCTGTTAGCAGTGCTAACATAGAATGCACTAATTATATTATACCAACAATAATATTTAGGGTTTTCAGCTCAGAAAATATGATACATACTGTACAAAGTGGTAACGCTTTCTTGAAGTAAAAGGAGATATTTGCATCCCATTCAACAAATGAACATAATTGTTCAGCAAAATCTGGAACTTCTAGAATGGTTTCTGTTTGGCTGTTCATATTTGCAGTTATGTAGTCATGGACGTTGGAGGGGGCATGGTGGCTCAGTGGGTAAGACACCAGGCTTGTCGATTGGAAGATCGCAAGTTCGGAGGTTCGAATCCCTAGCCCCACGTGACGGAGTGAGCTCCCGCACTTGCCCCAGCTCTTGCCAACCTAGCAATTCGAAAGCATACAAATGCAAGTAGATAAATAGGTACCACTTCAGTGGGAAGGTAACAGCGTTCCGTGCGTGTCATGCTGGCCACATGACTGTGGAAGCATCTTTGGATGACGCTGGTTCTTCAGCTAACAAACGGAGATGAGCACCGCCCCCTAGAGTCGGACACTACTGCACAAATGTGCGGGGGGAACCTTTATCTTCTATTATCTTTTTTTAGTCATGGACAGTAAATTTTCACCCTCTGGTTTTTGGGGTATGCAATATTGTACATAGTGTAGCCAAAGAAAAACATGAGGTAAGAAAAAGTAAAGGATATATAGATAAATCAGATACGTACTACTTCCCTTCTTTGATGGTCATCCTCTTCCATTGAGTGCACAGTTTAAGGAAGGATGTACATGAAGTGGTGTTGGTAACAGGGACAACTGCCTAGCCAGCCAGATTATCTGAATCAACTCTGGAGATCAGTTGGATTATAGATGTCGCAGCCAGATCAGTGTCACATACCTAATTTATGCCAACACTATATGTTTTTAACTTGCAAAATCATTCTTGATATACCTTGTCCATACTTCACTTCATACACTGCATTTAAATTTATCCTCTCTCTTTTTGAGGATCTTACAAGTTACATCCAACCACAGTCGTCTTAATCTTTCACAACCCATTCATTCTTCTTTCATGTCTTTCTTTTGTGGTTCTGTCCTCATTCATTCTTTCTTTTGACCAAACCACCCCAGTGTACTTCTTTTGTACTGGTAATTCAGTTTTGTTTTCAATCCATACTCATTCAACACAACCCTAATGAGATCTGCAAATATGGAATGGTGTCTGTTAACAGGCTTCTAGGCTCTAGGCCTAGAGTTCCCCAATGATGACAGAAAGTTGGACACACTAGGATAAGTAGCCTCTTCCAACTTCATGATTCTGTGAATCTAAGGCCCATGAAGATATGCTTGCAAATCTACCATCCCCAGTAGTTTTAAGCAGCATGCAGGCTTGCTGGAGAAAGTTTATGCAGCCAGCACTGGGTTGGCAATGCACTTAACTGAGATCCAGGTTCTATGCTTCACCAAACCTTATGGAACTGTAACCCATAAAGTTGTAGCCAATATTTACCCATTTTTTGAATCACATTGTCAAATATTTTATTTGTAATATTTGCCCAGTGTCCTGCATTTAACATTGTTCTATAAGTGCCCTTGGAGCTCTAGTGAGAAAGACAGCGGTTTTAGATAAGCCTGTTCCCAGGTTTCCACTTGTACTGTAGTTGTAGAAGCTATGAAAAAGCAGTCATTTACTATGCTTTTTCTTCTCTTTTTCTCATATATGCCAAAAAATTATTTCTCCCTTTTAATGTGTGTTTTTTTAACTGTAAAAATCGTAGCAGAACGGAGACTGACAAGTCAACATTTGTGGAGTCCAATTAATCATCGTATTTAAATTTTCCATGTCAGCATTCTTTTCACTGACTGGTTCGTTGTTTTTTAAAAGTCTTCTCAAAGGGTGATTAGGAAGTTGCCTGCATTTGAATTTGTTAATAAATTAATAATATATATTCATTTGCCAGTAGGAGAAATGATAACTTGGTGAGAAAGCAGCAGCACGGAACAGCCCACTAAAAGCAAGTGAACAAAGAATCTGCCAGTGTTTGCTATTTTCTAAGAGACTGCACTTAGGCATTCCTCTGGCCATCATAGCCAAGAGGTCTGTGTCAGTCAAGATGGAAAGAAGCGAAGACGCCCTGGATAATGTGCCAGCTTGTTCACAACATCAGGTTTAATGCATATGCTCTGGCTATCCAAAAGCAATTGTACAATTCATTCAGAATCATCACTTTAGCTTCTGTGACTGTGGTACCCAGCAAATGCCTAATGATACCAGGAACCCTAAGATGAGGGAGCTCCTGTATAAAGAAGTACAAAACACACAGAAGGAATATGAAGGGTGTTTTTAAACCTTCAGTTAATGTTGGATTAAAAAACAGAGTGGTGGAATGGCACCTCTCAAAAGAATAGTTGAACCGGCACATAAGATTCTTGCCAGTTATTAGTTTAATTAAAAATAAACCATAAAGTTAAATGGTTTTGTTGGGTCAGTTTTCCAGCTTCAGCCATTTTCCAGTTTTTTCTTAGAAGTAGTATTTTATCACAGTAATTTTAAAATCAAATCATCAAAGGAAATACTGGTTAACTTGAATACGTTTATATCTTTTCTCTCTCTCTTTTGGGCAAATAATAGTAAATCAAGTAGCATCTCACATTCTAATGTGAATGACTGAGTAAAACAAGAATCTGAGCAGTAACAATATTTCTAATATGCAAGAAATTTACAAACATAATACTAGTGAAAATGATTTTTTGGGGATGGGGAGAAGATAAATATCAAGTTAAAGCCAACACTTTGAAACAGAACTACACAAAGAGCAAATTAAGTAGAAACTTCCTGAACTGTTTAAGTTTACAAGAAAGCCATTAGGAAAATCAGTATTATAATAATGTTTTAAATTGATTATGGGCTGTTATAAATTAAATTATCAGGCTTAGTGTTGATTTTCAAAGTAAAAAATGATTTTGCTGATTAATTTGTGTGTTAACTGCCTCCATCAGTTAAAGAGCACAGTTGGAAAAAACTGTTTGTCATATTCTGAGTCACATATATCAAAACATTTTTATAGAAGTAAATGAAGCAATTACCTCTTTATAACAAATTCATAATTTTTTAATTAAAGATATCCTGGAAATATAAATTGGCTTAGGAAAAAAAGGCTGAAGACATGGACAGAAATGTGTGATAAAAAATGCAATTTTGTGATCTACAAATGTATTATGTTGAATAGGTTTTCAACACACAATATGGCTTTCATTGGTTCTGGCTTTTCCCCATTTCTTCCAGAGGTTGAAATACCATGGGATTTTGTCTTTCCTGAGGAACCCAAGAGGCAGCTCTATTATTGTGGTTTTTTTCCTTGTCACAAAACAGATCCAGTGTGAATACAAAAAGGATGGAGGGGTGGGCCACTGGCTGAAGTTTTGATTGTTGCATTTTGCTATTAGCCAGCTAGGAAAGAGAGAGATAGTTCTGGTTAGTTTAAGAGATTTCTTGGCAGCCAAAAAATGAGGACACTGGTAGATTATGTGATACTTTGGGTGTGGGGGAGCAAGAACAGTTAATATAGAGCTGGCCAGCCTTACAAATCGAATGAATGAATGAATGAATGAATGAATGAATGAATGGTGGCTGTTAGTAGCTTTATGGAACAGCACTATGTCTCCACTGGGGGAAAAAATATTTTGGATGCCACTTCCATTTTATTTACCACATGAAGAAGTCTCAGATTTATCATATACTTGCAAATATTTTCAGAATGCATGTTAAAAGAAAAAAAGAGCAACATTTGCTCAGACAGTACCCCTGTTTACATGTTATATGGATGAACAAATTGTCATTCATTACTGAGGAACAGGAACATGCCCACAGCCTCTCCCTGAGGTCATACATGTTCCCCTCTCTACAGGAAAAATACTTAACTTGAGTTCAACTCCCTGTATATAGCTCTACTAAAGTAGGTTCTAGCTGTTTGGCTGTAGCTTGGCATTATTTTGACAAATCTTATCATGTAGACTTTAACTTTGCAAAAGTATATACAGTACCTGATACACTACATCAATATTGGGGTAGGCTGAGGGAAGCCAGAAAACCTTGAGGGTTGGGTCATTAGCTGATCCTATTGTTCAATACTAATTTGAGGATCTTTTCCTGTGGGTAACGTGTGAAGAAAGCTAATGCCATGTAAATATACAATCCAAATTTAGGAAAAGCTGTAGTTCCTGCTGTAGTAATAATGCTGCTAGATTAGGCTACTGGTAGCTGTAGCTGTGCTTCAGATGAAACATTTTTGTTGCTGACTGTAGTAGAGCCCCTTAACTGTTCTCACTATTCATTTTTGTCATGCATACTTTCAACATTTCTGGCAAATATTATTTATAAATAAAAAACATTGTCATAACATAATGCTTTAAATCATAGCTTTCCAAACTGTGTGTCGGGACACGTTAGTGTGTCGGCTGCAGTGTCTGGGTGTGTCACGGCTGCTGCCGCCTCTGAGCCCTGCCAGGATTCTGCGCAGGTCCTAGTGCCTGCCTTGTGCCTTGCTGCCTCCAAATCTGCTGTGATTCCATGCAGGTCCTAGTACCTGCTTTGTGCCCTGCTGTAAGAGTGTGTCGCTAAATGATGCCCTGCTGTAAGAGTGTGTCGCGAAATGATGCCCTGCTGTAAGAGTGTGTCGCGAAATGATGCATGTTTAAAAAGTGTGTCACCAACATGAAAAGTTTGGAAAGCTCTGCTTTAAATATTAAGCAGCTGACAGCGATGATAATGCCTAATGGATCAGTGATATTGTCCTGTCAAAAATATGTGAAAATACTGCCAAGAACAAATATATAGTGGAGGAAGAATCCATTAGGCTTGCTATCAGCAAAATATTTATCTATATTGCAGTTTGTGTGGTTGATGAAGTTACTAAGACATTTCATAATGAAGACATTAAAAAGGCTTAAAAAAACAACTGGGATAGAGCTTTGCATTGCATACAAGTAAGAAAAGAAAAAACATGAAGCATTGGATTGCTTCTCTGTTAATTTCATATCAGTGTTCATGTTATCTTTTTAAAAACAGAAACAGTGATTGTATATATCTTTCAGTGAAAGTATCAACATTTAACACAATGAATTTGATACATAACATTTTGTTATTATTCCATCTACACCATGTGAGAGTGAGCGTTTGGTTTATTTGCTTGTTTACTTGGTGCTACTCAAGATCATTATTCTTTAGTTATTATTGTCATATTACTGTTTCAAACACAGTGACAAGCATATTCATTTTCAAAAAGTCAATTTCTATGGTTGTACCAATGACAAAATGATATTTTCAGCAAAATACTTTTGACTGGAATAAAAAAAAATATTGCCAGCCACATACTGTAATATGTCTGATTCAGATTTTTGACCATCTGTTCTCTCTCTCTCTCTCTCTCTCTCTCTTTGTGTCTATATGTTGGGGATGTGTATTAAAAGGTGAAATGTTTCTTCATTCATTCAAACTGTATTAAGTGAATGTGGTAGTTGGGGAAATAAAACAGCTTCAGTTGCTTTAAAGTGTTGTAGACAGGTGCTATGCTTGCACGCCAAAGGACATTTTGGAGATTGAAATGCCACACAACCCAGCCTTTTAGCATTTGTTGTCCTTATTGAACAGCTGGTGTACTAATTCTTTTCTTTTTATATTGAATGCATGTTGAATGCATATAGAAGAAGGATTCTTGGAATCCTTCAACTACCTCAGCTCATTCTGAGCTTTAACTGATGCTATCTCTAGAGTTTTGGGCTACTTGAATGTATTCTTCCTTGATGACCTGGCACTCTTTCCTTGTCCTGTATGTATTCTGTTTTGGGGTTTTAGATATTCACTTTTTTTTTGGTGAGTAACCAAATTAGCTGCTTCTGCTGTTCTCCATTGCTCACTAGAATTGTTTGTAGTTGTTTGCTTTTGAAGTCCAAGATACACATTTAACTACATTCAGCTTCAGTTTCCCTTAAAATCAAGAACTCCAGCATTATTCACAAATGGACTCCTTAAACTTTCTGTATTCTATGTCCTTACTGTATTTTTATTTAAACAGGGGCTATGGTCTCATTGGATAGTCAGCATTTTTCAGAATGAAGGTTTGTTTGTTGTTTATTGAACAGTATTTATAGGTTGCCCGATTCGGGGCAACACAAGGCCATATACAATGACATTAAAATAGTAATATCATTAATAATAGACTACCCATGATGGTGCCCAAATACCACTAAGGGCTGAAAGCTTGCTGGAACATTACCATGTACCTTCCATCTGGAAAGCAAGGAGGTTGGGTTCTTCTAGGGTTAAGGTGTTCCATAGAGCGAGGGGGTAGGAATACCACGGAAAAGACCTGGTTCATACCCCATGCACCTCATGAGAAGCAGGGACCTCCAGCAGACCCTCTCTAGATGTTTGTACCAGGCAGACAGATTCTATTTTCATAAGGTGTTGCTGGATGTAACCTTGTGCTGAGTTGTAAAGGGTTTGATTGCTACACATGAATTCCTCTTGCTGGGGCTGAAGCTCAGAAAGACAGATTATAGCTAGAAATTTTGGCTATTCCTGTCTTAAACAGCTATATTCAGTAGCCAATATCTGGTCTGTTTGGAAAAACAAATAAATGTTCCAAGTCCATATATCAAGGTGGAGCCATATAAGATTAATTTTAGACTTTGGACTAACAGTGTGAAACACAACCCACTTTCTGTGTTTTACTATTTCTTCTCCATTAACAAAATTGAATGTCAGTCCTGATGAAGGCTATTCTATGAGTTATTCTATAATGAAAGCTATTCTATGCACAATTCTTTATTTTAAACTTAGTTAAATCATATCACCAGCTTCTTCCATCCACTTTGCTCTGGATCTTGGCCCTATGATCTGGTCCTAACTTGGTTTCTTAGCTATGTAACAGGATCAAAGAGGACTGATCAAGCACTAAGCATATTGCTCATTTTCAAATATGTTATTGTTATGTGGAAACATCCAATGCCAGATGCAACATGACTCACTATAATTAGCAACTGCTTGCTGTAAACAATGTTAACGTAATACACATAATTTACATAATACATAATTTTTATTTTTATTTTTTCATCAACACAAGACATTTGCTTATTGATGGGGGCTGACTGATGTTTACTGTTCAGGTACTTATTGTGAATAAAACACTCACCTTAATGAGCTCCTTGCTTCCAAAATAAATACACTAACACTTGAAAGCAGTTTCAAGGGGAAAAGAACCTGTAATGAAAATAACTGGCAGACATCTGTGCTGTTCGTTTTGTGCTTTTATCTTGTGCTAAATTTGGAAGAGGAAAAATTAACTATGCTGATCTTCTGGGGATACATTTAAGCAGACATAGGTGAATAACAAGGGGAAACATTCCCTACAGCAGGGGTCCCCAACCTGTGGGCTGCGGCCTGTTAGGAACTGGGCTGCGAGGCTCCTGCCCGCAAACCCTGCCCCCTGGTGCTTGTGATTGGCTCCCGCCCACAAACTCTGCCCCGGTGTGCATGATTGGCTCCCGCCTGCAAACCCCACCCTCCGGTCTGTGGAAATCCCGGAAACCCCGCCCCCCGGTCTGTGGAAAAATTGTCTTTTGAAACCAGTACCTGGCACCAAAAATTTTGGGGACCCCTGCCCTACAGGATTTGGTCAATCTGTGAAAACCTCTTCTTTGTACACATCCTTAGGAAACTCACACTGTGACAAACTCACATTGTGATAAAACTAATGTTAATCTGAAAGTAACTATTAACAGAATGATCTCAAGAGAACAATTGTTTTCAATGACCTGGCTAGTTAAGCATTCATCCAAGTTGTTTAAATCACAATTCTGCCACTATTATTGTTAAATTTGAAATCTAAGAAATCTAAGAATTAATTTTATTCTGACTGAAGCAAGTAGCACATAGGAGATTCCACACAGCAACTGTCATCCTCCAAAAAATTTAAAGTCCTCAAAACTATTCTCATAACAGCCCCACTTGTATTTACCATAGCTATTGCAAAATGGTCATCTCAGAGCAGCAAAAGGCAACTCTCCAGGGCCCACAAAGGACACACATAAATTAACTTCTACCTAGCACCATACTATAAGCTCACTCCATATCCTTGTTGATGATAACATATCATGTTAATTCAAAGCAGAGAGAGGGAGAAAGATTTGCACCCCAGGGACAACATAACTCTGGGGAGAAAAAGGTGCTTGTGGAGATGCCTATTCACATCTCAATGAACTCAAACACCTGAAATGGCAAAACAGAAGCTGTGAGACTTTGGGCAACTAAACTGGGAGAAAACAGGCTTGGCTGCTTAAGAACAATACCAGCATAGGAACAAGGTTTGTGGTGCTACTCTGGGTGTAACAGGGATGCCCCATATCGATTGGGATCTATGTGAAATATTCTGTATGATATGAAATTTTTTTTCCTATATCCTAAATATTTTTTTCTAACAAGATTATCTTTAGTTAATACTGTCTCTGAACATCCAGTTTCAGCAAGATATTGGATGGAGTACTCATGGAATGTCTAGATTGAAGATACAGGGTTATATGGAAGTCATATTTTACAATCTGATTATGCAGTGAGATTTTTCTTGCTGTTTTGATAAATTGTAAAGGTAAACAAAGGATATGGTATGCTCAATGACTTTTGAAATAGGAGTGGGGAATATATGGTTGACTAAGTATTGTTGGATTCTATATTCCATTAGTCCCAACCAGCATAACCACTGACCATAAATGGTGGCAGATGGAGTTCAACAAGGAAAGTTATACTCTCCCATTTTTCTGTTAGAAAACTATCAACTGTTAATAATTTAAGTAACAGAATTTGCTACTTCATTCATTCATTCTATTTACATAGCCGCCAATCTCACTTTTATGTGACTCTAGGTAGCTTACAGTAACATAAGTAAAATACTGTACATAAAATACATATTATAAAAAATAAAAATAAAACACATAGCAGCCTCATGCACAAAACCAAGTTTTCAAGGCCATAAAGGTAAAATTTAAAGGATCGCCCCGCACATTTGTGCAGTTGTGTCCGATCTAAAGGCCGGTGCTCATCTCTGTTTGTTAGCCGAAGAGCCAACGTTGTCCGAAGACGCTTCCACGGTCATGTGGCTGGCATGACGCATGCGGAACGCTGTTACCTACCCACCGAAGTGGTACCTATTAATCTACTTGCATTTGCATGCTTTTGAATTGCTAGGTTGGCAAGAGCTGGGGCGAGTGCAGGAGCTCACTCCGTCACGCGGGGCTAGGGATTCGAACCTCCGAACTTGCGATCTTCCGATCGACAGGCCTGGCGTCTTACCCGCTGAGCCACCACGCCCCTTGTTTTCAAGGCCTTACGAAAGGCCAAAAGGGACAGGGCCAGTCTCATTTCAGTGGGGATGAGGTTCCAAAGGGCAGATGGCACAGCAGAAAAGGCTCCCCTTCTCAGTCCTGCCTGTCCATCTATTTTATTCAGGTACTGCTGTCCAAAGAATCATTCATATGCTAGGCTACTTGTCTCCCTACTGATAAAAATATAATTTATTTTGTAGGAAATGTATTTACAGACAAGTACTTTACACAATTACCTAGAATTAAAGTGAAAGATCACTCATGAATTGTAGAATGATAACATTAGAAGGGCCAGTATTTCATACTGCAGATTCTTTTTCATCAGTATTTTTGGCCACTTTCTTTATTAGGCTTAGATTAGTTCTTTTTCTCATATCTTTCAATCTACTGTCTTTTCATCCCTCCTGCTATATTCCTTGTAAATGGTTCTATTTTAATTCTTTAAAATTCAATCTTAATTCTTTAAAATAGTACTTTCAAGTAATATCCTTGTGCTTATTTGTTTTTCTTGATAAAATCATATACCTAACTTGACAAAGCATTGGGGTCACCTAAGAAAAGGACTTCCAAAATGGAATTTGGTTTGGCATGTTATGAAATGATCCATTAAGTATTCTTACCATTCTTCTCTAAGGACTGTTCTAGTCTATATCACATAGTTAGCCACAGACAGGCCCTACACAGGTGTTGTTGTTGTTGTTCAGTCGTTTAGTCGTGTCCGACTCTTTGTGACCTCATGGACCATAGCATGCATAGCACATGTAACAGGTGTTACACATAGCACATAGCACATGTAACAGGTGTTAAAGGTAAAGGTAAAGGTTCCCCCCGCATATTTGTGCAGTCGTGTCCGACTCTAGGGGCCGGTGCTCATCTCCGTTTGTTAGCCGAAGAGCCAGCGTTGTCCGAAGATGCTTCCACGGTCATGTGGCCTCATGACACACGTGGAATGCTGTTACCTACCCACCGAAGTGGTACCTATTAATCTACTTGCATTTGCATGCTTTCGAATTGCTAGGTTGGCAAGAGCTGGAGCTAGTGCGGGAGCTCACTCCGCACGCAGGGCTAGGGGTTCGAACCTCCGAACTTGTGATCTTCCGATCGACAAGCCTGGGGTCTTACTCGCTGAGCCACCACGCCCCTGTAACAGGTGTTACATGTTCTGTAAAATCAGAGGCAAAAAGATGGCAAACAGAATGGCTATTACATTTTGTTCTGAAAATATTTAGTATGGTAAATCATCCATTCTCAAGGTGAGAATGTTTTAGTGCTGCCATCATACTTTCACTGTCCTTCTAAGAGAGGATTTAATCCTTTGCATGGTCACTGAAGGGTGTGGAATGGAGAATCTGTAAGAGGATTACTTTTATTGATTGAAAAAGGAACCTGGGATGTATCTATGGTACCTATGGTACCTATTGCTTCTGTATTTATTACTCCTATGTATCCCTATTTAATATATATTTAGTATTCCTTTGGAGCTATATTATATAAAGTCACAATGTCATAAACCTGGCTGCAAAATAATGAGCATTACAGTGTTTATAGAAAAAAATGAACAAAGGCAAACCTGGGCGCCTTGTATAAACTACTCTGCACAGATTTCAAGCATCAAGGCAGAAGAGTGGAAGGATCAGACAAAGCAAACTTTTCTGGTGAGGGCTCACAAAGAAAATTCTTGGACTAAGTGATTTATAAAACAAGCTTTTGTGATGAGCCTCAATAGGTTTTGCAAAATCTCATCATCTTTTATAATAGGTTAACTATCTTCTGAACTTCAGAGGTTCAAAGTATTTTGCAGTCTTTTGACTATAGAGGGCTTGTCAAGGGTTTTGCAGTTAATGTCTGTCACAAGCAGCAGTGTGCTTTTGTAATTTCCCCATTATTATGAAATGCTTTTCCATTGAACGTGCATCCTTTCCCTTCTGAGTGCTTTTAAATAATTTTTAAAATCCCAGATGTTTTAGTTGGCCTTTTCTTTTGTTTTTAGAATAAAATCTGCTTATCTGTAAATCACTTTGAGAGAACATTTGCTTTGTCAGGCAGTATAAAAATGCATAATGAGAAGACAGGATACCCTGGAGAAGATGCTGATGCTAGGGAAAGTGGAAGGCAAAAGGAAGAGGGGCCGAACAAGGGCAAGATGGATGGATGATATTCTGGAGGGATGATATTCTGGAGGTGACAGACTCGACCTTGGGGGAGCTGTGGGTGGCGATGGCCGACAGGAATCTCTGGCATGGGCTGGTCCATGAAGTCACGAAGTGTCGGAAGCAGCTGAATGAATAAACAACAGAATAAAAATGCATGCATTTATTACTTATTTAAATAGAAGTTAAAGAACTAACTTTGTGCTGTTCCCTACTTCTTGTAATTCAAAAAAAATATAAGAGATGACATTAATTTAGAGGCAGTAAAAAAAAGTGAAAATGAAAGGTAGACAGACTTAAGTATGCTTTTTTGTAGTGACTTAAATGTGTTCATGATATTTAACCCAATGTCCTGAGTAAGACTTATACGTGATATATTACTGAGAGATTGTTCTCTTTGACATTTGTAGTGTTTGTCATACTCGAAGAATTAATGCATAAGAAATTAGAGATGCTTAGTCTGTTTGATGACTGTTAAAACACTGAAGTGGATTACACAAATTAATTTTCTTTCTTTGTACTATATCTGAAATAAAGAAAAGGAAAGAATCTCTTGGCACCTGAAAGGTGAACACATTTATTCTGGCATAAATTTTCATAGGTCAACTTTCTTCAATGTTTGAAATGATGGGTGTGTTTACCTTGGGTACAAAGAAAAAGAAGTTTTCATCTAACTGAAATGAAATTCCTGTATGACATGAGGAGGAAAATGTTAATTTATTCAGTTATATGCAGAAAGTATTATACAGTAATTACAGTAATATTTATGTAATACTAATAGAATGTTGTTTTGACGTTTGATCATACTAGGTGTTGTGCATATCAGTTGCATAATATTTTTGCACATTGCTAACATATAAATGTCTATATGCATATCTCATCTGAGAGTTTAGTAAAAGAATAATAATTGAATCATATCAGTCTGATATTTTAACAGTACAGGTGTCTTAATTCTTAACATGACTTAAAAAGTCAGAAAGTAGTATTACACACAGAAACAGTGTACATGATATAGCAATGTATATGTGTTTATATTACTTATCATTTATTTATTTATTTATTTATTTTCTATCCCGCCTTTATTATTTTTATAAATAACTCAAGGCGGCGAACATACCTAACACTCCTTCCTCCTCCTATTTTCCCAGCAACAACAACCCTGTGAGGTGAGTTGGGCTGAGAGAGAGTGACTGGCCCAAGGTCACCCAGCCGGCTTTCATGCCTCAGGCGGGACTAGAACTCTCAGTCTCCTGGTTTCTAGCCCAGCACCTTAACCACTAGACCAAACTGGCATTATATATTTCCTGCCCAGCATAATTTATAAAAATGAAAGCGGGAATAAAAGTGGGAATAAAAAGTGAAAGTGGGAATAATTAATTAACAAGATATAATGCTTCCCAACAAGATATAATGCTTCCCTCCCACCATTTCATCTTGGCTTGAAACCTGGATAAAAAACAGTTTTATGCAATGGAAAGCTCCATTAATGTTGCTTTTAAATCAGTATGCTTAGCTTGGCAGCTCAAGGTATAGAACTGCTCTGTATAAAGCAAACTCAAGTCTATTTGAAAGTTACTGCAGTGAGATGCTCTCATTTGCTTTGCAGGTGGGGCTGCATACTGGGTCTCACTTCTGAAAGGGTTGTCCCAGTTAAGAGTTAGTGTTGCCAAGCTTGTGGTTGCCCTAGAAGAAATACCTTGTGCTATCCCATTCCGGGATACCGTACCTGCTCCTTCTGTGTCTACTTCTTAAATAGTGGGAAGAAGTGAGACCTGCCTGTTTTAAATGAGGATGATTGAGATAGCAGGGGGCTTCAAAAACATTTAGCCAAATCTTTACTGCAAAGTAGGAATATAATTAATTTCTAAAATCAGCTACTCCTAAATTAAACACATCCTTAGGAGACAAAAACTGTGTCAGATTGTGCTTTAAATAAATATTAGTCATTTCAATTATATTGCCCTCAATGTGAAAATGAGTTAGAAAACCAAAGATTTACATGGAAGCATATTTCATCCCCACTGATTCTCTCCAATTGATTGGTCAGAGGTTTATTTAAAGTTGAAACTGCACAGATGGGTAATAGTTTGAAAGCACAGATGGAATGCAGGAAACAGCTCCTTGGCAGAACTGCTCTATCTAGTCAGAAAGAGTTGATAAAAAGAATGCAAAAACAGATATTGCCAAAGACAAAATATTGACATCCAATATATATTTTCCTTGCAGATTAACTAAGAGCAAACATATAAAAAATTAGCAACCTTGTTGTTATAGAATATCAAATTTATTTGATGGCAAATTAATTAGTGTTTAGAGAACTTTTTTAAAAAATATGCTAAATTTGTTTGGTGAAAGAAGATGCTGGATTTTAGTAAAATATCATTAAACCTTATTGGCATTATTAGAACAGTATCCTCATCATGCTGAAGAAGAAAAAGTTGTTCTATAAACTAAACTGATGTTAGGTTACAACTTATTTTTTTCTTAGGGTTTCTATGAC
Organism: Charina bottae; assembly: GCA_023362775.1. Classification (NCBI taxonomy): domain Eukaryota; kingdom Metazoa; phylum Chordata; class Lepidosauria; order Squamata; family Charinaidae; genus Charina; species Charina bottae. The sequence continues at coordinate 53,785,912 of JALMGJ010000006.1, forward strand.
TGGTTGAAATCCTTCTGAAACAACTCATATTATGAAAAGATTGGAAAAACTTCACTTATTGAATTTCTGCTTACTGTGATTTGCTATAAGTACAAGAACTCTGGCAGAGAAAGTTGATCCGTTGGAATTCTAGTGCAGTAAATTTTACTTATTCTATTTACTCTTATTTTACTCATCCTGTTTCTGAAAAAGTTTTCTCTGTACCACAAATTTCAGTAGAATCCACAATTTTCAACAATATACTAAAAAGGTTCTCTTTATATTTTAGGCACATAAACATTTAACTGTGTTGTTTTCTTTCCTCTGAGCTACTAGTTTACCAGACCCCTAGGGTTAAGTAATTAATATTTGACTAATGTTCTTTGGTGAGATTCATTTAACAGTTAGTATACATTTAAGGAATAGCATAAGATACATCATTCAGAAATTTTTCAAATGCAAATGTATACCATTAAGCATTGCATTAGAAGATAATTTAATTATTATTTCAAGTATTTTATATCATGTTTCAGCCAAACTAGCCCCCACAGCTGGGTTAAAATGAATGCAGAAATTATATTAACTTATAATTTTAAAATAAACCATGACACAGAAGGGAAGAATTGAGAGAGATAAGGGAAAAATATTAAAACACTGTTTCTTATGTAAATGTTAAAAATATATTTCTGGATAAGAAGTAGGTTAATATACTGCAAGCTGCCTTGTAATTGTTTAAGTGAAATGCTTTATATAGTTTTTAAATTTAACAATTTCTCTATTGTCTTCAGACTACATGATCCTGCACTGTGGTAAATGCACCACCCTCTCTTTTTCTTTAGTTTTTTTCCTATCACTTTCAATTCACCTAATTAGATACATGGCATCTGACCAAATTGTGTAATTATTCTGTGCTCTTCTTTATGTAATCTTGCAAAAGCTGGCCTTTCAGGACCTTAGAATTTTATGTTTTGGCTTATTTCCAAATTATTGAGAATGTCATTCATATATTGATAAAAACTGGAAGTTCTCTCTTCTTATTTTGTTTATTTTCAGAAGTTAGCACCTTTATTAAAAGGGAAGACAACAACATATTTTGATGAAATATGCTTTGGTGGGTCTTTTAGCTTGCATTATATGCCAGTGTTTGCTAGATTCTAATATTAGTTCTTTGTAACTTTTGACTTTCACATTTTATGACACTTTTCTTGGTCAAATATTTTAGGCAGTACAGTAATATTGTACAGGTTATTGTTACTAATACTAATAATACGTTTAAGTTTGCATCTGGCATTATTGGGGAACAGGGAAATTGATGAGAGCAGAGGAGGAAGCCTAAATTGACAATGTACATGTCAGTATAAGAATGTGTTGTTTCTTCTTGTCCTGAGATACAGAATCACATGATTGCACATTACATTGTTCTTTAACTACTTGGAGCTTCAAGGAAAGAATTTCTGTTCTGTGAAGACAATAGGGAATTATTAAAATTATCATTGTAGGACTTCCGGTGGGGACAATGGTGGCTTGAGCTGGTTTTTTCCACTGTCTGCGGACTGACCTGTCAGAGTGGCTTTTTTTCTTGGGCTTAGGCAGGCTTCCTTGGAGCCCAGAAGCATTCTCCGGATTAAGGAGAACCCCAGGAATCACCTCATGTGTTCTCCGGACAGCTGGTCACAGCCAGAAGACTGCAAAATGGCATTTCGCGATTGACTGGTGATCAGCTGGGAGGCAGGGCCGTCATCTTCTTCCCAAGCCGCTCTGAAGCCAAAAAGGACCTTAAAACTGCCCACCCCATTTCTAAAGCACTAAGGTTTTTTTAAGTGTTTTTTGAGGAATATAAAACTTTCTCTTCTTCTTTGAATCTGCGGATTGGAGTTCTGATCTATTTGCTTTCACTTTCCCATGGGAATGCTGTTTGCTATTACTTTTCATTTCCCTGATTGGCCACACCGGAGATAAAAAGGCTGGAAAGAGTGTTCAGTTACAGCGTTAATGACTTTACCTTCCTGAGGCACTAGAGGGTGCCATATGTGGGGTGTTGCTGGCTTTTGGGGTTCCAGGCGCAGAGTAATCCAAACAACGTGTTTTAAGGCTAACAATATCTTTATTGGTAGCATAAGGCAATAATGGATGTATGGTGCATTATTGCAAAAAGGAAAAAACAAAGCATACGCAGAGTTCCATCAACAGATGTGAGGAAAGAAAAATCATGGTCTGTGCAAAGACCAGGCGTAGTTACAGTTCAGATACAAAGTACATGTAGATAGCAGTCCAAAGAAGCATAGAAAATGCATGAGTGAGATGAGTACCCATAGTTCATAGTTGAATTATACCCATGGTTCAACACTCTGATTGGCTAATGTGGGCTAGGCCAATTTTCAGCTTAACATTTTAGTAGCAGTTGTACTTACTATAAACCGCCATGGGATGGCGGTGTTGCATATTGGCTTTCCCTCGGGACGCTGTTCTCATGGGAAAAGGACTGTTATCACCATTGTTTTGACTAGAGAAAAGCACATCTGTTGTTTACGTGCTTTTTGTTATGGGAAACTGCTTACAGCATGGAAATGGAAAAACCCCAATTAACAGGCATTCACAGTGTAGGAATCCATTCGCTTGAATCCTACATAGAATAACTTTAACACCATAATCTATCCCACTGTTAAGAAATATGGAGGAAATTAATTTGATATTTAAAGATCTCTACAATGCTGTTATTGAAGTCTTGGAGCATTTCTCAGAATTTGTGGAGTCCATATTGTCACAAGAATCGAGAGAAACTGATAAGGCTGAAAACTACCTTAAGAGTAAAGTGGTTTCTCCAAAGAAAAAGATGAGAATTGGTGACTTACGTTTAAATAGTCAAAGGAAAATTGAGTTGTTGAAAGTTGAAGATAAGAAGATAGTGTTGCCACCACACCATGTTCAAGAAAGAGAATTAAACTCTAGATGCTGGAAGATTTTGGACAAATATTTGGGCTTTTTAAAGCAGGTTGTAGAATTTGAAATTGACAAGAAGAAAGCTCTGTACATAATACTGAGACATGTAAATGCCTTGGTTTACTTTGAAGTGGGATAATTGTCTAAATGTGTTTATCAGGATGGTTTCTTAAAAGTTTGGATAAATGGTTATGCTGTTTTGAAAATTCTTACATTTTTGGTAAATGCCTAGGTTATTGTTTAAATGTGGTTATCAGGATGGTTTTTTAAGGGTTTAGATAAATGTTTATGCTGTTTGGATAATTTTTATATTTTTGGTTAATGTTAGTTTAGTTGGCAGATAGGAGCAAATTATTTATTTATTTATTTATATTTATATCACCACCCATCTCCCCCAAAAGGGGGACTCTGGGTGGTTTACAATAAAATTGCAATTAAAACCATAAAAGATAAAATTACAATCAACACTATAAATAGCAATAAATAAATATAAAATCCAATGATGGTGAGATCTTATTCAGTAGGTGCAAGCCACCCCCAGGAAGAACTGTTACCCTCCCCCATCCCAAGCAAGACGGCAGAGCCAGGTCTTCAGACTCTTCTGGAAGGCCAGGAATGAAGGGGCCTGCCTCACCTCTGGGGGCAGGATATTCCAAAGGACGGGCGCTATTGCAGAGAAGGCCCACCTCCTGGACCCCACCAAATGAAATACTTTTGTCAACAGGGTCCGTATCATGCCCTTTCTGCATGACCGGGTAGGGCAGGTCAATGTTATGGGGATGAGACGGTTCCTCAGGTAACTTGGTCCTATGCCATGTAGGGCTTTAAACGTGATTACCAACACCTTGAATTGGACCTGGAAGCATACTGGTACCCATTGCAGCTCGCGCAGCAGTGGTGTTATATGTGCTGATCTTGCACCAATAACTGCTCACACGACTGCATTCTGGACCAGGTGAAGCTTCTGGATACTCTTCAAGGGTAGCCCCATGTAGAGCGCATTGCAATAGTCTATATGGGAGATGACGAGGGCATAAGTGACTGTTCGGAGGGCATCTCGATCTAGGAACGGGTGTAACTGGCACACAACCCGAAGTTGCACAAAGGCCCTTCTGGCCACAACTGCCACCTGCTCTTCGAGCAGGAGTCGTGAGTCCAGAAGGACCCCCAAGTTACGCATTGGGTCTGAATGGGGCAGTGCCACCCCATCCAGGCCCAAGGACGATAATTTCCTGCATACAGAGGGGCCATCAACCCACAGTCACTCCCTCTTACCAGGGTTCAGCTGAAGCCTGTTGTTTCAGTAAAATAAAATAAAATAATAAATAAAATAAAATAATAAAATAAAAAAATATAAAATAAAATAAATAATAATAAAATAAAATAAAATAAAATAATAAAATAAAATAAAATAATAACATAATAAAATAAAATAAATAAAATAAATAAAATAATAAAATAAAATAAAAAAAATATAAAATAAAATAATAAAAAATATAAAATATAAAATAAATAAAATAAAAGAAAATAAAAGAAAAAAAGAAAAATAAAGAAATAAAGCCAGACTGCTCACTTGAGGGAATGATATTAAAGGCAAAACTGAAGTACTGTGGCCACATAATGAGAAGACTGGATACCCTGGAGAAGATGCTGACGCTAGGGAAAGTGGAAGGCAAAAGGAAGAGGGGCCGACCAAGGGCAAGATGGATGGATGATATTCTGGAGGTGACGGACTCGACCATGGGGGAGCTGGGGATGGCAATGGCCGACAGGAAGCTCTGGTGTGGGCTGGTCCATGAAGTCACGAAGAGTCAAAAGCGACTGAATGAATAAACAACAACAACATACAGCAAAGATTATACAGTAGAATATTAATTAACTTTTTTGTATGAAGACAATCACAAGAAAATTTGTGCTATAAAGGTTAGGATCAATCTTTTTATTTATTTATCATTTGAAAATTGATTTAATCTCTCTGTTTCTAAATCACTGTAGCATGGAAGTCAATGTATTGATGGTCAGGGATATATAATAGATTTTATATCTATTATATATTACTCCTGACCAACATGTATTTATTTGATTTTATATCCCACCTTTTGTACAGGAGCACAAGGCAGTGCATTTATTTACTTATTTTGCTTGTGTACCACCCGTTCCCATGGTCTCTAGATGGCCAAAAATATATACACATAAAATACCCAAAGAAATTCCATATATGTACATAAAAGCATAAAGATAAAAGGAATAAAAAATAAGCACCAACGTAATGTTGTTGTTGTTTATTCGTTCAGTTGCTTCCGACTCTTCGTGACTTCATGGACCAGCCCACGCCAGAGCTTCCTGTCGGCCGTCACCATCCCCAGCTCCCCCATGGTTAAGTCTGTCACCTCCAGAATATCATCCATCCATCTTGCCCTTGGTCGGCCCCTCTTCCTTTTGCCTTCCACTTTCCCTAGCATCAGCTTCTTCTCCAGGGTATCCTGTCTTCTCATTATGTGGCCAAAGTACTTCAGTTTTGCCTTTAATATCATTACCTCAAGTGAGCAGTCTGGCTTTATTTCCTGGAGTATGGACTGGTTTGATCTTCTTGCAGTCCAAGGCACTCTCAGAATTCTCCTCCAACGTAATGGTCCTCTGCCTATTTTTCCCCACAACAGCAACCCTGTGAGATAGGTTGGGCTGAGAGAGAGTGACAGGCTCCAAGTCACCCAGTGAGCCATCATGGTGAATCAGAACCTGGTCTTCCTGCTTCTTGTCCAACACCTTAACCACTACTGTAGACTGGCATTCAGCTTGTATATATCAAAGCTTTATTTTCTTTCTCTTATTCTTAAGGGACAACTAGATGAGTTCAGTTTTTTAATTTTGTTGGAGAAATTGTGTGTTGTCTAATTCTGAGGTTGGTATGCACTGGAAAAAATGATTGATTTCAGATTGCAGTAGATAAATGCTCTTACATAATTAATATAGTTTGTGTCATCCAGAATATAAATGTATATACTTGTTGTTAGATAATTTACCCCAGTTATTTTGACTGTGAATGTACTATCTGTTTATTGTACTAGGTGGGTGATGCAAGAGGATCATGGATACCCAACTTCTGTGATGTCTGAAAATGTATCATTTATCTAAATCTTTCCATATGATTGAGGATCTATGGTTCCTATCATTTGTGGTTAGTGAGGCAGTTCATTAGACAAAACCGTTGACATCCATAGTGTTATGATGGAGTGGGAAGGATCTTTCCTTGTCTGTTATCTTAATAAACTGATGGAGATGTTCCCACAATAGCCAGTCAAATTGGATGGGAGCCATAAGCAGGATATGGACACATTAGCACTTCATCTAATTCATCATCTGGAATTCAGAAGCATTCTGATACTGGATATAATTGTTGTGATGCCACCCAGCATTCACAAGTTTGGCAGCCAGTTCCCAGACATGGAATACACATCTTCTCAGTCTTGAACAAAAACACATGGGTTGGAACGTATACAACAAGCAGATCTTTCCCAGATTCCTCCCTCCCTCCCTCCCTGCTAGTTAGGAAAAGGTTTTCTTCTTTTAAAATGCAGAAGTAGGAAGTCTGGAAACCAGTGGGACTTATCATCTCCCCTCACCTCTAATTTCAGCTGGAATTTTCAGAAAGCAAGGTTTCCAGATAACAAATTGGCACAAAGGGAACATCCGCCTGAGGCTAATCTAATCTCCATAAGTATAGGGAAATGTTAACTAAGAACTGCACTGTTTAATTTCTTTTCTCTGTCTGCTAATTATTTTATTCTGATACTTAAGTTCTGCGTAGATGCTCAGTAAATTGTGTGGGTTTTTTTGCAACTTGCAAACTTTTTACAGCACCATTCCTCTAAATTAGAATCAGATCAACATCACCTTGTGTCTGCCAAATTCAGTATTGTCCTTTTTAATTTTCTATGGGAGATCCTTTTAAGTTGCAACCTGAGATTTGAACAAGATATTTTTATGGCTTCCATTATTTGTTGTTTTGCATGTGACTACTTAAAGCTGAAAAGGAGTTTTACATTTTCTTTTTTTTTCAAACAGGGAAAATATAAAACTATATTTTAGTCTATACCCTGTGAGGTTGATCTGTCTCCAAATGAAATTATATCTAACTATCTCCCAAGGGAAAGGAGTCATACACCTCACTGCTACAGGACCAGGAGTGGCATTGTAAAATTTATTTTCATCAACTTTCCTCTTTTTACTTGCCAGTAAGGTGCCTAGACTGGGGGGGGGGGTGTCCCGTGTCTACAACAGATTGGTGTTAGGGGAGAGGATGCCAGTTAATAATGTTCTTCTGGAAGATAGCAGTAACTATCTTCTATTTAGCAGTAACTAAAGATCTTCTAGTAACTACCAGGCCACTCCATCAAGGCAGGAAGTAGAGCTATGATATATTTGTTTATTTTTATTTATTAATCAAATTTATATGGCCTCCCATCTCATAAAAATGAATCTGGGTGGAGTACAACAACTGAATAAAACAAACAAATATATATTAAAAAGTCACTATAAAATATAAAAATCATTATTAAAAATGTAAAAATTTAAAATATACAAACCACAAGGCTTGGAGAGAGTGAATATATCAACCACAGTGGAGCCATCTAAGAATGAATATAGTCCCAGAAGACTTCTGGGAGAAGAGAGTGATAATTTCAAACTGCTATAGCAGGACTTTCCAAACTTTTCCCATTGGTGACACACCAACGGCGGCACATGAAAACCCAGAAGCGCCGCTGCTGCGGTGGTGTGCAAAATCCCGGAAGCACCATGGTGGCGCATGGAAACCCGGAGGCACTGCCACCGCCGCGCTTCTGGGTTTTTGCGCACCGCTGCCGCCGCAGCGCTTTTGGGTTTTCACACACCACAGCAGCAGTGGCAGCAGTGTCCTGGTGTGCTGCGGAAAACCCAGAAGAGCTGATGGCCCGGCGGCACGCCATCAGTGCTTCCAGGTTTTCACATGGCACACCTGGGCCCCACAGGCAACACAGTACTGTGTCGCGACACACAGTTTGGAAAGCTATGTGCTATAGGCTCAGCCTTGCTGTTACAGTGATACTGACTAGTAGTCATGGAGTCTGGAAGATCTCTTTGATTAATTTTATTATGTTGTTACCTACAGTTACATGTAGAGAACAGGCCAGAGCAAGTGCCTGATCACAAAGAGAAGAACCTTTTTACATAAAATTATATATGAGAACTGAATTCTTTCAGATAGTATCATAAGTATGTTGAGGTCAGGCATAATCTTCTTTAGTGTATTTCTACTGCATACTCTTTGCATATATTCTTTACAGTGGCCTGGTTAAGATGCTACTTGCTTTGGAAACAGTGGTAATTATAGTTTGCAAAATTGTATCTTATAACAAGGTATGCTTACAGGAAACCAGAAACTAGAAAGGAAAATGCTGGTGCAAGATAGAAGCAGAGCACATATGAGTTCACATTATATAGCTAAAGTGAGTTTGGTATGGTGATGCATGAGCAAAGCCATAATATTAACTGAGTAGTGGGTTGATTTGTACAATTCTTCTTCATCTGAACTCGAGGATTACTTCACTGGTGGATATTCGGCTTCAGCTACTGGTATGGTGTTTGATTTCATAAAAGAATGCATGCATATGTTCTCTAATACAGGGGTCCCCAACCTTTTTGGCACCAGGGACCAGTTTCAAAAGACAATTTTTCCGCGGACCGGGGGGGCGGTATTTCCTGGATTTCCGCGGACCGGGGGAGGGGTTTCCAGGATTTCTGCGGACTGGGAGGTGGGGTTTGTGGGCAGGAGCCAATTGCGTGCACTGGGGGTGGGGTTTGCGGGCAGGAGCCAATCACAAGCACCAGGGGCAGGGTTTGCGGGTGGGAGCCAATCATGTGGAAGGGGACGGGGTTTGTGGGTGGGAGCCCTGCGGCCCAGTTCCTAACAGGCCGCAGCCCACAGGTTGGGGACCCCTGCTCTAATAGATTCTCAAGAGAAGGTATGTGGATCTTATATTTATAATAAGAATGTAATTTCACAAATTTATTTTTAAAATAAAAATCTTAAAAAGCCTAAATCTACATAAAGTTAAATTATTATTTAATGCAACCATGTATTTTTTCAGCCTTAAAGAGAATTTTAACATATATAATGTGACATGGAAGCAGAAAGGTGATGGTAGAGGCAACAAATTGGGATATTGAACCACTTTTCATGACTTTGTTTTTGTAAGAAGGTTGGGTTTGGGTTAAATGTTGTTGGTCCTTGTTCACTTGAAACAGGTTTTCATTCTTTTCAAATTTAGAAGAAAAAATGTACTTTTAAAAAGTTAATTTTGTATAGCTAAAAGAATAGATCTTTTCTGATTCCCGACAGCTGGAAAATTTCACATTCGAGAAGAGAACATTTATTTTCTTTCTCCTTCCATCCATTGCCAGCTTCCATTGGGAGAGCAAATGAAATGGCCAGATTTTCACAAGTGCTGGGTAACTAGCCACTCATGCTTACATTCATTATTGAGAACAAGCAGAGATGTTGGACATTATATTTGCCCAATGTCAGTTCTTCAAAGAATTACTCTTCATCAGTAATGTCTGTCTTGCTCTTATTGTCTTTAATAACTGTTTAAGTAGCCAAAGAATTAAGCACCAACTAAGAAGGAAACTATTTTACACCAAGCAAGAATTACCGTTTTATTTTACAAAGCTCTGGATACCACAAATTGTATTTTAAGTACTTCTATGCTACCACTTTTTAAAGAAATAAGTAAATAGCTAATTAGAAGAAAAGAAAATGTAAATTCAGAGTTTGGATTAACTGTATCTTAAAAATAGGGCTGACAGACAATACAAATGAGAGGAATTATTTAAACAGTTATTGTTGTTAACCCCTTTATCTTAACTTCTTGTAATTGCAATGCTATTCGACATTCTTATTCTCATTCAACCTTTCCCCTAAATCTTATCTATTTAATAAAAACTAGCATGCTGTGGTGTATGCATATGGTAAAATACATACTTTGCTAAGTGAAATCACAGAATGTTCTTAAATTAGGACTAAAAAGGCCTAGATCACCGGCTTTGCAATCTGAAAAATGTATTTTTCAAAAAGTGTCCATTCCTCTCAGCTTATAATGCCAAGCAGTGTTTGTTTGTTGTTTTTAATTAGGGAGCCTTGCATACACATGACAAATAGAGACGAATGACAATTAGGAGAGGTTGGCTTGGTAGGGGTTGTTTTCCATGGAACCATGACATTATTGGAATAGAATAATCTTCCTCCCTTCTAGTACTGATCTGCTATTGAACATGCTGTCAGTTGTGACAAATTAATGTAATTTTTAGAAGGTCACAAATTTCTTTTGGATAAGTCAGATGAGTCCAGTAAACATAGCTTCGTTACAACTTCAGACCATTTGCTCCGTAGCAGAAATCTAACATATTTCACTATTGACTTCCCGTATATGGATATTTTTCTGACAATGTAGTTGAGAAACATTTTAATGTTTTATTTCAAAAGACACTCCAGGTTTTACCTAACATCAGCTTGAAATGTGAAAAAAATCATGATATGTTAATTAGCTTGTTTGATTACATAGCAATATATATGATTTAAAAACTGATCAAAGTACTGTAAACAAATATTATGGCTATCCTGAGAGCATTTGATTAATGCAAAACAGTAATCTGTTATTGTTTTTCTGCTTGTAATCAACTTAATATGGAATGTCCAGATCAAGGAATATTTAAAATTAGGTATTCTGTGACCTTTAAATTTAGTTTGAATTCACCTTCATTTCGTATAAATATATACATATTCCCTACAGCAGAGATTGGTTTGCTCTCTTATGATATCCCGTGTTTATCAATATCTTCATTATTTCTCTTCATCATATTTTAACAGAGATATCCAAATCTGTGTAGGGAAAAGAAGAAATACAGAGACCAGAAATAAATGGGGATATACTGGCTTTTCTATGTCTGTAAGTGGTACTTATCTGAACATAAAGGAATTCTTTCAGAATTTTCTCTAAAATTCTTTATAAGATCAATGCCACATCTATTATTACTGAAATAATTTTGACTTTTGCTTTTGCCTTTGCTGATTTCACTATAGTCACTTCATATCTAATGTAACTAAAGCAAATATCTATGAATAATTCCATGAAACAATTCTAGAATTCAGAATGTGAAAGACAAATATAACTATAGAAAATGTAAACATATTCCTAGCTTTCCACTACTACTAATGACCAAATGCTTTGGGGCATTTTAGAAAATTTTAAAATAGTATCCTAGTAAAAGGTCATTTACTGTATATTTGAAAGACAAGTCCACTGTGGAACTCTTTGCCAAATTTTATGTTTGTGCAGAAAAACTGTGGAGAAAAAGAAAGAGATTGGACCTCAAAGCATGGATTCATTAAGAGATTGCATGCCCCAGAGATCTGGCTAGTTTGGAGTCAGTCTTGTGCTAATATTGGCCTGGATGGTGCCACTTCTCAAGCGAATCTGTTTTGAGAGTACAGACTAATCAGGCCAAATTTGCTTTCAACTTGGCTGGTTCCTCTTTCCATGTTTTGCCAAATCAGAATACTTGGAGAAGGAATCAAGTGGCAGGCAAGGATTGGTTGGCAAGACCTCCATCCACCTGTTCATTTAATCAGAGGTGGGGGGAGGGGGAGGGGGAGGGGGAGGGAAGGAAGATCCTTGCCAAGTTAGAATTTTGCAGTGCCGAAACACAGTTCTTTCCCTGACATGACAGATATTTAGGCATGATGATTGTCTTCTCCCAGTGTGGGCAAAATAGTAGATGCCTGACACTGACTTTTATTTTTATTATTATAGATGTTTTGTTAAATTGATCTTTCTCTACTGAGCCCAGTAAGAATCCGGGCAAAATACTCTATAAGTCCTTTGATGGCTAGGAATTTCTTATTCTAGTCATTGGGAGATGACATCCCTCAAACCAAAAATCAGAGCAGACAAACCATTTGAAGGTTGTTTGGGCAATACTGATTTTAGCTTATGCAGGCCTCAGTAGGCACCTGGTGTGTAGGACGAGTAATTTGCTTGCATGGACATTTGCAAGGAAAAAAAGTATCCAGTGTGTTTTATTTAACAGTGGGAAGTATGTAACAACATATTTATGAAATATCCCTTATTATGTCATATAAACTCAATATGATGAAAAAAAAAGTATGCTGAAATGATCCCCAACACAGTTTACCTCCTCTGAACTGTGCCCAGTACTGCATGTTTTCAGTCAGTGTATATAGTCAATAGGGATCAATGCAAGGATTTATCTATATGTAGTAATGTGTAAAACTGAGGTACTTCTTACAGGTAGAATGACAATTTTCAACCATGGAAAGAAAACTAAAAGGGAACAACTATGGAAACCATTGATGAGGTTTGAATCTACTTTTGGATTATTGTTGTCCAGTCAAATTGTATTTCTTCTCACATAGATGGCAACTCATCTCTTTTGTTCCTTGGAACATCAGGGAAGCTATTGAAAATGAACCAGCTCTGTCTTCCTCACCTAACTGCTTTTATTTCAAGGCATTTCACATGATACAGTGATATGAACTTGTCAGCTGATATTTAAATTAGAACTATTTAGATAGTTATGTGCCTGAAATAAAGAAAATTATTCTTTGTTATGCATGCTATGGCTTACAGAAATTTGTATTCTTGTATTGTGTTCTTATTGTTACCATTATAAGTCAAGTTATATCTCTTTAAATTGAGAAATTAATTTTGTTCTTCTTAGCTTTAGTAATTATACTCTATTTTATCCTTCTCCAACATTGTGCTTTCCAGACATGTTGAAAATACCAGGACGAATGGATGTTGCAATCATGCAAATATTTAGAAAGCACCATGAGAGCAGTTGCTCTATACTGAATCTCTGAAGAATTGGAGGTGGGGTTTTTTGTTTGTTTGTTTGTTTCTTTTTGTTTGCAATTTTAACTACCCTAGTTTCTTCTTTGGTACATTTTTATTGTAATAGTGAACAGAATATAAACTTTATTGATTTGGTCATCTGACCACATCAAAAGTATAAAACCAATTGTTGTTGTTGTTGTTGTTCAGTCGTTTAGTCGTGTCCGACTCTTCGTGACCTCATGGACCATAGCACGCTAGGCCTTCCTGTCCTCCACTGTCTCTCGGAGTTTACTCAAATTCATGTTCATTACATTGGTGATGCTATCTAACCATCTCATCCTCTGCCGTCCCCTTCTCCTTTTGCCTTCAGTCTTTCCCAGCATCAGGGTCTTTTCCAGTGAGTCCTCTCTTCGCATTAGGTGGCCAAAGTATTTGAGCTTCAGCTTCAGCATCTGTCCTTCCAATGAGCAGTCAGGGTTGATTTCCTTTAGGATTGACTGGTTTGACCTCCTTGCAGTCCAAGGGACTCTCAAGAGTCTTCTCCAGCACCACAGTTCGAAAGCATCAATTCTTCGGCGCTCAGCCTTCCTTATGGTCCAACTCTCACAGCCATACATTACTACTGGAAAAACCATAGCTTTAACTATACGGACCTTTGTCGGCAAGGTGATGTCTCTGCTTTTTAATATGCTGTCTAGGTTTGCCATAGCTTTCCTCCCAAGGAGCAAGCGTCTTTTAATTTCATGGCTGCAGTCACCGTCTGCGGTGATCTTGGAGCCCAAGAAAATAAAATCTGTCACTGCTTCCATTTCTTCCCCTTCTATTTGCCAGGAAGTGATGGGACCAGATGCCATGATCTGGGTTTTTTTAATGTTGAGTTTCAAGCCAGCTTTTGCACTCTCCTCTTTCACCCTCATCAAGAGGCTCTTTAGTTCCTCTTCACTTTCTGCCATTAGGGTGGTATCGTCTGCATATCTGAGGTTGTTGATATTTTTCCCGGCAATCTTAACTCCGGCTTGTGATTCATCCAGCCCGGCATTTCTCATGATGTACTCTGCATATAAGTTAAATAAGCAGGGTGATAATATACAGCCTTGTCGTACTCCTTTCCCAATTTTGAACCAGTCGGTTGTTCCATGTCCGGTTCTAACTGTTGCTTCTTGACCCACATACAGGTTTCTCAGGAGACAGGTAAGGTGGTCTGGTACTCCCATCTCTTTAAGACTTTGCCACAGTTTGTTGTGATCCACACAATCAAAGGCTTTAGCGTAGTCAATGAAGCAGAAGTAGATGTTTTTCTGGAACTCTCTTGCTTTTTCCATGATCCAGCGAATGTTGGCAATCTGATCTCTAGTTCCTCTGCCTCTTCGAAACCCAGCTTGCACTTCTGGTAGTTCTCGGTTCGCATGCTGCTGAAGCCTAGCTTGTAGGATCTTGAGCATAACCTTGCTAGCATGTGAAATGAGCGCAATTGTACGGTAGTTTGATCATTCTTTGGCATTGCCTTTCTTTGGAATTGGAACGTAAACTGACCTTTTCCAATCCTGTGGCCACTGTTGAGTTTTCCAAATTTGTTGGCATATTGAGTGCAGCACTTTAACAGCATCATCTTTTAGGATTTTAAATAGCTCAGCTGGGATACTGTCTTCTCCGCTAGCTTTGTTGTTAGTAATGCTTCCTAAGGCCCACTTGACTTCACTCTCTAGGATGTCCGGCTCAAGGTCAGTGACCACACCATCGTATTGATCAGGGATATTAAGATCTTTCTTGTATAGTTCTTCTGTGTATTCTTGCCACCTCTTCTTAATCTCTTCTGCTTCTGTTAGGTCCCTGCCTTTTTTGTCCTTTATCATGCCCATCTTTGCACAAAACGTTCCCTTGATATCTCTGATTTTCTTGAAGAGATCTCTAGTCTTCCCCATTCTATTGTTTTCCTCGATTTCTTTGCATTGTTCATTTAAGAAGGCCTTCTTATCTCTCCTTGCTATTCTCTGGAATTCTGCATTCAGTTGTTTATATCTTTCCCTTTCTCCCTTGCCTTTTGCTTCCCTTCTTTCCTCAGCTATTTGTAAAGCCTCATCAGTCAGCCACTTTGCTTTCTTGCATTTCTTTTTCTTTGGGATGGTTTTAGTTGCTGCCTCCTGTACAATGTTACGAACCTCCATCCATAGTTCTTCAGGTACTCTGTCTACCAGATCTAATCCTTTAAATCTGTTCCTCACCTCCACTGTATATTCATAAGGGATATGATTTAGGTCATACCTGATTGGTCTAGTGGTTTTCTCTACATTCTTCAATTTAAGCCTAAATTTTGCGATAAGAAGCTCATGATCTGAGCCACAGTCAGCTCCAGGTCTTGTTTTTGCTGATTGTATAGAGCTTCTCCATCTTTGGCTGCAAAGTATATAATCAATCTGATTTCGGTATTGACCATCTGGTGATGTCCATGTGTAGAGCCGTCTCTTGTGTTGTTGGAAAAGAGTGTTTGCTATGACCAGCGTGTTCTCTTGGCAAAACTCTATTAGCCTTTGCCCTGCTTTATTTTGTACTCTGAGGCCGAACTTGCCTGTTATTCCGGTTATTTTTTGACTTCCTACTTTAGCATTCCAGTCCCCTATGATGAAAAGGACATCTTTTTTTGGTGTTAGTTCTAGAAGGTGTTGTAGGTCTTCATAGAACCGGTCAACTTCAGCTTCCTCGGCATCAGTGGTTGGGGCATAGACTTGGATCACTGTGATGTTGAATGGTTTGCCTTGGATTCGAACTGAAAGCATTCTGTCGTTTTTGAGGTTGTACCCCAGTACTGCCTTTCCCACTCTTTTATTGACTATGAGAGCTACTCCATTTCTTCTAAGGGATTCTTGCCCACAGTAGTATATATAATGGTCTCCTGAATTAAATTCGCCCATTCCTGTCCATATTAGTTCGCTGATTCCCAAGATGTCGATGTTCAATCTTGTCATCTCATGTTTGACCACATCCAGCTTACCTTGATTCATAGATCTTACATTCCAGGTTCCTATGCAATATTGTTCTTTACAGCATCGGACTTTCCTTCCACTTCCAGACACATCCACAACTGAGCGTCCTTTCGGCTTTGGCCCAGCCGTTTCACTCTTTCTGGAGCTACTCGGAATTGCCCTCCGCTCTTCCCCGGTAGCATTTTGGACACCTTCCGACCTGAGGGGCTCATCTTCCGGCGTCATATCTTTTAGCCTTTTGATACTGTCCATGGGTTTTCTTGGCAAGGATACTGGAGTGGTTTGCCATTCCCTCCTCCAGTTTTGGACCACATTTTGTCAGAACTCTCCGTCATGACCTGTTCTTCTTGACCTGACTTCATTGAGTTACGCAAGCCCCTTCGCCACGACAAGGCAGTGATCCATGAAGGGGATAAAACCAATACAAGTATACAAATAAATACAAAGAATACAGTAGGACATATTCATAATACGTCGTCACGCCTACAGTTAACCCCAATCTAGATAGTCTTTCTCCTTCAAAATGGCCTTTGATATAAAGAGTGCAGTCTTACTAGTGATAGGATTATAATGGTGTTAATTTAAAGACAGTGCAATTATGTCCTTGAATCTGTTGTGCGATAATACTGATATTTGAAAAAAAAACCCAAGATGTAGAAATGTATGAACAACAATTAATGAATCAATGATTATTTATCTGTAGAACAAAAACCTTTACAGATTCCAAATTGCAAGAATGGGAAAAATTAGCAGAGAATGTTACGATATCAATAACAAATGAAACTGAAGATCATCAAATGAATGAAATTTTTGATGAACAACATGATATTTTATTAACTTCTGCAATAGATAACAATGATGATCCCAAAAGAATGTTCAACATTAGCTGTTTGACAGACAGATGGAACTGGTAGGAAAAAATATTGAACATATGAAAAAACTCAAACTATAGGGATAGACTTCCATCACTGCAAAAGATGAGTAGAAAAGGAATATCAAAAGTTCTGAAAGCTGCACATTTGGTAGTAGGAAATATTGGAACAAACACATTGGCTGATGTGATGGCTAATCAATTAATTTATAGCTTAGCAGCATTAATATTATCAGAGTTGAGATACTACACTGTAAAACAAAAGCAACGAATAAATCACCAAAATGGAAAATTCAATTGGAATCAATAAATCATGAGCTGATTATCAGTAATCTGAAGAATTTGAAAGAAAGAAATTTAAAAAATAACAGGATCAAGAAAAGTTTACAGAAAAGATATCATCTTGGCATTAAGATGATTAAAGAAGTTTCAGAAGAATTAAAACAATGAGGCTTAGCTATTTCAAAGAAAATTGAATGAAGCCATGATGAATCCATTTTGACAAAATCAAGTGTTTCGAACAAACCAGCATTTGTTTTATAAAGCACTGATGGGAAATTAATGGGAAGTGCTTGTCCTGATAAAGAAGAAACACTAGATTTTGGAGTGACATTTGAGACAACATAGTAAAGATGCAACATGGTTAAAAGAGATTGTGAAGGACATTGACTCAGTAAAAATGGGTGATACAGCCATGATATTAGCAATGATTAAAAAGTAAACAAGTATAAGAATGAGTGCACCAAGAAAAGATGAAGTATATGGATTTTGATTTAAACATCTGAGGATTTTCTATGAAACATTGTCTAGTCAGTTTAATGACAATTGGTAGACCATTTTTAATGATAAAAGACAGAGAAAAGGATATAGTTGCAAGCAACTACAGACAATATTCAAGTTGCTAATTGGTATATTTGAGTTACATATTAAAAAATCTTCCCCCCAACACCCTGGGATCCAAGTCCTGCTATGCTGCCTCATAGTGGCAGGGGGATGTTTCTCAGAAGGATGAGCAAAGAATGCTGGGAATGTATGCCAAGCATATACAGTATATTCCCAGCAAGGTCACCCAAGACGTGAAGATCATCCTAGCTGCCCAGCTAAAGAAAGCAGGCATTTATATTGGGCATCAGTAATACAGGAAGATGCTGGAGGCAGATGATCACTTTAGTGACAATGGCAAAAGGCATCAATTCATATTTTGTGGGAGAAGGCAATTGTAAAACTACTATATTTTTATCAAGAAAACCAGATGGATAAAAAATATAAAATAAGTCTAACATGCCTAAGTCCCGCCTTAGGCATGAAAGCTGGCTGGGTAACTTTGGGCCAGTCACTCTCTCTCAGCCCAATTCACCTCACAGGGTTGTTGTTGTGGGAAAAATAGAAGGAGGAAGGAGTACTAGATATGTTCGCTGCCTTGAGTTATTTATAAAAAATAATAAAGACGGGATAAAAAAATGTATAGTACTGGATGATGGGCCATTCAGGTCAGATGGCACTCAACATGCTACTGAATAAGAGCTGAGGATCTATTGGGGTAATAATGATGTTTATGACATTGCTATAGTAAAGCCTTTGGGACCTCTAGTTGCTGATGTTGCTGTACAGGAAAAAAAAATGTAAAGCTGCAAAAACAGAATTACAGTGAGAACATGAAACAAGAAGGAAATCTCAGCACTGAAAGATGAAATGGAACAACTAAAATTGACATCTTAGTAATCATCAGATTGAGGTGGGCAGGGATTGACACTTTCAGTCAGAAGATCACATAGTTTTATTATTCAGGACATGAAAAATGAAGGAACGGCATGGCTTTTATTGTGAGGAAGGATATAGCAAGAACAGTACTTGGCCACAATGCAATCAATGATCAAATAACATCAATTATACTTGGTGGACAACCCTTGAATATGATAATAATTCAAGTTTATACTCCAAGCACTGATGCAGATGAAGAGGAGGTTGGTGAATTTTCTGATCAAGTTCAATTTGAATTGACAGATCATGCAAGCAAAATGTGCTGCTTGTGATTGGAGACTGGAATGCCAGAGCTGGAAATATTAAGGAGGAAAATGTAGTTGGATTATATGGCTTAGGAAACTGAAATGAAACAGGAAAACAACATCAATTTCTGCCACCCCAATGATTTCTTCATTGCAAACACTGTCTTCAGATAACCAAAACGATGCCTGTATACATGGACATCACCAGATGAGAGTACATAGAAATCAAATTGGCTATATTATTGCTAAAAGAAGGTGGAGGAGCTCAGTTATATCATCAAAGACATGGCCAGGTGCTGACTGCAGAACAAATCACGAACTGCTCATTGCAAGTTCCATGTTAAGTTAAAGTAGAAAAAAGCCAAGCAGTTTCCATAATATGTTCTTGAGCACATACCCACCATGTTTATTATTAGTAGTAATACTATGAGAATATTAATATTGTTATAAGTTGCCCTGAGTTCCTAAAGTGAAATAAGTAGTATAAAATATTAAACCAGAAAGAAAGAAAGAAAGAAAGAAAGAAAGAAAGAAAGAAAGAAAGAAAGAAAGAAAGGAAGGAAGGAAGGAAGGAAGGAAGGAAGGAAGGAAGGAAGGAAGGAAGGAAGGAAGTTAGACTTCATCAAGTCTTGTATCTTTACACCTTAGCAGATTACAACCGATTCTTGCTTCTACCCATGAAAGATTTCTTCAGTAGGGGGAAGGAAGGAAGGAAGGAAGGAAGGAAGGAAGGAAGGAAGGAAGGAAGGAAGGCCTTAAGTACTTTAAGGCAGGAGTGGTCACCCTGGTGTTTGATGAGGCTGTATAGCAGGGCCGCAACTAGGGGGGGCAAGCGGGGCATGTGCCCTGGGTGCCGTGCTGGGGGGGCACCAAAATGACGCCTGGGGGGCACCAAAATGACAAAATAACCCATGAAGGGGGGGCGTGGAATCCATGTTTGCCCCGGGTGACACAGACCCTAGTTCCATCCCTGCTGTATAGACTATGTTAACAAAAAAAATTTGCTATTGCAGGAAAGCAAATGGATTCTGGGTCCAATAATGTCTTTGCAGAACTTTATGAAATTTAATTGCTTATCTTTACAGTAATAGTAAGTTCAGAAGGCAGAACCATATATCCTAGAATGCAAGATCAATACATTTCTCTAGAGATGTACTGACCAAAAGCACTTATCCCTTTACCCTATTGCATGATATACAATTGGCATATAAATTAGACAGCAACCTCAAACTATTGTACATTAAACATCAGTCTAGCTCTAATGGTATTTATGTTATTGCTGTTATATGTATATTATATTCATTTTTATTCAAATGAATGGAAGTGACCAGATAAATTCTGAATTATTCTTTGTTACCCAACTCTTCAACATAGTGAAGAGGAAGCTGCTCTCACAAGTTGAGGTAGACCAACTACATGTTATATCCTGGATTCAAGAAGACCTGGAAGAACAACTGGAGGTGCAGCCAACACCTGAAGCTGGAACATCACTGCCACCCCTCCATTACAGAGCACAGCAGCTGATATGAGGCATAAGATCATAGATAAACTAGCTACAGTCAACCCTCGAGACCGATTACCAAGGCTCAGTGGAGAAGTACCATCATATAGAATGCTAGAAGATGCCAATACAGCCCTCATGACAATCCCTACTACCATCATAACTCAAACTAATGAACTGATATATGCTACAGCCACTGTAATCCTGGAGTTGCTTGGCTACACGATCAAGAATAACAGCAGTACATACCGCCCCCCCACCCCGGAAAATGAGTTTGGAGGCTAAGATCAAGGCAATTTAGAGAGAAGTTAGCCAGCTGGTGGAACTACATAAGGGTGTGGAGATTAAGGATAAGACTCGGCTACTGAAAAAATACATGGGCCTGACTCCATCTGAAGCCCTAGAAACTGCTAAACAAAGGCTCACAGCACTGGCTAGTGGGCTAAGGAGATACACTAGAGAAGCAGAGGCCAAGAAGATAGATGCCCTGTTCTCCAAAGAACCATCCAAGGTGTACTCCCAACTACAGTGCAACAAGTAACAGCAGAGCCACCAACAGCAGAAACTGAACAGTACTGGAAGAATATATCGGAGAAAGAGAAGACACATAACACCAGTGCAAAGTGGCCACAGAACCTGAGAGCAGACCACAGCATTCTCCCAGAACAGGAACCAGTCACCATCACAGTAGCAGACATCCAACAACGGGTCAAGAACAAGAAGAGCTGGACAGCACCTGGCCCAGACATGATCCACACCTACTGGCTAAAGAAATTAACAGCAGTGCATGAAAGCCTAGCAGCACAGATGAATGAGCTGCTAGTAGCAGGCTCTCACCCAGATTAGCTAACACAAGGAAGGACAGGGCTAATCATGAAAGACCCCCACAAGGAAACAGCACCATCCAACTACCAGCCAATAACCTGCCTCCCCAAAATATGGAAAGTCCTATCAGGCATCATAGCCGCCAAGCTATAGGACCATATGGGCCAGTACATGATCACAGCTCAGAAGGGCATTGGGAACAACACCAGAGGCTCAAAACCCCAGTTGCTCATAGAGCAGTTGCCCAAGATTCAAGGTCTAGAGAGACCAATCTGAGCACAGCCTTGATTGACTACAGGAAAGCCTACAACTCAATGCCACACACATGGATCTTTGAATGCCTGGCACTCTACAAAGTCAACAGGACACTAAGGACCTTCCTCAAGAACTCAATGGGACTGTGGAAGACAACACTGGAAGTCAACTCAAGACAGCTCGCACAAGTGGCCATCAAGTGTTGCATATACCAAGGTGATGCACTGTCCCTGCTGCTGTTATACATAGGCTTGAGCCCCCTCAGCCAGATCATCACAAGGACTGGATACGGATACAGGTTTAAGAGTGGAACTACCATCAGCCACCTCCTCTAAATGGATGACATCAAGCTGTATGCTAAGAGTGAATGAGACATCGACTCACTGATCCACCTGACACGGATCTACGGTGAGGACATTGGGATGTCATTTGGACTGGAGAAGTGTGGCTATATGGTAGTAAAGAGAGGGAAGTATTGGAAGCTGCTGAGTTAGCAAGGTTGAATTCATTACCCCCATCCCACTCCTGCCAGAGGTCATCCACAAGCATGATCAGTGCAGTTTTGGTCCTGTACCCAGGTCTGAAACCAGACTGAAAGGGATCCAGATAATTTGCTTCCTCCAGGGTCCTCTGAAGCTGCAACGCAACCACCTTTTCTGGATACAGAACAAAAGTTATGTAACATGGTTGGGTCCAGCGATGGCTCCTTGAGAAGAGGTTAAACCACTGCCTCCTTCAGAGCTGGCAGGACCACCCCCTTTCTCAAAGAATAATTCCCCACTTCCAGGACCAACTGCATGACACCTAATGGGAAGTCTTATTTACCCAGGAGGGACATGGGCTCAGTATACAAGTAGCTGAGCTTTTAGTTCCTAGAATCCTGTCCACTTCCTCAAACCATTGATCAATCACAGGCTCAGTCATTGGATATTTCTGGAGAGACAAAATATAACAAGCAGCCAGAATGGCAAAACTTTTGGAATATGAGGGAAGGAAGCTTATATTGTTTCCAGATCTACTCTTCAGATCTACTCTTCAGATTCTGTAGGCAATTTCTTCTTTCCCTGACCCTTCCCTACCCCCTCACAGAGTGGAGAGATTGGAGAGGAAGGGATTGCAAGAGATTAAACAGTTAGCTCTTCTAAACATCAAAAATAATGCCAAGTCTCTTTGGACAGATTCAGATACATTCTTCCCTAACTCTCCAAACATTTTTTGTAATATCTCTGGAGTGATCCCCTTTTCTGTCAACTGCTCTAACGATCCTCTTCTCCCTTCTCCCAAGTTTTGCTGCTTTTTTAGTAGTAGCCATTTCTTTTATTTGTAGTCCAGAAAGACAAAGTGAATCAAGTACCCAAGTAAAAGTAAAAGGTAGGCTTTTCTCTTTTTTTCTTTTGCTTTTTCTCTATGTTGTTAAGTCTTTAGTCCCTTCTGACATCCTGTAATTCTATAATCACATGGTCTGTCTCATGTTTCCTGTAACTCTTTATCTTGCAAAGTTAACCAATTGCCTCTGCACTAAAACTCTAAACATGTATTATTTATTTAATTATTTCAAAAGCACTTTGCAAAAATGAAAATATTCTAAAATTGACTGTCCCCTTAACCCATTTAAAACTTTTTAAAATCAGATTCTTGTCAAGCTTTTTGCTGTTTTTTTAAAATTCTTAAAATTATTATTTTACTCTTTTTTTAAATCCGGAATGAAGGCAGATGGCTTACTCACCAGGTGGTTTAATGTCCTGCTGTTCCAAAAACCTCTTTTAGCTTTAAAATAATTATAATGCAAATGTGCTTAAGAAAGTGAGGTTTTAAGTGAACCCAGTGTCCTTAAAGGCTCCACTGTGACTGTGAGCTCAATTATTTTTTCTGTGGCTCCTGGCTGCCCAAACTCACGAGTCAGCTCCAGACTGTGAGGAGCAACCTTCCAGAGCACAAGTGAGCAATCTCTTGGCCTCTCCTTATCTGGAGGGGTTCCACTGGCTGGGGCTTGTTGCCTGGCCATTGATCTCTGTCACAATGTCGTCTCCGCTCCTTCAGAGACATCATTGGCTGCATTTGAAGGGAGAATGGAAGAAAGATTCATAAACATGAAAGAGGAAATGAAAGAAGAGATAAAAAAACTTTGAAGAATCTGTAGGACAATTAACTGGTGAGGTGAAACAAATTAAAGATAAAGTAGAAATTTAAGAAAGTAAGACAAAAATAATAAACAGATGGAAAAGGATTTAGACAATTTGTCATTATTGGAATGAAGAGAAGAAAAATTCTGCTTGAGATTTAGAGTGGTTCCAGAGGATGCTGGTAAAGATACCAGAGAGAAGGTTGTTCAGAATAAAATCAAGATACCAATTAACTGCAGAAGGATTTAGTTTTCAATGTTTTTCATATATACAATTAAAAGAAAGGTTTAACTTACACAAAAGGGCAACTGGAATTTAATTATAATAAGACGGAATTTGAGGCTGGATTATGTACAAATGATGAACATGTGATTGCTAAAATGTATAAGCTTTTATTGAAATTTGAAATGGATTAAGGAACAAGTTAAAAATGTATGATAAAATGGGCCAAGAATTTTGGTTATAATATACAGATGGACCAATGGGAGAAGATGTGGTTTAAAGGACTGAAATTTATGTTATAACTTAAAAGAGAACTTTTACAAAATGATGTACCATTGGTATTTGACACCAGAAAAATTACCTAGGATGTACAGTATAAAGATATAAAGGTATAAAGACTTCAGATTTATGTTGGAAATGTGGAAAACATGAAGGGTCATTTCATCACTCATGGTGGACTTGTAAAAAAGCTAGAAAACTCTGGGTTCAAATACTTACAGTGATACAAAGAATTTTAAAGATTAACATTCAGCTGAAACCAGACTTTTTTTTGTTGGGACTTACGGACAGTTAATTAGAAAAGACTCATGGAATATTGTTTTTATATATGGTAATTGAAGCGAGATTACTATATGCACAAAGATGGAAAGATTTAAAAATATTTACAATGGAGAAATGGTTGGAGAAAATGACAGAATTTGCAGAAATGGCAAAGTTGACTAAATAATAATAATAATAAAAAGAAAGCAAAGCGATTCCTTTGTGCTGGCAGTGGGAAAGGGTCAGGTAAAGAGAGATTGCCTACAGAAATTGCTTGCTTTTTTCTCCCCTTCCCCTTGCAGAGTGGAGAGATTGAAGAGGAAGAGATTTCAAGAGAGTACTGTAAGCTGTTTGCTCCCAGCCCCGGGCAGTCTGGGTGGTTGCACTGCTTTCAATGTGTACAAGACCGTAGGCAGGCACTCGAGCATTCCAAAGGGTGGGGCAGTGGTTAGGAGGCAAACAAAAGCTGAAGGTGTGGAACTGAATAGTTTGCTCTTTCCAGCTGGAAAGCACAGTCATGGTCACATGATTTTCCACTTAGCGACCGCTTCACTTAGCAAAGGAGTTGCCGGTCCCAATTAGGGTTGTTAAGTGAGGACTACCTGTATGTTACTTGTAACAGAACTTTAATTTTTGAAGTAACATTTTTACCCCAAACACTCAGTTTAAGTGAACTGGAAAGTTTGCTGTCACAGAAACATGCTCTTGTCTCATCATGATCACAAAATTTGGATCATCTAACAGAAGAGAGGCTTAAAATAAGTGACATTATACAACTCCAGACAGTAATCCTGGTATCCAAATACTTTCTAAAAAGTTGTAACACATAAACATTAAGAATACATCTCAGGAATATTTCACATAAAGCAGGGAGAGGAAACTTCTGAACTATTTGCCCAATCCGGCCTCATTGAATAGCAGTAGTTTCATCACTCAAGGAGCAAAGGCACATCAGAAAATACTTAATAATGATAGTCAGTGAAGAATTGTTACACAAAGATATTTATGGTATTGGTATACATCTGTTTAGTGCAGGGCTTTCCAAAGTGCCGCCGCTGGCGACACACCCGGCGGCGGCGGCGACATGCGCGCGCACGTTTATTTACAGCATATTGGCTGACTACTTAATTGTGTGCTAGTAGCAAGGTGGGAGTTATTACCTGAAAATCCACTGCTGCTCCCTAGGTCCATCCCTTTCTCAGCTTCCTGCACAATAATATGCAGAATGAAATCCACAAGAGTAGCCATAGGGATAGGACATAGTTGTCAAAGTTCATCTTCTCTGTTTTTGAAACAAGATTTTCCTTACATGTCTTACAGATTCTGTGACAGATAAGCAAGATTGGGCAGAATTCATTCTACAAATACGTTCCCTTAGTGACTACTTCCATTTGTGTGGTGTTTTTTGTTTGTGCAGAAATGTTTTTCAGAAAAAGGAATGGCATTTCCTCCCTGCAGAGAAAGGAAATGCCATTGCCTAGTTCTAAAAAATATGACAAAACTGTGTGCCTAATTTTATTCATTTTTTAAAAGCATTGATAAACTACTTTGTAAAGACCCTTATAGCCCTGTGCAATTTAAAACCCCAATATGATAAAATGAGGAAGAATAAAAGTGAAAAGAAAAAAAATCAAAACTATATTAAATAATGTTAAAAACCACAAAAGGGTTAGAAAAAACAGTACAGTTTTCTTTTGGCAGTTTAAAACTCCACAGAGATGGAATGGTCCTGATGTCCCACAGTAATGTGCTGTTACAGAAAAGTTCACTCTTGATCCTAACATCCTAGTTTCTGTGAATAGTGGAATATAAAGTAGGGGTTCTGATGAAAACGAGCTACAGTCAGGATTGCGGGGAAGAGGCAGTCTTTCAGATATCCTGGCTTAGAGTCACTTAAGACCTATTAGACAAAACAGAACATTGAATTGGACTGGGAAACAAAATGAAAGCCAGTATAATTGGAAGCTAGTTTAACTGTTTCCACACCAATGACTTTAGTACTGAGCACAAATTTGTAAGTAAAGAAATTAGGTGGATATTTTTTTCTAAATTTCTCTAAAGGAAAGGAGTAATGAGCCAGTTATGCATCAACCATAGGATTTAAGTCTTAAACAGATGAAATTAATATTTATTTATTGAATTTGTACAGCTGGCCATCTCACAGGTGTGACTCTGGGTGTCTCACAACAATTGAAACAACAGAAGCAGTAAAAAATAAACGCAACAGCATACAACTATCCTAAAAACATGATTAAAAAGTAAATAAAATAATCACAGTCAGCTGGCGAATATAAATCATATAGCCATTTAATATAGCCATTGCCAAGACTCACCACTACTGCTGGACTCCCAGGCACAATGGCACAGCTACAGTAAGTCTTCAGGCCCTTCCTAAAGGCCAGAAGGATTGTGCCAATCTAAGTTCCAATGTAAGTTTCTATACAATATATGGATTGTATAGTCAGATATGCTTCTCAAAGGAAGGGGTACAGTTACCACATCAGCAAAAGCTGGGCAAAGGCAATACTTAACTTTCAAGTAATGGTGGTAGATAGAAGACAAACCTACTTTTTTGAAAGGAGTATGCCCTATTCAGAATAGACTGCACCTCTGATCACAGAACAATCAAAAGGAACTTTTGAAGAGTACAAAAATTCCTTAACTCTTCTTTAATAGTACATGCTACACTTATGTGTTTGTGTGTGTATGCAAGGTGATTTGCATATGTGCATATATTAACCTACTTGGAGGTTTGCTATGCTTCTACTCTACTGTTTTTAGAGTACCTTTTTTATTACTGCTTGATGCCAGCCTAGGTTAGATATTTAACCTAGGTTAAATATAGATACATGGTGATGTTACTGATAGCTAAAATGCTATTATATTCTCCTCGGTTTGAATGGAAGGGAAGCAGAACTGTTTTGGCTAGAGCAGATGAGGCAACTGGTGTGAAGCTTTTTGTCCAGCTGTACCCTTTCTGAGCCTTTCTGAAAAAGTTTTTATTTGATTTAGCAGTAGTGAGACGCAAATAAGTGGGACCTCCTTTAGCAAGACTAGTGTAGAGACACTCATCCATCTGCACTGGCCTTTCAGAATCCATTACTGGTCAAATTTAAAGGTTCATCCCAATCTACATACTGATGACCATGCCTGCTTATTGTATCAATGCTTTGTTCCAACAGTTTTTCAGGATTTCATAAAGAAGTATAAGAGTTATAAAAACTGGTCATCTTTAATTAGGGTGTGGCTCCTGAAAAAAATTAGAAACACTTTTTTTCTGCTTCTGCCTAGTTATCAAATTGAAATGAGATGAAAGCTGTGGAAGCTCATTAGTAAAAATGCACTGGATTGGTAACTAAATATTAATTAGAAAAATTCAGAAGCACAGTAGCTAAATTCACATAGCAGTGAAATTACAACAGTTTCTCACCTGTAATAAGATTTTCTTATTAACAAAACAAAAATAACAAAACCCTCCCTGCCTCAGTTTACTCCCATGGGACCCCAATTCCCAATATCCCCAACTAGGACTGGGTGTTAATTTTTTGGGGTTGCACACCTGAAACAGCTGGAGCGGGCTAGGGTGGGTGTAATGTGATGATGACTTTCTTTCTCAGAAGACAGGTGAATCTATAATTCAGAACTGAGTGTCTTAATGGGTACGTAGATTTGTTTCTATTTATTTCAGTATTTTGTTTGTTGTCAAGTTCTCTGCTCCTTTCCAAAAATGTATGGCAATATCAGCAAATTCAATCAGATACTGTACTTAGACTGGCTTCTGCAGAGTGATTTACATCACATTCATGTATGCATTCTGCAAAATTAATGAGTTGCATGGAAGTTGCATGCTGTCTATAGTACATTTTCTGAAACACACTTGATGATAACATCTTGGTACCA
The DNA here is from genome assembly GCA_023362775.1 of Charina bottae. NCBI lineage: Eukaryota > Metazoa > Chordata > Lepidosauria > Squamata > Charinaidae > Charina > Charina bottae. The sequence continues at coordinate 53,813,948 of JALMGJ010000006.1, forward strand.
TTAGGAGTAGTAAAAATAACAGGTAATACCTGATGTCAAACCATGCAGCTAGTTTGTAAAAATTAACAGATTTTGCCATTTGTGTGGCACGCTATTTTTTTCCAGCAAAAGAAAAGCTGTACTGATTAATAATTTAGCTCCCAGTTTCCTTGCAAGTCTATAATCATGTGCCCTATGGAGACTAGAGTACATTCTGCTGCAAGTATTGTGCAAAAGATTAGTTGCTCCTTGGTGGCAGGGCTGCTCTAGCAGGGTGAATTGCACTTTTAATTTGTCTTCCCATCTGACAGGGCATCTAATTATACTTTCTAAAATCTGCACTAAATTATACTTTTTAAACCCTTAGCTGAAGGATATTTACATAAAAAGAGGTGAAGATTAAATAAATTGTTTAAAGTCATATCAGCAAATCATTTAAATGAGGTTGCTTTTTCTTCAGCATTTGAAGCTGAATGCTTTTTCCCACCATATTCTGTTCCAGGCAGTCAATCATGGCCATCAGGACCTAGTATTATTTATCTGTCTAAATACTTAAAATTAATTGTCTAAATTATAAGACCACTTTACAAATAAAATACTGAAATGCTAACATACTGAGTTACACACACACACATTTTTATTATGGTTGGTGACAAGTGAGATATAACAGAAAACATAAAAACAGGCAACAGCATAGAAACCATAGAAAATGTTATATGTCTGAAATCCTAAAATTAGAAAGAATGTTGCTGCATAAGAGAGTGGCTGCTGAAGGAAATTTTTGCAACTCTCCTGGAAATGTTAGGGTTGTGGTCCAAGAGTAAAGAGCAAATGAGATCATCCTCAGAACAGATGGAATTTCTGTTAGAAAGTGGAGTTACGACGGTAGGGCACAAGTTGCTGTAAAAGGACACTATCTTAGTTTCCTCTAGTCACAGGGCTGGTTTGTTCTGCAAAAGGGGTGTTGTACCTTCTGTTCAGTATCATACAGGGCAAGACATTAAAGCGGGCTAAAGAAAAAGTTGTACTGTGCCTTGGGCAGGTACGGTAATACTGACTAACAATATTACTACTGAACAATTATTTGTGATTTCTGTGTAGTATAATTCGAACATACCCATTTTATAAAGTCCTCTCCAAAGTTCATATCTTCCAAAACTTTGAACGAGAAAGCCAATTCAAGTTGTCAAAGGCATTCTCTGCATCTAAGAAAATCAATGTGGCTTGTTCTTCATTATGTTGCTCCAAATATTCCAAAATTTCTAACACATTTCTAATATTGTCCTTTAACTGTCTTTTAGGTAAAAACACACATTGATCCTCATAAATAAATTCTTGCAAAATTATTTTTAGCCTATCAACCAGAATCGTTGTAAACAACATAGTTGTTATTAAATAATGAGTTCGACCTATAATTTCTTGTTAAATTCAATTCTTGTCCCTCTTTAGGTATTAATGCTATATTGGCCTTTTTCCAACTCTCTAAATTATTTTCAAAGAATTCTTTTAATTTCTTTTTACAGTCCTCCACTATTGCTTCCTTCTGTAGCAACATTTCATTTAGTCTCCATCTAAAAGAAATGAATTTCCTTTTATAAACCAAACTCACAGGATTATGATTCAAAAAAGTCTTCGTAGTATCTCTACTTTATGAACCTTAGTACACAAATTCTTTGAAATCCAAATAATATCTATTCTTGGAAAGGATCATTGTATTTCAGAAAAGTACGTACACTCTCTTGAATTGCCATTTTTCTGTCTCCACATATCAACAAGCCTTAAATTGTCCATCAAATCAAAGAAAACGTTTGGTAATTTGTCTTGAGTAATTTTAATTTTTTTCTCAGAAGTTCTATGGATCAACACCTCCAGCAACTCTAGACAGCATTCTTCCACCCATGCACACATCCATTCAGACAGAGTACTGCAATACCTGCTTGCTCTCATCAGACTACTAGGGTATCCATTCTCCTCCACCACCCTGAAAGTGAATCAGGCTACTTTCCCATCCCCATCCCTCTCATCCTAAAGTAAAACAAAAGCATAGAACCACATAATGTTACATGGAGTTTAGAAGAAGGATCCAAGATGGCGACTGAGAGCAGACGCTGGCTGCTGGCTTCTGCTCTAAGGGGGAGACTCCCAGCTTCTTTTTGAGCCCAAGAGCTCTCCCACGGTTCGCTTGTTTGTTTTATTAACTACTATTCGACATAACTAGAAAGATTTTGGACTATTAGCACAATTTTGAAACTAATTAAGGATTAACGATGCAGAACTTTAAAATAGAAAAAAAAAAAAAAGACCTTGAAAGGAAAGACTAAAATGCGGCACAAACAGAACGTCCACCTGAGAGAAAACCTCAAAAAAAATAAGGCTGAGATGATTTTCAGACAGCTGAAGCTAAGTGATCTACTCCAGTTTAAGGAGGCTAAATGTAAGTCTCATTTTCCTTTACTTTCGACTTCTACAACCCCTGACAATAACCTACATTCTTCACTGATTTGGGATGTGGAAGGCTACTCTAATTTTGAAAATGAGGCTGCAACAAGAGATAGAGGGGAGGACATCGCCCATGCTAGGACAAACCTTAAAGGAGACTCTGATTTGCCAAGAACTGTATTCTACCAGCACAAACAGTTAATGCAATATTTGACCAACTTTTGGATGTTAATAAAAAAATAGATGAACTAAAGAGTCTAATGGAAAGCCTTATCTCCAAATCAGTTAAGGTAACAGATGATAATATACATACTTTAAAATCCACCTTTAAAATGCAGTCAGTACAGATGGAGCAGGGCCTTCTGGGTGAAGATGAGATGGTGCAGAGGCTGGTTTTGCAGAGTCACAGGATTTTGTTACAAGTTTCTGATACGCCTCTGAATAGAGACGGCATAATAGATTAGCAACATTAAAGTCCCTTGCTCAACTAATTCACTGTAGGATATATTCTAATGGGCTTACAGAAATCTCCTGGCTGCCTAGCAAACATAGAATTAAAAGAATATTGCTAACTTTTATGCAGCCTACTTTTCCAACAATGCTCTTTAAACTTAAGACTCGTTTAAGGGAATATCATATCTTCCCAATACACGTGTTTCATAACAACTGTATCCAGCCTTTGCTAAAATTTGGGAGGAGAGCCAAGCTTGAGAGGGAGGATAACATAAACCTCGAAGCAGCTAATCATAACTGGCCCTTATCTGTAAAACGGAGAACTCCTTCTACAGCAAGGTCAGAATATAACAAGCGCAGGGAAGGAGATGAACCAGTTTTATTTAAAGAAAAGTCCTGGGTGTCAGATGTTTTAATAAAGGATGAGGAAGAGCTGATCCAACAGTTTGCCACCCTCACCCCTGAGGAACAGCATTTGATTTTGAACAAGTTCGAAACAGTTAAATCAGTGCTGCAGTCGGTCACAGAGGCAACTGAGACTCTAGGCATTTTACTCCCTTCTAGCGGTTCCTCTGTGAAAATGCTGTCAAGCCCTACCCCTGAGACCATAAAATCTCCTACAAAGAAAAAAAGAAGACGTAATAGCCCAGGGCAGAGCTTTATAAAAGAAAAGGACAACCAGTTGGCTAATGAAACACAATATCCAAATAACCATCATGGGGATGAGTTGTTAGTGGACAATTTAAATTTGCTACCCACCGAGAATCAGCCTAAACAATTTCCAGAAATGTCCCTGCAAGTGCATCATAGCATGGATTCCAACATTGATTTTATCTTGCAAGAAGTTACTCCACCTACGGTTTGTCATTCACCATTGCAAAAAAACATCATTAGTAGGAGTTTTGGTTTAGAGCGGTGCTCGACTACTGACTATCAGCTCGACTCTGACGATACAAAAGTCCAACACTCAGAAAATGGGAGGGAAAGTTGGAATCTATTACCACCAATAGCACCTGCTGAACCCATAGATGTAGAGGCGTTAGAACTAGATCAGAGTCTCTTGAATATAGACAGCCATGGCAATGAAGAACAATATCTACAACCGAGGGAGAAGAGAATTGATCTACATAATAATTGTATTTTTCTGGGAAGTATTGATAACATTGCACCAATCCCAGAAATGAAATCCACGCCCTATAATCAATCGCACCATATAGTTCATCTTGGACCGGAGAGATCAAAACCAGTGGCAATCTGGAACCATGTGGTCCAATGTGAGATAAATTATATAAAAATTCTATCCTGGAATATAGCCGGCTGGCATCGTAACAGAGAACTCAGTATATCCAGCCCCCTGTATGGTAAGGACATAGTGATGCTGCAAGAAACGTGGACAGCAGAAGATCTCTTACTGGATGGGTATTATTCCTTTAAATTGGGAGCAACCCTGGGAAGAGGTCCAGGAAGATTAAAGGGAGGACTAGGCACCCTCATCTCTACCTCTTTAAGAGTAGAACCTAAACTTATATCCTCATTAAGGCAAATGGCCCTGACTATTTTGCTAGATTTAGGATCGATCTCTCTGCTACTCATTAATATCTATCTTTCCCCATTACAAAGAAGAGATGAGGTCAGTGCGGTCTGGACAGAATTAGAACAGTATATTGAAGATCTCCTCCTAGGATACCCTGAAGCCATGATAATATTGGGAGGTGATTTTAATGCTAGGATGGGTCCAGATGACACCACACTATATACAAAATTCCATCAATACCCTCCTACTCAAGAGAATGATTCAATCTGCTCCCTTCCCATGTGACTGTCCAAAGATAATAAGTCCAACTATGCAGGACTATGTCTCGCAAAAATGCTGAATAAATTCAACCTGTACACACTAAATGGCTCCATTAAAGGGGACTTCCCTGGGGAATTTACATTTATGGCAGGAACAAAGACAAGTACAATAGACTATATGCTAGTCACTAAAAATGTATTACCTTACGTGGAGAACTTTAATGTATTACCTCACTTTGATAGTGACCACCTTCCACTCTCCTTGAACCTGAAGCCTCCTAGACGGCAGATACAGATTGAAACTCTGTTTACCCCTGATATTTCTCTAGCTGGCCAAGCAAGATGCCGGGTCAAATGGTCTTTACAACTTGACCAAAAGCTGAAGAAGATGTTTGCTGAGAACAACATGCAGGAATGTCGATCGGCCTTCATAACAACCAAATTCATCCAAGATCCTTTGAATTTATATAAAACATAATACAAAATTTACACCCTTTATTAGCTTATGACTCTACGTCCTCTCCTAAAAGATCTAAAAATGTATCAAAGCCATGGTTTGACAAAGAATGTGTGGATGCTAAGAAAGCCCTCACTGCCGTTTACCATCAGTATAAATTACAGATAGGAGACAACAATAAAAGTATGGAGAGCCTTAAACTTCTACTCACTCTTAAAAAGCAGTACAAACGTGGCTGAAAAGAAAAAAAAGGACATAATAGCTACTTGGAAATGTTTAACTGAAGCAGCAAAGCTAAAGAATTCGTCTCTTTTTTGGCAGATAATAGCCAATAAGATGTATAGAACCTCTACCTTAACAGACTCTCATATACCCCCGGAAGTCTGGGAACTACAATTCCAGATGATGTATGAGGAGTCATCTAACCAGATAGCATTGAAAATGAAGGAAGACCTACCAGACTGGCCCCCCGTATCAGCGCATGAAATCAAGTTGCTTATAGGACAACTTAGAAAGAGGAAGGCCCCGGGTGCTGACCTTATACCCCCAGAATTATTAAAGAACAACGTGGAGTGGTGGACTCCAATCTTAGCATCACTCTTTACTTTTATAGATTCCACTGGACAGATACCTGAGGATTGGGGCGTGGCTATCATAGTTCCAATTTTCAAGAAGGGTAAGAGAGATGACCCTGCAAATTATAGGCCAATAAGCCTACTAAATATAATTAGTAAGCTCTATGCCAAACACCTATATGAAAAATTAAAGATCTGGCTGGATCAGGGAAACCTGATAGCTGATGAACAGGCAGGGTTTAGAGAAGGCCGAGGCACTATTGAACAATATGTGGTTCTACAGCATTTAATTGAAAAATACTCATCGAATAAAATAACAGCACTCTATGCTGCCTTCATAGATCTGAAGGCAGCTTTTGATTCGGTGTCTAGAAATAGACTCTGGGAGAAGCTGGAAGCAACATCAATTGATCGCAGGCTTCTCCATCTAATTCGTGCCCTATACACAAATACAACCCTCAAGATTAGGTGCAATAGGCAAGGGGCGCTCTCGAAGCCAATAAAAGTCCAAAAGGGGGTGAAACAGGGATGTATTTTGGCCCCCCTACTTTTTAATTTTATATCAATAATTTGGTGAACTGCTTAAACAAGCCAGAATTCCACCCTCCCAAATTAGGAGATTATAGAATTGCTACACTACTATATGCAGATGATGCTGTAGTCCTATCTAGAACTCCTATAGGACTCAAAAGAGCTCTGAAATCCTTGGCTCATTATTGTAATAGTGAGAAGCTGGAAATAAACTATGAGAAAACCAACATAATGGTTGGTTTTTCTGTCTCCTGCTCATAAAAAATATATTGTTTCTGCTGCCAGCTATCTTGAGCAACTTGAAATTCCCTTCCTCCAGAAAGCCTTTTCATTAGCTCGCTGCCATGCTCTCCCTTCTGCAGTGTTGGAGGGAAAATATAAAAAAATTCCATTGGCTGCAAGACTTTGCCCATGTGACTCAGGAGAGGTCGAAACTATAGACCATGTCTTTTTACACTGTGATTTTTACAAAGACATTCGTATTAAATTCATTACACCGCTCATTATTAAACACCTTGGATGTACAGATTCAGAGTATACGCAATCGCTGCTTATAGACGAGACTTCTGCAGTTACGGCACAGGTAGCGAGGTTTTGTGCTGCAGCAATGAATATCTGACATACCAAGAGAGGCCAATCTATGTAATGTCTTGTATTCAGTTGTAAATTTTATAGTTTTATCTGTGTTTGCAATATGGCCGTGAAGCAATCTTTTATGTCTTTTATCTTATGTTTAATATACTTTTTAAATTCTGTATTCTTGGGTGGTCGGGATGAGCCACACCTTGGATTTTATGCATGGAGATGGATAGATGGTAAATGCGTTTTAATTGATTTAATTGGATTTTAATATATATTTATTGTATATCGTTAATGCTCTAGCTGTGAGTATGTTTATCTCACAAAATAAGTCCAATATTGTACTGGTCTACGACCGCAATAAAGTGATTGATTTATTGACATGGAGTTTAATGAGTACTACAGATTAGGGATTCTGACAATTTAATTTTGATCTTAAAATTACCATTATAAAAGAGTTGGGAGTTGTATACCTTTGTAGATCTACGTAAATCACACAGAGGTCAATTTGTAAATTACAGCTACATTTGCTCTAAAATCTTCTCTGTGATATGTTTTAAATTTTATTCTAGGTATTGAATGGGGGAATTCTGTAAACTCTGAACATCTAATTGTATTAGTTATATCTGTACTACAGCCAACACTTACTTCAGAAATGTCACCTTTCAGTCTTGTTAAAAGATGCCTCAGCACCAGCTTTTGATCAATATATTCCAGAGGTGTGAAAAGACACTGGGCTTTTTGTTAACTTCACAGTTGTTGGCTAGCTCTCTCAACTATTACTGCTTCACTGCAGGTGAACCAGAGCTTTGTTGTCTTCTACAGTTTTTAAATGGACAAAAAGCTGATTCATCTGCCTATCACTTGAAGTGGCAACACAGCCACTAATGGATAAGAGCAGGTATTATATCCTTTTATTCTATGTTGTAATTGCTACTTTTATATCAGAATTTTATACTTTGAAGGAGATGGTTTATAAAATGGCTTATGCTCTCCAGGCTCAGGATGATGCAAGATCATTCAAACATGAAACGTTAGAATGTCATGTAAATTTCTCATATATTTAGTGTGCTTAACTTTTTCAATTAATAAAATAACCAAGATTCAGCCAATGAAGATATTACTATAGTTGAATGAAAGCTGTAATTTATATCATAATTTATTTGTATCCTATATGCATTTTATACCTCAAACAAAGCCATTGGTAGCAAGTCTACCTTGTGAAATAGTGTTTTTTGTATGATTGCTTCATGAAATAATACAACTTTTACTTTTCGGGTTACTGTAGCTTTGGGAATAAAGTAGCATACTATATTTGAAGCACATACTACCTTTAATTGCTATTGTGATTGTATTAATTAAGGGTGAACAACATGGAGCCCATAGTTCATGTCCTGTTGTCTCATGCATCTGTGGTTATGTTCTTTAGCACCATCTTACATTAATTTTTGGATTCTTTTCATAAAACAATCCAAATGCTGTAAAGCAAAGTGCAATACTGCAGCATCATTTTTATTTCCAAAACACCTCGGTTCTACACTGTTCTTCAAGCCATTTTAGAAAGTAAAACAAAGTGAGCATCTGCATGTCATTGCTTTGTTTGGAAATATGTCCACCTGATCAGAAATCATCCCCCACACCACCACACCCAAAGGTCAGCTTAGCTGATAAGGGAAATATCTTAGAGACATGGAGATGGTGATAATGAATAGCCTCATCAGTTTGGCATAAGGTAAACAGTTGATTTGTGATTACCATACCCACCATGGTAAGTATAGGATGAAGAGACAACAGCATTAATTTCTAATTTGTAAGAGAATCTTCAAGTTGGTGTCAGAATTTCAAATGTAACCAGTTCTCCAGCCACCCAACACATTATTTATTTATTGGATTTATGCTCTCTGCAATCAAAAGATGCTCAATCATTTTTAACGCTCAAGCATGTGTTATAATGGGTGTTTTTAAATTTTTATTTTTACAAAGTGTGTTGGGTTGCTTTTTGGTTTTAATCTGTTCTCCTGATAGAGTAATTGCTGTGAGATGGGTGATCATATAAAGTGTATAAATGAACAAACAAACAAACAAACAAACAGGAGTACTACAAAAATGCCCAGGATACAATATAAATTTGTGATTAACAAGAACAAAAACAACTCTAAACACATAACAGTGTCATTTCATCCTCCAACAATGTGGGGAGGGGGGCACAATTGAACTTGCAAGGGAAGACTATTGTGTAACACACACTCACTGAAAAGCAGCACCTGTAAGGTTTACCCCCCTCATTTCACAAAAGTGGGGGAGCCAATAGCTATTTGGTTGAGACATACATAAGTATGTATGAACATAAGTCAGCTGGGATGAACCAGGTTGTATAAGATGGTCTTACAAGAAACTTGGTGCTATGTCTTATCTACAGTATATACTACTAAAACTCTCATGTCTGTAACCTTCAATTGGGCAAAATGGTGCATCATAGGGCAACAATTTTTGAACCAATGTACCTTTCTAAATGTTTGAGGTGATTAAAATGGAAAAAAGGCACATCTTTGAATATTAGTACCTCTTAATTAGTATCATATCTTAATTTTTTACTGATATGAAAGCTTATACATTTGAATATTGAAGTTTTATTAACTTGTGGAAGAAGTAACAGTTTCTGTTTGATGTGGAAGAAGTAACAATTTCTCTAGTCTTTGATGACTAGTAACTCTTAAAGATATTTTAAGGTGTTCTGGGCTAACGCTATCAAAAAAGTAAAAAAAAGTAAAAAGTATTTTCCTAATTAAAATTCAGTTATTGTCTTTTTCTATCTATGGATTTCTTGAATGCCTCAGATGAATGTATGTTTTGAATTATTTCAAATAGCATATTTCTTTTACAACAAAATAACATGAGAAGACAATATTGTATCAGTACAAAAACAAGTAACATTTCACTTGTAGTTTAACCTTTACTGTCCAAATATAATTATGTTACAAATGCATTAGAAAGGTGTCAACAATTATTGTCAATCTAACAGTGAAATTAGGCAGAATGCAGCCATTGTATGGCTTAGTTTCTAACAAAAGTGGGTAATTCACCAAACCTCTTAGAGATAACAAAAGCTCCTCTTCTGGTGATGTAAGTAGTTGGGTAGATTCAGAGCAGAAGAAGCAGTTCTACAGATAGACCCCCAAGCTGTTATCGGCTCAAAGGTTGATACCAACCCTTGAATTGTGTCTGGAAGGCAGCTAGTAGTCAGTGCTGATTTTTCAGTACAAGGCATTATATGTTCCCTATACCTTGCACTGGTCTGCAGCCTAATGACCAATTTTTTTTACTACTTGCAGTTTCCAGACACTTTTTAAAGGATAGCCTATGTACAGCCCAAGGTGGGTTGTAACCAACATCTGGATAGCTTGGTCCATCTTGCTCAGGAGTGATTACAGTAGTTGCAGTAAAGTTGTTGCAGTAAACATGCTCTTCATCACAGCGTCATGCAAATCCAGTGACAATTTTTAATCAAGCAGCACTCCCAAACCATGATCATTTTACTTCTGAGTAAGTACAATTGTATACAGAGAAGCTTCACTTCAATTTCAGAGCCCAGGTTTTTTTTTCCTTATCAACAACACCTCTATCTTGTCTGGCTTTACTTTCAGCTTGTTCCCCCTCAACTGTCCATTACTGAGATTAAGCAACATCCAAGGGTACTGATTGCTTCATTGGAATTACAAGGAGCATTAAAGATGGTGGTCATCAAAATAACGATCCGCTCTACTCTGTAATACTGAATGAACTTCTACAGCAATTTCATATAGATGTCAAATGGCATGAGAACAAGATAGAATTTTAAGAGAGACCATAGGCCAAATATCTAGATGTTGATCAATAATGCCCAACATAACTCTCTGGACATATCCGACTGGAAGGACAGGTACCACTGCAAAAGGTGACCCTGAGGCGTTGCCCAGCCAGTTGATCCAGAAGGATACCATGGTTGATGTTACTGAAAGTCATTGAGAGGTCCAGGAGAGCTAGTAGGGATCCCAACTACCTTCTGGCAACAATAATTAACCAAGTAGACCAAAACAGTCTCAGTACCTTATCTTGCATGAAATCTTGAATGAATGGATCCAGAAAATCAGTTTTATCCAGATGCATCTGGAGTTGTTAGGCCATAATTTTTTTTATTCATCTTGCCAAAGAATTAAATATTTTGGACATACCTATAGTTAGTCAGTTAGGGTCTAGGGAGGGTTTTTTTCAGCAAATTCTCATAACAGCCTCCATTAAGCATACAAGGACACATCTAAATTTAAGGAGGCATTGACATTCATTTAACTATAGAGCCGGTCTCAGTTTGGGGACCAGAAGGGGCAATGGTTGAGCAGACAAGTGGTAGCCATCATCCCGCCATACACTTTGGCCACATTCTCAAGATCTATATGCTGCAAATGATCCATATGAACCTTACAAGTTGTTACCCAGGTTATCTGCCCCAAACCTTGAATCTAAGTCAAGGTGAATCTGGTCAACCTTGTTTGTAAAGAATGATGAAAATTACAGTGATCATCTATCAGTTCTGGCTATCTTCCATCTACAACTTGATGGAAGAGGTGCTGGACTATGCTGTGTAGATGCAGTGGAAGCTGAGAAAAAGGCACTCTTCAGCATGCTCACTGGCATAGTGTTTCAAATGGACTTGAAGGAGGACCTGACTCCATGTATGGCCTGATTAGCCATGATAATTCCTACATCTGTACTCCAATCCTCTACCTATCTGCTTCATTATTCTTAGCTTCCTGGTAAACCAAGGTGCTGAATGAGTTCTGGTGGAAGGAAGAGCGCACTTAGGAATGTTAGTGTGAACTGTCCAAGCATTTCCATGTTGCACAGATCAGCCAGGTATTTTGCAGTATTAATGACAGAGAAGGTGGGAAATTCCTCACACTAAGAAATCCATCCAGATCCATTAAAAATGTTAATTGTTCTTCTACTCTTGCAGTGGTTTTTGGCATCTATTAGACCAAAGCTAACCAGAAGATGATATGTTAGTAACAGTGGAGTGAGAGAAAGCTCCTCCACTTTCAGATCACCAAGACAAAGTGGACAAAATATCTAGACAAGCATGTATCCTGCTCTATGCTTGAGGCCAGATACTAATTGGGACAAGTCTGTTATCATAATGGCAGATACGAAGTCGGAGGTAGTCTTGTGCCATGCTGGAAATCACCTTGGCTAGCTTAGTGAGAGAGACTGTTGTGCCGCAGAGCGGATGGTACATTAACAGGACCCTGTGGTGCTATGTGGCCACCTAAATGCAGCAGCAGATATTCAAAATTAGCAGCCTGTTGGTTAGAGCTTCTGGTCATACATAAATTTAATTTGGCTGTGGTCCACAAATGTTTATGTCACAATTCATTAATTTTGAAGGAGCCACTGCCTGGCTTTTATTGCAATAACGTTACATATATACCCCTCTGGAATTAATTACAATATTATGTTTTCCTGTACCCCATTACATTAACATTCTGCCATTAAACTTAAACCTGAGTTTACAAAATAACAATACTATGCCTTTCATTCTTGTTATTGTCTATTTGCACAAATACCTTAGCAATTATACTTTAATGTGCTTTGTTATCAGTTGTATTAACTAATTAGTATTCTCATTGAAATGCACTCTGAAATATATTTGTAAGATAGGTATCACTCTGTATTTTCAAGACAGCTGTAAAGCAGTCAATTAAGCTCTAGGACTCTCATATGCTGCCAAATTGCAGTTCTTAGAGAAAATAAAATAATTGGCCCAGAGCCCAGAATTTGCTACTTGTATTAAATGAAGAAATGGGAAATAATTCTTTCTACTCTTGCATGCAACAGATCCTGAAAACAGACAGCTTTTTTTTTGAAAGGCTCTATATTGTCCTCAAAGCTTTGCACCCAATATCAAGTTATATGACACATAATTCAAATAAAATAGCTTCTATATTTCCTTTTCATAGAGCATGAAATTAAATATGAAACTTATCTGAAACTGCTGATACTAAGTATGTGAAGTTTCCCATAACTTTTTCCTACATTAATATTTTAAAGTATTTTCACATTAAAAAAGTGCAATTTATTATTTACTTATTACAACAGCAGACCAAAGTGATCTCTGGTGGTTTTACAATGGAATACTCTTCCTGGCAAAGTTGCTGCTGATTCAGTTCTTCATTTTAAATCATTTGTCCAGGCAACACAGTATTATAGAGGAGTCATAGTAACAAGGCATTACTAAGGGACTGCTTATCCCATTATAAACAAGACCAGTTATTATGATCTGCAATAGATGCCATTTTAAAGATGCCTCCACTGTAGACCCTCATCTTTCTGGCATGGGAGATGGCCTTTTCCTGCTTTGCTCCCTAGCAATGGAACACTCTCTTTCTTGTGAGTTATGTTTGGCCCCTTGTCTCAGAGCATTAAGAATGCACATCTTTTTTTCCATGCTTTCATTGTTTATTGACTTATTATTAATTTTAGTTTAATATTTTTAACTTTTTAAATTCTGATTTTGTTTCTAAAAGGTTGTTAGCTGTCCTGAATACAGAGCAGATTTGGAAGACAGGGTATAAATGAAATGAAAAAAGAAAATGAAATTGAATTGAATGCAATTTGACATCATTTGCTTATTTCCAGAAATAACAAAGCCACTATTTCAATCAGTTGTTTGTTACTGTTTACAAATAAGAACTGGATCCGGTTTGGGGAATAAAATTATATATAGTATGGGCAAATGATACATAGCATGGTCTATTTTTACTCTTTTTACAATAAAAATGAAGTATGAATTACTGCTATATTTTAAACAATAATGTTTAGAGTATTTGTCATTATAACATAATGACTAAGAAAGCTAAGAATTATATTGATTGATTATGTGCCATCAAGTTGTTTTTGACTCCTAGCAACCACATAGATAGATTTTCTCCATGATGATATATCCCTAAGCTGGTCTTCCAGGTCTTCCAAAGATGTATTCATCACCATTGTAACTGAGTCCATGCACCTTGCTGCTGGTCATCCTCTTCTCTTTCCTTCTACCTGTCCCAGCATTGGAGCCTTTTCCAGAGAGCTAGATGCAATTCCACATTGCATAATGTGTAAGAATTATGTTTTTTTTTTTAATCCGTTCAATTGTATCCAGTTTTCTTGGCAACGTTTTTCAGAAGTGGTTAGCCATTGTCTCCTTCCTAGGGCTGAGAGAGTGTAACTGGCCCAAGGTCACCCAGCTGGCTTTGTGCCTAAGGTGGGACAAGATCTCACGGTCTCCCAGTTTCTAGCCTGATGCCTTAACCACTACACCAAACTGACTCTAAGAATTATGTAGCCATATTTAAAATTTCATATCTGCCATTCATTCACTAGGTTGTTTTTTTTAAAATAAATTTTATTAGGTTTTGAATTTACATAGATAAAAGTTTGAAACAGAAAAGAAAATGGAAATACAAATCAAAGAAAGAAAGAGAGTAAAAAGTGTAGTAAAGTAAAAAGAAAAAACATAAAGATGAAACATAGAAATTAGTCAACTTCCAATTTGTTTCTGGTCATAGTAATTTAACAATTTTATCTTACATGCTAGGTCTATATAAAACATTAAAGAACATTTCTTGTCTATTATATCAAATTATATATATTTTAGTCTTCAAATCCCCATATAAGCTTTGCTCCTCCCACATCTTGTAAATAGTCAGTTAATGGTTTCCACTCTTTAAGAAAATAATAATTTGAATTTTCTTTTAATAAACATGTCAATTTATCACTCTCTGCCATATCCATCAATTTCAACATCCAATCTTGTATCGTAGGCAAGATCTGATTTTTCCAATTTTGTGCATATATAAGTCTTGCCGCTGTAATCATGTACAGTATTGCATAATTCTTGTAAATTGTTTCCCAAGTTGTCCATCGATTATTCCCAACAAAAAGAATTCCGGTTTAAATGGAACTCGAATTTGTAATATATTTTGCATCAATGAATGTATTTGAGTCCAAAATTTATTTGCAATCTCACATGTCCACCACATATGGTAAAAGGACCCCTCTTTTTTTAAAATTTCCAACATAGGTTTGAAACATTGCAATACATTTTAGAAAGTTTTTGTGGGGTCATTTACCATCTGTACATCATCTTATAAAAGTTTTCTTTTAAATTATAGCACAAAGTAAATTTTAATCCTTTAGTCCACATATCTTCCCATTGTTGCATTTGAATATTATAACCAATATTTTTAGCCCATTTAATCATACAGTCTTTAACTTGTTCCTCTACCATTTCACCTTTTAACAATAGTTTATACATTTTAGCAATTAGATGATCATCAGCTTCACATAATTGTATCTCGAATTCTGATTTGGTTTGTTCAAATTCAAAGTCTTTCTTGTCTGATTTAAATTTCTTTACAAGTTGCATGTATGAAAGCCATTGATAAGTACATCCCTCTGATGCCAATTCTTCTATTGATTTAATTGTATATTGTCCTTGTTCTTTCTTTAAAAAATCTTTATAGGTTAACCATTTGTCTTTAATTCTTACTTCTGTTCTATAGAATGCTTCTTGCGTAGAGATCCATAAAGGTCTTTTGTAACATAAAGTTAATTTATATTTATTCCAAATTCTTAATAAATATCTTCTAATATAATGATTTTTAAAATCTACATTAACTTTAACTTTATCATACCCCAAATACCCATGCCATCCATATCTTAGTTCATGTCCCTCCAAATTCAATAATTTTTCATTTTTCAGAATTATCCATTCTTTAATCCAAACCAAGCAACAAGCAGCATAATATAATTTCAAATCCGGCAGACCTAGTCCTCCTCTTTCTTTAGAATCTTGCAAAACTTTGTATTTTACTCTTGGTTTTTTTCCTTGCCAAATGAACTTAGAAATATCTTACTGCCATTGTTTAAAAGGTTCTTCTGATGCCAATATAGGTAGTGTTTGAAAAAGATATAAAATTCTTGGCAAAACATTCATTTTAATTGCTGAAATTCTACCTAATAATGATAATTGCAATTTTTCCCAATGGTCCAAATCTTTTTTAATATCCATCCAAAGTGGAATATAGTTATTCTTAAACAACTTAACATTTTTAGCTGTTAAATATACTCCCAAATATTTTACTTTTTCTTCCATTGAATATCCTGTTATTTCTTTCAATTTCTCTTGTTGATGATGATCCATATTTTTAGTCAAAACTTTTGTCTTCTGTAAATTCACTTTAAACCCTGCTAGCGACCCAAAGTCTTTTAATTTCTGTATTAAAATTTCAATTCCATCTAGTGGGTTCTCCAAAGTAATGACTAGGTCGTCAGCAAAGGCTCTTAGTTTATAAACTTCTTTTTTAACTTTGATACCATGTATACCATCATCCTGTCTAATATCTCTAAGTAAAACCTCTAATACCAATATAAACAAAAGTGGAGATAATGGACAACCTTGTCTAGTACCTTTTTGAATTTCACATGACTTACTAAATTCTCCATTAACAATTATTTTGGCAAATTGTGGAGTATATATTGTTTTAATCCATTTTATAAAGTTTCCTCCAAAATTCATATTTTCCAGTACTTTGAACATAAAAGGCCAATTTAAGTTATCAAAGGCTTTTTCAGCATCAACAAATATCAAGGCAGCTTGTTTATCATAATGTTGTTCCAAATATTCAATTACATCTAATATGTTTCGAACATTGTCTCGGATTTGCCTCTTGGGCAAAAATCCAGCTTGGTCTTGATGAATATAATTCCTAAGAATATTTTTCATTCTTTCTGCTAATATCGTTGTAAATATCTTGTAGTCATTATTCAATAAAGATATTGGTCTGTAATTCTTAGTTAGTGTTAAATCCTGTTGTTCTTTGGGGATCAGTGTTATATGTGCTTCTTTCCAAGTTTCTGGCATGGTTCCTGTCTCCAAGATAAAATTCATGCAAAGTCTTATGCAAAGGTAAGCATAAATCATCCTCAAAGCATTTATAGTAGGCTGCTGACAATCCATCCGGTCCAGGAGTTTTTCCACTACTAATTTTCTTGAAAACTTTTACCAATTCTTCTTTTGTTATAACATTATTTAGTGTCAGTCTTTGTTGGTCATTAAGAACAGTTAGATTTTGTTTACTCAAATATTCTTCAATATCATCTAGGTTGACATCTTGTTTTTTATATAGTTTAGAATAGTAATCATGAAAGGCTTTTTGAATATCCATATTGTTCACCAAAGTTTTTCCTTCATGTTGAATATTGGTAATCAAGTTCTTTTGTCTTTGTTTCCTCAATTTGTAAGCTAGCCATCTACCTGGTTTATTTGCATGTTCAAAATATTTTTGTTTTGTGAATTTTATTTGGGTCTCTATCTCTTGAGTTATATCATTGATATTTGCTTTTGTAGAAATTTAATTTGAGTAAACAGTGTATCATCCATTGGTTTATCTCTTAGATCTATCTCTTTACTCTTAATTTCATCTAAAATCAGTTGAATTCTTTTTTGTTTCTTCTTCCTCATTTGAGCATTGTATTGAATAAAGTAACCCCTCATATACTGTATGCTTTACTGGCTTCCCATACAGTTTGAATATTAGTACCTTTGTTCAAATTAAATTGAAAATATTCTCTTAACTTTTTTTTACATGCATCAACTACATTATTATTCTGAAGTAATGACTCATTCAATCTCCATCTAAATACATTCCGTTTCCCTTTAAGAGTCAACATTACTGGATTATGATCTGAGAGGGTCTTAGGTAGTATATCAACTTTACTAATATCCATCATCAAGTTTTTAGATATCAAAATCATGTCTATTCTAGAATGTGATTTAAATCTCTCTGAGTAATATGTGAATTCTCTGGAAGTCCCATTCATACATCTCCAAATGTCTTGTAAATCCAACATCTCTTTCAGGTCGAAGAAAGTTTGCGGCAATTTTCCCTGTGCTTGTTTTATTTCTTTTTGTGACTGTCTATCCAGTCTGGGGTAAATTACCCCATTCCAATCCCCCATAAAACACAAATTGTCATAAGATAGGTCCAAGAGTTTATCCATCAAATTTTTGTGAAATATTCCTTTATCCATATTCGGTGCATAAAGTCCAACTATCAATGTTTTAGTTCCTTGTATGTTGATTTCTACTACAATATATCGACCCTCTTCATCAGCTAATATCAATTTTGGATTTAACTTTGGTTGTACATATAGAACTACCCCTTTAGTTTTTTTATATCCAGCCAAAATAAATTCTTCTCCAAGCTGTTTTTGAATCAAATATTTAGTGTCTTTTTTGCAAATATGAGTCTCTTGTAAACAACTTATGTCCAATTTCTGTTTTTTCAAAAAATGAAATATCTTTCTTCTTTTCTGTGGAGAATTATTTCCATTAATGTTCCATGTCAAGTATTTGTATTCCATTGACATTTTATTCTTTAAAATCCTTTTGTCAAATCCACACCTGTAGCTCCCTTCTCAGATAAGTCTTCAGCCTTCTCCTTATCTTTCGATGTTTCTCCTCTTTCTGTCAATTCTCCATCTGCTAGGCCCATTTCTTTCTTGTATTTCTCTAAAAAAGCTTTTGCATTTAAAATGGAAGTTATTTTGAACCTCTGCCCTTTGAACGTAAACGATACGCCTTCCAATTTTTCCCATCTAAATTTATTTATTTATTTTATTTATTTAATTAAATTTATATAACCGCCCATCTCCCCCAACGGGGAACTCTGGGCGGTTTACAATAAAATAGATTAAAACAGGATAAAACATCAATGTACAATGTATAAATTAATAAATAATTATAAATCCAGATGGAGATGGAATTAAATGAAGGACAATAAATTAAGGAATTAACCACCCCCATGAGGAACTATCCTTTCCTCATGAAATGAAATACTGTGTTGCTTTAATTTATCTATAAGGAAAAAATAGTCTTTTCTTTTCCTTAGTATTCTCAGGGGGATTTCTTTTAATACAATTATTTCCTTCCCTTCTATATTTAATCTAGTATTATAATGTTTCCTCAGAATTTGCTCTTTTGTCACTTTTCTTACAAAATATATCAATATGTCTCTAGGAACTTTTCTTTCCTTGGCATAACGTGAGTTTACTCTAAATATCTTGTCTATCTCCAAATCTGTCTTGTTCTCTTATCTCCAAAAATTTAGCCAATTCAGAAATCATCCTTCCTCTCACATCTTCATCTACTTGTTCTGGAACTGCTCTAAGCCTCAAAATATGCTCTTTCTCTCTCATTTCTGCCAAGGCTGTGATATCTAAATTGTGTTCAATCTCTTTAATGGCATATTCTGATTTAACTTCTAATTTTTGCATCTGATTTTGCGTATCTTTAAGTTTTCCTGACAGAGAATTCACCACTTCCTTAACTGTTTGAATTTCTTTTTTTGAAATCTTGCTTAATCTCTTGGGTTATTTCTTTCTTCATCTCATCCATCTTTTTGCTAATGATATAATTTGATCTTCCATCTGCTTCGTAGAGTCATCCATTTTCTTGTTTAGTACTGCAACAGCTTCTAGTATCTTTTTCATTTCTGGTAGTAAGGCTTCTGAGGCAGAGGCAGCAGGTTTAGCAGAATCAATAGGTGGTCCTCCAGTCTCCTTCTTTTTCTCCTTCTCCCTCTGTCTCGTTCCCAAAGACGCCATGGCCCTGTAAAAAAGAAGAAAAAAAGGGAGGAAAAGGGGGAAAAATGCAATACAACAATAATTGTTTTAAAAAAAGGGAAAAATTAAAAAACATTAAAAAAACATTAAAAGGAGAAGAAAAAAAGGAAAGGAGCAAATGTCCCAAAAATTATAAAAATATAAAAAGGGAAAAAATAAGGAAGCTCCTTTAAAGATTTTTCCTCTTAGTTAATTTATAATCCCTTGTATATATAAATCCACAGTATTTCAGACACCCAAGATAAAAAGTCAGTAGGGACTTTTTGTGTTAAAGTTATTTGGTAAAGTTATTCTATGCAGAAGCAAACACATGGAATTTCTACACTGTGAATCTGGCCTGAAAGTGGAAATTTCCAAGCTTCTCTGCTGTAAGAGTAAACACCAGATGTGCTCCTCTATCTAGTCAAAACAATAAAACGTTATCAGTTCTTTCCCATGAGAATAGAGTCTTGAGGGAAAGCCAATATGCAACACCACCACCCCATGACGGTTTATAGTAAGTACAACAATGTTAAGCTGAAAAGTTGCCTAGCCCATATTAACCAATCAGAATTCTGAACCATGGGTATATTTCAGCTATGAACCATGGGTATTCATCTCACTTATGTTCTTCCTATGCTTATTCTATGTAGACTGCTATCTACATGTACTTTTGTATCTGAACTGTAACTATGCCTGGTCTTTGCACAGACCATGATGTTTTTCTTTCCATTCTGGTGATGGAACTCTGCTTATGCTTTGTTTTTTCCTTTTTGCAATAATGCACCATACATCCATTATTGCCTTATGCTATCAATAAAGATATTGTTAGCCTTAAAACACGTTGTGTTTGGATTACTTCAAGCCTGTAACCCCAAAAGCCACCATCACCCAACATTTTGTTCTCCTGAAGTCAAAATCAAAGATAAGAAAAGTAAATATTCCCAGGGTTTCACCTTCCCACTTGTAATTCTTCAATCCAACCACAAGTCAAAAAGGAAAAATGTTACTAGAAACATATAAAAACCCCCCTCTATATTCCATATAATAATCCAAATTAAACGTTAAACAACTTGACTTTTTCCAAAAAGGTAAATCCAAACAGAATTCAAAGTTCAGAGAGAAAAGAGGAACTTATATATATTAAAAAAATAATAAGGTTTTTTTTCCTTTCAGGCAGCAGTCTCAACATAAAAGTCTTAAAAAAGAAAATATTAATCACTCCATTTAAGTCCAAACTTTAGTATATTTCCACAAAATGAAAAGAAAAATACCAATAATTGTCCATAGGTAGGAAACTCAAACCAAACTAAAAATAATAATGAAAGTCACTTTCACTTGTGGCAAAGCCAATTAACTTTCTTTTCCCACCGTTTAATCTTCCTTTAACAAGAAGACAATGAAACACCAGCAAATATAAATCAAGTCCAGAGACAAATCTTAGCACTTAATAAGAAAAGTAATATTTAAAAGTAAAAAAAAGTGTCTAAAAGGCTGATCGGGAAGCTACTTATCTTATTCAGATTCACGACTGCTGTAGAGCTTCGCTCCTCTTCCAGTCTCCTTTCACCGCTTCAATCTCCCTTCCCCCGTGGTGGAAATACGGGGGTCGGGGGAGAGCAGCTACTTCAGAGACCCTCGTGGTTAATCTTCTGATCACCCTCTCTTTGAGGGCGATTTTTCAGCGATTTTCTTCTTCCAAATCGCTGCAAACAGCTAACCACAGAATCGAGGCTAGGAGCCTCGGTTCTTCGCTGCACTCCGATCAGCACCCGGAAGTGACTAGGTTGTTTTTGAAGTCCATTTACTAAATTTTAGATTCAGGTTTTCCATCTGCAAAACAAAAATATTTATATATTGTTCTTCCTTACAGCATTTCTATACATCAGCCTTTTAAAATATTTTTTAAAAATAATTTTATTTTCTTAAAACTACAGAAAAGAATAGAAATGGAAAAAACTTGTGAATACAATACAAACAAAACTATAAACAAAAATCTAAATAGAGCAAGCTAATATAAATGTAAAGACAAAAAGAGATTAAAAAACCCAATGAAATTGTTCTCAGTTATCATGATTCAGCCTTCTTCAAGCTGGTGCTCTGCAGATATGGCTAAGTTGCTGGCCCAGCTTATTTGAAGAGTGCCAGTTAGGATCTGCTGATGTTTTACCCTCCAAAATGAGTTTATATCATCATCAATGCCTGTCCCAAAAGAGACGTTTTAAATGATTTTTAAAAATACAACAGAGATTAAGATCCTCAACTCAGCTGGGAGTGTATCCCAGAGAAGTAGAGCAGCCACACAAAAGGCTCAACCTGAGCCATTGCAAGATAAGCTCATAGCAAAGGTGGATAAACTTCTCAGATGATCTTGACTAGCAGTTGGAGACAGAGGAATCATTTAGAAGATGACATTCCCACAGGAAACCTGGATTCTAGCTGTATCGAGCTTTAGGGATATTCATGAGCATTTTGTATTTCATCTGGAAATTGGTAGTATTTATTTTATTTATTTATCAAATTTCATCACTGCCCGTCTCCTCCAAAAGAGGGGGAGTCAGTGCAATGCCTTGGGCACAGGTGTAACATGATCCCCAAGTTTGAAGATAACTGGCCACCATCACATCTCTGAAAAAAAGGAGTAACTGCCTTGTCCTGAGACACTTGCAGATCCTGCAACAACATAAAACCTCTCACCTGTACTCCAAGATAAAGGGAAGTGTAACAGAGCTGCTGCATCTCAAAAAACACAAAACAAAACATAACAGTCCTGCAGCAGTTTCAAACACATCACAGGTGAATTGAAAATAAATTGGCTCAGCTGCTAAAGAGAGACAACACTATAGGATCATAGAGGTGCAAAACTGATTCTAGAGTGCCACAATGTTATAAATGAGGGGTCCTCAGTTTCATATCCCTACTTCTTCATGATGTTGTTTCTGCCATATCTGGTTTTCAACCTCCTTAACAGTCATATTGCTAGAGTGTTTTAAGATTACTACTAACTCCTTAAAAACTTTTGTTTTGTCTTTTATACTTCCTGATTCCTGTTTATACCTCCTTGTTGTGTATGGAGGGCCATTTCTGGCTACATAATTTATTTTAAATTTAGTTTAAAATGGAATGGCTATCCTTCAAAACAAACATTTTCTAAGAACTTCACAATCCATTTAAAACCACAGTTTAAAATTAAACTAGAAGAAGTACTCAAAAACAGTTTGGTATTAGTACACTGTGCAGGTAACCATGCTTTTGGCAGCATTTCATCTGCAGTTTCACACTTTTTGGTTGTTATACAGAGACCAAACATCAGTACATGTTGATTTTGCGTATCTGCAGTTTGGGCCCAGTTTTTTGGTGTTTTATGCATGCCCAGAAAGGCAGAAAAGCTTTTTAAAAAAAGTTCACATGACATGTAGTTTCCAAATCAATAGTTTCATTATCCCTGGTCATGGGTGGACTACCCCTCTATTGCTATGCATGACGAAAGTCCCATATTGAATTCCTGGCAACTTGTGAAAAATAGGAACCTATTGTATGCATTTATACTTTTTTTATTGGTTTATTGGTTCATAGAGGTGCAGAGTTCATCCTGTTATTCAGAATAACTTGAAAATGCTCTCATACTATTAATACCTGGAATTCATTGCATTACATGACCACACTGGCTGAGGATTATGGGGGCTGTTATCTGCTATTTATTTATTTATTTATTTATTTATTTATTTTTATCCCGCCTTTATTATTTTTATAAATAACTCAAGGCGGGGAACATACCTATTACTCCTTCCTCCTCCTCTTTTCACCACAACAACAACCCTGTGAGGTGAGTTGGGCTGAGAGAGAGTGACTGGCCCAAGGTCACCCAGCCGGCTTTCATGCCTAAGGCAGGACTAGAACTCACAGACTCCTGGTTTCTAGCCTAGCACCTTAACCACTAGACCAAACTGGCTATATCAGTTATAGTGCTATAGCAATGCATCCTGTGATAGATATTGTTATAACAGGAGAGATTTAAGGACGTTGGAACAAGATTTTGGGTGATTTTATAGGGCTATTTAGGAAGAGTAATTTTGGAGATGCCATTGACTTCCCTACTTTTGTGCTCTATAATCAGTGACAACATTTTAGAAATTTTGGTAGTGTATTAAGTTATCTCCCAACAGTGAAACTTCCACTGCTTCAGTAATACAGTTTTTGCTGGAACTATTATAGATAACTTATCCCCACTCCCCACAATTGGGGCAATTATGCAGCTGTAAGTTTCTCCATTTCTTTGACATGTGGATTTAAGATTAATTAATTAATTAGCAGCATTTATGTACTGTCCCATTGATACAGACTTTGGGTGATGTTTAAAACCTAAACAAAGAGGCAGGAATGAGGAATTGATATTAATAAGCTTGCTCCTACAGAGTTAATATGATGGAATGTTAGGGTGACCTTGGAAGACAGGGGAAGAGATGCTGCCTAGGGAATGATATGATAAAAGAGAAAGGAGCCTGCAACAGAGTAACGGCCAGAGAAAGAAACTTAGGAAGGTCCCGCCTTAACTACTCAGGCAATAAACAGGAAGGGCGGGAGGTTTGTGCTTTCAGACTTGCTAGATTCTGTTAATGTAGCCTTACAATAGAATTAGCTCATCTCATCATGTTTCCTGTCTGGTTTACCTGGGAGAGCTGACAGTAAATTATCCCCTGCTAGTCCTTAGTATAGTAATTAAGCTCCCAATTTGTTATTTGGGCTCATGGTTTGGTAGCATCCAAGTGAAAGTCACTTCCTTTGATCTTCAGAAATGATTGCCTATGAATCTCACATAGGAACACTTTTGTTTGGGCAGAAAGATTTAAGTGGATAAGCTGAATTTGATCTGACTTCTTGTTAGAGTAAAGAGATTAACTTCCTGCTGTCTTTGGGGAGTGGATGATAAGAGATATCTGTATATGCTTGAAAATGTTTCTATTTTTATAATGTTAGAAAAATACTTTTGGAAAAATTTTCATTTTGTGTATTTTTTCCCCCTCTAGGATGAATAAAAGATACTTACAGAAAGCAACTAAAGGAAAACTGCTAATAATAATATTTGTTGTAACACTGTGGGGGAAAATAGCATCTGGGGCGAACCACCACAAAGGTAAGAAGCTGCATTCTATGATATCAACATGGTAGGACAAAGTGATGTAAAGCAGCATTTCTCAACCTCAGCAACTTAAGAAGTGTGGACTTCAACTCCCAGAATTCCCCAGCCAGCATGCTGATCTAAAGGAAGGAAGGAGGATGGATTGATGGATAGACAGATGGATAATTGGGCACTCTTTCTTAATTTTTTTTGTTAGTTATTTGCTTGTGGTTTGGCCAGGATAGAAATCACACTTGAAAATGTTTTTTGTACAAGTTGGTTACTTCAGTTTTCTGCAAATTATCCATGAAGACATCTTTATATTCAAGTTTCATGCATTTGTCTTTATATCTCAGTTTTTGTCCTTTTCATTTGAAGTTGGTAAACTTTACAAATTAAATAGACTTATGTAAAAAAGTTTTTATTCATAAAAAAAACCCTTTTTCAAAGAGCACCTGGAAAAGTTATAAATGAGTCCTAAAAAAAATCTTAGGTGAAACATTCTGCTCTGAAGTGTTCCAATGATTCTGCAGGTACACTGTGTGAAAATAAATCTGCTTTCCTGGTAACCTACTGTATGAGAAAGTTCTGTTTAAATGTCCATAGAATATGGACTTTTGGTTTTTTCCCAATCTATTCATTTCAATATTAGGTCCTCCTTTCAGGGAACAATATCTTTTGATTTATAAATGAGTAGAAGGAAGCTCTTAGCACAAATACGTAAGGATGCTAATAATAGTTTTAATGTTATACTTCTGAAATTTTATGTATCACAGTATGCCCCTATGTTTGCAGATCTGAGCTATGTCTTTTTGATTACATATTTCACAGTGGTTTTCTAATTTATTGCAAATAAATGGGAGGGAGGATTTGGTAGAAGTAAAGACATTACCAGATAAGACACAGAAAATTCATGATCAGATCCTTGTTTCCCCCCCCCCCTTCTCTCACTTAAAATAATTCCTACAATGTAGGGATGAAGGAAATTTTGCTTTGACTTTATTTCTAGGAAATAGTTTATTAAAGTCAATTGTTTGCCCACTCTATTATCAGTTATTTGAGATGCTGTTTGACCTATTGCAAAATACCTATATATCTCTATTTATTTTAGATTATTTATATGGCTGCCCAACTTGCAATAGTGATGCTGGGCAGTTTACATACTGTATGGCTAAAAACATAAAAACAAAGAAACCAAAAACAAAATTTACAAACACCCAAAACAGAATAACTGAGGCTACCACAGCATTACCGTTCAAATCATATCATTTCTGGATGGGCTCATCCAATGATTTGGCCAATGCCTGGGGGCAAAACCAGGTTTTCAGCGCCTTATGGAATGCCAACAGGGTGGGGCCATCTGAATCTCAGGGGGTAAGTTGTTTGACCAACGGAAAAAAATTATGCCAATTCTACTTTTAAGAAAGAGAGAAAATGCTAGAAGTACTGTATAGTATAATATGTTTTGTATCTGCTCTAGTAAGGCTCTATAACAAAATTAATACATCTTTTAAATTTAAAGTATGTTTTATTTATTTATTTAATAAAATAAATAAAATAAAATAAAAAATGTTTTATAATGTTACTAGTAATGCACCAAATAAGTATCTATTCACATATTTTAGACTTTAAGAAAAATGCCTTTTTGAAATATGAAAAATACTTTGTACATACTGTAAGTGAATTTCTTTCTAATATACAGTATATTTGTAGCTTTAGTATAGCCTTTCCCTACTTGGTGCCTTTCAGATGTGTTAGGATTACAATTGTGGGCGCATAGACATGTCAATGTAGACTCAATAGAGTCATTAACTTTAGAAATTTATGAGGTAGTGCTTTTCTTACTACTTGGGGCTCTTTACTAGAAAAACATTTACTTATTTCAACATCTCAGAATAGTAGCTGTTGGCTACTATTATAAGGACAGTAAAAAGTTAAGGACCAAAATGTTTATGGTCTTTAGCAGAAAGACCTATAAATTTAGTAGTGACAAAAGATTAGACTGGCCTTTTGCCAGCTTCTTCCAAAGCGAAAGTATACCGGCAAGGAGAAATGGATTTTATTGTATATGTTTCCTATAACATTTGTTTGCACGCTTTCGTACTTTGGATTTCGTACTGATTTGTTGGCCACTATTGCTTTTAAAATTATAAAATAAATTGTTTGAGAAACTAGGTTTGTGACTGTGGACATATCCTCACATAATGTTTAAACTGTTTCTGTCCTTTGCTTATAGCAGTTTAAGTTTAAACTGGTTTAAGAAAAAGCATGTTTGGACTGGTACATTTTGGCAACAGCTTACAAATTATTCTGTCTGGATTGCAGGCTACCATGTCCCCCCCCCCCAACCATTAAACAGCTCCCCTGCTGTGGTGACCTCAGCAAAAGCATTTTTTAAAATTACAATTTTCTTTCCTTTGTCTAATTTTACCTAGCTAGCTGAGGATTTTTTTTAAGTTGCAGAAATCCACCATTTCATTGTTTTTCATTGTTACCTCAAATCTACGGAGAAAAAAAATGAAATGGTGGGACTCTGCACTTTTTTTAATTCCAAAAAAGACGTCAGCTAGATAGATGAAGGAAATATCAAAATCTCTGCTGGATTTTGAACCAGCAATCTCTTAAATTCTAAGCAAAGCTTATAGCCACTGTGCTATTTTAGTGCTGAGAATAAAGAGGACATTTTAGAAGTTCTTAGTTCTTGCCTCAGTTGAAGGCTATTCTTTCCTTCATAAAGTAGTTGAGGGCTATTCTTTCCTTCATAAAGTTGCTAATTAACTATTGGGAATTAGCTATAAGGAAGAAAAGTGATCCAGACAAGAGCACTCAAGGCAACCTAAGAGGAAAAGGCTCCTTTCAAACCACAGTGGGAAAATGTTCCCAGAGATTGAGTTTGCAATGGGGGAGAGGTGAGTAAAGATACATCACCCATTTCTGACCTCAAAATATAGTTCTGTCATGTTCTGATAAAAAGCCATCAAGTCAATGCAGATAACATCTAAGTATCAATAACTCATCTATGCTGAGTTGGTATGTTGTCTCCCTGTCTGTCAGGGTTTGAGGCAAAGAAACAGCGCTGAGCCAAGGAATGAAGTTCTAGCTCTTTATTGTTTCTACCATACACAGAATCTTGCCAAACTAAGCAAAGACAAAAGGTGCTAGGGAGAAATACCCCTGTAAATCTAAGGCGGGTCCTGTCTCAGATTCTTGGCCGGCTACCCAAGGTCCTCCAAACTCTAAGATTGTTTCTCCCCCTGGAATGCACCCCCTCCTTCCTCTCCTGCGATCTCCATAGCATCACCTCCCCCCTCAGGGACACATTCCATCACATTGTCCCAGCACAGAGCAGCATGGCTAAAAGCCAGCAAGGGCTGATGAAAATCCATGATAACCACAGGCCATTACAGGCATGCAAAGAACTGCATTAACGTGCTATATATATTAACATGAATAAATTACTCTTTCAATCCCATATTTTCACTTGACATTAGTGCTATCTAGACATCACAAAGAGGATGAGGATATCTCATCAGAAAGGACCTCACATGTGTAGTCAGGAAGTTACACATATATTCAAACCTTGCATTGTTAAGGAATCAACTTGCTTGGAAGTTAATGTGTAGAACTTCTTAATTCAGCTTCTTTATTGTATGTATGGAAACTTGTTCTGAGAATACATCACAGTCATGATTTTGTGGGTATGGGTATGGGTTTATCCCCATTGTTTGGTGAGTTCAGTAGTTTCGTTTTATAAAGCCTGAACAGAGCTATAAGCTAGTATTCTGTGTTGCGTAGAATTGTAAGTTTAAGTATGTCAATATGTTTATCTATTTCATAGCAAGAGCCAAGAGCAATTTCAGTCATGTAGGGCCATTTCTCACATTTATTCTTTGTCATGTGGTAAAGAAAAGAACCAGACTATAATCCTGTTGTGATAGAACAATAGACCAATTTCAGCATATAAAAATACAATTTGTCCGATATCCCATTTTCTGAACAAACACTCTTGGATCTTACCATTCAGTAGATAATATTTGTCAAATCTACAACTGTGCTGATGAGCTTCTACAATTGCCGAGATGTATGGACCAAATACATTTCTTTTTATAGCTTTAACTATGCAATTAGAATATATTTCCAGGTCTTACTTGCAAATAAAATAAGAGAAGGAGTTGTTTTTCTGGTTTGTGGCCATTATTGAGTTGGTAATGAGATTGTATATGACTGCTGACTTGCATTGCAGGATATACTTAGCATTAAAATATTTTTTGTCTACAACTTGATTTAAAGAAAATGCTTTCTTATCCTTACTTCATAATCTTTTCTTATTTTCTTTAAAAAAGTTTTTTTAAAGATTCACATGCTTCACCAGTGTTGATTTATTATTTAATTAAGATATGGTCCTGCCTGAACCGACTCAATAAAGTAGTCTGTATATAATTACATGCACATGGGTGCAGAAACAAGACTCAGGCTTATCTTCTTTTCCCTACATACACTTGAAAAAAATGCCTTGATATCTTATATCTTAAATACTGGGTAAAAAAGGTAAAGGTTCCCCCCGCACATTTGTGCAGTCGTGTCCGACTCTACGGGCCGGTGCTCATCTCCATTTGTTAGCCGAAGAGCCAGCGTTGTCCAAAGATGCTTCCACAGTCATGTGGCCGCATGACACACGCGGAATGCTGTTACCTACCCACCGAAGTGGTACCTATTAATCTACTTGCATTTGCATGCTTTCGAATTGCTAGGTTGGCAAGAGCTGGAGCTAGTGCGGGAGCTCACTCCGTCACGCAGGACTAGGGATTCGAACCTCCAAACTTGCGATCTTCTGATCGACAAGCCTGGCGTCTTACCCGCTGAGCCACCACGCCCCCAAAAATACTGGGTACTTTGCCCTTTTTTTCACCCTGAGGCCAAGGAAAACATCTCCCCCATTTTTAAAAATGTAAGGAGAGGCATTCTAAAATTGATCAGAATATGTGGAAGAATGATCTCACCACTTTCCTTCCCTACTGGGATTCAGAGTTTTGGTGCTGCCTGGAAGGAGGGTTAAAACAGCCCCACACTCTCTTTACTTGGAAAGTTTGTCCCAAAAAACTAAAGTTACCAGACGTCTGGCAAAAGGAGGACATGTCCTCTGTCTGGAAGGCATAACCTTAAAATCAAATATTTTCTGGCTTTTTGAGTATCTAACTGAGCAGCTTTTCTGGGTGCTTCCCTAATAAGTACTAACTGCAAGTTAACAAGCTGTGCCTGAAATTGACAAAATCTTAATCAGTTACACAGTGAAGGCTTTTGCCTCATACCCACTGGCGGCTGACAGCTGCAAGCGCGCTAGGCAAACAGCCAGCACTAGCACACTCCTCTCTATGTGTGTTCCCCATTATGTGCCTGTTTTCTCACTTGTAATCCCTTCCTCTCCAATGAATGTAAATACAAATATTAAACAGTGTGTCCTCCTTCCCCCCCCATTTGTCCACCTTTCCAATTGTCTGTGTCCTCCTTTCCCTGTTCAAATATCTAGGAACCCTCCATAAAACAAACCAGAAACCAAGCATGTGTGTGGGTTGGCAAAACAACAGGCAAGCCAGGAAGACAGAGGAGTAGGGAATAAACCTCCAAAACAAAGGCAAGCAGCTTAGTGGCAGTCCTCAGATGGACAATGGAAGAAAAGGCAAGCCTTGGGGATGCAAGACCCACTGAGAGACAAAGCCAAAAGATGGGGGGAAAGAGCCTGACCAGCAGCTGCAAAGACGCAACCAA
This sequence comes from Charina bottae, assembly GCA_023362775.1. Classification (NCBI taxonomy): domain Eukaryota; kingdom Metazoa; phylum Chordata; class Lepidosauria; order Squamata; family Charinaidae; genus Charina; species Charina bottae. The sequence goes on from JALMGJ010000006.1 coordinate 53,844,321, forward strand.
AGCAAGCCCACTGGGTGCAGCAGCCTAGGCGCAGAGCTTCAGAAACTGGCTCCAGAAAGAGAGGGCTGCGAGTGCTGGGGGAGAGGAAAGCCCTATTCACAAGTCTATGGAGAAGAGGCGAAAAGGGTTTTCTAAAGCAAATGGACAGAATTTGGCTACAAGAGCTGAAGACCTGGGGGGAAAAAAGGAAAGAACTAGGAAATAGGTAAGACAGGAAAACATAGGGCTATAGATGAGCAGCACTTTTGAATGCTAGTTCCTGCTCCAAATTCGGTTCTTCTGCAGCTCATGAATCTTGACCCTCCAAATTTCTGAGATGTTTAGGTAATTATGAACAGATCTGCACACCCAAATTATAGTATTCATACATGCTTACATACTGTATTCCTGTGTGGCACGATGTTTGTGCCATTCTAGAAGAGTTCTTCTGATGGTTAAATTTGACTGCTTTTTGAGACAAAGTAAGTTTAAATGTTATAAAGTCTTCCATTTTTTGAGGAGACAGAATGTGCTTATTTTTTAATTTTTCCAAGAAAGATGATTTTTTGTGTCTGTACATGTACATAGGCATGCATAGTGAAGCTCATTTTACTGGACCACAGTAAACTTCACCACAAGGTTTCTACTGTGATTTACCTGATTTGCAGAATGACGTCATCATACAAATGACATAAACACAAGTGACATCACACCAATGATATCCCCACGATGCCCTACTCTCCAATTGAACAACAGACATATATTTCTGAATAACAGAAAGTCTGTCCCCCATTAGTCTGATAAAATGAAGTATATTTGTGTGTGCGTGTGTGTGAACGGATATGGGAGGAGGTGATCTCTATGATATACTGAGATTAAGCTCTTTAGGAAACAAAGTGATATTAGTGCAGCTGCTGCAGGACTTGTGTAACAGGGCCCTGCCAATGCCAGTGTTTTCACAGCTCCACTCTGGTCCATTTTCAAACAGTTCAAAGCTCACTCCAGAAATACCTTCAGGCTACAAACCCAATTCTTCAGCGGAAGTGCTTCCCCATTCAAAATAGACTGAATTTCTATTCCAGAGCTTGGCTGCTTCCTTTACCTCTGTCTTATTTGAATTAAATCTTTCATGCTGCCAGATGCTGATTTGGAACATCAACTACTTTGTGGTAGTAGGTGAAGAAGAGAAATAGAGCAGTATGTACTTTGCCTATTAGGAGGTTACTACGCAAAAGTGTAATTCTAATTTTGGTGTAATATTAGCCTCCTGTGATTGCAATTCCATGAATCTCTCCTGTTTGCTTCCTGCCTGCTACTGGTGGGCTGCTGTACATATTGGAAGAGTTGTAAGGAAGAGAAGAAGAACTATCAAAACAGCCTTGGTCAACCTCAGGCACATTTTACAGTGGAATAAGAAGCCCTGGAAGATGGAAAAACTGGTTTTCTAGAGTGCCATAGTGACAAGTCACATCAAATATCTTGATGGTCTCTCCCAGCACTTTCTTGTGGATATTTGATAATATGAAAGTCCAGATTGAAACCTGAATACATTGTATTATATTTAGTTTTTTCTTAAGAGGAAGACATCATATATTTTTATCAGAATATTTCTCGTTCTTGTCTGACTTGGAAAGAAAAGTTAGTGTCATTTTTCCATATCATTTAATCAGCTGATGATGTAGGAAGAGCAGTAGCTAGCTTGGAAACTACAATTACATAGGGGAAAAAACATCAGTGAACAAGCTAGCAGATAATCTTCTGCCAGGAGTGGAATCAAGGCTGGCTCAGTCTACCTTAATGTTTTACAATCTCATTGTTTAACCTTTTGCTTGTGTCAGGTTCTCAGTTTAATCCCGAGATAAATTCTTTTCAAGTCCATATTTTCGTAGTTGGAGGGAGGAATCCTACTTGAATTAAAAAAAAATCAATTTGTAAGTTGCTTTAATTATAGCTGTTGTTTCCAAGATTTGAAATGAAATGTAATAGAACTTTGAGCCAGGAATTCAATTTTCAATCAGCTTGCTTGCTGTGATTTATATCCTCTCCAGCAGTCCTGCCAGTGGGGGTAGGAGGATTGCAAAGGGAAATGAAGTTTGAAGAGCCTGATAGAAGAAGCGTTTACTTCTGTTGCTTGACTCTCCAGTCAAAGCTTTAAAAGTCTGAATTAAAGGAAGTTTAAAGTTTAAAGCTTTGAACACCAGTATAGGATTTGTAGGAATGAAGCCTGTCTTTCCATTGCATTGACAATACCATGAATAATTAAAATTTTAAACTCAGAAAATTTTAAAATCAGTAACTTTTGCTTTTTTAGTTCTTTCAGTGTGTTTTTCCTAATAAATACCTTGTTTGCATATCAAATCACTCTTTGCTGCTGGAGTATTAATATTTCTTATTTGAGGGTGAAAGGAAGCAAAATTAGTAGATGAGACCTCAGTTAAAGATTCAGGAAGTGAAGAGTCTAAACAAAATCATTGGACAAATATTTTTTTCTGAATTTATATTTTAAAATCCTTGACTAAATTCAAGTACATGAAGTTGATCTATAGGTTATAGCTTTTTGATAGATTTTGATTTATTTGTATCTTATGTATAAGTTTTGGAGAACTTGCTAATTTTCCATCAATGATTTCCCCATATTTATTGATGCTCCTTGATAATGTGCATATCTGTTTTGTGGCTTAATATGTAGTCTGACTTGAAAAATTGGCTCCTTACATCTTTCTAATTCTTGTTTTTTTTTTACTTGAAGCACATTCTTATTCAGCTAGAATTCCATTCCATTCTCTGAACTTGATTGGATTCAAGAAATATATTTACAAGTGCATTTAGCCATAATGTGGTTTGCTTTATTTGGGTGTAACATTTTAGCTATCTAGCCATAGAATTTTATAAAGCATGCTTTATGGCGGTCTAGATGCTATAGCAAGAAGGATAGTAAGGTGCTGGTTACCACCTATAAAGCCCTTCATGGCATAGTGGAATGACCATGGTTTCTGTCCATACAGTAAGATTGGGAAATATTGGTGAAATTTGGGTCTCCTCAATTAAATAATGCCATCTACCTGTTATGGCGCCTGCCCTGCAGAATGATACCCTCCACAGAGCTATGTTGCCCCCACCCTGATGATGTTCCTGGAGACCTTAAAAACCTGGCTGTTCTTCCCAGGCCTTGAAGTAGGGTGTTTGTGGAGCCCTGTAGGTGATGTTTTTGTTAGAGGGAATAGGTTTGTCTGGATGCACTGGATTTTCTTGCTGTTAGTCTTGTTTTCTTTCTTGTTCTTATTTGATAAAAGATGTTGGTGGCTTCTAAATCTCATTCATTCATTCATTCATTCATTCATTCATTCATAAATAAATAAATAAATAAATGGAGAAAACCTCCACAGGGCACTTCCAGTAAACAGTAGAATAGACAAGTTCTCCTCTACATTTAAGCCACTGAGATCTAGTGTCAAGAGCAAATTCAGAATCTTGAGCAACAAAGCATAATCATATTCCTGCAAAAGCAGGGCTTCCAGAAAGTCAAAGGGGACTGGAGTAAAGATATTATGTTGGGCTATATTACTATTTTCCTTTATTATTTAACTGTCTTCAGATAGGGTTTCTCATATTAGAAGCTCCTAGCCTCCATCTGAACACAGCTGGCTCTGATCAGAACTGATTACAGAAGTTTTGCTTCCAGGCTAGCTGGCAGTCCTCTACTTCTTTATCCTTTAGCTTTAAATGCAACAGCATTGAAACTGTCATGGACATGAAAGCAGTTTTGGGGATGGAGAAAGTTAGATTTGTGGAGATCTCTGACCTCTGTGTTTATTTGTGCTCACAATAGCGGCCATTTTATCGGAGTAGCCATACTATGCTTTCCTAATTCCAAGTGTGCCTATTGACTCAAAGATTTGAGGATTCCAGTGCAATGTATAAATATGATATGACTTATTCCATAATCCACGGTTAAGGAAACAATGACTCAGTGCGATGTGGAAATCCAGCCAGCGTATCTTGGAAGAGACTGCAGGGTTTGGAATTAGCATTTATATTACCAGTCTTCTGCCTTTGGTCATAGAACCTACATGACAGAATGCTCAGGGAAAAGCACTGTAACCTAAGAGCACATACACTTCATCCTGTTCATATTTAAAAACTTGTTCCTTTTGTTCTGCATATTAAGGGTTTCCGTTTCATTTCATACAAGCTGACTGAATCTAAACTCAGGGTTTTCAGACAGCTGTCACCTCAGACATACATTCTATTGTACTGTGGACCTATCACTTAATGTTTCTATGGTGCCCTGCTGATTTAATTGTATGTACTCTTTCAGATTCTGTTATCTTTATTTCATATACCTGGCAGATGTTCTGGGGCAAATAATGCAATTAAGTATCCAAAAGAGTCCCCTCTTCCAGATGCCTTCTTTTCCTTAATAGCTATGATTAGAAAGATAAAATAGCTTTTTACTTTGTAAGGTTAAACCATTGGGTTTCTTGTTTCCCATTTCTATGAAATTTTAGCTACCTCTTATCAGAGTTCTCAGAGTAATTCATAATAAATCTTTTTTTCCATTGCTACTCCCGCTGCCCCCACCCAATTTTCTAGTAAGTTGCAGAATATTAATTATGCGGAAAGAGATACTGAGGCCTGGCTCTGGCTATGCAATTTATGGATCTCAACAGTTCTACCAAGAGATTAGATCAGTGTTTCTCAACTTTGGCAACTTTAAGATGCGTGGACTTCATCTTCCAGTATTCCCTAGCCAGCGATGCTGGCTGGGGAATTCTGGGAGTTGAAGTCCACACATCTTAAAGTTGCCAAGGTTGAGAAACACTGTATTAGATTAAGCAGCTAGGGATAAAGACAGAGAAGCTAAGACATGGAGGATGGGCAACAGAAAATATTTGTCCTGTTTGCTTGCTTGACTGTTTACTGTATATCTCCTGCTGCTGCCCCTCTGGCTGGAGAAAACAATCAGTTGCAGCAGTGGAAGTTGCCACTGAAGTGAGTGAATTGCCTCCTCTTCACACCCATACCCAAATTATGACATTTTATTTATTTATTTATCTAAATTTATTGGCCGCCCAACTCCAGTTGGTTCCGGAGACATATACTTGACTGGTGTAGCATAAATAATAAAAATAACTTTACATTTGTTCCTACTTGCCCCTCAAATAACCACTTTGTTTTGCAGCTTATTTTAAAGCCACAACCAACTGCATATTTTAAGTAAGTACAACAGGGCTTTCCAAAGTTTTTCCCGCGGCGACACACCAACCGGCGTTGGTGTGTCGCCGCGGGAAAACCCAGAAGTGCGGCAGCGCGCAAAACCCCGGAAGCGCTGCTGCTTTCGGGTTTTTCGCGCTGTAATTGGTGTGTCGCCCCGGGAAAACCCGGAAGCGCTGATGATGATCAGCGCTTCCGGGTTGTGTGGCGACATACCAGACTGTGTGTGGTGACACACTTTTGTGTCGCGACACACAGTTTGGAAAGCTCTGAAGTACAAGGCTGTGATCCAGACAAAGGAAAGACATTCAAGTTGAAAAAAAAAGAATAATAACACAGCCTTGTGAAAAGCCACGTTTCTTTTCATAAAAAAACCCCAGAACCCTAGTCTAAGTGGAGAAATATAGAAAGGTAAGATGTTCCTCCTCTGGCAGCCTGATGGGTGCAGAGGACAGATCGAGCGTATTTGGAGTACATCTTCCAAAATTCCCAAGTACCAAGTTGATAAAGGTTACATTTGGTTATCCCTCCTTCACCACTGATGGTGATTCACTTGCATACCTTTTGATGCACTTGCAGCTTCTAGTTCCCTGTGGCCATCTGTTTAAAGCAGTGTTTCTCAACGTTGGCAACTTTAAGGTTTGTGGACTTCAACTCCCAGAATTCCCTAGCCAGCCATGCTGGCTGGGGAATTCTGGGAGTTGAAGTCCACACATCTGAAAGTTGCCAACGTTGAGAAACAGTAGGTTAAAGTATAAACATAAGACTGCTAAAAGACCTTTTGCACATGCATACTGCAAAGTATTAATTTTTGTAGAATCTGATTTTATATCCTGAACCAGTCGATAACTTCTAGGAAAATTTCCATTTATAGATATAAATGAACATATCAAACCATACTAACATTATTTTCATGTTTTGGTGACATCGCTGAAGAGGACAAGTTGATCTCATGAACCATATGGCAGAAAGTTGGGCATTATGAGGCCAGTAGGATAGGTATTATTTCTTTCAAGAAGGCACATATTTATTTATTTATTTTCTATCCCGCCTTTATTATTTTTATAAATAACTCAAGGCGGCGAACATACCTAATATTCCTTCCTCCTCCTATTTTCCCCACAACAGCAACCCTGTTACGGTGAGTTGGGCTGAGAGAGAATGACTGGCCCAAGGTCACCCAGCTGGCTTTCGTGCCTAAGGCGGGACTAGAACTCACAGACTCCTGGTTTAGTTTTCCATTATAAACTAGTTTTGTTTCTCATACAGAGTTAGGAACCTTCTAAAAGAGAGATCTTGAATTGGGGTAGGAATGGTACTGAGAGCTGGATTTTTGCCTTTTTTTTTAAAAAAAAAAAAGTTACCTGTTTCCCTGGTCACGCCAAGTTAATTCATCAAATTTGTTTAGGTATATTATTGATTCATCAGGCCTGGGTTAGAGATTCACTGTTTATATGTGATCAATAATACAAAGGGAAGATTATACCGAGGGAGATTGTATTTACAAAGTGCATATTTCACAGGATTAGTAATATCTCGTTAGCACCATTTTTCCCCGAAGGTTTGAAAATAGTTACTCCTCTAACTATGCTCATGAAAAAACTTTGCCTTGGGCATTCTGAACAAAGCTGATGTTTAAAAAATTAATAATGTTCTTTCTATCAGCAAACTGAGGAATATCCTATGAACAATTTAGACAATATTTTGGAAACAGCTGAAAAGTCAATGAGTAATTAAAAATTAACACATTATTTTAAAGATGTATATCCTGATAGTGGAATGTATACTTAAACACAGGAGGTATGGTTGCAAAATTATACTTCACCTGACAAAAGTACCATGAAAACATAGGCAGTACAATGCCCCCTAGCTTGACTTGTTATCACTTCAAATTTTCAGGGTATCTTTTTCTATTACACTTTTATTTGAACTGTACTACAGTACGGTGCAAATTTTTTTGTAACCAAAAGAAACATTCTTCAGAGTCATAATCTAGAATGGTGCCGTTTTGTTATGTTTATAAATATGTTATGATAATTTGTTGTTCGCATTTATGCAATAAGAAATGAAAAAGGTATATTAATGAATAATCTGAATCAGGCAAATTATAAAATAGTGCAGTTTATCTCATAAAGCCAAGAATCTTAAATTTAGACCATTAAAAAAAGGTCAGAACCATTAGTGAACTTTTCTTTTCCGAATTCTAACCAGTGGAGGTGGCTCAGAGATAAATCTTCTTGCTAAATTCAGACTTTTGGCTTGCGACCAAAAGTCTGAAGCAATAAAGCAATTAATAAACAGAAAGTATTATTTCGTACCTGAGAGTTAGATTTACCGCTTCTGCTGTGAAGCTGTGTTACTAATCATTGTGAGTTGATTTACATCATGTCTTCTTACTTAACTATATGCCAAGGGCTGATGTATATACGCAGGGACAATCACTTTAATTTTGGATCTTCACTTAGAGTGTGGCCAAGCTGGCTGAGTAAAAAGAGGAGACAAAAATTGAGAAATGTTTTGTGAAGGTAACAGCCAATAGGAGCTCTCATGGCAGTTAGAGAACAATAATTGCTTTTACGAGAAAGAAGAACATGGAAAAAGAACAGAAAGGGGATTAAAAAAAATCAGGGTTCTGTAAGGAAAAATGCAAAATTAATATAGGCATTTACTCCTATCTTTATTCTCAAACAACTGTAATCTTTTCAATCTTGTGTACTATATTAAACGCTTCTCTGAACCTGAAAGCCTTGAGTTTGTTTTGCAGGCTCTTCTTCTTAGCTCATTGGGGATCTGATATTCTGAACTTTGGGAAGACTAATTTTCTTTTCTTTGGCTCTGGCCTGAGCAGCTCATGTGACCTAGTGTTCCTGCCAGAGCTTACTAGGCTTTTTCACCTTTTCTCAATTACAGTGATGGGTGTTCTGAGAGGGCACAATGGAGTGGAAAATTTGGAAAGAAACCACATGGAACTATGTAGGTTCCTTCTTTTACATGTTGGTATCTCCTCAGAATATGCTCCTCAGAAGGGGCGTGGTGGCTCAGCGGGTAAGACGCCAGGCTTGTCGATCGGAAGATTGCAAGTTCGGAGGTTCGAATCCCTAGCCCTGTGTGACGGGGTGAGCTCCTGCACTAGCTCCAGCTCTTGCCAACCTAGCAATTCAAAAGCATGCAAATGCAAGTAGATTAATAGGTACCACTTCGGTGGGTAGGTAACAGCGTTCCGCGTGTGTCATGCGGCCACATGACTGTGGAAGCGTCTTCAGACAACGCTGGCTCTTAGGCTAACAAACGGAGATGAGCACCGCCCCCTAGAGTCAGACACGACTGCACAAATGTGCAGGGGGAACCTTTACCTATCTCCTCAGAACCTTATCCTGAATGCCATCTGGCTCATTCTGTACCATCTTTCCAGGGTTAGTAGTGATGTATGTAGCCTGTCTGAAAATGAACTTTCCTGCAGAACACATTTTCTTGACCTCATGAGATTAAATAAACTTCACTGAACAAGCCAATGAATGTCACTCGTAGACACGTTATCCCGTAATCCACAGGCAAAGGGAGATACTGCATTTTCTGCATGTTATTAGATTACGTAAGATTTTATAGTGACAAATGCTGAAGCTGAACTGAATTTAGTATAGAATACCCTTTTTTCACAAGAGGTGAGGTAATTAGAAATCTGTACCTTTTTTTCTGGTGGCTGCCTTAGGCTGATACAATAATTAAAAGCTGTGGTCTTAATATGTTTTACTTTTGATGAAAGGTTTTATTGTTCTACAGCTGAGTACTGGACTTTTATTGTTTTATCAGCTGTTGTTTCTAGTGTAGATAATTTTTATTATGATTTTATTTTGTGTAACAATCTGAGCTCCACTAGGCAGAGGAGGCATATGCAAAATAAATAAGTAAATGGACCTTGCATCTGAGTTGCAATCCTCCTTATATCAGTTTATCTGGCATATAAATTTTAACAATACTGGTGGTCCTTGCTTAATGACCACTCATTCAGTGACCATTCAAACTTATGACAGCACTGAATGAGTGGTACTTATGACTGGTCCTCAAAGTCTCAGCAACTGCCTCGCACTTACGATGTTGCAGCATCCCATTATCACAAGATCGCCATTTGCGAGCTCCTGCTGGTTTCCCCATTGACTTTGCTTGTCAGAAACCGGCACTGACGTCGAACTTAATGATCCCACTTAAGCGTGGGATTCACTTAACGATGGCAACCAGAAGTGCCAGAAGTGCTATTGCTAAGTGGTACAGTCACGTGATGCCACGCTTTACAACCGTGTCACTTAGCAATGGAAATTCCGGTCCCAATTACCATCATTAAGCGAGGACGACCTGTACCCCCAGCCCAAAGTTTGAATGTAGAAGGTGATATATAGAAGGTTATAGTATAGCAACAATGAAAACTATTTTTAAAGATTTTTTTTTATCCCACCTTTATTATTTTTATAAATAACTCAAGGCAGGAACATACCTAATACTCCTTCCTCCTCCTATTTTCCCCACAACAACCCTGTGAGGTGAATTGGGCTGAGAGAGAGTGACTGGCCCAAAGTCACCCAGCTGGCTTTCATGCCTAAGGCGGGACTAGAACTCACAGACTCCTGGTTTGCTATTGGCTCCTTCCTAGGGCTGAGATATAGTGACTGGCCCAAAGTCACCCAGATGGCTTTCATGCTTCAGGTGGGACTAGAACTCACAGTTTCCTGGTTTCCAGCCTGACGCCTTCACCACTAGACCAAACTGGCTCTCTCAATTAATTATTAATTATTTAATTATTAATATATTTAAAAAGATCTCTTCAGTCTAGTCTAGATGCATGATAATGTATGTCATAAAACAAGAAAATCTAAGAAAAATGATTCCAACAAGACAAAGCATGGGTGTCCACAGGGGTGGGGGTGGGGGAGGGGAAGAAGGTCTGTGCAAATGATGAAACATGCACTGCAACATTATCATGCAGATACCACAACTTAAATATTTGTGTCAGATGTCAGGATGCAAATATATAATTGTGGCATTGCACAATGAAGTCACTGCACATGTGTCATTTTGGCATCATTGCAGTTTGCATTAGACGTTGTTGGAGGTATGCCTTATAAAATAATAAGAATGTGAACTTTTGTAACAGCGTTTTGGTGAATGAATTTGTATAAAATTAGCACCTCAAATGAAAAGGAGCTGCTCTTTGACATGTTTGTTTTACTTCACATCTTCAAGACTTGTTTGAGGGAATAGAGCAGGACTTTCCAAACTGTGTGTCGCGACACAATACTGTGTCGCCTGGGGGCCCCAAGTGTGTCGCGTGACAACCTGGAAGCGCCGGCAGTGGTGCTTCCGGATTGCCGCGCGGCGGTAGCGGCTGCCCCTTCAAAAGGGCAGGCTCTGGGGACACCGAAAATGCCCTCAGTTCCGGCAGGGAGGCAAAAAGCCTCGCCGCGCACGCACGCACACGCTGCCGGGATTCTCAGAACAGCTGATCTGGGGCCAGGGTGGAAATTCTCCCCACGCATCAGCTGAGCGGCGGAAAGCTTGGCAACGTGTGCGTGGGGCAAGGCTTTTCGCCTCCCTGACGGAACCGAGGGCATTTTCGGGGTTCCCGGAGCCTGCCCTTTCGAAGGGGCAGCAGCAGCAGCGGCGGCAACCTGGAAGCACCACCGCCAGCACTTCCGGTTTTTGTGCCACACTGGCCACGGCGCTTCCGGGTTTTTATGGGCCGGCTGTTGGTGTGTCGCCAATGGCAAAAGTTTGGAAAGCCCTGGAATAGAGTAATTTGGACTGTGCTTCTTGTGACTGGCTTCCAACTTCAGTAAGGGGATCTGAGATTATTAGTTTGGGAAATATTTTATTTTACCATTATTTTTGCTTGTGCTTTTATAGCACTGAATAAACTTTCCAACAATGCTAAGATTAACAAAACTAATTTTAAAGATTTTTTTAAAACATCCAACACATAATTTAAAATGGATTAATCAAACAGATGCCAGCCACCCAACTCAGCAGCAAACATTCTTACATTCATCAAAACATTTTACCAAAAGAATTACAAAAGTAAGCCTGAGATTCTGTGGGAGGATGTTCAAAACATGGAAACATATTTATGATGTTGGTAGGTCTAAAAGAAGGGGCTTACCTGAAAAAGTTAGAATTTGTAAGTGTAAATAATGTATTTGAGTAGTCTGATCCCATGCCATATTTAAACAAGTTAAGTTAGAATTTCATCATAAAAAACTGTCAGAGTGCGCACCATAGGGCGGCCTGCTCCTTTTTCCAAGACACCAGTGATCCATGTTCTATGCAGTAAATAGACACTCAAGCAGAGATTAGATAAAATAGCCTATCTTTATATACAGGTATGTGGTGTTTGCCAAATATCCTTTTTATCTTTTCAGACGTGCCAGCCATGTAAGGAATGACCAGGTTCTTCCGTTTACTCTGAGTCTCAGCCCTGTCTGTCGCTGTTTTAGGTCTGGTAGACATTAATGTTCACATTTTAGACAGGGAAGATAAGTGGTTTGAAAGAGGGGTCAAGGAATCCATTTATGCCAACTTGGAAAATCCTTTGAATAGAGGTGGGGGCCTCAGGCACAATCTTTCCCCTATTTTCCTTCCTGCTTTGTCTTCTGTGCCTAGGAAGATTAAGACCATTTCGCAATCTCAACAACAGCAAGGTAATCTTAACGATCCTCCTTTGGATGATAAAGGGACTTAGAAATAAACATCTCAAATAACCATGACCTAGCCCTAGGTGCAAGGTCACACAGCCACCCTAGAAACATATTTAAGGATTCCCTTACAAACTTTGCTCAGACTGAAGAAGCTTCTTGGATAAGGAGCGAAACGTTTCCACTGAGAAAATAGAAATCTAGTTGACATGATTCAAGCTACTGGTAGCTAAATTATCCCATGTTTCATTAAGAGAACTGAGAATTACATAAACTTTATGCGCTTCTGAGAATTGCATATCTCTGTGCTAATTTGAGGAACAAACCAGTCATATAATGCAAATGTTCAAGAATACTCCCACTTTCATGTAATTTAGCATGATAAAGCCTTCTTGTCAACATAACTTTGCATAACGGTGTGCTTCTAAGATAAACATTTCTTAAAGCTTCCCAACACCCACTGGCTGACTGAAAATTTCTAACATAACATAATTGGCTGTCCTCCAAACATAAAATTATGCTTGCCAATGCTCTCTCGTTCTGCAAAATAACTTCTTCAGCGTCCAACTCGTCCGGTGGCTCATGGACGAACTTCCAAATACCTTCCCGGTGAAGAAACATTTCCATCTTGTACGCCCATGACAGATAATTGGAGCCATTCAGCCTTTCCAGAGGGAAACCACCTCCAACTGTAGATTGTATTTTCACTGTGCTCATCCTCAGCCCCTCCTGGGCAGACACCGATGAATAAATAGCACAGACTTTATCAGACTTTATCCTTCAGCTGCAAACAGGCCTAGGAAAAATACACGTCCAGGCACGGAACCTGCAAAAGCTCCAAACTCGCCCCTGATATCCAAACGACTCCTGGATAGGCTTCCAACGTCCTCACAGCCGTGCCAGCATACCAGCTGCACACGTTCCACTGCTGGGCCCATAACCTGTCAGAGTGCACACCGTAGGGCGGCCTGCTCCTTTTTCCAAGACACCAGTGATCCACGTTCTATGCAGTAAATAGACACTCAAGCAGAGATTAGATAAAATAGCCTATTTACTTTATATACATACGTAGTCCAAAATATATCCAACAGCAGTAACAAATGATACAGCAATACAGCGATGAGAAGTTTCAACAGCAACGAGAAGAAGGAACACCAGACTTCTCTGCTTATATACATAAACTGACCAATCACATTATAGGTCACTCTCATCATCTGCCAAACCCAACTCAATGATAGCACCTGTAGTATGAGTCATACACTGCCACACCATCCCTACAACAATGGCTGCTAATTGGGTGACTTGCAGAATAATTCCCCTCTCACCTAGATATCAAGCCTCTCCAGTATAATTTATCTAACTGTAAATTCCTGGGTATATACAAACCCCAACAAAAACTAGTAGTTTATTTTGGACATTATAAGTGCCGAAGACAGGCCAGGAAAATGTATGGTTCTATCATTTAATATTTTTTCAAGACATAGCTTTTTAGAAGGGTTAAATTATGATATTCTAACTAAAGATGATTTGAAAAAGTAATATTTAATGAACATTTTTGGAAAAGAGAGATCTTCATTTGGAAAATACTTTTGGATTTCAAAATCTCAAATTATATAGAGACTGGTCAATGAACTCTAATTTTCAGTCTTCATAATGAAAAATCACTATAATCTTTACAGGAGAAAGGTTATGCCAATAATATTTACTCACCAGTAGAGAAAGAGTGGATAAATGGCAAGATCTGTGAACCAACAGGATAAAGTTAGATTATTGATAAGGCTTATAGACCCCATTCTACACTAATCTTCATTTAATAGATTTCTAGATTCATCTGTATGGCAATCAGACAATTCCTTTTCAAGTTAAGCAGTGTTATGCAAAGTGAAGAAAGAAATAGCAAGCCAAAAAATCAAGTAATGAAATAAAAATAAACAAAATATAGCTAAATTGTTGTACAGTCTTTCTCGCATTGCCTTTTGTTCTTTAAACTTCTCACCTCTCACTTCTGAGGATGTCATCAGCTTCATCCAAACACAATTTTCTTGGTCTTTCACTTCTTATCAACACATTTACTATTCTTTCATATTTCGAATTTAGTCTTCATTCCTCTTTATCAGTGCAACCAAACTGCCTCAATGTACTTCTTTTGTACTTATCAATCAATTCAATCAAAGTTCATTTAATGTCTATTCATTCTTGACCCTAGCCATTCTTGCTTTACCACACACAATTCCCATTCAACTTTTATGTTTCTCTTGAGAAATCCAACTCTTACTACCTATGACAAAATAGAAGCACATTTGCTTCTTTTAATAAAAAAATATTTCTCACAATGGTCCACATACTTCTGTCCATTTTTTTCAACCAATCCTGAGTGCCTTAAAACTTCTCCATCCAATTTCCCATATCTAATAATGATTCTATGATGATATGCAAATTCATCTACTTTCATCTACTATGAATTGTTCCATTTTCCCTGTCAACATATCTACCTTGGAGTTTGATTTTCAGACCCATGCTCCTTCTTGTGTCATACAATGTGTCTAACATTTACTGGAAACAATTTGGATTCTCCACTAATAACACAGATTTATTCAGAACTATATATACTTACTCATCCGGAACCAACATACCTCTAACATCTAACGTACAAAAGTACTCCGTATACATTTATTCATAAATGCATTAAACAATCATTTAATTAAGGACATTACATATTTATTTATTTATTTATTTATTTGTCCAACTTCTATCACCGCCCATCTCCCTGCACAAAGGGGACTTTGGGCGGTTTACAACAAAGTATCCTTGTCATACTCTCTGTTCTCTTCTATTTATTCTCACACATGGTTTACGCCCATCGTACACTGCTCATTGCATTCAGCAATCAACCTCTAACTCCATATTCATGTAGAATTTTCCACAATTCAAGCCTATTCACTTTACCATACACATTCTCTAAATCAAAAAATGAACAATAAACTTTATTACTCCCATTGATACATTTCAGTCTTGTACAGTTGGTTATGATGAATCTAAATTTGTTGTGATGAATCCAAGCCAGTTTTCTGTTAATGCAGCTGTTGCCACTTAGCTGAGTTAACTTAACATAAAGTTTATTTCTGTATTTAGAAGACCCACTTGGGATATCTCTATCTTTTCTGTGGACCATTAGGAAGTTTCTATCCTGATAATGCAATTACAAAGCAGTTTTCCTTGATTGTTTGCCAAGGGGGCAAAAGTCTTAGTGTACAGATGGCAGTAACTGGTGGTTTGGAGGCAGGATGATGAATGAGATTTATTCCTGGCATAATGCAACAGGTTTGGCAAGTTGACCATTGTAAGCTATTCATTAACTGTTTTTAAGGGCCATAAAAGCATTTTGGGGTTCTTTTTTTGGGGGGGGGATGTGAACTCTCTTTACCATCCTCCATGAACCTGAATAAAGTAGGTTAATTGCATTGCGGAGACAGTCTTTGGAAGCTACTTGCTGAGGTACGGATTTCCCCACTCCCATGGAAAACCAGCTGAATATGCTGCATCAAGGAAACAATTGTTATTTCAACTTCTCCTCTGTTTCCTCTTCCCTGGCTGGACATGGGAGGATAAACAAAAGATATAAACTATGCATGCTTCATATTATTTCTAGATAAAGTGTTCATGTAGAAAATTTGATACCAAAAGCATATCAACCCAGAGGAATTTTTAGTCTTTGGTTTAATTTCTGAGAAAACAGAAGATGGGAACAGATTATTTGTTATGTCTTCATAATGGCGAGTGGTGGTGCAGATGTTCATAGAGTATTATATTGTGCCTGGCCAGTGTTTGGCTTGTTGTTAGTTTCAGCTCCAGCCCATCATTGGCATGTAATAATTCCTTGGCTCTCACAGAAATGTGGTCAACTACAGAATAGAAAGAAGGGTTGCACATTAACCTCCAATACCCAGTAATGGATGTGTGTTGAGGAGGGGAGGAGAGTAAAGAGAACTACCCATATACACAGGCTTGCATCACATATCTGGGTAGTATGTTCAGGCTCAGAAGGAGAAAGTAACTAAGAGATTGTAGCTGTGTTAGATTTTTTTTTCTTTTGTCATCCCCTGAAATCAAACTATAAGATCAAAATTTCAGAAGCTAAAATGGCTTTATCTAACAGATGTCATTCTATTACCCCTCTTATCTAACTTTCCTTTATTTTCCTGAGTTAAATATCCATCTTTTCTCTATCTCTGCCATCTTTTGCTAGAAATGTTCCAGAAATTTCAACATAAAGTTCTCAGATAGTAAATCAGAACTTTCTAATGTAAATTTTATTGTGATTTATTCATGAAGTGACTATGGTTCTTTTCGATTTTTTAAAAAAGAAAAGTCAGCATTTTTGCTTTTGATTTCACAGAAGTACATTTTTTTTAAAGTGGAGGCTTTTTCCAGTGAGTTAACTGATGCATCAATTGCTATATCCTAAAACTCTTTAGAAGCATGATTAATATTCACCTTGAACCAGAAACAATATTGATAGTGTCTGAATATATTTTATTTTATAGAATCAGTTTTGTTCATCATATTGAATACCCATCCCTTAAGTTTATCACAGAACAAATTGTATTTGGCTTAGAGAGTTTAAAACTATTATTAAAAAAAAAATACTAACAAAGCTGAAGTAGAAGAGGAAAGTTGGTTGCATTAAGTCAGGGATGGACAGTCTAAGCTCAAGGAGCCCTCAAAGGCAGCCCTCAAACCCCCCTTTTGAATTTTTCCTCATATTTTGCGGTGGGAATATGCACAAGGTATAGTAAGGGCCCATAAAGTAAGTTTAACATAGCATTTTAAGTAATATGTATGTCTGTGTGCTTGTATAATCTTTTTAATAACCTGGACACCCCCCCCCCCAGAACAGAAAATATTGGACTCTAGCATGTATGTTTCATAGATTGCCTGCTTTGCCCCACCCTTTATATCAATTATCCTCAAGAAATTCTGTTACATTCCAGATGCTGCATTTAGACTCAGTTTTAAGATAAGCCTACCAGATGTAGGATGTACCACTCAGAATTTTCTGTATCTCTGTCTCTAGTGGTCTGGATTTTATTTATTTTTTCTTTGGGTAATGGAAAGAGCTATATAACCTGAAGAGAAATGAGACTATTTTTTATTTTGTAATAATATTTTAAGAAATTGAATGTTTATAAACTATTGCACTCTGTTGTCTTATGGGGGTAAATATACATGCCACTGTATTCTTGAATCTTTGATGCAGTAAAGTTGTAACTTACTAATGATAAATCAATCAGCATCATGTTAGATATTATGCCTTCAGAGATAATTATATATATTAATAGAAAACCCAGAACCTAGCTGGCCAGTAGCAAGTAGATTTCCATCAAATTTCTCAGACCATTGAGAAAATTAGGGAGATATTGACATGCTTGGGAGAATTCCAGATTTGCAAAAGAAGACAACAAAGATGATAGAGGAAATCCAGAGACCACAGAATACTCACTGACTATCTGACAGAGAGAAAAATGGAAAACTGATAATGATGGAATGGAGTAGACTGAATAAATGCAGGGCTGCTTGGCTGAGATGCTCAGAGCCAATCCTACTAGTTTGTAGGATGATGGGCTTCCACAAGTAACAGGTTTTAGATAGAAGTATTGATTATGTGATTACTGTATTCTCACAGCCACTAAAATGGAAGGATCCTTGTATAACATTCTGTCTTGTTTACATCTTTGTACAGAGTAAATATGTAGGGCGCTATCACAGGTAAAATGTCTGAAGCAAGTTCTGTTCATGTTGTAGCTTTCTGTTACTTTCTAAATCTGTATATTTCTTAATCATATGAAATAGGGAATACATACCAGGTTAATTCTGACTCTGCTGATCAGATTCTCTTCTTTGTCATAAACTATCTACATATTTCAGATGAGCAATATCTCTGTTTAGCCTGAAAATAGCTAAACAAAAGATTGATGTGTTTTGGTTTTTTGAAGATGTTTTATTGCTAATTTTAGTTTGTTGTTTCCCACCCAGAGTCATATGTCAAGTAGGCAACCACCACCCCACCCCTTTTCATTCCTGTTTTGAGTTATAAAGAGTTATAAATGTTCCAGTAGTATTTCTAATAGTAGTATTTCTAATGAAATTTGCAGTGCAGGCAGATCCCAGCTTGTGTGTTCTCCTTAATTGTATTGAATCATTATTCCTCTCAACATCTTCTTTTCACAGCTCATCATGTTAAAACTGGAACTTGTGAAGTGGTGGCTCTCCACCGATGTTGTAATAAGAACAAAATAGAAGAAAGATCACAGACAGTCAAGTGCTCCTGCTTTCCCGGGCAGGTAGCAGGTACCACTCGAGCAGCTCCTTCTTGTGTTGATGGTGCGACATCTTTGGTGCTTTGTTCTTTCTTTTTGAGTTGTAGCTGTCCTGAGTTTGTCTCTTTTAAATGAAAACAGTCATTGAACAATTTTTATACTGATAAGGAGTTTGGGAGCTTGGTGAAGATATTTATACTCAAGACAAAAGGTAGCTAGAGATTTTGAAATGAATTATGAAGTCTGACCATGAAATAAAGCCCTTGAGGAAAAAAAAATTGGATGTACAATCCTTATACTGGATATCAGTATTGAGTTTACTTTCTTTATTTGCACCTCAGACGACCTCTTTTCTCCTGCTGCAAATAGTAGACTTTAGGAGGTGCAGCAAGTCCAGCCAGGAGTAATTTACTCATACAATACGCATGTATGTCTGATGAACTTTAAAAAAAGTCTGGTGGATGAGATCAAATACGGTCTTAGTGCCATGTTTCCCTTCCATAGGATATACAATTAAAAGTACCTCCCTACTTGTTCTATTCTGTTTTCTATTTTTACCTTGATAATATTTCTGTGAGGTAAGGACAAAAATGTTTTTATTAAAAACTATGCTTTTCTCTTCCTCTTTAGCCTCAATTGTAGAACAAAAATGGTGGTGCCATATGCAACCATGTCTTGAAGGGGAGGAATGTAAAGTCCTTCCAGATCGAAAAGGATGGAGCTGTTCTTCTGGGAATAAAGTGAAAACAACAAGGGTAAGTAGGAATTTCCCATAAAATCTAGCTGGCAGCTTTTGTAAAGAGAATTCTGAACTCAGTGGATCATAGTCTTGATCCAGGAGAATAACTATGGAATAAGTGTAAACAGAGAAAGAAATTATTGGCTTGGATACCCATTAAATGCAATATGGTAAGTTATTTATGACTAATTTACTTTGATGGGTTTATTCTAAGTATGATTGCATCTGGATCTAACCATTACCTTGATCTCACTATTATCATGATCGTTGTTAGTAATTGATATGCATGCACTGAAATTTAATATCCACTATTAGTGAGGAACCAAACCAGAATTGTAGTCAGGTTCACATATTGAGCTAAATATATTGCATATCCTTAGAAAACTGGACTGTTTGTTTATCAAGCACATTTATACTGCTGTTTATCATCAGTTATCTTAAGTTCAAAAATTCAAGAGATTAATTCAATAAATAAAAATGTGCCTTCTGGGGCTTAGCCCTTGCTCAAATTGAGCTCATGATGAAAATGGAAGAACTTTCCTAAGAAAGACACTTTTATCATGGAAATCTCTGGTTGGTTCATTCATTAATTAATGCTACTTTTGCTTTTGTCCTACTCAAGGCTTCTTTCATATGAAGTAACATAAAACATGTATATTAGGTCCTGTAGACGTACAGTATATGCCCTTACACATGGAAAATCTCAAAAAGTTCTATTTTAATTCAGATTGAGAACAAAATGTTTGAAAGTTGCTTAAAGGTTCAGTGAAATGTAAAGTATGAAAATCTTACTTCAGACGAGAAAAATAAATAATCCATAAAAGTACAAAATAAGATTAACAATAGTCAAATAATACGTTTGTATTCATTCCTGGTGTTTCCAACTGCTTTGGATAACAGTACTCACACAACTTGCTATTGGTGACATTGGCTGCTGCTGCTGAAATCTGAAATATAAAACATCTGGTCATTGTTAAACAGATGCATTCTTTAAAATGATCTATTAGTTCTATATAAATGTGTGGGTTGAAGGAAAACAAAAGGAATGTGTAGGAGGGCTTCAAAAGTGTGCTGAAAACTCTTATTTTTTTTAATTGCAATTTTGTAAGGTGTAAATAATTCTAGGTGCTCTCCTTCAAAATATGGGCTAAAGTATTCACAGGGTCTGTTCAAATAAGGCAAAATCTGATCATTATCTTTATTCAGAATCAGTCTTGCTGCTTATGTAGGCAGATTATCATCCTTATAAGTATCAGTATGCTCCCCAGAGAAATGTTTACACACATAAACTGTCACAGAACTGATGCTGGACAGACCCAAAATCCCAATGAGAACTAAATATAGTCAGTAAGCATCAAATGTTGATTGACTGTTGGGAGTGTAAAATTGAATAGGAATAAAATATAATGAAGCATATAGCTGATTAAAACATTGAACATGACACATGGAAAACTAGCATATCCCATTTGTAGTTTCTAATCTTTGAGGATTTATTAATTGTATTGTAAATTGTGTGCTATGGATTGGTTGTTGTTCAATATACACATCTAGAGAGTAAGTCATATTGAAATTAATGGATCTAACTCTGAAATTAGATTGTTCTGTGCCAAGTAAGCTTAGAACAAGGGGAGACAACAAAGTGGATCCTTTGAGATGTTGCTTCATGGCAAGTTCACCCACTAGGAGATTTTTAGAATGCAAATTATTACATCTAGGAATGTTTCTGTGCAAAGTGGTTATGGTATGATTGAGCAATGGGTCTTCTTGCTTGGGGAAAAAATATCTCAAAGATGGAAGAGCAAAGGTGCTTTCTTAGTGATTATAATTTCCTCTCTGTATGAGCCTTCTGTGCCTACCATATGTGGCAGGGATTAGAAATCTAACACATAATAGCTATTTATGGATTTTGAAAATCATGCGGTCACCATCAGATGTCATAGTACAACATGATTTCAAAAGTCATTGTGGTTTGAGCAGGGTGGTAGAGAAATAGAGAAAATACTGAAGCTCTTTTATGTATTAAAGAACATGGCATGTATTCACCTTCTTCTGCACATGTATTCCAAAAGGTTTTTGATATTATTAGGAGGGTAACAGATAATGTGACACCAGATACCTGGACTCCAGTATGTGAAGGAGCAGACAATGAAATCGTATCTCTCTGTATGACGTGATCTGTGTCTGAGATGAAATTTGAAGGCTTTACTGATTCCCAAAATGGCTCTGAATTGATGCACCCTCCCAAAACATTATAAGGACTGATAATTGGCAGAATAATGTAATCATCTGGTGTTTATAACTGTAACTATAGCATTCACTATACACATCTGCTCTATGAGGACTTCTCCTGTTTAATAGACTGTTCTACTAAAGAAAAAAGTGGATGAGACCCTGGATCGAGGAATCTTATTTATCTTGAAACTAAGGTTGATATTAGTGTCAAAGATGCCTCTTTATACATTGATATCTGTCCTCCCCTAAATTATCACAAATTCATATGTAATTTAGGCAACTGAAAATAGGACAGTTACTGGTGTGAGTGCTGATAAAAATACTAGAAATATGACTATATAGTTTTTCCTCCTTTTGAGTTCTCTTGCTTTCTCTTTTTTTTCCTTCAGAAATAGGACTATAGCACAAATTAAGATTTGTTGTGTTGGTCCATTTATCTTGGAAAATTAGTATATGTTGTATGTATACCAAAATTACTGATTGATTACAGCTTTCCCCAGACTAGAAATTCTGGGAGTTGTAGTCCCAACACAACTGGAATAAACCAAAATTGGAGAAAGTTGGAATTAAATCTCTGTAAGAAAAGAGAGTCATTGGTATGTGGAAAAAAGTAATGAAATATCTTTCACATTCCAGGTGCTATTCTCAGATGGTTTAATCTGAAACAGCAATTGCTGACTTTGTGGGGCAATCTGTAGGAAAAGCAGTGTGAAGATTACAAAATGATTTACTTATACAATGATGTCAGAAACTGCAAGCTTTTGCAGACAAAATTGAAAAGTTTTTTATATTGAGTGCAATGGGAGTTATTCCCAAGCAAACAATGGAGCATAAAATAATCTGTTTCCCATTAGATTTTTGATACCAAAGCCATTTACAAGTCCACCGAAGTAATATAAAAAAGAACTTTATAAAAAAGTAACTATCAAAGCTATCAAAGAATCAAATAGAATGACAGTGTCACATTGATGGATAGATGGTATGGTTAATGCCCATGCTGCATATACTGTATCTAGAGTAGATATGCAAGGCAGAAGACATCCCAGGAAGCAGATGCAAAATGAGTTGGGAGCCAGGGGCCAGAGTTCTGAAGAGAAGAAAATCCAGAGCAGGTGCTGTGTGATGCATCTGAAGGAGGAAGTAGAGTACAGACAGAATCTGTGACAGTCGTTTGAGGATAATATTTTGCTGCAGAAACAAAGACCTGGAAAAGGAGTTGTGTGTGACTAATTTAGAACTGATAGAAGCTTATTGGAATACCTAGCTTTTCAGCTTTCCAGAATAGTTATTTGGCTGAGTATTCAGGAACCCTGCATAATCTTCAAGAGAACCTGATTTCTTGGCATTCTACAGACTTACTAAATAAATTACCAGTTTTCTAATTATTTTTCTTCTACATTAACATTACAGTAAACTGCCTGTTCAAGATATCTATATCTATTTTGATATATTAGAGAGCCAGTTTTGTGTAGTGGTTAAGACATCAGGCTAGAAACCAGGAGATCGTGAGTTCTAGTCCTGCCTTAGGCACAAAGCCAGCTGGGTGACCTTGGGCTAGTCACTCTTTCTCAGCCCTAGGAAGCAGGCAATGGCAAACCACTTCCGAAATCTTGCCAAGAAAACTGCAGGGAATAGTCCAGCTGACTCGAAGGCATAAAATAAAATAAAATAAAATAAAATAAAATAAAATAAAATAAAATAAAATAAAATAAAATAAAATAAAATAAAATATAAAATAAAATAAAATAAAATAAAATAATAAAATAAAATAAAATAAAATAAAATAAAATAAAATAATAAAATAAAATAAAATAAAATAAAATAAAATAAAATAAAATAAAATAATGAAATGAAATGAAATGAAATGAAATGAAATGAAATAATGAATAATAAAATAAATAAAATAAAATAATAAAATATATATTTTTAAAAATGATATATTACATGTGATTATTTCCCAGGTCTTATGCTTATGTCATTAAATATACCATTCATATATAAAAGAACTATATTAAGACTTATATAATCCCTATGTTCACATCTCACGTATTTTAGATTTCCCTTCAATCCTTAACATGAATTTATGTTTCATCAAGATCATTGTGTCGTCCCAAGCAGGCATGACCAAGAGACTTGGAGAATATTTTGCATAAAGATTTAAATTGCTGCTGAAGTATTTCATCAAAACATTATTTTTTTCCTATAATTAGTTGTTAAATAAGATTAATTCACATTCATTATAATTTATTTTGCCATCAATATTACTATTTCAGCTTGTTTGATCAGTTTAAGAAATCCTAGAGGAAAAATATATCTTTGAAGTTTACAGTTGATTTCTGTTTCCTTAGAGATAGCAAACAATGAATCTTTACTAGCCATCCCTTATAAACTGAACAGCTTGAGAACATATAAAACATATTTTTAGCAAGCAGTCAAAATTAGTAATTTTAAAAGTTAAGAAACTTGTTTTCTGAGTTCTTATTTCAGCAGAATATTAAGCAAAATGATGGGGGGGAAGTGAGCATGATGTAAGACCCCCAACATCTGCAGTTTATATGGAATATACAGTAGAAAGTGTTAGGTGGACTTGTAGTGCAACTCACACATACAGTTCATTGGGTTCAATGGGCTTATATTGTAAATTAGCCTGGGAAGCTCAAAAACAAAAGAAGGCAATTGCAATCCACTTCCATATTGTTGCTAAAAAAATAAAGTGTACATTTCTGTATAGTAACTAGACAACCCATGACCCATTGGTCATCCTTCTTTACACATATAATATAGGCTGGTGCCATTTCCCCTCCCCTCATAACCCTCAGCAGAGCCCTGGTGAATCCTCCCCCTCCAACCCAGGGAACTGCCTGCCACTTAAATTTTTTTTTTTATTATTTGTCGAATTTATCACCGCCCATCTCCCCCAAAAGGGGGACTCTAGGCAGTTTACAATAAAACACAATTCATTAAAATACAAATATAAATACAATAAAATAGATATAGAAATAGTAAATTATAAAATGTGATAGAATGTAATAAAATCCAGATGGGAAAGTTCTTCTTTAGTCCATGAGTAGAAAAGGGCCACTCTAGGGCCATTCTAGGGAGCTAGCCATCCCCAGGAGTGCCCACACTCCTTCCCGCCCCAGGCAAATTGACAAAACCAGGTCTTAAGTTTTTTTGGAAGTCCAGGAGTGAGGGGGCCTGTCTTACCTCCGGGGGAAGAATGTTCCAAAGGGCAGGGGTTATTGCAGAGAAGGCCCACTTCTGTGACCCTGCCAGATGGAATTCTTTAACGGATGGGGTCCGTAGCATGCCCTCTCTGCATGCCCGGGTGGGACAGGTCAATGTAATGGGGATGAGATGGTCCCTTAGGTAACCTGGACCCATGCCATGCAGAGCTTTAAAGGTCATAACCAACACCTTGAATTGGACCCAGAAGCAAACTGGAACCCAGCGCAGCTCGCGCAGCAAAGGTGTTACATGTGTCCGCCTAGGGGCACCTAAGATTGCCCGCACGGCTGCATTCTGGATCAGCTGTAGCTTCTGGATATTCTTCAAGGGTAGCCCCATGTAGAGCACATTACAGTAGTCTATATGGGAGATAAACAGGGCATGAGTGACCGTTCGAAGGGCCTCTCGTTCCAGGAAGGGGCGTAACTGGCGCACAACCCGAAGTTGATCAAAGGCTCTCCTGGCCATGACTGCCACCTTGCTGGGGGGAGGGGGAACAAAGGGAGTCACGAACCGTGAGGAAAACTGCACCCCTCTGCCCATCCTGGTGTGTCCCCAAGGACCCCCTCCAGGGATGAAGAGGGCTCACCCGCAACTGTGGGTACCCACCAGCCAGCCACACCTCGCCAGCAGGCATCCAAGTTAATACCCTTGTCCTTCCCTCGCCATCCACCACCATTAAGAGTTTTCAATTTTTGGCCTTGGTTCCAAAGCACCCAAACACCGCTTGCCTGTTGGGCCTTGCCGCCAGCCGATTAGGCACAGGGGCCAGAGGGATATGGGAAAGAGGGCAGGGATATGTCTGTAGCTTGAATCATGTCAACTGGATTTCTATTTTCTCAGTGGAAATGTTTTGCTCCTTATCCAAGGAGCTTCTTCAGTCTGAGCAAATTTTGTACAGGAGGATGGCCCAACACAGGAGAAGTAACACCACAGGACCAGAGTCAGCAGTTTATCTTCATCTAAAGGAAAAAGGACACTCATTTGAGGACATTAATGTTCACATTTTAGGCAGAGAAGATAGGTGGTTTGAGAGAGGGGTCAAGGAATCCATTTATGCCAACTTGGAAAATCCTTCCTTGAATAGAGGTGGGGGCCTCAGGCACAATCTCTCCCCCATCTTCCTCCCTGCTTTGTCTTCTGTGCCTAGGAAGATTAAGACCATTTCACAAGCTCAACAGCAGCATGGTGATCTTAACGATCCTCCTTTAGATGATAAAAGGACTTAAAAATAACATCTCAATATAACCATGACCTAGCCCCAGGTGTAAGGTCACACAGCTACATAGAAACATATTTAGGATTCCCTTACCAACTTTGCTCAGACTGAAGAAGCTCCTTGGATAAGGAGCGAAACGTTTCCACTGAGAAAATAGAAATCCAGTTGACATGCTTCAAGCTACAGACAATTCCACCTGGATGACTGAGAACCTTCATAGACATAGGGCAGGGATATGCCCCTCCCACACCATCTATGGGTTTCTGGGAAGTATAGTCGGAAATCACAATCACATGACCGCAGCTAACCTGGCGATGCTGCAGCAGCCACAACTTTGCAAATAGAACTGGTGTGAAGATCCTTGAAATTTCAATATCACAGGAGTCATGGCTCCCAGAATTTGTTTAAGTTAGCCCATTTGAGGTACCTTGCTTCAAAAATTGTAGCCCTGTGATGTGCCATTCTGGCCAATTTAAGGTTACAAACAGGAGAGTTTTAGTATATAGATAATAATAACTACTACACTAGTAAATAGAATCACTTGCCTAATTAGTCTCTGGTATTTGAAAAATGATTTTGGGATTATCAGAGTTATTTAGTTAATTAAAAAAATTCAGTTTCTTCATGTTTTGAAAATGTAAAATTCAGTCATTATCCAGATATGTTTCCAGAATAAGTCACAAAATATGGGTCCCTTGTGCACCATACAGAAAAAGTAAAGAGAAATGAATCTTTTATATTTGCAAAGCTGGAGAATAATCTTAAGTAGCATGGTAGATAAAATATTTATTTATTTTATTTATTTTCTATCCTGCCTTTATTATTTTTATAAATAACTCAAGGCAGCGAACATACCTAATACTCCTTCCTCCTCCTATTTTCCCCTCAACAGCAACCCAAAAATTTCAAAGAATTTGATAGCTTACTATTTTACATTTTAGTTGACCTTGTTATGGGGGTCAGTTTACTGTGATATTTATAGGATGTTTTTCACTCCGTCTAGAATTAAATCTTCACTTGTTCATCTACAGTAAGTGCTCTTACCTTTTTTTAACCTATCACTTCTTTTCAAATTTTGTATACACCCATTCATTAATGACAACCCATCTTCAAATCTTTCTCTATCTGAATGTTCCAAACCTCACAAATAGGGTAATAGCTCTCAAATACATTACCGCTTCCCATTTTTCCCTGGCTGCCATCTGCTCCAGATTTATCTGCTCTCTGTAGGATATCTGTAAACTGCCACCATCTTTTCTACTTACAGCTCTGATTTAGAACCCCTCAATGTTATTTATTTAGCACTAAAACATGTGAATGGCTTTACAAGACCCAGATAAGACCCAATTATTTCTTCAAAAAACTTACATAAAACAAGAACTAAACACAAACCAGGGAAAAATTTAGAGACAAGAAATCTGGGATTGGGATTGTTTTATATTTTACTTGCTTAAAGTATTGAACTGAGAGGCAAAACAGTTTATTTCAAATTAAATTTAAGTCAAAAGACAAACATGCATCATCCTTCCTGATTGTCAAGCTTCACACTCGGATGTGGAAGTTAATTTCAGCTTTCCAGATACTTAACCCCTTATTTTGCAGTTTGACTTAACTCAGCACAAGACTCTCGGATAAAATTGTACTGGATTAAATTTTTTATTACAGACATGAATAAAGCCTTATACACAACAAATTATTTGCCCTCTACAGTGCAATGAAATCAAAGCCTACAGTTGTGCTCCAGTTTAAACTTAGGCCTGCCTTTCTGGACATTCTCTTGATGTGGGAGGCAACTCCACATAATAGTTTGCATTACCCAGTTTCCATAGCCCAGGAATGGCTGGTTATCACTTACCTTCACGCAAAAGAGAGTTGCTTCATTACACTGTATGGGTGAGAGAAAGCAGCAGAATATGAATCTTGATTTCACTATGTATAGGATTGCATTCCATACATAGCAGTTACTGGAATGTTTTCAAAATGGCTTAGCTCGCTCTTCCACAGGAACTCTACTTAACAGAAGCAGTTATATTCTGTTTCTAAAACAGATAGCTTATCTGTTTCCATTCCTGATTGCCATGAAAAGCTTAACAGATGATTGGGCAAGCCAGGTTCTGGAACCCTTGTCCAAGGAACAGAGAAACTGTCTCAGTGATGGAGGGGAGGCCACTGTAGGGAATGAAATGGGCCATTAAAGAAAAGAGATCAACTACCACAACAATAGTGGTCGGGCCATTCATGATAAATTTCAAGGAAACTGTACCCTGAGACCCTGTAGGGAGGGGAAGGGATAACAGTCCAGATGGCTTGTTGTCAAAGGCTCAGTATGGCAACAAGAGTGTAATGAAGAAACATAGGCCTTGACCTCTGCTGTAATGAAAAATCACCAGAAGTCATAGATGAGGAGCTGAGTTGTTTTAAATATTTCAAAATGTTAATCTGACCAGTTATTGTGACAGAGCTGCAACCCTTCCTCCCTAAGTGGGAGATCTAACCAGAAGTTGTGGCACAATTCTCCCTGTTTCCAGGAAAGGGAGAGTAAGAGGACAAAGCCCCAACTCAAGGTCATCTCTGAGTCTGAATAAATAGATTCTACTCTTCCAAAGCATGGATTAGATCAGTTGGGAAAGGGTTTCACAAGTACAATACGTTGCTAATGCTTCAGAGAGGGGAGTTTTAATAGAACACTCATTTTGAAGTGACAGGTTATCCACAATATAGACATTGTCTTATGTGCATTAGCTCAAATTTTCTTGAGCAAATAGCTGAGCACTGCTAGATTCCAGCTCCATAGTTTCAACTGCTGAAGTGTCAGGTTTGTGGGTATGGAAGGGCAGATGAAAGAAAGAAAGAAAGAAAGAAAGAAAGAAAGAAAGAAAGAAAGAAAGAAAGAAAGAAAGAAAGAAAGAAAGAAAGAAAGAAAGAAAGAAAGAAAGAAAAGAACAGGGTGGTCCCTTCCTTTTCTGTCCAATGCCTTAAATCTTCTCTTAGTACCCATGCACACTTGGATGAAAGCTGCCATGGTCTCTGGGATGCCCTCTTCAAACTGGTCAGTAAAGTCTCTATTATTCCATATCACATCTTGAGCTAACAGCTGAAACTTAATAGCATTCTTCAGCAATGAATAATTACTTTGTTGTAAGTGACAGATTTCACAGTCGGCAGTCACTTGTTCAAGTTAGCTCTCAGGTTTGCCACAAAATAGGTGTAGATGTGCAAATGTAGGCTGTTCTGAATCAGAATGAGAGTTCCCCATTTTACATCTCCCTCAGTTATGTGCTACTTATAAAACAGGTGAGTTTGTTCACTGAGGAAGTAATCTGATCTCAGGGAAGTGTAATGTTTATATAGAGTTAGCGAGGCAATAAATTTACTTGGATTCTATCATAATTCTAAGGCTGCGTTTCTCAAACTGTGTTGCGGTGCCATGGAGCACTGCAGCGAACTCACAGGGGCACCAAGAGATATTTAAATTTTTTGCAATGTCCATCTGTGAAGCTAGGTTTTGTGACATCCATTTGTGTCATCATATCCTTATGAAACTAAGGGTGCTGTGAACCAAGAAAGTTTGGAAACCTCTGTTCTAAGACAAAGAGGCTAATATTCAGTGTTGAAGAGCTATAACTGTAGCTTTTCCATCAACAGCTACATGGTCACCACTTGGTTCTGATACTGAACAAAGGCATTAACAATTTGATCAACCTTTAGCAGGTAGTAAGAAGGTCTATAGCTGTAGTTTAATCCTTGGTCTCTAGGCAGCATGTCTCTGGCCATAGCAATGGGAGTTAACCTGTCAGGATTCATACCTGGACATGACAATACAACTTAGCTTAATACTTAATACTTAATACTTTATTCAGCAATTGGCTTATTTTGGCAGAAAACTCTCTGATACACACTGATGTATATAAATCAAATCAAACTTATATTATGGCCCTTGGGCCAGAGAACACTACAATAAAAATACATAAACCTTTAATCTATATACTACTAAAACTCTTGTCTCTGTTTGTCTGTTTGTAACCTTCAATTGGCTGAAATGGTGCATCATAGGGCAACAATTTTTGAACCAAGATAACTCAAATGGGCTAAATTACAGAATGTGTCCAAAATCTGTGACCCATTACTCCCATGGGATTGAAACTTGGCAAAGTTGTGGCCGTTTCAGCTCCACCGCGCCTTCTGACTATACTTCCCAGAAACCCGTAGGTTGCATGGTGCAAGAGAAGATGGGAAGGGCATATCCCTGCCCTCTATCCCACCTACCCCTGGCCCCTGCACCCAATTGGCTGGCGGCAAGGCCTGACAGGTGAGTGGCAATTGGCTGCTTTGGAACTGAGGCTGAAATTTGAAATATCTCAATGGCAGTGGGCAGTGAGGAAAGGACGAGGGAGCGACTCGGATGCCTGCTGGCAAGGTAGGAGTGGCTGGGGGGTGCCGGTGGTTGATGGGTGAGCCCTCTTCCTCCCTGAAGGGAGGGGGCCCTTGGGGACATGCCAAGGTGCATGCCAAGGGGAGCAGGGTGCAGTTTTCCTCATGGTCTGGCTCCCTTTGTTCCCCCTCACCCCAGGAAAGTGGCAGGCACTTCTATTGGTCAACTGAGGAGGAGGAAGAGTGATTTCAGATGCTCCCTGCCAGCTTCCCACTAGCAAAGTCAATGGGGAAGCCAGCAGGAAGTTGGAAGTCGCTCCTGCCCCCACTGCTTTTTTGCCTGCCTGTGGTCATTCTGTTTATCTGTTTAGGTAAGGAAATATCTCTGAAAGGATGACCCAACGGGTCATGGGTTGTCTAGTTATTAATAAAACTAAAAATGTGTACAAGGCTTCTTAATCTTTATTGTAGACAAGAACGAAGTCTTATACACAACAGATGATTTGCCCTTTGCAGTGCAATGAAATCGAAGTCTAGGGCTGCATTCCAGAGTTTAAACCCTAGGCTTTTTCCTCCTGTTTTTCTGCTTGGACATTCTATTGATGTGGAAGGCAGCTCAATTATGTTTTACATAATAGTTCTCTCTAGCCTGGGAATCGTTGGTTGCATTCATAGGTTTAGGATTGCAGACTGAGATTGACCCAAATCTGAGGATTTCTCTTCAGCAATTTGATTGTCCATAATTATTTAATCAACACTTTATGATAGGAATGGATATGATAAATGAATAGCAAGTTAGTACTAAGGAAGTCATATTAGTCTGTAGCAGCTGTGTGTACCCAGGGAGCCTGGAAGGGCAAGCAATATAATCATATTACTTTGGGAAATTGTTCATGTCTTTGCAGCAGGTGTATCTTCAGATTTCTTATCTTTCCAACCAATCCTTAATTCAGTCTTTTCTCATTCCAGTGTATTACTTTAATTATCTCATTACTGCTTCTAGAAGTTTCATGTATTGTTACTACTGTCTGTGCTGTATCTGTCAAACTTTCTTGTAGATCTAATGTTACTTCCCTTCCTGTTACTCACCTTGCCCAATTTTGGCCCCCATTCTGTAGACTGTTTTATTTTAAATTGAGTTTTCAGTTCTGTGTTTTACTATTGTGTGCAAATATATTATATAATTTACTTTGCTGTTTGATTTCACTGTGATCTTTTTACTTAGTGTGTATTGTGTGTGAATTCATCTGTATTTCAGAAAGCACATTCATGGTAGCATAATATGTGGTACCTATGAGGCAGAGTTGCAACTGACATTTTCATCCTCAGCTAATCTATTTGTAATCAAAAAGAAAATTGTTTTTTAATTGTGTACATCTCTGTATTTAAATAGTACTTTGGAGCAACCATAGCGGCTTCAATATTTTGGTATGAAGTGATGGAAAACTGCAAATGGGACAGCAGAGTGCTATATGTAGTTCTCACAGCACCCTCAGGAGCTAGTATCAGTCACTCAATTTCTACTCCAAAGAAGAATCTTTTTTGAAGACAAGCAGCAGCAACAAATTTTTGGCAAATGCAATGGAGCAAAGGTGTGGGAACTAAGGGTCATCCCAGAAGAGCCCTCTGATATGATGGAGTATATGCTGCTCATTGTCTTGAAAGAGACAGTAGTATTTCTGTGGCAAGTGTTGGAAGTAGCAGGCAGAGGCAGCAATCTCAGATGTCCCTTTTAATTCTGCCTCATTACTCTTAAAGGCAGTGATTTTGAATCTCTGTATAAGAGTTGGGATTTTATAAGGGATCACTTCCATCTCAGGTACACTACCTGCCTGTAGTGTAAAAAAGACCTAAACGAGGGACGGGAACATAAATACTGCACACCTACTTGACTCTTCCTCTTCTTGAGAATGCTGTCCATGTCTGTCTTGTAAGGAGCTAAGAAACCAGCCTGCAATAAGAAAAATGCTGTTATAAAGTAGAAGGAGCACGAAAAGCCCTTCTCTTAGCCTATTTTTTTCTCAATAAACAAAAGTAGAATTTTTGGCAGGCCACAACAGTTAAACATGGAACCAGGGGATAGTAGCTCTAAAGAGTGAAATGGATCCCCATCTGCACTGCCATTGGATGACGAAAAATTTGGCCAGATGGAGCTTGTTTAGGCTTGGCTGCTCAGTAGAGCTTGTAGTCTATTATTATACTTGTACATTATGCATGGTTATCTTGTATCACCTTTAGCACAACAATTATACCACCCCAGGGTAGCCAAAGAAAGTGCTGACTCAGTGATAGAGGACAGATGGTTTTCTTCACCTAATATTTGGAGCTTCAGTGAAGTGCCCTGCCTGAATTAATTGGAGTTATGTGCAGAAGGTATTAGGCAGGATTGCATGCCTTCTTCCATCCTTCTTCCGTTTAGTTGCCCTAAAAAGGACAATGATTCAACACTGTATTTTGCACTGTGCTGTTCAAATACAATGCCATGATACCGTATATATATATATTAGATTTCTATCCCGCCTTTTTTTTCATATACAACTTAAGGTGGCAAACATACCAATACTCCTTCTTCCTCCTACTTTCCCCACAACAATAGCCCTATGAGGTAAGTTGGGCTGAGAGAGAGTGACTGGCCCAAAGTTACCCAGCCGGTTTTTCATGCCTAAGGCGGGACTAGAACTCACAGTCTCCTGGTTTCTAGGCCAGCACCTTAACCACTACACCAAATTGGCTGTATATTTCTCAGTAGAGAAGGGTTTGCTTGGTAAAAAATAGATTGTTGGCAAAAAGGATTGGCATGAAAGTTCCATGCAAGGCAACACAGTAAGAGTGTAGGTTCAGGAATTAGTTGGAAAATATTTGCCGGATGCTCACGTAAACGTCAGTACCTCTTTACATTAAATTTGGTAAACTATTTAAATTTAGAAGAGGTTACTGTGATTGCTAATTTCTTCAGGTGGTATTAACATTTTTTTAAAAATAAGAATCGTATCACAAATGGGAAAAGGCCACTTGTTTGCAGACAGACAGATTTTATCTCTTTAGAAAAGTCTATGACTGCAAGTTTCATCCAAATTATAAAGCAACATATATTTGTTGCCTGTGAGCTGCTGAGAGGTACACAACAAAGCAACTCACTCTGTCTCTGATGATGCCAGCCACAGCTGCTGGTGAATCATCAGAACAAAAGAAAAGTAGACCACAACCAATAATCAGCGTGCTTTCTCTGCTGTTGCCCCTGCCCTTTGGAACAGTCTTCCCCCAGGGATCAGACAGCCCCCCTCGCTCCTGGACTTTCGAAAACAACTCAAAACCTGGCTTTGTCAGCATGCTTGGGGCGAGATGGAGAAGGTATATACCTGGAGATGGCGAGCACCTTAGATTCGTCCTAGAGTGTATATTTTAAATTGTTATTTATTGTGTATTTTAATCTATTTAATTGTATGTTAATGATTTTAATTTTGTTGTAAACCGCCCAGAGTCCCCCGTGGGGGAGTTGGGTGGTGATAAATTTGATAAATAAATAAATAATCCCAAAAGCTCATCACTACGATATTAGTTGCATTTGAATAATAATCTATATACTACTATACTCTCGTGTCTGTTTGTCTCTTTGTAACCTTAAATTGGGCGAAACAGTTTGCAGTTTTCCTCGCGGTCCATGTCTCCCTTTGTTCCCCCTCCCCCCAGAAAAGTGGCAGGCAGTTCAACAGGTCAGCTGAGGAGGAGGAGTGATTTCCAATGCTCCCTGCCAGCTTCCCACAAGCAAAGTCAATGGGGAAGCCAGCAAGAAATCAGAAGTCACTCCTGCTCCCACTGCTTTTTTGCCCACCTGTGGTCATTCAGTTTCTCTGTTTAGGTAAGGAAATATCTCTGAAAGGATGACCCAATGGGTCACAGGTTGTCTAGTCAGTTATAAACATAGAGTTTCAGATTTCCATTCTGAGTTTTGGATTCAGCCCTGAGTTGAATTGGGCAAGCTCCAAGTATGTCTGAAGCAAATTGAATATTTTCTGAATTACTGGATACCTGCCTGAATTTGGTAATTCCTGCTTACCCTTACTCAAAACTCAAATACTATTTTTTAATTTAGCCATTGATTGATGTTTGTTTTTAGCTTCCAATGTAAAGGTTTTAGTGGCTGAATTCCTTTAGTTTAATCTATCACATGTCCATGTCTTAACCTGCGATTATTTCTTTTATATATCTTGGATTTTCTCTCCATGATATTCCAAAATATTATGTGCTAATTGGGCCCTTTTAGAAAAGATAACATTAATTTCGTCTTCTATATACCCATTATCTGTTGGGTATCATTATATCAATTAAATGAATGGTCTATTTGACTTTCTTCAATTTAAAGGCTCTTGTTGATAATCTGCAACATAATTATATTAATATATTGAATTTGAAGAGTAATATTTTTGTCATTTATTTTAGTAGGAAAACACTGTATTTGTTTAAAACACTTAAAAGACACAATGTATATTTTTCTTATACACAAATGTTCTGCCATTAATCCCAGTTCTGTTTCATACAACTCATCCTAGTACTTGACGTGTGTTTGTTTCTTAGGCAAACGTGTAAAACCATTCAAGAACAAGGAGATTTCTGCAGTGCCTGATGACAATTTTTGATTATTCCACACACACAAAATAATCTGGCTCCACGTTTGGAGCAATAGTTGTGATGAATCCTAGTCTTGGTCGGATTCTCAGGAAGGGTCAGAAGGTGCATTGAGGAGGACAGAGTCAAAACTACTCCTGAAAGATGCTCCAGCCTTGGTTTGTTATCAAAGAACAGCAGGTGTGTACAAATTCAGGTAGTTGTAGCAAAATTTAAGATATCAGATTGTTTCTTAAATATATTTTATTTATTATTTCATGAAAGTATTTGTTAAACTGCTTCACGACACTAATGAGACCAAAAGCAGTTTAAATAGCAGAACTAAAACAAATCAAATGCCATAAATTAACTAAATTTCAGATTTGAGTTGAAAACCTTTAATTATATTACATTATAAAAATCAGAGAGATAACATTGTTTTCACTTCCCTTTTAAATGCCACCATTCCACCTTTGAGATAAAATTTTATAATTGAGGAGTTGCTATCAGAAACACCCTCTCTCACTAAAATGCAGAGTACTATTTGGTTAAAAAATGTAAATCATAGAAAAAATTTCATTTTTGATAAGGAAAAACATTCTGAGCTTACCTGTGGAATCACTTTAAAAATAACATTGTGCAGCTTCCATTATCCAAACAATGTATTTGTTATCAAACAGATTTTGTGGATTTTATAACTTATACCTTGAGAAAATATTACTGTCTGTAATGTGCTATTAATAATTTTTTTTGCAGTTTAGTATAATTGTTATAAGCACTTGCTGGAACTTTCCTATAGGAAGATGTACTCTTCTAAATATACAACATATAAAAATATATATCAATGTTTAAACAATCACTTCTTATAATTTGTAGGATGGTATATTTAACATGGTAAAAATGTGTATTAAGATGTATGCTGAATCTACAGGTAGTACATAGGTACTGTATGTGTCTGAACTTTCATTGAGAGTTGGGGTGTGCATTGCTTCCTAGAATATATTTACACCGAGAGTGTGTGTTCTGGCTTTGGTGAATGCACTTGTGTTATACAGCTTTAGTACAGATCTTAGACATTGTACTTTTTTGGAGAAAATACAGTGATTTATTCCATAGCAAAAAAAAAAAAAACCCTCTCGTTTCCTGGCAATTGCTTCTGCTAAGGCCCTTTTCTCCCATTTAGGATTACCTACCTACCTACCTACCTGCCTGTCTGTTGCCTCATCACTAGAATAACTCTAGGCAGATCCTATTGAAGAGAACTTTGTTTTTCTCATTGACTGTTTTAGGCTAGGTTAGCTACTATATGGATGGAAGTGATACTTTCAGTCTTTGAACCATTGCATATACATTCATTTCTGTTTTAACTTCCACTACAACTTTAGGATAGAGTACAGAATCCTGGATATGTGTAAGTGATCAGTTTCCAAAATGAAATGTTCCAGTCTTTAAGCTTTCAAGAAATCTACACCTCAGCTGAAAAGTTTTTTTCTTAATTCACTGATACATAATGAGGTGATATAATTTGCTCTACTCTGTGGAAAAGGGACATTTTAATATCTTAAATTGATTTTATATAACATACGGTCAACATAGGCACCATATTTCTTTTTATTTTACTGATTTCATTTCATTATTTCCAGTATTTATATACTACCAGACTCTTCAAAAGGCTCTTGTTTACAGCATAACCAATAAAATCATAAAACCAAGAGATAATGTAAAATCCAATTATGCCAATATAAACTGAATCGTAAGTAAAAGAGTAGAGAAGAATAGACAAATAGAGTAATGGGAAACTCACAATTAACATTCAGAAATTTATTCCTACTGATCTCCCTTATAGGTTCTTATTATACAAGGATCCTATGTTGCTATCATTGGTAGAGACAAAGCAAAGTAATGGGCTATTATATTTTCAGTTTGTTGGGTTGACAATGTTTGATACAATCTAAAATATTTTTACACTGATACATATTTAATGTTTCAATGTATAAATGATAAACTAAAATATTTTTTGAATCTAAGATACTTCCTCTTTTCCATTTTAATTAGTATTATAATTAAATTAATTATATTAATATAAATGTGGGCCTTCCTATTCTCTGCTGAAGAGTCTCATACTGTCCTTTACACTCAACCTTTTTATTCAGTTGTTTATTTAATATTCAGCTTAGAGCGTTCTAATGGATTTGAAAGCTTGCCCATTTCTTTGTGGGCTTTTATTTAATAATTTTAACTATTTCTAGGAGATAGTTAGGTAGATAGCAGGAGATATTACATTATCTCTCTCCTTTTCCAGTGGATCAAAACTATTTTTGTATTGTTCTGATTTCTCATGGGATTTTGACCTTCAGTTTAGCCCAATGAATGCTAATATTACTTACTATTCATTTAGCATTGATTTAAAATTATTAAAGCAGATACGGTATATTTTAGACTGTAGCTTGAATCATGTCAACTGGATTTCTATTTTCTTAGTAGAAACGTTTCGCTCCTTATCCAAGGAGCTTCTTCAGTCTGAGCAAAGTTGGTAAGGGAATCCTAAATATGTTCCTAGGTAGCTGTGTGACCTTACACCTGGGGCTAGGTCATGGTTATATTGAGATGTAATTTTTAAGTCCTTTTATCATCTAAAGGAGGGTCGTTAAAATCACCATGCTGCTGTTGAGCTTCTGAAATGGTCTTAATCTTCCTAGGCACAGAAGACAAAACGGGGAGGAAGATGGGGGAGAGTTTGTGCCTGAGGCCCCCACCTCTATTCAAGGAAGGATTTTCCAAGTTGGCATAAATGGATTCCTTGACCCCTCTCTAAAACCACCTATCTTCTCTGTCTAAAATGTGAACATTAATGTCCTCAAATGAGTGTCCTTTTTCTTTTAGATGAAGATAAACTGCTGACTCTGGTCCTGTGGTGTTATTTCTCCTGTGTTGGGCCATCCTCCTGTACATAGGTTGTTTGGTTTCTCCAATGTAGAGTTCAGAGCACTCCTCACTGCACTGGATTGCATAAACTACATTGCTTTTCTTGTGTTTTGGAGTTTGATCTTTGGGGTGTACAAGCCTCTGTCTCAGTGTGTTGGTGGGTTTGAAATATACAGGTATGTGGTGTTTGCCAAATATCCGTTTTATCTTTTCAGACACGCCAGCCATGTAGGGAATGACCAGGTTCTTTCGTTTACTCTGAGTCTCAGCCCTATCTGTCGCTGTTTTAGGTCTGGTAGATTTAGATTTGGTGAAGGCCCAATTTGGATATCCACAGGCCTTCAGGGCTGTTCTCAGGTGCTGATTTTCATTCTTTTTGGAATCCATGGAGGTGGGGATGGTTTCTGCTCTGTGTGACAATGTCCTGATGACTCCTAGTCATAGATTCCCTTACCAACTTTGCTCAGACTGAAGAAGCTCCTTGGATAAGGAGCGAAACGTTTCTACTAAGAAAATAGAAATCCAGTTGACATGATTCAAGCTACAGACAATTCCACCTGGATGACTGAGAACCTTCATAGACATATTGCCATACATTTTGGGGATGAAACCCTGAAGTTGGTAAGGAAATTCGAGAAGACAGCAAGAAAGGTGACAGACTATAGAAACCACCTATGTTTTAACCTCATATGCAGACAACAGAGACTCATCCCGACAAGCCTACGCCTGCAATCTACAGTTAAGGGTCACAGAGCAGATCAGATCCTGCAGCAGGCACAAAGACATCTTCTAAATGAAAGAATAAGGCAAGTCCACTTCACCATTGATGCCCTGCAATACAATTTTGAAAACCTTCACCAGGAACTCACAGCCACCCTTCCTGACCCAATCCTGGATAGAGTTATTCAGCTTGGCAATAAAGTACAGCTGGCCCAGCATCACAAGACAAAGGAGAGGCAAACTAAGAAATTTGACATTCTTCTTTCTCGCAGCAAGCAGAAACAAGGAACTGGAGAAACCGCTGGGAGGAACAACAACAACAGGACCACAGAGGACAAAAAGAACATGTGGGTGAAAAATCTCTCAGACAGAGAACTTACCCAACCAGAGAGAGATGTCCTAGCCAAAGGTCTTAATTTTGCCATCACTCCCAAGCAAGTTCCGGTTGTGGAGCTCATTACAGCCACAGAATCTGCCATCCACAACAACCACCTACCTTTTGAAGAAGCAGAACAACTCCGGCTTAAAATATCTGCAGCTCTGTCCAGTGCTCAACCTCCTCCCCCCAACCTTACCGCCCAAGAGAGGAGAGCCCTGACAGCCCTCAGCAAAGATGAAACCATCACCATTTTACCTGCTGACAAAGGAAGATGTACAGTGGTTCTAAACACTGCAGACTACCACAATAAAATTACCTCACTTTTGGAGGATCACCATACATATGAAAAACTGAAAAGAGACCCCACCAACAATTACAAGAAAAAGGCAATAGACAGTTTGAAACAATTGGAACATGATGGCTCCATCGATAGGATTACCTACCACCGTCTGTATCTTGGAGAAGCCATCCCCTGCATCTACGGACTTCCTAAGATCCACAAGGAAGGAACACCCCTCCGACCCATAGTCAGCAGCATCAATTCGGTAACATACAACATTGCCAAACACCTCTCTACCATACTAGCACCTCTAGTTGGACACTCTGAACACCACATCCATAATTCGGAAGAATTTGTTTCCAAAGCAAAGATCCTGAAACTGGATACAGATGAAACTATGGTCTCCTTTGATGTGTCCTCCCTTTTCACCAGCATCCCCACCACTCATGCTCTATCCGCTGTCAGGAAGAGACTAGAAGAGGACAGCACCCTGGAAAGGAGAAGCCATCTCAACCCAAACCAGATCTGCCATCTTCTGGACCTGTGTCTTAACACCACTTATTTCACATACAGAGGTGACTTTTACAGACAAAAACACGGCTGTGCCATGGGTTCTCCTGTGTCACCCATTGTGGCCAATTTATACATGGAAGAAGTGGAGAAGAAAGCACTCAACACATTCCAGGGAACGGTGCCCACCCACTGGTTTAGGTATGTGGATGACACCTGGGTCAAAATCAAGGCCCAGGAAGTACAGGCCTTCACGGACCATATAAACACTATAGATGCCAACATTAGCTTCACCAGAGAAGACACCAAGGACAACAGACTGGCATTCCTAGACTGTGAAGTCCTCATTGGGACCGGTGGCAAGCTAGAAATAGGGATCTACAGGAAACCCACACACACAGATCAATATCTGATGTTTGACTCCCACCATCCACTGCAGCACAAACTAGGAGTCATCAGGACATTGTCACACAGAGCAGAAACCATCCCCACCTCCATGGATTCCAAAAAGAATGAAAATCAGCACCTGAGAACAGCCCTGAAGGCCTGTGGATATCCAAATTGGGCCTTCACCAAATCTAAATCTACCAGACCTAAAACAGCGACAGATAGGGCTGAGACTCAGAGTAAACGAAAGAACCTGGTCATTCCCTACATGGCTGGCGTGTCTGAAAAGATAAAACGGATATTTGGCAAACACCACATACCTGTATATTTCAAACCCACCAACACACTGAGACAGAGGCTTGTACACCCCAAAGATCAAACTCCAAAACACAAGAAAAGCAATGTAGTTTATGCAATCCAGTGCAGTGAGGAGTGCTCTGAACTCTACATTGGAGAAACCAAACAACCTATGTACAGGAGGATGGCCCAACACAGGAGAAATAACACCACAGGACCAGAGTCAGCAGTTTATCTTCATCTAAAAGAAAAAGGACACTCATTTGAGGACATTAATGTTCACATTTTAGACAGAGAAGATAGGTGGTTTGAGAGAGGGGTCAAGGAATCCATTTATGCCAACTTGGAAAATCCTTCCTTGAATAGAGGTGGGGGCCTCAGGCACAAACTCTCCCCCATCTTCCTCCCCGTTTTGTCTTCTGTGCCTAGGAAGATTAAGACCATTTCAGAAGCTCAACAGCAGCATGGTGATTTTAACGACCCTCCTTTAGATGATAAAAGGACTTAAAAATTACATCTCAATATAACCATGACCTAGCCCCAGGTGTAAGGTCACACAGCTACCTAGGAACATATTTAGGATTCCCTTACCAACTTTGCTCAGACTGAAGAAGCTCCTTGGATATGGAGCGAAACGTTACTACTAAGAAAATAGAAATCCAGTTGACATGATTCAAGCTACAGACAATTCCACCTGGATGACTGAGAACCTTCATAGGTATATTTTAGAATGAATAAGTCTTTAATTGAGGCAGTGATATTTGGGAACTTTAATTAGCTGAAAAAAATATAATGATCACACTACTAAAAAAGAAGCATTTGTAAGTATTTCTTAATGTACCCAAAGGAAAATTCAATAGTGAATAAAAGTGCTACCTTTTAAAAATAAAATCAGATTTTACTAGAAAAAAATTTCTTACTTTATGAAGTTCAAAATAGCATGCACAAGATTTTTGTTTAATTTTCCTTCTTGCTATTAATCTGATTTATACTTACTTCGCTTCAGGAAGTATGTTATGTCATGTGTATTCAAACCACTGGATCCATATAAGAAAGATTAGAAGCCAGAAGGGAAGTAATCACCTTTAAAGATGCCAGAAATTTTAGGAAGTTGCATGACTTTCCAAAAGTAATGTGGACAGTGAGGTATATTAGGGAAAGCATATGTCAATTCTTTATGAAGAAACAGCCTATGAATTAAAATAAAGGAGTTGGTAATTAGATGAAAAACAGGAAGTGTTGGTGAAGGATAACCAGAATTCCATTTTCAGTATACAATAGTTGATGCACAAGAAAGCAGAACTACTTTATCATGCACTAAAAGTAAGATAAACAAATTCCATTGTGGTAAGAGACATTGATTAGTAGAATAAACAAATTCAGCTGAACTAGTACCTGTCTTGGTGATCTTGTCATCTGAGGGTTTGCTGTATGGTTATTGCTATAAAGCAGGGCTTTCCAAAGTTTTTCCCGCGGCGACACACCAACCGGCGTTGGTGTGTCTCTGCTGGAAAACCCGGAAGTGCTGTCCTTGCGGCAGCGCGCAAAAACCCGGAAGCGCTGCTGCCACTTTCAGGTTTTGCACGCTGCAGTTGGTGTGTCGCTGTGGGAAAACCCGGAAGCGCTGATTATGATCAGCACTTCCGGGTTGTGTGGCGACACACCGGACTGTGTGTGGCGACACACTTTTGTGTCGTGACACACAGTTTGGAAAGCTCTGCTATAAAGTATTGAACTGGTTCTCCTTAAACTGTGTTTTGCCACTAAAGTAAATTTGGAGAATGCTTAGCTTAGACAACTATACTTTTTGGGTCCATTTCTAATTGTAATGTAGCTTGAACTAAATCATGTGGAGAAAATGGAGAGCAGGAAAGAACTAGGGCGAGTATGTGATTATACAGTGGGGTCAGGTGGAGCCAATGTTTAAATACTGTATTATGTAAAAAAAGCCTACTTCCCAGAGCCCTGACTCATAGGGTTGTTATATGAATTTTTGCACTGACTTTTGCCTGGATTATTGCAATGACCACAAACTACAATAGCATCTTCATTTTGAATTTCTGTTCTGAAATTGATTCAGTCTTTCATATTGATTTTATTAAACAGTAGTATCAGCGAGAAGCATTTGACCACACAGTCTAGTGCAGTGTTTCTCAACCTTGGCAACTTGAAGATGTGTGGACCTGAACTTCCAGAATTCTCCAGCCAGCTTGCTGGCTGGAGAATTCTGGGAGTCCACACATCTTCAAGTTGCCAAGGTTGAGAAACACTGGTCTAATGAATTGCACATCTGAATCCACCCCAGTCTGTCATAAGCACCAAAACTGCTTATATATTAAATTTCTGCTAGAACACTAGCAAACTAGTCAGAAAATTCCTGGAATCCATACCAATAAGCTGACCACTGACATATTTTACTTCAGAAAGCTAAGTGATATGATTTTACAGTGATAGAGAATGGCCAAGATATTTCCTCATGGGAATAAAATTTTCTGCATGAAAGGTCAAATTGGAAATAAATTTAGAAGTGCAGGACTACTCATTTACATGTGTTGATGTAATTAATAAAACTTGCCAGTTATTTGCATAAGTGTTTTAGTTAACAAGAAATAGGCACTAGACATTTTGATTGTTCCGGGACTACTTGTTTGTGTGTGTGTGTGTGCGCATCTTTATTTATTTATTTATTTATTTATTTATTTATTTATTTATTTATTTATTTATTTCTATTTCAAATTTAGTTACCGCCCATCTCACTCAAAGAGCGACTCTGGGTGATTTACAATAAAACTAGAATAAATAAAGATTGTTGTTTATTCGTTCAGTCGCTTCCGACTCTTCGTGACTTCATGGACCAGCCCACGCCATAGCTTCCTGTCGGCCGTCACCATCCTCAGCTCCCCCACAGTCGAGTCCGTCACCTCCAGAATATCATCCATCCATCTTGCCCTTGGTCGGCCCCTCTTCCTTTTGCCTTCCACTTTCCCTAGCATCAGCTTCTTCTCCAGGGTATCCTGTCTTCTCATTATGTGGCCAAAGTACTTCAGTTTTGCCTTTAATATAATTCCCTCAAGTGAGCAGTCTGGCTTTATTTCCTGGAGTATGGACTTGTTTGATCTTCTTGCAGTCCAAGGCACTCTCAGAATTTTCCTCCAATACCACACAATAAAAACAATATTCTTAAGTAAAAATATACAGTCCAAGATAAAGATGATAAAAAGTTCTTAATTTAATTCACGGGAGCCCCTTCAAGGTGCCAACCACCCCCAGGATTGGTTACCCCTCCTCACACTCCACGTGAGATGGCAGAGCCAGGTCTTCACCCCTTTCTGGAAGGCCGGGAGAGTGGGGGCCTGCCTCAGCTCTGGGGGAAGAGTGTTCCATAGGGCAGGGACAATGGCAGAAAATGCTCTCTCCCTGGGCCCCGCCAATTGACAGTCTTTCATGGACGGGGTCCATAACATGCCCTCTCTGCCTGACCGGGTAGGACGGGTTGATGTAATGGGGATGAGACGGTCACTCAGGTAACCTGGACTCATGCCATGTAGGGCTTTAAAGGAGATGACCAACACCTTGAATTGGACCCGGGAGCAAACTGGTACCCAATGCAGCTCCCGCAGCAAAGGTGTTACATGTGTCATCCTTGGGGCACCCAAGACTGCTCGCACGGCCAAATTTTGAACCAGCTGTAGCTTCTGGATGCTCTTCAAGGGTAGCCCCATGTAAAGCACATTGCAATGGTCTATACGGGAGATGACTAGAGCATGAGTGACTGACTGGAGGGCTTCCTGATCCAGGAAGGGGCATAACTGGCACACAACATGAAGTTGAGCAAAGGCCCTCCTGGCCACGACTGCCACCTGCTCTTTGAGTAGAAGTCGTGAGTCCAGGAGGAACCCCAGATTCTGTACCAGGTCTGTCTGGAGCAGTGCAACCCCATCCAGAACCAAGGATGGTAAACTCCTGGATACAGCGGAGCCCCCAACCCACAGCCACTCCATCTTATCATACTTATTTTTTAGGGGAAATATAATTTGGGATTTTTTTGATTCAAAGTCTTTTTATTTCTTGCATTTTCAGCTTGTATCTTTAGTCCTGGAGATATTTATATGAAATAATATGTTCTGCATTTGAAATTTTACTATAGTGGCAAACCACTTATAAAAAACCTTGCCAAGAAAAATGCAGGGACTTGTCCAGGCAGTCTCCGAGAATCGGACACGAGTGAACAGATTAAAAAAATAAATAAATAGAAAGCTTGTTAGCTAACATTGCACCAAAACCAAAACAAAACAATGAATAACACCCAATCCAAAAAGTTAGTTGTTTTTCATTTTGAATCATTGTGAACAGCATTAATACAGTCTCCTTTGCTTATACAGCCTCATATATTGCTGTTGATTTGTGGAAAATATGATATTCACTTTCCAAAATTCTTATAATGAATGCTTCCCCATCTGTTCAGAAGTGTGTTTCCAGAAAAACATTCAGTCTACAGAGTGTGAGAAATCATCAATATCTTTTTCTGGTTGTGAGCATTCTAATCCAACACAATGTAGATTGCTTATAATACTCACACAGGAATCTAGTCTATTTTTTCCCTTTTTGTTTTGACATTCCTATGCATGTTGTGTCAGCAACAGTCTCAGAAAAGGCATTTTCTATTCTGTGATGGCTGTACATATTGCTAATTCAGGTATCATGGACACACATGCATCCATTCACATGTAGGTATGCACCCTTCCCTTCAT
Organism: Charina bottae; assembly: GCA_023362775.1. NCBI lineage: Eukaryota > Metazoa > Chordata > Lepidosauria > Squamata > Charinaidae > Charina > Charina bottae. Next base: position 53,889,154 of record JALMGJ010000006.1, read on the forward strand.
TCACATTCACATATTATAATTGCACAGGCATACGGAAGTCTTCCCTCTCCCTCCATTGTCCCATTTTGTCTCAGTGATCCACTATGAATTACTGGTTTTCCACCATCAACTGATTGACTAATCAGCTCATTAGTAGGTACTAGTTTATTGGTGTCAAGAAACTAGCAATCTGTTTTATGTTGGCCAGCTAATCATATTAATCACTTAGCCAAGTATGTTTCAAAACCACAGGTAGCCCATCTATTTTTATTACTATTTAATGGAAAGGAATGGCCTTTAAAATTGTGTTTGCCATCCATATTTTTAATAATCTTTTATAAGTGCATCTAGTAAAAATATAAAAATTTAAAAAGTAAGAGAACCGGTTTGGTGCAGTGGTTAAGGCATCAGGCTAGAAACCAGGAGACTGTGAGTTCTAGTCCTGCTTGAGGCATGAAGTCAGCTGGGTGACTTTGGGCCAGTCATTTCCTCTCAGCCCTAGGAAGGCAGCAAGGACAGAAATGCTTTCAAGAAAACTGCAGGGACTAGTCTAGGCAGTTGCTAGGAGTCAACACTGACTTGAAGGCATCCCCTGCATGTAAAAATAAGGGCCATTTTGTGTAGTTGGAGTAAAGAGCTTGTACATGCATGTGTACACACATTTCCCACATATGGGTCATACTTTCTTCACGTATTTTATTGTATGAGTTCTATTAGTATCTTGAGTTCACAGCTACAACATAATGTCCTCATTATGTTATGTTAACTTCAGGGCTTCCCTTCCGTATTTCAGTAAAGTAGTTAAAATCTAGTTATTCCATAAAATGCAGAAGGAAAGCTTGCTGTGATTAAAGATTTGAATTTGGCAGACGTGTTTTTGTACATTGTATAATTTTGATTTGGTTATTTTATGGGTGGGTTTATTATTTCTGAGGGGGGGTTAGTTTGATTGTTAGCTGCTCAGAGCCTCTGGGAATGGAGAACATGCAAATAAGGTAAATAAATATCATCTTTTTCTGTCATGCAATTCATTGATTTCTGACATCTCCTTATCTAATACACCTGCTGCCTTAGGATTCTATTCTTGATTCTCCCTTGTGTTTTGCTGCACCCCCTTTTGTTCCTGAGAAGTAGAAACTAATAAAACATCATTTGGAAAAAGAACCTGTCATTTCCTACCACAGCAAAATTATAATGTGACACAGATTCTATAGTGATTAGGAAAATTGGTTTCAGATACAGGATGGCCAAAATCAAGGACAGGAGCATAAATTATGATAGCAAATAAGAACTGAACCCAGTTTGTCTTCAATCTGTATAAAGCAAATATTTGTTGATAGAATATTTGATTGGTAGAAGTATAGGAATATTAGGGTTGAATATTGCTCTCCTCTTTCCCTGTTCTCCTCCACATTATCCTCCTATTACTACTTTCCGTATGGAAATTTACTCTGTGACAAGATCCCCACTGCGAGTTAGAATCTTGTAGAGAGAATTGTATACTTTGGGAAGACCTTTGTTCCCAATTCTATCCATGCTACAGTATGTTTAAAATTCCTATACTTCTTCCCGTTCTTTGTAGAAAATTTTCATCAATCTAGTTGAGACACACAGGTTTATTATCTCCAGCTTTTTTCTGTTTCAGAAGCGGTCACAGTTATGTACTAAAATGGTTAAATAATATATTTCTCTTTCAGGGGTCTTTCTGAGTTACTTGTAGGGTAAATGATGCAATGCAGGCTGAACATGCATTTGTCCAACTTCAGCTGAGGTGTAAAATTATTTTAGATTTAATTATGCATTGTTGTTTTAACTAGTGAGTTCATATGCAATTATGCTTGACTCATGGCAGCTATTCACAAATTTAAATTAAAAAGTCTTGAAACAGCAGAGTAATTATACCATAATTGCACATTGAGCACACAGAAAGAGAACCTAATTCTTTGCATTTATAATATAATGTATGTTGAAGAAAATACACTATTTTAAAAGGAGCCATGTCTTGCAAAGTATGACCAAGTTAATTCATATAAATATTTCAGGAGTCATATCATTTTTAATCTCTACTGCTCAACAAAAGGCAAACGTTAATTTTCAGATATATTAATAATTAATTTAAAGTTGATTGGAACTGATTGGAGTACATTTGGAATGTTAGTGTTCTCCAAGGATTTTTAAGTTCAGCTCAGTGCTGCTGTCAAATTCTCTTTTTCTATTAAAAAATAAAGAAATTGGCACAGGCCTGTTACTTCCAGCTGCTCTGTTGGAAAGCTTGCACACAATCCAAAAATAAAACCCTTCTTGTAAATAACATGGATGGATATTAGCTAAAATTTAACTGAATTTTTATGAAATTGATTGGCTACATTCAAACATTCTACCTCATCTTAATGTGTAATTGAATAGATGTCATTAACAATAGTGGGTGATATGTCCTGCTCTTATAATAGGATTTATGTTCCAGAGTGTGGCGAAGATGGCCTATTTTGAGTATTACTCAAGAGTAAAAGTGTGTAATTTGTAAGTGTAAAAGGTACAGGAAAAAAAGAGAGGGAGCAACAGGATAGCTAGCAATAGAAAATCTTTCCAAGTTCCCCCAGCAAGAACAATAATGGTAATGATAATGATAATAACAAGTATCCATTATCCAAATACAATGCATCCGTTTCAGCATGAATTTATCTTCTGTATACATGCCATGTTGATGATCATGCACTATGTAATGCTACGTTGGGCAGCTGAATAGCAATTGATTAGTTGACATATTGTGATGTAGGATTCCTCTTTGGTTACTATTATGTCTTTGGAGCAGAACCATTTCATGTATTTTTACTGAGCCTTCCCCAACTGAGTCTAAGGATGATGTAAATTTTCAATTTCATTGCATACAATCATGTAGTTGGAAAGGCCATTTTGACCCTTGGCTCCAGTCCCATGTTCAGTAAAGGATTCCAAATTAAAGCATCCCAAACGTTCCCTTTCTTTTTTTAAACAAACAAACAAAAAACAAACAAAAAACATTTGCTCTTTTCTAGTTATTTGGTACTGTATTGGTTTTCTGGGTTTGTTCAAGGATGATATATAAGCCAGAACATCAGCTAGTTCGTACAGTACCTGACAATGCCCTTCATCTGACCCTGGAAATTCAAATTCATTCAAAGTAAAGAAGTATTTCCTGACCATGTTTCTGTCAATCGCAAGCATCAATCCTGTGGCTTCATCCTGTTCTTCACAGTTTCATAGTGGAACACATACTTTTTTATGTTGAAGAAGATTGAACCAGACTAGGAGTTGAGTAACTCTGCTTTTTCTTTTTCCTGTTCTCAGTTTACTATCTTCACTGATCAGCTATAAAGAAGTCCTTTTTGTTATTCTTAGGTCCTTTGCCAGCCTCAGCTGATTCTCAGTTTTTGCATTTTTGACTGTGCTCTTTGTTTGTAGCATGGCCCTCTTTTCATGTCCTGTATATCTCATACACACATACACATCTTTGCTAAGATTTTGTGTAACTACATTAGCTTCTTTTGCTTTCCTCTATTTTTTCTGCTTTTTGGAATTATTTGCAATTGTGCTTTTAATTATCTTTCTCTTTGGAAACTCCCATCCATGTTGTGTTCCATTTTTATTAGTTTCTTCTGTCCTGGGATCTTTTTTATAATGGTTATGACTTTACTAAAAACTGCTTTTAGAAGTCCAAGGTACTTGTTTAACTATACTTAGTTTAAATTTCCTGACGATCAACACCACCAACACTACATAGTCACTTTCCCCAAACGTTTCTACTACTACTACTACTTCCTGAACTTAGTATTTCCTATTGATTAGTATCAAGTCAAGGATACTATTGTGTCTTCCTCCACCCTCTGAAAGAGAAAATTGCCAGCAAGAAAAGTCAGGAATTTCCTGGAAGGACCGTGCTTGGCATTGCTTGTCTCCCAACTGACGTTGGAGTAAATAAGGCCTCCCATCATTGTGATTTCATGCCTCTTTGAAAGATCTGCAGTTTGCTTTTGGAAGACATTATCCATGTATTCTCATTAGTTTGGAAAGCAATAATATAAACACCAACAATAATACTGCTTTTTGTTTCCTTTTATGCTTATTTTAAGTTACAGAATAGCATTTTGATTTCTGAACAGGAATATATGTATTTAACATGTAATGCAATTCCTTCTGCTTTTCTATTGTTTCTGTCCGTTTTGAACAATTTGTATCCTTTAGTTACTATATTTCAGTCATGGGAGTCATCCCACCAGAGCTGTTAAATCATATTTGTCCTTCTGTATGAAGAGTTCAAGCTCATCTTGTTTATTTCCTATGCTGTGAGCATCAGTGCATAGACAATGAAGGCCATGAACTTTATGAGCCAGTGGTCTTTCATATTCTTCTATGAGTGATTTAAGAGGTCCAATTTAACAACCCCCCTTTCTGCAATACAGAAATCTTTCTCTGAGGGTCAGATTTTCATTCCTACCATTACAGAATTAAGTTTAAAGACCAATATTCAATTAATTAATTAATTAATTAATTAATTAATTAAAGATCAATCCTGCCATGCTTTGGCCAAACTTACCTTTAACAGTCATTGCATTCCAGTTTGTGCCATCATGACATAATTTAGATAACTTAGACCATAGCTTTCCAAACTGTGTGTCGCAACACTTTAGTGTGTTGCAACACAGTTTAGTTGCGAAGCGGCGGTGTGGGGGGGCGCGCGGAGGCGGCAGTGGCAGTGTCGATGGCAGTGTTGCGCCATCAGTGCTTCTGCGTTTTAGCGAGGCCTCCCGCACCGCCGCCGTGCACGTGTACACCCCCACGCCACCTCCATGGCCACTGTTGGTATGTCGCCAACGGCGGCAGTTTGGAAAGCACTGACTTAGACAATGGTTTAGAAATCACATTTCTCCTACTGACCCAATTTGCCTGGCCAATCACTGATTTACAGTATTCTTTCCCTTTCCAGTTGTCTTCCATGGACTGGAAGAATAGATGATCTATGACCCCAAGGTCTTACACTTCATTCTGTATTTTTCAAAGACGGGGGTGATACAGTTGTAGCTGTTCTTTGGATATAATTTGTCTCCACATGTATCAGTTGGAAGGAATCATTGTCAAGTCGACTTGATAAGTCTTGGATGTTGTTCTGTCATGTCCTTGATCCTTGTTCTTGGTAGTTAGCACACTTCACAGGCTGCTGGATGAAGGTGGTATATACTGTATTTGTTTCAATACCTTAATGTAATGAGTCACCAAAAACCATCCGTTCTGTTCTTTAGGGGTCCATCATTTAATCGCCCATAATGTAATATTTTCTCCTCTTGAAAGTTCAGAGTCTGTTTCATCTGTAGGGGCCTAAAAACTGTTTCTGAATTCCGGTTTCTGGTGCAAACTGTCATCTTTCGTTTCTGGTCATTACTCATATCCAGTGGGCTTGCTCCTCTGTAGGCCTGTCTTTCTTATGGAGGGTTGTTTCCACTGTCAGTTTCAGCTATAGAGCCTCCTTTCTTTGAACTGATAAATCCTTTCACATGAGTAAAGGGTAGTCACTCACTGCTCCAGTCTTTCGATGTTTTCTGCAAGAACTGCTATGAGCTTCAATATACTGCAAATATATCTGACATTGTTTTCATGCAGGAAACCAAATATGCCATAAGCATTGTGGGTCACATTTGCAGATTTCTGTCTATTCATTACTTTTGCTTCTTAGGGCACAACCAGGAGAATATTTTCATTCTTTCTGTTATATTCTCAGGCCAATTTCAGTCTCCGTCTCTCTATAGAGATACACACATACACACTAAACAATATACCCATCATTTAATATGGATGAGAAAATATTTTCTCAGCCAAATAGGCAGTAACCAAATGTCTACCAATAAGGATAAAGATCAGTAGATCTATCAACACATTTAAAACTCATTTTTCAATATGCTTTACAAAGTGTCTTCTAAGAAATAAAAAATAGGAATGAAACATTATAGTTTATAAAACAAAAGTATATATTTGCATTTGCCCCATTTTAAAATATTGGTATGATTAAAACCATGCTGTTATTAAATATTATCAGAGTAACTGGAAATAGAAGGGTTGGTCAGAAGAGAAATACTTCATAATGAAAAAATAGTAAGTCCTATTAAGTGCAAGTCTCACTGAAACTTCAAAGTCAGGTTTGTTGGTTCTTAAAATTGATTCAGAATTCTTGTTAAGTATCAATCCTGCAGATAATAGATAGCAAAAAGTATTAAAACATGACAGTCACATAGATACATGCAACACTTATTTGAACAAGAGGTAGCATCTTTCTATTAATATAGACTCTTCCTACCTTACGTTGTGCCATAAGGTAGCATAGCTCAGTGACACAGTATGTGCTTTGAGTGCAGAAGGCCCTGGCCCTTATGTTTCTCCAGATAAAAGATCTCAGGCAGGAGGCTTTGGAAATAAGCCTGGTCTAAGTCATTGGCAGATGGTGTCCTTTTTCCAATACAAAATCCAACTGGACAGTAAGATTAATGTTATGTCAACACTGGTGATGAGAGAGTGTTTTCCCACCACTGAGGCAGAAAGCTACTTTAGGAGCATCAATCATGAACAAAGAGTTCACGAAGGCTATGATTTTTGCCCTGATTCTGCTGCCTGAGGCAGTTGCCACCCCTCCGGCTAATATTGGGACAAATTCTGCTGGAAAACAGCCTTTCCTCAGACCTCGCAGAGCTGGTATTAGTCAGAATAGGTAGCCTTCCCTGATTTGGTATCTCCAGATATTCCAGGATCTCCTGCCAACACATGTTGTAAAGCAGCACATTTGGAGGGCACCAGGTTGAAAACAAGCTAGGACAGGCAATAAGGAATTATACAACCTGCCTTAGTATGTTCAGTGTTTCTTTTTACCTGCCTTCATAAATAGCAATATCATTCCATTAGTGCTTTCTTTTTTTGTATAAAAGAAGTTTTTGAGCATTAAAGAAAGGACTGAACTCCTAAAGCAACCTTTTTAGTATTCTCACAGTGTTTCCACTCTTCCACGTTGATAAAAGAGCTGTATGCAGATGGTTTTTGCTGAGGGCAAAGGAATGTTTCATCATAAAGGAGCATGGCCTCTCAGAATTGGAGATTTCCCCTGATGTACTATTACCATAGCCAATCCAGTGGGTCAAGTCTCCAGAGAAAGGAGAGCATTGCTTAATGAAGTTTTGTACCCAAAAGTAACATGATTATTTATTGTATCCACTGACAAAACAGAAATAGTTCTTAAAGGTGCTTTGATATGACAGAGATTTTTTCTTTTCTATTCATTTTTCAAATTGAAGTCAAGCATAGGGAAACATCCAATTACTGTAAAATCTTCAGTCTTGCATACTTTTTCTCAGTGGCCCTTTTATTTATAATGTTGGCTCAGATGAAAGTACTCTAGTGAAGTCTGCTTTCTAAATGAAGGAATAGAAAGAAGGCTGTAGTTAATGTACATAATATTTTTCTCTCTTGAATGGCTGTTCCCCCAATGATTTCAATTTCTGACTGTAGTTTAAAAGAAAACATCAGAAAATCATGATTGAAGAATACATTTTAAAATTATCCAAATCCTAGAGAATAATTTTATTTTGAATTATTTAGTTACTTTTTATTTTGAATTGTCTTCATGTGCTTACTAGAAATCCACTGGTGCTGTTTGAGAATTATGAAATGTTTTCTTATGTTAGCAACATGAACTGTTTATGTGGAAGCACAATATAAGAAATTTGAATATGTAAAATGGAGAAACCTAAATTAAAAATAATTATTTTTATTTGCTTTTTTAAATTTTTTATCCCGCCTTTATTATTTTTATAAATAACTCAAGGCAGCGAACATACCTAATACTCCTTCCTCCTCCTATTTTCCCCATAACAACCCTGTGAGGTGAGCTAGGCTGAGAGAGAATGACTGGCCCAAGGTCACCCAGCCGGCTTTCATGCCTAAGGTGGGACTAGAACTCACAGCCTCCTGGTTTCTAGCCCAGCACCTTAACCACTTTTTATTGGCTTTGCATAATAATATATGAGAATTACTGCTATATACTTAAGATTGCTTTTTTTTTTTAGCAATTATCAATTTATATTATTTGTCAACTAATATTTTGTGTTTGTTTGACACTTTGTAAATCATTGGCCACTACAAATTGTATAAATTAAAGGAGATTTGCCCAGAATATTAGATTTGGTGGAGAATACCAGATTTCAACACAAGAGGGCATACTCAAATAGAAATATTGTGAAAATCGCAGCAGACCTTTATCTAGTTAAATGCCTTGACCATTTCTTCCTTCAACAATTGAGGAAGCTGTTTTTCTTATTGGTATCTGTTTCAGTTTCAGGTTTATCTGTTTGCTTTGGAATACACAGAATTAATCATTGCCATATTGTTATCTGCATGTTAAAAATGCTTTTTGTGCATAAAGGCTGTATCAATAGATTAGTGCCATTATAAATCTTATTCTGAGTTCATCTAGATTTCATTTTGTCTTCTTTTTATATCTTATTTTTACAGGTAACTCGATAGCAAAAAATAAATCACATCAAACTCAAGACTGATAACATCCAATACAGAGAATTTGGAAGTTCTATTAGCTAAATATGATCTTTGAGATTTGGGTTGAAATTGCTGGGACAACTGGTTCAGTGAGGATATACTCTATAATCAACAGCTAATGGAGATCAATAGTGCAAGAAAGTCAGACACACAAACTGTCTAATATTAAGATTTCAATGGAAAGAACTGTATATTTGTAAAAACAGGAAAAAAGAACACACACTTTTTGTCAAAGGAAGTGAAAAAGATGCTAAAAGGATGCTGAAGAAATAGTCTTTTTGATCCTTGGCTTGGACTCAAAATATTTAACCTCTACAAAATAACTCTTTGAAATGTACTGATATAGCTTATTTGAAACATTTCCAGTCCTCTGTTCAAATACTAGTGGAACTGTGCATTGGTTTAATCAAATTATTGTTCCAGAAATTGACCTCGGATACAGCACCGCCTTAGACACTTTAATTTGAATTCTAATCTTGAAGCTCCAAGGCTATATATTTCAACACGTTGAAGTTGCTTTTCTTATAGGAATGGAAATGTAATATCCATTGTTAATCATTATTGTTGACATGTAGTAGTTATCTGAATACTTCATTCTTATACTAATATATCATTAGTCAGACATGGTTTCCTAACCAGCTACTGCAATTCCTTTCAAATAAGTAAAAGATTGGTCAAAAATGAAAATTTTATTCCATACCCCTCCCACTATTTTATGTTGTTAAAATATCTGTTTTATATAATTTTAAAGAAAAATTGTTCCTTGTATGAACTTTAATTTGTGAATTTATTAACATTAAGTCCTTAAAAGATGGTGATAAATAATAATTAACACTAGCTAGTCATTTTATGAAGGAAGACAGGGATGCATGTAATTTTTTTGTTCTGAGATTTGATGGTATTCATTCAATTTTAAGTCTTTTTTTAAATAACTGTCTTTTGCTTGGACAATATTGTTGCCTGGATGCATAGGTAGATGCTTAGATGTTTATTGAGGGGGAAAATACTTTTTTTTTCAAATCTAGAAACTATTGAGGTTTTTCTTGTCTACTCCAGGAATTTTAGTTCCATTTAGCAACTGTTTTCTTGAATTAGAAATTGTTTTCTATCTTCTATTTTTAATTTCACTGATATGTTGTTTTTTAAAAAAATTAAATGCCTTAAGGAGCTGTAAACTTTTTTCCCCTAAGTTATTATAGAATGTATAATTTTATATGTCATTTAATATATACCATGCTATCTAGAAATACTGAGGCTGTAAGAGCAGCTTGGTCTTAAAGAAGACAAAGAGGGAAATTATTTATATTGATTTACTTTGTGAGTTGATATGAATATGACACAAACTCAGTCCTGATAGAAATAATTGTTTCAACATCTCCACTGTTTTAAATGACTACTAAAATTTATGAAAAGGTAAAGATTCATCCCTTTATTGCAAATCCTTTACATAACTAATTAGAAATAAATGAGTTATATGATGGATGAACATCCTTGGGTACTGTGCTCTTTCACTTGATGCAAAATTGTTGCACAATTATTTCATTATCTCTGTTGTATTTGACACTGGATGGTGGAAAACTAATGGTGATTAAAATCAAATTTGAAATGTATAGAGTGTAATTCTGCTCCACATCAATCCAAATATTTTGCAGGAATATTCTTATTTTTAATTAAAATTTAATTAGGAGGAATTGGCAATAGAATTAAGTATGGTGATATTTTAAAGGGATTAATATTGTACTGATTTTTTAAAAAAGGTATATGTAATGGGAGATCATTTGAAAAGTATGATGAATTGTAATTTTGTAGGAGACTTAAGTTTGGCCTCAGTTTAGTCAAAATTCTATAATATGGTTTTCAGCATTTAGTTCCTTTGTGATTAGTTTTAAAACCAACACTAAAATATTGTGTTATAAACAAGTGTAAGATGTGCATATCAATAAGTGAAAATAAATGGATTTTCAAATCTATTAAACTGAGTATTTGCAATAGGTTAATGTGATAACTGATAATAATGGAATAACTTTAAGATATAAAAAGAACAAGCTTTGTACACATATATACATGGAAACATTTGAACTAGTTGAGAACAAATCAGATCATAACAGATAAAACTCATTCTAAACATTTTAGGACCCCCTAGAACAAGTCTTCTGATTTCATGTCAGTATGTGGAAATAGTGGATGATTTTTAAAAATATTTTACTGATTTTTTAACATGATACAAATACAATAGTTAAGAGCAAAATTTGTAAATTTCACTTTAAACAATTAAAGAAATAAACTATATACTTGAAAAACTAATAAAAATAAAATACAATTATACAATAAAATTAAGATGCAAAGTTTTTACTAGTTTTCTACAATATTATAGAAATCATATTCATACAAAGCATTACAATTCAACTTTTAAACAAGAAATTAAACCTAGACCATACAGAATCATGTGGTCCAACCTTGTCTCTCCATTGATACAAAACCAGTTCAAAAGCTAAGAATTGACAAATTTTGTTGAGTCAGTTTTTAGAATCTGGTACATACACATACTTTCAGGAATACGTAATTACCCTTTTCTCAACAGCCTGGGCATGATATATTCATAATGTTTCATAAATAGACAACTTGTGGAATGTAATTTAACATTACCTTTAAACTTTAATTTTCTTCCAAGAACCTTGTTCACCACGGTTAAAATATCTCATAAATAAGGAGATATTTAAACTATTTATACCAGTGGATGTGACCATAGCATATGCATTAATGATTGTTTAAATTTATTACATCTCCAGCATAAAAAAGATGATAGCCAACCTTTTTTGAATGTCTTTGAGAAATCAATTGACCAGTGGATAATAATTACAATGCTATTAACATTTCTAACCATGAATGTTCTTTTAGAATATTTGGTTCCATTCTTGGTTTTGAGCAATTTCAGATGAAATAGAAAGGTTCGATGCAAAACTTTTTAGTAGGTGAAAAGTAATTGTAGTGTCTAAGTGCTAAAATTTCCCAAACTACAAAGAATTCGATTTCCATATGAATTCTCTCATCTACTGAATGTTTTTGACAACCCAGCTCCAAGTTATTTTATTATCTGAGATTAGATGTTACCTTGAAGTAGGGTTTTTTCCTCACAATCTCAGGACTTTAGCAGTAATCTTAGAGATTATTCAGGTTCTCTTCATCTAGCCAATAGAACTGGGTTAAAATGTTTAATCTGGAAAATATTTGGCCTATGAATGGCTTCTGCGTCAATCTAAATTCCTGATACACTATTTAAATTATTTTGATTGTGGTATATACAATGTGGCATATAATTTTATAATTCAATTTAATGTAAGGTGACTTCAACTTATGTTGCAGTGAAATAAATATGGTCATAATCAGCCATCCGGCTAATTTAGATTTCTAATGAATTCTGACTTTCAGTACATGAGCCTGATCACCGTTGCTTGGCTTCCCCAGCAGCAAGAAGAGCTAAACAAACTGTGCAAAGTTCTTCAATGTGCCTTTTAAAAGCACGATATGCAGATTAGAATCCTTGGCTTGCCTCTGTTAAACAAGCCAGGCTTTAGAATCCAAAACAAATCATGGGTTCCAATTCTGGCATTTTAGGTGAGGATCTTATCAGAGCTTGTGTTTTCTGCTTTGCTTAGTCTTCATCTGGCATAAATAGATATACTAAGGGGGGGAAAATAGAGCAGCATATGTAGACTCTTCCAATGCAGACTTTCTGCCAATAATGCAGTACTTATAGATCATTCAGATTCCATGCTTGGAGCTGATAGTTCCTACGGGAAAAATAAAAATAGGATTTATGAAAAATTCAGACTGTTATTTTACATACTAGTATTTCCCCTGTCTCCTAATTAGCCTGGAATCCCTTGTATTCACTGCATATTTCCTTCTCCCCTCTTTTGTGGCTGCCACCATGACTTAATAGATTCTGATGACATCACAGAGCAAGCCTCAATTACATAATTCCCTAGAATCAGAATTGAAAGGGTCCTCAGGAAGTTCTACTCATTCTCAGTAAGCTTCTGTTATTAAGCTAGAGGCTCTCTACTTTGTTGTTTTTATTTTGTTTGGATTATTTCCTTGAAAATAGATTAAGATCTATAGAAATTTCTCCTATAGTGCATTTGTTCATTGGTTATAGGATACTGAACACTGGATTATATGCGTGGAACAAATAAGTGGATTTGACCAGACTTGATGGTCCCTTAATGCTTCTGACTTGTAAATATTTATTGTTGTCACCTCTTCCCGCTGATGGGATCTTCCATGTTTGGAACTGCAGCCTCATCCAAATAGCAAACCAAGATAGCAACACATGAGGCATGCCTTTTGATTTTTCACTGCAAATGTCACCCAGATCTTTTTATCATAGCTGTTTGTTTTCTTGCTGATAGTCAAATTGACTGAGCTCTGAATTGTGAAGATGACACAGCTGAACAACTTTATGGAATTAAATAGTCCCTCTAATTTTGATTGCTGTTAAATAGCACAAAGTACATTACCTAATGATTGCTTGTCAGTCTTCAATGCTTAATTCCATACTTGGATATCATTTATGTTACTTTTCTGTGCCGTTAGAAAATGGCTATCAGAAGATATAATGCTACCCGTCTTTTACTCTTTGATAACCTGTTAGTGTAAATACTTCAGCAAAGATTTCAGTTGAGTGCCTGTGCACTTATAATCAGGTTACTTTTTATCAGCATTCTCTAATCAGTTGCCCTTCACTTGGGTTAGCAGCTGGATGGATTATGCTGGAAGTAGGAGTCCCAACACAACTGGAAAGCACCAGTTTGGGAGAGTCTGTGTTATATATAATACATTAAAACTCTTGCTTTGGGCCAAATCAGTCACACTTTTTTGCAAAGACACTATTAACATTCATAATTTTAAAGCACCTACTACTTGTTTTTACCCAAAGCAAACCAGGTATGATTTCTTTCTATCCCTTAACATTTGTTACCATGATTAAAGAGATCACAATAGCTTACTATAGCAAAATTTAACCCAGATTCAAACCTTTGCTCAGCCATTTTTTCATGTATTTATTTATATTTTACATTCTTAGCACACACAAGGGTTGGGCGTGGTGGCTCAGCGGGTAAGACGCCAGGCTTGCTGATTGGAAGATTGCAAGTTTGGGGGTTCGAATCCCTAGCCCCACGTGACGGAGTGAGCTCCCGCACTCGCCCCAGCTCTTGCCAACCTAGCAATTCGAAAGCATGCAAATGCAAGTAGATGAATAGGTACTACTTTGGTGGGTAGGTAACAGCGTTCCCCACGTGTCATGTGGCCACATGACCGTGGAAGCATCTTTGGACAATGCTGGCTCTTTGGCTAACAAACGGAGATGAGCACCGGCCCCTAGAGTCGGACACGACTGCACAAATATGCGGGGGGAACCTTTACTTTACTTAGCACACATAATTAACATAAGAATCTTTACAATTAAAGAAAAAAATTGATAGAAACAAAAAGAAAATAAAAGGAAAGGGAAAAAACAGAAAAAACAATCCCAAAACAAACTAAGAAAGAGAAAAAAAGAGGGAAAATTCATTTGCTCAGCCATGAAACACTGAGTCACATAGCCTTAGGCCAAGTCATTATCTTTCAACCTAATATACCTCCCAGCATTATTATAAGAATAAATAGGAATTAGAGGTTTTTTACAGTGCTGCAGGTTTTTGAAGGAAGTGTGAGATTCATTTATCACATACATATGCATTAGAATTTCCTGAGACTGAAGATTTCAGACTAGTTTGAAAGAACCTATTTTTTTATGCCATCAGCATCACTGTAGAGCTAAGTTGGTTTACTTTCAGTTTAGTTTCAGTGAAGCTAGGATTTTTTCCCTTTCTTTTTAATCCATGGTGGTTCCATTGCCTCATTGAGGGAACTTTTCAATGACCAATCCTGCCAATTCCTAAGGTGCAGGTTCTTTCCTTTTCCTTTGATCCTGTGAGGATGGAATTTTTTTTCTTGTTCATGGAACAGTTAATTTTTGCTGCTTGCTCTCAGCATTTCAAGTCACCAGAAGGGAAGACAATCATGGATCTCCTTCCAACTGCTTCTGAGGGTTTGGGAGTTGAAAATTGTGGCAGTACAGAACTGTCCTGAAAGCGACACCTCTCATCAGAAACAAAAATGGAAATCTTGTTTTAAAAAATATATGGCTTTTGAAATTAATTTAGACAAAGAAACAGACTTGAAGATTGTTTGGTAGGCTGACCATATTTCAGGATGGCAAAACGGGATGGGGTATTATGTAATATTCCGTATTCATGAAAGAGACAGGGGTCCCTACCCCCCAGTCCGTGCAATTGGCTCCCGCCTGCAAACCCCGCCCCCAGTCCATGTGATTGGCTCCCACCTGCAAACCCCAGCCCCCAGTCCATGCGATTGGCTCCCACCTGCAAACCCCGCCCCTGGCCCGCGCTCCGGCTTGGATCCTCCTTCCGCGCCATTACCGCCGGGTTTGAGAAATGGGACAAAATTGAGATTTTTATGAAAACGACGGGACAGTTGAAAAATGCTAAAAAAACTGGACTGTCCCATTCAAAACGGGACGTATGGTCAGCCTATTGTTTGGGATACTAGTAAAGCTGTTATGGGGGGACATTTTATCTATCATAACTCTATCCTTAAAAAAACTCAACAAAAGTTACAGAAGGTTTTGGACTATATTAAATTGAAAGAAATAGAGTTACAAAAAAAACCATCAGATAACAAAATTTTATATCAACTTAGACTATTACATCAACAAGTATCAATGCTGACTGTGAAAGAAATTGAAACCAAGTTGAAATACTCTACAGAGACATTTTGAATTTGCGAACAAACCAGGAAGATGGCTAGCATATAAATTGAGCAAAGAAAGAGAAAAGAAAATGATATTGAAGATCCAGGATGGAGATGTGGAGCTTTTAGACAATGAAAAGAGTAAAAAAGTATTTCATAGATATTCTCTAATTTATATAAAAAACAAGAAAACTCTCTGGAAAAGATAGATGAGTATTTGAATAGACAAAACTTACCAAAACTTACACAGTCACAGAAATTAACATTGAATGATCCTATAAGTACTTTTGAAATTGTTGAAGCTATAAAGAAAACAAAGTTGGGAAAAGCACCAGAATCTTGACGGTTTATCTGCACTATATTATAGATGTTTTGAGGATCAGATTTTGTTACCTTTTAAAGCATTGATGAATTCTATTTTGACAGGGTCTTTAATGCCGGATTCATGGAAGGAGGCTAATATTGCCTTAATACCAAAGGAAGGACAAGATTCTTGCTTAGTTAAAAATTATAGACCAATATCATTGTTGAATAATGATTATAAAATATTTGCATCAGTGTTGGCAGAAAGAATGAAAAAAGTTTTACAACAAATTATTCATCATGATCAATGCGGATTTTTACCGAAAAGACAGTTAAAAGACAATGTAAGAGTGGTCTTGGATGTTATAGAATATTTACAATATCATAATGAATGCCAAGTGGCTCTTATTTTTTTGGATGCAGAAAAAGCCTTTGATAATCTGAGATGGAGCTTTATGTTTAAGGTTTTGGAAATTATGGACTTTGCAGAATATCTTATTCAAGGAATTAAGGCAATTTATACACCACAAAAGGCAAACATCATCATGAATGATGAATTAACTGAACCATGTCAGATACAAAAAGGAACAAGACAAGGATGCCCTCTATCACCCTTGTTATTTATTTTAGTATTGGAAGTTTTAAATAGAGATATTAGAAGTGATGAACAAATAAAAGGACTAAAAATCAAAGAAGAGGAATTTAAATTAAAAGCTTTTGCTGACAACTTAGTCCTGATACTACAGGATCCCCTGGAAACTGCAGAACATCTGATGAAGAAACTGAAAGAATTTGGGTCATTGGTGGGTCTTAAAGTAAATAAACAAAAAACTAAAATGCTAACTAAAAATATGACCCTACCCAACAAAGACCTACTGATGGGTAAGACAGGATTTCAGATTGAAAAAAAGGTCAGATATCTGGGGGTAATCCTGTCAACTAAAAATAGTATGTTATTTCAGAATAATTATGTTAAAATTTGGAATGATGTAAAAAAAGATTTGATAAAATGGGGGAAATTGCAATTTTCTCTTTTGGGAAGAATATCTGTGATTAAGATGAATGTTTTGCCTAGGATGTTATTTCTTTTCCAGACTCTACCAATTTTGTCAACAGATTTACCATTTAAGGAATGGCAGAGAGATATTTCCAAATTTATTTGGCAAGGCAAGAAACCAAAAATTAAATATAAATTGTTACAAGATGCCAAAGTATGAGGAGGTTTGGGTCTGCCTAATTTGAAATTGTACTTTGATGCCTGTTGTTTGCTTTGGATGAAGGAATGGATTACCTTGGAGAACAAGAAATTACTACAGCTTGAAGGACATGAATTAAGATTCGGGTGGCATGCCTATCTGTGGTATGATAAAGTTAAAGTTAACAAGGATTTTAAAAATCATTTTCTTAGGAATGCCATATTGAGAATCTGGAATAAATATAAGGTAAGACTGTCTCCAAATGTACCATTATGGTTGTCACCTCAGGAAGCAATTGTTAGAAGTGAAAATGTGGGAGGAATAAGTTGGTTAAAATATAAAGATTTGTTAAAGTTTGAGGAGGGTGAAACAAAAATTAAAACAAGGGAAACGTTGGAATTGGAAGGATTTACATGTCATTGGTTCACCTATATACAGTTTATGGAATGTCTTAAATTAGATAAAAAGAATCATAATTTTTTAAATGAAACAACTCAGTTTGAAATGGATCTTTGTATAAATGATGATCATGTTATTACAAGATGTATAAGATTTTGTTACAGATGAATATAGAAGATGAATATGTCAAGGACTGTATGATTAAATGGGCTACGAATTTTGGATACAATATCATGTTGGACCAATGGGAGAACATGTGGATCAAATACCTATGGTTGAAGAATGGATTGTTAAATTAATGGACTTGGCTGAAATGGCTAAATTAACAGCTTTAATAAGAGACCACTCTATTTCTGCATTTATATTAACTTGGCAACCACTTTTGGAATACTTGCTTGTAATAGAAAAAAATGAGGTTTTGATTTTGGGTTTTAGAGATTAAATGGTTTGTTGTAATAGAAATACTGTTATGATGGGTTAATTAATTGTAAGAGATTAGATTTGTAAATTTACCTATATCTGCATCAGAGAAAATTGGAAGTTGCTTTCCGTTTCTTTCTATTGACACTTTATAGTTTGTTCTTTTTTCTTTAGTTCTGTTTTCTATCTATTCTATAGTCTTTTTTGTATCTTAACTATATTTTGAAAATAAAAAAGGTTTTATGAAAAAAAATATATGGCTTTTGGAAAAGGAACTCTATTTTAGAATTACGATTTTTTGCCTCCTGTTAGGACTCTATTGCCCTTCCGAAAAGGAGAAGTTGAGTCTCTCAGATCTCAGCAGTATGTGATGTTAGCTCAAAAGGCCTGTTTTTCATTGCTTAATTAACTAAAAACATGTCCCAGTGTGTGTCATTGTCTCAAAAAATTAATATTGGCCTTCTTAACTCCTATGAACCATGCAGATAGAGGCTTTCCCCCCAGAAGCTTTGCCCAAAACTAATGGACTTACAACTCCATGTCCTGCAAGACATCTATTTTATATGTTCTAATTAACTACTGCTGTTTCTCAGTCATAGTCCCTTGATAACTTTCACATGCAAAGCTCATTAAAATCTTAGTGGGGAAGCATAAGAAAAGCAAGATGATGAAAAACATTGCATAAGAGAGTGTATTTACACTTACATTATGAAATACCTCTGTGAATATGCCAAATATGAACAAAACTGAGGGCGTATCTACAAAACATAGATGGCAGCACCAGGATGACCTTGCCTGAGCTAAGAGCTAAGCAAGGTCTGGCCTCACTAATACTTGGATGGAGGACCAATAGGGAATACCAAGGCTGTAGGCGAGACTGGGAAGGGGCTGTAGGGGTCTGGATGGGGAACAACAGGCTTCAGCTGAACCCTGGTAAGATGGAGTGGCTGTGGATTAATGGCCCCTCGGTGTCTAGGAATTTATCATCCTTAGTTGAAAAATAACAACCTGAAAGAAGACAATGGCAAACCATTTTTCTACTGTGGTCAAGAAAAGAGGTCCATGAAGTTACCAGGAACCAAGTTCAATTTGAAGGAGACTTTATCTCTGTGCTCAGAAAAGCAGAGTAATCTTATTCTCCTTTGTAGAATATAGATATAATTCCGTACTATGTATTCTTTGGATATTTCATGATGAATCTCACGCAAGGTGACTTTTTTACTGGTTTAAGATGGGGCTTCCACTTAATATTACTTCGTATGCTACTTACGAGGATTTAGTGATGCAGTTAGACATTCTATTCTTTTTTCATTTTAAAGGCTGAAGGTCACAGTGAACAGGACAGTGACACTAGAATATCATTAAAGGGGGAAAGGTTTTCATGGCAGGGGGAATAGGAAATCTGTGGAAATAAGTGTGAAATTTGTGGTGCAGTTTCTGAGGACTCTTTGTGGCCCACAATAGATGTTTGAGATCGCAGTCAGGGACCACTCACTCCTGTTTTATAATTTGGGCTTAATAGTCTTATGGAGAACTTTTTATGGATATGTGTTTAAGTTAACATGCTTTATTGAGTATATGCAATTTTGTATGTTAATCCTAGAACAAGCATGATTATGAGAATTAAAAGATTTATTTTATTTTATTTTATTTTATTTTATTTTATTTTATTTTATTTTATTTTATTTTATTTTATTTTATTTTATTTTATTATTTTATTTTATTTTATTTTATTTTATTTTATTATTTTATTTTATTTTATTTTATTTTATTTTATTTTATTTTATTTTATTATTTTATTTTATTTTATTTTATTTTATTTTATTTTATTTTATTATTTTATTATTTATTTTATTTTATTTTTTGTCCTGACTTAAACATACTTGGAGTATGCATCGTTTTGTTATAGAAAAGGTTAACAATTTTTTGAAATTATAACTTTATCTCTAATCATGTATATTTCTGGCAGCATTTATTTATAAAACAGATTTTTTAATGAACAGCAACTAGTTTAGTAGACCCTGGCTTGGTTATTCAGGACCAAGCACTGATCTGTTTGCCAGTGCCTTATCATGTTTCACCTTTTTTTTTTTTTGAGGGTTCATATGGCTTATGGGCCCTAGTTGAACCACTATAACAATTTCCACAAATAATTTTAATACTATTGTTCAGTAAGTACTCCAAAGCATATAGCATCTTAATTATAAAAAATAGCCTCCTGCTCCCCGAAAACATTGCTTTTAGTCATCTAAAAGAGGTATGCACAAAATTAGACCAACTCAACCCTGGAAGTTCCGGTATCACTGAGACACCTACCATGTATACAAATCCGGTATGAAATTACTGTTAAGCTTTCACACTTCAGCAAAAAGACTGACTCTTGCAGCTGAGTGAAAAGCAGCAAGCTGGTCATTTGACAAATTGGATTTTCCCATACTCTTCCAAGATTCAGTTCCGCCATGAATTTTTTTTGCTTCTAGCTAGATTGCCTAAAAATTGCCCAGTCAGATTGTTATTTACACTCCAACAACATACTCTGGGTTATGGTTTTTAAAAATCCCTAGATAACTAACTTGCATTTTATTTTGTATATATTGCATAACTCTTATTTTTAGCATTAACACTGATACCTATCAGATCTGACTGTATAACAGAAACAGATTTGGGGGCCAAGCTCTTACCTTCACTGTTGATCAGGCTTACAGTCAAAATAATCTCCATTTCCATTGCCCCATTGCACTCCTAACCCCAAAACAAATTAAAAACCATCTGGAGTTTGAAAAATTGCTGAGACAGCAGTTATAGGCATGAAAGACATTTAGCTTGGGAGCAGTATCACATATGCTGTTTTGAAAAGGCTGTTTGCCAATACAATAAACAGTAAGGGTGTATATTATATTGAAAATGTATTTGAACTCAGAATGGAATAGCCCCCCTTGAAACATTCTATCTACTGTATGTTTTGAGTTGTCTTGTTCTATAAAAACAAAACTCAAAATATTTTGACAGTCCTGATCGTCGGAAATAATGGGAACTTGGCACTGTGTTTTACTCTTTTATTTATTATCCCAGAGTCCAAAAGGTGAGTGGAATAATAGTCGATTGCATGTGCACATCTCTGAAAAATTGCATTGTTTACCAAGGTCATACTGTAATTTTGAAAACATTTTATTTCCATATGAAATAATAAGAACACAACCCTGATTCCACCAACTGAAAAATCTGTTTAAATTACAACATGTTACCAGAAAAGCCTCTTCTCAATAGAAAGAACAAAGGTATTTTAAATTTAATAATTGAATTTTTTTAATGGTCACTCCATCAACAGATTAAAGGTCAAAGAGAGCAATTAAAATCTTTAACTTTCTTTCAATTTGCACATTTCCCCTAAAAGTGTTGCTTACTACCAGATCATGACATACAAGTTGGGCGATGGGTACATTGCAGACTTTATTTTTAAGATTCATAAATGTAAAGACCCTTTGCGCAAATAGGATTGGCTTTCAAAGTGTCTCCAGCCCTTTAGTTATTGTTCTACCTGTTTCTGCTCTCAAGATTATATGCTCTATCTGAGGTGAGCTTAAATCCTGTTAGAAAATATGTTGATCGAGTACAGTCACTGCAGACATGTTTAGGAGGCGTTATGCCACATTTTAAAGCTTATTTAAATGTACTTTTTTCAATATATCTAAAGGCTGTTACTCATTCACAGTAAAACAGTTGTAATGCTTTATACTGCTTGTTCTTTTAAATAGTCACTCCACCCCTAGGTGACCTTTGCTGCTGTTTTGTTTAGCAATGAAATTGATGGAAAGTCTATTCTTTGATACCTGAGTGGCAACATTTCAGGCAAGAGAGATTTCTCTGAATGGGCAGACAAGGAGAGATTATAGATCTAAAGAGTGACATCAAAGCTTTAAGAATAAGCAGCAAAAGGAAGATGAAGGAATGGTGAGCCAAAAGCTGCCCATTGTCAGGATGGAGGTTGAGTTTGATTCAGAGGAAGAGGGGTTGTTAGTAGAGGAAGCCGGAAGGAGTGAGGTTGGTGTGAAATTCAAATCAGAGTTGGAGCCGCTGATTGGAGACAGCCCAGAGGAAGTAGTGGCCCTGCCTATCAGCGCATGAGAAAGGAGATGGGAAAGGCAGGCAGAGCAACATGAGGTTCAATTGACTCCTGCTCGCAAACGGTGCAAAAATCAAGGAAATAAAAGGAGAGTGCAACGTGCACCAGGCGCCAGAGACAACTGTTCATGTTTCTTACCGCAACCTTCAGTGAAGCGAGATCCTGTCACTGCACCAGAAACCCTACCTTTGCCCTGCCTTGCCGCTCAGCCGCGCTTCGTGCCGGAACCTTGCCTTGCTGCCCCATTGCCCTCCATGCTGGAATCTTGCCTAGCCGCTGTGCCAAGCCTCGCGCCGGAAACTTGCCTAGCCGCTGCGCCAACCCTCGTGCTGGAATCTTGCCTAGCTGCTGCGCCAACCCTCGCGCCGGAATCTTGCCTAGCCACCACGCCAAGCCTCGTGTCAGAATCTTGCCTCGCCGCCACGCCAAACCTCACACTGGTATCTTGCCTCGCCACCACGCAGAGCCTTGCACCAAAACCCTGCCTTGCGGCCCCGCCAAGTACCAGGTCAAACTGTTGCCTGGGGACTGCAATGGACCCAGAACTACCGCTGTGCATTGCTGCCACGTGGTGGCTTCCCGCGTGCATGCCTACCGGGAGCTAATCACTGCGGTGCAATTTGAATTCCACAAGCATCTCATGTCTCTCTATACTTGTGTGTTTAATTGTAAATAAAATACTATATTTCACCCCTTCCTGTTTCGAGACTCAGTCGGGACAGGACACCCATTTGGAGTGGAATCTAAAAATCAATTTAGAAATGTTGGGCATATAATTATATCTCTAATTGATTTTAATCATCAGTAATAACTATTTTGTTTTTGCTTGCTTTCTAGGCTTAGTAGCTGTGATGGATAAGAAAATGATGTTTTTGGGTTGCCTCTGTGAAGGAAAATCTTTTATGCCCTTCAAAATAAGAAAGTAATGAACCCTTGTACAACTTTTTTCATGCAGTTTAAGTCGAAATACATCACAAGTTTATATGACATTTGAAATGAGCTTCTGTATTTTATTCAATAAAATTTATAAGCTCCATTACCAAATTTCTCAGCATCATTTGTTTCTACTTTTCTATCAGTCATTCTTGAAACAAGTTGGAAAACCCACACACTCTTCAATGTTGCAAGCATGACTTTCTTCATATAAAACATTATCAATTAGGAGCTTAATTTTATCTAGTATGAAATACTAGAAAAGGATCCAGGTTGTATGGATAGGGATGTGGGGTAGGTGATACTGTTTCTTGACCAGTGGTCTTGACATAAATCAGTGTTTCTCAACCTTGGCCACTGGAAGGTGTGTGGACAGCATGGCTGGCTGGGGAATTCTGGGATTTGAAGTCCACACATCTTCCAGTGGTCAGGGTTGAGAAACACTGATGTAAATTGTAGACAAACCCTTTGGCAAGTAAATGCATGATAATAATAGATAAATTAATCTGGAAACTGAATAAATTTGGATGGAAATAAACCAAAGACATTTTTTTTTCATTTAGAGCTTTAAGAATTAATATAAAAGTGTCAGGGGCTGTGTATATAATTTATTATTTTGTTGAAGAGGTAACCTAGATAGATGAAGGACCTAAAGCAGGATTTCTGGAGCTTCTGTTTTTATTTTCTGTGTTGCTTTCCTTTTTTGTTAATAAGTAGCTGAATTTATGCTATATTGAAGGTTTAGATCTACCAGATATCATTAATTAGTAACAAAAGAAGATAAAAACAAACTTAGGCTTATGTTGTTAGTTAGGCTTAAGAAAGATAAAATGCTCTACAAAACAAAATGCTGTATGTTGCAGTAAGACTCAACAATTCTGTAAATAGCCAGGATTTAAACTGGTGCTGAAAAAAGTGAATTATTTCTTCATTCATTCATTCATTCATTCATTCATTCATTCATTCATTTTTCAAATTTATCACCGCCCATCTCTACAGCAGTAGACTCTTTATCCTTCATTTTCATAAAAGGAAGTTGGAAAATCAGAAGTACCAATTTTGACTTTATAAAGACAAGAGTTGAGAGCAAGAAGAAGCCAGTCACCATAATTTGCTCCTGGTTGTAGATATTCCTGATTGTTATTCAGGGTTCAGTATCAATATCATTTTTTTCAGAGATGTCTGTGAGTGCCATGTTTCCCCCCCCAGCAACAGTATTAACAATGATGTCTTGGTGTTCTCCTACTGCCTACTCTGCAAATTGTCAAATCAAGCCAAATGGCAGCTTTGCTAGAAGACCCCATAAGTTTCATAGAAGAGGCCAGTGTCACTCCTCCATAGGCAGATTACAAGAAAATCACTGGGATGACCCAGAAGCACTTTCACTTTCTGTTGTTTAAATAAAGTTATCTCAAATTGTCACATCTTGCAAACAATTAAATGGTGGTAATTGGTGAGAGAGAATGATATAGAGGCAAAGCTTTCACTCTAACACAATGCATCTCTTGGTTTAGACTGAATTACAGTGAAGACAGGTAAGCGTTATCTTCTCTGAAAACTTATTATTTTTTTAAAGATATACTACTGTACTACATGTACTCCGGTGGTTCTATTTCACATATATTAAAATGCTTGAATAAAATTTACTAAAAACGGAGAGATGTTTTTTTTTAGGTGTGAAGTGGTAAGAATTCTGGAATTGCAAACCTCGTGGCATGTGAAATTTTCCATCTCCTTTCTTTGAAATGAACGGTTTTCCAGGCATTTTGCCTGACCAGATGGCCAGTCCAATATCAGTCTCGTAATTCTTCTGGCAGAAGTCTGCTCGGCCTCAGCAAAGACCTGCAGCAGTAGTTAAAAGCTAGGGGCCAAAGATTCACCTGCAGCAGGAATGTGTTCAAATTCAAATACCTAATAAATGTTCCATTAAGCATTGAGGGGGAAAAAAAGGCTTACTGGTGCATTCTTCTATACCATTTCAGAAAAAATACATCATCCTTGGCTCATACATTTTTTTTCCTTGGGCCACCCTTTCTTTGATCTTAGGTAGTACAGTCATATTTAAATGGAAACCATCACCCTTATTTCAGTAGTTTCACTTAATAGAAAAAAGTGAAAATTAGTTCTAACAGAGAGAGGGATAATTAGCTCTGCTTCTGTTTTTTGTTTCTGTTTCTGTTTCTCCCACTTCAGGAGAGGAAATGTCAGAAAAAACGCCTGCTATTTGATGAGCAAATGTATCTGATTGATACGTTTGACTATTTGATCATAATTTCCTGGCAGAAATGCATGATCAACACATTTTAAACGTTAAGATTAAGAGTCTTGTAATACAACCAACCATTCTGTTGCAAGCATGCTTAGGTAATACTGCCTGGCATCCATAATTTTTAATTTATATTGTTTTCTCAGGGAGCTTACTTATAAAATTCACTTCTAAAATGTCTTCATAGATCATTATGGAAAAATACTTGCAGTAGAGAAAGCAGATTTGAGATTTATTCTTCCTTACTGTTATTTACACCTCTTGTTTACATCTTCTAGGGACTATTGTGAGCAGCTTTATTTTCTTTATTTATCTTACCGATTTATATGCTATCTACCCCTGAATGGCTCTGGAAAATTTACCAAACTCACACAAACACACCCACCCACCCACATATACACACAAGTGATAAACATGCCATGGTGCAAACTCTGAGATACTTATAAAACTGTCTGTGGCCTACTCATGCTTTTTCATGGTGGTTTGTAATTTTTTAAAAGAAATGCTAATAAAGATTTCCTTTTAAATATATGCTTTTAATTTACCTTTAAATAGATGCATTTTTAATTTGTTTGAAATAAATGATATACAGAATATTCAGGTCTGCAAAAGCCGAATAATAACTAAAATAAGAACAGACCACGGAACAACGGACTGGTTTAAGATTGGGAAAGGAGTACGGCAGGGTGGTATACTCTCACCCTACCTATTCAACCTGTATGCAGAATACATCATGCATGGTTAAAGCAATGGTATTCCCCGTAGTAACCTATGACTGCGAGAGCTGGACCATAAGGAAGGTTGAGCGAAGGAAGATAGATGCTTTTGAACTGTGGTGTTGGAGGAGAATTCTGAGTGCCTTGGACTGCAAGAAGATCAAACCAGTCCATACTCCAGGAAATAAAGAGACTGCTCACTTGAGGGAATGATGTCGATGAATGTTCTCAGTCATCCAGGTGGAATTGTCTGTAGCTTGAATCATGTCAACTGGATTTCTATTTTCTCAGTGGAAACGTTTCGCTCCTTATCCAAGAAGCTTCTTCAGTCTGAGCAAAGTTTGTAAGGGAATCTTTAAATATGTTTCTAGGGTAGCTGTGTGACCTTGCACCTGGGGCTAGGTCATGGTTATTTTGAGATGTTTATTTCTAAGTCCCTTTATCATCCAAAGGAGGATCGTTAAGATTACCTTGCTGTTGTTGAGATTGCGAAATGGTCTTAATCTTCCTAGGCACAGAAGACAAAGCAGGAAGGAAAATAGGGGAAAGATTGTGCCTGAGGCCCCCACCTCTATTCAAAGAAGGATTTTCCAAGTTGGCATAAATGGATTCCTTGACCCCTCTTTCAAACCACTTATCTTCCCTGTCTAAAATGTGAACATTAATGTCCTCAAATGAGTGTCCTTTTTCCTTTAGATGTAGGTAAACTGCTGACTCTGGTCCTGTGGTGTTGCTCCTCCTGTGTTGGGCCATCCTCCTGTACAAAGGTGGTTTGGTTTCTCCAATGTAAAGCTCAGAGCACTCCTCACTGCACTGGATTGCATACACTACATTGCTTTTCTTGTGTTTTGGAGTTTGATCTTTGGGGTGTACAAGCCTCTGTCTCAGTGTGTTGGTGGGTTTGAAATATACAGGTATGTGGTGTTTGCCAAATATCCTTTTTATCTTTTCAGACACGCCAGCCATGTAAGGAATGAATGAAGGAGGGAATGA
The DNA here is from genome assembly GCA_023362775.1 of Charina bottae. Lineage (NCBI taxonomy): Eukaryota > Metazoa > Chordata > Lepidosauria > Squamata > Charinaidae > Charina > Charina bottae. The sequence goes on from JALMGJ010000006.1 coordinate 53,915,866, forward strand.
TTTTAAAGGGAATGATATTATGAATGATGAATGAAGGAGGGAATGATATTAAAGGGAATGATATTGAGGGAATGATATTAAAGGCAAAACTGAAGTACTTTGGCCACATAATGAGAAGATGGTGATGCTAAGAAAAGTGGAAGGCAAAAGGAAGAGGGGCCAACCAAGGGCAAGATGGATGGGTGATATTCTGGAGGTGACGGACTCAACCATGGGGGAGCTGGGGATGGTGACGGCCGACAGGAAGCTCTGGCGTGGGCTGGTCCATGAGGTCACGAAGAGTCGGAAGCAACTGAACGAATAAACAAGAAAACAGCACAATATAATATTGGAAAGTGTGGATCAAGTCAATCTGTTTCAGAATACAGTAAGACTGAATTTCTCTGGCATTCCTAGTCCAAAACTGATGTTTCCTGAAGGACTTTGATCAGGGTAGGGATGGGAGGACAGAATAAATCAATAATAACCACATCCTTTTTTGATAACAGAATGGAAGTGATTTGCTATTGTTTTGTTCCCGAGTGTTCTTAATTTCCCAGTCTAGGTTACAGCTCTGAGATGTCATCCAAGTAACCACCAAGTCTGACCTTGCTTAGATTTTACATCACCCAAAGTTGACCCTTTTTGGGGGGTCCCTTCAAGTCATTGTTTACTCCTGGTGACTGCCTGGACTAGTCCCTGCAGTTTTCTTGGCAAGATTTTGGAAGTGGTTTGCCATTTCCTCCTTCCTAGGGCTGAGAGAGAGTGACTGGCCCAAGGGCTGAGAGAGAGTGACTGGCCCAAGGTCATCCAGCTGGCTTTGTGCCTATGGGTGGGACTAGAATTCACCATCCCCTGGTTTCTAGCCTGGTTTCTAGCCTTAATCACTACATCAAACTGGCTCTCTAAAAGTTGACTAGGTGTCACCATTTACAAGTCAATACTACCCAAATAAATGCTTGTCTCCTGAAGCTGCTTTTTTTTTGCAACAGCAAGAAGGAGGAGGGTGTTTATACTGCCAGTGGGTCTGCTAATGCATAGGCTTTTGCAGGTACCAATTTTGCCAACTTTTCCCGGCCCTAGTTGCATCAATAGCTCTGCTACCATGCAATGCAACACATACATAGAAGACTAGCATCAAATCTTATATGGCAAAATTAGTTAAACTACGGCTGGATGTTTAAAGGTGTTGATTCCACCTTTTAACGTGAATAAAAGATTGTTTGGATAGCAGCGCAAGCCTCAGAGGTATGTATTATAGGTACCAATTATATTTAGAAGCTTTTCCATGGTATATATATCAATAAAACATGCTGTCTCTGATTCTTGGTTAACGCAGAAACAAAAATTGATGAGAAATTAAGCAATTTGAAATTTTTTTGACTATATTCAAATCGTCAAAGACAGCATTCATGAGATGACACAAAAATTACAAGATGCAAAATTTGCACCTCTCCTACTTCGAATAAATAAATTAATAATTAATAATAATTAATATAGCCCTCCTCTTTCTGTATTCTTTTCTTCTTCCCAAGACATACTGTGTGCCCACTGAGCTTTGAGATTTCTGCTGTAAGAAAAGGACTTTGGAAGGAGCAGCGGCAGCAATAGAATTATGAGATTCAGGGTTATGTGAAATAATACTCTTGTTCCTATTTCTTCAAGGATAATGATGTTACTCACTCCAACTAATTATTCTTGTGAACATTAAAATTGGTACACTCAAAAAGAAAAGTTTATTTTTCTTCTCTCCTGAGCAGCACTTAGACCAGAGGTGTCCACAGAGGTGGGGTCAGAAATGTGAAGATGTCAGCCACAACCATGCTATCGAAGTCTCACCCTTTTTTATGTGTGTGGCCACCATCATGACTTATTTGACCCTCTGTGGACACTTGTGCTTGAGAGATTTCGAAATGGCCAATTTTTTTCTAAAATAGAAAAACAGCATTCAAGAAAGGAGTGTAGCAATAGCTCTTTTAGGCGGGAAACACAAATGTCCAGAGACAAATGCAGCAATATTGTGCCTCAAATTTTAAAAATTCAGGATAGTCTCTTATTTGCTAGGAGGTTTTGTTTAATTATTATTCTATTGCATTAAATCTTAGAATTTAAAATGTTGTAATGAGAAGAGTTTGGGGAAAGTCACCTTGCCTGGCCCTCATTAATAGCCATTTACGGATTGTAAGTGTGGTAGGAAAAATGCTTGTTGGAACTGCCTGAGTCTTAAAAAGAAGCGGAAAGTCCATGTCTGTAATCCCTGCAATCAGTCAGCTTTCACTTTTATAGAGAGAGGGGAAATGACATAAGTATTGCACCTAGTCATTAACTTATATAAGTTCTTCTATTATTCTGTATGTTTGAATCCAAACATATAATTTTAAGATTGCACATTCTCCTATAGATTCATTTTTGGAGGTTAATAGCTTCAAAGATGTTTGCATGACAGCAAATTTATTAAACATAAATGTCATATTTTGACTTCAAAGTGGTTGTTGTTTATTTGTTCAGTCGTTTCTGACTCTTCGTGACTTCATGGACCAGTCCACGCCAGAGCCCTCTGTCGGCCGTCACCATCCCCAGCTCCCCAATGGTTGAGTCCGTCACCTCCAGAATACCATCCATCCATCTTGCCCTTGGTCGGCCCCTCTTCCTTTTGCCTTCCACTTTCCCTAGCATCAGCTTCTTCTCCAGGGTATCCTGTCTTCTCATTATGTGGCCAAAGTACTTCAGTTTTGCCTTTAATATCATTCCCTCAAGTGAGCAGTCTGGCTTGATTTCCTGGAGTATGGACTGGTTTGATCTTCTTGCACTCCAAGGCACTCTCAGAATTTTCCTCCAACACCACAGTTCAAAAGCATCTATCTTCCTTCGCTCAGCCTTCCTTATGGTCCAGCTCTCGCAGCCATAGGTTACTACAGGAAATACCATTGCTTTAACTATGCGGACCTTTGTTGTCAGTGTGATGTCTCTGCTCTTAACTATTTTATCAAGATTTGCCATTGCTCTCCTCCCAAGAAGTAGACGTCTTCTGATTTCCTGGCTGCAGTCAGCGTCTGCAGTAATCTTTGCGCCTAGAAATACAAAGTCTGTCACTGCCTCCACTTTTTCTCCCTCTATTTGCCAGTCATCAATCAAGCTCGTTGCCATAATCTTGGTTTTTTTGAGGTTTAACTGCAACCCAGCTTTTGCACTTTCTTCTTTCACCTTTGTGATAAGGCTCCTCAACTCCTCCTCGCTTTCAGCCATCAAAGTGGTATCATCTGCATATCTGAGATTGTTAATGTTTCTTCCAGCGATCTTAACTCCAGCCTTGGATTCCTCAAGCCCAGCATGTCGCATGATGTATTCTGCGTACAGGTTGAATAGCTAGGGTGAGAGTATACAACCCTGCCGTACTCCTTTCCCAATCTTAAACCAGTCCGTTGTTCCGTGCTCTGTTCTTACCGTTGCTACTTGGTCGTTATACAGATTCCTCAGGAGGCAGACAAGATGACTTCGTATCCCCATACCACCAAAAACTTGCCACAATTTGTTATGATCCACACAGTCAAAGGCTTTAGAATAGTCAATAAAACAGAAATAGATGTCTGTTGTGGGTCTTCCGGGCTGTCTTCGACAATACACAGAAATAGATGTTTTTCTGAAATTCCCTGGCTTTCTCCATTATCCAGCGGATATTGGCAATTTGGTCTCTAGTTCCTCTGCCTTTTCTAAACCCAGCTTGTACATCTGGCCATTCTCGCTCCATGAATTGCTGGAGTCTACCCTGCAAGATCTTGAGCATTACCTTACTGGCATGTGAAATAAGTGCCACTGTTCGATAGTTTGAACATTCTTTAGTGCTTCCCTTTTTTGGTACGGGGATATAAGTTGATTTTTTCCAATCTGATGGCCATTCTTGTGTTTTCCAAATTTGCTGGCATATGGCATGCATCACCTTGACAGCATCATCTTGCAAGATTTTAAACAGTTCAGCTGGGATACCATCGTCTCCTGCTGCCTTGTTATTAGCAATGCTTCTTAAGGCCCATTCAACCTCACTCTTCAGGATGTCTGGCTCTAACTCACTGACCACACCGTCAAAGCTATCTCCAATATTATTATCCTTCCTATACAGATCTTCCGTATATTCTTGCCACCTTTTCTTGATCTCTTCTGCTTCTGTTAGGTCCTTACCATCTTTGTTTTTGATCCATTTTTGCCTGGAATTTACCTCCGATGTTTCTAATTTTCTGGAAGAGGTCTCTTGTCCTTCCTATTCTATTGTCTTCTTCCACTTCCGCACATTGCTTGTTTAAAAATAATTCCTTATCTCTTCTGGCTAACCTCTGGAATTTTGCATTTAATTGGGAATATCTCCCCCTATCACTGTTGCCTTTTGCTTTCCTTCTTTCTTGGGCTACTTCCTGTGTTTCAGCAGACAGCCATCTTGCCTTCTTGGTTTTCTTTTTCTTTGGGATGTTTTTTTGTTGCCGCCTCCTGAACAATGTTGCAAACTTCTGTCCATAGTTCTTCTGGGACCCTATCTACTAAATCTAGTCCCTTAAATCTATTCTTCACCTCCACTGCATATTCCTTAGGAATATTAGTGAGCTCATATCTAACTGATCTGTGGGTCTTCCCTATTCTCTTTAGTCTGATTCTAAATTTTGCAATAAGAAGTTCGTGATCTGAACTACAGTCAGCTCCAGGTCTTGTTTTTACCGACTGTATAGATGTCCGCCACCTTTGGCTGCAAAGGATGTAGTCAATCTGATTTCGGTGTCGACCATCTGGTGAAGTCCATGTATAAAGTCGTCTTTTAGGTTGTTGGAAGAGAGTGTTTGTTATGCACAGTGAGTTGTCTTGGCAAAATTCTATCAGCCTATGTCCTGCTTCATTTTGTTCTCCCAGACCATGCTTTCCTGTAATTCCAGGTGTCGTCTGACTACCCACCTTAGCATTCCAGTCTCCTGTAATGAAAATAACATCTCTTTTTGGTGTATTATCTAGTAGGTGCTGCAGATCCTCATAGAACTGATCTACTTCTGCTTCTTCAGCATCTGTGGTTGGCGCGTATATTTGGATCACTGTGATGTTAAATGGCTTACCCTGAATTCGAATTGAGATCATTCTATCGTTTTTTGGATTGTATCCAAGCACTGCTTTAGCCACTTTATTACTAATTATGAAGGCTACTCCATTTCTTCTGTGGTCCTCTTGTCCACAGTAGTAGATCTGGTGGTCATCTGATGTGAAGTGGCCCATTCCAGTCCATTTCAGTTCACTGACACCTAAAATGTCTATATTTAATCTTGACATCTCACCAATAACCACATCCAATTTGCCCTGGCTCATAGATCTTACATTCCAGGTTCCAATGGTGTGTTGATCTTTAGAACATCGGATTCGTCGTTCACCACCAGCACCGTCGGCCGCTAGCCGTCCTTTCGGCTTTGAGCTAGCTGCGTCATCATATCTGGGGCTAGTTGAACGTATCCTCTGTTCCTCCCCAGTAGCATTTTGACCATCTTCCGACCTGGGAGTCCCATCTTCTGATGGTATACCGACATATCTTTGGTTGTACTGATCCATTTGGTTTTCATGGCAAGAATACTGGGGTAGGTTGCCATTACCTTCCCCAGGGATCGTATTTAGTCTGACCTCTCTGCCATGACCTTCCCGTCTTGGGTGTCCCTTCACGGTTTAGCTCATGGTTTCATTGAGGTGCTCAAGCTCCAGCACCACGACAAGGTAACGATCTCCTTTGCTGGAGCTTCAAAGTGGACTCAGACATAAAATAAATTGCACTTTATTTTAGCAGAAATAAACTAGGCAACCAAATATGAAAATTGTAATTAAAGCATAAAGGAGAATCAATTTGAAATATAGAATTTGGAAGGAAGGAAGGAAGGAAGGAAGGAAGGAAGGAAGGAAGGAAGGAAGGAAGGAAGGAAGGAAGGAAGGAAGGAAGGAAGGAAGATGCAGCACCTTCTATTTAAGTGAACAAATAATCTCAAAAGACAAAACATTAATGAATACAGGATTCACCTGGCTTTCTAGGCAAAGCCTTCAAGCATATACTCTGGGCATTTCTATATCACACATCACCCCCATTCTCACACCCCAAACCCTCAGAATGACTTTCAAGCAAACCACAGCTGTCCTCACACCACCAACCTATTGTGTTGCTCCAGCTGTCCAATGGGTATCTCACAAAAAAACCAAATCCAGCCAATACTCATCTTCATTCTTAGATCATATTCCATTTGTTTTGTTTGGTGACTTAAACACACACATACACATACACATTTCAATAAAATTGTGGCAACTTATCTTCTAAATGGAGAGAGGAAAGTGAAAGGCAGGATGAAACAGGAATGCACACAATTTGGAAACCTCTTCCCCTAAGCCCCAGCTTTTCTAAGGTAAACTGCCTTCTCTTATGCTGTAGCAGAACTGGGGTTTAATTGGTCGAGAGGCCCAAAGGAAACAATATCACAGGCTTACAGGGGTGCCCAGCCAAACTGCAATTAGTACAAATGCTGCATGTGGAGGTACCCTCTATGCAACGATGCTGCCTTCAGTGTTCACAACAGTAACTATTCTATCTATTCCTGATCTGCAGCCATAGGTTAGGTTTTCCCCTGTACAGTTGTGTCCGACTCTACGGGGCAGTGCTCATCTCCGTTTCTTAGCCGAAGAGCCAGCGCTGTCCGAAGACATTTCTGCGGTCATGTGGCCGGCATGACGCGTGCAGAACACTGTTACCATCCCACCAAAATGGTACCTATTTATCTACTTGAATTTGCATGCTTTCGAATTGCTAGGCTGGCAAGAGCTGGGGCGAGTGCGGGAGCTCACTCCGTCATGCAGCGCTCGGGTCTTGAACCACCAACCTTCCGATTGACAAGCCTGGTGTCCTAACCACTGAGCCATCGCACCCCCTATATATCTGCAGCCATATCTGTAAAAAATGATAGTATAATCTAATATTTCATCTTCTGTCACTATCTACCTCTGAATGCATATCTTATACTCCAAATCCTAGACCCTTCCTACATTTATGCCTTCACAACCTGTTCTTCTATCTCTGAAGTTTTTTGTCATTTTTAAAATAAGTTAAATGTCCTGTCTGTTCCGTGATAAAATATTTAAGTCATCCTCATTTACATCTTTCTGCCTTCCAGCTCCAGCTTTTCTTCCATCTTTTAATTCTAATCATGTATCATAAGGCCGAGCTGAAATGATCCTTCAAAGCTTGTTTCCAAGGATATTCTAGATATTTTTTCTTGAAATTCTTGAAATTTAATCTCTTTTGTTTTAAGCCTCAGATGTTTCATTATGTCAAATAATTTCTATAGCACTTTGTCCAGCTGTACACAGTCTTGTACAACTATCATCTTATTTGTCTTCACTCCAGTCTTATGAGATATGGGCCAAGACAATTTATTTTGTCAATGGAAAACTGAGACTGACTTAATCTGAATTTATATTTGAGATGCTATCTGGAGAGCCATGCTTTATCCAACTGCCCATTTTCTCACTTACCCCCTTCTCAATCTCAGTGTACAATGTGAACATTTATCAGTTTTTGTTTTCATATGCTGCACTTACAAATTTCCTCAGCGCTGGTCACCAGAACACAAGAGCATGTACTTACATTAACCAAATGTAGTCACATTTGTATTGTCCAATACTAGAGGACGCATGGTGATAGAATATTCCATTCACATGCAAGCTAAAGACCCATTCCCATTTGAATGTGCACTACTGCTTTCTTCCAAAGAAGAAGAAAATCCTTCTTACCCTGAGTGTACTTTAAATGACTAGTATCACACAACAAGTACTACACAGAAGCACTGACCTTTTAATCTTATGAGGCTCTGAAAGGGAACAGTTATCCTTATTTCTCTCTTTGAAACATTGCTCTGTGGTATGTCTGCTATTCAGAACTTGAAGGAACCCCTTGTAATCCTAAATACAAAAGATAAACTATCAAGAATTGCAGTGTACATACAAGGAAAATCATATCATGGGGTTACACCAAGCTGTGAAGAACAACGTTCTTGAATAGCCTATGCTACATTTCTTCAGCTGGTTGATTCTCTGTATGTGTTTGGCTACAACTCCCACCATCCCCAGTCATCAAGTCTACTGGAAGCTGGAGTCCAACACATTTCAAGGTTTGAAAATTGGGAAAGACTAGTCTATACTAAGAGCCATCATACCTTTGTGAATTCACAGCTGAACTTGGCAACAGCCACCTATGCTCAGTCTGTTTGGAGAACTAGTGGTCATCAACAACTTATTGCTTGGTGGTAAGGACCATGCAAGGCAATTTAAATTAGACTCTGTGGTGGAATTTGTTTAACTGACATTAATGAAATGTGTCAGAGCAATAGCCTATTATTTTTTCTTCCTTACATTAAATTAGTTTGTGTTAGTTTTTATCTTCTTGTTTCAGAGCAATAGCCTTCTAGATGTCTTCTGGGGATAAGGGAAAGTGGCCTCTTCACAGTTTAAAAGAGGAAAGGGGAGAACTTCAAGGAGAGTTCTGGGCACAGCAATGTGACATTTGGAAATTGGCATCTAGAGAATATTTATTTTTTTAGAATCTGCAAAAATATCTGGAGAAGGATAAAATGTACAAGCATCACCTTATGGTGTTCCACATGGTCCAGAATGGGACATTTATGTTGTGCAAAGTTTCTGATACCCTTACTTCAATTCTTCCATGACAGCATGTTCTTCCCAATCTTTTCTCTTCCCAGTATTCCTTAACAATGTCAAATATTCCAAAGCTTTAGAAATGAACAAAAATCAAACCTTTTAAAAATCATATTTATAGAGATTCAGGGTTCCTTGGCATAAACCTGGGAGTGCAATCCTGTACTTGTAAGTTCCACTGCATTTGGGAGCATTTAGTAGCATAGGATTGTGTTGTCAGGCTGGTATCTTTACCAATGAACAAAGCTCACTGAATTCAGTCTGAGAAGAGAGGTATACAGTTGCCCTGAAACAAGCTAAATAAACCCACTCCCTCATAATGACTGAGATGTCAAAACTTTTGCAAGACAGAGGGAAAAAAATACTAATCAGGTCAATTCTTCCTGACCAATACACTTTCCATCTATAGCAAACGTTAAGTCTCCAAGGTAGAAGGGGCTCCCTGTGTGCATGTCATTCATTATCTTTACAGTCTGCTAACTCATTCAGTGATTTTTGTTATAGTGATTTCTGTGAAATGAGTAGAGCCGAGATGACTGCATTCAGGGATGACACAACAACCCCTGAGCTCTCAGATCTGCCATTCAGTACCCGCCTGAGAACTTCCAGTGGTTGACATATTAATACCCCATTACAGTAGTTCACTGCAGGAATATAATGTAGCATCTATTCAATATACGTCTATCACTTGTTCAAGGTTATTCTATTGTGAGTGCCAGTGCTTTATTTCATCACTTAATTACAAAATCAAGTGTTAAGATTTTGCTACTTTAATCCATATCAGTCATTACTAAATTTATGCAAGAGGATGTGTGGAATAGTTTTCTTATTCAAAGACCGTGTAAGACACTAAATAGCTGAGTGGCAGGAAGGCATAGTGCACAATCTTTTAACAGGGAGAATGAGAAACACTTAGATGGGCATTCAGATATTCATAGGTAAATATACACATGTAGTAACATTTTATTTATTTATTTATTTATTTATTTATTTATTTATTTATTAAATTTATATTACCGCCCATCTCCCCTATCGGGGACCCTGAGCGGTTCACAATAAAACATAGTTAAAAACATAAATATAAAATTACAATATAATAAATAATATAAAATCCAAGTATAAAAGATGTTAAAAATGGTAATACTGGGAGGCTTCATGGGACCAGCCATCCCCAAGTGGAACTGTTGGCATTTCCCTCCCAGGCAAGATGGCAGAACCAGGTCTTTAAGCCTTTCCGAAAGGTCGGGAGCGAGGAAACCCGCCTCAGCTCTGGGGGTAAGGTATTCCAAAGGGCGGGCGCAACTGCAGAGAAGGCCCGCCTCTTGGACCCCGCTAGATGGAACTCTTTAGTCGATGGGGTCCGCAGCAAGCCTTCTCTGGCTAATGGTAGCTTCTCTGGTAGTGCCACCCCATCTAGAACCAAAGATGACAACTTCCTAGATCCTGAGCGGCCATCAATCCACAGCCACTCTGTCTTACTAGGGTTCAGCCAAAGCCTGTTGTTCCCCATCCAAGCCCCCACAGCCTCCAGACACTGAGATAGGGTGGCAACCGCATCACTTACTTCACCCGGAATGGAAATATACAGCTGAGTGTCATCAGCATATAGATGGTATTTCATCCCGTGGTGACGGATGATCTCACCCAGTGGCTTCATATAGATGTTAAACAGGAGAGGGGAGAGCACCGAACCCTGTGGCATCCCACACAGGAGGGGCCGTGGGTCTGATCTCTCCTCTCCTATCATAACTGATTGGGAATGGCCCCGGAGGAAGGAGGTGAACCAGTGCAAAACTACACTGCCCACCCCCAACTCCCTGAGCCGCCCCAGAAGGATACCATGGTCGATGGTATCAAAAGCCGCTGAGAGATCTAAGAGTGTAAGGATGGATGCACTCCCTCCATCCTGCCCTTGCCAGAGATCATCCATAAGTGCGACCAATGCAGTCTCCATCCCGGCCTGAAACTTGACTGAAAGGGGTCTAGATAATCCGTTTCCTCAAGAATCCTCTGGAGTTGTGATGCCACCACTTTCTCCACCACCTTCCCTAGAAAGGGGAGGTGGGAGATTGGAGTGATTACAATATTATCCTGGTGATTACAATATTAGAAGAACCTAACTAAAGTTTATGCATAGGAATAATAGCTTGATTAAAATATTACATTAAGTTCTTAATCAAAACGTTGTGCTATGTGAAGATTATAAACATGTCTCTCTGCTCTTCAAATAATGAACCAGTTTTCCAGGAAAACTTAACTTTCTTTGCTTCTTATGTTTTTTGCTTTCATAGAAAATTGCTGAAAACGTTTACTTTTTCTTTGACTAAAGGGGTTGATATACCGTATCTCTATAGATTTCCAACTTGTCTTGCTGCACATGCTATCCCATTTTTTGATTATTCTCAGCTTCTGAAAAATCTTGGAAATTTCTGTTTTTTGATGGTTATGATGGGAATGTCCATCACTTCATTTTAATTCTTCTTTATTATTTTTAATGAAACCTGTGGGTTAATTCTTCAATTTCCTCTCTGTAATTGTCAAAAGATTGTCAAATGTGAATTTTATTTATAATCTCTAAATCTTGTACTGTGTATAGGTTTATGAATTCTAGGAGGAATAGTTAAACATTCCTTGCTCGCATGGTTCAATTTTAGTCTGGGGCAGACGTGTATTTACTTCTTAGTGAATCATAAAGGAAACAGCACGATACATCTTTAACATAATTTGGAGTTTACTCAAAAACCTGAATACATCATGTAGAACCTTCAAAGAAGGTTCTGTTATGGTGAAATTTTACACCAAGCTCAGCAGTAAACTGCAGCCAGAGACTCAATCAGCAATTGACTTAAAACTCCCAGACACAACTCAGATAGGTTAGAATCTTTATTACTGACAAAAATCCTTATACAGAACAAATTATTTGCCCACTGAAGTGCGAAGAGCTGTAAAGATTTTTTTTTTAAAAAAGCACAAAGTTTAAATTAAATGTTTTTTCTCCCATGTTTATAAATACGGATACTTGGTCATTCTTTTGATGGCCTTTGAGGGCAACCAATGTACTGTATGTTCACATAATGTTCTATTTAGCCTGGGTCCTGCCTTTGCAGCATCAGTCTTTAAACTAAATACCATGTATCTCGAGGCATTATAACAATATTATAATGGGAATAAGCTAGGAATATGTCCATAAATGTTCTTTCCATTCTTGTTTTTTTTAGATTGTTTATTTATTTATTTATTTATTTATTTATTTATTTATTTATTTATTTATTTATTTATTATCCCAACTTTATTATTTTTATAAATAACTCAAGGCAGGGAATATACCTATTACTCCTTCCTCCTCCTATGTTCCCCACAACAACAACCCTGTGAGGTGAGTTGGGCTGAGAGAAAGTGACTGGCCCAAGGTCACCCAGCTGGCTTTCATGCCTAAGCGGGAGTAGAACTCTCAGTCTCCTGGTTTCTAGCCCGTTGCTTTAACCACTAGACCAAACTGGCTTTGTTCTTTGTATGTCTCTTTGTGGATTTGTATGTATGCACATATATATGTTTTATTTATATGATTCTACTATAATCCTGGTAAGAGTAATAAATGGAGAAAAAAAAAAGGGTGTTTTTATTTTTTTTTCAGAGCTTCCTGGATTTTTTTAAAAATTAATTTAATCTTGAATTCCACAATTAATTTAATTACATTGTAATGACAAGAAATCATCTGGATCCCGGTTTGAACTTTCTAAATAAATTTGCAACACAGTTATGTTCATTTGATCTCTTAATTCCTCTAAGCTACCCAACCTCAGTTTCAGTTTTGCCAAATTCTCTAGAGACAGCCAAATGTAGGAGGTTTCATATTCTATTATCTTAGGAAGGGCAAGCCTCCCCAATCTATTTTATTCTCCAGGGCTTGCTCAATTCTACTTTTCACAGGCTTACAGCCAAAAATGGTTTTACTGTCCTGTAGATCTTCACTCTGCCAAAAATGTTACTGCATACATTATCTTTAATTTTATCCATTTGCTCCACGTCTTGCCCTTTTGACATTAGCAAACTGAGCATGTAAGTCTCAGCCCAGCTATAGATATTTAGCTCTTCTAATCTTTTCACAGAAGATTCATTCCAGCTTCATATGACAGCTTTGTCTGGGTTTCTCCATTTTACCCGCCTTCCCTGTGGTTACTAGCTGATCAGAAATGATAGCATAAGAACGATCTATTTCTCGCCTGCTAGGTAAGATTTACTTATTGTTTGATTCATTGGTATTCTCCTGGCTGCTCTGATGGCCTTTGGCCAAAAGCTGAAAAATCAGACTTCCTAATTGAGGAAAATCTTTGTTCTGGTGAAAATGGAAATCTTTCATGTTTTATTTTAGCTACCCCATCTGCACCCTTCTTTAAAAAAAAAACTTATTCTCTTTATATCCATCTTAATTATTGTTTGGCACTTGCAGTGGTGCATAAGTAGAGGGGTGGGATATAATGCATATGTTTTTACATGTCAAGCTAGCCGTCTATTCCTTTTTATAGCAATAGAGGCCACTTATACTATACATTTTATTTATTTATTATTTATTAGTCAAATTTATCACCGCCCATCTCTACAAAAGTAGACTCTGGGCGGTTTACAATAAAATATTAAAACTAAGAACCTATAAATCTTAAAATGCAATACAATAATAAATAGGAAAAATCCAAATGATGGTGAGATTTTAAAAGGAGGTCACCACTAAGCCAACCACCCCCAGGAGGAACTATTACTTCCTTTGTCCCAAGCAAGGTAGCAGAACCAGGTCTTTAAAGACCTCCGGAAGGCCAGGAGCGAGGGCGCCTGCCTCACCGCTGGGGGCAAGATATTCCATACATAGCTTACATATAAGCAACTTATTTTACACACAGATAACACAAGGGACATCTGCTTAATTTCTATAATAATGAGATAAGTGCATGGAAAGATTCCATTCTGGAGGATGTCAACATAGAACTGAATCCTAGAATGGTAGCCATCTTGAAAGAACCTCTTGTAAAACTTTTTTACATGTCAAGCTAGCCGTCTATTCCTTTTTATAGCAATAGAGGCCACTTATACTATACATTTTATTTATTTATTATTTATTAGTCAAATTTATCACCGCCCATCTCTACAAAAGTAGACTCTGGGCGGTTTACAATAAAATATTAAAACTAAGAACCTATAAATCTTAAAATGCAATACAATAATAAATAGGAAAAATCCAAATGATGGTGAGATTTTAAAAGGAGGTCACCACTAAGCCAACCACCCCCAGGAGGAACTATTACTTCCTTTGTCCCAAGCAAGGTAGCAGAACCAGGTCTTTAAAGACCTCCGGAAGGCCAGGAGCGAGGGCGCCTGCCTCACCGCTGGGGGCAAGATATTCCATACATAGCTTACATATAAGCAACTTATTTTACACACAGATAACACAAGGGACATCTGCTTAATTTCTATAATAATGAGATAAGTGCATGGAAAGATTCCATTCTGGAGGATGTCAACATAGAACTGAATCCTAGAATGGTAGCCATCTTGAAAGAACCTCTTGTAAAACTTGATTAGCATTAAATTTTGGAACTTTCAGGCACTAATTGAAGATAAAAAGGTAAAGGTTCCCCCTGCACATTTGTGCAGTCATGTCCTACTCTAGGGGCTGGTGCTCATCTCCGTTTGTTAGCCAAAGAGCCAGCGTTGTCCGAAGACGCTTCCACGGTCATGTGGCCAGCATGATGCACGCGGAACGCTGTTACCTACCCACCGAAGTGGTACCTATTAATCTACTTGGATTGGCATGCTTTCAAATTGCTAGGTTGGCAAGAGCTGGGGCGAGTGCGGGAGATCACTCCGTCATGCGGGACTAGGGATTCGAACCTCTGAACTTGCGATCTTCCGACCGACAAGCCTGGCATCTTACCCGCTGAGCCACCATGCCCCATTTGAAGATATTCCACATTAAAATGCAAAATATAAGATTCAAAAATATGGAATAGATTTCTTGAACTACATGTGTTATAAAAGTCTAATGCCAGCAATAAATGGAGATGAATCCATGAATAGCTTTCCTACATTTTTTCTTTCTTTCTTTCTTTCTTTCTTTCTTTCTTTCTTTCTTTCTTTCTTTCTTTCTTTCTTTCTTTCTTCTTTCTTTCTTTCTTTCTTTCTTTCTTTCTTTCTTTCTTTCTTTCTTTCTTTCTTTCTTTCTTCTTTTTCTTCTTTCTTTCTTCTGTTTCCTCTTTCTTTCCTCTATCTTTCCTCTGACCTTCTTTTATCTCCTTCCAATGGAAGATGAAAAATCACATTTTGGTAAATTTGTGGGATTAACCTGCTCATATTTTATGTTTCTCCAAGTGAGAAATGTATCTAGGGAGTATGAAAATGAACCTTTAGTTTATTTTCTTTGTAGCTAATGCCTCAACAGTTCTGAAGGACTGACTGCAGCATTAATTTTCCAGGCTTCCAGAGGGACAAGGTCAGATCCACTGAGTGTTTTTTTATAACAAAATCTGGCTAAGGTTGTGAAGCAAAAATAAAATATACCATTGTAATAGGTACTTTTAGCAATGCAAGCTTCTAGAGATCTCTGTTAGATCAGAATGTATACACAACTGAACTGCAGGCTAATCCCTATTATTGAGCAAGTTGGCTAAATCCCTGAGCAAAAATGTTCCTGCCCCTGAGGTTAAATAGTGAGGGAGGAATGATTTGAATCTCCCCAGGAGCAGCAGCTGTTTTCTGGGGAAGGAATCAAAAGAATTTAAGCACACTCCAGATAGTGGCATGAAACCTTTCAAGACTTGAGTTGGAAGGAATCACAAAGATAAGCAGGGATCAGCACCAGACAAACAATCTGGCAGAAAACAATAGTCTAATCAAGGAACTACCAAGGAGGAAACTACACCCCCACTAAAATTAGCAGGCAAGCTACTCTATATAAGCAGGCAGCAAACCCCACACTCACTCACATGGATGATGTTATCTAGTCAGGTAATGAAACGTCTGCAAGCAAACAACCCAGCTCAGAGAGCACCAAGAACTCCACAGTTCAACCCTGAACTACAGATATTCTCTTCTATTGGAACCATAAAGTTCACCTAGTCCAACCCTCTGCAGCATGCAGGATATCCCGTTAAACCTTCAAGAGGTGGCTCTTTATTCTCTTCTTAAAAACCTCTGAACAAATAACTGGCAGCCTCTGTAGATAGATAGTTCTATTGCCATACAAACTTATCAAATCCTATATACCCAGACTTATACAATGAGTAATCAAAGCCCTTTAATTTGTATTTTGGATGTGTTTAAGTCTTACCTGATTTCTTATTTTTCTTTGAGATTTAATCTGTATTTTGTATAAGCCTATTATTGTTCCTTTGGAATATCCATCCATGTTTCTCTTTGATCTTGTGTGTAATTATTTTGGCCTAAATACTATTTTAATTAGACATTTATGATGCCAGTTATTTATTTACTTGTTTATTAAATGTATACAGGTGCCCAGTTCCATAATGACTCTGTGCAGCATGTAACAAAAACATTGCTAAAAAAATGCAAGTAAAAAAACACAGACATTTGGAAGATGACCATCCAATTTAAAAATAATACAGTATCCCGGGACTGCCACACAAGTCTAACTCAAGGCCTGGGGAACAGTCAGGATGGGGGTTAGGTAGATCTCAGGGGGATGTGGTTTTGGGAACTTAATCTGGTAATCAGCCTCAGAAGGCCTATGCCATTTTGGCTTGACTACCAAAATACTAGGTTTAAACTGTATGGTTGTTTGCAAATTGAAGAAAGCTATGTATATACATATTTATGTACCAGTCTCTATCCTGCTAGTGCAAGGAGGTTACTTGTGACTCCCTGGTCTTTGCCTTTCCTTCTCCTCTCTCCAAGTAATTTACATTAAGTAAAAAGGCATAATACAAAATAGCTAAGTCTGACGTTGTGGCAGGAATAGGCTGACCATATGTCCCGTTTTGAACGGGACAGTCCCGTTTTTTTAAGCATTTTTCAACCATCCTGTCATTTTGATAAAAATCTCAATTTTCTCCCTTTTTTAAACCCGGCGGGAATGGCGCGGAAGGAGGATCTGAGCCTGAGCTGCCGATTGGAGGCAGCCCAGAAGAGGAAGCCCTCCCACCTATCAGCGCGCGGCAAAGGAGGGTGGGGTTTGCAGGTGGGAGCCAATCGCGTGGACCAGGGGGTGGGGTTTGCAGGCAGGAGCCAATAACGTGGACTGGGGGGCAGGGACCCCTGTCTTTTTCATGAATACGAAATATTACATAAGACCCCGTTCCGTTTTGCCATCCCAATGTCCCGTTTTTGTCTCAAGGAAATATGGTTAGCCTAGACAGGAATAGGGTGGGAAGAAATTGGCAGTTGGAAACTGTTCAAAAATCTGAATTAAAATATTAACAATCAGTGTAATAAAACGTGTTTGTCTCCTCTTCAATCAGACAGTCACTCATGCCCTGGTCACCTTACAGCTGGACTACTGCAATGAGCTCTACATGGGGCTGCCCTTGAAGACCACCCAGAAGCTTCACCTGGTGCAGAATGCAGTGGCACGAGCAGTGATCGGCATGCCTTGGTATGCCGATGTAACACCTCTGCTTTGTGAGCTGCACTGGTTGCCATTTCGCTTCTGAATGCTGGTTGTCACCTATAAAGCCCTACATGGCATAGTGCCTGGACCGCCTGTCTCCCATAGTACCTGGCCAATATGATCCTGCAGGGTTGGCACACTCCAGGTTTCTTCAATTAAGCAATGCCATCTATCGGGATCCCAGAAGTGCATCTTCTCTGTTGCAATGCCTGCCCTCTGAAATTAGGTTCCCCCAAGATCCAGACAGTCCCCACCCTGCTGGTGTTTCAGCCAGGCCTTTGGTAAGGATGCCTGAAACCTCCTTTTAACCTAGGCTGTTTTCTTCTGTTTTCATCCAGTTTGTTATTCTGCCATTTCTACCCTTTTATGTTTCTATTTGCTTTTATTGTCATGCTTTCATGTTTTAAATCATTTGTAAACCGCCCAGAGTTGCTGGGAGTCAGGCGGCATATAAATTTAATCATCATCATCATCATCATCATCATCATCATCATCATCTCTTCTACTGGTGATATTTTCAAACAGCTTTACTATATACCATTTGCTATTGATTTTTTTTTAATATGCATGTTATATTCAGCAGAACTGTATGCTACAATTCCCTTTTCCCAGTTTGTAATAAGCTTTGTGACCTATATATAACTACAGTGACTTTACTAAAGAAAGGGCATTTGCTACATTTCTTAATTTATTATCATCTTCTAATTTAATTAGCATGCTAGTTAACCTCATCTTCCTGATAGCTAATGAAGATATATCTAATAGATCTTACCTACCTGTAATTCCTATGATCAATTAAATATTGAAAGAGAATTTAAATCTGCTTCACTTAATAACATTCATTCAGTTTAAGCCATTTCTACTATTTCTTGGGGGGGGGAAGAGAGGGGTTGCTTTTTTTTTCTTCCTTAACTATTATTAAGATTCCAGGCACATGGATTTGGATGATAGAAGTATACTGATAAGAAATACTCTTAATTTTTAGTTGAATTCAGTCATTACCATTTGTGTTTGCTTGTTTTTCATTTTGGCCAGATGAATTGTTGCGACATTCTCCTGAATATTTAGTTAGAAAAAATTATGAATTGCTAGATTATGGGATGTGGCAATTGGAAAATTACTCTTATGAAATATCTCTGATTCATCTGCTCAAATTTTAATTTCTCCATATATGCAATTGTGTCTAGGGATAGCATTTTTCTTTAAATGAATGAAAATGTAGTTGAGCAAATTGACCCTTAGTTCTGTCTACTTCCCTTAATATACAGAATCTCCAGCATCTCTGCATTTATGAAGCCCTGAAACCAGCAATAAATTTGCAATTTTTCCTATAGGCAATTCCAGATCAAATATGCTCTTTATTATCATAAAGCCCAGCTTAATTTGTAATGGAAAAAAATCAGTCTCATATTTATCAGGAAGGGACATTTGTAGTTTCAGCCAGGAATAAAGAGGTAGAGGCATGAGGAGTTTGATAAATTATAAATGTACCTTTACTAATTAATCGAAAAACAAGTTCTGCAAGAAAAGATAGGAACTGTGTGCAGTCATTGGTAGTAATAGGTAATCACGGAGAGAGCCTGACCTGGTCCTGGTTTTGTAATGACAATTTTGCAATGCAATTTACCAGAATTCTGAAACAAATCAAGCTCTTACGCAATCATCCACTATTTTCCCAGTAAGACTAGGCACAGTCTAGTTTAAACATATGTTGCTTTGAAGGAGAAATGAGACCCTGAAGAGCTTTTTTTTTTGTTAGTGAAATGTTAATGGAAATAAATGTCAAGAGAGAGCCTTTCTTTGTAATTCATGGACCTCTTGACTTGAATGAATACATCTTAGATGAATACCTGATTTTTATATGAAGCATGTGTAATGAAGGATACAAATTATTCATTATCATTCAGATGCCTTCAAGAACTTCTGGAAAGTTTGCTTTCACTGTGCTGTTTGAATAAAACACAATTAGTTAGATTTGCCATGTTTTTAATTAATGGGAGTGTTAATTAACAATTAACTTTAAGTTAGAAGGTCTATGATTTCTATCATCCTGGTTTAATGAAGACATTTCCTGTTTTTTAAGAAACGAAAGTGGGAGGGTTGGGTTGTTTGTTTTGTTTTGTTTTTGGTAAGGAAAGGCTGCAGGGAAAAGTAATCAAGGATAATTCCTATAACATAAACTTATCAGTCACATATTTTCTGGTCAGAATAGTCGATATAAATGGAGACGAGCAAGTGGGGTTCAGATGTTTGGCAATTTCATAGCCAATTAAAAGAAATCAAGTCACCTTCTGAATAATCAGGTGTCAAGCAAATCATGTGGGTGACCCTTTGGTTAACTCCTTTCTTTAAATCATCTGACCAGAGGTTCATCTGTTACTGTAAGATTCATTTTTAGTTTGTTAATGCTCCAGAGTGTTTGCCAGCTAAATTGCTCACTTTTCAACTACTCTGCCTCCTGCTCCATGGCTTTTCTATGGCTGCAAAGGCCACACAGAATCTTTTCTAACAAAGTCTTCCCCAAACATGCCCAAAGTAGAATAGCTTAGTTGCCATTCCAATGAAATGTAATAGCCTGGGAGTAAGTCTGGCCCAGTCAATGAATCTGAACAAAAGATGCAGCATAAATGGTATATGTTGCAGTCCTAAACATACATATAAACAAATACAGTAAATCCCACTAATTCCATGGTAATAGTCCATGAATTCAATTCCTGGTAGAGGGTTTGAACTGCATAGAAAGATCTGTGGCTATATACATCTGATGAGTCTCAAACAGGATGAAACTGATCAGGTATTGTCTCTTGGTGTTAATATAAGTTAAAGCATGCCCACGCAGAGACAGAAATACATACATGCAGGATATACACTGCTTAGGAAGTGAAATCTCAACAGAATATCCTCTATTCTGTGAGAGAAATAAATGGTTTGATTATAATATCCTCCCCCCATGCCCCCTCCCCCATATACAGGGCCACATATACAATGAGTGGGAACGGGCCAGGAATATTTTAAAAATGCTAAGAGACAGGAAGCTTAAAGACAGTAAGAATGAAGAATGAAGAATGAGGGAAGAGTATGTAAGAAAATGGTACTGCAAAGGAAGCAGGAAGAAAGTGGCAGAAACATATCCCTGAAGGAAAAAAATCTGAAAAACAAGGCTCAGTGAAAAGACATTTCATAATAACTGACTTTATTTCATTATTTCAAAATAACTGAAATTGGTCCTCAGTATAGAAGGAACTCTACATTGCAGGGAGAATGGATAGTTTGCACACTCTTCTTAGGCTGTGTAAAAAGTCCTGAACAATAAGTAGTGTTGTGAAAAGGACTCGAGGGTACGAACAACTTTAAGAAAACTGTCAAGAAAACAGAGCTGAGAAAGACAGGCCACATAAGGGCAAGCCATATCTTAACATGAGAATTTCACTGAAAGTCTCTCCTTTGAAATCCATTTTGAAAGCAATTCTCTGAATGTGAGGTGGCTGGAAAAAAATGCAGTTTTTTCCCCCCTGCATTGCACTACTTGATGCAGTGCTTTTTATAGAACTCCATTTCAATATTCAGGAATGGGGAAATCATCATGTTCCCACAAGTAAATCTCTGGTATGCAGGCTCCCAATATGAGTCTCATCAGGTGAAAGGAGGATAACACCTGTTCATTTGATCGGTAGTCTGGCATTATTGCATGCGTGTGTGCCTGTGGAGGCACACTAAATATGAAATACCCCCTTTGAGAGTAGATATTGAAAATGGAAAGTATAGGAAGATTAAGCATTGCACTGTTTTTGGTTGGATTGTTTATTTATTGCTAGTATCTCTCACTGTTTTCATTATTTTCATAACTGCTTCTACGGAAGAGAGAGAGAGAGAGAGAATCGCCACACTTTATCAGTTGGAGACATGTTTAAAGGGCCCCATCTATCAGATATGGATTGCTTGACTCTCTATTTCACAGTACAATAGGCAATTAATCTCCCTTCAGCATTTAACTTCCATCTAGAGATAATTTACTTTAAGCAGAAAGCTCTCCTCTAAGGAAATGGGATTTTAAACTGCTTTGCCACTCCATTCCTTGTAGTAGCAAGAAAGCCTATATGCACCTCTGGATTTTTCTATAGAAACATGTCTAGCTGAACATGATAGAAACCTTCTTTCCTCCGTGTATCATATTTAAGCGATAAGTTAAGATACTGATAACTGACTTTGTTGATAAGTCTAACCATTATGGTGCTTTTTCTTTTCTTTTCTTTTCTTTTCTTTTCTTTTCTTTTCTTTTCTTTTCTTTTCTTTTCTTTTCTTTTCTTTTCTTTTCTTTTTTTCTTTTCTTTTATTCAATTCAATTCAATTCAATTCAATTCAATTCAATTCAATTCAATTCAATTCAATTCTTTAATTTAATTTAATTTAATTTAATTTAATTAATTAATTTTTCCTCTTTTGAGTCCAACAGTTGCTCAAAGTTGAGGCGTCTTTGGTTTGTAAACAATTTGTCAAGTGTTCTTGTAAACCCTACTTTGATGGAGCATCAAAAGTCTCAAGAAGTATAACAAATTCAGAGAAACTGAACATAGACCATAAAAGTTGGCTTGTAAGCTTCTTAAATAAGGTCCATCCTTCCCTTTTTCTGCCCTCTTCTCTCAGGCTCTGACCCCCATCTTCCAGGCTTGGAAAAATGAAAAGTTCTTATTGCATATATACTGTAAGTAAAATATATAGCAAAAACAAAACAAAAGCAGTTGTCTTATGAATTCTTATTTTCTCATGTTCAGGGTTTATAGAATTATGAAAACGTTCAGAGTCTTCCAGCAACATTTAAAGATAAAAGATATATGCCTGCATTAAACATGCATTTTAAAATCAATGGGTGACATGACAACAGAATATTGAAGCAGAAATCAGCAATAGTAGTGATTAAACCACCCTAGTGTCTAATTGGAATCTGACAAATCACTTATCACATTTATATTTGTTCTATCTGATTAGCTCTAAGGTGACTAATAGGATGTCTGGTTTACAGATAGTTTATCGATTATCATCCAGTGAAATCCACCAGTCACGTCTCATTCAAGACATCTTCTTCTCTCTCAATCCTTAAGAATTCATAAGATAACTTTGAGGTTCTGTGGCAAATTATATTTTGCTGAGATCTGCCTTCCAATTTCCCTGATGTTTTCTTCCTCAAAAAAAGGGAATTTTGTTTACATCATTTTTGGGTGCTCTGGAAATTCACTAGCTAGTGTATTTAAGCTGATTTCATTGTTGGGAGCCAGGGAAGGTGTTTTTTATTGTTGTTGTTTGTTCCTCATACAGCCATAAGTCTGAAGCCTTCTGGAAGCAGGGTGACTACAGAGTGCTGTAGAAAAGATGGTATGATGAAACACATGGTTCTTGTACACACAAGTCAACCACCTTGTAACTCAAGTGGAAGAACTCTGCATTTCACTGGAAAGAAATTCCTTTTCTTTTTTGCATTTTTGCACAGCACTAATATTTGTTTCATTCATCCCCATAGTAGCTCTAGTGAGGCGAGCTACTAATATTTTCATTTTGCAGAGTGGGAATTGAACCTGAGAATAAACTGTATAACAGCACTCAACACATTCAACAGATTTACCCTATTCTGTGTCTGTTGTGCCATTGTTAGGCCACATGTTGCTAATTGTTTTTGATGTACAATGGATTGTATTCTAGTATAAACAAATTAATTAAAAAAAACATGTCCAGGGTTAATCTATTTTAAAAGCTTTTAATATTTTTGCACAGTTATGGGTGGAAAAGGTTTTATGTTTGATATAGTCAAGGCATCCCCCAAATTATTGTTCTTTTGAAGATTTTTCATTAAAAAAAATCCTGTCAGTAAGTTCCCAATGGACTGAAATACATCTTGTTATGACTTCATACAATGTTTTCAAATGAAATTCATAATCATTCATCAGAAACAGTAATTTTGCATAAACGTGGCTTACAGCATGATTCTTTCAGCTGTCCAATGCAGATGTCCTTTTTCTAACACAACTGTTCCAGCACAAGACATTCTGGTAGTAGATTTCCATACATCTGGAGCATATTAGGTTGGAAAAAGCTACTGTGGCACTTCATGAGCAACAGAAGGGAAAAAATGGCATTGCAAGCTGTTTCAGGGATGCTTTCAATTTGCTTTTTGAACACAGGAAGTTAAGAAGCTACCTTTTACTGAATAAGTTCCTCTATTGTACCTATTACCCAGCAGCAGTTTGTCAAGTTCTTCAAACTTTATTTGGAGATGCTGAGAATTAAACCTGGAACCTTCTGCATTCAAAGCAGGTGCTCTGCAAAAGAGCTATGACTCTTCTCTTGTAAGTGGATAAATAGTAATTTAGGAAGTGAAGTTTATTTGCTCATGGAGGTCAAGCAATAGAAAAAGCTTAATATGCTTGGCTCCACATATCAAGCAGATCTTCAAAGTCTGAGAAATGGAACTGAGAAAGAGATTAGCAAAAAATGTTTAAAAAAAGCATAAGAGAGCCTTCTCCAGGTAAGTGCCCTCCAGATGTGCTGGGAACTCCATCTTGCAGAATTTATAAATTTATTTAACTTTTGAAACAATAAAAGATCTCTTGCATGGATTGCCTGATGGCAGCCTTCCTTCCTTCCCTCCTCCCTCCCTCCCCTCTTGATAGGGTTGAGGAATTGGGGAAAACTTTAATAATATATGTATTTTTACATGTGATAGCAAAATTCAGAACTTGCCCTACTGTATTACCATTTACTGGCTTAATAATTTCCACAACTCTTTAGTCTGTAAGATAGCTTTACAATATATTTATTGTGAGCCTTGAGATATAGTTATCTGTCCCACTCTAGCAGCAAAATGGAATCTTGTTCCTCTTTTTACCCAAAATTTAAACACTGCAAAGTTAATAAGAGTCACTCTTAGTGAGATGGGCGGTGACAAAATATGAAATATAAATAAATAAATAAAATAAAGTTAATAAGAATATGAGCTTAAACTGCAAACTATAGATACGCTGTCAATGATAAAGATACTTGATGAACATTTGCGATAGTTTTCTGAAAGAAAAATCTTGTGAAGTTAGGAACTTACATGTGAAAGAGTACAAGAAATTATTACTAAACCAAATGGTTCCTGTTCATCAGAACTGTCGAAAAATAACAACCTTATTTTTTCTCATCAATACAATTGTAGTGACATGTAGAATGTAAATACATTGCTATGGGAAAGACATTGCTTGGCATATGTAGACCTAGTTCCATTGTCCTGAGGTCTTGTTCTGTAACCCTGAAAGAGATTTAACAATGTCTGTTCTCTTGAAATAAGTAGTTCTTCTGTCAGAAAAATGGCATCAAGACAGTGATCTTTGTGATCCAAAGAACAGTAAAGGCTAATTCACACTGACTGATTAGACTTTCTTCAGATTCGATTATGGAGACTTATAGAGAAATGCTAGCATCCCACATTTGTTCAAAAACACAGATTTCCATAGCTAATATGTAACAATGAAAAATAATTCTTCTCTGTAAATTAATTAAGATAATTAAATAAAGATAAATTTAGTTTACACCAGCACTATTCATTCTACCTTTGAGCAAACTAATATTGAAAATACAGGCATTCCTATATTCCCATCATAGCATTAATTTTTGGGATAAGGAACATTATTCAGACAGCAGAAAAGGAGTAATAAATGGTAAGTCAAAGCATTTAAAGACCAAGAAGAAAAAATAACTAAAACTAGTTTATACAAACACCATTCACTATACCTCTCCATAGTTTCCCATACTTCATTCCACTACATCCATACACTGTTTCATACAATGTCTTTTATTTTCAGACCCCATACTTCTCATTGTACCATACAGTCTAATATTAATTGCAAATCATTTGAATTCTCAACCAAACAATCATGTATGTACAAAAGTACAGGTACATTCATGTCCTCAACCAATACACCTTTAATATCTTCACAAACATCCCTTTTACATTGATCCATGACTACATTAAGTAACCAAGGGGACTCCATAAAAAGGTAAAGGTACCCCCCGCACATTTGTGCAGTCGTGTCCGACTCTAGGGGCCGGTGCTCATCTCCGTTTGTTAGCCAAAGAGCCAGCGTTGTCCAAAGACGCTTCCACGGTCATGTGGCCGCATGACACGCGCGGAACGCTGTTACCTACCCACCGAAGTGGTACCTATTAATCTACTTGCATTTGCATGCTTTCGAATTGCTAGGTTGGCAAGAGCTGGAGCTAGTGCAGGAGCTCACTCCATACATACTTGTATTACTCCCTGCTTACTGTTGCTAAACAGTTCAATTATTCTCATGTGTGGTTTACTTCCATCATGTAACCCTCTTATTATATTCAGCAACCAGCTTTCAACTTTCTATTAATGCAAAACAAACCACAATTCAAGCCTGTTCATTTTATCAGTTGCTTTCTCTAAATCAATACATCTTCTTCCTCCCCTTCATATATTTCTCAATGACCTCCTGAAGAGCAAAATTTTGATCTGCATACCCCTTGCTTAGCATAAAGCTGAATTGTACTTCACTTTTTTCTCCCTACACTTTCAGTCAGAATTAATTTAATTAATATTTACTTATTTTACAGCATCTCTATACTTCCATCTTCACAAGGACTTCTGGTAGTTTACAAAAAGCTGAACATACAATCTATAAAAACCTTATACCTGTATCTCAAAACTTAGTGTCCAATTACCTTCTTCATTCTTCATTGCTTAGAAAATCAGATTTTCTTTGGCACAACCCAAATATTCAAATGTAAACATAATAAAGTAAAAGGTAAAGGCCCCCCTGCACATTTGTGCAGTGTCCGACTCTAGGGGCCGGTGCTCATCTCCGTTTGTTAGCCGAAGAGCCAGCATTGTCCAAAGACGCTTCCACGGTCATGTGGCCGGCATGACGCATGCAGAACGCTGTTACCTACCCACCGAAGTGGTACCTATTAATCTACTTGCATTTGCATGCTTTCGAATTGCTAGGTTGGCAAGAGCTGGGGCGAGTGCGGGAGCTCACTCTGTCACATGTGGCTAGGGATTCGAACCTCCGAACTTGAGATCTTCCGATCAACAAGCCTGGCATCTTACCTGCTGAGCCACCACGCCCCTGTAAACATAATAACTGATAACAATTACAAAATAAAGCCTTCTAGATTCTGAAGTCTGGGGTTGCTGTGGCCCTTGAAAATGTAAAATGTAAGGTGTTATTTCTAGATCCCCTGTAAAAATAGCCATTGAATTATAATTTTTAATATCTCAGAAGGAGAAAATTATCCAATATATTAGAAATAAAATAATAGCTATGATTAATTTAATACATTACATTTAAATTTAGTCTTTATCCAGGCCCTATAACACTTCTTGGAAAGTTGTTCTCAGCATGCCACTCAAGGGTCCAATGTGCCTCATGGCCAAAAAAGAACATCCCTGCTTTAAATAAAACATGCACAGTTGATTTCAATGAGGTTTAATTATGTAAGCATTTCTACTATAAAAACCACTTCATCATATAATATGTTCTGTGTGCTTCACATATAGTGGTTGAATATTCATTTTTGTTTTGTACACTCATTTGTTCTTCTTTTGATATGGCTGGTGTCTCATTTGTTCTCCTTGCATAAAACCTTATTTGTATGTAAATATTCATTCTCTGTGATGTTGTGTTCCATTCCACTGCTTTTCCTTTGTTATATTTGGTATAGGGATGATATTGGCCATTAGGAATCCTTGGGCCCATCTGAAAGCAGCTATTTATATTCTCAGTTCCATTAGTATTTAAGTGCTTAGAAGAGCAAGATGAACTGTAAAATGCTTCCTACTCTCTTACCTGAGAGACAACAGAATGTAAACTTTTCCTTTGCAGAAGAGTAATCTGAGTTTGGGGGGGGGGAATGTATACAAGGGCTGATAGGTACAAGGGCAAAAGACAGTGATAGATCTGGGTTGTCCTCAGTTAAGGCTACTTACCTTTGAATATATCTATTCAAATGTATATTTATCTATTTTTAATTACATGTCTATGTCTTTCTGTGGCTCCTCCATCTATACATCTATCTGATCATCTTACCTAATCTTGAAGACCGAAAAAGTCTTTTTGGTGAGGTTATGGAGTTTCATCCCAAGTAGTCGTTTAGATCAGATTCTGGGATGAAGGTGGTTTTCTGCTATAAAAATAATATAAAAATCTAAAAATCTGTAAATTACTAGGAGAGACTGGGAAATATCCCTGTCTGAAAGCCTGAAACACAGGTGAAAAGTTGCAAGAGACTTTTTTAGCTCTGGAGGGCTGTTTGTTTGAGGGCTGGAATATTCATTTGCGTGTCCCTCCCATTTTCTGCATCCTACGTTGTTGTAATTTTCCCATTTGAGAACATGTGCTAGATATGCAAATAAAAGAGTATGGCTATCAGAACTCCAGCGACATGTTCAGATCTAATTATTAATCTGGGTAACAGAATATTGGCTTTCAAGAGATTCTAGTTGGGCCACCTGATTTGATACCCCTTCCCTAAATTGCAACCTCCACTCCCCTCAGTTTGGCTCAAGATATGTGCCTGGTTCAGCTTCCTTCAGAATGAGACAAGGTAATCTCAGATGCATGGGCTTGGACCTTAAACACACAAACATTCAAAGTGCAAAAGGGAGAAGGGGAAGGGGAAGGAGAAGGAGAAGGAGAAGGAGAAGGAGAAGGAGAAGGAGAAGGAGAAGGAGAAGGAGAAGGAGAAGGACACGGACAAGAACAAGGACAAGAGTACATATTTTTTCATATGAAGTGGTATTTGATGTGATGGATCAGGTATGGTTTGCAAGGGTAGAAGGTATAAAAGGATAGAAAGGTGCAGAAATATTTAACTGTGTTGATATAACAAAGAGCTAGCTATATCTTTTTTTTTCTTTACTAAGGCGCCAGGCTTGTCAATCGGAATATCGCAAGTTCGGAGGTTCAAATCCCTAGTCCTGCGTGATGGAGTGAGATCCCGCACTAGCCCCAGCTGTTGCCAACCTAGCAATTTGAAAGCATGCAAATGCAAGTAGAATAATAGGTACCACTTTGTTGGGTAGGTAACAGCGTTCCACATGCATCATGCTGGCCACATGACCATGGAAGTGTCTTCGGACAACGCTGGCTCTTCAGCTAACAAATGGAGATGAGCACCGGCCCCTAGAGTCGGACACGACTGCACAAATGTGCAGGAGGAACCTTTACCTTTACCTACCTTATGTATAAATTTATCTTGCTAATTCTTTCTTATTTGTCTTTTGTGCTAGCATAATGTTGCTTTCCCCAAAGGGAACAGCACAAGTATTTGTGTGTGTGTGTGGCTCTGCATGCTTAAAAATATATATTCAAAAGAAGTATTTCCAATATATATCCAAAAGAAGTAAAAAAGATGTTGTGGCTTAAAGAAACAAATGGGGTTCATTTCCATGTTTGATGGGGGAGCACCAATATACTCCAGCTATGAAGCAACTAACAGCTCAGGTCTATGTTTATTGCTGTTAGGGAAGGAAGATGGTGGTTGGGGGGTCAGGTGCAGGAAGGAAGGATGCTATACTGTGTAATGTGGGAAAAGAAACAATGTTGTCTCTTATGCTATACAAAATAGAATTGCACTTGCATACTGGCATCTGCTTTAAAAATGCAGTTAATAAATGGCTCATCTTAGAAATATAGTAATATCTGGGGAATAAAAATGATGGTGAAAAATAGTTTACCTGGTGTCACCTTTTGTCTTCTGAGGGCAAATAATTCTTATTTCTTGAAGCTAAAAATGAAATCGAGTTACCATTGCTGTTTCCTTGCTATGAGAAAATGCACTGTGATGTTCACTCTGCATCTGGCTTTAAGTTAATAGCATGGAATGGAGAGTCTTAAGGTGTAGGTCATACATGTCTCTGGATATATTGGCTCTGTTGGGTTATTAAAATGTGTGATGCCCTCAGAATACATTGTTCCACACAGCTCACTAAGCTGTCCCTTTAAGTTAGCCAGATTCTGTGGCTGAAGCTATAGAAAGCCTTGAGTTTGTTCCTCACTATACAAAGGGCAACAGCCATCAAATTGTTTCTTTGAATGTTTTTCAGAACTTATTCCTACTAAATCAGAGTGTTCTTTTTAAAGGTATGCTTTTCATGATAATTTAGGATAAAAGTGGGATAAAAGTGTTCAAAAAGAAATAATTGCTTGCCTTCCAGTGGGGGATTAGCAGCTTGAGATGCGTCTCTCTGAGCTCCGCGGTTGACCCAGCAATACGGACTTTTTTGGGCTCAGGCAGGATTTCCTAGAGCCCAGAAGTGTTCTCCGGATTAAGGAGAACCCCAGGAATCACCCCATTTGTCCTCCAGACGGCTGGAAGCAGCCAGAAGACCACAAAACAGTGTTTCACGATCGACTGGTAAGCTAGCAGCTGGAAGGCAGGGGTTGCCATCATTTCCTAAGCCGTGTTGAAGCCTTAAATGGGCTCAAAAGCTGCCTACCCCATTTCTAAAACACCATTTTTTTCTTTTTTAATTATTATTAAGGAGCGGCTCTTTGCAACAAAGAAATGCGGAATCTCTTGGTGGTTTTTATTACTTTTGGAAGTTATTAATTTTTTTAATTTGGCTTTTTTTCTAAATATATATTTTTTCTTTCTTTTTTCTTTTTAAATTGTATTGTTGGATTTAAAGACTTTCACCTGTTTACTGTTATGTTTTTCAAAGTCTGAAGGATTACAAAAGAATTACCCACTTTGTTGAATTTGCAGAGCTGAGCTTTGATCTATCTGCTTTCCCATGAGAAAGGCTTTGTTTACCTTTATTCTTCCACCCCTGCTGATTAACACTTTCTTTCTGAAAGACAGCCTTTTGTCTAATATCCTGAGGCACTAGAGGGCATCATAATGTTCCGTGGAGGGATATGGAAGATTTTAAATATATTTTTAAGGAGGTGTACCTCAAGGTTACTTATGCTTTGGACCATTTCTTAGAAAGTTATTTGGAAAATAAGGTCCCGGTCTCAAAGAAAAAAATGAGGAGTAATGTCCCAAAGCCAAAAAGTGAAGGGAAGAAGATTCACCTCTGGAATGTTAATTTGAAGAAGGAAAAGCTTTGGGTGTAAAAGGAATGGAAATGGCTGCATTTTGGAATATTGAGATCAAAGACAAGATTTAAGCCTCAAGGGATGGAAGGTCCTTGAAGATGAGTTGGACTTTACAAGGCAAGTTGAGGATTGCAAGGAGAAAGCCTTGTGTGTAACAGTGAGATATATAAATGTCTTAGTTTACTTTGAAGTGGGTTAACTGTTTAATTGTGTTTATTAGGATGGTCTTTTAAAGGTTTAGAGAGATGTTTTTGCTTTTGGGATAATGAATTAACCTTGGGTAAAAGGATATTAATAAGGTTATTGTTTAAATATGTAATGGTGGAGATACAGTATGTTTAACTATACAAATGCTTTGGTTAGGAGTAAAATTGTAATGAGGAAGGATAATATTTGTTTATCTCTCTATTAAGGGGGGATTTTTTTATGTTATAAAAATGTTTTTTTTATATATACTGTATATTTTATTTATTTATTTATTTATCAAATTTATCACCACCCATCTCCCCCGGAAGAGGGACTCTGGGCGGTTTACAATAAAATATATCCATTTCAAGGGAAAAATAGTGTTTTAGAGGAAATGTTATATTGAGAATGGAAATGTTTTATAGAAGTAATGCTCATTCCAGTTTGAACTAGAGTAAGAGACTGATATTGACTTATTTATATCTTTGTTGTAGAAAATCGGAAGTTAGTATGTATGTATTATGTAGTATGTAGTAGTCTTTTTTTTGTATTTTCATGCTTTTTAGTTCATTTTTTCTCTTGTAGTATACTTTATTTCATTTCTTGTAGTTTCATGTATTTGTTGAAAAACTTAGTAAAGCTTTATTAAAAAAAGAAAAAGAAATAATTGCTTGGAGCCAAAAAATAGTAAAGCTGAAATATCCACTGCACTTTGAAAGCTAGTTTCAATTCTGATGTTTTGCATGGATTCCAATATTCACTGTCCTAAGGAAACCTATAACATTTATTGATCAGATGAAACAACTGCAGATATGGAACAGGAAGTGGAATGGTCAGGTTGGACTACTCCACTTCCATCCAGGAAGGACTTCTTAGAAGATTCTATTCATTTCCTCATGATCCTAGAACTTGAGGTCATCCAGTTATGCTGCCCCCCCCCCCCTTCTTCCATCCCTTCTGGACACTTCCACAAATGTCATCCTACAGCAGGTATAAGGAACTTTTTAAATAATATTTTAAATATTATTTTGTTTAAAAATAGCAAGAAAAAGCGCAGTTCAGAAAATTTGGTGTGGCATGATTCTTGGGCACTTCAAAAAAGGGGCTACCCTTGCTGTATTGGATCCCAGGGGCCAGGTCACTTTTCCAGGTAAATTACTTGCTCTTAAACTTGTAGTCATTATTAAAAAAATGCCCAGGAGCTGTTCTGAGACTGTTGATGGAAAGGCAGGATCTATCTCTCATAGCAAATCCATTGATGGTGCTCTGGACACAAGCCAGGGGCTTTCCTCAATACTCAGTCTAAGTGAAATCAGCTGATACTACAGGCAAATCCAACCATGCTCCTGCAGGTTCCACCTCTTATGACAAGACCTCTTGTCACAAGATACCTCTGAAAAGAGGGAACTACTCTTAATTATGGCTGAAATTATAAGGGCAACTAAATGTTGGAGAACCACCCTGCCTGCTGTATAAGTGAAACTGTTCAGTTTCCTTATTCTCTGGTTCTCCCACTTCTTGGGGCACTACATCTCCAGATGTTACTGTCTTTCCAGTGCCAAGAGGAAAAAAAAAACCCACCTCAGGTGCTGAGATTGTAAGCATACATCCTTGGTTCATCTACCCTGCAAGATTTGGATAGGTCATTGGTCTTCTTGGCCACATTTTGTGACTAAGATAAGTTCTGCCACAGATCTGCTCCAATCTGAATTGATTTAAGTTCCACGCAGGACATTTGCTTGGAAAGGAGTCAATTAAGAGAAAAGGAATATGACTGAGTATTAAACTGGAACCGCTGCATTTATGTATGATTTGTCTATTGACTCAATGACACTTTCTTATCATACTGGCTTCCAAATGAGAAAGTAAAAGGTATGTTCTTAATTGCTGACAAACAAAGATGTTTGAAGGCTGAAATAATATTTAAACATAATCCAGTTTATCTGGAGTATTTGAAAAATACTTTTTTTTAATGTATATTCAAACTTTTTTTGATTGTTACCCAGCATTGTTATTGCAATAGCCATAAGTAATGGTACTTTGTGCCCAATTATATGAGATTCTTAACTGGTAGAAAACAGGTGATATTTTGATGAAGTTTAGAATAAAATGAGTTCCTGACTCTTTTCATTAAAATGTTCTCTTTTATTACCTTTATTTTTAATGCAGTTTTAGGTGAACATCATCCAGTTGGAATAATGGTGAAATAGGTCCACCATCCTAGTTTTGAATGTGGGCTTGTTTACTTGTTTTCAGTGTACACACATGCAAGGTAATCGTTCTCAGTGACACTCTTCCAATTGATTTATGTTGGAGAAGATATGCATAACTATACAACTGAGTAGCATAACTGAGTAGCATAACTTTAGGAAGATCTGTAGCTTGAATCATGTCAACTGGATTTCTATTTTCTTAGTAGAAACGTTTCGCTCCTTATCCAAGGAGCTTCTTCAGTCTGAGCAAAGTTGGTAAGGGAATCCTAAATATGTTCCTAGGTAGCTGTGTGACCTTACACCTGGGGCTAGGTCATGGTTATATTGAGATGTAATTTTTAAGTCCTTTTATCATCTAAAGGAGGGTCGTTAAAATCACCATGCTGCTGTTGAGCTTCTGAAATGGTCTTAATCTTCCTAGGCACAGAAGACAAAACGGGGAGGAAGATGGGGGAGAGTTTGTGCCTGAGGCCCCCACCTCTATTCAAGGAAGGATTTTCCAAGTTGGCATAAATGGATTCCTTGACCCCTCTCTCAAACCACCTATCTTCTCTGTCTATCTTCTCTAGACAGAGAAGATAGGTGGTTTGAGAGAGGGGTCAAGGAATCCATTTATGCCAACTTGGAAAATCCTTCCTTGAATAGAGGTGGGGGCCTCAGGCACAAACTCTCCCCCATCTTCCTCCCCATTTTGTCTTCTGTGCCTAGGAAGATTAAGACCATTTCAGAAGCTCAACAGCAGCATGGTGATTTTAACGACCCTCCTTTAGATGATAAAAGGACTTAAAAATTACATCTCAATATAACCATGACCTAGCCCCAGGTGTAAGGTCACACAGCTACCTAGGAACATATTTAGGATTCCCTTACCAACTTTGCTCAGACTGAAGAAGCTCCTTGGATAAGGAGCGAAACGTTTCTACTAAGAAAATAGAAATCCAGTTGACATGATTCAAGCTACAGACAATTCCACCTGGATGACTGAGAACCTTCATAGACATAACTTTAGGAAGATAATTTCCTGGTCCTATAAATTTAGATTATTGCCCTGAGACCTCTGCCACCATTGACTAACTTTTAAAACATAATTTACAGACTATTAATTGGAATGCTGGCATTTTATAGTGTGCTTAGAAACACTGTATGCATCTGCAGTCCGTAGGGAGTTAATTAACCAGCTAGTAGCATTCTACCAAACCTCTGTAAAACAAAACTTAGAAATTATGATTTATAAAGAAGGTTGGAAGTGAACATCAGTGTCACTCTCCCACAGGAGCAAATTATGACTTGTAGAAATGCTTAAAGAAGGAGGACAGGAAATCAGTGCTCAGAGATCAGGACCAATAGTTTAGTTGCCCATTACTAGAAATCAGGCCAAGAAGCTCCAACTTTTAATTTATTAGAACAATAAATAAGAACCTGTTTAACTATTACACTGGGCCTCTCTATACCTGAATCCACAAACCTGCTGCTTTTAGTTTTATATATATATGGAGAGATGGATAGATGGATAGATGGATAGATGGATAGATGGATAGATGGATAGATGGATAGACAGACAGACAGACAGACAGACAGACAGACAGACAGACAGACAGACAGACAGAAAGACAAGGCTCAGAAGGCTCAAGAGTCAGGAAGCTTGACAAAATTTATCTCCAATAAGAATAAAGCTGTCCTATGCAACTTTGGAGTCCATTAGTAACTAAGCCGTAGAATATCATTATCTACATGTCTTCTACTTTCTATTCCAAACATGCACAACATTTATCCATATATCCACCAGTGATAAATCAGAGCAGGAAGAGTCTGGAAAATCAGGTTCTTAAAACTGTCCTATCTAGAGATACAGTAGGAACATGGGAACTTGGGAAGCTGCCCTTTATGGCAATGTATCATCAACTGCTGGCGTCTTCAGCAGAAAATAAGGGGCTTATGCTTTGCAGGGAGTCCCACCGGTTATTCCTGCCAAGCATCTATTCAGAGTGACCCTTCAGCTGAAGAGAAATCACTTACTGACTAGAGATCTTAATCAAAACCTTATTTGGAGAAAAGAAGGAAGTCTTGTGGCTCTCCCTCCCAGAAAGCTTGCTCAGACACATACTCTTCCCAACCCCTGCACACGACTGTGCTCAAAATTACTGGTTTCTTGCAGCAGGAAGCCGCAGGAAGAGTGGGATAAATTAGCCTTGCTTCTTCCCTCCTAGTGAAATTTTGTGTAGTTTCACACAAAGCGTGTGCACATTTCTTTGAAAGCATTCATCCACAGATGTGGCTTCTGACTTGTTGTTGTTCAGTCGTTTAGTCGTGTCCGACTCTTCGTGACCCCATGGACCATAGCATGCCAGGCCTTCCTGTCCTCCACTGTCTCCCGGAGTTTACTCAAATTCATGTTCATTACATCAGTGATGCTATCTAACCATCTCATCCTCTGCCGTCCCCTTCTCCTTTTGCCTTCAGTCTTTCCCAGCATCAGGGTCTTTTTCAGTGACTCCTCTCTTCGCTTTAGGTGGCCAAAGTATTTGAGCAGTAGTAATGTATGGCTGTGAGAGTTGGACCATAAGGAAGGCTGAGCGCCGAAGAATTGATGCTTTTGAACTGTGGTGCTGGAGAAGACTCTTGAGAGTCCCTTGGCTTCTGACTTGACCAACCCATAAATGCTGCTATTTTAAGGGGTTTTATGGTTCCCCCCCTTAATTCTATTTGCATTTTAGCTTAATCTTTAACTGACGTTTGGTTTAATTGTTTGATAGTTTTAATGGATTTTTTGTGAACCAGTTTTTTGTATGAGCTGCTCATTTTGTGAAGGGGGGGGGGAGAATATAAATTGTGTGTGAAATAAACATCCTCTTCTATATTCTCACTGACAGCTTCTCTCCAGGATGTCAGATAAGAATCTTTCCTATTTGTTGCCTATATTATTGGGAGACCTGAGAATTCCCTTCTATTCTTGTTGCTGTTGCTGTTTTTAGCAAAGATATTGATGCTTCATATTTACTGGGCTCAGTGTTCTAGCGTATATTTTCCAAAGTGAAGCAGAGTTTTATAAAGTCCTTGCTAGCTTCAGCTTTCCTGTGATTATATTTGTTTGTGTCCTCTTTTTCCTCTAAAATGTCTTCTTTTTCAACAAGGGGATAATAATGCTTTAACAAAGGCAGCATCTTTCACAAACATCCATTAATCTTCATTACTTTCCTGCGAGGTAGAGAAGAATGTTAGGAGCAGCTACTGTGAAGGAGGAATCTCTCTGCTGGTGTTACTCTTTAATTGACATGAAGGCTTTTGTCAGAAGGCCCCTAATAATCTGTGTTCATTACCACAACTGACAAAAGGGCTGGATCCTAGAAATCTATATAGACGTTACCTGATGCTATTCTGAAACATCCCATTAAAGAATCCAATGAATTAAAAAAGGACAAGAAGAAGACGGAGAAAGTGAAAAGGGTCCCAGCTCTAAATCATAACAAGAAATGCCTATATTTTTCTCTATAAATATTATCAGTTCTAAAATTAACATAGTCACATATATTTCTGTCACACTCAAACAGCATGCATATAATATCTGGATCATAAGGACTTTTTTTAACAGCTTGGCAGGGGTACTGATAAACCAACTATTCCCTTGCCAGTATTAATCTTGAACAGTTAAAATATTTTATTGTTAAAGAATATGTCTTATATAATATCCACAATATCCAAATTTTATCCTCCTATCAACCTTGTGAGATGCATTTATTTTATATGTTTATTTGTTTATTCAACTTAGATGTCATCCAACACTGAGCAGTTCACAGCATAAAAACTGCACAATTCAATATTCAATCAAAATAGAGGATAGAGCAATAAACAAGATGTCAGAATGACAGATATTGGTTAAGGCCAGTGGAAATTTGTACCCAGTTTATTTGGTTGCAAGATACACCATTTATTGTTTAAATCACATTAATGAGCCACCCTACTCAATCGAATCTGGGAGGCTGACAATTAACAACAACAGCAAAACCCCAGCCAATAAAGATTCCCAATAAGATGGTAGCTTAATTCATAATTGTAAGTGCCATAGCTTAGATCCAAAAGTTAGATCCACTGTGCATATAGGCTTCCAATTTAATTTAAAAGTAGAGCTTTGGGGTACACAGAACATTTTAAAACCTTTCTCTGTCTGTCAATGGAAAACAATATTTTTCCTTGCTTCATAGTCATTAATAAATGGAAACATATGAGAGTTACAAATGAAACTTCCTTCATGCAGCCTTTCAGACCACACACACTGAAGTCTACCTGTCTCCTAGTCCTTGTTCTATTATGTAGGTTGTAGGCTTTTACTTCTCTTCCTTGGCTTTGGGGACACCACAGCATTTCAATCAATGAGAAACTGAAAGATGACACCCAGCTTCTGCTTTTACTTTTTGGACCATTATTTGAAATGCTGGTTTTTGTGAAATGATTGGCAAGCCAGTTCTTCTTAAATAATTAAATAAAGGGTCAGTTATGGGATCCTTCAAGGTAGTATTGCTTTGTGGACAGGACTCTCAGTAAGTCTTCTTTCCCTGACTTCACTGGACAGGCAAATTCATTTTGGAGGAGAAGCAGACCTAATTATATATCCTATGCTTAGGCTTTACTTCTATTCCCTCTTTACGAAGTGGCCCCTTATCTACCTACAATTTTATAATTCTAAAACTACAATATTTTTATGAAGCTGGGACAGGAAAAAACAAAAAAGGTATGATACATATTCAAAACTCTTCTCTTTGTGAGATGGGGTTGTTAAAGTATTTTTAAAGCAGTGTCACTTTAATCTGAAGCCCATAGCCTCTATTGTGATGGATTCATTCCTGGAACAATCCCATGCATCTTTACTAGGATTTCAGAACAATCGATTATGTTTTACTTGAATATAATTAAGACTCTTCCTTAAATTTACACCCAAGCTTGTCACTTATTATCTCTGATTGTGTCATTACAAGAAAGCCATAAGAATAAAGGCAATCTTACATAAAAATCAGAGATCTAATCCAAATTGGAGTTGGTAAATGGGCCTAATAATATTTAAAAACATGATCTGTACTATCTTTCTGTATATTGCTTTATATCAAGAGAGTTATCACTGACTAGTTGCTTGTCAGAGATGCCATTAAGGGCTTTCTTTAATGGCATGACAGGCTTGAAACAATATGAAAAAATGCACAAATGTATACATGCATATTTAAAATATGTATATTCCACTTCTTGTTTAAAAAAATCTCGGAGTGGTTAGAAATAAAAAACAGCAGTTAATTTTAATTTACAACAATTAAAATATACTTGAAAATATTGTATAAATGATGTATGTTTTTTAATGTAGCATTTTGATACATGTCAATCATCACTTGAAACAGCATTCACCATTTTTAATGGCTTTGTTTTAAAAACTAGAACTAATCTTTCATGGTATGAGATGAAGTTCAGAACTGGAAAAACTGGAAAAGGTGTTGAAATGGAAATAAAAACTTTTTTGTTCATTTTTCATTGTTTCAACTCTGAATTGGATCCAGATTAAAGGCCTCTCCATGTGTTCTAAAGGTTCTTTCCAACAATATATGAAGGAAAAGAGTAAAGCTGGCCCTTTCCCACTCCTCTTATTATCCTCTTCACATTTAGGGTGAGAATTGATGCTACACTCAATTTGAAATTAGAAACTATTCAGTGTAAATGAAGGTCAGCTATGGCTAATTTAAAGTCATCACAAACAACATCACAAACTCAAGTGATCATATCAGATGGTTTGAGAGAGGGGTCAAGGAATCCATTTATGCCAACTTGGAAAATCCTTCCTTGAATAGAGGTGGGGGCCTCAGGCACAATCTATCTCCCATCTATCTCCCGGCTTTGTCTTCTGTGCCTAGGAAGATTAAGACCATTTCACAAGCTCAACAGCAGCATGGTGATCTTAACTATTCTCCTTTAGATGGTAAAAGGACTTAAAAATACATCTCAATATAACCATGACCCCAGGTGTAAGGTCACACAGCTACCTAGAAACATATTTAGGATTCCCTTACCAACTTTGCTCAGACTGAAGAAGCTCCTTGGATAAGGAGCGAAACGTTTCCACTGAGAAAATAGAAATCCAGTTGACATGATTCAAGCTACAGACAATTCCACCTGGATGACTGAGAACCTTCATAGTCAAGTGATCATAATTTACTTCTTTATTTGGGAGACATATATTTGGATCCCCACAAACACCCTGAATTCCCTGTTGAGCAATGATTGATTTGGGATCTAGATTTCTAGTAATATATATTACAAAGCCATATTACCCATTTCATGCCCCAAGCAGCAGGCTCAGATAATTCATTTAGGAAAGAACTATTTTTTAAAGTCTGTCTGTAGTCAAATCACTCCTTAGGGAACTTCTAGTGTTTGGACTCTCTAGCTTTTCCATTTAACATTTATATCTGTCAGCTTCTGCATAATACTGTATATATTATTCTAAAATAGCCTAGAACTGTTGTGCTTTGCTATGTATTCTAGTCCTAATTCAGGAAAAATTGCCATTATTCACATAAAAGGAAAAGCTGCAATTAAGCATATTTCTAAATAATAGAAGATTGAATAATTGATTACAATGGGATGGAATTTGCCCTTATCATATCTTTTCCATGATTACTCCTGTGTATTCCCTTCAATGTATCCCCTTCAATGGTATATTTTCCTATGATTTCTCTATCTTAAACATTTTCTTAACATCTTTTTCTTGTTCTATTCCTGTTTGTTGGCATTTTTATTGTTCTATATTTCCTTGTCTTTTCTTGTTTGGTCTGAAAGTGTGCATTCTGTCACTCTACATCCTTGCTACCAAAGCTTTTATTCTCCATATTTCTCTGGTTTGAATCTTTGCTTCTTTGAAATTTTGGGAATACTTTTTTCCATGTTAATTTTTCAATAGCTTCTCAAGTTGCACACATATTAATCATGCTAAATCTTTTCCTTATATATATCTTATATTCTAATTTATGCCCTTTCTTTATTAATTGAAGTATTTTATTTACCCAGTCCAAATCTTCTTTGATTATAGATTCTTTCATTTCTTCACATTCCAATCA
This sequence comes from Charina bottae, assembly GCA_023362775.1. Taxonomy (NCBI): domain Eukaryota; kingdom Metazoa; phylum Chordata; class Lepidosauria; order Squamata; family Charinaidae; genus Charina; species Charina bottae. The sequence goes on from JALMGJ010000006.1 coordinate 53,955,761, forward strand.
TACATTAGTTGTAGTATGTCCTTTCTTGAGAATGTATTTAGTACTTCTTGCAGTTTGACTTAGAATTTCCTCAATGACTTCCTCTGGTAATAGTTTTGTGTATTTTCATAGCTTTGATGTTTACTAGATATTCACTAACTTTAATAGACACTATCCTGGTGTTTATAATTAAACACATATTTGATATTTTTTTACGATGATTTCCACTCCATTTCTTCCATGTGGACGCATGCCCTCAATAATATATCAGATCATCTGAGTTTAAATGGCTTATTCCAGTCCCCCCTTAGTTATTTCTACGATGTCCAATTTAGTATTATAAATACAATTTAGTACTGTATTTTATTTCTGCTTTGACTATTTCAAGTATTAATTGATTTATGCTTCTCACATCTCTTATTTCCATTATGTGTGTTATAACTTCTTTTTTTTTGGTACCTTCGAGTTAGTGTTGACTCCTGGTGACTGCCTGGACAAGTCCCTGCAGTTTTCCCATCAAGGTTTTTCAGAAATGATTTGCCACTGCCTCCTTCCTAGGGCCAAGAGAGCGCAACTGGCCCAAGGTCACAAAGCTGGCGTTGTGCCTAAGGTGGGACTAGAACTCATGGTCTCCTGGTTTCTAGCCTGGTGCCTTAACTACTACACCAAACTGGCTCTTATGTGTGTTATTACAGTATAAAGTAAAAAACTTTTTTCAATACTGGAACTATCAGTGAACAGACTTCCTGGAAACTTTGGTTTGGTCTTGTCATCATTTCAAGATCTTTCATGCATTTCAATGCTCTTTCCCAGTAACCAGAGGATACCTTACAACTTGGCTCACAAACTTGCCTAAGTGATATAACCATGTCTCTACACCAAAGTGGCTTTCCATTGCTTTCTTCTAGATTTGATTTTGGGGTATCTTTTCCTGGGGGGAAGGATTGAGTTTCTTCACATATGTACAAACCTACCTACCCTCTTTACCCAGAGTGGATCACTTCCCCCTCCCCTTTTGACCTGATATGCAAGAATGACCCTACTAGGATTTCCCACTCCCACGATCATTATTCTCAAGATGACTGAAACTACTGCAACTCTACAGCTCCACCATAATAACATGGTGAAATCCTGGGAGGAATAAATTAGTACTTGGTACTAAATTTGAATATCTACATTATCAGTACCTGAACATATTTTCAACATATTCACTTTTTAAAAATGCTATCCTGTTGCTGCTGCTGCTGGAAAGGTAATGTATCAAAAGAAATATCTTTTGTTTCTGTCACCTCAAGGCCTAACTCATACATTAATCTTCAGGCAGAGGTAAGAGAAAGTAAACACAGTTTATATTTCATAAAAATAATAATAAACAAATGCAACAAGCATACCAACATGCTAACATAAAGGATCAAATTGAAAAATAAACTAAAAAAATATAAACAAATAAAATAAAAACAAAAACAAAGCAGCCATCAACAGACACATAGAGGTAAACAACATTTACATACCATTCATAAGAGACAATAGAAAAGCCAGAAGACCAGAACACCTCCTGGCCAGCAATCAACAACCAGATAGGCAAAGATTAACACCAAGATTAGCACCAGAGGAGCAATCAAACAACACAATAGACCCTAATCAAGGAACTATTAACTCAGTCAATCAACCAAGCAGCAAACAACAACCCAATCAAGGAACTACCAAGGAGAGTACAACACCCCCACCAACACAGGCAGGACAAGCCAGGGTATATAAACAGAGAGCAAGTCCCACTCCCTTTTTGCCCTGAAGATGTTGCCTAGCCTGGCAATGAAACGTCTGCAAGAAAACAACAAGGGTCAGAGAGCACCAAGGACTCCACAAAAATAAACTTTTATGGATTACTCAGTTTTAGTACCTGTTACTTTTTGGAGTTTTACTCATATGATAATGAAGATGATGAAAGTGATAAACCGGCCGTGTTGGTCCCAATGGTTATCGGCACGCTGGGTGCCATACAAAAAAAACTTGGATGGAACTTAGAAAATCTGCACATCGATAAAATTTCCATCTATCAATTACAAAAGGCCACACTGCTTGGATCTGCACATATACTATGCCACTACATTACGACGTCCTAGGTTCTTGGGAATAACTCGATGTGAATGAAGACCAACACCAGCTAAAGAACTGGCAGCTGTGATTTCACGTTGTTGTGTATATAATAATAATAATAATAATAATAATAATAATAATAATAATACCATCTTCAAGGGATTCTTCAAGAAACTCCGAAGTCTTAAAAAGATTTTAAAACTAGTCTTGGCATACAATCTTGCCTTCATTTGTGTCTACCATTCTAATTTGCTCTATTAAAAGAGCATTTTTCCTTAAAGGGAGGCAAGAATTTGGTGAAATTCTCTTAGGTAGGGTGTAGTATTTATCCTAATTATGAAGAGGGCAAAGTCATAATCTTCATTGAACTATCATCTCTCCAGGTGCTTGTAAACTCAATGGCTTTCCACATTTCAGGAAAAACAGCTGTCATTTGAATTTTTTTAAATGGGAAGTTGGGGAGACAGAGCAGCTTCAGAGTGGCAGAAAGAGGCTTGCCACAAAATAACTCCACCAATAGCAGCCACTGACTCCAACTCTCTCAAGAAAAGGTAAGATGCCTATGTGTAGTTTGTGCAGCTCAAGATCTACATGATTGGGAAAAGTTTCCATGACTGATGACTAATGACTCTACTTCAAGGTCATCCTGTCACAAGAGAGCCTCTCCCCTGAAGCATCAGTAGTTCAGGGTGGACCTGTCATTTCACTGGGAGAGGGTGAGCTGCCTCTAAGCACAATTTTGCTGTCTGAAGTAGGATGGAAAATAGGACACTGATTCAATTAAGGCAGCAGCAGTAATACACTAAACAACTAACAACCTGCTTCTATTTCATGACACCTGAAATCAGCTACCTGGGATCATTAGGGTCACTTTGACTAATTGTAGGCACACTGTATTTATTGTTTTCAGGGCACCATTTTTTATTGTTAAAACAGTGAAATAAAAAAGAAAAAAGTCTACATCAAATAGTGATAATACAATGAAGGAAACAGAGCTAATGATAGTGGTTAAATGAACTAAACATTAAAAAAACAATAAAAAGAAAAGATCCATACAATAGCTATATCATATAACTATAATGTTAAACTTATCATTAAATCTGGACCAGAGAGCAACATAATGTGACCTCATTTAACAGCATGAAAATTTTTCAAAAATGGGTAACAAACTTATATGCTGGATCCATTCCTTAAAATTGATAGAGTGATGTTCCTTCCAGTTACATAGGATTATCCTCTTTGCTGTACTACTCCAAGCCTGATAAAACCAAAGCTCTTCATATGCTCTTCGGGGCACCAAGATTTAGCTTCATTGCACCAGATTGGGTAGGAAGCTACATTTTTTTGAAGTAAATATATTTGGAGATTTGGGGAAAAAATGACAGTTCCCACTATTCACAATTCTCCACAGCAGTCTTCTCCAATTTAAGCCCTCCAGATGTGCTATGAGTATAAACCTCAGAATTTCCAGCCAAAATGGTAAATGTGAGGTTGGGAAATGTTGTCCTACAACATAGTCCACACCAAGATTTCCCAAACCTCAGAAATAAGAGGTGCAAGATGATGCAAAGGTCATGGTTCCATCACATACCTATGGTTAACTGAATCATTGTTTACTGGATTAACCCCATTTTCTGGTTTTCCATGATACCTTGAACCATACGTTAACCACATAGATTTGCTTTGCTTTTTGATTCATTGGGTCATGCAGACACAGCTAGAGGAAATAAGGTATAGAATCTCATTCTATGGATCAAACTCCAAGTTCTTCATTTATTATCTCCAATCAAAATTATTACTGTCATCCTCAAAGTACAACACAGTCAAAAATAACTGGAATGGTGAAATACTCTTGTAATGTGTGGTTATGTTTGCTTTGAATAGTTTTATCTTCCAACCATTTAAAAATATGTAATCATGCATGAAACATTTGTGACTTACTTACTGCAAATGAGAACAGAATGTCAAAAATTTATATCTGGTGGAAGGAGAAAAAAAAACCCACATCAGGTCTATAATAGAAACTCTCTGGAGTCTCTTTCTCTACAGCTGTTTGTCTTCTGGAATTGACAGGCACTGTAGACATTTGTACAACCTTGAGTAATGCAGCTCCCTAATGTGGCGTAAGCAATTGAAACTTCAGTGGTGACAGGTTTATAAAGCCATTTTGTTTGCTTTTAAAAGAATTATGGTGATTGGCTCATTTCAGTTAGGTTTATAGGTTGTTATGTTTACATTTCAGAGAAGAAATGTGGCACTGAATATTTCAGGCCCACAAAAAACTCCCATTTCTAAAATGCTCCACTGGTGCGAATCCTTTTCTTCTCATAGGATTTCTTGGCTGGCAGGCTGGTCAGAGGCCTTGGAATTTTCACAATAGGTTGCCACATGATGTTTAATGCCATGCTGATTTGTCATTACTATGGGTATGAACTTGTATTGAGAAAGCCCACTTCTTCTGTATTTCATCATAGCCATATTAATTCTGTATCTTCTATTTCCTATTGGAAAATAAGAAAGCTAATATTTAGGGGCAGATATGTTGAATTCTAATGTTGCTATTTGCTGCTAACAAAGTGCTTGTATTGCACATGTGAAAAAAACAGATCATCCCCTTCACTGGGCTTGTAGAAATCAAAGAATGAAGAAGAGGAACACAAAGGGAAGGAATAATTGAAAACCATTTCATGGCAAAAAATGCAGCTGAGTACAGCCTGGAAGCATAATTGTCAGGTTACACTATAGACCAAAACACAAGAAGATACAACATCTCCCTTTTCCAGTTATTAATGGGATGCCATGATGGAGATTCCAAACTTCACTAAATAATGCCACATTATCCCATGGCCAAGTGAAAGGAAGTCCATACAATGAGGCCACTTCCCAGTTTAATCAAAAAATTCATTTGATCCTTTCCCTTCTTTTATTATTTGCTATAAGGTGTGATGGTGGTATTGGGATTACTGATAGATAATTGTCTAGTTAATTGTGCCTTTGACAGCTTCCTCCTACAGAAAAGAACTCTGTTATTGGAGGCCCATTCCCAATGGGGGAAAAAAAGAAAACCCTTAAGAAGAAGGAGCAATTGAGATAAACTCTTCAAGTGCTAATTAACAGGCTATTTATCAGTCATCCAGATGGTGGGTTCAACAGGCAGCAATAAACAGAGATCCTACAAGCAGGCAGCTTTTAATTAAAGGCTCAGATGTCCTAAGAAAGCTCAATAGCAAAACCTTCAAGCAAACCACTTGATGTCTGCATATTCTTATTAAACACTCTATCAGTTGCTTTCCACATACTAAATTAAATCTTTCATTATGTTCATGTCCTAAGTTTGAAAAAAAGGTTTTTGACAGTATACTTTTTTTTCCTAAATGCAATTTTCATACTTTAAAACAATAAAACATAATAATAGGTAAAGTTCACCTAGCTTAGGGCCAAGCTACTTAGAACCATCTCTGACCATACAGATTTGCCCAGGGGTGTCTGTGAGTCACAATGATGGCTATGTCATTTATTTTATTTATTTATTTATTTAATTAAATTTATATAACCGCCCATCTCCCCCAACGGGGAACTCTGGGCGGTTTACAATAAAATAGATTAAAACAGGATAAAACATCAATGTACAATGTATAAATTAATAAATAATTATAAATCCAGATGGAGATGGAATTAAACGAAGGACAATAAATTAAGGAATTAACCACCCCCATGAGGAACTATCCTTTCCTCCTTCCCATGCCAGGCGGCAGAACCAGGTCTTCAGCTCTTTCCTAAAGGTCTGGAGGGAGGAGATCTGCCTCAACTCTGGGGGCAAGATGTTCCACAGTGTGGGCGCTACCACAGAGAAGGCCCGCCTCCTAGACCCCATCCGATGACATTCTTTAATTGATGGGGTTCATAGCAGGCCCTCTCTGAATGACCTGGTGGGGCAGGTCGATAAAATGGGGATAAGACGGTCCTTCAGGTATTCTGGCCCCATGCCATGTAGGGCTTTAAAGGTAATAACCAACACCTTGAATTGTACCCGGAAGCAGACCGGCACCCAATGCAGCTCGCGGAGCAGAGGTGTTATGTGTGCAGATATTGGTGCACCCAAAATTGCTCGCGCAGCTGCATTCTGCACTAGCTGAAGCTTCCGGATAGTCTTCAAGGGTAGCCCCATGTAGAGCGCATTGCAATAATCTACATGGGAGATGACGAGAGCATGAGTGACTGTTCGGAGGGCGTCGCGATCCAGGAATGGGCGCAACTGGTGCACCAACCGAAGTTGTGCGAAAGCCCTCCTAGCCACGACTGCCACCTGCTCTTCGAGCAGGAGTCGTGAGTCTAGAAGGACCCCCAAGTTGCGCACCGGTTCCGAATGGGGCAGTGCTACCCCATCAAGAACCAAAGATGATAATTTCCCAGAAGATGCTAGGCCATCAATCCACAGCCACTCGGTCTTGCTAGGGTTCAATTGTAGCCTGTTGTTCCCCATCCAGGCCCTCACAGCCCCCAGGCACTGGGATAGGGTTGTCACTGCATCACTTACTTCACCAGGGATGGAGATGTACAATTGAGTATCATCCGCATACTGATGATACCTCATCCCATGGTGTCGGATGACCTCGCCCAGCGGTTTCATGTAGGTTAAATAGGAGAGGAGAGAGAACCGAACCCTGCGGCACCCCACACAAGAGGGGCCGAGGGTCAGATCTCTCCTCTCCTATTACCACCGACTGGGATCGGCCTCGGAGGAAGGAGGTGAACCAGCACAAAACTACGCCGCCCACCCCCAACTCCCTGAGCCGCCCCAACAGGATACCATGGTCGATGGTATCGAATGCCGCTGAGAGATCCAAGAGAGCAAGGATGGATGCACAACCACCATCCCGCTCCCGCCAGAGATCATCCGTAAGCGCGACCAATGCAGTCTCCGTCCCATATCCCGGCCTGAAACCTGACTGAAAAGGGTCTAGATAATCCACTTCATCCAGGGTCCTTTGAAGTTGCAACGCCACCACTTTCTCAACCACCTTTCCCAAAAAGGGGAGGTGGGAGACTGGACGAATATTGTCCAGGATGGTAGGGTCCAGGGTTGGCTTCTTGAGGAGGGGGTGCACCAGTGCCTCTTTAAAGGCAGTTGGAACCACCCCCTCCGCCAAGGATGTATTAATCGTGGCCTGGACCCATCCACATGTCACCTCCCTGGCTGATTTCACCAGCCAGGAAGGGCAGGGATCTAAATCACATGTGGTGGAATTAACAATTGGAAAGATCCTGTCCACTTCCTCAGGTCCAACAGGATCAAATCGTTCCCAGATAACAGGGCAAGACCATTCTCCCGGCATCTCCCCAGATTGCATTCCACGCATGGAGTCCAACTTAGACCGAATCCGAGCGATTTTATCCTGCAGATGCTCAGAAAATTCTTCCGCACGGCCCTGCAGGTGGGTGGTCGATACCACCCTACCCAAGAGAGATCGAGTAATCTTGAACAGGGCCGTTGGACAGCATTCTGCAGATGCAATAAGAGCGTAGAAATATTCACGTTTCGCCGCTCTTACCGCCACAAGGTAGGCCTTAATAGCGGCTCTAGATTGTGTTCGGTCAAATTCCATCTTCGTCTTTCTCCAGCAGCGCTCTAGATGTCTCTTCACCCTCTTCAAGGCCCTCAACTCCTCTGTAAACCACGGGGAGTGACGGGTCGAATGGGGTTGGAGAGGTCGCATCGGCGCGGTCCTGTCCAAGGCACTGGCCGCCTCCCTGTTCCAGGCTGCAGCCAATGCCTCCGCTGGACCGTGCAGCAGATCTTCAGGTATTACCCCCAGCTCCCTCTGAAACCTCATTGGGTCCATAAGTCGCCGGGGGCGGACCAATTGAATAGGTCCTGCCTCCCTGCGGAGTGGGGCGGCATAAGAGAATCTTAAGGAAATCAGGACGTGATCTGACCATGACAACGGGGATAGTTCTAACTTTCCCCTCAGGTCACTTTGCCATTGCTCTGACAAGAAAACCAAATCCGGGGTGAGTCCACTGTCTCGAGTCGGGTCCCGAATAATCTGGGACAGGCCCATGGCTGCCATGGTAGCCATGAACTCCCGAGCTGCTTCCGAGGCACGTCCCAGGGACGGCAGGTTAAAATCCCCCAAGACCATAAGCCTGGGGAACTCCACCGCCAACCCTGAGATGGCCTCCAGCAGCTCAGGCAGGGAGGTTGCTACGCAGCAGGGAGGCTGGTACAATAGCAACACTCCCAACTGTTCACGGGCACCCAACTTGAAAAACAGGGTCTCACATCCGGATACTTGTGGAGCAAGGCCCCTGAAAGCCATCAAAGACTCTCTGATGATAACTGCCACCCCTCCTCCCCTGCCCCGGTCTCTCGGCTGGTGCCACACCTGAAATCCAGCTGGGCACATTTCCGAGAGGGCTACCCCTCCCTCTGGGCCCAGCCAGGTCTCAGTAATACACGCCAGGTCGGCCCCTCTCTCCGTGATTAATTCACTTATGAGAGGGGCTTTGTTGTTTACTGACCTGGCATTGAGTAGCAGCAGCCGAAAACCGGAGCCCTTGAGGATCTGCTGTCTAGAGCCTGGGGTTGAACTCAGAGGACCGGAACGCGCCACCAATACTAAACATCGGGGGCGCTTTCCCCGAAGATGGCCTGTCCTCTGGTTCCCATCATAATATCTCCTGCCCGTCACCACCTCAATTGCATTACCCACATTATCGTCCCCAGAGTTCCCTGGCCCGGTCGCCTCCACTCCCGGAGCCCTCGAAAACCTGGATCTAAGCGGGGATCTCTTCCATCTATCCATCCTTTCACTCTCAATCTTCCTGGGGAGTCTTAGGCCACCAGCGCAACCAGCGAAAGCTCTCGGCGCTGGAAAGCCTCAACCACCCCATTCCATTCACCAATCCAATCACTCACTATGCCCCCTGTGGCCTCTCTCACTAGCCACAAAGGGGCAAACAGTCACTCTTACCTACCCTGTCTCTCCCTCAGGGTTAGGTACTCACTCAGTCCCATACAATCCTGGACCCCCTCCCGCCACTCTCACTTGCGGGGGGGGGAACCACACTCACACAAGAGACCCCGCAATTTCGTGCCGCCCTGGCAGTGGGGGTGGTTGTCCTTCAGTAACCAACCAAAGACCCACCTCTATTTATATATGTGTCCCCCTTTTAGGCACATAAAAAGGGGGCAGGGCTTTGATCACACGTCATCTTGACTTTATTGACGCACTCCTCCCCCAGCCTGCCCACTGGATACCTTGAGTTTGTCTCCCACTCTTAGATCATCCACAGAACATCTTTTGTGGATTCCATTGTGGATACATTTAACAAATATGATCAGTTCTCCCTTCTCTGTGGTGAGATCCATCTTGTGAAACAAATGTCCATTAGAGTTGCAGTTAGGTAGTTCAAAGCTTAGTTCTTTAGACTCGGGGTGCACTAGATGCTTAATGAACCCATCAATAGCTAGGCACATGGGACTGAAACTTTTCAAATTAAAGTCACCCATTACATTCTGCCAACTGGACGGGACTGGAATGAAAGGGGGGCCAGTTAAGCACTTCACAGAGGCAGTGAAGATGTCAATTGGTTCACATATAGAAACACTGCGGTTCATTGTGGCACCCATCTCCACGCAACCCATCATCCTAGGTCTCAAGTGGCTGAGAGAAAGGAACCCCCAAATCGATTGGGTATCTGGGGAGATGGAGTTTATTGACAGGAAATACGGCAATGACACTAGGGACACTGCAGAGAACGGGATGGAATCAGGGGCTGCAGGAACTGTGAGGGGGGAGGAATCACAGAATGAGGCAAAGACAACATTCCCACAGAAAAACGTGCCTGCCAGCCTGAGGAAACGTGTCCTTGAAATCAATCACGACCACAAAGCAGCGGGGCACTTTGGGTTCGTGAAAACCATGCACCTCGTCAGGCGCAAGTTTTGGTGGCCCACGCTGCGCAGGGACGTAAAGGACTATGTGGGTACCTGCCCAGTGTGCGCTACGGCAGAAAGGGCCATAGGAAAGCCCAAAGGACTTCTACAACCCGTGGCTGACCCATCACAACCATGGTGACAGATAGCCATGGACTTCGTAGTCGACCTACCAGAGAGCAAACGGAAAACGGCGGTATGGGTGATCACGGACCTGTTCTCCAAACAAGCTCATTTCATAGCCTGCAAAGGGATACCGACAGCACCCAAGCTGGCCAGGCTTTTCACGCAACACGTATACCAATTACATGGGGCACCCGAAAGAATAATTAGCGATCAAGGGAGCACGTTTACTTCTAAATTCTGGAGAGCATTCCTAAAGCTGATTGGATCTGAACAAGGATTGAGCAGTGCTTTCCACCCGTGCACAGACGGAGCATCAGAACGACTGGTATCCATTTTAGAACAATACTTAAGATGTTACATAAGCTACCAGCAAGACGACTGGGTTGACCTGCTACCTTTTGCAGAAGTAGCGTACAATAACTCAGTACACCACAGCACGGGGTTCACACCGTTTAAAATAGCCACAGGACAGGAATTTTCGGCTATCCCAGAAGTAGGCATGATTCAAAGGAAGGACATTCAGGCACCATTAAAGGCTGATGAGTGGGTAAACAAAATAACTAGCAACTGGCCTGTCATTCTTAGAACACTTCAAGAAGCAAAGGCCACCTACAAGAAATATGCGGACAAGAAACGTGCAGCGGAATGGGAACTCAGGGAAGGGGACCAAGTGTACTTATCCACCAAAACCTTACGATCTACACAACCGTCTCGCAAACTGGCCCCGAAGTTCATTGGGCCATTTCCAATCGAGAAAGTCATCAAGCCAGTAACTGCATGTCTGCAACTACCAAAGTCATTGAAGAAAGTCCACCCAGTGTTTCATATAAGCCTCCTGAAACAATATCTCCCATCAAAACAATGGCACCCTGCAACAAGAGACCCAGCACCAACAATAGTAAACGGGGAGCCACACTTCGAGATTGAGGACATTTGCAATTCACGTAAACACAGGGGAAAGCTGCAATACCTGGTCAAGTGGCAGCACTTACCAGTGGGATTCAGGGAATGGGTAGCAGTCGAACACATGCAAGCCCCGGACTTGATTAGAAAATTCCACCGAAAATTCCCCGAAAAACCCCGGTGAATCCCTTACTAACAATATGTTATTCTATTACAGATATCACGGGCACAGACTACTTGAAACTCAAAGGGACGGGACAAAGATTAAGAGAGGGGGAAGGTCTTGGAGGGGCGGCATGTCAGAACCCTGGCATGCCCTAGGGTCCTGCCATTCACTAAACACAGCCAGCATCAGAAAGGACAGAAACTACCAACTACGCCTCATGGATAAGGAACTCTCGAACCTGACACCAAGGGAACCAGAGGGAAGCCCGAGACGAACTAAAGGGAAGCCCACAGCAGGGAGGGGCCAATGCTCCGGCAGGAGAGTATAAAAACCCAAGCCGGGAACCAGGGAACCATTCGTACCTTTGCTGTGCTTACTCACGTTAACCAATAAATCGTTTACTCACCAAAGATCTGAGTTGAAGTCATTTCTTGGGAGAAACGTCGGCGACTGAGGAGCAGCTTACACATTGAACTAAAGTAAACTGACTTTTGATTAAAAACAATGCAGAAGTAAGGTGCCATCTTAAAGAGTAATACATTTATTCTGGTATTAAGTTTCATGGACCGCATTCATGGATTGTTGATTCTGAAACAGGAATACATATACTGTATATCTCTCAGTGATGGGTGGGAAAACCTTACTGTATAGAATTTCTACTTCACTCAATCAGGGATGTGTTCACATTTAGCTTAGAGTAACATTTCATGCATCCAATTACTGAAGTGGATATCGTGCATAAAAGTTTATGTCAGTGTAAATCAGTTTGTTTGTGAGGGACCATAAAACTCAAGCTCCATATTGTTTTGGGTGCTATAGACTTAGCACAATCTGCCATTTCTGAGTAGGCATGCACAGGACTGTAATCTTAATAGTTAAATGTAGCATCTTATTTTCCAGTTGCAATATGTTCGCATCCTTTTAAAGAAGGAATACATTTTATTTTCTAAGAGGGTTTGCTTTCATGTATTCTTTAAATGCTGCAGACAAATTTCTCTCTACTCTCATTCTTTTTGCCTGTTCCCCTCCCCCCACCTGCTTCTAGGCACTATCATGCTATATGACTGGCAGGAATAATTGCTTCTATTCTTCTTCTGCCTTCAAGAAAAATCAACCCCCTTCCTGGTAAAAATAAGATAAACCACACTATACCTGCCTATGATTTTTTAGAGAAAGTTTTTCTGTCATATTATAGGGTGACTGACAAATTTCCAGATTCCTAGGTATCCTGTCTTGTCATTTTGATTTGTTCAAAGCTGGTTAAAATATAGGAAAACTAGAATGATTGTGCAAGGTACAACACTGAATATTGATGTCCTCCACTTTTGTGAGATTATAGTATATGAATGTAGAATGAAATATTGTACATTGGCTAGTCTGACCATAAGAAATCTACAAACTGGAACAACTTTGGAAACATAAAGTAAGTTAAATTTGGGGCAATTGAGCAAAATTCCTCCATCTTCTTGAATCATCCTATCAAATGTAATATTTCCATCATCTCCTATATCCCCAGTGATTAGTATCTAAAGCATAGGTCTATTTCATCAAGAATTACTATATTAACTTTATCTAATTCTAATTAAATTTGAATCATCAGATCATATCAAATCTTGTCTTAAACCTACAGTATTTATTACTTATTTGGTTCATTTAAAAAAATGACACATTTCTGACTACATTTTTTTAAAAAAAGATTGTGGATTTCATTTGGTCTCAGCAGTACCTGATGTGGGATGGGGGGGGGGGTCAGGCTGATGTCAGGAACCTTGGGGCATCATGACACCAGCATTTTTCTAAATGCATCATGACCTTCTGTGCACACCCCAATGTGGCAGAACTTGTGGGGCGATGTCATGGCACTGCTTTCCTCATTCTGAGGAAATTCTGAGGAAAGCACAAATTCCTGTGGATACCACTGTTTGGTCCTCTGGAAGCAGGAAGGGCATGTCCAGTGTAAAAAGTTCTCCATTAGGCACAGAAGCCACCTTGCTGACTTTAGGCCAGTCATTCTCTCTAAGTCCACCCCACCTCACACCAAAGGGTTCTTGTTGTGGGGAAAATAAGAAGAGGGAGCATTATTGAATTGTACAAAATAAAGATGGGATATAAATCCAACAATAACTAACTAACACTGCTGTATTGTTTCTGATCAATGCTTGGGCAGCTATTTTACTGTACATTTCATATCTGAAATGTGTCAATATCTTTAATTTCACATATTGTTGGCATTATTTCTCTAGCTGGTAAAGGAACAGGATCATGACCATTGGTCCACTTACATCTGGTCCACCATCATGTGCCTCTTTTTATGTCAGTAGCTTTAGTCATGGAGATGCAGAAAGGGTCCATGAGAGATGTTATGAGATTATCTGTAGCAGGAAACAGGAAGGAAAGGCAGAGGAGTAGAATCACAAAGAGGCCCATGGTGATGGACCAGATGCAAGTAGGCCAATGGTCACGATCCTGTTCCTTTAGTCATGTTCCTTTACCAGTTAGAGAAATAATGCCAGCAATATGAACTCAAAGAAGAAAGAGTGTGGAAAGGATGTTCTGAAACGGTATATTAAGCCCTTTATATTAAGCCCTGACTTAAATCACTTTTGCATTTCTTGCACCTGGTATTTAATTATAATAGATAGAAGGGTAGGAAGCAAGTTAATTTAGTACCCTAGAATGCAATCCATCTGGCCCTGGAGACTTGAATTCATTTAAATAGCTAAGTTCTTTTACCTTCTCCTCTTCTATTCTAAGTTCAATTGTCTTCTTCCTCCAGTGGCAAGATGACCAGGTAGGATTTTACTTCCCTTCTGATAAAAGATAAGTCTGACCTCTCACCATCACCTATTGCCAATTTGCCATTTGCTTCTCACAGCAGACCTGCAACCTTTCTGGCTTTCCTTTTCTCTCAAACATATCCAGGAACCTAGTTTTTGGTATATTTTGCAAGCTTCAGCTTCTTCTGAGCTTTAGCCTTTCTGACACTCCCTATAGTTTTTAGAGACAACATTGGATTCTTCTTTGGTTATATCATCCTCCTTCCATTTCCTATACAAGTTCCTTTTTCTCTTTAGCATTTTAGAGGGCTCTGTGTGTATTCATGCTGGCCTCTTTATATTTCTTTCATTTTCCCTTCTTCTAGGAATTGTTTGCAATTGCACCTTCAGTATCTCTATTTGATTTGATGCTGTTTCAACATTTCAAGGTCTTCACTAGAAAAATATGTACTGCATGTGTAAACTAGTCCACTGGGTGATTCCCAGCATAGCAGTCATGTTTCTTTCAGCACAATGTTACAATGTCTGATTTCATTCATGTATGTATAATCCTAGCAATTAGTAAGAGCAAATTTTATATTCCTGCCTGTCCATCTTTCTCTCTTTTTGGAAGAATGGCATAAAAACAGTGCAAGAAATGAAAAGTTGGCCATGCTAAAATGGGTGGGAATCCTGTTTTTCCACAGAAGGGAAAAGGGAAAGAAAAGAATAACTATCATAGCAAAGTCCATCTTCATCGTGGCTTATATTAGGAGACTGACGCCTTTGCATGAATGAGTGGACTTATGCCCACTGAGATCAATGAGTCATACCAGGAACATGTCTTAATGATAAATTACCTTTTTTCTTCATGAAAACTAATGTACATGTGATTATTAGAATGAGGTTTTTTAAAATAAAACTTTTATACATTGGCACAAAACAACAACAACACAAAAACTACAAACATGAAGTAGCACCTAGAACAATCCTCTGAGCTGATTGTCGGGCATGCAAAAATGGTCTTCTTTTAATACATAGGTATTTCATTTTAGGAGAGGGTCAGGGGAAGTGTATATTGACGGATGCATATTGATTAGGCAAGTAGTGTGGTCGAGAAACAACTGCATGTGTCTAGACCAGTGCCTCCCAAACTAGGTATCTTCCAGATGTGTGGACTCCCAGAATTCCCCAATCAGAGTGGCCATTGCCAAGAATTCTGAGGATTGAAGTCCACATATTACGATTGGTGTAGACTAAAAGTATTTTTTTAAAAAAATATCGTAGCTATTATTTTTTGTATGTTTTGATTCTCCTGTCTACTCTATCCTACCTGAAATGACAATTTTTAATTTATTTACAGGAAATAAGTGGCAACTAGGATGTATAGTGGTATGTTTTATACTGTCTGTATGTCCATGCTTGAACATGTTGCTCTTCAGCCTTACCTAGCATGCATTATTAACATTGTGCATGTAAATGCCTTCTTTTCCTACAATATCTACTGTTAGTAGACTGTTCAAAGGTCGTATAACAATTTATCATAGGCAAGGGCTGAAAATTCAATAACATTCAAATTCAATAACAGGTGTTATTCTCCCTCCCCCAAGGAAAGAAAACTGTTTGCTTAAAAATATTTGTCCTACATTTGTAATATGCAGCAAAATACGGAGGGCATAGCAGCATGTGCGAGAGAGAGAGAGAGAGAGAGAGAGAGAGAAATAGTTGCTATAGAATAATTGTATTATTAAAGCACCATGAGTTTGGGATAAAAATCCTTTTTTAGAATCTTGATTTTTCAAAATATCCAAACAAAATTTGCATGTGAATTTGGTGGAAGATGATAAAGGGTTCTATAACAAATCTTTAGGAAACTAGAGTTCTTAAAGAAGAAATTGTTTCTGAGAGGCGGAAGGTTGTAATTAAATATTTTCTCTAAGATCTTAAGTTTTTACTCCATGAATGCTTATACTAAACTACAAGTTTTGAATTTTCAGCCCTTGCCTATGATAAATTGTTATGCAACCTTTGAACAGTCTACTAACAGTAGATATGCTGGACTAAGCAAACAACAGGGCTAGGAGAAAAAAGTTATTTTGCCACATTCAGGTCATGGGACTTAATGTTTTACAAAATATGCCACATTGAATATTGTGTAAAATGTTGTGTACAATTGTTTTACATTAGCAACAGAATATTCCAGTAAGGATGGACTTGACCACAAGAGGAGAATTGATGTGAGTGATAAGTTTCTATGCTAGATCAGGAAATATGGTAGATAGGAAATCAGACCAATGGAAAGAAGAGGCATGGATCTGATGATTCTATAAATAGTAGAGGATTGGGGAACCTAATGTGGCAACACGGGACCAGTTCATATAGGCCCATTTAACCAGCCTTTGAGGAGGACCCTGCTTGGAAGGTCATGCCTGACTCCCTAAGGGTCTAGTCCACTGAATATATTTCTTCAGGACTCCTGAATAAACAGCCCTTATTCTCTACAAGCTTTGGGCCCAAGCCAAGAGTCACACTGGTCCTCCTGTAGTCTGGATATAACATCTCTGTATGCGTGTGCATTAGAACAAGGCAAGGTCAGCTCAATAGTAATTAGGCCTGACATTACTGAGCAATCAAGCAATAAAAGTTACAACAGTGGTTCTTTATATTTATTTATTTATTATCCCGCCTTTATTTTTTTTATAAATAACTCAAGGTGGCGAACATACATAACACTTCTTCCTCCTCCTATTTTCCCCACAACAACAACCCTGTGAGGTGAGTTGGGCTGAGAGAGAGTGACTGGCCCAAGGTCACCCAGCCGGCTTTCATGCCTAGGGTGGGACTAGAACTCTCAGTCTCCTGGTTTCTAGCCTGGAGCCTTAACCACTAGACCACTAGAGGGTCTTCTTTCCCCTCTACTATGATCCTTCTTTAGATACAACAAAATATACCCTTTGAAATTGGACTTTAACATGCCGAATTCTGTCCAGGCTCTTTAAAAGTTTGTTCCTCTTGCTTAAAATACTTGTTGGGTAAAAACGTCCAATAAAATATGATTTTTTTTTTACTGTACGCTGCCCTGGAGTCACAAATTTGTGACATGGGTAGCTATATAAATTTGATATATAAATAAATAAAAGAAAATGAAATAAATTGTTTTATATTTTTTAAAATATAAATTATTTAAAAATATAAATTATATAAAATATATATTTAAAAAATATAAAATAATAAATATATAAGAAAAGCAATTGCTATCCACAGACAAACCCTGATACCTTGCTTGCCTCTATATTCTGATGCAATTTTACCCTTGCAAAGCAATATGTAAGACTCATTTCTGCCTCTCTACCAGTGAGAAAGGCTCCTGTTATAAAGTTTTCTTCAGTAATTAGTGGCTTCCATTTACTTAAAATTATTGACAAATACTTGTACATTCCTATTCTATAAAAGCCAGTAGAAAAGATGTAAAGAACTTGAAGAATGAAACAAATGGCAACAAAAGTCGACCTAATAAGATTGAAAGAAGCACTTTCCCTTCTCTGTCGTTCCCGTTCTCCTTTTCATTCTACATTTGAATCATTAGTCTTAATGTTATGAGCTTTTAAAAGTGACTATAGCCATTATAAATACAGACCATTAGTAGAACTGATAAAATGGAAACCAAATAAAAATTAGTAAATTGCTATAAAATTGATAAAATTTGCTTAATAATCTACAAAGTTTTAATTAACCTCTCCAGGGGCTGAATTAAGGAACTGCAGATACTTCTGAAGATATTTAGAAAATGGAATTGAAATTATTTCAGATTGCTCCATTCATTTCTCTTCCTCTCCTAAGCTATTTTTTTATTCCCAATTTATTCCCACAATTTAAATTGGAAACATCCTATATGAGAGGAAAGTAGAATCAAAACATTGTGAAAGTCATTCTGAATAGATGGCAATCTATGCAAATAGCACCAGCTGGACTGAACTTCTACTGTGAAAACCTTCATTGCAAGAAATGAAAAATCAAGAACTTCACCTACTATTTGCCAAATTCTACTGGCATAGGGCATCCTTACATTGTTCAGCATGACTTGATGATACAGTATATCAGAAATGTGTTGTGGTTAAGTTTATTATTAAAATATATGGTGATAGACCAAACACAAGATATTGTAACCTAACATCTGACCTCCATTTCTGACAGCTATTTTATTTATTTATTTATTGCATTTTTATCCCGCCTTTATTATTTTTATAAATAATTCAAGGCGGCGAACATACCTAATACTCCTTCCTCCTCCTATTTTCCCCACAACAACAACCCTGTGAGGTGAGTTGGGCTGAGAGAGAGTGACTGGCCCAAGGTCACCCAGCCAGCTTTCATGCCTCAGGCGGGACTAGAACTCACAGTCCCCTGGTTTCTAGCCCAACACCTTAACCACTAGACCAATCAATTCGAGGAGATGGGCAGGGAAATAAATAAATAAATAAATAAATAAATAAATAAATACATACATACATACATACATACATACATACATACATACATACATACTCCATGATTCATTGAGATAATAAATCCACAATGGCTGGATGTGACACTACACCAAAACCAAGGAAACAGTTTTATGGTCTAACCTTAGCATAAATATGAATCCAATCTATATGTCTGCAAATTAATCTGACCTCTCAGTGAAGTTCAGGAAAATATGCATGGTGAAATCAAAGATACCAGTTTTGAGAGCTGGCAATAGAATGCAAAAGTGTGGCTTATTATTATATTTATCAATATAATAACTGATTATATTGGTAAAGCAAGATCAACATATATTTCCCTTTTCTGGAGTACAGATGAAAGCTTTTCCCACAGATCTGTAGCGATACATTTCCTGGAAGAATAATGTTTTTTGGTATCATCCTCAGTAGCACCCTGGGATGCCTTTGTTATCCTAATTATTTATACTTTCTTTTTTGACAACATGCCACCCATTTAATTGCAAACTATATGGTGCTGCCATGCAGCAGTAAACAAAAAACTAATTTGTGTTCCTTCTATACTTATCACTCATGGACTAATTAGTTTCTCTATGAGGATCCAAGTGACTCTTATATAAAGCAAAAGCTCCTGAGGATATAAAGGTTAATTTTGAAGTGGCTACAAATATTCTGTTAACACTATAATTAATAGTTATACTTAAAACACAGCAATTGTCCATAGCTCCAATTCATTGGCTGTTAATTAATCTACAATACTGACATCTTTCAAAATGTGTTAACTTTTCACTGTTTAGCCGCTGAAGTGACAAAGCTGAGTAATGTTTTTCTTTAAACCTTTGCCATGCTGGAAGGGTAATGCTCCTCAGCTCTAAAAAACAGATGTTTCCAGAGACATTCACAGAAGGGGGTGGTGGTAAAAAATCAAGATGGTGGCTGTGACCACGTGATCAAAGCCCCACTCCTTTTTGATGTCCATCAAGCATGGGCTGTTGTTTACACAGTTGCCACCGCCATCTTGACACACATCTTCAATTCCAATTCTTTTTCCAAGAATATATTTAGATCACAAGTACTGTAGTTCCTAAAAGCATTTTTTGACCATTTGAATAGCTACAGATCAATAAGTGATCTAGAATCATGCATTCTAACCCCCACCCACCCCAAACATAAGAATAAGCACGGGGGGTACGGGAAATATGCTAAGTGGCTAAAAAGATTGCCACATAGCAAACTTCTCAGTCTGGTTTCTGGCAAATAGATCTTGTGTGAATGGCATTCGTTTTGGGTCAAGCAAGGGATACAAATGCTGGCCCTCCTGCTTCTTGCCTCATCCTTCCTATCCTTCAGCTGACGAACTGAAGGGAAGTCATGTCTGCTTGAAAGTGAGTTCAGTCTTCCAGGTGATCCAGGGCCTGGCCCTGTCAGCACTTGGATCATAGTACAAAGCCGATCTCATGTTCACTCCAGTCCAACTCACATCCCATGGTGATCAACAGCTATCAGAGAGAATGGCAGATGTGGCTACTTGGGCAGCCTTGTGTTCTACTCAGTGTGAATTCCTCCATCAGCTGAATGCCTGAACAGAGCTATAAAATCTGCATGCAGATATACTAGGGAAGCAGAACACTGGCAGAGAATGGATGTTTTTGTGTAACAATTGCTTTGAAATGTATTATTAAGGTAAGGGTGGCATAGATTTGTCATAGTTGCACTTCTGCACAGCTGTGGGCTTCCTATGGGGACATAGGTTTGTCGCGATAAAAGAATGCTAGATGAGATAGATTATTTACCTGATCCAGCCCAGCTCTTTTTATGCACCAAATTTCAGTCTACCAATGACCTAGTTTTTATCAAACTTGCAGCAGCCAATATGAGATGAACTGAAAATAAAACAATGAAGCAAACAAATAAAAATAATAAAATGGGTCAGCTAAAGCCTGCAGGAAAGATGTTTGATAGAAATGCTGCAGAGAGTAGAGGTGTTCGAAGCAAGAATTTGTGTAGCATTGCAAAGGGAAAAGTTTTTTAAAATGAATTTTCAGTTATTCCTATGTGACAAGGAAAAAGAGAGACATAACATTTTATCTATGTTTATATCAGACTAAAGTGATTAATTAGTCTGAAACATAATGTGCAGTATGAAAAAATGTCATGGGAAAAAGGCAAAGAGTCTTGATTAAAATTTTAAAGAAAAGAAAAGAGATACAGTATATTGACAGGTGAGGGGTTTTAAGTTCTTAAGAATAAACTTGTGAATTCTATAAGCCATGAAGACTACACAGTGTGGGATTTACGTTATAATAATAGATTATTCAGGCAAATTTAATTTCAGAGCATAAATAGAATAGTTACGTATAGAAGTGTTCAGAACTTTTTAATAAAAATTATATATAAAAGGAAAACGGGAGAAATGGCATCCATTACGAGCAGATGACAAATTATCTTTCACATCACTCAAACCATGGCTAGTTTAACAGGCAAATAGCATGTCATGAAAGAACACTAAAAGTAGAACTAACCTAGGTATTTATGCATCAGTGTGTGTATATGTGTTTTGCAGGGAGCAGCATTTTAAAAACTGCCATAAGTATTTTGTACAGATGCAACTGGGAGGGGAAAATCAGAAATTCTGTATTAGAGCAAAATCTAATTTTGAGCAGTTCTGGGGTTTGAGTTAAACAGCCTGAAGTCTGCTACAAGATTCCTCCATTGATCTGAATTTGCTGGGGAGAAACAAAAGCATAGAGCATATGCTAATGACCATATGTACTGTGCATTTCACTGTTGTTATCATAATTCTCAAGAAAGCAAAATATACATGCTAAAAATAATGTGGGCCAGCTGTGCTTCTTCTGGGATACAAAATATCAGCACTTAATTGGGTAAGCCATTCTAATATTTTCCCCATGGTATGCAAAGTAGGCTGTTTGTAATTATCACCTGCAACTCCACTTAATTTAGGATTGTATTTTCTTCAATATTTTTTCCTGTATCTTTCTTTTTGTATCTGCTTAGTTATCCTGTTGGAAAATTGCCTTCTTTGCTCAGACTGCTTTAAAGAACAGATCCAGAGGTCTACAAATGACCGTATCTGCCATAGGTTACTCTGTGGGTTGTAGTCCAACAACAAATGGAGAATCACAGAACTTTCACCATGGTAAAGATAGTGATTCTGTTTAGCTAGAATGGTGTGTAGGTATTAGCCAATCTTCCATGAACACCTGCTTAAAAATATTGCAATGGATTGCAATGAGACTTAGTCATGCTCAAAAGGAATCCAGTGAACTTAATGGGACTCATTAATTGTATGCACTTCAAATCCCTTTAATTGCAGAGAATGTACTCTAAAGATGACTTGAGGAACCAATTCTATATCTATCTATCTATCTATCTATCTATCTATCTATCTATCTATCTATCTACCTACCTACCTACCTACCTACCTACCTACCTACCTACCTACCTATGATGCAGGCAGGAACAGCATACATTGAACGGCACAACCAAGTAGCTGGCATTGTGTACAGTAACATCTGCAGAGTGTATGGGCTAGACCCTCCCAAGTCCAGATGGGAGATTCCACAAAAGGTCATGGAGAATAACAGGGCTAAGATCCTGTGGGAGTTCCAGATCCAGATGGACAGGCAGGTACTGGCCAATCAACCAGACATTGTAGTAGTAGACAAGGACCAAAAGACAACAGTGGTGATAGATGTAGCAGTGCCAAGTGACAGCAACATCAGGAAGAAGGAGTATGAGAAGCTGGAGAAGTACCAGGACCTGAAGGAGGAACTAGAGAGGAAGTGGAAAGTGAAGGCCAAAGTGGTCTCAGTGGTGGTAGAAGCACTCGGGCTGTGACTCCTAAGCTGGGAGAGTGGCTCCAACAGATCCCAGGAGCAACATCAGAGCTCTCTGGCCAGAAGAGTACAATGCTAGGAACAGCTAAGATACTGCGCAGAACCCTCGAACTCCCATGCCTATGGTAGAGGACCCGAGATTGAAGAAGACACATACCATCTATAGCAGAGCTTTCCAAACTGTGTGTCGCGACACAAAAGTGTGTCGCCACACACAGCGTGGTGTGTCGCCACAGCACCCGGAAGCGGCGGCGCGCGCGTGCATGGTGGCAGCAGCAGCCGCTGCCGCCGCCGCCGTGCACGTGCATGCCGCCGCACGCCCCCACGCCACCGCACGCCCCCCCACGCCGCCGCCATGCGCACGCGCCGCCGCACACCCCCCGCGCCACCGCACGCCCCCCCCGCACCGCCGCCGTGCGCTCGTGCGCCTCTGCATGTCTTCCTGTGTTGCCACCGCGCGCGCGCGCCCCCGCGCTGCTGCCGTGCCGCCGCCGCACCACGGCTGGCGTGTCGCTAGCGGCGGCACTTTGGAAAGCCCTGATCTACAGTATAGGGAAAGGAATTTTTTATATATTGGTAGGAATCATAAAAACACTAGGCAATATTAATTCCTTATGTAGTTGTTTTTCAACTGGATACTATATATAGTATAATCTTATGACTATTTATTGCAAGCAAATTCTCATTACATCTCTACTAGATTTACTTACAGTTAAGTGAATCTTGAATTCTAATTTTAACTATAATCTGCTTGAATAAATTATCTGTCTTTGCTATCTCAAGATTCCATTTATGCTTCTTCAGTGTACCAGTAAAATTTTATCAAGTATATATTATTTTGCATTTTCTTTACTTGGGCCAATCACATTTTAGAGGAAGGGAGATCTCTAATTTGGTGATGATCTCCACATCTGCCCTGATCACCCATTCTGGGCACTAGGTGGCTAGATCACTGAAGCTGCTGGCCTCAAGATGCTGATTTTGTTGTTTATTCATTCAGTTGCTTCCGACTCTTTGTGACTTCATAGACCAGCCCACGCCAGAGCTTCCTGTTGGCCATCGCCACCCCCAGCTCCCCCAAGGTCAAGTCCGTCACCTCCAGAATATCATCCATCCATCTTGCCCTTGGTCGGCACCTCTTCCTTTTGCCTTCCACTTTCCCTAGCATCAGCATCTTCTCCAGGGTATCCTGTCTTCTCATTATGTGGCCAAAGTACTTCAGTTTTGCCTTTAACATCATTCCCTGAAGTGAGCAGTCTGGCTTTATTTCCTGAAGTATGGACTGGTTTGATCTTCTTGCAGTCCAAGGCACTCTCAGAATTTTCCTCCAACACCACAGTTCAAAAGCATCTATCTTCCTTCTCTTAGCTTTCCTAATGGTCCAACTCTCGCAGCCATAGGTTACTACGGGGAATACCATTGCTTTAACTATGCAGAATTTTGTTGTCAGTGTGATGTCTCTGCTCTTAACCATTTTATCAAGATTTGTCCTTGCTCTCCTCCCAAGAAGTAAATGTCTTCTGATTTCCTTGCTGCAGTCAGCGTCTGCAGTAATCTTTGCGCCTACAAATACAAAGTCTGTCACTGCCTCCACTTTTTCTCCCTCTATTTGCCAGTTATCAATCAAGCTGGTTGCCATAATCTTGGTTTTTTTTGAGGTTTAACTGCAACCCAGCTTTTGCACTTTCTTCTTTCACCTCCATAAGGCTCCTCAGCTCCTCCTCGCTTTCAGCCATCAAAGTGGTATCATCTTCATATCTGAGATAGTTAATGTTTCTTCCAGCGATTTTAACTCCAGCCTTGGATTCATCAAGCCCAGCACATTGCATGATGTATTCTGCATACAGGTTGAATAGGTAGGGTGAGAGTATACCACCCTGCCGTACTTAGTGTAATTGAATCCTTCTGATTCTAAACTGTGCAATAAGAAGTTCATGATTTTATTTTCATGTCAGAAGCGCTGAGGCGCTTTTGTAGTGAAAGGATTTTCCGGTGACATCACTGTTGCCCAGGGGACGCCCGAGGAGGCTCCTTTCATGTCCCTGTAATTTTTCCCACCGGAGTGGTACCTTATTTATCTACTCGCATTTGCATGCTTTTGAACTGCTGGGTTGGCAGAAGCTGGGACTAATTGGTGGTAGCTCACTCCGGCACGTAGCTCACGCCCTGGGTTTTGAACTGCCAAGGTGTCAGTCAAGGCTTCTGACTCAGCATCCTAACCACTAAGCCACCGTGTTCCCTTAGAAGTGATCTGAACTACAGTCAGCTCCAGGTCTTGTTTTCACTGACTGTATAGATGTCCACCACCTTTGGCTGCCATCTCACCAATAACCACATCCAATTTACCCTGGCTCATAGATCTTACATTCCAGGTTCCTATGGTGTGTTGATCTTTAGAACATTGGATTCGTCGTTCACCACCAGCACCGTTGGCTGCTGGCTGTCCTTTCGGCTTTGAGCTAGCTGTGTCATCACATCTGGGGCTAGTTGAACTTACCCCCTGTTCCCACCCAGTAGCATTTTGACCATCTTTCGACCTGGGAGTCCCATCTTCCAATGGTATACCTCTGGTTGTACTGATCCATTTAGTTTTCACGGCAAAAATACTGGGGTGGGTTGCCGTTACCTTCCCCAGGGATTGTATTTAGTCTGACCTCTCTGCCATGACCTTCCCGTCTTGGGTGTCCCTTCACGGTTTAGCTCATGGCATCATTGAGGTGCTCAAGCTCCAGCACCACGACAAGGTAACAATCTCCTTTGCTGGAGCAAGACGCTGATGGTTAATGCCAAATCTGTTTACAATAAGACATCTTCCATAATTTGGTGTTCAATGAAATAGCAGATCTGGCACATATTACTGAGACCTGGCTCAGTGAGGGAAGTGTTGTGAACTTGTCTGGTCCTTCAGCCTCTGCAACTCCTGGGTTGGGGAGGCAGGGTGGCTATGATCATAAAGAGACAGCCTATTTTTGACCAGGGACCCTGCTGTGAAGATATGGGATGTGTTAGAAGGGCTGCAGTGACAACCTGGGGTAACAACCACTCTGCTACATGGCAGGATCCTCCCCAACCTTATGGAGCTGATCTCTGGCAGCAGAGGAGAATCCCTCCCTTTTTTCCTTTAGTCTGCTGGCTTTAGAGGTATGTTCTGGTAAAGCTCAGGAGATTCAGCCCCCTCTTTTGGCAGAGGGCTGATATTGGGTCATTGCTTTGGTTAAATGATGCCTAGCTCAAGCACCAGATGTGATTCCTGGAGCATCAGTGGAGAAAGGTGAGAAGTGAACCTGACTAAGCATGGGTACATGTCCCTGTTCAGGCCTACACGTTGGCAATAATGGAGGCATCTTCTCCTTATTGCATCAATGGGCTGTCATCAAGCAGCCTTGTTTAGGCTTTGTGTTTGTGTTCGTGTGCCTCCGAGTCACTGTTAACTCCTGGCAACTGCCTGGACAAGTCCTTGCAGATTTCTTGGCAAGATTTCAGAAGTGGTTTGCCATTGCTTATTTCTTAGGGCTGAGAGAGAGTGTCTTGCCCAAGGTCACCCAACTGGCTTTGTGCCCAAGGTGGGACTAGAACTCATGGTCTCCTGGTTTCTAGTCTGTTGCCTTAACAACTACACCACACTCACTATGTTTAAGATTACCAAATCTTTATTAGGGAGGAGTCAATCTTGTGACCTCCCAGTGGGTCAATGAGATTGGTTTGCATAATTGATTGATTGCTGATTGATTATGTGCCATCAAATTGGTGTTGACTCTTAGCAATCACATAGATAGATGGTCTCCATGATGATCTGTCCCTAACTTGGTCCTTCTGGTCATTGCTACTGAGTCCATCCACCTTGCTCTTCCTCTCTTTATTTCCACTTTTCCTAGCATTAGTGCATTAGAGGGGCTTTCCTTGACACCATCTTGCCTTCTGCTTCTTGTTTCATTCTTTATTTCTTGTGGTTTTTGTGTTCTTATGTTTTTATGTGGGAGATTATGTGGTTATCATCTTCATTGTTATGATTCATTTGATCGTTTTTTACCTCATTGTGGCTGTTTATATAGCTGGTAATTTTCCAAGAGTCATTTGATTATAGTAGGACAAAAGTATAACAGATAAATAAGTCACCAGTATTGTCCTATAATCTAATTGGGAAAAATCTCTTGGGTTTAAAGAAAGTTATTAAAAGATTACATTTGCAAATAGGATTATTCTAAAAGAAGTGAAATAAATAAAACTTGACATACAAATAATATTTCTTTTGTTAGCATTTTAAAGATAATATTTTGGCACTGAACCATTTGCACCTGTTCACATCTTTTGTAAACATGCTAGATATAATTATAGCACCATATGTTACCCATGATTGACATAATGTAATTAATATAACACCAGTGCCAGTCCCTCTAACACTGCTGAAGTGTTATGGTGTACTGAATAACATTTCACTAACTATTAGCAATTTATTCTTTTTTCTTCCATGAGTGTTAAAACAAATATCTTATATTTGATATTAATCTAATTATGTTTTCTAAAAACAAAATAATTGAAAGCCCACCCTCTTCCTCAAATATATTCACTCTGAAGAGAGAACACCAGCTCATGTAACACGAATTTCTTCCCTCTCCCTCTCCTTCCCTCCCTCTCTTTTCTTCTGCCTCTATACATTACATTGTTCTAATGAACCTAGGAACAAGCTGTTGAAGAGCTGCTGCCAAAAAACTTCAGTTGCACATCATTTGGGCAATGTGCCACTTGCAATCTGCTTTCTTGGAAATGTATGCAAACATACACTGAAGCCCTGTTCAAGCATTTGCCTGAGCATGAGAGATTTAAAGTGGGTAGAATGATGTGACCGCACATTAGGGTTGTACAGATCTTCAAATGGGTGCTTTGCTTCTTCAAAGGTTCAAGTGAAGCCCTCCCTTGAAGTTGCCTGGTGAAGCAGTGGGACTCCTTGCCTCTCAGAGTGAAGCAGAATGGTCATATTGCTTTGCCTTGCCCAGTTTGATGCCTTTCCCCAATACATATAATTGCTGGATTAAACTTCCTCATGGATGTTGTGCAATGCACAGAAGCCCCTTCCAGCTATGGAAACTCAGGTTAAATCTGGATGCATAATGCCTTGTAATGGCAAATTGCATTGCCTCTTCACTTTGACAAAGAGAATAGTGTTACCTAAGTTATCAACAAATGCTTTGGAATTGTTTGCCTAGGATTTTTAGACTGAGAAATGATAATATGTGGACCCATAATTAGAGCTAAGGAGTTCTAGAGTTTGGACTAGTTCTGAAAATACCAGTTTGGGAAGAGACAAATGAAAGCCACAGTGCCATGTTTATTTTAACAGCGAAGTGTTGCAGTGGGAGACACAGTGTTGTCGTTAGCATTAGTATTGTACATTAACTCCAGCCACAAAACAGAAAACATTATATAGATCAGCAAATTGCTCTGTGAGTCATCACACAGTTTAGTGGTCAGTAACATCTTGCAAATTGGGGAATTTTACCAAATGGAAACATGCAAAATGTTTATCAGGATAGGTACATAGAAATAGCTTTGATACACAGAATGTATTTATTACTTGGTTAAGAACAGCAGATACGGTGTTAGCAATAGTCACACTGGAGCATCATCGACCAGGTATTCTGAGAGCAGCAACAGTAACTGCAGATGGCTTAACAAATGTGGGTGGATGTGCTTTTGCAAAAGTTGACATGCTAAAAGTAGATACACGGCATATCCATATGGCATAACCTTCAGCACACATGTCGCGTAGGCGACATTTGTATTGCGATAGCTGCACACTATGGCCTGGCTGCTGAACAGTAAGTCTAGGTGTTGGGCTCATCAATTAGCCTTATCAAAATAGTCCTTTCTAATTTTTCTGAATTTGGCTCTGTCATTATACTGACCCAGAAAGGAGAAGGGCCAGTACTGACTCTGTCAAATAATGATATAATTTAACTTTATCGTAACTTAAATGTAATCAGTTAGGAAAAAGCTATTACCTCAAGTTCTGCAATTTAATGTATGTTTTGCCATTTCAGTTTTTAAAATTTCAATAATTTAGTTACTATTTAAGCAGATGGAAATACGCAACATTTATCAAACATTCTGAAAAGGCAGAACATTCTGAAAAAGCAGAATAAAACAAATGCTTATATCACAGCTTTGAAAGACTGGAAATATTTCTGGATTAAAGAAAATCAAAGCCTTATCTTGACAAGAAAAATCAAGTTTAAGCCTTTAATATGCCTGTCATCTTTTCCCACTGATAGCAGTGATTTCATCAAGAACTGTATCTTTACTAGCATGCTGGCTGCATGGAGGTATTGAAAAACAATGTTTGTTTATCGAGATCCCTATCAGCATGAGTGTCAGCACTTCAGAAAGAGAAATATTTTCATTCTGAATTCTGTAATTGAACAAACAGTTTAGATTAGATTTCAAAATAATAAATCATGGCTGTTATAAAAGATATGCATCTGTACAGATTTGATTCTGAAAAAATGATGTAAATAATAAAATAAACTCCTGCCAACAAGCAAGTCCGTACTCCTCATTTCCTTCCCTTCAAATCAGCTTAATCTGCAGTGAAATGCAATTTATATGTTATAGAGACAGCCCAAGAATGACATCTCCAGAGATTATGTCAGAAACTATGGGGCTATCTGCCCCAAATATTTCTTTATCCTTTATCCTTTAAGTCAATCCCAGTCCTTTATTTAGCCCAGGAACTGAGATTGATAAACTTTATTTCAATTAGAATGCAACAATCATCACATAGTGTGTAGGCTTTGGTGAGTGTAGTGGCTCAGTGTGAGCAGTTGCGGGTGTCTGTTGTACAGCACATGTGACACCTACTGTACCTTCTGGAATATCATTCCTCCAGAGATCAGACTTGACCCAACTCTGCTGGCCTTTCACAACACCCTAAAAAACTGGTTTTGTTGTCAAGGCTGGGGCTCTGATCATGTGGGCAAACCCATTGCTTGATTGTGCTAACTGTTGTGAACGGTTACTAACTGTCTTATTGGTTGTTTTCCCAGATGCTATTTAGCTTATTTATGATTTTGTTATATTATTTTTAATTATCGTTAGCCACCTAGAGTCATGTATTTGATACCAATCGAGGAGAACCCAATGTAACCCAAATGTAACCCAATGTAACCCAAAAGACCCAGAAGCCCAAGAAGAAAAAACAGGAGTTATCTACAACATACAGTGTAAGGACTGTAGCAGCCACTATGTAGGACAGACCGGCAGAAGACTAGCAGAACGCATCCACGAACACCAACTAGCAGTCAGAAGACACGATGAAAACTCCTTAATCTCACAACACATGGACAGACTTAACCATACTTTCAACTGGGAAACTGTGAGCATCTTAAACCAAGCCTAATCCAAAAATGCTAGAGAATTCCTGGAAGCTTGGCACTCAGACAAAGCAGCCATCAATAGGCACATAGAGGTAAACAACATTTACATACCATTCATAAGAGACAATAGAAAAGCCAGAAGACCAGAACACCTCCTTGCCAGCAATCAACAACAAGTTAGGCAAAGATTAACACCAAGATTAGCAGCAGAGGAGCAATCAAACAACACAATAGACCCTAATCAAGGAACTATTAACTGTCAATCAACCAAGCAGCAAACAACAACCCAACCAAGGAACTACCAAGGAGAGTACAACACCCCCACCAACACAGGCAGGACAAGCCTGGGTATATAAACAGAGAGCAAGTTCCACTCCCTTTTCGCACTGAAGATGTTGCCTAGCCTGGCAATGAAACGTCTGCAAGAAAACAACAAGGCTCAGAGAGCACCAAGGACTCCACAATAAAATAATTTCCTTGGTTGTAGGAAATCTCATTAACAGCAGTACCTGAAAATTAAGTCACATCTCCTTTCCCCCATATTATTAGCTGTTCATTTGTGTTTCACAGTCCTATGGCCCTAAAGGTTAAGATGGCTGGGAGGTAATGGAAGCAACTATCATATACCATCAATATCAAAATCTCAGAATATTTTTAAAACATGGAAATCTTCACTGTGATTCTTTCCCAAGGAGTTACATTTCAGAACCTAATTTACAGACAAAACGAAAGACATTGGGGTTATGATTCAGCAGTAAACCACAGGTTTTTCCTTGGGCCTAGCTAAATCTATCATATGTAATATGTATTATCATTATATATGTATTGGGTGTATGTGTGTGTACATTAATGTATGTGTTCTTGGGATCTGAATTGTTATGAGCCCATAGAAAAAGCTCATGAAAGATGGACTTGGCCATTTCTTCCCAATCTCTAGTTGAGGGTACAGAACCTGTTTTAAATTCCAAAACTGCCCAAGTAAAAAGGAATAATTCTGTTTGTTTAAATTTAAAATTATTTCTTTAATATTATTTGCCTACCACTCTGTTCACTAGACAGTACATAGTGTCTTTTGAAAAAGGATTTAATTACAATATAAAACACAACATGACATACTGTATAAATAAAATAAAATAATAAAAGACATAAAATAATACAACAATATTTTTAATATGTCACTTTTATCCATGTTTTGCCATTACAGTTTACTCTTTTAGTATATTTAGATGCGGCTCTGTAACAGCAATTAAGAGGATGATTTGAAGCAAAGGAACTGAATTTCTTGAAATGGATCATAGATTTCAGAAAGGAAAAATTGGGCCAAATGAGGTGTTATCAGGGGTCTTATTCTCATAACTGCTATTTGGAACATTTTGTGTATGTGTGTATGTGTCTGTGTCTTGTGTGTCAGTTTGTATGAGCCCTTTGCAAACAGACACACTAGTTGACTTCAGTCTAGGAACCTTTTCAAGTCAGCAAATTGGAGGGTTCAAGATGCTATGTTTTCAAATATTCATCATTTTTCATTCCAAGGAGAGAAAGATTTACATAGCAATAACACCATTTTGAGCAAAAACCTTTTAGAAGATTCGCTTTTGATCAACAACAGTGACTATCTGCTAATAGGATCATAGCAGAAATAAAACGAAAGACTCTTTAAGATGAGGGAAATTGCAATTGGCCATGTAAGTTAAATAAAATTAGGCATTACTGTGCTTGCTTTGTAAATTGAGTCAAATTGATATGGCTGGCAATTCTAATCAAGATTTTCTGTTACTGTGTATAAAACTTATTTAATCAGGAAATGGCTTGCATCATTGTTAAGTTCTGAAACTCTTTTTGATATTTCAGTTGACAAAGGTACAAATTATCTTGATTCTGTGTGAATTAAAAGTAAAAATATAGTCATGTCACTAGCTGACATTGATTTTATTATTGCTTGAAGGTTTATCTAATGTTAGGTATTACCTCTTGATAAACAGTATTTACCCTGATACGTTTGTTATTTATAAATCTCTTTAAATTCTGATGTTTGTTAGAAACTACTGAGACCATATTTTATCCTGGAGGATGATTCATAGCTCTGGAATTTCTGGCACCAGAAAGTCTGCCATAAGGGAAGGCCAAATATATTCAAGGAAAAACATAATACTTTAGATTTTAAGCTGATATGAAGACATTTTGGGGGATTTACATGAACTCAAGGCACTGATTCATTGATGCCATTTTGTAAAACAATCTTTTAAAATCTGTAAGATTTCATTCATTTATTCATTTATTCATATATTAAATTTATATGCTGCCCATCTCACTGTATAGGTGACTCTAGGTGGCTTAGAAGTAAAAAAGAAAATAAAAAATCTTACAAAAAATAAACAGAGTTAGAAAGATGCAGGAAGCATACTCAATCCACTAACCACCTCCAGGGCTGCATACAACTATCAGATCTCCACGCTAGTTGGCAAAGCCAGGTCTTAATGCTCTTCCAGAAGGCTAGAAGAGTGGGGCCAACCTCACATCAGGGGGCAAGGTGTTCCACAGGGTGGGGGCCAAAAGATGGTTTTGAATTATTAGGTAGCTCAACTTCATTCTGCTCAATGATTTAATTTTTTTTACTGCTACTGCTGGATCTATGAGGCCTCCATTTTTTACCATTGTTTCCGCATATTTATCCTATTTGTTTACAAATTCAATCTGCTTTAAAGTGGAAAATTATTGACCTATGCTAAGTTATGCATATACAGTAAATGCAAAGTATTCTTTAAATTTGAGTCAGCTGTGGATGATTCTCTAATTCAGTGAGATCTTAAATCCTTTGAGCAAATTACAACCCAAAGCAAAATAAACAACGATCTGGTTCATCATCCAGTTATTTTTAAGCACCTTTCATGGAACAAGTATACTATGTTACCTATTTAGTCATGAGGATATTATAGCCTAGAACACATCCCAGCCAACACCCAGGTAAGCAGAAAACAGCAAGAGATAAACAATTGGGAAAGAGACAATACCCTAATCAAGGAACCATCAAGGAGGAAGCTATTACCCCAACAAGATTGGCAGGGCAAGCTGCTACATACAGCAAACAAACCTCACTCTCCCTT
Source organism: Charina bottae (assembly GCA_023362775.1). Classification (NCBI taxonomy): domain Eukaryota; kingdom Metazoa; phylum Chordata; class Lepidosauria; order Squamata; family Charinaidae; genus Charina; species Charina bottae. The sequence goes on from JALMGJ010000006.1 coordinate 53,988,545, forward strand.
GCACTGATGATGTTACTGGTAATGAAATATCTGCAAAAAAACAACCAAGCCCAGAGAGCACCAAGAACCCAACATATTATTGTGCATTTGGCTTACACAGTAGGATTCCCATCAGGAATGGACAGATCCTGCATATTAAGTCGAAGCTAGATGTTGCCTGTTTGCGACTATGTCACTTTCCTGTTCTTCATTAAAATGATAGGCAACTATTATGAAAACAAAATAAGGTATGTTTGGGAGCACCACTGGACTAATTAACTGCTGACAATGAGCACAGTCTTTCCCACTGGTAAAAATAATATGTTCTTCATAGCATAATTCTATCCCTTTATCTCCATCAAGAATTTCTCTGTGTTCTAGTATTTGATGAAATGGTGGGACATCATTTTATGCATTTTAATTAATTCTATATCTGTTTTCTTTACCATAAATGTAAGAATGCTGCTACAGCTCTTCCATTTAATTTGCTTAGAAATCTTTTGGGAGGTAATATTTGAAGATCAGTTGCTGTGAAAGAGATTTATAAATTTATTGTTTTGTTGTTTTGTATAATAATGACAGGGATTCAGCAAATTACGATTTTATAATTTCCACGGTGTAGTTTAGAAGAAAACAGATTTCTTCAAAAAAATGTAGCTCAATATTTCCCCACCTCAAATGTTGGTAGGGAATCATATTTTAATCTCATAAGTGTGGTTTGTGGTATGGTTATTGGGTGCAGGTTATGTTTTGAAATGCTTGAAGTGCTGTTAGTTACATGAGACTAGTACAACCTGTTACTGTCATAGATTTTTGGAATGTAATTTAGTGCATTTTTCATTCCTTTGCTTTAATATTTACACTGAATGTCTTGGAAACAAATCACGTCAGTTCAAGTAAACTCACATGATTTGCTAGAAGGGTAATGTGGTGGAGGAAACTGTATGTTTGAAATTAATAACTGACAGACCTTGGGCTAAATTTAGTTGAACTAAGGTTAAACTGTATTGATCAAAAAAGTATGATTGGAGAGAATGATTCTGAAAAGCTTTCATATGATTAATACTATATAAACTGATTGATTCAGGGGAAATGTTAGTCCCCTAGATATGAAACTGCCTTAAGCAAAATGGACATCTTTGCCAATTGCTATGCAGATCTTTAGTGGTTATTCTTTGGATGGCTTTGCTCATCATTGCATGAAGATTTCAGAAGCAAATGCCTGAGTATTAGACCAGCATGTCACTTTAAATTTATATAATGGCTATGAAATATGCAGACAGTACATAGGTCAGGTTTCTTAAACTTTTTACTCTCAGGAACCCTTTCCACTTTTAAAAATTATGGAGGACCCCAAAAAAGCTTTTGTTTGTATGGGTTATATTTATTGATATTTATTGTATTAAAAATTAAAATAGACACATTTGTAGAATATTTATTTATTGAATCATGTATCAATAACAATATTAAACCCATTAGATATTAACATAAATAAAATATTCATGAAATGACTCCTGTCTCCCAAGGTCATTCCCACATACCATTAGAGGTAACACCGATGTTTGGTGAGAAATGGAAATAAGAAATAGAATTAATTAATTAATTAATTAATCAATCAATCAATCAATCAATCAATCCTTTAAATGATTTCCACAATATTTGATTGGGATACATCCACACAATAAATGGAGAAGGACCATTTTAGTAACTTCTCTTTTCTTTTTTCTTTTTTTATCTTGGACAATATTAACTTTTCTTCCTATGTTTCCACTTGCCTAGTATAAGCAATACTCATGTAAACTTTGCAAGAATATTTCAACGATGGTTTTGTATAGTGTGAGCTTTTTGACTGACATGTATAAAGGAGTATTCTACAGAAAGAAAAATTATCCAATTGGAAACAAAATACATTTTTTAAAACATTCTATGAGAAAATATTCTGCTCTATATCTAGAAATTATGGTTGGCAATACTTATTGCTTTAATATACTGTACATGACTATTAACATCTAGTGTGATTCTGGATGGCAGTAACAAGAATATGAACTTTGTTTAATAATTGTTATTATTGCTGTCATATGACTTTGGAGACGTATATGAAAAATTTAACAATGAGTATTTAACAGTTATTAAATTAGCTTTATGTTATGTGAATGTATTATTATTGGTCCACATTTCTGCCCAAAGGACATTTTTGAAGTTTCTAATATTGTAGCCCATGAGAAAGCATATAACTTAATAATGCAGATGATCAAGCATTTATAGCTCAAATTCACAGACCACATTTAGGAGAATCCAAATAAGAAATAATTACATAATGCACTTCTAATTAAGATGGATGAAGATGCCCAATCCTAGGTTTGACTAGGATATCATCTAAAGGACTGTATTTCATGAAGATATTTGACATGCTACATCCCTGTATATTTCTGCAAAGTTCACTGTACTGAGTGCAGCCAATATGACTATGCTGATAAAAAATGAAGGAAGCAAATAGTTTGGCTAAACACTGAATCACTGAGCAAGACTCTGATCCTTAACAGGGATCTTACTTTTATGTATGTAAAAGACAAATAAAAATGTATGCATGCCAATCATTTATTCATAAAATTTATTCATAAGAAATATTTTGCCAATTGACACAAAGGGATGCTTTTTTTTTGGAAACCAAGAAAGAATTTTTCAGGTGGAGGAATCAATTATTTGCCAGTACCACCCTAGAACACAATCATATTTAAAACATTTAACATTTTTAAAAGGTGGTATCAACTTTTATACTTTGTTGTGTTGAATACTTTTTATTCTGTAATTTGATCTGATTACTTTTATGAACAGCAATATGCAAATTCAGTAAACAAAAAGAATAAAACGATACTAGATCTCAGAAATGTATTTCATGTTCAGAGCAGGAAATCAATATAAAATATGGAAACCAAAGCCAGAAGATGAGCAACATCAGAAAATCTCAGCCTATATCATGCAGCTTGTGGTTTGGTATGGCTTAAGGAATGGATTGTTTTGAAAAATGAAAAACTATTAAATCTGGAAGGACATGAATTAAGATTTGGATGGCATGGATATCTGTGGTATGATAAGGCTACAGTTAATGTGGATTTTAAAAATCACTATATTAGAAGATCTTTGTTGAAAATTTGGAATAAATATAAACCAACTTTATGTTATAAGAGACCTTTATGGATTTCCACACAAGAAGCTTTTTATAGAACAGAAGTAAGAAATAAAGATAAGTGGTTGACATATAAGGACCTTTTAAAAAAAGAACAAGGACATTATGTAATAAAATCAAAAGAAGAACTTGCTCAAGAAGGGTATACTTTTCAATGGCTCTCCTATATGCAACTTATAGAGAAATTTAAATTAGATAAAAAAAAATTGGAATTTGAACAAACCAAATCAGAATTTGAAGTACAACTATGTGAAACTGATGAACGCTAAAATGTATAAATTATTGTTAAAAGGAGAAATGGTGGAGGAACAAGTTAAAGATTGTATGATTCAATGGGCAAAAAATATTGGTCACAATATACAACTTCAACAATGGAAAGATATGTGGACTAAAGGATTAAAATTCACCTTGTGTTACAACCTAAAAGAAAACTTTTATAAGATGATGTACCGATGGTATATGACCCCACAAAAACTTTCAAAAATGTACGGGAATATTTCCAACTTATGTTGGAAATGTAAAAAACAAGAAGGGTCTTTTTACCATATGTGGTGGACATGCAAAATTGCAAAAGAATTTTGGACCGAGATACATTCATTGATGCAAAATATACTACAGATACGAATACCATTTAAACCAGAATTTTTTTTACTTGGAATTTGGGATGTACAAATAGAAAAACATTTATTTAGAATAATACAATACATGATTACAGCAGCAAGACTTTTATATGCACAAAATTGGAAAAATCAAAATGTACCAACAATACAGGAATGGATGTTGAAATTATTAGAGATGGCAGAAAACGATAAACTGACTTGCTTATTAAAATACAATTCAAATAATTACTTTCTTAAAGAGTGGAAACCTTTGATGGACTATTTGCAAAAAGCAGGAGGAGTAAAGCTTGCATGGGATTTTGATGACTAGAATATATATAAATAGTATATATTAGACAAGAAATATATATGAATGTTATATGAATAGCCAGCATGTAAGAATAAACTATCTATTTTACTTTTATGACCATAGATAGATCGGAGGTTATCTAATTTCTATGTTTCTTTCTTTCTTTCTTTCTTTCTTTCTTTCTTTCTTTCTTTCTTTCTTTCTTTCTTTCTTTCTTTCTTTCTTTTACTTTACTACACTTTTCTTTTCTTTTCTTTTTAATTTGTATTTGTATTTCTGTTTCATTTTCAACTTTCAACTTTGTATATTTAAAACTTTAATAAAACTTTAATAAAAAAAGAAAAAGAAAGAAAATCTCAGCCTGATCACAAATCAGAAATAAGATTAGGCAGCCATCCCTCCTTTAGGAGAGGGAAGGGCAGTGGATAGCCAGGAAACAGCAAAAAATGGAAAAGCTGTAGGGGTTACCAGCAGGGGCGCAACTAGGGGGTTGCGCCAAAATGACTCCTGGGGGAACCAAAATGACAAAATAACCCATGGGGGGGGGGCGCAGAATCCATGTTTGCCCCGGGTGACACAGACCCTAGTTCCATCCCTGGTTACCAGTACCCTCTCTAATGATGCAGCAAAGTGGAGAAGACAGAAGGATATGACAAATGACCTTATCTTGCTTGGACAGATGATAATGTTATTGACAACATGCTATATAGGATGTGACGTCTTGTGCTCTACTGTTGGTAGTAGAATGCCTGGGATCAAGGTTTAATTCAGAAATGTATTCAGGAACCAGATTTAAGACACATATAACAGTGAACCAAAGGGAGTGGATTCTAAACAGCAAGGAACTGTAATTCTTGTAGAAACATCACATATTCCTAACTCAAATGGGAGGGACTGAGTTCAGTGAGAAACATTGACCAGTAATAAGATCATGATTGTAAAATGTGGCTTTGCAGAATATTTGCTACAACTTCTCTTGCTGCTTAAGTGGTTTCCTCCCATGTGGTATTGAAATGCCACATCTTTGTTGAAGATACAGTAGTTTTCACAAGGTCTGTACAGATCTTTGAAGGAGTGCTTTACATTGTCAGAACTTCAACTCAAATCCCTCTTAAAAGCAAAAGAGTGAAGCAGAATGGAGTGGTCAGAATAGAGTGACTATGCCACTTCATTCTGATCAACTAACATGTGTACATTATGAAGCCCATTATGGAGAGGCAGATTGTCTCCACCATGAAGCTTTGTCATGGCAAACATGATGAGCACTTGCCACAGGAGCAGACACCATTAAATTAAATTTAAAAATTATATGAACCCGCATGTAATCTGTGTCATGAATTGTAATATATTGCATTGTGTCACTTATGAGTAGGATATAATGAGTGTATAAAAGGAGCCAGCGAGCTCTGTGTGCATTTATGAGTGGCTCTCAACTCTTGATGTAACCTGCAAGCTGCCAGCAAAGCTTACTTGTGTATTGGATTTGTCTTTCTATTTATTTTCTATATTTGTTGTGCTAACAAGTATAACCTGTACTCAGGCATTCCAGGGAACACATACAAGCTGCCTTCTTAGAGTCATTCATTCCACATAAGTAATTAATACCCGATAAATAGGTGGTACAACATATAACTTCTACATTATTTGGAGTATAAGGCTTGCAATAACTGACTTTCTGCATAGAAAGCTGCAAAGGTATTCTATAACTGAATGCCTGTGAAATTTGACATAAAAGATGCTGTGACAGTTTGTGCATAAAACTGACATTTCACCAAGTAATGTGTGAAAGATCTGTATGCACTGAATTTTCTTCCCTCTTGCTCTTGCTCTTGCTCTTGCTCCTGTTCCTCTTCCTATCTTTCATTTGTTTAGTTGGTTTTGGTCAAATTCTCTTTCACTTAGAATTGCAAGAGCATGGAAGCAACTCAATAATATTTAATGCTGCAAATCGTTTCAAACTGGTATCAGCAGTTTCTGTTTCTGTTAACAGAGGTAGAAGTGATTGAAAGTAACCTTTGAGCTTATTAATCATTTAATACCATATGTTCTCAAAACAATTCAGAATGACTAGAAACAGAGTTTATTAAAATCTGTCTTGGTTTTATATTTTTTTAAGTAAATGAGATGTAATAAACTATTGCTGGGAATATGCAATGCATAAAAATATCTAGTTTAAGGGAATTTTTATAATTCCCTTTTCTGCCATCTTTTACTTGGGCTCCATCTGTCTCCTTCCTTGCTAAGACTAGGGTAAATTATATTGTTAGTTCCAGTTGCAACTGGAATCTCCCAGCCCTTCCTAACATTGCTGCTGCAGAATTTTCACTGTAATTCATTTTGCTCTCCTTCCTGGTTTAGGCACTCAAGACAATTACTGAATAGGTCTCCCTGTTGAGAGAAAAACCTGAAAAAGTATGTCTCAACGGCAGCAAAATTATCCTTGATAAAAACAGCAGCCTTCAGATCTGGCACAGTAAGATCTGACACACATCAGATTTCTGAAAATGCTAGCTAGGAAAATAAGGAGTGTGTTTAACCAACACAAAGGAATGTTTGCTTATTTATTTATTTATTTATTTATTTATTTATTTATTTATTTATTCTCTATAGCCGCCCATCTTAACAAGTGACTCTGGGTGGCTTACAATTGTAAAAATTATAAAACAGTTGAAATAATTAAAACAGTTAAAAGTACAAAATAAATATATATGGTCACCAAGTAAGCGATGCATAGATATAGCCAAGAAACGGGGCCATTAACACACTTCGGGCCCCAGGCCCAGGTCATAACCGGGTCTTCATTGCCATATGAAAGGCCAACAGGGTCGGGGACATCCTCACCTCTGAAGGGAGAATATTCCAGAGGGCAGGCGCTATGGCAGAGAAGGCATGCCTTCTAGTACCTGCCAACCAACATTCCTTGGCTGACGAGACCCGTAGCATACCCAACCTACCAGACCAAATTGGATGGGTAGAAACAACTGGGAGAAGATGGTCCCTTAGGTAACCCAGTCCCAAGCCATGAAGGGCTTTAAAGGTGACAACCAGCACCTTGAATTGCACCTGGAAGCACACTGGCAACCAATGCAGCTCATGTAGTAGTGGTGTTACATGTGTCAAATATCTGACACCATTTACTACCCATGCAGCCGCATTCTGTACCAGTTGAAGCTTCCAAATGCTCTTAAAGGGCAGCCCCATGTAGAGCGTATTGCAGTAATCCAGACAGGAGGTCATGAGGGCACTTGTGACTGTGAGCAAAGCCTCTTGGTCCAGGAATGGGCTCAACTGGCACACAACCCAAAGGTGTGCAAAGGCTCTCCTAGCCATGGCTGCCACCTGCTCTTCAAGCAGGAGCCATGAATCTATGAGGACCCCCAGATTGTGCACTGGGTCCGTCTGGGGGATTGCAACCCCATCCAGGATCAAAGATGGAAAAACCTTGTCACCAGAAGGCCCACATACCCAAAGCCACTCAGTCTTGCTTAGACTGAGTTGAAGCCCATTGCACCCCATCCAGGCCCTTACAGCCTCCAGGCACTGGGACAGGACATCCACGGCATCACTCAGGAAGCCCGGGGTGGAGTTATAAAGCTGGGTATCATCAGCATATTAATGATACCTCACCCCAAACCGTCGGATCACCTCCCCCAGTGGTCTCATGTAGATGTTAAATAGGAGAGGGGAGAGAACCGAGCCCTGAGGCACCCCACAAAGTAAGGGACGTGAGCTGGACCTCTCCCCCCCATCAACACTAACTGGAACTGACCCCATAGGAAGGAGGAGAACCAGCGCAACACTGTGCTGCCCACCCCCAACTCCAGAAGCTGGTCCAGAAGGATACCATGATCGATGGTATTGAAGGCTGCTGAAAGATCAAGAAGAGCGAGGATGGTCGCACTGCCCCCATCCCACTCCCGCCAGAGGTCATCTAAGAGTGCAATCAATGCCGTCTTGGTCCCGTAACCCGGCCTGAACCCTGACTGAAAAGGGTCCAGACAATCCTCTTCACCCAGGGTCTTCTGCAGCTGCCACATGACCACTCTCTCCACAACCTTCCCTAAAAAGGGGAGGTTAGAGACTGGATGAAAACTATCTAGACTGGTTGGGTCGAGCGATGGCCTCTTGAGGAGAGGGCGCACCACCGCCTCCTTAAGAGCCAATGGAACCACCCCTTCCCTCAAGGAATTATTAACCACCACCCAGACCCAATCATGTGCCTCCTCCCAGGCAGCCTTAACCAGCCAGGAGGGACACGGATCTAATAAAGAGGTGGCCGAACTAGCAGCTGCAAGGACTCTGTCCACTTCCTCAGGTGCAACAGGATTAAACTCCCCCCAGATAACCATGCAAGACTTAGCCCCCATAACCTCCACTGGTGCTGTCGTAAAGCTGGAGTCCAACGTAGAGTGAATGTGAGTGACTTTATTCACTAGATGCGCAGCATATTCCTCACAGTGACCCTGTAGGTGAAAGCTGGTATTACTCCCTCCAAGGAGGGACCTGGTCACCTGAAATAGGGCTCCTGGGCAACAGTCTTCAGACGCAATAAGACTGGAAAAATAACCATGTTTCACCACCCTTACCGCCACGAGGTAGGCTCTAATAGCGGCTCTAGCTTGTGTTCGATCATCTTCGCTCCCCATCTTCTGCCAGCAGTGCTCTAGGCATCTCTTTAGCCCTCTTAAGCTTCCTCAGCTCTTCCGTATACCATGGAGAGCTACAGGAACCATGGGCACGGAGAGGCTGCTCAGGCGTGATCTGATCCAAAGCCACGGCCGCTCTCTCGTTCCATGCGGCCACCTAGGCTTTGGTCAGACCATGCAGCAGACTTCCTGGAACAACCCCAAGCTCCCTCTGAAACCCAACTGGGTCCATCAGTCGCCTGGGGCAGGCCGATCTAATAGGCCCAGCCTCCCTGTGGAGGGGGATGGTGTCAGATAATTGGAGGCTCACCAGGAAGTGATCTGACCATGACAGGGGAGAAACCAATACCTCCCCCAATTTCAGAACACCCTGCCACTGCTCTGACAGAAAAACCAGCTCAGGCAAATGACCACTATTATGTGTCAGGCCCAGGATGACTTGGGATAGGCCCATGGCTGTCATGGTGACCATGAACTCCTGAGCTACCTCAGATCCCATGCCCAGAGATGGCAAGTTGACCCAAGACCATAAGCCTGGGGAACTCCACTGTCAACCCGGCCACAGAGTCAAGAAGCTCAGGCAGGGAGGTTGCTATGCAGCAGGGAGGCTGGTACATAGCAACAGTCCCAACTGATCCCTAGTGCCCAACTCAATAAATAGGGTCTTGCACCTGGCAATCTGAGGAGCAGCACCCCTGGATGCCTCCCAAGTATCTCGGATGACCACCAACACCCCACTGCCCCTACCCTGGGGTCTCAGCTGGTGCCACACCTGGAAACCAGCTGAGCACATATCAGAAAGGGGGACTCCTCCTTCCTCTCCCAGCCAGGTCTCTGTAATACATGCCAGGTCAGCTTTCTCATCCATGATCAGATCATGGACGAGGGTGGCCTTATTACATACTGACCTGGTGTTCAATAGCAGCAGCCGACAACCCAGGGCCTTGAAAGTCTGCCACCCAGGGCCTGGGAGTGAGTTCGAGGGGCTTATATCTGATTAGAATGAAATGGAATGAAGAACTGGGAGAGGTAGTCTTTTGTAATAGTCTTGGAAAGCATGGATGATTCCTTCTAAAATGAAAGCTGCCTTAGAAATGTTAAATACCATTCTGAAGCTTTTCATGGTTTCCCAACGTTTCTCAAGTGGTCATATTCATACTGTATGTTTTAAAGCCAAATATTCATATATTTTAAGACCAAACATACTCATATATTTTAAGGCCAGTGTTTTGCCAAGTGTCCAGGCACTGGCCAGGTGCCAGACAATTGGTTCTTTTAGATCCAGAGACAATGATCACACCAGTAAGTAAGGAGACTTTAAGCGTTATTGTTTAACTGTGGCAGGCAGATTAAACAGAAACACAAGAAAGCATACCAAGCTAGATGACAAATCAAACAAAACAAATCAAATAAAATTGTCAAAATTTGTTTGCAATGAACAAATCAAACAAAAGCAATTGAAATAGCTCAACACAATGAATGCTTCAAGTGGTTTCCCCAAATCCAACTGAAAATGCAACTTATAATGCAGTATGTGAACCGAGAACTTCCAGAAGTGCAAGCTGGGTTTCGAAGAGGCAGAGGAACTAGAGATCAGATTGCCAACATTCGCTGGATCATGGAAAAAGCAAGAGAGTTCCAGAAAAACATCTACTTCTGCTTCATTGACTACGCTAAAGCCTTTGATTGTGTGGATCACAACAAACTGTGGCAAATTCTTAAAGAGATGGGAGTACCAGACCACCTTACCTATCTCCTGAGAAACCTGTATGCGGATCAAGAAGCAACAGTTAGAACCGGACATGGAACAACCGATTGGTTCAAAATTGGGAAAGGAGTACGACAAGGCTGTATATTATCACCCTGCTTATTTAACTTATATGCAGAGTACATCATGAGAAATGCCGGGCTGGATGAATCACAAGCCGGAGTTAAGATTGCCGGGAGAAATATCAACAACCTCAGATATGCAGACGATACCACCCTAATGGCAGAAAGTGAAGATGAACTAAAGAGTCTCTTGATGAGGGTTAAAGAGGAGAGTGCAAAAACTGGCTTGAAACTCAACATTAAAAAAGCTCAGATCATGGCATCTGGTCCCATCACTTCCTGGCAAATAGAAGGGGAAGAAATGGAAGCAGTGACAGATTTTATTTTCTTGGGCTCCAAGATCACCGCAGACAGTGACTGCAGCCATGAAATTAAAAGACACTTGCTCCTTGGGAGGAAAGCTATGGCAAACCTAGACAACATATTAAAAAGCAGAGACATCACCTTGCCGACAAAGGTCCGTATAGTTAAAGCTATGGTTTTTCCAGTAGTAATGTATGGCTGTGAGAGTTGGACCATAAGGAAGGCTGAGCACCAAAGAATTGATGCTTTCAAACTGTGGTGCTGGAGAAGACTCTTAAGAGTCCCTTGGACTGCAAGGAGGTCAAACCAGTCAATCCTAAAGGAAATCAACCCTGACTGCTCATTGGAAGGACAGATACTGAAGCTGGAGCTCAAATACTTTGGCCACCTAATGCGAAGAGAGGACTCACTGGAAAAGACCCTGATGCTGGGAAAGACTGAAGGCAAAAGGAGAAGGGGACGGCAGAGGATGAGATGGTTAGATAGCATCACCGATGTAACGAACATGAATTTGAGTAACCTCCGAGAGACAGTGGAGGACAGGAAGGCCTGGCGTGCTATGGTCCATGAGGTCACGAAGAGTCGGACATGACTAAATGAATGAACAACAACAAATCACTTCTCCAGTCTCAAATTGCGGCAAGTCTGGAGGAAGAAGAATGAAGCATACACTGAAAAGAACACTCTGCCTACAGTTAAGCATGGTGGTGGCTCGGTGATTCTCTGGGGCTGCTTTGCATCCTCTGGCACTAGAAACCTGCAGCATGTGGAAGGCAAGATGGATTCATTGAAGTATCAGGAAATCCTAGGAGAAAACATTATGCCGTCTGTTGTGGGGCATGGTGGCTCAGTGGGTAAGATGCCAGGCTTGTCGATCAGAAGATCACAAGTTCGGAGGTTCAAATCCCTAGCCCCATGTGACGGAGTGAGCTCCCGCACTTGCCCCAGCTCTTGCCAACCTAGCAATTCGAAAGCATGCAAATGCAAGTAGATTAATAGGTACCACTTCGGTGGGTAGGTAACAGCGTTCCGCGTGTGTCATGCCGGCCACATGACCGTGGAAGCGTCTTCGGACAACGCTGGCTCTTCGGCTAACAAGCGGAGATGAGCACCGGTCCCTAGAGTCGGACACGACTGCACAAATGTGCGGGGGGAACCTTTACCTTTACCTTAAGGAAGCTGAAGCTTGGGTGTCATTGGACCTTCCAACAGGACAATGATCCCAAGCATACCTCAAATTCCACTAAGGCTTGGATGCAGAAGAAGTCCTGGAAGATTCTACAGTGGCCATCACAGTCACCTGACTTGAACACCAAAGAAAATCTCTGGTGGGATTTGAAGATGGCGGTTGCAGCACGCAAACCCAAGAATATCACTGAACTGGAGGCCATTGCTCATGAGGAATGGGCTAAGATTCTTTAGGAACGCTGCCAGAAGCTGGTGTCTGGCTATGCATCTCATTTGCAGCAGGTCATAACAGTAAAAGGGTGCTCTACTGAGTACTGAAGATGCTTGCCATGAAGGGGTTGAATAATTTTGAGACTGGAGAAGTCATTATAAGTTGCATTTTCAGTTGGATTTGGGGAAACCACTTGAAGCATTCATTGTGTTGAGCTATTTCAATTGCTTTTGTTTGATTTGTTCATTGCAAACAGCTGAAAATCTGTAAATTTTGACAACAAACCTGATTTGCAATGGGGGTTGAATAATTTTGATTGCAACTGTACAAGGGCTGCAAATTCAGATTTGTTTTTGAGCACTTTTAAACTAAGAGTTTGTTTCATAGTTGCAGATTATAGCTTTATTCTTACGTTGTCCACACAATTCTGTCAAAGTCAGAACAATTCTCAGAACAGATTTTAACACCCAGAATGTTATGTACAGTTTAAAATAACCCTCTTACACCAAACAGTTGCTCTCAACATGTTTTAGTTCCAAATCATATTTGCACCTTATGTAAATAAGATGCAATGTGTCCTGTCATTAGGTGTTGAAAGAAAATATTTCTTATTAGTTTAAATACATTCCGATATTTAGGATTGTTCAGAACTGTCTTACATTTTTAAAAGAAGTGGGAATGTTTACTATTCTACCAGTTCACAAACCACTTGTGAGAGAATGCTTGTAAATTCTTTTTTTTCTGGATTAGATCAATGTAAGGACTTTTCTTGATTACTACATTTCACAATTACAGCAAACCTGCCAAACCCTCTTAATATTCTTTATGCTCATTTTTAGTAAGCTGTACTAGTGAAATAGTTTCCATCATGCTTTCCAGTAGGGTTGGGAAGCCTTTTTTTCTATGAATAATGAAACCCCTAGAATACCAGCTGGTGCATTGGATGTAAAATCCATGGTAGTAAAAAGGTAAAGGTTTTCCCCTGCACAGTCGTGTCTGACTCTAGGGGCCGGTGCTCATCTCTGTTTCTTAGCCGAAGAGCCAGCGCTGTCCGAAGACGCTTCCGCGGTCATGTGGCCGGCATGACGCGTGCGGAACGCTGTTCCATGGGCATATCCATAAACATATCTTTCATGTTCTGCAATTTCCCCCCCTGTTTTTGCCAACCTCTTTTATCCATGCAGGAAATCAGGGTGATGGCCTTGCACTGACAGGTGGGCTAATCTTACCTTATGTTATATTAGCACTATTTCAGCCCACATGAAGGAAAGAAACATTCACCATCCTATTCACATTCTTTCATCCTTACCAGATGGTCCACCCATCTTGTGTTGCCAGTGAAAACTCCGAAACAGGGCTTTTAATCATGTGACAAACCTTTGCACTCTGTCACAGATCTTTCCTTGTAGCATGAGAAGGACGATGAAACCAAGTAGCAGAGAGGGGATAGGATAGATGAATGGGACCCCAAAGGATGTCCTTAATTGCCTCTCATGCAAGGCTGTCACATAAAAGCTTTAGCATCTGAACAAGTCTATATGCCTTGTGTACTGTGTCCAGAAAGAGCACAATTTTTATGCAATAAAAAATTAAAATCCCATATACAAGCAATCCAAATAATACCAGGATATACCTGAACCTGTAATTATCTTAAATCCCAAAAATTGATTAACTCTGATGTTTTTCTTTTCCTTGAAATAATTCATTCTGCTATGCATGCTTCTTTGAATAAATTATACACATTTGACTCATATTGGGCAGGAGTGGAATGTTATGGCCTGGCCCCTCAGCCCTAGAAATTCTGCACAGCTGCTGAAATTCTAACAGACAACCTTCTCAAGTATATGTTTCCTGCCATATGTCTGGTATCTCGCTTCTTTTTTGGGGGAAAAAAACACACAATTCTGAAACACAATTCACAGAGTAATCTGGACTCCAGTATTCTGTGATTTCTCTCTCCCACAGTCCTGTCTCTGACTTCTGGCAAAAATTTAGATAAGAGGAAAGGAGATTAATTTTCTGAAACTCAGGACTAGGCCTGTTCAAATCAGTTCTGATTTAATTTGATTTAGAGTTTTGAAATTTGAAGATGGCATGTTTCATGATTCAGGGCAATCCTGATTAGATTTGAGCCACTTTGAGAGGTGAGTCCAAAAAAGATTTTCCCATAGCCTATAATGGGAAAGCATCAAAATGCCTGCAGGTTCTTTATTTTTGAGTTGAAAATTGCAGGCATGGTAGACCTTTCAGATAATGTTGATACTGCCAAGTTTTAGCTAGTATCTTGAAGGATTTGACTGCAATATATATATATATATTTAATATTCTCCATGCAATTCTTTTATAGCAAAGATAGCAAATCTATCTATGTGGAAAAGCTACCACAGCAGCCTCCAAACATCTGGCAAAGAGCCTACAGTATGTTGTGCTGAACCAATGCAGAAATGTCCTTCTGCATTTAAGAAATAAAAACTTTAAAAATGATTGTAAAAGTAAGCTCTTGCTTTTGTACCCACTTTTCCAGGGTGCTTAAGTTTGCATGACACTGAAGAATGACCATTAACTTGCTCATGTAGATTGGTGTGCTTGCTACCTCTGATCACTGGGGTTTCTGGGATGCTAGGAGAGTTGCATGGGGTAAACCATCTCATAACTCACTTCAGTAGACTGCCAAGATGGGGAGGACATCTTGATTAAAATTGGCTTTTTCTGGGCAAGACTTGGAATAATAATCACTGACTTGCTCTTATGGGTACAGAGTGCTTCAAAGCCAATTAATTTAATCTGCTGCTTCAAAACAGGTTCCTGCCTCAGTTCTTACATTTGTTTCAGTGGGGTGGTTTGACCGTTCAAAGCACCCTTTCAAAATTTCACAATCACAACTCAGTACTTCTTTATGTATCATGAAATGTAGTTATATGATTGCTAGGGGGCAACAATGAGGACAGACATTGTCTTCCTGCTCTACCTTTGAGGCATCTACTCTGGAGATGGGATGCTAGACTAGACAGGCTGTGTACAGATCCAGTGGAAGTCTCTTATATTCTTATGAAAGCAAGACCTTTTAAATACTTTAAGAACCTTCCTAGATTCTTGAATAAAGCCTACCTTCCTCACTTTTTTCTCATTGTATCTTTATCAATGTACTTTTTCCTCCATTTTTTCCCCATTGAAGGCAATGTTCCACTAGATGTGAACATATCACATACCTTAAAATACTGAATAAAAAAACACTTGGGATTATTTGACAACTGATTAGTTTTACTCCCTCAAAAGAAACATAGTCATCATTTCAAATACTATTATTATTATTTCGTGTCCAGATCAAACTTTACTCTGCCAAAATGTAGCCACCACCACAGCTTTGTCATTTGCTTGCTGTAGATCATCAACAGTACAAGGCTCTGGCAGTAATCGACACACCATCAGATGCGCCGGGTCTTGGGTTTCATTATCAGGGTTGGTTTTGACAATGACCATTTTGGTGGGTTCATCTTCCGCTTAGCTGTGGTTTGATCTGGTGTTAGAAGGATTAGCCAGTGCAATTCACCGTTTCCAGGGTACGCCCGATTGTATTGTTGTTTCGACAATCTTTGGGGAGGCTCCTTCTGTGTACCCCATTTCAAATACTGAACCATACTTTGGATGGCTCCGATTCTAAAAGGTTGGTCCCAATTGTCCCCTCAAAAACACAAAAACAAAAACAAAAAACAAAAGCCAGTGTCTTCTAGAAAGGCTTCTGAGTATATCCAATTGCTTGCTTTGGTTTGCCACCAATGAACTCATAAACAGATGGAGACAAGATCCTTCCCTTCCCTTTTGTCTTTCTCTCCCTCTCTCATTTCTTTCTCCCAAAGCCTCTTACAAGATTTCTCACACTGCTCTAAAAGTCTATGAAGGTTCTTAGTCATCCAGGTGGAATTGTCTGTAGCTTGAATCATGTCAACTGGATTTCTATTTTCTCAGTGGAAACGTTTAGCTCCTTGGATAAGGATAAGCTCCTTGGATAAGGAGCGAAACGTTTCCACTGAGAAAATAGAAATCCAGTTGACATGATTCAAGCTACAGACTGCTCTAAAAGGTTATCCAATCTTCTAGAGCAGATTGGAAGTAGCTCAGGATGATAGGGAAACAATGAAGAATCAGTACAATTTTTCTATTAATCTTTCTTTCTTCACTGGTACAACTAGAACTAGGCTAGGTGTTTAAATTCATGATTTAACAATCTAGGCTTCCCCAAAATAAGTGCTCAAGGGGCCCTTCAAATTGTTACTCAGAGAATGGCAGATAGGAAGGCAGCAATAAACAAGTTTAGCAGGAGTTTTCAATCAGACATCAGCATGCTGGTACCCAGTGTATTTGTTTTAAAGGGAACCCCCTCTCCCAATGTTACAGTTGCATATGTTCATTTTATTGTTTTTCTTTAAAAGTGCATTGTTGTTTTTATAACAAAACAACACTTATTCTCAAGTAATACACATAGCTGTCCAAAGGGATCTCCTATTATGATTGTGTTAAAATCTAAATTAATGATATACTGGTAGTTGCAGCTAGACTGAAATGAAACCCAGTTGGATCTAATTTTTACCATTATCAACACAAATATCATGTTGCATTTATTTGATGTACCCTTATTTGGTTGTTAGTTATTACAGGTTAGTACATGTTTTTGGGAAGCACATGTGCAAATATAGGAGCCAGTGTGATGTGGTGGCTAAAGTGTTAGCCTGGGACTAGAAGAAAATATCTTATTACATACAGCAGTTTTGCTGGAGGGTTTATAGATGAAACTTTAAAGTGAGTCTATTGTCTTCTTCACAGGGAGCTGTAGGATCTGTTAATGAGTCCATCTCAGTAGACTAACAGCTTTGGATCAAGGTCAGCTTCCATTTGATTAATTATGTACAGAAGGCATCTTGGCTGTGGGGACTCTCTCTCTTGTGGTGCACCTTGTTCACAATTAGTCAGAGTTAGTCAAAAGCTTCATATAGTGAAGTCAGCACAAAGACTCAGCAAGAATTTGTCAGAGAAGCTGAATCTCAGTATACAACGATGAATTAACTGGTGAGCATATACTGACTCTTCCTAAAGTAATCTGTATTGCTCAGTATTTTCTTTTTCTGAAAGAATAGACTTGAAATTGCCATCCACCATCCATTTGAAACAGTTCAAGAAAATACCTTGAAATGACACCAACAAATAGGTATTTCTTTGATGAATTATTGTTTTGCAGGTATCTATAAATTTGAGTACTATTGTTTTATGATAGCTAAATCAGAGAAAGATAGAATCATGATTTGAAGTGACTGGTTGAATTCCCTGCCAGTGTAGAAATCCACTGATTTTTTGGGGGTTCAAAACTTTTTTTATTTTCAAGATATAATTAAGATATAAAAAAGACTATAGAATAGATAGAAAACAGAACTAAAGAAAAAAGAACAAACTACTGTATGAAAGTGTCAACAGAAAGAAACGGAAAGCGACTTCCGACTTTCTCTGATACAGATATAGGTAAATTTACAAGTCTAATCTCTTACAATTAATTAACCCATCATAACATTATTTCTATTACAACAAACCATTTAATCTCTAAAACCCAAAATCAAAACCACATTTTTTTCTATTACAAGCAAATACTCTAAAAGTGGTTGCCAAGTTAATATAAATGCAGAAACAGAATGCTTTCTTATTAAAGCTGTTAATTTAGCCATCTGAGCCAAGTCCATTAATTTAACAATCCAATCTTCAACCATAGGTATTTGTGGATCTTTCCATAGTTGTGCATATAACAATCTTGCAGCCATAATCATATATAACATCAAAATTCCATGTTGTTTCTCTAATTCCTTTTCCATCAATCCCAAAAGAAAAAGTTCTGGTTTTCTTTGTGTAGTTACTTTAAGAATCTTTTGGATAATAATACATATTTGATCCCAGAACTTTTTAGCCTTCTCACAAGTCCACCAAAGATGGTAAAAGGTTCCTTCACCCTGTGAACATTTCCAACAGACATTAGTTACACCGTTATACATTTTGGACAACTTATCAGGAGTTAAATACCAGCGATACATCATCTTATAGAAATTTTCTTTCAAGTTATAATTCAGTGTAAATTTCAAACTTTTCATCCACATATTCTCCCATTGGTCCAACATGATATTATATCCAAAATTCTTAGCCCATTTAATCATACACTCCTTGACATGTTCATCTTCCATATTCATCTGTAACAAAACCTTATACATCTTAGTAATAACATGATCATCATTTATACAAAGATCCATTTCAAACTGAGTTGTTTCATAAAAAGAATTTATAATTCTTTTTGTCTAATTTAAAACATTCCACCAACTGTATATAGGTGAACCAGTGACATGTAAACCCATCCAGTTCTAACATTTCCCTTGTTTTAATTTTTGGTTCACCCTCCTCAAACTTTAATAAATCTTTATATTTCAACCAATTTATTCCTCCCACATTTTCTCTTCTGACAATTGCTTCCTGAGGTGACAACCATAATGGTACATTTGGAGACAATCTTACCTTATATTTATTCCAGATTCTCAATATGGCATTCCTAAGAAAATGATTTTCAAAATCCTTGTTAACTTTAACTATCATACCATAGATAGGCATACCACCTGAATCTTAATTCATGTCCTTCAAGATGTAGTAATTTCTTGTTCTCCAAGGTAATCCATTCCTTCATCCAAAGCAAACAACAGGCATCAAAATACAATTTCAAATTAGGCAGACCCAAACCTTCTCGTTCTTTGGCATCTTGTAACAATTTATTTTTAATTCTTGGTTTCTTGCCTTGCCAAATAAATTTGGAAATATCTCTCTGCCATTCCACTGCTAAAAAAAAAACAATTTCTGAGATAGCAGTTTTCTCTGTTACTTCAGGAAGTAGTTCCTAGAGTTTTGTCCAAATGACTTTATAATTTGAGTCCATTTTTATTTAATCAAGAAATGTTTCATCATCCACAACAACTGTTCAAATATTTGTAGGGGCTATTTGTAGATGTCATACCTTTTAATATTTTCTTTTCTAGGCAAAATATGTCTAAAACATTTAACTTTATTGGATTTGGTCTCCAGATAGTTCATTATATTTGTCACATTGCTATATAATTTTCAAATTTGTAATGTTTAACTTAAAATGTAATACCAGAACTGTTACAGGTATAATCCAAACAGAATTGAATGGGACCATTCTTTATTCCCACCTGTATGCGACAACCAAAAAATGCATTCACCTTTGGAGCTACAGTATACATGTCTATCTTGTAATTCTAGATCTTATTCACCTCCATATTTTTTCCTAGATAATTATTTCAAGTTTAATATTCTAGTTCATTTTACTTCTGTATAATTTCATTTTCTTTTGGGCTTTGTTCAAGACTTTTCATTCCAAGTGATATGGAAACATTAACAAAGACTGAGAGTCCAGCATTCTTAATCAGGTGACCTGGGGTGGGGTAGGAACACTAACCACACATTTTCAAGCTGTTCGTTACAATAAAGATGGAGAGACTCTTGTCCTTCTTAAAACAAACCTGGTGTCTTTTGAATCTGTGATGAGAATGTGGTGAGAGAAGAGCTTACAAAGATAAACAAGTGGCATTATTTCCCCTACATTAAATTATTATAGCTTTAAATCAAAAGAGTTTCTAAATTTTTATGTTGGGTCACTTTAATAGGTAAAGGTGCACCTACAACAAGGCAGGTGTGTTCTATCTTTATCCTCTAATTTTCCAGGGGTTCATTCATCCACATCCAAGTTCAGCCCACAGATATCAGCAAAATAAAGAAAGACTGCAAGAATAATCTGCAGTGAGAGACTGCTTCCCTTTGGCTTCTATTTAAAGAAAGCTAATTCCCAAGTGAGCAGCCTTAAAATGGATCATCCATGCAGACCATTCTCTGCCTCCAGAAACTGTTTTACAACTAGGAGTTTTCTGCAGCACAAGCAAGTTCCTTTCAAGCATGAGTTGATTCTGCAGGAGGATGTATGACTTTCAAGCAATCTGATATTTTCTAGAGCTAATTCTGAAGGGTATATTTAAGCCTTCATTTGTTGGCAGAGACCAAGTAGGTTACTGTAGAGATGCACTTTTGCATTTATTTAATAATAAATCCTTTTCTTTTGTTTCCATATAAGCATGAAATCATTAGGGCTGTGCACACACTGAAAATGTTTTGGGAGAAGAGTCTTGAATCCTATGTAGGTCCTATTCATTAAAGAAGCCCAACCATGTTCAGTCTTCCATGTGAGACTGAAAAAAGATGTTGCTGCTTAAGGGTTACCTTAAGTTTAATGAGTAGATTCCTTAAAGCAGGGCAACTTTTTAAGGTTTGCATTGAAACCTGAAAAAAAGTGCTTCCTTTAATGTATTGAGGAAGGGGAGTCTGCTTGTCCAATGCTCTTCTTCCAAATCATGTTCAAAGCCTGCACAGCCCTAGGGGGCATCTCCTTATCACTCACATAAACATTTGTATTTAAATGTCAATGCAATGTTCCTTCACACTATCCTTTGTCCCATCTTATCCATTTTTTGTATGCATTTTTACACAAAGCTCATGCTTTATACAGTATGCCCTCTACGGGATAGGTTTGTAGGTGCACACCCTTGTCCTAATATACACAGTTCTGTTTTCAATTTTTGAATCAAGGACTGCATCACAAATGCCAATCAGAAGGAGAACTGCATCCTGACTACAAATAAATTTGGGAAAAGTGAATTAAATCAATTCATTTAAAATATGGACCAACAAACAAGTTGCACCATCTTTAATTTTAAAATTGTTTGTTCCATAGTTCTGAATGATTCTTTCTTTTTTTTCATAAATCACTTTCTAGCATCACAACCAAATGGACATACCTGTACTGCATTTGTTTTTGAACAGTATCGCATTGCAAAGCCACTATGATAACAACATCTCTATAACAGTAATAATTCTCCTAACCATGCTATCCTAGCTGGCTTGTTAGGTTTATTTTATGGATATAAAAATTAATCTAGAAAAAAGAAAAGAAATTTTTAAAATCTTAAAATTTAATAACCCTGATTTGTACATGTCTTTAAAATTTTTATTTTCCCCAATGGATATTGACATTTTAAATATTAATGTGATTTTTAATATTGTACTGAAAAAGATAAAAGGTTGACACTTTCTTATATTATAATTCCTACAAAATAAGTACTAGTTATGCATTATTGAGACTTTGATTTAGCTAGTGGCTTGGCAGTGAAAATCTCAGCCTCGTGAACAATGTTTCTCTTATATTATTCATCCTAATCTCTTAACTTCAGAGCCACACAAGGCATGAAATGTATTGTCAAAAATACATCGCTCAGAATACTAGCTATTAAATATTGTATCCAATTGGCTTTGGTGCTAGGAATGAAAAGTGCCTTCCATTCTAGGAATCAGGAGAGGGGAATGACATTTCAGGGTGTTTCCTTGCTCAGCTTCTTCAGATATGTTTTATGTCAGCAGTTTTTTTTCAAATAGAGCATAGACATCTTGCACTTGTTACACAGTGGGACCCCAGTTATTACTTAAAACATCACCATTGCATTAATTATTGATCTGTTTCAAGCTTTCATTAGAGAACTAAAGCTTTAGCTTCCTTTTATTTTTTATTTTGTTTTGTAAAAGAAATAACACAAAATAGGAGTACCAACATTGTTTTCATTAATGTTTCAAATGATATCTAACACAGCAGTCCTTTGCTCTACTTAAAGGTTACAATATTATAATCACCAGTGTGTGTATGTCTTTTCACCTATTTTTTTTCTCTAATCAGGGAGATGGAAAGAGAAGTTCTATGACTCTGCGATTGATCACTAAATAAGCTGCTCAAAAAAATAAAGGGAACACTGAAATAAGACATCCTAGATCTGAATGAATGAAATATTCGTATTAATTACTTTGTTCATTCCATAGTTGAATGTGCTGACAACAAAATCACACAAAAAGCAATGGAAATCAAATGTAAGCAACCCCTGGAGGTCTGGATGTGGAGTTACACTCAAAAATTAAAGTGGAAAAGAACACTACAGGCTGATCCAACGTTGATGTAATGTCCTTAAAACAAGTCAAAATGAGGCTCAGTAGTGTGTGTGGCCTCCACATGCCTGTATGACCTCCCTACAAAGCCTGGGCATGCTCCTGATGAGGTGGAGGATGGTCTCCTGAGGGATCTCCTCCCACACCTGGACTAAAGCATCCCCCAACTCCTGGACAGTCTGTGGTGCAACGTGGCGTTGGTGGATGGAGCGAGACATGATGTCCCAGATGTGCTCAATTGGATTCAGGTCTGTGGAATGGGCGGGCCAGTCCATAGCATCAATGCCTTCGTCTTGCAGGAACTGCTGGCACACTCCAGCCACATGAGGTCTAGCATTGTCTTGCATTAGGAGGAACCCAGGGCCAACCGCACCAGCATATGGTCTCACAAGGGGTCTGAGGATCTCATCTCGGTACCTAATGGCAGTCAGGCTACCTCTGGCGAGCACATGGAGGGCTGTGCGGCCCCCTAAAGAAATGCCACCCCACACCATTACTGACCCACTGCCAAACCGGTCATGCTGGAGGATGTTGCAGGCAGCAGAACGTTCTCCACGGCGTCTCCAGACCCTGTCACGTCTGTCACATGTGCTCAGTGTGAACCTGCTTTCATCTGTGAAGAGCACAGGGCGCCAGTGGCGAAGTTGCCAATCTTGTCATTCTCTGGCAAATGCCAAACGTCCTGCACGGTGTTGGGCTGTAAGCACAACCCCCACCTGTGGACGTCGGGCCCTCATACCACCCTCATGGAGTCTGTTTCTGACCGTTTGAGCAGCCACACGCACATTTGTGGCCCACTGGAGGTCATTTTGCAGGGCTCTGGCAGTGCTCCTCCTGTCCCTCCTTGCACAAAGGCGGAGGTAGCAGTCCTGCTGCTGGGTTGTTGCCCTCCTACGGCCTCCTCCACGTCTCCTGATGTACTGACCTGTCTCCTGGTAGTGCCTCCATGCTCTGGACACTACACTGACAGACACAGCAAACCTTCTTGCCACAGCTCGCATTGATGTGCCATCCTGGATGAGCTGCACTACCTGAGCCACTTGTGTGGGTTGTAGACTCCGTCTCATGCTACCACTAGAGTGGAAGCACCGCCAGCATTCAAAAGTGACCAAACCATCAGCCAGAAAGCATAGGAACTGAGAAGTGGTCTGTGGTCACCACCTGCAGATCCACTCCTTTATTGGGGATGTCTTGCTAACTGCCTATGCTTTCCGCCTGTTGTCTATTCCATGTGCACAACAGCATGTGAAATTGATTGTCAATCAGTGTTGCTACCTAAGTGGACAGTTTGATTTCACAGAAGTGTGATTGACTTGGACTTACATTGTGTTGTTTCAGTGTTCCCTTTATTTTTTTGAGCAGTGTATATAGTTATTGAAAACTTAGCTTATTTCTCATTTATTTATATCTACCATATAACCCAATCAATGCAAAATGGCACATGTAAAAGATACGATGTTAATGTTAAATGCAAGATGAATATGTTACAGTGTAATCCCAGATATTTCTATTCAGAAGTACTGTAAATTTGATAGCCTTCATTAGGACAGAGATCCAGACAAGGATGAGTGGATCTTACAATTTTATACCTTGGCAGAGCTTGACAGAAAAAGCAAATTGAATCTTGTATTTGCATGATTTTTTTAAACAAAGACTATTGAAAACTGTTAACATATGACAGAACTAGACAATGTGTTAAGACTCCAGGCTTGTCGATCGGAAGGTCAGCGGTTCAAGACCTGAGCGCTGCGTGACGGAGTGAGCTCCAGCACTCGCCCCAGCTCTTGCCAACCTAGCAATTCGAAAGCATGCAAATGCAAGTAGATAAATAGGTGCCACTTCAGAGGGATGATAACAATGTTCCGCGCACATCATGCCGGCCACATGACCGCGGAAGCGTCTTCAGACAGCGCTGACTCTTCGGGTAAGAAATGGAGATGAGCACTGTCCCCTAGAGTCAGACATGACTGTGCAGGGGAAATCCTTTACCTTTTTAACTAATGGCTTATCCACACTGTCTGGTGGCCCCATTGCCAGAAAGGGCAAGTAACCATTTCTAGAAGGCAGAAATGGGTGGTATCACCCTCACCACTCACCGTCAAAGTGTTCTCAGGATGTCTTTTTCTGCTGAACTTTTTTGTTTAAAGAATTTTATTAAGTTTAGAGCATAGATAAAAACTACAATAAAAAATTAAAAAGTACAAAAAAGAAAAAGGAAAAAGGAAAAGGAAAAGGAAAAAAGAAAAAAGTGAAAAACACAAGAAAAAGAATTTTAGAGATTACATAAGAAATGAATTCCGACTTTCAACAGCAATAATATATAGTAATTTCCATAATTAATCCCTTTCTCTAAATTTAACCAAAATCACATTATTTCTATAAATCATTCCACGGACATTATATAAATCAATAAAGGCAACTGCTTCTTCCCCATATACAATGTGTCTGTGTGTGTGTGTGTTTGTGTATATGTATGTATGTGTGTGTGTGTGTGTGTGTATGTGTGTGTGTGTGTATGTATGTATGTGTGTGTGTGTGTGTGTGTATGTGTGTGTGTGTGTATATATATATATATATATATATAAATATAAATATAAATATATAAATAAGCAAATCTATAAACATTCAAATCAACATATCCTCCCCATAAGAACTCATTTATAAAATGTTTCCCTCCTATCACTATTCTATATATTTCTGGCCACTATGTTAACAATCAAATTATTATCAAATTATTATAATCATTTAAAAAAGATATTTAAATTATCTACTTTTATACTTAATACTACAATCTTACCCCTATTAAACCTTAAAAAACAAACTTTAAATCATTAGAGAAAAATAGAATCATACAACCTTAAAATCAATCCACATACTTATTCTTAATTTCTATTTTAACAATCAAATTGTAAAAACATTTAAATAACATTTAAATTATCTACTTTTATCCTTAGTACTGTTATTTCAATCTTATCCCTATTAAACCTTAAAAAGCAAACTTTAAATCATTGCAAAAAACTTTAAATCATTACAAAAAAATAAAATCATACAGCTTTAAAATCAATCCACATACTTATTCTTAATTTTTATCCCATCTCAAAATAAACCAAAGCATTTATTTGTCTCCATATTATACACAGGAGGTTTTTTATAGACAAATCAAAACACCCAGCTGTCTCCTCTTTTTCTGCTGAACTTCTGAAGTACACTTTTATATGTAATATATTACCTTGAGGTCAGTTTGGGATGGTGCACTTCAGTTTGTTGCAGGCTAACCCCAGCAATTATTTGGTGGTTTTGCAGAGGAAGGAACATCCCTTCAACTGAGTAAAGGCTTACTATTCTTTAATCCTTTAAAGCTGCCTTTTTTTTTTTTACCATGATTGGTCTAAGAGCACAATGGCTGTAATTCTGGCTGCTGATTTCAATTGTGTGAATCCAGCATGTGCATTCTAAGGCAGCTACAGTCCAATTGGCCTGGAAGGCATCTGACCATGGGATTTTTTTTAAGGACTGTAATCATAGCAATAATGTTTAGTGAAGACTTTTTACTGCATTGCTACTCAGTGCTACATGCCAATAGGGCTAGGTATTGAACAGATCCGAAAACTGACATGGCTTCTAAGCAAAGGAGTTCCAGAAGGACAGAGTTGGCATGGTCTAGAAAATAATTTTTAACAGAAGAAAATTTCAAATAGAATAAGATATATGGATTTTTAAAGGAAAGGCCATTGGAGATACAGGGAACACCATGACACTGATTAAAATAAATTACTGCATGGTTATAACATTGCATATGCCATTATGCTGATTTATTTTATTTTATTTTATTTTATTATTTTATTTTATTTTATTTTATTTTATTTTATTTTATTTTATTATTTTATTTATTTTATTTTATTTTATTTTATTTTATTTTATTTTATTTTATTTTATTTTATTTTATTATTTTATTATTTTATTATTTTATTATTTTATTTTATTTTATTTTATCAAATTTATAAGATAACCCAAGTCATAACAAGTCTGGGTAGAGTACAAGTTAAAGATACACTTAATAAAAGAAAAGAAAAAAAGAAAGAGATAATGCAGCGATAAACTGAGCCAACACATTCATACAATTCCCTTAGAAGGCATATACTCCTCTATGCTAGTGCCTTGGGAAAAAGTCAGGTCTTCAAAGCCCATTTAAGGGACATCAGACTTGGGATTAACAAACCTTTGGAAGATAACAGATGACACTCCTTTAAAGATGGGACCTGGAGCATGTCCACTTTCTTTGGATCTTTCCAGAGAGGTGCTTCCTCAGATTACCAGGCCCAATGTTATGAAGGGCTTTATAGGTCACAATCAGCACCTTAAATTGCACCTGGAAACTTATTGATAACCAGTGCAGCTTGCACAGTGGAGGTGTTACATGGGCATACCAAGTTATACCCATAACTGCTCATGCTGCTGCATTCTGGACCAGCTGCAGCTTCTAGTGGTTTTCAAGGGCAGCCCTATATAGAGCACATTGCAGAGCACATCCATAAACACCAACTAGCAGAAGACATGACAAAAACTCACAACACATGGACAGACTCAACCATAGTTTCAACTGGTAAACTGTGAACATCTCTTAGCTTGAGATCAAGCTAAATCCAAAAACGCTAGGGAATTCCTGGAAGCTTGGCATTCAGACAAATCAGCCATCAGTAGACACATAGAGTTAAACCACATTTACACACCATTCAAAAGAGACAATAAAAAAGCTAAGAAGGACACAAAAATACCAGAACACATCCTCTTCAGCAATCAACAGCCAGATAAGCAGGGATTAACACCAGACAAACAATCTAGCAGAAAATACCAAGGAGAAAAACACACTCCCACCAACACTGGCAGGGCAAGCTACTGCATATAAACAGGTAGCAAACCCCACATTCACTCGCACTGATTATGTTACCTAGTTGGGTAATGAAATGTCTGCAAGCAAACAGCCAAGCTCAGAGAGCACCAAGGACTCCACAAAAGTGAGCTGGATTGCTGGATGGAAAGGAAAATCATCTTCTGCCCCCATTGAGTCCTGCAGGGCATCTCTTGATAATGCTTTATTGTGTGTATAATGTGTGTGCATTAAGTGTGTTTTCTCAGCTGCATGTCGTTCTTGAAGCCAAAAATGTTTTCTAGCTCTAGTTTCAAGGCTCAAACCCAAACAGTGATACATGGATGTATGGAGTGTGCATAGGGAACAGATAAGCATAATAGATTTTGATTTGGAAATATTGTTTAAAACTATTCTCATTATATTTACTGGGTCTTCCATTCAAAATGTAGCAGAATATTCATCTTCACCTACATATTCTAGTATTTAACCATTAAACCTTTGGACTTCGACACATATTTTACCAGGAAAAATCAACTCTAAATAAGGAAAAGCTAATTAAATCCCAAATAATCTTGCTGATGCCAGAAAAGTTCAAAATAGTCAGTAATTCCTTCTGGAATACATTTTCATTACTAATGAGATTATAGCAGCAAGGAAACACAAGGCCATTCTCAGGGGATTGATAGAGCAGGAAATATACAAGGGTTGCTTTCATCTCTCTGTGTTAAATACAGTAAACTTAATTTGGAGGAATGGGAAAACAACAGAATTAGAGTGGAATCATCCTTTTCTACTGCATTTATCCTTTACATTTGATTTTTGTAGTAGTTTATTATGTTGGACTTATAAGCAACATTCCCAAAATAAGAAAAATCTATCCTAAGTATTTGAGAGTTATTAATCAAATAAACACCCTCTCCCTGGTTCTGAATCCATGCAGATAAAGTATCTTTCCCTAATAATCTCATATTTTCCAACACAAAATAGGGAGGCTGGTAAATAGATTTTGTTAAATTTAATTGTGAAAATCCACTCCTTTGACATTAATTTAGAAACTCTCAGCACAAGCCATGGTAGGATATGAAAAAGTTCTTTAATTAATACAAGTGAATAGAATCGATGCAAAAAGCAGATTGAACAAAAGCGCATGCAATCACACTTTAAACCTGCCAATTCCCACTTACTCCTCACCAACCCCTCCCTATGATCTCCGTTCCTATACCTCTAAACTGTTAGTCCCTTGATGAACGGCCTTAGTGCCTGGTTCCTGTCTCTCCCCTTTCACATTCCAACACCTTGCATTCCATGCCTATCTCTAAGGTCCTGCAAACTTGTTAACTAATTACTGCCCTAACTACAACCCCCATCTACCTAATTACTACAAACCCCATCTACCTAATTACTACAAACCCCATCTACCTAATAACCACAACCCCCATCTACCTAATAACTACCTAAAAACCCCATTTATCTCTGGCAGGATGGCATCCTGACATAAATTCTATAAATGTATAGTAATATTCAAATTGGAAAAAGAAAAAAAAATAAACGTGACAGATAAGGATTGTATCATACTTAAAAAGCTGATATATGTTATTATGAAACTGCTCAGTAGAGGCTATATTTCTGTGAATGACTGCCAAATTGTCTTCTTTTTCTGATAGGGATATCACTGATTAACAGGCAGCTTGATCTAGTGGTGCTGCTATGCTGAATGCTCATCCTGATAATGGCAATGTAACATGTTCATGATCTCATACATCCCCAAGAGCAAAAGAGAAAGTGAAATAATACTAGTACCTTCAAGAGATAACCACACAATTTTCATAGCAATTCCATTGCCACCCATCAATCACAACACTATACACTGTTAATGGCACAATATTATTCAGGCATGAAAGGCATCAATCAGTACACAGTAATGGCAAGACAAACCCAGTAGGTCAGCTTAACCTGCCATAGAGACGCCCACAGCAGTCACCTAAACAGACTGTTACAGTGCAACGAAGTAGAGTTTGAAAAATACAGTATAGCTATCGCTTAATACTATTCCATTCTTTTGTTAACATGTGTAATATGAATAAATGCGATTTGGAATGTAATTTTCTTATGAATGTGACTGCTAATCTGTAAAAACTGAAGAGATTGTAAGTGAAGCCTAGCTGATGTTTTGTAACTGAGATTTACTCCAGTAGAAGCATCAAAAAGGAGTGCTTGTGATAGGAGAGTTCAAGACCAGTAGATTATCAGTTGCCTGCTTCTGTATGGTATCAGCAAGTACTTGAAAAGTGCTACCATACCTTTCCTCTCAATCTTACCTTCTCAAGGCTAAAGATAAGCAGTTCTCTCACTTTTGCTTCATAACATTTATTTTCCACTTCCCTGGTCGTCTTTCACTGTCATGAGCATAGTTTTAGGGGAAAGGCAACTGTCCCAGGTCTTCTGCACAGGGACATTTTTTTCATTCTCATGGGAAAGGAAAGATAATTGTAGGACAAATGGGAGAACTTGATGGACTGGTACTTGTAAAAGAAAACAAAATACATATCTGAAGTCTAGAAATTGAAATTTCTGTAACATCTTTTCCTTTTCTTAACCTTCCCTTCCCATCTTTCAGCTTTGAAGTGGAATATCTAATGGTAGTAAGGTGGGGGCTTAGAGGACTGTCAATGCATACAGAAGGAAGCCAGTCTATGTTGAAGCTTTGTATCAAAAGCCCAATTATACTTTTTTCTTTTTTCTTCCTATTTTAAACCTGTTAAAGAGCAGCATATGCATAACCACAAAGTACTAGACCCTGAGTGCTTACTAGTTATCGGTGCCAGCCTTCATTCTTAAATGTGGCGTCCTGCCATATGGGCATCAGCCTCAGAGATTCCAGAGGTGAAAACCTATCTGTCACTGTAGCCAGTTTAGCAGTACATGTCTTATTCTTCCAAGCTGACACTTCTTACTCCCTGCTGAATGCACCTGTCTGACCTATAACACATCCTTGGCTCTCTGAGAGTATATGCTGTCTCATGTCATGTATTGTTTAATTATTGAAAGCATTTTGGGGTAAAGATGTATGGCAGTTGCTTCACGAAGTAATTTTTGTTTGTATCAATCATAAAGACTTGCAACAGCCTATTTTTTTTTAGGGGTGTGTGTTCATGTGTGTGTAAGAGAGAGAGAGAGAGAGAAAGATGATGATGAACACGCCTTTCCTTTTGTTGCAGAAGCAATTTTTTTATTTTGCCTACAGGCATCATTTCTCGATGATGCATTTGGCTTCAGATGAAACCAGATGGGAACATTTTGCATTTTGGTTCAAAAATCAAAATTGCAAACCTCTTAAAGACACGTCTGCAAGAAACACAAGAGGAACATTATATTGAAAAATGAAGTGGAAAAACTGCAGGTGGGCTCAGTGCAAGAGTAAGAAAATGGAATGGAATGGAAGCTTTAAACCAGATGGATACATGCAAGACTCATGTTACAGAAATTCAAATACTAAGCCCTGAATAAGCTTCCTTCGCAGATATCTATGCTGTATCAGTGGATGTCTTGATTAGGCTGATCATGTATGTCATTAACAGAAATACTTATGCTGTGAATTCTTCCTGCTTGAAATGTACAAAAATGGCTACAGTTATTCAATTCTTTATTTTTTTCTATTTTCTTTTTTCTATTATTTTTTTATCTATTTTTTCCATTATTTTTTTTTTACCAACCACAATCCAATTTGCAAGAACACATGGGTACTCCTCTTAGATAGTAGAAACGTCTCTTGAAATGTTCTACACATTACAGAAAAAGTTAAAGATCTAACAACTTCCGATGAATTCACATCAAAATTCTGGATCAGTTCAAAGGACTATTTAGTACAATTGCCTCTTTCCATAGTGGCCAGTCCAATGCCTACAGGAAGCCTCCAAACAAGGCATCAATGCAATGAGATTCTTTTAACCATGTTTCCCTGGAGATTATATTGGAATCCATATAGCCAGTGCTACTGGGGGTTAGGACTATGTGTATCAGTGTAAACCTGGTCATGCCAATGCTGCAGGGATTCAGGTGTTATTCATTCCATCTTTTTTTTCAGTGAATCATGTAGTCCCAACAAATTTGGTATTGTATAGTTTTTGTCTGGATATTTTTTTTGCTTTGATATGGTCAAATAGACTAATCAATAAAGTACTGATTACTGATTACTGTCTGGATATTTCCAAGATAGGATACTTTCTTGCATTTTTGTATGCAATGTATGTCACTATTACACTTCTTGTATGCAACTACCCCAATAAGCACTTTTTTTTATATTCAATTCTTCTTAAACTAATCATTCTTTACATTCAGTTAGACTCATGTGTCTATATGCAGCTTTCCCAATATCACCTGTTTCTCCATTGCTTCTATTCCTAAAAAAACCTGAAGTTTTACACAGTTATATGAGGGAGATATATGTTCAATATCCAAACATCTTTCCTTTCCTTTCCTTTCCTTTCCTTTCCTTTCCTTTCCTTTCCTTTCCTTTCCTTTCCTTTCCTTTCCTTTCCTTTCCTTTCCTTTCCTTTCCTTTCCTTTCCTTTCCTTGGAATAATATATTTTGGTTGGTTTTACAGAGCTAATAATAAATGGAGATTTAAGTCACAAAAATAATTCACCTCAGAGGAACATTTATACAGAGCAGAACATAACACATTTTTTTCTAGTTTTCAAAAAGTGCTCTATCACAATATTTTCCTTTCCTTTTTTGTCTTTCTTTTAATTTTCAGAAGTTATATTCAAGAATTTTCACATTTTAGGATTCTAGTTGGAGTATGTCTGATCTGGAGACATCTTTTGAGACTTTAAAGGATACTAAGTAATATATTTTACCTAGAAGACTGTTTAGAGCAGATTTGTGTAACAAGAAAGAAAAATCTATCCCAGAGAATGCTAAAGGGAACAGGATGTAAAAAAGCAACTATGTAGAAAACATTTTTTAAAATTTTTGTTTGTTGCCTTTATTTAATTACTTTGAAAACAAAAACAAAAAGAAAGCACAAAAATTAAAAAGGAAAAGAAAAAGCAAGAAAGCAACACAATAAAAATATTGTATAAATATGGGCTTCTCATATGGATATATAATTTATATAAAGTTTTATACCACAGTTTCATTAAAGGATGAACATATATAATTTAATTTATTTTTAAAATATTCACTTTGGCTACCTTCCAAGAAATAGTGGTGGAGATAAGTGCCAGATTATTTTGAAATTTTCCAGTTTGAATGGAAAAAAAAGGAAAAAGGTTTTTCCCTGCACTGTCGTGTCCAACTCTAGGGGACGGTGCTCATCTCCGTTTGCTAGCTGAAGAGCCAGCGTTGTCCGAAGACGCTTCCGTGGTCATGTGGCCAGCATGATGTGTGCGGAATGCTGTTACCTTCCCACGGAAGTGGTACCTATTTATCTACTTGCATTTCCATGCTTTCAAATTGCTAGGTTGGCAATTGCTGGGGTGAGTGCGGGAGCTCACTCCGTCACACGGCGCTTGGGTCTCAAACCGCTGACCTTCCGATTGACAGGCCTGGCATCTTAACCACTGAGCCATCGCGCCCCTAAAGGTGCTTTAAAAAAGGAGTTTAAAAACAAAAACAGATTTATGTTCAGATTTTCATAATTTGGCCTGCAAGTACATGAACTACCTATGACAGTGAGCTAATGAAGCTTGTGGATGGTTTCAAACATGGCTTCTGTAGATGTGTATGAATCGGACCCTATGATCAGTGGTTCAAGATTCCAAAAGCGAAAGGTTAGATTTGGGCTTGTAACTTAAAATTTGATGGTGAGCCAATTCAATATGAGTCCCTCCAAGTTTCAGTTTGGGAAAATAAGCCCATAGGTTATAATAGAGAAGTATTATACGCCTGCAGCTGCTTCCATTTTTGGCAGAAGGAAAATAAGATAGCAGGGATGATAGATCTTTTAGAGGACATTGACCTTGCCAGTTTTCAGCTGGATATCTTCAATGTTTTGCTGCCATAAATATTTTGAAATATTTCCCTGCACACCTTGCTTAAGGCAGAGAGAGTAGATTGAGAAAAAAGACAGCACAGCAGCAGCCTCCAATTGTCTAGAAAGAGCCTAAATTGTGCTGAACCAATGCAGAATGTGTCCTAGTTTACGTTTCAAACAAAACCTTTTAAAAGCTATTTAAAGGATGAACTCTTATTTTCCAGTTCCTGGGATGACAGGCTTCATGTTACAGGGGAAAATCACTACTCACTTGTCCTTGGAGCAGTCTGTACTTCTGGGTTTTGGGCTGACAAGAGGATTAGCAGAGGTACTTGGCAAGCTTGCCCCTCTGAGGAAGGATCCTTTCATCCATGGCAGGGCTCAATTGTGTTCAGCTTATAGCAGTGTTTCCAGCATGGCTGGATGAGGAATTATGGGAGTTGGTCTACATATGTTAAAGTTGCCAAGGTTGAGAAACACTGGCTTATAGATTAGTTAGTTACAGAAGAAACAACCCAGCACAGTGACATACAAAGCCACAGAGAAAGAAGCTGGCATAAAGCAAGTGGCATTTGTAACCTTGCCACCACTTATTCTTAAAAATAGTAAATGTTTAGGCTACTGTTTAATAATCTGACACCCATTCATCACTGTCAGGAGATGTGACATTGCAAAACTTAAAAGTAAGATTTGAGTCAAGACTTCCGGTGGGGACATGACAGACTGAACAGCTGTGCTCGCAGACTCTGCGGACAGAACTGACAATGTGGCAGGTTTTTTTTGGGCTCAGGCAGGTTTTTCCTGATGCCCTGGAGTGTTTTCATGGACGAGAAAATACTCGGAATCACCCCATTTGTCCTCCAGAATGGCGCCTTGCAGCCAGAGGATTGCAAACAGTGTTTGGCTAATCTGGTAAGAGGCGTTGGGAGGCTGGGTCATCATTTCCAAACCGCACTGTAGCCTTAAAGGGACATTAAGACTGGCCACCCCATTTCTAAATCACCCAATTTATATATTTTTAAGTTTATGTACCCTAAGAGAGGCTTTCTACATTAAGGAGAAGCAATATCTCTTGGTGCTTACCGTTATTATTTGGGATTAATTTTTAAAAATCTTTTTAAGTTTTGGCTTGTTCCCCATCCTAATACTAAGGAGGACTGAGAGTAAATAATTGCCTCCCTGTTATTATTTCTGTACTGAATTTGAAGATTTTAAGATTTTCCTACAAGTTGAATCTTCTGTTTTGAATCT
Organism: Charina bottae; assembly: GCA_023362775.1. Classification (NCBI taxonomy): domain Eukaryota; kingdom Metazoa; phylum Chordata; class Lepidosauria; order Squamata; family Charinaidae; genus Charina; species Charina bottae. The sequence continues at coordinate 54,022,974 of JALMGJ010000006.1, forward strand.
TCAGCTTTCTGCTGCCACTTTCTCTGGGGAGCTGCTCGTTATCATACTTTCACTTATGTAAACAGCTTTTGGAAATTTTCCATTAACTCCTACTTTCACTAGTTATGGTACCCTAGGGGGCACCATAATCTACTGCCTGAGACATGGAAGACTTTAAGCAGATGTTCTCAGATTTCCATTCTGAGTTTAAACCGATTATTTTCGATTCCTGTCAAGTTATTATGCAAGATATTTGGGACATTGTAGAAAACATCAGCTCTAAAATGTGTCATCTGGCTGGGGATGTCGTGGAAAAAATTGAAAAGCCTAACAACGATAGAAATATTTCTATTGACAGCGAGATTGAGGCTTTTGTTGAAATGCCAGATGACGACTGGATTGTTGGATTGAAGAAATTAAAGGGACAGACTGAATTGCAAACCATAAATGAAATTGTTTTTTCTGATGGAATGTTATGGGAAGGAAGAGGTTGTTATCTATGGGAGGTTTTCTGCTGAGAACTTAGACTTTTTAAGCGGGGGGCAATTGGATTGTCTGAATTTTTTACGAAAAATGCTATGTGTGTACTGTGGAGATATGTAAATGCTTTGGTGTACTTTGAAGTGGGGTAAAGATTGAAGAATATTTATCTGAATTGCTTTTAAGGCTTGTTTGACCTCATTTCTTTTTAAGGATTTGGATTAAGATTATTATTAAGAATCTGGTAGCACTTTGAAAGTCAACAAAGTTTTGCAAAGCCATTTGATTCAAGTGACTTCTTCAGCAGGGGTCTCTGCTTTGATTTCTACAAATCTCTTTTGCTAGAATGATTCAACTGAAACTTTGTCAATAAATGAATGTTATGTTATGTTTTATGTTATGTTATGTTATGTTATGTTATGTTATGTTATGTTATGTTATGTTATGTTGTTATGTTATGTTATGTTATGTTATGTTATGTTATGTTATGTTATGATGTTATGTTATGTTATGTTATGTTATGTTATGTTATGTTATGTTATGTTATGTTATGTTATGTTATGTTATGTTATGTTATGTTATGTTTCTCTGTGAGATATGATCAACAGCCATATTTTGATTCTCTATTTCTTCCTTGTCCCAGTATGTCCCTTACATGAGCAAGTGGAGATTTTTAAGATGATGAAATTATTTTAGAACTTTGAAAATAAAGAAATAATAGTTACATTTCATACTCTGGAAAGGTGAGCTAAATTATCATCTGGCAACCCCCACTACCTATGGATTTAACACTATCTCAGAACCATATTTTTGGTCAAGTTGAAACATCAGCTTCTGTTTCACATTTTCCTCAGTAAACTACAATAATTAGTTTTCCCCCTTATGTTAAAATTGAAATCAGTGCTTTCTACTCAATTTTCTTTTGTCCACTGTCTGCATATATGCACATGCATTGGAGAAGACATAATTGTTAAATAAAAATATGCTGAGAATAGTTAGGATATTTTCCATACTCAACTAGAGTTATATTCACAAAGCTGGTTCTTCTGGCAAATAGCACAGGGAAGTCTGTCAATATTACTAAAATATATATTAAAGTGGAGTGACAGATACTCCTCTTGGGTTGATCTATAAGAAGCTGCATTGTATAATAAGGACCAAGTCTTCATTTCTTTCCTGCTATTAGCCTGAATAGTCACTGATAGGACACAAAGGTAAAAACACCTATTGACTAAATCTGCATTCAGTATTTCACCCATAACAAGTCTTAATACACTGTGTTAAAATGCACTCTCTCTGCCTCAGGGTGCACAACTCCCGGTGTGGCTTCTAATGCCCCTCCAAAAATCGCTACAAAGTTGTTTTTAATGGGGTGAATCAGAAAACAGTGATTCTGTGGCCAAAGGTTTTAAGAGCCTTTCAGGGGCCATAACTGATATTTCTAATTTTATTTATTTATTTAATTTTTATCCCGCCTTTATTACTTTTTTTATAAATAACTCAAGGCGGCAAACATACCTAATACTCCTCCCTCCTCCTATTTTCCCCACAACAACAATCCTGTGAGGTGAGTTGGGCTGAGAGAGGGTGACTGGCTCAAAGTCACCCAGCCGGCTTTCATGCCTAAGGCGGGACTAGAGCTCACAGACTCCTGGTTTCTAGCCTGTTGCCTTAACCACTAGACCAAACTGACTTATTTGATCAAACAAGCACCAATTATATGGTAAGAGCAAGCAGAAATCCCATCACATGAGATTTCATTATCATCCTGAAACTTTTCCATGCTGGCAGTTCTGCAGTTTTCCATGCTGGCAGTTCTGCAGTTCCCCAACCTTTTGCCCTCCAGTTACAAAAACATACAGTGCTCAGAATGCCAGCCAGCGTTTTTCTTTGCTATGGGGGCTGGTGAATTTTGGGAGTCACAACCTCAACATATCTGGATGGGAACAAGATATGAAAGGTTACTATAGTGGGGTCTCTTAAAAACCATTGATTTACAAAAAACGTAATACCTAGCCTCATCTAAAAATCAAAGCAATTAAAATAATACTTCAGAATTTGTAACGCTGCTTAGAAGTCTCCAATGGAAACTAAAACAGTGGAAACAATGCAGAAGAATCTGCATTGTAATGTTTGAACAGTATGCATAAAGGATCAAGTGGCCTGATTAGCCCCAATTTCATTTTAGAGGCACTTTTGATGCAATGTAGGCTTTAGATGCCCTGGATTTTGCTCTGGGATACTTATGTGAGAGAACTGAACAAACATAGCATGTCAGGAAAGCAATCTAAAATCTTTTTTGGGAAAGGCCACATGTGGATATACACACTTCCTTCCTCACACAAAATATTAGCATACTTTTTGAACAACATATTTGCTTTCAAAAACAGCATAGGTTAAAAAGATACTTTTTTGGCACTATGTCTAAAGGCCTTTTGAGAATAAACATCTTTAAGCTGTTTTCATAATAAGAATCCCTGAGTTTCCTATCTATTTTAAATTCCTCAAGACAGTCTTTAGAACTTAGTTTAAAACTCACATCTGGTGTTTATTTGCATGATTTTCCCCAGCATACTTTTTTTTTCTCTACAGAAAAAGAGAGATCAGGAGTGTAACAACTCTTGAAAGCACCTGGGGTAATCAGTATTTCTCCTTTTTCCTTTAAAGAAACTTGTACATAATCAGTGGAATTATGGAAGGGCTTTTTGGTTCAGGAGCACCTTGTCGCCTTATTCAACATATGGATGCCATCCATAACTATGCAGTTGCTGGAATCATACAGTACATACATGTTGACAGTAGACGTTACAAATTGTAATACGGTATTAGTATTTTTTATTGGAGAAGAAAGAAGAAACGTAGAAAGGCTAAATTTCTTTAAGTATTCTTATGTCGGTGAATATATTGGAGCTTTATTGCAGGCCACCCATGACTTGATCGAAAGAGACTTGGTCTGCTGCATCTAAGCTAAAGATGTTTATGAATATGTGATGCACACCAAGAACACATTTTGCCATAATTCAAAGTGCAGATATTTGATGTGTAGCAAATCTTGCAAGATAACAAATAGAAGGATACAAAAAGAGAAGGAGCAGGAATCTTGCACCATCAGTGCTGTCATATGTGGGTTGAGTATTTTTGTGCACCCTGCATATTATTTATGGAACAAGAGATGTAACATAATAATTTGGAATTGTGTTTTAAGCTATTATGAAAATACAGCACTGGACTATATATTTCCAATTTGATTGGAATAAATTACAGTCCTTCTAGTTCTTGCACTGGTTCAGAATTAGCTGAAATGCACTGCAGATCAGTGTTGAAAGGGTGCATTCACATAGCGCTATACTATTTTCAAGGAAGTAATTTGTGAATAACTAGTTTTTCCCCCACCAGGCTATATTTGCTCTGAATGTGTCAGCCCAACAAGGTAGACCAGACTAAGAAACCAATGCCATATAAGTCAGGGCTATTTTTATTGTAATAGCTTTAGTAACAGAATCTTGCAAGTCTGAATGTGCCTCCTTTTCCCTCACTTGATTTTCATGTGAATCAGGGAGGTGCTTGTCTGAGACATTTTCCTCCATTATTTTCTTGGCTTGGGCTCAAGTCCCTCTTATCTGACCATTGCCTTGGTAGCAGCTCTTCCTCCTGTCCTTCAAGGCCATTCCTTATGCCCTATACAGAATGTAGGAAGTTTGTCATGGAAGTGGCCCAGTCTGCCTGGATCTTCCAGTCATTCCTAACAACATAATAGATGGAGGGGAGCAGTATAAGCTCAAAAATGTGGAAGCTGTGGGAACAGTCAGCTCTTACTATCTGACCAAGGGCTGCAGATTCCAAAATATGCAGATTCCACAAGAGGGATTTTTAAAAAGGGAAGTAAATAGGCCAAATTGTTAGGATGCCAGTTTATATATATATGCCTGCCAGATAAAATGAAAAGAGATTCAGTTTTGGGGGGCAGATCTGCCAGAGGGACGCATGGAGATTGGCTGTCAGTGAAGTGAGCTAGCATGCCTGTAAACAACCTCATAAGCTAGTTCAGCTTTTCCAATCTGGTGCCTTCAGATATACTAGCCCAAGATTATGTTGGCATGCTGGTTGGGAATTCTGAAAATTGTAGTTGCTTGGTTGGCCTTCAGGCTGAAATAACATTTTTCTGAGGCAAAAAGAGCTCAAATTACATTTCAAAATTGTTGGTCTTGACTCTTCATGGTGAACATACTCATTAGGGTGTGGTTCAAGTTAGTGAGGCTTTAATCTGCAGGGGCAGTCAGATGATTACTGATTTGGTATTATTACCAAAGCATCAGGAAGTGTGCATTTGATATGGTTAACAGTAATCTGTTTTACAAAGTTGACCAGGACTCAATTATATTTTCAGATGTATGTTAGGATGGGAAAACACCAAGCAGTAAACAAGTCTTCATAAAAAATGAATAACATTTTTCATTTCTTTGGATTCTTTTTTACACTGAGCAGGCATGTCTATTTAAACAATATACACTATATGCAGGAATGTGTACAGGTAGTCCTCGCTTAATGACCAAAATTGGGATCAGAATTTTTTGGGACCCAATTTTATGACCATTTTTGCGGTGGTCGTTAAGCAAAGCACCACAGTCGTTAAGCAAACCACATGGTTGTTAAGCGAATCATGGGTTCCTCATTGATTTTGCTTGCTGGAAGCTGGCTGGGAATGTCAAAAATGGCGATCATGTGGCCATGGGACACTGCAATGGTCGTAAATGCAAACTGGTTGCCAAACACCTGAATCGTGATCATGGCCCCTGCTATAGTTATAAGTGTGAAAACCAGTTGTAAGTTGGTTTTTTCGGCATCGTCGTAAGTCTGAACAGTTGTTAAACAAATGGTTGTTAAGCGAGGACTACCTGTAAGTTAAAAATACATTTTAAAAAATTACGTGAGATGGCAAAAATAATTTTCCTTCTCTTTCTCAAGCTTTATTATTTCCAGCTACTAGACAGAAATGATTGCCTTATCTCATGGGTTTTAATAAAGCAATTGGCTCTTTAATGGGCCTTGTTAGGATTTAAGACCAATGCCTTTTTGGTCCTATTTTTTAGCATTAGTGATACACTACCTGCTGAGTCATCAGCATGGAAAGCAGAGGTTAATTTCCTTTCAACTAAATGAAGGAGATAATCAGCCACCAGAGGACAGCTCCTGTGCTGTAAATAAATCTTGACAAGCCAAGGGACAGCGCTGTGCATCATTCAGCCCTATTCATACCATCTGTCCACAAATTAAAAACTAAGTAAGGATATTAATTTGTTACATTTCAAAAGCCATATTGACAAGCCCACATGGACATTTTAAAATGGCAGTGAATAATGGAAGTATTTCGCTGCTGCTATTATTATTATTATTATTATTATTATTATTATTATTATTATTATTATTTTATTTTTATCCTGCCTTTATTATTTTTATAAATAACTCAAGGCGGCGAACATACCTAATACTCCTTCCTCCTCCTATTTTCCCCACAACAACAGCCCTGTGAGGTGAGTTGGGCTGTGAGAGAGTGACTGGCCCAAGGTCACCCAGCTTATTCCATTGATATTCCATTGAAAATATTCCATTGAGCCATAGGTTACCATTCTTACCAAATTTCATTCCAACAATCAATATATCAAAATGTACAGCTAGTGTCTATCAAAGCAGAGGCATTACACCAAGGACTATCTTTAAGCAACAACCACTGTGAAACCAATGGAACTTAAATGAGAAATCAGGCTGTTGGCCCCATATTTGAATCTTGTTTTCCTGGAGGGTGAGACTGTAGGGTCAGAAATTAGAAGATTCTCAAATTAAAGATGTTTACAAAAAAAAATTATAAACCTACTCTTTCCCCCCAAAAAAGGGTCTTATAGGACTGAAGATCTCTGAAAATTACTGAAGGGTTCCATTGCTGTCTAATCTTGCTTACTTAATGATTCACAAATAAGATTTTTTTGGGTATTTTACACAGTAAAAGAAATGGACAGGTTGGCTTTCAGTGAGTGAATGAATCAGGCACAGGCAGATAACATTTTGTGCATTCAAAGTATATGGTATTCTTGTTCAGTCCTAGCCACTTCCTTTAAGTAAAATACTCAGGAAATAAATAATAATAATAATAATAATAATAATAATAATAATAATAATAATGTGTTTGGTGTATCACTAGCCAGTTTTCTGTACAATGAATTCAATTTGTTACTATGTCATATTATAGATGATAGATAGATAGATAGATAGATAGAGCATAGTGGTTAGAGCGCCGCCCTTTGACATGGGAGAAGAGGGTTTGAATTCCAGCTGGTACCTACCTTACCAGTAAAGTCCTTGGGGAAAGAACCCCTAACACTTCATCTGCCTACCTCGAATATGAGAGTGACACAAACTAAGAGTCAAGCTGGCTTGGATTAACAACGATTAGGGGTAGAGGACCTGAGATTGAGGAAGACACATACCACCTATAGGAGTGAGAGGAGAATATATATATATATATATATATATATATATATATATATATATATTATATTATATTATATTATATTATTATATTATATTATATTATATTATATTTATATTATATTATATTATATTATTATATTATATTATATTATATTATATTATATTATATTATTATATTATATTATATTATATTATATTATATTATATTATTATATTATATTATATTATATTATATTTGGTTGTTTATTCGTTCAGTCGTTTCCGACTCTTCGTGACTTCATGGACCAGTGCACGCCAGAGCTTTCTGTCGGCCGTCACCATCCCCAGCTCCCCAATGGTTGAGTCCGTCACCTCCAGAATACCATCCATCCATCTTGCCCTTGGTCGGCCCCTCTTCCTTTTGCCTTCCACTTTCCCTAGCATCAGCTTCTTCTCCAGGGTATCCTGTCTTCTCATTATGTGGCCAAAGTACTTCAGTTTTGCCTTTAATATCATTCCCTCAAGTGAGCAGTCTGGCTTGATTTCCTGGAGTATGGACTGGTTTGATCTTCTTGCAGTCCAAGGCACTCTCAGAATTTTCCTCCAACACCACAGTTCAAAAGCATCTATCTTCCTTCGCTCAGCCTTCCTTATGGTCCAGCTCTCACAGCCATAGGTTACTACAGGGAATACCATTGCTTTAACTATGCGGACCTTTGTTGTCAGTGTGATGTCTCTGCTCTTAACTATTTTATCAAGATTTGCCATTGCTCTCCTCCCAAGAAGTAGACGTCTTCTGATTTCCTGGCTGCAGTCAGCGTCTGCAGTAATCTTTGCGCCTAGAAATACAAAGTCTGTCACTGCCTCCACTTTTTCTCCCTCTATTTGCCAGTCATCAATCAAGCTCGTTGCCATAATCTTGGTTTTTTTGAGGTTTAACTGCAACCCAGCTTTTGCACTTTCTTCTTTCACCTTCGTCATAAGGCTCCTCAACTCCTCCTCGCTTTCAGCCATCAAAGTGGTATCATCTGCATATCTGAGATTGTTAATGTTTCTTCCAGCAATTTTAACTCCAGCCTTGGATTCCTCAAGCCCAGCATGTCGCATGATGTGTTCTGCATACAGGTTGAATAGGTAGGGTGAGAGTATACAGCCCTGCCGTACTCCTTTCCCAATCTTAAACCAGTCCGTTGTTCCGTGCTCTGTTCTTACCGTTGCTACTTGGTCGTTATACAGATTCCTCAGGAGGAAGACAAGATGACTTGGTATCCCCATACCACCAAGAACTTGCCACAATTTGTTATGATCCACACAGTCAAAGGCTTTAGAATAGTCAATAAAACAGAAATAGATGTTTTTCTGAAATTCCCTGGCTTTCTCCATTATCCAGCGGATATTGGCAATTTGGTCTCTAGTTCCTCTGCCTTTTCTAAACCCAGCTTGTACATCTGGCAATTCTCGCTCCATGAATTGCTGGAGTCTACCTTGCAAGATCTTGAGCATTACCTTACTGGCATGTGAAATAAGTGCCACTGTTCGATAGTTTGAACATTCTTTAGTGCTTCCCTTTTTTGGTATGGGGATATAAGTTGATTTTTTCCAATCTGATGGCCATTCTTGTGTTTTCCAAATTTGCTGGCATATGGCATGCATCACCTTGACAGCATCATCTTGCAAGATTTTAAACAGTTCAGCTGGGATACCGTCGTCTCCTGCTGCCTTGTTATTAGCAATGCTTCTTAAGGCCCACTCAACCTCACTCTTCAGGATGTCTGGCTCTAACTCACTGACCACACCGTCAAAGCTATCTCCAATATTATTATCCTTCCTATACAGATCTTCCGTATATTCTTGCCACCTTTTCTTGATCTCTTCTGCTTCTGTTAGGTCCTTACCATCTTTGTTTTTGATCATACCCATTTTTGCCTGGAATTTACCTCCGATGTTTCTAATTTTCTGGAAGAGGTCTCTTGTCCTTCCTATTCTATTGTCTTCTTCCACTTCCGCACATTGCTTGTTTAAAAATAATTCCTTATCTCTTCTGGCTAACCTCTGGAATTTTGCATTGAATTGGGCATATCTCCCCCTATCACTGTTGCCTTTTGCTTTCCTTCTTTCTTGGGCTACTTCCAGTGTTTCAGCAGACAGCCATCTTGCCTTCTTGGTTTTCTTTTTCTTTGGGACATTTTTTGTTGCCGCCTCCTGAACAATGTTGCGAACTTCTGTCCATAGTTCTTCTGGGACCCTATCTACTAAATCTAGTCCCTTAAATCTATTCTTCACCTCCACTGCATATTCCTTAGGAATATTAGTGAGCTCATGTCTAACTGATCTGTGGGTCTTCCCTATTCTCTTTAGTCTGATTCTAAATTTTGCAATAAGAAGTTCGTGATCTGAACTACAGTCAGCTCCAGGTCTTGTTTTTACCGACTGTATAGATGTCCGCCACCTTTGGCTGCAAAGGATGTAGTCAATCTGATTTCGGTGTCGACCATCTGGTGAAGTCCATGTATAAAGTCGTCTTTTAGGTTGTTGGAAGAGAGTGTTTGTTATGCACAGTGAGTTGTCTTGGCAAAATTATATCAGCCTATGTCCTGCTTCATTTTGTTCTCCCAGACCATGCTTGCCTGTAATTCCAGGTGTCATCTGACTACCCACCTTAGCATTCCAGTCTCCTGTAATGAAAATAACATCTCTTTTTGGTGTATTATCTAGTAGGTGCTGCAGATCCTCATAGAACTGATCTACTTCTGCTTCTTCAGCATCTGTGGTTGGGGCGTATATTTGGATCACTGTGATGTTAAATGGCTTACCTTGAATTCGAATTGAGATCATTCTATCGTTTTTTGGATTGTATCCAAGCACTGCTTTAGCCACTTTATTATTAATTATGAAGGCTACTCCATTTCTTCTGTGGTCCTCTTGTCCACAGTAGTAGATCTGGTGGTCATCTGATGTGAAGTGGCCCATCCCAGTCCATTTCAGTTCACTGACACCTAAAATGTCTATATTTAATCTTGACATCTCACCAATAACCACATCCAATTTGCCCTGGCTCATAGATCTTACATTCCAGGTTCCTATGGTGTGTTGATCTTTAGAACATCGGATTCGTCGTTCACCACCAGCACCGTCGGCCGCTAGCCGTCCTTTCGGCTTTGAGCTAGCTGCGTCATCACATCTGGGGCTAGTTGAACGTATCCTCTGTTCCTCCCCAGTAGCATTTTGACCATCTTCCGACCTGGGAGTCCCATCTTCCGATGGTATACCGACATATCTTTGGTTGTACTGATCCATTTAGTTTTCATGGCAAGAATACTGGGGTGGGTTGCCATTACCTTCCCCAGGGATCGTATTTAGTCTGACCTCTCTGCCACGACCTTCCCGTCTTGGGTGTCCCTTCACGGTTTAGCTCATGGTTTCATTGAGGTGCTCAAGCTCCAGCACCACGACAAGGTAACCATCTCCTTTGCTGGAGATTATATTATATTATATTATATTATATTATATTATATTATATTATATTATATTATATTATATTATATTATTATATTATATTATTATATTATTATATTATATTATATTATTATATTATATTATTATATTATATTATTATATTATATTATATTATTATATTATTATATTATATTATATTATATTATATTATATTATATTATATTATATTATATTATATTATTTATTATAATACTGGCTGAATGTTTAAATTAGGGGGCAAAATTTAACAAAAAATGTTGATTTTTAGCCTAGTTGATTTCAATAGCAGGGTTAAGCATAAACCTAAATAACTCTTACTGAAATTTATAGGATCTAAAATTGCTTATCTTTGACTTTTTATGTCAATGGTTACAACACTGACATAATAAAAAATAATAGTAGCAGTACAACTGTAATAGTACTATGCTTTTGTATTGCTTTGAAGTGTTCAAATCAGTTTATATTTATTTATTTATTTATTTATTTATTTATTTATTTATTTATTTATTTTTATCCTGCCTTTATTATTTTTATAAATTAACTCAAGGTGGCCAACATAGCTAATGCTCCTTCCTCCTCCTCTTTTCCCCACAACAACAACCCTGTGAGGTGAGTTGGGCTGAGAGAGAGTGACTGGCCCAAGGTCACCCAGGTGGTTTTCATGCCTAAGGCGGGACTAGAACTCACAGACTCCTGGTTTCTAGCCCAGCACCTTAACCACTAGACCTAACTGGCTATATTCATTATATAGTCAGAATCTTTATAATAACTCTCAAAATAAATGCACCTCACACTGTTTCTTTCAAGTCTGGGATTCTGATCTTGTAGGTGTGGCCACTGAAAATAAATATTTTTACTGAAATTGAGTAAAAATCCATTGAATATTATTTATGTTGTAAAATATATGAATGTACATTTCCCTGTGTATGCGTGATCACTGTAGCATTCCTATAGTTAACAAACTTTGAAATGGTAGGTAAAGCCTTATTATCAAATGAATATTGTTTAATAGATAAAATGGTCCCTTTGGTCATCATATGAAAACAGAAATATTATATGAGCTTGAGATAAGGGGATACAGTGTACCAATATATGATGGTGTGGATTGGGCAATATTTTTATTTGGTAGCTAGTCTTCTGTCCAGCTAGGTGGTAGCAACTAACTGACCTTGGCCAATCTCAGAAAATAAATAGGGTCAGATTTGGTTATTATATGGAGGAGAAACTACCAGGGAATACCAAGCCTATAGGTTATATTGGAAGTTGAAAACAAAAGCATTTTGGAAGAAAACAATGGCAACTGCTTCTATAATGCTGCCAAGAAAACTACAGATCTATGAAGGACATATCCATGAAGACACGAGAACTCAAGCTACAGACATCTAGCTAAGGTAGATGTAAAATAAAGACATCTGTGCTAAAGTAGATATGTTTCTCTGATGTAAATAATTTTTAAAAAGATCAAGAGAAAAAGAAAGGGAGATTGTGCTTTGTGACACATCAGAACTCACACTTTTTAATTGATATAACCATAATAGAAAGATTATTCCTAAGTAAAGCTTAATAATGTTCCTGAAATAAAGAGCTATAATGGATTTTTCTCCGAAATTTGTAGAGAATCAAGTTGTTTTCATCTTTCGTCTATGGAGATGGGCGGTGATAGAAATATGAACAATAAATACATAAAATAAAATCTTGCTGCTATAAATATAATAGGACTTGATTGATAAAATCAAGTTCAGATAGTTCTAACAAGTAATTCTGGCTTGCCTAAATGGGATAATTGAATGTAACACATTATTTAAAAAAGAAAACTTTACTTTCATACAGAATTCTCTTTAGTACATTCTTTCTTTATGCCAAATCACAGTCAATTAGCAAAGAGAAAGCATATGAGTTGAAATGGAGACAGGAAGAGCCTGCTTACCTCATCCCAACATGTTTTTCCCCACAGATTATAGACATGTCTCGGAGTGAAATACGGCAAAAAAGCAACTGGATGAGGAGTTATTGAAGAAAATGGTGTAGGTGTAAAGTTGAATGCAGTTGGCAGCTTCTACTGTAGGAGTGAAAGCCTACGGGTGAGTTGCTGGTTTGCTAGCATGTGGAAGTCTTTAGGAAGGGGTTAGCCAACAGTCTGGTGCTGAAATGAAGGGCAAGAGACATGCTCCCACTCTTCTGAAAAAACCTAGGTTTTCAAATACAATTTTATTTACTGGCATTGCAAAGCCACCTAATTATCAAATTACTCAAGATCAAAAATGAGTCTAATGACAGATTTCACACCAGTTTTGTTTTTTCTCACTTTTTTCAAAGTGCTATAAGACTTCAGTTCCAAGGAATATGTAAGATATTCTGAATTTCTTAGAAGATGTGTCAGTGTTCTCTCTTCCCTCCTATATGATCATTGATGGAACTGATTAGATTTTTTTCTCCTCCAGATTTAATTACTTGGATAGTGTTAATAAAGCCTCTGATGAAATTTTATGAGTTTTTGAATCACAATGATACCTTTTAAATCACTCTGGTCCTGTCTTTCATTGCACTTACATTACTTTTGAATGGATTTAGAGTTCTCCAGAAATCAGCTAACTTTATTCTGAAGGCAGTATGCTCCACGGATTACAAAGGAAGCTAACCTCTCTGTATGTAAGTACAAATTAATTTTTCAAAGGTGTATTTCTCCTCCCACTTTTTTTAAAATTCATGTTGACCTGGATAATCAAGATGAAACAGAAGTGGTTTAAGAATAAATTAAATTTTAATTCTCATGCTATCAGTGATCTCATTACCATGGGCAAATATTAGCCAGGTTTGCTTTGGGAAGTCTCTATATTATTCTGATTTTAAGAGGCAGCAGCTTCATGTCCCTTGGAGCACTGGTGTGTGCCGGTTTTCATTCAACATAAGCACTTGAGGAGACATAAAGAAAGCTATTCACTTGTTTTTGAAAGGACTTGATCAAAACACATATTTCTCTTTCTTATAATATGAAAGGTCCTTAACTGTGGCAGCTAGATAGGGCTACTAATAAGCAGGTGCTAATCTGCTCTCTGAACACTGTTCCTCAGATTGGGTATTGCCTCTATTAAAAGAAAGGGATACTACATATGAATCCCAAGAGTTAAGAAGGCCACCAGAGAGCAAAGGACCACATTTGGAAAACTTGTTTACTTCTCTTGCTTCACACAGAAACAAAAGCAACTACTACAACCTCAGAAACTAGATGATCAGGAAGTCATGGAAAGATCAGCTTTCAGAGGCAGCAGCTATTCAAGCACAAATGAAGCTGGTCTTTTGTACTGCTTCTTAGTCACTTTTATTCACTTTCCACTTCAACTGTCTTTTAATTTTCTTTCCTTATGAAATCATTCCACTCCCTTAATCAAAAGAGACTGCATTGGTCATCTTGTGATCAGCAATCAGATCCCTGCACTAATTACCCTGTGGAACATTGTATATGCTCTAGTGTATCTAGTAGTTGTTAATGAGGCTAAAGGGGACGCGGTGACGCAGCGGCTTAATGACGCTGGAGTTTGCCAGCCAGAAATGGTTGACACTCCAACGGTTCAAGCCCAGCTCCGCGTGACGGAAGTGAGCTCCCGTCATTTCGTCTCTAGCTCCTGCCCACCTAGCAGTTCGAAAGCATACCATCTGCAAGTAGATAAATAGGTACCCCCATTTCGGTGAGGGGGAACGCTGGCAGCGCTCTATGCAGGGAGCAGGAACCGGCGCTGGATCGCCTGGACGCGATTGGCGGAGGATCAGTGGAGAAAAAAAGCCCGGATGAGCCGACTTCCCTAGGAACGCTGCTGGCCAGCTGATGCAAAGCTAGCTCGCCCTCTTGTGGTGGTGCACCAGTGCAACAAAGAACTAGCAACTGCTGGCACCAAAACATCTATCGTGTGTAAAAACATTGTAGACTCGCTGGCAATGTATACCATACGCTAAACAAACAAACAAACAAACAAACAAACAAACAAACAAACAAATAAATAATGAGGCTAAAGCAGGCTGCTTCTTCTCTGCCAGCTTTGATCTAGTTTCCAGAGTCTTTTTCTCGCAGCAAAATCAATGAGTCTTGTGTCACTTTAAAGACAAATGCATTTATTGTTGCATGTGCTTTTTTGAATCACAGAATGCATTCACCAAATGCTTGAAGTATGTGTGTGTGTGTGTGTGTGTGTATACAGTGTGTGTGTGTGTGTGTGTGTATACACACACATACACATACACATACATACTGTATACACACATACACATACACACATACATACTGTACACACACACACACACACACACACACACAGAGACTATGGCCGATCTCAAAAATCTATGTACGGTCAAGCCTGATTAGCAGTTGGATGGGACACTATCAAGAAATAGCAAGGACTGGAGACTAGACTGGGAAACTGAAAAAAAATATTGTGGAATGCAGGCAGAGTCCTAATCAATCCCAGAAAATAACAGTGCTATACAGTTTTGGTAGATGGAAGCAGCTGATACTTTATTGAATACCCAAAGAGACAAAGAAATATGATAATAAATAAGAGCAAACTTGCATCTTTATCAGCTACCGGGAAATCCTATTCAGAGGTAAGTTGGATGTCTGGCAGGCACATGCGTCACCTTTCTGGCCTTGGTTTACACTGCAGTTCAACCAAGGTTTTCCCAGTACCTACTTTTATACTCTTTTATTAGAGAAAACATTTATATTTTGTTGTTCACCTCCTTGTTAGGTGTGATATAACTATTAACTTTAGGCCCCAAAGCAACAACACCTGAGTATAAAAAAACAGATAAATGAAGGTACAGGGTAGTGCCAGCCAGAAATAAATATATATAGTGCAATTAAAAAATAATGTTGAATGAGATGGATGATAAAGTGAAGAAAACAGGGGGAGGGGACAGGTTCACACAACATCATCTCTTTGTACAAGAATCTTCTGCAAGTCCATTGCATCAAATTAATTGATTCCTGAGGATCATATAATTTTCTTAGCAAGGGTATGAAAGTGGCTTCCCACTGTTGTTTTGATTTGATTTTTTTGACTTCTTGGTCTATCCTGCAGCCATGAGATTTCCTGGGTATTTCCTATTCAAATACTAACCACATCCTGCTCTGCTTAGCTTTTTTTCAAAATCAGTCAAGGTAGCCTAGGTGCCGCTACCCACTGTGACTAGCATCTTATTTTGAGGTACGTCTTATTTATTCTTACATTGTTACTCTACCTTTCTGCTTGTATCAAGGAGATTAAACCATTAAAATACAGAATAAAAAAGCTTAAAATTAATTATCTTTAAAAGAATTAACAATTACAGGTAGTCCTTTTTTAGCAACTGCCTCATACAGCAACTGTTCGCAGTTATGATGGTTATGAAAAAGTAACTTTGTGACCCATCCTCGCATTTACGACCTTCGCAGGTCTGTAAAGCAAAGGAAAGTTGAAGTACGATCATAAGCAGAGTTGCGGTTTCACTTAGCAATCGCTTTGCTTAATGACCGAGTTGTCGGTCCCAATTGTGGTCACAAAAGGAGGACTACCTGTAAAAGCTTAAGGGCCAATGAAAGGAGTCTAAATCAAGGTGAATTCAATCAGCTTTGTTGCAAAGGATGATGAAAATTGCCTCCAACTCTTCTGGCTCCCCTCTCTTAATGTATTGATGAAGAAGAAGCCGCATAGTAGGAAAAAACATTGCTAACTTGTTCTGGGGAGATGAAATAGAGGCAGGGAAGTAAAATCTATTCATTATCCACTGCCATAGACTATAATTTCAAATGGGCCTGAAAAGGGGTGTGCTGTATGTTTGATCTGAGACGTTATGAGAATTCTTCCACTTGTACTCCAGCATGTTTTTTTCAATGTTCCCTGCCATAGATTATTACCTCTTTCTCCTGAAAACATACTGATACTTTTTTTTTGCTTATGTTCATACTCATTTAAACATTCATATGGTGTTTTCTTTTCTTTTTTAATTTACATTTTTAACAGGCATCAATACAGTGGAGTATATATAGAAACAAAATACATAAAACCTTGTTAAATTAGATTATCTAGGAACCTGATAGTAAACAGTCATTATGTCTTTGTTGCAGATAAAAAGTTTAAACCAGGTGAAGAAAAAATCATCTGTGTTGTTGTAATATTGCTGTCTTTTTTTTTTTTTCAATTTTTCCATTAGAGCATATTTGCTGCCATGTGGAGATATCCAAATTCTTTCCTTCTTTTCAGGATGTGGCTACTATCTGTCTGTCTGTAGTCAATGAAAAAAACTATCAATTCTGTATGTTTTAAAGTGTCATTTGGTGCGTTCGCGCACGCACGCACACACACACACTTAGTAAGGCTAAGCTAGATTGAACAACTTTACAAGACCCCTACATATGACAATAAATACCCTTTTCTTTATTTTCTGTAACATGTGGGGCTTATGGAGTTAACACAATCTTAAAAAAAAGTTGTCTAATAAGGAAGTAATTCTGGCTTGGAATTGATTATAACTTATGATCATGATGGTATGTAATACTATCTTTTAAAGTAGGGTATCCTGCCTTGCTTTTCCTTGCAAATTATGATTCTACTGGATTTTGAACCATTGATCATTTGAAAGTATTTGCTACAACTTATGCTTCAATCTTAAATAATGTTACAGGTAATGTCCTTGGTGGCATAAGATAATTCTAAAATGCATTTGCTGGATCAGCAGGTCCTATGATATAAAGGCTAAGAAGGTGATTGGCCTACCAATCTGGACAAAAAGTTGTAATCTTACCCTATACTCCTATAAAGATGCCCTTCACTGTAACTACCTTCTATACCTTTCCTGATTACTCATTAGGGCAGAGCTTTCCAAACTGTGTGTCGTGACACAAAAGTGTGTCGCCACACACAGTCTGGTGTGTCGCCACACAACCTGGAAGCGCTGATCATCATCAGTGCTTCCAGGTTTTCCTGCGGCGACACACCAACGGCGGCGCGCAAAAACCCGAAAGCGGCAGCAGCGCTTCTGGGTTTTTGCGCACTGCCGCAATGGCGGCACTTCCGGGTTTTCCCGCAGCGACACACCAACGGCGGTTGGTGTGTCGCCGTGGGAAAACTTTGGAAAGCCCTGCATTAGGGTCTTGTTTCACCCATTTTTTAAAATGGCCATCCATCAGATTATTGACTAATGCTAAAGCTTCATAACTCATGTTGCACAGGTAGAAAGTAGGCATCTAGAAAAAACATATTAATACATACCTAGTTCTTCTGAGCCTCAGCAGAGGAAATATCCAAGATTGTGTTTTTCCTTTATTTAATTAGACTCAGACTAAAAATGTTGTTAATAAATATAACCAACTTACTTTAGTTTATATTCTAACTCAGAGCTTTCCAAACTTTTCATGTTGGTGACACACTTTTTAGACATGCATCATTTCGCGACACACTCTTACAGCAGGGCACAAGGCAGGCACTAGGACCTGTGCAGAATCATAGCAGGTTTGGAGGCAGCAAGGCACAAGACAGGCACTAGGACCTGTGTGGAATCCTGGCAGGGCAGGTTTGGAGGCAGCAGGGCACAAGGCAGGCACTAGGACCTGCGCGGAATCCTGGAGGCAGCAGCAGCCGTGACACGCCCAGACACTGCAGCCGACACACTAACGTGTCCCGACACACAGTTTGGAAAGCTCTGTTCTAACTCAAATGCCTAATAAAATAATGAATATAATTAAAATAAAATATTAAAGTATTAATTTATACCAATGTATAATAGTGATGAAACAACAACAAAATGCAATTACCCTTGATCAGAAGAATAAAGAATATAGGAAAATCAAATTACTCCAAATCCTTTCCTAAGAGAGCAGGAACATTGTGGGACATCTCAAGGTCTACATACTTGGAAACAATTGCCAGTCAAGACAGTTATGAGAGTATTTTACCCAACTCAACAGCAAATAGTGCACAAATTGTGGATCTCCAGATATTGATTAGCTACATTTTCTAGCATTCCTCATCATCAGCCATTCAAGTTTTTTGTTGATCATTTGTAGTCACTACACATAGGCTCCTTTAGGGCCTTTCAGGTGGGCAGGGACTGTACATGATTTGCACGGTTCAGAAAAAAAGAATTTCCTTTTCTATTTCCACAACTGCCTGCCAAATCCCAACTTTACAAATTTATATTTGTGAATGTGGATGCTTCTTACAGTTACCACATCTGTGCTGCAAAGTTTTTGTCTCTTTGCTGCAATCAAGTTGCCATCTCTATTTCGCAGCCCAGATCTGATAGCCCTTGAAGAATAGTAGTGTGAGGCTATTTGTTTAAAGAGCCTTTATAGGTCCAGTTTATAGGACTGAACTAAAAAAGGATGCAGCTAATTCCAAATTCAGGAGCTGCCAATGGATGAAACTATTAACCTCAGAGGAGCACAATTATTCATCAATGGAAATTGCTCAAAATTCAGCAGTAGCAAAGCAAGCTATAAGTTTTTTTTTAGTTGAGGTTAGGAGATGATTTTGTTACATAAATATCCAATTATTAGCAGCTGCATCTTGGTTCTTCAGAAAAAGGATATAAATCTTGGACTTAAAGTAAAATCCAACTCACTAGCAGGGCCAGTTTTGTCTGGCATGGTAGAAGCAGACACAAGTAAATAGGTTCCTGGTTCCTTTGGACGCTTCTTCCCATGTGAGCTGGGAGATAAGATAAGGGGAAAGTGGGCTGTGGGTTGGGTGACATCAAATCTGGTGGGCTTTGCCCACCTCCAACCGAGTTAAAAGGTGGTCAAAGCTGGCTAGCTTTCTTCTGCTGATCCATCATGAAGCTTCTCTACATACATTTCTTCTATGATTTACATGCATGCATGCAATTTGGTGGAGTACCTTCATGACAATTTTGTGGTAAGCCTTGGCTTTGGGTCATTGGGCCAGATCCACAGTGCAAAAAACCTGAAACTTGGGAAGGTGGTCTTGGCACGGGACCAGGACCAGGACCAGGGCAAACTCATGGCCAGGCATAGGTTGGGCTGAAGATTAGCCCCCTTCCGCTTCCTAATGACAGCTAAACATATAATCCTTTTACGTAGAAGTGAACTCACACCCTGCCATCCCCAGTTGACCCCAGATGCTGGTTGGGAGGTTTTGCAGCTAGCAGGTTTTTTGTAACATGTGGAATCTCAGTCAATATTGAAGGATATTGCTGTAACCAATAAAATTGTGGCTAATATATTCCTACTCTTCTGAATTACCCTGTCTGTACATGAAAACATATACAGTACATATCAGAAATAGAAGACATAATAAGCAAAACGTGCATTGGTTGCAAAAGAAGATTAATAATCACTAGCTCTATACATAAGGAAAAGAGTATTAGATCCAGTTATATAGTCTGCTTTATTTCTCATTACATTTTCATATATCGTAGGCCAAATATGTTTATAGCTCTATAGCAAATTCTTTTAGTTTTAATGAAATCTTACTGCAATGTTCCATATGCTGTATGCAGATTTTTAATGTTGGCTGAAGCACTGCATTTAATTGGCAGGGAACCAAATCTGCAAAATGCCTATAAATGGGCAATGCAAGATAGAAGAAGGATTAAATTGTTGGCAGCTCAGTCAAGGGGTTAATAGAATTCTACAAGGGAAGTTATTTTCTTTCTGGAAAAGTAGATGCCTATGGCAGATTGTTGACCCTGCTATGAAGCACTATCTTTCTTTCTGTTGCTAAAGGAAATATAGTACCAAAATATCTTTTTTAAAAAATCCATATACTCTATTTTGTTCAAGCAGAGGAAGAAAAACAAGTCTTATTTCCAAATTTAGTCATGTACAAAATATGTGTGTATATGTATATATATTTATGTATGCATTTATAATGCAATCTATCATCTATCTATCTATCTATCTATCTATCTATCTATCTATCTATCTATCTATCTATCTTCTATCATCTCTAAGTTCAAGTATTTTTCTATAAGGTAAAGGTTCCCCCCGCACATTTGTGCAGTCGTGTCCGACTCTAGGGGCCAGTGCTCATCTCCGTTTGTTAACCAAAGAGCCAGCGTTGTCCGAAGATGCTTCCACGGTCATGTGGCTGCATGACGCTTGCAGAATGCTGTTACCTACCCACTGAAGTGGTACCTATTAATCTACTTGCATTTGCATGATTTCGAATTGCTAGGTTGGCAAGATCTGGAGCTAGTGCGGGAGCTCACTCCGCACGCAGGGCTAGGGATTCGAACCTCTGAACTTTCGATCGACAAGCCTGGCGTCTTACCCGCTGAGCCACCACGCCCCTTTATTATTATAGATAATATTATTATATTATAGTATTTTTCTATACTAGACAGTTTAAAAGGTCATCAAATGCCACTATAGTTTCCAGCTGTTCAGTTTTTTCTATGGCTACCGTTTTTTTTAAAGCAATTAAACATGAACATATCTTCCTTTGCTTATTGTTTTGGTAGAGGTTTGCAATATATTTATATAAACAAATACATAAAATACCTGAATGTGACCAAACTAACTTACCCTGCTGTAATTTGCAGAAAATGAGGCCAGGCAAGAAAATGAGCTATTATATTTTGTGAATTGTCATTAAAAACTAAGCTAAACTATGCTAGGCTAAACTAAGCTAAGATAAACTAAGATGTGCTAAGCCAAACTAATCTCTCAATTTTTGGCTCAGGATAGCAGAAGAAAGAAAGTGGCTGAGAAGTGATGCTCCCATATAAACTGTTTGCAGAGTAAATCCTAAGAATATATGAGCATTTTTTATGTTACCATTGCTGGAGCCTTAATTGTGTTAGCATTTGCACCTAAACAATATGAATTGCCATCAGAGAATTTAAAGTTGACAATTTAGAACAAGAACAAGATTATTCTTCCTCTCTCAAGAGACAACATGTGTAGGTCAGCGTGCTGCAATCGGTGTTCTTTTTCAGGTAGTTATTCTCTGAGGGGTGAACTCTACCTTCTCCAGATCATCTCTTCTCTTGGATTTACGGCAATCCTGGCCCTTTAGGTGGGCAAATTCCAACCAAGAATACTGACAGCCGCTTTTCTTATCCAATAATTTTGTCCATCAGTAATTACCACCACTTGTTTAGTTTATAAGTTTCTAGCTCCCTGGACAAAACAAGTAATCCCTTTAGCTTTTTAAGTTTCTGGTTTGTAATTAGGCTGGAAAAATCTGATAGCCAGGTCTGGCCAGTACCATGGTCCTCAAGGAATTCATCCTCAATTAGAAGTTCAGTCAGTGAATGGAAATATTAATTTTAGTGATACACCAAATGACAACAGTCATCCAAAACTGGGTTTATTGTTTACCTACCAAACTGAATATAACCTAGCCCAACGGCATACTGTACAAATAGACTCTCTATTGCTAGTCCTCTTAAAGCCCTTTTCTTCCTGGGAATTGATGGATTGATCTCTCCCTAAACCAAAGCTGATCCTGCATTTGTATCTCTTTTGCAATTTTCAACAGCAATCCCAATGCCAAGTCTTTGTTTCCCTTTGTTTTCCCCCCTTTCTTCCACCATGCTGAAGTAATTTAATTCCTTAGTTGCGGTCATCACATATTTTTGCATTACAGACAAAGTAGTCAGGATATATTTGCACAGCAATGGTAAAGAGATAAAGTACACATCCACTGAGCCTGTGAGAGTCTGGCCTCGGACTGTCCAGTAGTTCCAATCCTCTTTAGGCATTATATTATTAGGCATTACACACCTTCTGTGTCCTCAGGAAGAATGGAAACAAGCACAGAAACCTGCTTTTTTGTGTCACCCTCCAGATGTTGAGAGCAAATAATGAAATAATGTGCACAGTATATTATGGCAATTTGTACACCCATTGTAACTAGCCATACCAAAAATCATAGGTTTGCATGTAGCCATTTCAATGATTAATTATAGGATGAGAGGAATGTTTTATATGGCTGAAACAAGGGTGGGAAAATCAGAGAACACTACAAAACAGCAGATGTGGACAATAAGAACTAGGTCAGTGGACCAGATAACTAGCATAGATGAACAGAGAATGTCAACATGATCAAAAAATTGGTAACATGTAATGTTAATGTAACATGAAAAAAAACCAGATTGTTATCAAAGACAAGCCTTATGCAGGTGTTAACTTCACAAGTTCAGTCCAATACTTAAGGAGATATGAGCAGTTTTCCTTTCTTCTAGCCACATTGGCAGTCTCTGTGGAGAGATTGTCATGAAGTGTACAGTCCTTTTCAGACATTTGTCTTTAGAATCGAAAGGAATCTTTATTGTAGTTCATGATCCAATTTAAGTACATGTTTTTCCCCTCCCCTTTTCCCAAAAAGTCTGTCCCAGCCGTCGCCTCCATTCGTCTCGCGCCTCTCTTGTTCTGAGTACTCTGTCCGGTGTACGTGGTGCTGAATCCACATCACTGTCTCCCTCCTGCATGTCCACCAGCGCTCCCTGTTAGCTTCATGTCATGAATGGCTCCATGGCAGGGGGCCGTTCATGACAGATATTTCCTAATTTTGATGCTACTAAGGAAGCAGCCAAAAGAATAAAGATGTGGAAATGACCAACCATCTCTCTTGACATCCCTTGTATGAAGAGTTCTTAGCTGATCTTGAAAATGCTAATTAGTCTCAGATCTAGCTAGTACTTGGTTGGTTGGGAGACCATCAGCAAATCCTAAGGCTTGATTGAGCAATCAGATTTAACTAGTCACCCAAAGTCACCCAAAGAAAAGTATATTGAGGCAGCCATTCATCATGAAATTCTTGCTTCTCCAGATTAAACTATATTATTAAAATCATCCAGTTTAACAGGGAACACAAACAATGCTGAAAATATAATCAATTAGTCATTCATGTATCACCTAATAATGTATTGCACTAAGTTTGATTGTGGTTTGACTTGCATATAACCTTGCTTCTTCTATGAGGAACCCTGATTTATTTCTGTTTTCTTTTTACATCACATAAGAGGCCTCCCATAGAAAATCATTCCTTTGGAATTCACATTTACAGTATAAGAACACACCAGGTTTTTTGCACCTCCCATTTGAATGTGGTAGTGATACTTCCAAGACTGTGCTCTAAAATAGTTCATGGGCATGGGTATGTTATAAACACATCAATTGTTAAGCCCATACAGCAGTATGAATTCTTACGTTAACCCACAAGAGAACTGTTAAGGGACTTGGAATAAATATCACTGATTCTGTATTTGCAGTACATAATCATTTATGTACAACTCTTTTAAAATCTCTTGCAGTTTATAAAGCCAAGACTAAGGTGACCTGTATGTACAATGAATCATAAGTGAACTACCTCTCATTGTATGGTGGGATCACTTGACTGCATTTTAGTCATTGTATGGTAACTCTAAAAATACTCTGATAAATAACATTTAGTAAGACAGTTGTTATATTCAGGTCACAAGCCCTAAAATAAAATAGTTTGTCATAAAATGATTTTCTTGAAAAGGGACCCAGAGATATATAATTTCTTCAGTTATATCAACTTTTTTCTTTTGGCTTAAAGTTAAAGACTGTTTTGCATTGAGACTTTGGGTGACTAGTTAAATTTGATTGCTCAATCTAGTTTTAGGATTTGCTGATGGTCTCCCAACCAACCAAGTACTAGCTAGATCTGAGACTAATTCACTTTTTCAGGAACAGCTTCATACAAGAACTCTTCATACAAGGGATGTCAAGAGAGATCATGAAATAGGTGATAGAGTTGCATTGCCTGTCAGCTGGGTGTTTAGTCACTACTTGAAGGAGTCTTATGTATTTGAAATCCTCTATGCATCTCTAAATACAGAATTGCTTGGAGTTGGGTAGCATATCCATTTAATATAGGATGATGATGATGATGATGATAATGATGATGATGTTTGGAAGCTCAGTGTGCTAAAAGAGGCAGTGCCATGCATCGAAAAGGGTGGTATTTTCCATAGATAGCACCTATAGGTATTGATGACAATGAGTTGCAGCATGTAAGCTAATGCAGGGGGATTACACAAAGTGCCTGCCTTTCAGCAAGAGAAATAAATAAATGTTCAATCATTTTGGAATACAAGTCTCAACGGTAAGGGGGTATTGCTCAGGCAAGCCCAACAGGAGATCTCCCCAGCCTCTCCCTTTCTGATTAAAAGCCTTTGTCTTCATACAAAGGCAGGGGAGAGATATCAGGGAGATAATTGAAAGATCCAATGGAAGAAAAAATGACAGAGCAGGCTAGAGTGGGGACCTGCTTCCCCTAGGAGTCCATCTTAAAGCTTCAAGGGCCAGGAACAAATGGTGATACATACAGTATTTGATGATAATGATATGATGATTTCCACTGCATTGGCCAGTAAGGATGTAGGTTGTTAAGTGTTAAGGGAGAAGATGACAGCTAAACGCATTCCCCAAGAAGAGACGTGAAACTACTGAACAGCTGGGCCAAAGTGTGGGCAGTTCCAGAAGACTTCTGGTATGGAAGGTATGAAGCCTCCCATCTTTCACTCTATGGGCTCCAGTCAGCAAACCTCCTGCCACCATACTACATGTTAGTGTTTATTCATATAATCCAGTGAGTGACTGGATGGTGAATGGAAGGGGCGGTTGGCGCTTACCAACGCCGAGAGCTTCGGCTGGTTGCGCTGGTGGCCTACGACTGCCCATGAGGTTTGAGAGCGAAAGGATGGATGTATGGAAGAGACCCCTGCTTAGATCCAGGTTTTAGAGGGATTCGGGAGTGGAGGCAACCGGATCAGGAAACTCTGGGGACTATAATGTGGGCAATCCGATCGAGGTGGTGACGGGCAGGAGATACTGTGACGGGAACCGGAGGACAGGCCATCCTCGGGGAAGGCGCCCCTGGTGTTTAGTACCGGTGGCGCATTCCGGTCCTCTGAGTTCAACCCCAGGTTCTGGACAGCGGATCCTTGAGGGCCCCAGCTTTTGACTGCTGCTACTCAACGCCAGGTCAGTAAACAACAAAGCCCCTCTCATAAGTGAATTAATCATGGAGAGAGGGGCTGATCTGGCGTGTATTACCGAAACCTGGCTGGGCCCAGAGGGAGGGGTAGCCATCTCGGAGATATGCCCAGCCGGATTTTGGGTGTGGCACCAGCCGAGAGACCGGGGTAGGGGAGGAGGGGTGGCAGTTATCATCAGAGAGTCTTTGGTAGCTTTCAGGGGCCTTGCTCCACAAGTATCTGGATGTGAGACCCTGTTTTTCAAGTTGGGTGCCCGAGAACAGTTGGGAGTGTTGCTATGGTACCAGCCTCCCTGCTGCATAGCAACCTCCCTGCCTGAGCTGCTGGAGGCTGTCTCGGGGTTGGCGGTGGAGTTCCCCAGGCTTATGGTCCTGGGGGATTTTAACTTGCTGTCCCTGGGACGTGCCTCGGAAGCAGCTCGGGAGTTCATGGCTACCATGGCAGCCATGGGCCTGTTCCAGATTATTCGGGACCCAACTCGAGACAGTGGACTCACTCCGAATTTGGTTTTCTTGTCAGAGCAATGGCAAAGTGACCTGAGGGGAAAGTTAGAACTATCCCCGTTGTCATGGTCAGATCACGTCCTGATATCTCTAGGATTCTCTTATGCCGCCCCACTCCGCAGGGAGGCAGGACCTATTCGACTGGTCCGCCCCCGGCGACTTATGGACCCATTGAGGTTTCAGAGGGAGCTGGGGGTAATACCCGAGGATCTGCTGCATGGTCCAGCGGAGGCACTGGCTGCAACCTGGAATAGGGAGGCGGCCGGTGCCATGGACAGGATCGCGCCGATGCGACCTCTCCAGCCCCATTCGACCCGTCACTCCCCGTGGTTAACGGAGGAGTTGAGGGTCTTGAAGAGGGTGAAGAGACATCTAGAGCGCTGCTGGAGAAAGACGAAGATGGAATTTGACCGAACACAATCTAGAGCCGCTATTAAGGCCTACCTTGTGGCGGTAAGAGCGGCGAAACGTGAATATTTCTACGCTCTTATTGCATCTGCAGAATGCTGTCCAACGGCCCTGTTCAAGATTACTCGATCTCTCTTGGGTAGGGTGGTATTGACCACCCACCTGCAGGGCCGTGCAGAAGAATTTTCTGAGCATCTGCAGGATAAAATCGCTTGGATTCGGTCTAAGTTGGACTCCATGCATGGAATGCAGTCTGGGGAGATGCCGGGAAAGTGGTCTTGCCCTATTATCTGGGAACAATTTGATCCTGTTGGACCTAAGGAAGTGGACAGGATCCTTCGAATTGTTAATTCCACCACATGTTATTTAGATCCCTGCCCTTCCTGGCCGGTGAAATCGGCCAGGGAGGTGACAGGTGGATGGGTCCAGGCTATGATTAATACATCCTTGTTGGAGGGGGTGGTTCCAACTGCCTTCAAGGAGGCGTTGGTGCACCCCCTCCTCAAGAAGCCATCCCTGGGCCCTACCATCCTGGACAACTTTCGTCCAGTCTCCCACCTTCCCTTTTTGGGAAAAGTGGTTGAGAAAGTGGTGGCGTTGCAACTTCAAAGGACCCTGGATGAAGCGGATTATCTAGACCCTTTCCAGTCAGGTTTCAGGCCGGGATATGGGACGGAGACTGCATTGGTCGCGCTTACGGATGATCTCTGGAGGGAGCGGGATGGAGGTAGTGCATCCATCCTGGCTCTCTTGGATCTCTCAGCGGCTTTCGATACCATCGACCATGGTATCCTTTTGGGGCGGCTTAGGGAGTTGGGGGTGGGCGGTGTAGTTTTACGCTGGTTCACCTCCTTCCTCCGGGGCCACTCCCAGTCGGTGGTGATAGGGGAGGAGAGATCCAGCCCGCATCCGCTCCTGTGTGGGGTGCCGCAGGGTTTGGTTCTCTCTCCTATCCTATTTAACATCTACATGAAACCGCTGGGTGAGGTCATCCGACACCATGGGATGAGGTATCATCAGTATGCGGATGATACTCGATTGTATATCTCCATCCCTGGTGAAGTAAGTGATGCATTGTCCACCCTGTCCCAGTGCCTGGGGGCTGTGAGGGCCTGGATGGGGAACAACAGGCTTCAGTTGAACCCTGGTAAGACCGAGTGGCTGTGGGTTGATGGCTTAGCGTCTTCTGGGAAATTATCATCTTTGATTCTCGATGGGGTAGCACTACCCCGTTCAGAACTGGTGCATAATCTGGGGGTTCTTCTAGACTCATGACTTCTGCTCGAAGAGCAGGTGGCAGTCATGGCTAGGAGGGCTTTTGCACAACTTCGGTTAGTGCGCCAGTTCCGCCCATTCCTGGAGTGCGACGCCCTCCGTACAGTCACTCATGCTCTCGTCATCTCCCATGTAGATTATTGCAATGCGCTCTACATGGGGCTACCCTTGAAGACTATCTGGAAGCTTCAGCTGGTGCAGAATGCAGCCGCGCGGGCAGTTTTGGGTGCGCCAAGATCTGCACATGTAACACCGTTGCTCCGCGAGCTGCATTGGGTGCCGGTTTGTTTCCGGGTACAATTCAAGTTGTTGGTTATCACCTTTAAAGCCCTACATGGCATGGGACCAGAATACCTGAGGGACCATCTTATCCCCATGTTATCGACCCGCCCCACTCGGTCATTCAGAGAGGGCCTGCTACGAACCCCATCAATTAGAGAATGCCATCTGATGGGGTCTAGGAGATGGGCCTTCTCTGTGGTAGCGCCCACTCTATGGAACATCTTGCCCCCAGAGTTGAGACAGATTTCCTCCCTCCCGACCTTTAGGAAAGAGCTGAAGACCTGGTTCTGCCACCTGGCATGGGAAGGAGGAAGGGATAGTTCCTCATGGGGGTGGCTAATCCCCTAATTTTAATGTCCTTCTTTTAATGAATGCCTTCATCCATCTAGATTTCATAATTATTATTGTACTGTACAATTGTGGCTTTATATATTTTAGATTCTATTTTAACTTATTTATTGTGAACCGCCCAGAGTTCCCCATGGGGGGAGATGGGCGGTCATATAAAATAAATAAATAAATAAATAAATAAATAAATAAATAAATAAATAAATATAAAGCTCTGATGGGGAGGAAAAGGATAGTATTGGATTCAGAGATTGTCAGATTTATTCTTACATCAGAGTGACCCTTGCCATTGCTGTATCCAATCTCAGCTGTTTTGTGGGTGACACATCATGAAGGCTCACTCGCTGGATCGTCACCTTGTTGTGGTGAGTGGGCTTGTGTGTTCCCAATGAACCCTGTGAGCGAAGCCGTCGGGAGTCATGTACTCCTGGCAGGGTCACCCATGGCGGTAAGGTCCAGGGGGAGGAACCAGACAAAGAACAATCCAAGAAAGTCCTCAATGGCAGAACAGGCGGAAGATAACAAGGTGTATTGTTACAACGGCTGCGAAGGCGGATGAAGGCTGCAGCAGACAAAAGGTCACCAATCGTCATGGTATCCATGCCATTGGATTAGAGCCTTTTTCTGTGAAGGTTGTGTGCTGATCGTTGTGCACCGATCTCCACACATAAAACAAATTCATGCACAGGCGTCTTCCAACCACACCAAACCCAAAACAACCAAAAGTCCCATGGCGACTGACAAATGGCAACGGGGGCAGGACTGTAAAATCCGGAAGCTCCTAGTCATGGACCAGCACATGGGCGGTGGATACGGATTCAGTCGCCCTGACTCAAGGATCGAGGCAGTTGAGTAGTTCGGCAGCTGTATCCACGACTGAGCAGCCCTATTTAGGATCCACTCTGCTCACCCCATATGGGGAGGGGGCTAGAAAAGGTGCCCTAAACATAGTCTGCCTCATTTTCTCCCTGACTGGATTACCGCGACCAGTGGGGTCACCATCTAGCGGTCGTAAAAAACACATGAATTTTGGAACATGGAATATACGGACACTGCAAGACAATATGGATAGTGAACGACCTGAACGTAGGACTGCCATTATTGCAAGGGAGCTGAGACGTTTTAATATTGATATAGCAGCACTCCAAGAAACTCGAAGAGCAGGAGAAGGACAGTTGAAGGAAGAAAAAGGAGGTTATACCTTCTTTTGGAAAGGACTGCCTGAACAAGAACGACGAATACATGGGGTAGGCTTTGCTATCAAAAACGACCTTGTGAAGCTCTTGTCAGAAGTTCCCACTGGGATTAACGAACGACTCTCAACTCTGCGAATAAAACTCGCCAAAAACCAACAGGCAACTATCCTAAGTGCTTACGCACCAACACTAGATGCCGATGAGGATATCAAGGAAAAATTTTATACCCAGCTGGACACCATCTTATCAGAGATACCAAAGGAGGATAAAATTATCCTCCTGGGCGATTTCAATGCAAGAGTTGGGCGTGATTTTGATTTGTGGCCAGGGATCATTGGGAAAGAAGGAGTTGACAACAGCAACACGAATGGAATCTTACTTCTGACTAAATGTGCAGAGCATAACCTTGTCATTACTAACACACTCTTTCGCCAGAAAAATAAATTTAAAACATCATGGAAGCACCCACGGTCGAAGCACTGGCATCTTTTAGATTATGTAATTGTCCGTGCTAGAGATCGCCGTGATGTACTTCTCACCAGAGCCATGATGAGCGCCGATGACTGCTGGACAGACCATCGATTAATTCGATCCACGATGGCCATAAAGATTGTCCCTCATCGTAGGCTCCAAGGAAGAAAACCAAGGCGTAAAATGAATACACTGGCCCTTCAAGATCCTATCAAACGAGCTTGCTTTCAATCAACTCTCAAGGAACATCTGCCTATGGAACTTCCTGAAAATGTTGAGGAACACTGGATTAAATTGAAGACTTCTATTATTTCAGCCTGTGAACAAACTATCGGATACCAGACTAAGAGACATCAGGACTGGTTTGATGAGAATGATAGTGAGATTGAACATATTATTGACAAGAAAAGGAAAGCCTTCCAGATATGGCAAAAAGATATTAACTGTGCCGTTAAGAAAAAAATCTACGCCAGTGCAAAGGCAGAAGTCCAAAGAAGAACTAGAGAACTTAAGAACATATGGTGGATAAAAAAAGCCCAAGAAACCCAACATTTTGCAGATGCTCATGATGCACGGGGCTTTTTTAATGCCATAAAGGCCATCTATGGACCAACAAACCATGGTACAAATCCCTTACGCTCAGTAGATGGTGCTAAGCTTCTAAAGGACAAAGAGTCTATTTCACTGCGCTGGAAAGAGCATTACTACAATCTCCTTAATCGTCACTCTACTGTGGCTGATGAAGTCTTCTTGCAAATCCCGCAAAAACAAATAAGAAATGAGCTTGCAGTACCCCCTAGTTTGGAGGAAATCAGTAAAGCCACTAAACAAATGAAAAATAACAAAGCTAGTGGACCTGATGGGATTCCTGCTGAAGTCTTTAAAGAAGGTGGGCCTGAACTTACACAACAACTTCATAAGCTCATCGAAAAAATCTGGATGAGGGAGGAGATTCCAGCATACTTTAGGGATGCCATAATTATCACTCTCTTTAAAAAGGGTGATAGAACAGACTGTGGAAACTATCGAGGCATCTCCCTTCTAGCCACAGCAGGCAAAATCCTGGCAAAGATCATTGCAAACCGTCTCCTATCTGTATCAGAAGACATCCTCCCTGAAACGCAAAATGGCTTCCGCCCTTCCAGGGGAACAGTGGATATGATCTTCACTGCACGACAGCTTCAAGAAAAATGCAAGGAGCAAAACCGCCCTCTGTACATGGCGTTTATTGATCTGACTAAAGCTTTTGATACTGTAAATCGTACTGCTCTCTGGACCATCCTTCTGAAAATCGGATGCCCTGATAAATTTGTGAACATCTTGCGGTTACTACATGACGACATGATGGCAACAATCCTGAATAACAATGGCTCTCAAAGCGATCCATTTAAAGTGGAATCCGGCGTTAAACAGGGATGTGTTATTGCTCCAACCTTATTCGCTATCTTCATCGCTATGATTATGCACCTTGTTGAAGAGAAACTTCCTACTGGTGTAGAAATTATATATCGAACAGATGGAAAGCTTTTTAATCTTAGTAGGCTGAAAGCAAAAAATAAGGTAATTGCAACTTCTGTTATAGAACTTCAATATGCTGATGATAACGTAGTCTGTGCACGCTCCGAGGAAGATCTTCAAACTATCCTAAACATCTTTGCAGAAGCATATGAAAAACTCGGCCTCTCGATTAACATTAAAAAAACCAAAGTGCTTTACCAGCAAGTTCGAACCAATCCCTCCGCAGCGCCATCAATCCAGCTTAAAGGTGTGTCACTAGAAAATGTCGATCACTTTTCTTATCTCGGCAGCCATCTATCTACAAAAGCCGACATCGACGCTGAAATTCAGCATCGCCTGAGCTCTGCGAGTGTAGCTTTCTCCCGAATGAAGCATAGAGTGTTTGAGGATCGGGACATTCTCAGGGAGACCAAAATGCTTGTTTACAAAGCCATTGTACTACCAACCCTTCTGTACGCCTGTGAAACATGGACCCTCTACAAACGCCACCTCCAACTTCTTGAAAGATTCCATCAACGCTGCCTCCGAAAAATTCTGCAAATTACTTGGGAAGATAGGCGGACTAATGTTAGCGTATTAGAAGAAGCGAAAACCACCAGCATTGAAACAATGATCATCCAACATCAACTTCGCTGGACCGGTCATGTTGTTTGAATGCCTGACCATCGTCTTCCAAAGCAGCTACTTTACTCCCAACTTAAGAATGGAAAACGGAATATTGGTGGACAGCAAAAGAGATTCAAAGATACTCTCAAAGCTAATTTTAAAAAATGTAATATCAACATTGAGAACTGGGAAGCCCTAACTCATGAGCGTTTCAATTGGAGGTCATCCTTTATTAATGGTGCTATGGACTTTGAAGCAGCACGAGTACAGGGCGAAAAGGAGAAAAGAGCTAAAAGGAAGGCACGTCAGGCAGACCCTCATCATGACCGTCTCCCACCCGGAAACCTATGCCCTCATTGTGGGAGGTTGTGCGGATCCAGAATTGGCCTTTATAGCCACTTACGGATCCACCGTTAAAATTTTACCTTTGGAAGACAATCTTACTCGGCTACGAGTGATCGCCAGTGAATGACATCATGAAGGAGGGATTAGAGATATGTGTATATTTATTACCATTACAATCACACTTCATTGCTGTTGTTGTTCAATCATTTAGTTGTGTCCGACTCTTCATGACCTCATGGACCATAGCACGCCAGGCCTTCCTGTCCTCCACTGTCTCCTGGAGTTTACTCAAATTCATGTTCATTACATCCGTGATGCTATCTAACCATCTCATCCTCTGCCGTCCCCTTCTCCTCTTCGCATTAGGTGGCCAAAGTGTTTGAGCTTCAGCTTCAGTATCTGTCCTTCCAATGAGCAGTCAGGGTTGATTAACTTCATTGTTAGCCAAGGTTTTTTAATGGGTTCTGAGTGTGAGATGATGCTCTCCTACTAATGACTAGTTGATTTTGATCCCCTTCAATTAATTTATAAAACCATCTTTCTAATCCTCTCTTCTCCCATCTTTTCTCTTCCTTCCTTCCCTTCACAATATATTGTATTGAATATACTGTATATAATTCTTTAATGGGGTATTATTTGGAGTGGATTACCCTAAACACTATTACAAGGAAAGGGGGTGTTATTTTTAGTTTCAAAGTCAAGGATCTGGCCACAAAGCAAGCTATCCTTTCACAGCCCTAACAATTACTCATAGAATACACTTTCTTAAAAATATAACTCCTCCAATATATGCTTTTTTGAGTGGAAATGATGAGCGCTAGTGTAATTTGTCAGTGTTGTATATGTGTGCTTTAATTAAGTCTATTTTGGTGGATCCTACCATTTGGTTCGAAGGAGTAATTAGTGGATGTCTTTTACAACCCTAACAGCTCTTCCATATGAGGTGATGTCATAGGCCAATCGTAATCCTACCTAGGGGGATCAGGGTCTATGCACATACATCTCTATTCATAAAACAGCCAATACATAGCTGCCTAGCATATTACAGGCAGGGTAAGCAAGCACCAATCATATGATGAGCAATAATGTGAGAAGCTTATACATACTCGCCTTCTGAGACTACAGAATGAAAAAATATATATGAGGAAATCAAGGATATCATAATAAACAATATATACAATGCAGAAAAAACATATTATGAGTTCCTTCCTTCATTCCCTCCCTCGTTTCATTTCATTTCTTGCACAATTTGTATTTAATTACAGTAAATTGAATAGAGGAAAAAAATAATTCACAGCACAAGGCATATCTGAACCCAGCTGAGACATGTATTAAAAGACTGAATTACTTTGTTCCCTGGGAACTAAGTTAAATATCTTTTTATTACTAAATTAAACTGTCTAAAATATATTTATTTTAATTTATGTAATCATGCAAACAGTCTTGTAATGCCTTACAAGGCGCAGAAATACTTTTAAAAATGGAAGCAACATCTATAAAAGGCTAATATGAATGCAAAAAGTAAGACTAAATCAAAATGAAGAAAAACAACAAATCCAACAATCTGGACACTTTTTAAAAAGGACCTTTTTAATCACTGTTAGAAAACTCGTAAGAGAATTCTCCAGAGTGACTCTCTATGAAGACCTGAAAAAACGAATGCTCTCACCCATATCTCCATATACATTTTATTTGGAAATTAATCCCACTGTGTTCCATGGGAACTTTGTAATTAGCACACTGGGCATTGTAACTGAGCAAAGATAATACTTTATCCAGAAATAAAGTTCTTTCTATGGAATTATTGTGACATTTGAAACCCAGCCAGAACTTAAGTGAATAGAAGTATGAATATGGGGTCTTCATCAATGTTTTTGGTGATTAAAATTCTGTCAATGAAATCAGTTGGATTGAAAATGCTTTCATCAGGCTGAAGGAGGTGAAGGAATGAGCCCCAGACTTGGGCTAAATGAGAAGAGGCATAGGAAGATGTCATTCACTGGTTCAGTATACTGATAATATTCAATTTTACATTACCACCCAGGCCATTCCAGAGATGCTGCTGAAGCCTTGACCTAGTATTTCAAGATGTTTGGGCCTGGATGGGACAAAACAGGCTGAAGCTGGATCCAAGCAAGTCAGAGCTCTTGTTTGTACATGGGTATTCTCTGTCAGATGCTGGGTAGATGCTAGGCATTATTCCTGAAGAAGATCTACTGTATGACTTGGGGGTCCTTCTGAACTCATAGCTACTATTGGACAGGCAGTTGGAGGCCATAGCACCTTTCCCCAGCCTTGGCTGATACACCAAGTGTAAATGAATTAGTGAAAGAACACCACAATCCACCCAGGAGAATTTTTCTGAAATTAATCTCACCTTTGAAAGAATTTCTAAAGCAAATTCTCTTTCATTAAACTGAATAAGGTATTGTTGGAACATACACATAAAATATCCTTGCCTAGCACTAATTTGAACAACTATTGATTCATTCAACTCAAAATGGGCTATTTAGCTAACTTGACCCAGCTAATGTTATGATTGGTGTACACTTGTAGTACAACTTTATTATTCTCTTGAAGTGAATATAGCATATCTTTTCTTGTTTGTGGTAGAAAGCTTCACACTCTCCCCACAGTTTATTTCTTTTTTTTTAAAGTAGGCCAGGAAGAAAAGTTACCTCTTTTCAGTAGGTAGGTAAGTAGTAAGTCCAGTGATCTAGTTAATGAAGTATACATGTCAATATCTCTGGACATTAAATAAAGCCAATATATAATCTGTGATCTGATTTTTGTATAGTGAAATCCTTTATTGGAGAACATTTTTCTGTTGCATATGAATCATTATCTTTAATGTCACAGTGATCTGCCATGGTGTGTGTTAGACTCACCCAACATCACAGATAACATAAATCTTGCAAGCAGACTGAAAGGGAAATTCTCTTTGTAGTCATGCCTTAAAAGGTCTAACACAAGCCTCACATGTACAGAAAAATAAAAAAGAAGGAAAAAAGAGCTATAAAAGTAGTCAAAATATTTAGAGATACAAAAGCTTAAAGAAAAAGTTGTAAATGTAATCTTGAATTATATTTTAAGAATGTTGACTTTATCACTGTATCAAGAATAGTAGGTTTATTAAGCAAGAGACTGTAAAAAAGATTATTCTTCAATGTTGGAATGACAGTATAACCCTAGTTTTATAATCTTGGATCACTGATATATAGAGTCCCCTCTGTGGGGGGAGATGGGCGGTGATATAAGTATGATAGATAGATAAATAAATAAATAAATAAATAAATAAATAAATAAATAAATAAATAAATAAATAAATATACTCAGTTTCTGTTCATGAACTCATTCTGTTTTGATGCAATGGAAGGACTGATAAATATTATTCAGTGTGGTCACTCCCTATGTAATGTATTTTGTTTTGGTGATTTTTCCCCCCATTGGAATTTATTTTTGTGCTTTTGACTTTTTTATTCTTCTTCTTTTTCTCCTTTTCCTTTTCTTGTTTCTTTCTTTCTTTTTTGGTATATTAAAGCAAGAAAAAAAAGTACAGTATAGGCAAAACAGCAATTAGCTGTGACACATTTTGATTATTATTTATGTGATACCATAGTAGTTGGGGAACGTCATGGTCACAGATTTAATACAGGGAAAGCAATTGTAGTTTATCCAAAGAAGCCATATTTTTGTGATGAGACTTATCCATCAGCCTTTTTATACAATAATCATGCTGGTAATGTTTATTTTAAATGGTTATTTTAATGTCTTAATCTTTAATATTCGTAATTTTGATGATTTGTAAACCGCCCAGAGTCCCTTGAGGGAGTTGGGCAGTGAGAAATCAAATAAATGTATGTATGTATGTATGTATGTATGTATGTATGTATGTATGTATGTATTGTTCTCTTCTTTCACTAGCAATGCAATGTAAATACATTAGACTGCCAGTTCCGGAATCAGGACTCAGTAGGATTCTGCAAATGCAAGACTCACAGACCATAAGAGGGACTGCCAGAACTGATATTGCATCTCATCCCTCTATCCTTCTGTCTCTCCCTCCCCACCTTCTTTTTAGTGGGGCAACATCTGGCTTTTTTATTTGCAGGAGAATCAGCTGCAGCCTCAATGACATTTGACATTTTTCAGTGTGCCTGCTATCCTAGTAAAAATATGTAGAAAGGAAAGAATGAAAGATCATTAATCTGTGGAATTCATTACTGGAAGATATGGCAAAGGCCCCTATCTTGAGTGGCTTCAAAAGGGGATTGGATAAATTAGATACATTTATGAAAGGCTTTATGAAGAGTTACTAGTCATTGTTACCTCTGGATTGGGAGCAACATATTTCCAAATACCAGTTACAGTGGAGCAATGGTAGGAGTGAGGTATATCTTTACCTTCTGCTTGCAAGGACAACAGATGAATCTGGTTGGCCACTATGAAAAACAAAATGCTGGAATAAATGATGTTTATCTGAACCAGCAGGGATATTCATAGCCATTTATGAAGAATTGCAAGGATCAGGAAAGTCTACTGCATTATTAGGATGGTGCAGAGCCACTCGAATAAAGTGATATGGTTTTAAACAGTTCCCCTCAATTCTGATGCCTATTTTGAGACTAGAAAAATTGTTTTTTATTGGTTTCGAAACCAATGTTTTACAATTTTCTACCTTTAAATCTCCTGCTCCAACATCTTCAGTACGATCTCTATCAGATCAAAACATTTGTGCATAGAAGGAGATCTGCTAACAGATTTCAGATCTATCCTTGAACAACACTAGTGAAACAAACAAACAAATAATAAATGTAAAGTATAAGAGCAAAAACCAGAGTTCATCAAGGGAAACTACAGTGAGCATAACCCTGCTGTTTTCGATATGCTTACAAGATTAGTCAGCTAAATCAATAATATTCAGACTCTGTGGGCAACTTTGAAAAACAAAAAGGAGGCTTGTTAAAGGATTTTCACTGTTTCTATTTGAAATACATCCAAAGTCCATGTCAGCCATTCAGCCATACCTATTTAGAGACAGGCCTGCCAGCTTGGGCACACTGTGTCAGAGAGCATCAGTATACTCAGAAAAGTGATTTATTGTGGCAGGACGACATCTAATTATGTACATAGTTTACCAATTTGGCTTTTTTTTTAAGCACAGAAGAGTCCAGCTGAGTGAAAGGTTGAAACACAATTTCTTTCTTGTTACTAGTGTTTGTTTACATGTTCCTTATACCATTATTTTTCCACCTGAAACCTCAAAAGCACAAATGAGCCTTGCACTACATTTTCATATGACTATATTTTAAATTGTAGTGTTCTAAATATCAAATAAAAGTATGTTAGGCCTTTCCTTTTGCATATAATTGTACAACAAGAAAAACACAATTCTCTCTCAAACCCCTGGTGCCAAGTGGGAGAAAATGGGAGAAATGGGCAAAGGGGGAGGAGGCAATCATAAGATAAAGGAAGGCTCAGTTCCTCTTATACCACAAAGAAACATTTTCTTTTAAAAAGTGAGGTGCCAATACATAAATGAACACATATAACAACTTGTTTATTTGGGGGACCAAGATATAAGCAAATGAATGGTTTGTCATTTTTGACCTTGTCCTATATATTACTTGGAGGTAAATCCTACAGTTTAGTGCAAATGGATAAAACAGAAAATTGCAATTTGCAGGAATTAAAGAAGAGAATGTTCAGTGGAAGCATTGATCTCCCCATGCCTTTATTCACACAATAATTCACATTCACATTCCAATAGATCTAGAAGTTGTCTGTGCTAAAGGGTTATTCATAGCCTTCAGTCTGGTCTGATGAAGTGAAAGGAAGTGAGGGAAGGTGTTGACTCGTTTTGTTCTTCCAAGTGAAGGAAGCTGTTGACTCTTTTTGTAGTTTTATTTCAACACACTTCCATCTATTGGTGGCAATCTGGTTCTGTTTCAGCACTCCCGGAGAAGCCTATATAGAGTTTTGATAACTCAGAACAAGGGGGGAGATTTTCTCCAGAGTTTGGGGAGGGAGAACTCCACTGGAACTTGTTTACTTGCATTTGGATGATGAGCTCAAAAATAAATATGAATGAATCTCAGCAGAGGCAATGCTTTTTCAGGATTTGATCTGAACATAAGAGATGGCTTGGAGCAAACCACTAAAACATGTGTTACTTTGTCATGCTAATTTATGTACATAGGAAAATGAACTGCAGATTCCCTGAAAGTTACAGCATATTTAAAGTTCCAAATTGTTTAAGTATCTGAGTTCTAAATATGTGCATTTTTGCAGCTTCATCGCTCATTTTAAAGGGAGTTTCTCAAAGAGCAATTTTCCTAGCAACATTTGGGTTATTTTTAAGATTTATCCACATAATTAACATTTTTCTTACTTAGTGAAACTGCACCTTTTTGCTCCTTTCTCAATAATTAAGTTGACCAAGGATGCTATTACAAAGACAATATGTTCTAGAATATTTGCCTTATGAACTGCTCAGAAGATTGGAGCTTGCAATCCCATACACATTTACTCAAACTAAGTGAGAAGACGTGTATAGAATTACAATGTTCTTTATGGGAGTCTGGCAGAGTGTAGTGTTGTGGCAAAACAGAAATGGAGGATCTGTCCCAGGACCTCAGAAACAAGATCTAGCTACACAATCCAATCAGACAGCAAGAGACTATTCCTGCCCTAAAACAAAGTCCTCCTAATCCTGTCAGGCCAAAAGATAGGAAGTACACTCACCGGGACAAAACTAACAAAAGACAGTCAGGACTCAGCCTTTGCAACTGCCCAGCAGCAGGCCTAGGAAGGAAATTGCAACCATCTAGCTGGGCGAAAAATCACAGACTTTCCAGTTCTAGATTAAGGACAGGTGCCTAATCTCCCACCACTCATTAGCATGGGAAACAAAGGATATTTTCAAACACTGCTCTCTCCTTTGAAAAGGTTGATCCTCTTTCCTCTCATGAAATAAAAATAATTTGACCCACCCTCTGTGGCCATAGAAACCCACTAGCAAATCAGAGCCTTAGAATTTCCAGCTCCTCAAGTCACAACTCCTATAAAAGTCCTTCCATTTCTTTTGTTCTTGTTCCTCTTTCTCCTCTGAACTGGAACCCAATTGTCAATTCTTGCAATAAAGGGTGGTCTTTTTCCTCAGTGTTGAACTCCATCTTTTGAATCTACAACAATAGAGATGCAGCATGGTGTCTTAATCCCAATCAAAGCTCCTTCCTGACTTTAAATAGCAAGATGGTTACTTGGGGATTTTTTCTTCTTTTTCTTCCTTCCTTCTTTCCTGATCTGGATTAAATCTAGCTGAAGCTGTCAACAGGTCTATTGGCAGTTCAGCAGGCTGCTCTCCCTCAAGGAAAAGTGAGCCTTTTGTCTTTTCTGTCTCCACATTTTGGATCCATAATAAAGCAAGTGAGAGAAACCCCTGGCCAATATATAGAGAAGAAAAGCTTTCTGTTTATGAGTTAATCAATACAGCAGTGAAGAACTGAACCACTTAGTCTGAGAGTGATCCAAAGTCAGGTTTCATCATAGCAAACTGGAAGTTATCTATAGTTAGTATGTAACGTAATTCTATGTCTCATTCTCCCTTCACCATTCTACTTCCTTCTCTATTTCAACAGCATCTGAGTCTCTATCTCATGAATCTGATGAAGTGAATCACAATCCACAAACACTTATGTGTTAGTCCTTTGATTGATTGGAGATATAAAGAGTGAGGCATTGCTCTGAGCCAATGTTGCACATGGTTTTAGTCTTAATAACCTTCAAATACATAGACTTCTTGCAGCAGGATGAAAATCAGGCTTCATTTATTTTTGATGGATCTTCTCCTCTCCAGAACTCTGTTGCTTTCAAAACTATTGTTGCAGAAGCACCTGACATGATTTTATTGCTCCCATAAACTCA
Organism: Charina bottae; assembly: GCA_023362775.1. Taxonomy (NCBI): domain Eukaryota; kingdom Metazoa; phylum Chordata; class Lepidosauria; order Squamata; family Charinaidae; genus Charina; species Charina bottae. Next base: position 54,063,235 of record JALMGJ010000006.1, read on the forward strand.
TTAAATGATTTCAAGTGCAAAACATTTTCATGCTTTATTGGTTTAATAAGTGGAGTCAGGAAAAAAGAAAGAAAGAAAGAAAGAAAGAAAGAAAGAAAGAAAGAAAGAAAGAAAGAGAAGAAATTCAGTGTTTAACTATAAATACTCCAGGAAATACTCCAGAAAAAATAATCAATATTCTGTACCCACCAGAATAACACTGTCAATATCACAACGGTTAGAAGATTAAGCTTTCTAAGATTACTTTGAGAAACACTGGGAACTGGAAGCTCAAAGCATCTTCTTTTCTCCTGTTCTTTTTCACTATTGCTTCAAAATGTACTTCACTCAGACCATATGGAAACAAATAGAAAGACACTAATATTTTTGAATTACCTTCTTACCTTTCTTCAATTAAACTATCCTGGCAGTACAGAGAAAAGTAATCACACCAAACAATCAATGAGATTTTGGGACTAGCTTTGAAACATATTCAAGCACGAGAGCATTCCTTTAAGAATGGCATGTAGATATACTGGTGGGGCGCGGTGGCTCAGCGGGTTAAACCACTGAGCCGTTAGACTGCCGACCATAAGGTTGGCAGTTCGAAACCGCGTGACGAGGTGAGCTCTCGTCACTTGCCCTAGCTCTCTGCCAACCCAGCGATTCGAAAGCTAATATAGCAAGTAGATTAATGGGTACCACTCACGTGGGGCAATTTGCGGGCGTCCAGCGGAGAGTCGTCCTCGATTCCAAAAAGACCTGGAAGAGCGGTGATGTCGGCGGAGGACGACGGAGGACGACGGATCCGGAGACACCAACTTCCTGGACGTCAGCAGCCGGCGCGGAGCGAGGCATTCTGGGACTTGCAGTCCAATGCCTTCAGCGGAAGAGCCGGTTCCCTCCCTCTCTCCTTGTCGCGCGGGTATAATATATGATGTATAATTTGATGTATAAATTAATGTATACGGATGTTGTAAGCCGCCTAGAGCCCTCCAGTAGGGAGGGGATAGGCGGGGTATAAATAAGATTAAATAAAATAAATAAATAAATATACTGTATTCTATTGCAGTACAAAGGTAATGTTCACTTGCAGTCTGCTTGAAGGATTCAAGTTAACTTTCCTAGAAAATAATTTTTTAAAATGTGATGAGACAAGAAAATCTAAGAAGTGATATTCACACATGGTGCAAACTAGGCAAATCAGTAAAATTGGATTCAAATTCAAGATATGAAGGCACAGAAATTCAAACTGATTCAAGGTTCAAAATTTAATTTGCTAAAAACATCCAGCCATAGGCTATACTGTGCCTGGAAAGCATCAAAATGCCTGCAGTTGTCTTTCTGGCAGAATAGTGGGCCCTTTGGTGAACATCATGCATGTCAGATGGCCTCAGGTGTTTCATAGCACTCCTGTAGCTCCTCAGGTAAGAGATTGCAGAAATGAGGAAAGAACAACACAGCAGCTTACAAACTGCCCAGGACAGTGCCTGGACAGAAGTTGTGCTAGGCCAGTACAGAAAGACTCCCATTCCAATTTAAAATTAGAAAATTTCAAAAACTGATCGAAAGCAAGATTTTCTTTCTCCACATGCTTTTCTGGGGTGACAAATTCATTGGCATGGTGCATTGGCAACGTTACCCTTTTCTTTTTTTAAGGAATAAAAATATTATATTATCATTACTGTGTATATATTATTTTATAAAGAAATGGTCCGCATTATGCAGAATAATCTCACACAAGCATACGGTATTTCATACCTACTGTAGCAATGAAGAGTGGTTTGTTCAGTACAAAACATGACAAGGCAAACAACAGCAGAAAGCAAACAGATGGATAGGGTTGTTGTTGTTATTTGTGGAGAATTATTTTCTTACCTTAGGTAGAATGAAAGCCAAATGATAGGAAATAAAACAGGATCTTAAGGAGTTGAAGAACTGTACTGATGGATTTAGGAATTAACAGGAGCTCTGGTGCAGATAAAACAAACAGACTGAATGTTAAGGATTGGTAAGTGTAAATGGATGTGCGTAGGGAAAGGGGAAATTACACACAAGAAAGACTAAAAAAGGAAGAAGAAATCTGATTTCCTTTCTCTGCCCTCCCTCTGCCCAAGGGAACTTGCCTAAGCAAATTCTTACAATATAATAAGGCACAAAGAGCTGAGTAGCACAACCCAATTGTTCTGATAGACAGGTTTGCAAAGGCATAAAATTTACTCATGTTAATATCAGACAGCCTGTCACGGCATTCAACCTCCCCTTTCAACTGTGTCTAAATACGAAAGAGTCTAACTTTCCAAAGCCAGAAAATTCACCAAATCTGTGAATCACCCTAAGATCACTTCATAGGCATTTCAAAACTTCAAATTATCTCTGAGTTTCAATTTGAAGATTAAAGGAATTATCTGATCTAATCTTGTTTGAATTAAATTACCCCTTTGAAGTTTTGCTGCTGGAGAATTCATAAGATCAGCCTTCATAGTATTGTCATTCTACACTGGAAGGTACTTCATTTGTGGCAATGTTATGTCTAAAGTGGCCCTTTGAATCTTTTGCACAGCCCTGGAAAATAATGCTTTTTAGATTGGTTCCATTGCAAAAATTAATGTATTTATTAATGACTTTATTAAAATACAGCACTGGTCTGAATTAGTTGAAGTGCAATGTAATCCATTTTTTAAATCAATTCAAAAGCACTGTGCATTTTTTTTCATTTGGCTACATACAGTATATATTAGAAGAATTATAAAGAATTCTTTATAGAATTTATTAGAATTCGGTTATTCTAAGTGGAATGGCATTGGGAAATGCACAGCATGTATAAGCATTGCAAATGTAGCTGTGAGGAGATAATGCAATTTCATTATTATACGATTAATCATAGTAGTTCAATTAGGTTCCTGACACTTTGCAAATGTTTAAAATGGAGCCATTGCTTTATGTTACATGAAGTAAACAACTGTGATGGGTTAAAATATACAGAGGAAGCTCTTAGGATCCAAAAGTTCAGTATTAATTTCTGTTAACTTCTTTCAGAAGCCATTCTCCAATTACAAACATATTTTATTTTGGCAAATGAAGCTGCAATTTCTTATAAAACATTAGATGTAAAACAGTGTAACTGTAGCATAATATACAGTACTGGTGGTTCTGGTCGATAGAGATAGTATCTCATTTTTAGCATTAAAATAGGAATCAGGAAGCTGCAGATCCCCAACTGGTTATAAGAGGAGTTTTCCAGAAAGAAAAACCTGATGATGAGAAGAGATGTGAATATGAGATTAGTAGAAAACATATTTCCAAAAAGTGTTCTTCTTCGCATCTATTCTAGCTAGCCAATAGCATGGAAGTCTGGATACATGAGGAGTCGGCAGAGAGTCATGGTGACCACAGGTGCATCAAGTAGAAGCATTTATGTCAAGCCAAAATATAATTGCTTTTCTTACAACTTTTTATGTTGCTGACAATACATACCCCATTGTCAAAAATGTATTCAAAGGAGAAAGAATTATATGGCCCAAATGGGAGACAGATAAGATAGCTGGAAATTAAAGTAACCAATTGTTCCAAAGCGAACAAAAATCTAACCTTTTAAAATCTACAAATCTACCCTTGAAGAGCTCATCACATGGCCTTTTTGAAAGAAAATGTATTGAGTGGGAGAATTAGATGTTTAAAACGATAAGAAACTATTTTTTCCTAACGTGCATTGTAAGCCTTTAGCCTCACAATGTTTTGTTTGAAATGTGACCTTGATACAGTCCAATAATGCTACAGTCATTTTTTGCTCATTGGAAATGGCCAAAAGTATTGCACTGAAGGTACTTCCTTTCAATAAGGCTTTATACGTGGAGCAGCACATATGAGAGTGTGGAGTTGCTCATCCAATATCATACAGAAAATGGCTTTAGAATGCATGCTTTCGTGTAGTTTCACATAAGTTTTCAGGCTCAGATGGATTGCTATCAATCTATTTCACAAACCTCACGTTTTCTTCATTTCTGTTTTTTGTAGAGTGATGTCTGATTAGCTGATCCCTCAGTGGCACCAGATAAGTTTGGTGGGCACTGAGGATACTTTGACTCAATGATAAACTGTTAAAAGCCACATGGTTGGTAAGAGGTCTACCCAGAGAAGAGTCACAGTTGTAACATACCCCAAGTCCTTACCAAGCAGGAAGCCTTCTGCTCTTCTGCCTACCTCAGCTTCTGACTCTGTGCCTCCTGGGGAAAATTCAGAATGGGTAGATGAATCTGTATGTAGGAAAGTCCTACTGAGGTAGGAAGAGATGGGGGGTTAGCAGAAGTTGCAGGGCTATTGGACAAGGCACATTTTGGGGACTCAGGAATGAGGCAAGAGGGAAAGGAAAGGAGTATAGTGAGAGTCCTCTGCTGCATCTGCCATCAGGTGGCACTCTTGTGTACTATGACCCCAAGACTTGATTGAATCAAGTCAGTGATACAAGGATAGCTGAAGGTGACATTTCCTGTAACCTGTTTTCTTCCTCCTCCAGGCAGGAGGAAACAGCAGCGCTTTATAATTCCTATTTTAATGCTAATGCACTTTACAGTTGGGCTATGTTCCCTTCTGTTTGTGGGGAAAAAAATGAAACACATACCTGTATGTCAGTCTGTAATATAGAAAGTCTAACATACCCTAGGAACAAGGAGGAGGGAGCCTGACCGTTACAGGAGAAATCAGGGCCATTGCAAAATAGATCCCAGAGTCCAGGGGAGGAGAAAATGTGATAAAGAGACTCAGAGTAACTGCCTTAATTATGTTAGGTATAAGTAGAGCTGGATAATTTCTTTGGCAGGTTTTCAAGGTTCTGTTTTCAAGGTTTGGCAGGTTTTCAAGATTCAGTACCTTATTAGCAATAAAGTTCTTTCCAGAAATGCAAGTTTCTTGCTTCCTGGGTTTGCCTGCCTTGTAGGCCTTGACAATTTGGAACAAACAAACAGAGACAAAGAAGCAATGATCACTTGATGAAAAGAGGAAGGAGACTGTGGATCAGTATGATGGTGGTGGTGCTGGTGGTGGGGAGAACTGAGAAGAGAAGATGGAGCAAATGATGATGGAATAGGTAGTAGCAACATAAAACTTTGGGACAATATCACAGAGGAAGCTCACAGTGAGAAAATAGTATAAAATTGTGAATAATGGTCTCTGGTGAGAGTCAGTTGGAGGCACATTGATAACGTGCAAAGGGATATCCAGGAGATCTCAATGGAAGCTTGCAAGTTTTCCTCATGAGTCCTCAAACATTCATTCTCCATATGTGTTTGCTGTAAGATTCTGCCAAAGGGTAAGGATATGAAAGGGATTGGCTCATTTGGAGTCCAAGGCATGTAACCTGTTCTGTTTTCCATGCTGTCTCTTTTGAGATGTGACCAAAAATCAATCCCTTTTAATTCCAGATTCAGACATGGATCATATTCACTTTTAACTTTACATAGAATGGAAAGATCTTACAAATGTTCTTTCTAGAAAGGAGCCACTGATAATACTCTTGAAAAGAATATACAATCTGAGAAGGATAAGTAGTGAAAAGTGTTGCAAACCATGATTGATATTACTCTGTAAAATTGATCAGTAAATACAACTACAACTAAGATATAAAATGTCACCTTGAATCTGGAGCACTTAAATGGCTCAGAAGAGACAGTGAATGCAAGCACACTACTTATCTTGGCATAACCAGAATGAGTTTTTGGAAGTGTGTGCTAAGAAAGTGCTACTTATACTTCTTGAAGAGATAATAAATGTTTCATACTGTGGATTGTTCTGGATTAGACACATTATGTTTCTCATACGGAACAGCTGATATTTGTCTTGATATATGTACATGAGATATATGGGAAATAGATTGTGCAGAAATGCACCCTGAAAATAGTAGACTGCATTAAAAAGAAAGAAGACATTAGAGAACAGATTAAGAGAGTTCCAGCAGAGAATATGATAGAACTGCAGAACTGTAGTAGCCAAGGATATGCTAATGCTTTAAATATGTCTGAAGAATATGAAAACTAGGATACATACTGAAAATCCTCAGGCATTTTCATCCTGCACAGCACATTCTTTTAAACTATGTGTTACTCATGCTATTGGGATAAGTCATGGAGGCACAATATCATTAGGGAATGCACAGAAAGTATAGAAGTTGCACAGTGACTTTTCACATAGTCCTGCCAGAGAAGGACTTATGCAAGATTTTCAAGATAATTATTTCAACAACTAGATGAACCTCTAGAAGTTAAGCTATTTCCAATTCCAAAGTCCATTTCCATTGTCATCTTGGCAATCCTCTGAAAAGACAAAAGGTTGTGACTTAGTAATGGAGGACGTACAAGGAAAAATATATAAATCCCTTGATTGTGGGTACAACTGGGCAGGCTCTCATCTGAGCTCACTTGCAAAGAGCTATAGTACATAAACATGTACATTGTATAGAACAGTGGGGAGGCCCCCACACCTGAAATCTGCCCCAGCCCACTTACAGTATGTTCTTTAGGACTTGGTGAAGCTGAAGCAAGAAATGGGTGGGACGAGACCCCAAAGTGGATGGGGATAGTCATTCTTTTTCTGATATCCTTCTTTTCTTTTGTGACACATTTTTCTCTCTCTCTGTCTATGAATTTAGGTTAAATAAAAGTGCCCCTAAAATCAGTTCATTTAGAGACTGAAAGATAATTGCTGCACAGTGACTGGCTACGTGGTGGCTTATATATCAATAGCAGTACTTTGGATTTGAGATACAAAAGGGAATCAGAGTGAAAGTATTCAGTGTGATACTTTTATAATATATATTTATATTTATAATATATTTATTGATGATACACATCTCATGAATATCTTGAAGGAGAACCTATTCTGCCTGATGGTCATCGAACAAATACTTAATATGAGTTTGATATTAGAAAGTTGTTTGAGCTTTGTATCTCCATGATGAATGGTAGATCCCTTCTTTCATGTCAATCAGAGTAAGGATTTGAGATTGAAAAAAAGGGAAACAGTGTGTAGAATTTCCTGCTTTTCTCAGCAGCAAAGAAAAATAGCAAAATTTATAATGCTACTGATCTGTCCATACACTGACCCCCTCCAAAAAAATATGATTCCAGTTAAAAGTCAGCACTCTGGCTGATAATTGATCAATAACTATTGTAATTTTTGCCCCTTCCAGAGAACAGAGACCAAAACCCACATGGATGGAAGCTTCAACCAATACTGAAATGTTGTAGGAGGAATTGCTCAGTGACAGTGAACAGTAGGTTTAATTGACAAGCCTCTCCAGAGTCAACATGACAACAAGTGTTCGCTTAATTAAACAGGAATTATGTTTTATATTTTGGGTGCATCTTACATATAGCATGGGATAGCAGGAGGATCCATTTTTTAAATGTTCTTAGATGCATTTTCAGTTTGCTCTGGTTTGGTTAACTCTGTTTTAATTGTATCAAACTTTTGGATATTTTTCTCAGAATAATTTGCCTCTTGCCAGCTACGACTGGTTTATATATTAAAAACAACAACACAAATTATGCCTGCTATTTCTTGTCAAAAAGTCAAGGTGATGTTGGAACCTCTGAGAAACTCATTATATTCCATGTCTCTGGCAGGTTCTTCCTATATAAACCATTAATACAAGTCAGTTTTGGAACTAGTCACCCTGAAATATCCTGAAAGAAGACATAATATCCCTGTAATCTTTATTTAGTGCTGGTTAGAGCTGTTATTTGTCCTAGTTCTTTGTTCAGAGTCAAGCTGTCAACAAGAAATAAATTACTCTCCCTCTTGTAAATTGCCACATTCTATGGTGGATTTTGGAACAAGAAAGCAAAGTGATGAATTGGTAGCCTCAAGACATTTATTCATAAATTTTCCATCTGTTTTATTCAATGCACTCTCTGTTGACTCCATTAAAGGTATGTTTACTTCTTATGTAAGGCTCTTGTGTGGAAACAAGGTGTAATGAAAAATAGTCCAATTGTCCAGTTTAAATGAGATTTTGAAACACTTTTGTTAATTTAATGGGAGGGGAAAAAAACAGAAATAAATAGCCCAGCCAGTATCCAGATTAATTGGAAGAGCCAAGATTTAAATAGATATAGGACTTTGATTCTTTGGAATACTTCAGTTCATCAAAATTCTTCAATTGAGCTAGATTGGATTTGTTTAGTTTTTAAATTTATTTAGTTATTTTCAGCAGAGGAGAAGGATAGCTCCCCAATATATTTGGCTTAAATGTGACTTTTCTTTTCCTTAAGAGTAGTTCTAAAAAGACTCAACCATGGATGATTCTCAGAGCAAGAGACAGTTCTCAAAACAAGAGATGGTTCCCATGTAAACTGGATAAGGCAGTGTCATTCAAATGGAAAGGTTCTAGGAAGCGTGAGAAGAATTCCAAGCTGGAACTGGTCGAGCCTTATCAGAAGTAATAAAAGTGAGCAGGAACTGTGGTATTATGCAGCCAAGACATAGAATGAAGTACCATCATTTTTTTAATAATAACTTTTATTGAAGTTTAAAAATACAAAGATAAAAAACTAATACAAACTAAGAAAATATTGAAAAGAAGAAAAAAGTGAAGAGAAGAAAAAAGGGGGGGGCGAAAAAAAGTATACAGAAAAAAAGAAAAAAGATATATCAAGAAATTACTTCCCCCTTCATCAAGACAAGTACAAACAATAACTTACCACTTTCTCTTCATCCCATATCTCATCTTGTATCTTTAATAAAGCCTCATCATTCAATCTTAATCAGCAAAAGTCCATTACCAGAAATAACAAAATATAAATATATTTTAACCTTAAACAAGTAACTCAATTTCATATTCCTTTCCTTTGCTCAGTAACTTATCATTTTCTCTAATAATGCAAGAAAAAAAATCTTCTTCCCATATCTTATCTCATATCTATAAACAAATCTTTAAAGCTTCATCGTTCAAACCTAATCAAGAAAAAATTCATTAAGAGCTACCAGAAACAACATATTGAAAATCTTGATCATTAATCAAGTAATATCCCACAAATTAATTTCTTATCATTTTCTCTTCATCCCCTATCAAAGACTCCTTCACAAGTTTAACACTTTCCTTCAATTTTAACAGTTTCTCCAAAAAATACAACAAAAAATCTCTTCTTCCCATATCTTATCTATAAACAGATCTTTAAAACCTCGTCATTCAGTCCTGGTCAGGAAAAACCCATTAAAAGCTACTAGAGAAAAAAAAAACATTATATATATTTTAACCTTTATCGAATAAGCCAATTTTATAATCCTTCTTTTTGCTTTTAAAAGTCTTGATATTTATTCCTTTTAAGTAGTGTCCCAAAAGCTGATTTCTTTTCATTCTCTCTTTATCTTTTCTCAGGAACTTCTTCATAAATATAATAGATCTCTTTTGTAAGTCCAAAATAAGAAAGTTGTCCAAGTCACTCTTTTAAAACATCAGCCAGTTTCATTTGTAAGTCCTGTGTAACATCTTTGTCAATATCCTTGTAGACTGTCATTTTTAAATCCATATCCAAAACAGCTTGGTTCTCAATTGTATCCTCTTTTATCTCCTCTTTTAAACCCAGCTCTTAAGCAGACACTCTTAAGAGAAAGTTCTGAGTATATTTTTTGCCAAATATCCTTGAATTCTCCCAGAGTTAAAATACTTTGCTCCATGCTGTATTAGTGGGTCTTGTCCTTTAATTATAATCTTTAGTTCCTTCTGGTTACCAGCCTTCAAGGTCTCCTCTTACCATGTGTTTCTCTAATCCACAACGTTTTCCCATGGAAAGATTTCTTACACAGATTCAAAATCTTCATATATTTTAATAGGATTTTAAACAAGCCACAGGGAGGATTCTTATAATTAATTCCAAAATCTTATTTCCAGTCAATCTGGCCCCATAGTCCATTTATAGCTTTCCAAAATCAATGTTCTAATCACCCTTTTGCTGCTTATTTCTGAATTTAAAAAAAAAACATTTTTCTTTAAGTTCTTAAACTTACATGAAACTTCTTTTGTTGAGAATTGAAGAAAAATCACCCAGTATAATGAAACTTGTCCTTCTGAAGGTTCTTAGTATCCAAAAAGCAATTTACAAGCCATTTCCAGAAGTGATTAATAGAGGTAGTGGGCAAACCCAGTGTCCCTTTGAAGGCTGTGAACAATCAGCATTCAGGAAAGTTGAACTATACTATCTTAAATCCCCTTAAAATAAAAGGAGCCAAAGTAGGCATTATTGTGGCCTTTAGATTTCCCCCCTCTTTACTCTGCTCTTTGATTTGTTCACTTTGGACTGGCATAACTAGAACCATATATGACTCAGGGTCATTATGTAACTTGATGTGAAAATAAAGTGTCATTTTCAAATGGTGGTATTTTGTAATATATACATAGATTAATTACTATGATGGAAGTTCACATGCTAAAATGAGCATCTTCCAACAGAAGCCGCTTTCCTTAATCCCTAACTGGGATTTGGCTTCTCTTCTTTCAGTAGGTTTATATAAGAGCAAATAATAAAGCATACCTGAATAGTAATAATAGTCTGCATTTGTCTCCAACCACAGAACGAGAGGAGAATGAGAAAGTTTGGAAGCAAATAAAGACTAAAAATGAAAGGAATGCAAAGCTTGCCATAAAACTGGGCTGTAATTTAGGAACAGGACTACCAAGTGTTCCTAAATGTTACTGTTTTACCATAGTCCTCTATGGGAAGATATAGGATATGATGTCTTCAGGTAAAATGATACAGGTAGTCCTCGACTTGTGACAATCGTTCAGTGACTGAAGTTACAGCAGCAATCCCCATTGTGACCAAAGGGACTTATGACGGGTCCCCAAAATTATGGCCATTGCAGTGCCCCTGTGGTCACATGATCAAAATTTGAGCACTTGGCATCCCACCCGCACCTATGACTGCAGAGGCACTTCAACTCCCCCCACCCGCCTATCTCCCCTCCATTTATGCCCTTTGGCCCCCTGCTGCCCTGTGCTTCACCACCCCAGCTGCTGGCCACACAAGGCTTTCTTCCCTATGGTGGTTTCCTCATGAGACCTGGGGAAGATGGCTTTAGGTGGCCAGCAGCTGCCTCATGAAGGGCCAGGCCGGGCACGCCTCATCAGATGGCGAAGGTCAGCTGGGGTGGCAGTGTGCAGGGCAGCAGAGGCCTCAGAGTGCAGGGTGGCAAGGGAGACTGCGGCTGGGACTGGGCTGGGGCAGCTGGGGCTTCCTGGGGTGCTGCTGAGCTGTGCTGGGGCTGGGCTTCGCATTGCGAAGGGCTTTGCGCTGTGCCAGAGCTCAGGGGCTGCTTCTTGCTTCTTGCAGCCCCTGAGCTGCAGCATAACAAGCATCCCTAGAGCCATGCAGTTCTGGGGCTCCTTGCTGCCCTCCAAGGCAGGGTGCAGGGTAGCCAAAAGGGCAGAGATGGTGGGGAGATAGGCAGGAGGGGGGATTTGGAGGCAGTCCCTTACCTTACTGAGGTTCGGGGGTCTGGGAGAGACCAAGCCCGGAATGGCTTGGATTGGAGTAGGTTCTCAGCTAACGACTGGTGGAATTCGCTTAATGACAGCAATGGGGATTGCTCGGATTGCTGTCGCTAAGCAATGTGGTCACGTGCCATCTCGCTTTATGACCGCATCACTTAGCAACGGAAATTCCGGTCCCAATTGTGGTTGTAAGTTGAGGACTACCTGTGTTGTCATATTAGCTGTCATGCTTCTCTTTCAACACTGACTTAAGAAAAGGCTTGTTGTGAGCCTGCTTAACTAGTTCTTTGGGGGATTTTGTCATATGCTCTAGCATACTTAAGGACAGATCTGTATCACAGCCACAATTTAAATTAAGTAAGAGAAGAAACAGTTTCAGCAAATAGTGTTTCATTCTTATTTGTAGTTCACTGGTACTACTGACAACATTATATCTAGGAAAATATCAGACTTGATGAAAGAAGAACATGAGCAGCATATAAAGACTCTATCCAAGTAAGGAAAAAAAATAGACCGTAGTCAAATAAACCCTTTATTTACCAGACCTCAGTTTAGCAGACTTTGGATTCAATAAACAGAAGTCATTCACCATTTGATATATGAATAATGCCATTTTACACATGTTGAAAATCCCATTCATGATTTTGTGAATGCATAATTACATTTTACTTAGGTACATCCCTTCCCTCATCAGCACATTGAATTGGAGATTTACTGTTTAACAGAAATAATAATATTGGGTGCTGAAAGTAAACACACTTGTCTATGAATCTTCTGGCTTCTACAGCTTGTGGGGTAGAATGTAAATATCTCTTTGTGCATTATCTCTATGGGATTGTCTATTTTTTTACATTTCACTGCTCTGGAAACTTTCCACTTAGCTTTTATTGTCACTTCATACTTCTCTTATAACAAAAAATCCCTCTAGAACAGATATGTACAATCTGAGACCCTCTGTCATGGGCGTCTTCCAAAAGTTGTTTCCCAATTGTAATGTTTAATGTGTCAGAAAGGGAAAATTAATAAAATGCACACTAGAATTGATCCTGTTAATTATATACACATTTAACTACAGTGTAAATGAAATTAAATAAAATTTTGGGTGTTTTTTTTCCTCTGGGTCAATCCACATCTTTTTAGAAATTGCCTCTTGGCACGCTACTCAAAGGCCAATTGCTGACCTCATTCTGGAAAAATTGTGCACTCTGGGTTTATAGTATTTTTTCAGAATTACCATCTTGTAGTACATTCTTAGTACTAGGTGGTACTTCTACTGAACACGTGGTTAAACAGGGCTGGGCTGAGAACTCAATTTACCCTTACTCTGCTTGAATGGCAGAAAGCAGAACTTAGGTTCCATCACCTTTTTCAAATTCAATTTAATTCTCACCCAACCCTGCTCTCTGCCGCTTTAAACTCTGTCCTGTCTCCCAATAGGAAAGGAAAGCTTTATCTCAGGAAAAAGGAAAAAAAATAAGATAAGAGAACAGTCTCTTTTTATACACTGGAGCAGCTGAGAACAATGGACAATAAGAGCCAGTTTGGTCTAGTGGTTAAGGCGCTGAGCTAGAAACCAGGAGACTGTGAGTTCTAGTCCCACCTTAGGCATGAAAGCCGGCTGGGTGATCTTGGGCCAGTCACTCTCTCTCAGCCCAACTCACCTCACAGGGTGGTTGTTGTGGGGAAAATAGGAGGAGGAAGGAGTATTTGGTATGTTGGCCACCTTGAGTTATTTATAAAAATAATAAAGGCGGGATAAAAATAAATAAATAATTCTGACCATGGATGCCTCTCATGCATGGTGGGCAGATATCTCTTCCATTGGGTAATTATGGGAAATCATTTCAAAGTTCTGTGGCCCACAGAACATTCTTCAGAGACTCTCCTGTTCATCAGTGGGGTGGTGTACTTTTCCTGCCTCCAATCAGGATCAAACAGCTACTTTAGTCAGTAGACTAGGATGAGCAATAAATTGGATCAAGGGTCCATTTCTATCCTACTACTATCCTACTACTCTACCCAGGATAGCTGTTTCATTGATGTAGCTTGAATCATGTCAACTGGATTCAAGCTACAGACAATTCCACCTGGATGACTGAGAACCTTCATAGACATACTGTTTCATTGATGTTCAGCCAGCCACTGTATATGTACCAATGGCTAGTTCATTACATCATTCTCAGGATCCTCTCAGAATGATGCATACAGTGTGGGCAGTCAGCTGGATGGAAGGTGAAGAGTGGCACTACCACCACCAGCACCAGAGAAGGAGATTTTGGAGGGAGCACATGTGGAGACCAGACCGGAGGACTGTGGGTCCAACCACTGATGGTAGATCATCTTGAGCTGACATTGGATATGAAATTATCATCTCCTACTTCCTTATAGTTGTAGATAGATATAAAGGTTCAAACAAATAATATTATTTTCATATAACTATTAAAACACCTATGGCTCAATTGTAAAAGAAAAGATTTTCTGCTGTGCAAAATATCTAAGAATGATTTGGGCAGCAGTGCTAAGAGTGTAATATAAAGCATCTGTAAACTTTCAGCAGAACATTGAAAATAAAATACTGTCAGTTGAGTGTATAGGACAATAAGACAAATAAAACAAGAAGTGGCAGAAAATAAAAGGGAAACATAAAAACATTGAGAGCTTTTATCCAGGAGGAAAGTCTAAGCTTGGCTGAGTTAACAACTGATTTGAGCATATAAAGTTTATTAACTTAAAATGTTTTAGCTTTTAAAAGGGAGGGAGGGAGGTGGGGAAGGATAAAAGTTTTATTAGAAGAATTTGCTTAATTGTTCCCTAAGGCAGGCTCAAATCATTGTTCAACAAAAACAAGTGATGAGTTTTAGATACTGCATGTAATAAGCACAAGGTCTGAAGGATGTAATTCCTCTTTTTCCGCCGTGAAAATTTTTCATGTATATGTTAAATATTTAGGAATGTTTGTGAAATCCATCACTGTTTCTTTTCAAGGAAAATGGTGTAATCTGGCAGAATGACATGATCCACCAAAAAAATCTAAAGGTATATAATCCATTCATGTCTGTTTAAATATATACATTTTGGCTCAAAAGTTGTGAACTAAACTGTATATTTGGAGAAGACATCCAAAGTGTATATACTGAAGCAAATTACATTGTTTAATATTCCACTGCTGAGACAAGAAACATATTACATACAAAATTGCATATATTGTGGTAAATTCTGTACAAAAAATGCATATATTTCAGAAGTAGGTATAAAATGCATATGTTAAGGGAGAAAGGTAGAGTCCCTTAAGCTGAGCTTTACCCTTGGCAATGTGTAATTTTCTTTGGCAATAATGTGAGGTGCCTTGTTATTTTTGGGACTTCCCAATCTTGCCTAGAATTACTAATGGTCTCCCAACTCCTAAATAGCGTGACTATTCAGATTTGCCAAGGTCAGCTAGGTGCTGCTATCTGCTGTGACTTACATTAGGGAAAGATGCATAGGAAAATAATTGTCCACCCTTTTTTAAAGATAGTATGATACAGCACTTCTGGATTAATTCCCAACTGGCAGAAGGTAGTAACTCCTTCAGTTATTTTATTTAAGATGATGTTGTAATAAGATCAAAACCCCAGGGAAAAGGGACAGAAATCAAGAAAAATCTAAACTTGCTTTAGGAGTTGACAAAAGGAGCTGGTTCTTTTCCCCGCAACTAGGGGGGGGGGCAAGCAGGGCATGTGCCCCGGGCGCGCTGGGTGTGTGTGCCAAAATGACACCCGGGGGGTGCCAAAATGACAAAATAACCCATGGGGGGGCGTGGAATCCATGTTTGCCCCGGGTGACACAGACCCTAGTTCCATCCGTGCCCCCATCTTACATGTAAAGGTGTCTTTTTTTTAATTTAAGTTTTTTTATTTTTCAAAGTATAATTAAAATACAAAACATAGAGTATAGAAAAGGCAGAGTACAGAAGTAAATAAAAAAGAAAAACTATAAGAGTGCAAGATTAGACAGAAAACAGAAAAAGGTGACTTCTGACCTTCTCCAATACAGATATAAATGCCTTTACAAATGTAATCTCTTATCATTAGTTAAACCTTAGTAACATTATTTCTATAAAGTCAAACCATTTAATCATCAAACCCAAAATCAAAGCTTCATTTTTTTATGACACAAGCAAATAGTCTAAAAGTGGTTGCCAAGTAGAAACAAATCCAGACACGGTATTTTCTCTTATCAATGCTGTTAATTTGGCCATTTGGGCCAGTTCCATTAATTTAATCACCCATTCTTCAACAGTAGGGATTTGTGGATCTTTCCATCTTTGTGCATATAAAAGTCTTGCTGCTGTAATCATGTATAAAAGCAAAGTCCCATGTTGTTTCTCAAGATGTTTCTCCATTAGTCCCAAGACAAACAGTTCAGGTTTTTGGCGGGACTTAAAATAAACAAACAAAAAACAAAGATGCTGACTAAAAATATGACCTCATGCAATCAAGAATTGTTGATGGGTAAGACTGGCTTCAAGACTGAAAAAAAGGTTAGATATTTGGGGGTGATTCTATCAACCAGGAATAGTATATTGTTTCAGAATAATTATGTTAAAATTTGGAATGGTGTGAAAAAAGATTTGTTAAGATGGGAAAAACTACAACTGTCTCTTATGGGGAGAATATCTGTGATTAAGATGAATGCTTGGCTAGGATGTTGTTTCTCTTTCAGACTATACTGATTCTGACAACAGATTTACCATTTAAACAATGGCAGAAGGATATCTCCAAGTTCATTTGGTAAGGCAAGAAACCAAGAATTAAATATAAGTTGTTATAAGATGCCAAAGAACGAGGAGGTTTGGGTTTACCTGACTTAAAATTGTAGTTTGCTTTGCTGTTTGCTTTGGATGAAGGAATGGATAACTTTGAAGAACAGGAAGTTATTGCAACTGGAAGGACATGAACATGTAAAGGTGTCTAAATATGTATGTGAGCATTATGAGATGAAATTTGCTTCAAAGAGGAAATGGTGTTAGATGAAGTAGGTCACTGAATTTACTTTTATTAGACTAGACTGAAGTATACTCTCTTCAGACTTTTTGTCCTTTTGTACAAGCAGATACAAAGAAACAGTGCTAAAGTAGCACTGACTTCATTTAAGTTTTAGGCTTCTATTTCTTTTATAAAAGCAATAAGGGACATAAAAGATCCCAATAAAAAAATCCTGTAGCTGTGAAGAAGGAAAATAAGTTCTCACAATGGGCTCTTGATATTCAGATGTGACCCTCCCCCCATTTAATCAGGTACCAACTCAAGCCTGGGAGGAATATTTTAGAGTGTTATATGTAGACCCAGTCAGCACTAAGAATGAGAGTCAGATCGATCTGGAGCAAGCTCATAATTGGCCACCAGTTTTGGTCCAAGAGGCAGCCCGTTTGATTGAACCTCTTAAGGTGAACAAGGCTCCAGGTGCTGATTGTGTTATCCCCGAAATGATTAAAAAGAACTCTAGTTGGTGGGCACCTCTGTTAGCATCCCTGTTCACATTTATAGACCAGACTGGTCACATTCCAAGAGACTGGGGGATGGCAATAATTGTCCCAATTTATAAAAAGTGTAACAAGAATGAGCCATGTAACTACAGGCCCATCAGCCTTTTGAGTGTGGTCAGCAAGTTATACGCCAAACATTTAAATCTTAAACTACAAGACTGGATTGAGACAGAGGGCATAATTCAAGATGAACAGGCAGGTTTCAGAGAAGGGAGGTCAACAGTAGACCACATACTGGTGCTGCATCATCTTGTACAAAAATATGTGTACAAAAAGAAATCATCCCTCTTTGTAGCCTTCCTTGACTTCAAAGCCTTTGACTCAGTACCCAGAAATGTTCTTTGGGAAAAATTTAAAAATACAACTATCGATAGGCACCTGCTCCATCTCATACAGAAATTATATTCCAATTCCACCTTAAGAGTGAGGTATAAAATCCGTGAGACCTTCTCTGGCATAGTAAACATGAAGGAGTGCGACAAGGATGTATTCTTGCCCTCTCCCCTTTTAATCTCTATATTGATTCATTGGTGGACCTCTTACATAACATGGATATTCACGCACTCAATCTAGCACAGCACAAAATTCCAATTCTCCTATATTCTGCTGCTGCTGCTATAATTTCACAGACCCCCATTGGACTGAAAAGAGCAATTGCAGCAACACTAAGATACTGCAGACAAAATAATTTGGTTCTCAGCTTTGATAAATCAAAAAATTTAGTTTTTGCTAAGAGAGCTAGGCAGCATTCCTGGAGAGTAGAAGGGCATAAATTAGAGCAGGTTAATGCATTTAAATACCTTGGGGTGGTCTTCCACTTGAAAGGTACTTGGAATGCACACCAGAATTACATAGTGCAATCAGCCCTTAGGTCAATGAATGCCATTAAATGGTTCTTTTATACTGCTGGAGGACAATTAGTACCTGCGGCTTTAAAACGTTTTGAGGCCAAAACTTTGGTTCAAATTCTCTATGGGACACAAATAGGAATTTATGTGAAAAAGGAGCTGCAGGAAACAGTGCAAACAAAATTCCTGCGATCAATTCTAGCCACACCCAATGGCACATCAAATACCCAGTTAAAGCTATAGAGAGGAATGTCGTCAATTCAGGTTAGGGCCTGGGACTTGATGATAAATTATTGGCTAAAAATGCAATTCTTCCCAGTTGGTTTGACCCCTCTAGTTCTAACAGATAACTTCTCTTCACCCTGGAAGCAGGCAGTAGAATATAAGCTGGCTTCTAATGGGCTCTCTCCACTATTCTTAATATCATTAGGTTATGACCAAGCTAAGCATCTAATAATTCAAAGAATAAGGGACATGGAGTTCCAGATTGAAGTTAACAGGCTGCCCCAACACAATAGAATTTGGATAAACGGGTGTATGGGAACCAGCAAGTTATCTGCTAAATCTAACTTTCCCTAAGCTGAGAACTGCATTCTTCAAAGCTAGATTCAGTATTCTTCCATTTGCACTTCTTCGAGGCAGGTATAATAAAATCCCTATAGCTGAGCATATCTGCCCATGTGATGAAGAGGAAGTTAAAACCATATCACATGTACTGTTACACTGTAAATTTTATTGGGACATTAGGTCAATCTACATTTTGCCCCTAGTAGATAAATTCCCTGGGAATCTAAATAATTTTTACATGAACCATCTTCTTCAGGATCTAAAACCATACATTACTTGTGCAGTAGCCAAATTTTGTGTTGCCGCAATGAAAATAAGACAAAATCAGCTAAAGAAGTAATTCCCTTCTTTTAAATATTACTTTTAAATTGAAATATCTTAATTAATAAATTGTTAGGGGATATATATTTTTAAAGGGGCGCAATGGCTTAGCGGTTAAGATGCCAAGCTTGTTGATCAGAAGGCTGCAAGTTCAGAGGTTTGAGACCCTAGCCCCACGTGATGGAGTGATCTCCCACACTAGCCCCAGCTCTTGCCAACCTAGCAATTCGAAAGCATGCAAATGCAAATAGATAAATAGGTACCAATTTGTTGGGAAGGTAACAGCATTCCGTGCGCGTCATGCTGGCCACATGACTGCGGAAGCGTCTTCGAACAATGCTGGCTCTTTGGCTAACAAATAGAGATGAGCACTGGCCCCTAGAGTCAGACAAGACTGTGCAGGGGAACCTTTACCTTTACCTATATATTTTTATTTTTTATTTTATATTTACTAATGTTTTAGGCTCACACTACCTAGGTAACAAATGTATTAATATAGTAATAGTGGAGTGAATGCTATATTATTATGTGATATATTTTATTAGTTGGTAGTACATTATTTGTAGCTTGAATCATGTCAACTGGATTTCTATTTTCTCAGTGGAAACGTTTCGCTCCTTATCCAAGGAGCTTCTTCAGTCTGAGCAAAGTTGGTAAGGGAATCCTAAATATGTTTCTAGGTAGCTGTGTGACCTTACACCTGGGGCTAGGTCATGGTTATATTGAGATGTTATTTTTAAGTCCTTTTATCATCTAAAGGAGGATCGTTAAAATCACCAGCTCAACAGTTCATTCAACAATGTATATTCTTTATTATATACTTCTCTTACATTCCATGTCATATTCTTTCATATGCCATGGACATCAGCAGATAGATCAATAGATATCAAGATCTGCCACCTGTCCAGCTTTGGTCATTGAGGCTTTTTAATAAGCACAGAGAAACAACAAATTGGCTTAGCATCATTAATTGCACCCATGTCATATGCAGCATTCTCTGCTAACAGTAAAGGCATGACATAGGTCAGGTTTTGGCACATTTTATCCTATAAACAACAAGTGCAACCAAAGTCCATTTTTACCCCAGGCATGCTCATGCTATTCCATGCAAGATGGGTCTCTAAAATAAGACTACCTTATTGGCCAAGATGCTATTATTCCAATCAAAGAGAATATTATACTATTATTCATACCCCACCAACTAAAAGTACATGCAGTGTACTGAGAGACACTCAGAATAATCACAACAACAACAACAACAACAACAACAACAATAGTAGATGGTGGGGCAATTTGAGCACATCTAATTTAGTAGATTCCTTTTGGTTTTCTTGTGTAAGGAAAGAAAAAGATGCTGAAGTATTATGAAGAAAGGGCAGTATAATACTAAATCATTTTCTATTTTATAGTCCCTCCAATCATGAAATAAAGTCCTGCAGACGATTTGGGGTGAATGAATGAGTTATTTCACACACACACACACACACACACACACACCCATACACACACACACACAAAAGAAAACAAAGAAATAGTCCCATGCACTTTGGTGTCCATGGTCCTTGGTATGCCATGCAGAGCTCAGTGTAATCCTAAAATTGACGGTAATTGTATTGCACAGAATAAGCACAAAGCAATCAAATTAGGTTAGTTTTGCTAGTGTTGTCTCTGAATCATATCTAAATGTTGCTCACCATTTTGTCCTGGTTAGAAAGAGGGAGAGTCCAAATATGATTGATTGACAGGGTCAGCATCCAAGGCTGATACGTCTTATTTCCAAACCCGGATAGTTTCAGCTCTATGAAAGGGTAAGTTTATCTTGCAGCTCAAGAATACCAAAATTCTCCCTGCTCCATAGAGGAAAGTAAAGTGAGAACAAAGGAGAAAGTAAATGAATATGCAGAAAAAGCACAACTAGGAAAAAAGAAGGGTGCCAAGAGCATCAAACACCTGATTCACTGAATGTGGCCATAAGCTTATACAACAAGGATGGGCAACCTTTGTTAGAGCTGCAGTAGGAAAGTGAGCAGGGCCTTGACTAAAGAGTAATATTCAATTACTATCTGCTCCTTTCCATTGGCACTGATGAAGCATTTTATATAATAAATAGCATGTTTAATCACAAGTAAGGGTGAATCAATATTTTCTGTTAAAAAAACCTCCTAAATAAAATCACATTTCTTGGTTTTCCCCTTTACTCAGTATCTTTTTAGTTTCACTGTTTCTTTCTCTTTTTTCCCTCCATCTCCTGCAAATTGCGTCCAATCGGTTTCTTTTTCCTAGTTGCAGCTATGTTTTCTGGGGGGGGTCAGTACTGGACTCATTCTTTGGGATATGGGATATGCTGCTCTGATATCAGTCTCAGGTGGGGGAAGAAGGAAATTGTAACTGGTTTTAGCACAGGAAGTCAAGAGTGGTGGGAATTTGGTGTATCCGTGTGGGCAATTCAAGTAGGCAAATGTTGCACTTAAGGCATTCAAGTGTTGAAAGCTTACCAAAGTTTTAAGGACTTGAAGCAAGCAGCAGTGCTTGGTTTCCAAAACTCAGTGGCAAGCTGCTAATATGAAAGCAAACTGCTATAGAAAGAAAAAGATGGAGTCCCTTGCAATTGAAATATTATATATCCCTGAAATGTTTTACATAGCTCTTCAGTAAACCTTGGCAGGAAGCTCCAGGGACAGCTTGAGTGTGGATGATTTTGTGGTAACTTGGGAAAAGGTTTTGAGTTCTGCACACAAATTTAGGGAGCAACATATATGGCCCAGGGGCATGGGTTGTCCACTCTTGTTATCTACATAGCAATCTACTTTTACTAGAGAAAAAGTAATCTGTTTTTTTCTTGAGAATATCAGTCTACTTTTGTGCAGACAATTGTTTAGGAATGCACAGTGAACAGTGGGATCCTCTGGGGATGGAGTCAAAAAAGGTAAGATGGTGTTTGTGTGAGTGTGGTCAAAGCCAATGCCTTTGTAAAAGTGTGCAATGTTAATGCCTATACAAAAGGGGCAGGGCTTCAATTGCCCTGCCACAACCACCACCTTGCCTTTTGTGACTCCCCCTGAGGATGATGTTGTCTGTGACTATTCCTCCTTGAGCTAATCTATACTTTACCTGCAATAATGTTGCACTTTCAAGGTAAATGTTGAAATTAGTGGGTACCATCCACCCCGGGGCAAAATCTTTTGATTTTTGGAATATATTTTATGTGCAAAACTAGAATGCCCAAAGGTTATGATTTTATACTGACTTTCTATTTGTAAAAAAAGAGTGATTATATTTCATCATTTTTTAAAAAAAACTGGTGAATTTTACATTTCACAGTTTGTCATCCAATGCTTCCCTGCCACATGAAAACTATTAAACCATTATTGCTTGGGATAATTTATGTTAAATTTATCAGCTTTGTTTCTGTAAACATATGATTGCTTAAAATAACAATTTATCTCAGGCTGCAATCCCTTTCAAGGTTACAAACTATTAAAAGCAGAGAGGGGTAAATTTTCAAAGTGGTATGTAGGAGATTAGAACAAATCCTGTTAAACATGAACAGATTTTGAGTATCTGGATTTCTTTTAATGCTTTGAGATATCTCTTCCTATAAAAATATCTGCATGTAGCCTTCTTTGTGTTTATCTCTCTCCCTGTAGGGTGTCACACCTATTTAAACACATATTTTTCTGAATTTCTTCCTCTGTGTGTATGTGTGTTGTGTGTGTTTAAAGTTTAAAATGGATTTAATCATTAAGGAACAAACAATTGAAACTGAGCATGTAGATTATTATATATTTTATTTTATTTTATTTTATTTTATTTTATTTTATTTTATTTTATTTTATTTTATTTTATTTTATTTTATTTTATTTTATTTTATTTTATTGAACTTCTCCACCACCCAACTTGTATACAATGACTCTGGGTGGTTTACAAATAATAAAAATAACATATCACTAAAATGATACAATATACACATAAATATAAATATATATAAATATAAAATAAATATAAAAATACAAATATAAAATATAAATACAAGATGGCAAATCAAGATCTTATCATTGGCACCATCACAGTGCCAACCACCTCCATGAATGCCTATCCCCCCTCCCACCCCAAGCAAGATGGCATAACCAGGTTTTAACCCCCTTCCTGAAGGCCAGGGGAGTGGGGGCCTGTCTTACCTCCAGGGGTACCTTATTCCAAAGGGCAGGTGCCACGGCAGAGAAGGCCCTCCTCCTGGACCCTGCCAATTGGCAATCCCTCATGGACAGGGTCCGTAACATGCCCTCTCTGCCTGACTGGGTGGGATGGGTCAATGTAACAGCTTAAATTCTGTTTGCAATCAGTATTCATGTTATCTTCTATAAAATCTCAGTAATTAGGACAAGCTTTTATGGTACAGAACAGGAATGTATGGAAATAGCTCAGATGTTTTGAGCCAAAGGATTTAATTATTTGTTGATTCATTGATTGTTTGATTATGTGCCATCAAGTTGGTGTCAACTCTTAGTGATTGCATGGATAACTTTTCTCCATGACTATCTGTCCCTAATCTGGTCCTTAACTCTTCCAAGGGTGCACCCATCACCTCTGTAACTGAGTCCATCCACCTTACTTCATCCTCTTTCCTTCTGCCTTTCTCAACATTTGAACAGTTTTTAGAGACTAAGTATTTGTGCTTCCTTTGAAATACTGAAAGACATTAGAAGTTTAGATATGTGTGTAGCAGTGTTACCAAGGTTGAGGGAGTCCTGGGCAAAATGCCATCTTATGGCCTCTCCTGCAAGGAGAGTGTTTTTCTTTCATTCATCTGACTCTACTGACCCTACTAGTACCTCAATATGTGTGGCTCTCATGGTAGTATTGATCTTCAATTTTCCTGCTTAAATGTCTTGGCTATATTGTTCATGATCCCATTTACCTTGCAACTCTTAGGAGTACGAAACTTGTATGTGAAGTTACTGACTTGACATTCTGTTTGGCTCTGCTATGACAGATTCAGTGTATGTACTTTTTGCAAGCATTTTTTTCTTATGAAAATGCAAGTTGTGCATATTTTGTCCAATATTTGCACTTGCATTGTATGCATTTTTGCTATGTTGTAAAATGTATTGCTAAATTATAAAAAGTATGAATTTTAGAATTAACCTATGTTCTGGATTGTCCCATAAATTAGTAGGTGGCAAAAAGAAGTATATTTGTTTTAAAATTCCATTGTTTTGATATTCCTATATCTGATAATTCCCCCCCTTCAGATGTTATCAGAATACAAGTATTGGCTCTGTTAGATAGACCAATGGAAGGAAGAAGTCACCAAGATATGTCCGTTGTGCATCTCTACTATAAAGTAGCGGAACACCAGATAATGTGTTACTAACTTTCTAGGAGACATTTCAGGAAACATTGGATATTTTAAAACATGGATACATATTCTCACTGTTCTATAGCCCTTGATTTTTGAATTCTCTTAGTGAATTCAAGCTCATTACGTTATTCCCTGCACGAAGGGTCACCTTTCTACTTTAGGCAGTAGAATCTCTGCATGTTCCAGGACCAATTATCTTCTTCAGCCAGGACTGATGTGTATGGAATAATAGAGAGGGTATCAAATTTCTGCTGAGGCATCAACAAACTGATTTAAAATGGGATCAAAGCCCACTACTGTAAGAAAGATGTTGAAATTATGTTGATGGTAAAGTTGGATAATGAATTGTAATTTAAATTAAAGGTACAGTCATTTGGAGATTTTAAATATCCTCCTGAAAAAGGCCATTATCAAAATTTTGAAAGTCAGATATAAAGGAAATGTATATATGATTTTTAGAAATAAACGTTCTTCTTCCAATAAAACAATGATCTTTGGCATTAATGTATTCTGTCTTATCACATTGTCATCCCATGTAAACTTAATTTATACCAACTCTCCTCCAACATTTATTAATTCCACACAAAATGTCATTGTTAAGCACATTTTTTCAAGTTAAATAGGAGAGCTATAGTTTTAAAATACCACATTTGTGACAAAAATGCACTCACTCAGGTCAGCAGCTTTTAAAGGAACAAAATCAATATTGAAGAATCCTGTTCATTCTCAGATGAAAGACCTCACTAGAGTAAGTCCCAAATCTACTAGGGTGATAATGGAGGTTCATTCAGATGAATCTGAATTTTGTCCTGGATTTGGAGAGCATAACAGATAATGCGATCCTCTTCCAAACAAACAAGTTGTACCAAGTCCCATAATTTAATCAATATAATGACCTATTAGGGAGGGAATTAAATCTATATTCTCAACTCAGGATTAGGTTGTTTAAGGCAGAATGGGATGTATAACTGCTGTACCTTTCTGACCAATCTCTATCAGGCCCTTTTTCATATTTTCTCCCAATCCTATTGAGTATATCAGTCCTTAATAAGACTCCATACTGTGACTGTACAGTACTCTGACCAGGAAGCAGAAGCAACCCAAGAACTGCCAATTATTGATGAAAGAGAATTTCAGGGGCTTGGCCAATGATAGTGGCTACTGAGAGTCCAACTGAGCTGGATAGCAATTTTCTTTACTTTCAAAATTTGTTATATATTTGTTATATAATTTGTTATCTCTACCCCAAAACTATGCATCCTACTCCTGAATGGTTTCTTTGCCCTCAACTAGGGTGAAACCTTTTATGTTTTTAAATAATTAAAAAAAAACATTTTTATTGAAATAAAGCCCCAAAGCATAAAAACATCACTCTCGTATGCACTGAACTATGAACTATGCTTTGCTGCATACAGAATGTTACTTAATCTGCAGAATCTGTTCGCTACCCACTGAGCTACAACTACATAAATGCAGTCAACTGGTTTAACAGCTTGCCTATAAATCAAAAGGGCAAGTGCAAGAATATTAACTATCCAATGCTCTAATTAAACACCAGTAGGATTCTGTAGAAAGCTTTACCTCAGTGTTGAAAAAGTTACTTTCTATTTTTGAATCTTAAGGTCAGATTCCCCTTCACCCTCATCTTAAGTCTTCATCCATTTGCATTATTAAAGCACAGCACCTCACATTAATTGCCCAGGGTTAAGGATAGCTACATCTGCAACAGATATCATAATAATAAGTTAATATAAGTTAAATAAATAAATAATAAATAAATAAAATGCTCAGCCATTTAATAATCTTGTCAACAGTTATCTAATCAGGGCTATTATAATGTATCTCATATACATTTATCCAGGATGAAGCCTGAGTTATGTTTGAATAAAATTAAAGGAACAAATAACTTTCATAGAATCGCTGGTGGTCACTCATTAGATGTAGACATACAAGTCTTGTTCAAAAGCAGGAGTAAAAGAAACCAGTTTCAAATTATTCCATGCAATTATAAGTTATAGATGCCAGTTTGGTGCCTTGTTTGATTGTATTATCTGTCTATACACTGTAGATGCATAGTTCTAATTTCAGGGACAGTGAAAGCACTTGTTTTCCTTTCAAGTAACATTTTATCATTCTTCAGCCAGATGCTTATTGGATGAAATTGACTCTTATCCTTCCTACATATCAGAAAGTTTATTTAGGTTCAGTTTCATCTAAGTACATACTTAATTTCACACCTATGTTTAAAGCCCCATGGAAATTTACTCTTATATGAACATTATGTGTAGTGGGTTTTTAACCCTTCAGCACTTAATGCCAGCTACTGTATTTAAGAAAAGAGATTTGTGAATTCCTAAATGAGGACATAAATCTATGTAGCAACAGCTTTCAGTGGGGAAGTCTAGGGATGTTTCTAGATGTACAGCTCCTCGAGTAAAATAATATGTTTCTTGTAACCAATATAGTTAACATTTCCATATGTTCATTTTTAACTGAGATGGTAAAAAATATGGAAGAAGCAATGGGTGAGCATAGAAGAAGGTACACATAGAAATCATTGTTATCTGGATGTTCTTCTTCCACTTGGTCAAATTAGGTATCTGAAGCAAAGGGTTTTGCCACAGAAATCTAATTTGAAAGCATTGCAGCACTAACTGGTCATATTCTTTCTTTCCCCCTTAATTCTCCCATCTATTTTGCCAATCCTCTTGTTTCTTCTTCTGTGTATAAACTTGCCATCACTTCTTCCTTCTCTAAGATCCTTGTCTAATTCAAACCCTCCATATATCAGCTCATAGTGTGATCATAACCATTTGGCACCATATTGTATCCACTATCATAAATATGCCACATTTGAATGAATATAAATACACTGGTGCCACGTAGTGCCACATAGTGAATGAATCACACTATCAGGAAATATCACATTTGGTCGTGGTTGTAACAATTCAAGTGGCATCAACAGCTGCAGCTCACTGCCCTGCGCAGCAGTTAATTTAGAGAACAGAACTTTTTCTGTCAATGGATCTTCATGTAGCTAGAAATGACGTTTCAAATGGTCTCTTGATTGTCATGCAGTTTCCAAGCGCAAAGGAATTCTAGTCAGAGAGGTAGGGAAGAGTATCAACTAATTTGGATAGAAATCTCTAAAGCAATCAGTAAATTAGTGAGTGAAGCTGAGTAAGTGGAAGAGATGAATGGGCCAGGTATGAAGCAGATTACATCAGAGTTGTAATCAAGATTTGCCATAAATGATAAAGTAAGCCTGGTTCCTCAAACCCAACCGAACCCAACCTGAACCCTACATTTGTGATCCTTGGAATAAAGATAATTAAGTTCTAAAAAACAGCCACTCTGTATATTGCCCAGAGTGGCCTTGCAAACATTATATAATTTGCATTAATCAGAGAGGCATTAATAGATTAAATAAAATAAAAAGGTTTTCAAGTAAGTGAGAAAGGAGACAAGGAAATCTCTTACGAGTCAAACTTTTAGTCATTTTCTACTCCTACTCACTGACCAACAATTAGCTAAGTGGCATGTGTTTTGCTCCTTTATTGATTGAAATATTTCTAGGCCACTTTTGACACAGCAGGTAATTAAAAGAAATGATAAAAGTGACAATATACAATTTTAGTAAGGTGCAGTAATATAATTTTTTGGTAAAATCCAATCCATTGGAAATAATTAAAATTAGTAGCATTATTTTTTAAAAAACCTATAAAATAATCTGAACTTAAAAAACATCTCAACTAAAAGAAATAGAGGAAAATGGGTTTTTAAGGTCTGTTAAAAGTCAGAATTAATTGAGTTTAATGTGTATCCCTTTGGATGGCAGACTTCTACTGACATGGGAGAAGGCTATATTTGCTCTGAGCTGGTTAATCTTGGAGAGAGCTGAGTTGAACCCCTGAATCTAATCTGAATCTTTTGCTCTATGTAGTTAATTACCCTCTTCTTCATAACTTCCCATTCCCATTTAGCTAACTCAACCTTCTAGATTCCCCATTTTTCTTCTAAGATGACTTAGATAACATACAGGCAATTTCTAGCCTATGAGTTGAATGCAGCCCCTAGAGGCCTTTTGTCTTTTGTGCAGATGCAAGAGTCAGTCTTGATTCTCATACTTCCAAATTTTTGATGGGAGAGAGAGCATTCTTGCAAATTGAATAACATCTTTTATATAGCACATCATCATTTGATTCATATGAACTGCAGTTTTTGTAAAAGTTTTTCCCCCCTTTTAATAGAAGTCACATTTTCATCCAAACAGAGGGAAGTGACCTTGAATAGTGCCTTTCCCAACATAACTACACTTCTGACAGCTTGGATTTAAATGGGAGAAGACAGTCTATGCAAAGTGTTATCCTGCATGCATTTCAATTGCACACTTCCTGTTCTCCCCAGCTGGCAGGGAATGGAGCCGTGAAATGTACCATTATGCAGAAACCTCACAGGAGTGTCCATAGGGTATGGTCAAAAGCAAAGATGGTGGTGACATCGAAGCTTCAATTATACTATCATGGCTGCCATCTTGGCTTTTTTGACCATACCCTACGGACAGACCTGCCTTCTTACATCTACATGCTAATATGGGAAGGAATACAGTATGTTTGTATCTGATAGAGGAAATCTTCTGTGCATGGTATATATTTATCTACATGCAAGTGTGTGTGTGTGTGTGTGTGTGTGTGCGCGCGCGCACAATAGATTCTACAACAAACAGTAATGAAACCAAAATGACTGCATGCATGTAAGTCTACTTTATGTTTTAAAAACTGAATTGTAATAATGTGTATACAGTATCCTGATGTGGTTGAAAAGTAGTAAAACTTTTATTGTATGGCATTATTGGATATTTTCTTGTTTATGTTTCTATTCATTTCCTTCTTTTCTTCCCTTGTAAAATTTAGAAGGAAATGAACAGGTTTTTTTTTAATTGCTATTATTTGTAGTGTTTAACAATTTCAGTAGCCAGAAAGGGAAAAATATAGAATTCTTTTTAGATGGCGTTTCCAGGTAAGGAATATGAGAAGTGAAAACTTATATATTGAATAAGATAATAAGTTAGAATAGAATATATTTTACCATTACTTGCCTTCCCCATGTATGGTAGATTCTGAATTATATGGGTACAAATACTGAACCATAGTTATTTCATGTTGTTAGTAAATAAACCAAAAAGGCAGTTTAAAGTACGAAAAGCACATCTGAAAGAAGTGATCACAATGTGAGGGTTTATTTATTTATTTATTTATTTGTTTGTTTATTTTTGCAAGCTTTACATTAGTGCTTCAAAAGCTGTCCTCAACTTGCTCTGCATGGATGTGCGTGCCTGAAGTTTTTCACTTCACCAGGAAGAAAGCAAATTGACTGGGCACACATGCCCAGAGACAGCTGGGCACAGGTTTTAAAGCCGCTGCTGGTTCCGTTTAAAGTTAATCAAAGCTCTGATTTGATCCATCAGAGAGTTTCTGTAATTTGATTCATTTTGACACTTTATTTTTCTTATATTCTTATCTTTAATACAAAGGGTATTCTATGCATGGTATCTATCTATCTATCTATCTATCTATCTATCTATCTATCTATCTATCTATCTATTATCTTGCTGCTACTTTTGTCTTTTATGATAATAGTTTAATGTGCAATTTGCTTTGTCATTTAACAAAGAGCTTGTGTACCAAACTGAATATTAAGTGAAAATAATATCGCTGAAGTGGCAGAATACAGTAATTCTGCGATAAGCTCATTAAGGCTGCCTTATTGCTCTGTTTTTTAGAATTGTTTTGTAGCATTGTTGTAAACTACTTTTTGTACTAGTAACATATAAAAATATTCTAGTATGCAAATAAATAAAATTTTATTGGATTCCACTTCAAGGTAAGAGACAAGGTTTAGAGATATTGCATATTAATTTTTTCACTTAATGGTTTTGACCATTTTAGAACAAATTTGCTTAATTTATAAAGCTAGAAAGATCCCATAATTATATTCATAGATAGATAGATAGATAGATAGATAGATAGATAGATAGATAGAGTAGATAGATGATAGATATTACAGGAAATATCTAATATCTATGATTTTAAGCAATGTATGTTTATTATTGTGCAATGCACTATATTATTATTTAATATATATTAAAGCATCTTGGTTTATAGAATATAAAATAATAAGAGCAAATTTTCCTGTAAAAAGTCATATATTAGAGCAACCATGACTGAGTCTGTCTTAAAATTAGGATGGAGCGTCTTCCAAAAACATCTGCAACTGCATAGAGACCACTTTCTGAAGCAGCTTGCTCCTAAAAAAAGAGCATTTGTGCTTGGGCAATGGTTGGCAAAATTCTATAAACCAGGGAGGATTTCCTCAAGAATGGATTTATGAACACAGCATTGTGGCATCACTCAATGACCAGTACAGAATTCCCTAGACCCAACCAGCAAACCCTTGACTTTGAGATGGGCAAGGATAAAGTGGCAAAATGGTAAGCAGGACTATTACAAGCACCTTGCCTACATCTCCAGGTCTTACAACTGAATGTAATTCATGAGATCAGACCAGCATAGGACACATCAGTATGAACTGTATCAAAGCAGCGTTTTAGAGTGCCACGAAGAACAAGTCATTTCATCCCCAACAAGTCTTTGAGGGCTTCATAATTCAGTTTCTAGGGCAGGAGACAATGTTCTCTTGACAACTCTAAAAAAGTTCAGCTGGAAGCTACAAAGTAATCCTCCTTGCAGGACTAGGTTTAGACATGGTGAGGCCATAAACTATAGGAAGCTGCTGAGGCTTTATTTGGCAAGTGTAACAGAAAATAAAGCTATGTAACAACTGAACATAGCAAGAATGCTACCAAGATGCATAAGAAGCCCATGATGGGGTGGGGAAGAGCCTCCTTGAAGAGAATGTGAGAATGCATGGAGAAACAAAGCATATCTTAATCAATTAATTAGGGTCATATAAACCATACAGGAGGGCTTAATTTGTTAAGTCTTTCATATATTATTAAAACACTAACAAATTTTGAAAAAATGAAATTTTGAGAGGCCCCATCAGAGGAAGCCCTAAACTGCAGTTTGCTTAGCTTGTGTCTAAATCCAGGTCTGCTTCTTTATGACCTTCAATGCAGTAAGCATGCCTGTACACATTAAGGAGTATCTGATTGGTCTCAAGGTAAATCTTATACCATTTGTGCTGTTTCCTAACTGGCTTCATTTTCTGGTGCAATCCATAAAATTATGGAGAAACCCAAGCTCCATAACAATGGAGGGGGCAACTAAGGACAACTGTGTCATTGGCTCATTCTGCTTTCTGTTTGCAAGGGTCAAGGAAGGCATCAATAGGTTTATTGACTCTTGCTCCTGGAAAATCCCAAGAGATTTCAAGAATTGTATTGTCGAAGTCTTTCACGGCCGGAGTTCAATGGCTGTTGTGGGTCTTCCGGGCTGTGTGGCCGTGTTCTGGAAGTTGTGGTTCCTAACGTTTTGCCAGCATCTGTGGCTGGCATCTTCAGAGGGCAGGAGCACAGACAGAAGTGATCTCTATGTGCACAGAGAGATCGCTTCTGTCTGTGCTCCTGCCCTCTGAAGATGCCGGCCACAGATGCTGGCGAAACGTTAGGAACCACAACTTCCAGAACATGGCCACACAGCCCGGAAGACCCACAACATCCGTTTCAAGAATTGTTCAGATTCCATAAGTGTCTGTGAGTAGACAATCATAATGGCCAAGCAAGGGAAAAAATAACATTGTGAGATCACAAAATACTGGTCTGACTATTTCAGCATTGTAACTGAAATTTGCTCAATATCCAGACTATCCTCTTGACCTAAAGCAAAAACTAAATTAAGAATTCAGTTAATAATGTCTTATGTATTGGCTCAATTATTGTTTGAGACAGACCTATGGCTATCATAAAGGCCATTTATCCCAACTTGTCTTTTCTAGGGCAGCCTCAGAATGAATGTTGAACATCTGGAGGCTCTGGATTCTGGAGCTTTTCCATTATCACACTGAAGACCACCTCAGCTGATTTGGTCAGGGAGGATATTGAGCAGCTGGATAGATAGTACATCCAAAGTATCTGCAATCTTTCTTACTGACCCAGTGACTGTTAAAGGCCTTGTAGTGATTTCTAGAATGGGAGAGGTTTTTCATGAGTAGGATTGTATTTCTATGATCACAATGAATATCCATTAGTCTGACCAAACAATGTTGACTGATACCAAGAAAATAAACTTTGTCCCCCTTTGCACAGAAAACTGAAAACAAAGAAACCAAAGCTACCTATTTTCACCACTCCTCAACTGGACATGATGTGGTAATCTGCAAGTTGATTCCTGACCTTGTCATGAAAACTCCATCTCCTAGTCTGCCATGTCCCATGAAGTACATATATTTCATGGGACATGGCATCCCAGGGTCCCTCCTTGTGGGGGAGATGGGCGGGATATAAATGTAATAAAAAAATAAAAAAATAAAATATAACATACGGGTTTTTCCAAAATCCTTTGGGTCTTAGTTTCATTCACATAATCTCATTAATATCTTGGAATTTTTTGTGTGTGCATATGTCATAATAAGTAGTCTAAATCTGTTGTTATTAACAAAAATGAACTTTTTCATGGTTTACTTGAACTGTATTGGAAATAAACTTGGAGTTCCGGAGAAGGTTATAATAAAAGAAAATATTCATTTATCTAATTGATTTTATGTCACTAGTCTGCAATCTTTTTGTTATCTAGGCTTTCAAAATATTAAACCAGAGTGATATTTAATATAAAACATTTTAAAATTATACATGCAACAAACAATTTAAATTCAATGTCAGATTATTAAGATCATTTCTTGAACTTTTGCTTTTAGGATGTACTAGAAAGGCAATATTTCAGTGCCCTTTTAAAATCAGAATAATGTATTCTAAATGTGTCATTGTTAACAAGACACATCAAGAATTTTTCTTATGCTCTTTTAGAGTAAAATAAAGTTCTGGCGTTTTATGTTAGTTGGAGTAAAAATATAAAACGTTGAGAAGGAAATCCTATTAGTTCCTTTTAGGGTTCATTATTAGTGTTAACTAATATTAACTGCAAACTAACTTGGGAAGTAGTAAATATTAGGATTTAGAAATGACAGGTTGAGCTTAATCTTGCTCAGTCCTTATTACAGTTTAGGAGGAGCCTGAAAATATTTCTTTTTACCCAAGGCTTGTACATTATTTTTATTCTGAGTGACCTCTATCTCTATCTATCATCTATCCATAATCTATTCATCATCTGTCTATCATCTATCTATCTATCTATCTATCTATCTATCTATCTATCTATCTATCTATCTATCTATCTATCATCTATCTATCTCTATCATCTCAAACCTATTTGAGAGAGGGGGCATATACACTAGTAAAATATCTTTATTTCAGTTCGCAGAAGAACCAGGATTAATGGAATAATACCATATTGGAATAGGAGAATCCAACACATATAAACTACCACTTCAGGGGAAAAAATACAGTATATGTTAGACTGCCATAAGTTTTCTCCATAGACCATTTTATGTATAGATGAGCATCTTGTAGCATACCCCTTCAGGATTTTATGCACAAGTTGATTTGCACATGATTTTAAGGAGCCACTAGTCTGAGAATGTACACTTTGGTGAAGAAATGAAGAAGGGCCAAATGTTAATTGAAGCAGAAGCATGGCATCTCACTTGAATTGAACTTGACTCTTGGGGACTTCACAAGATGCCACAGAGCATTGTTTTACTGTCAATCATTCAGAAGTGTCTGCTTTCTTCCAGTATGTTTTTTCAACTTCCCTGGTTAGTCTAGAGCACTGAATTTAGGTCATGAATTTGGGGGTTTTCTAATCTGTAGTTAGCACTTTTAATAGTAGAGCTGTCATACAGATTTTTTGGTATTTCTACTTCAGTTTCTAAAGCTTTTTCTAAAGACTTTATAGTTGAGAAATGATAATATATTATATCTGCATAAGTTTAAAATGTGTTTTATACTAGGCAAGGTCACATTGATTTGAAGAATGGCACTCACACTATGTCCTGTCACAGGAAATGTAACATAACTCATTTCAGAGTGAATTCAGTAAAGACAATCACTTTATCTCTTACTCAGGGGTTACTTAGAAGAGTTATGGTTTTAAACAGAACAGTCAAAATGCTATAATAGGTTTTCCTTCCAGGTGCTCTTCAGAGGTGTTCGGATTCTATTCCAATAACCACTAGCCAGCACCAGGCTGGGGATAGCTGTCTTACAAAGCACTAGCTATAGCTTCTGAATAACAGTAGCAGTTAAATCAGTAAAATGAATGAACATTTCTTGGAATATAGTTATACCAAAGAGGGAGGAGGTGGAATAGGAAGAAGCTGTGCATCACCTTTTTTATAAAAAAGGAGAATATATGTATATATTCTACTTAAAGACTGTAGAGGCCGCAAATTAAATTTCTCCCTTATCTTATAATATTATCCATTTTTTCTGAAAGCTCAATGGTTCATGTGATGACCCAGCTAAATGAACAATGTTGTCACCCAAGCAGAGAAATGATTAGATTTGTCAGCACTGATGGATTCAGCAAATGATATAGCTTCTTTTCCCAGTGTTATTCTTGTTTGCTCCCATAGACCAAATATGCTTAGGAATACATTATAAACTATGGGATAGACATCTCTCCTTCTTGGCCATAGTAGTCCTCCATATTTTTTTCCTATAGTGGAGCCATCCATGAAGCAGTTGGCCCAGAATCTGATTGAGAAAATATTTTCCTACCTTTGCCAAAAGCAGTGGTTCTACTTGATATTTTGGTACTCCTGATCTTCTTTAGCATCCTGCACCTCATGGGCACTTACATTAATTCCCACTTTGAGATTAGTGTAGGAGACAAAAAAAAGTGTAGCGTAAAACCTATGTCATTACTGACCTTTCCTCTGAACAAGTGAATGAAATGCTGCCTTAATGGCATACCTAATCATTTTCTCCAAATAATTGTATCCCTCTAATTGCTCCCAGGTTTCCTGAAAGTATAATTTGGACACAGTGTCTTCTTTTAAAATTCGATTTATTTATACTCCTGACCTGCTTCTCTGCCCAGCATCTCTCTAATATTGATAAAAGAAAACACAAATTATGAAAACTCTAGGTTGATTTGTCACCAGTTTTAACCTTTTATGAAACAAATTAATCTTTTTTTTTTTGCTCCTTTCTTTTGAAAGGACTTGCACATTAAGGTTTGTTTGTATGAAACTGAGTTTGTCATGCTTACTTCCAAGTGTCTGAACCAAATAGTAGAAGGGTGATTGTTTATCTTATTCTGATTTCTTGATGAACTCTATGGTAATAAAATTTATTGTTTCCAGATATTGAAATGATAGATTTTTAATATTAAAACCTCTTTATTGAAGAACTTTTTAATGATACTATTGTATAGATCAATGTAATATGTCAAAATAAGAAATATTCTTACTGCATGTCATTATATCAAAAGGCATAGTAACATTGCAACATACTTTTAAAGACAGTGACACTGAAGTAAAAAGAACAAGTTGAAAATAGGACAGAAAAACATTAAATAAACTTCTTAATTTTTTAGCTAGAAAAGTGAGGATAGAAGAAAAAAATAAGTTAAACTTGTTTAGATTTTTTTTGCTGCTATTCAAGCAATCAGGAAGCAAGAATTAAACATAAAGAAGAAATAAATGGAAGGAAAATATAACTCCATGAAGAAAATTGTTAAACAGTTCATCATTCAGGAGTAATTTAAAAAGCATTCAGCCATGTTGATTATGTAAAATGAATGAAAATAAAAGGGTGCTTCTCCCTCTCTTAAAAAAAGAAGTTTATTCTTAATAACGCTATTAAGTTTAAATGTTATTCAAGAAACTGTTTTCTTTCCACTGACCTTGCTAAACTAGGACCAGTCTTTAGGATTGGAGATAAATTCATTTGGTGCATATTTTAAAGTGACCCTATGTAATTTGGTCTTTGCAAGTCTATTCACAAAGAAAGTTGATCTTTCCTGAATTTTGTGATGTGTTTTTTGTGCAAACAAAAATGTATCCAAAATATAACTGTTCAAAAGGCCTTCAAAATACTTGCTTTGGGGGAAGAACTGAATGTTCGTGGGAACTTGACAAAGGGAAGCACAGACTATTCTGAAAATGGGATGTAGCAAATTATAGGATGGAAAAATGAGAAAGTGAGCAAAACCCAGCTTGACAGATCTGTCAATCATGAAAGGCATAGACAGCTGGAAAACATCTGAACCTTGAGCTCTGAATTATCAGGCCATAACTTTATGAATGGAGGTGCTACAGAATTGGAGGGGGACATTGTTGAGTCTGCCTACTTGCTTCTTGATAGTTTAAGCTGCTGGGTCTGGCTACTTATAATATACCAACAATAACATTCTTCGTTCCTAATTTGGGAATATATAGTTTTTCCTAATTTAATAAGACAACCAAACAATTGAAAATTAAGCAAGTGCAATCCAAGGGTGATTTAATAAGGAAAGGTAAGCTCTTAAAAATTCATAAAGAGCTCACCATTTCTTATTAAATCACATTTAGTATGGGCAGGAGGAAGGCAGAATGATGTTACCATGCTTCATTGTATCCTATAATGAGGCAGTAACATTCCTGAATTCTCCAGAATTATCCAAACTCAACAGTTTATCACAACAACCCAGAATTCTAAGATTCCAAATATAGATATGTAGTGGAAAAAAAATAGTTCCCATTGTTCTATGGCTTTAGTTATTGCTTATTGTGTAACTGAAATTCTCACAGCACAGATAAACCCAATGCTGTTCAGTTGTTGTTACTTTTACAGCACTTTTTCTCCTTTTCTATATTGTCCTTTAGAATTACCCATGCTTGTTTCTATACAAAATTACAGCTGACTTCTGGGTATTTAACTGTTTCCCATTCTACCCCAATGCCAAAGGATCATGAAAACAACCTAATAATAAATAACCAGATCAAAATTGATAGGAAAAAAACCCTGCAAAAGAAAACCAAGATAAAATGCAAGATAGATGCCCACAGTCAGTCAGTTGGGATGAAAGGCAAATTGAAATAAAATGGTTTTAACTTGTTTGTGAGGTTGCAGTAAGGTGGGGGCTGCACAACCCTTTTGGGATGGGGGAATACTCCACAAGGTAGGGGCTACTACAATGAAGACCTGCTGTTTCACTCATGTGTATCTCCCAAAGAAAAGGAACTTTCAGTAGGCCTTCTCTTGATGGCTGGCCTGGATGGGCCAATTCAATTCACCTGGCAATGTGTCACCTGATATATCCTGGTGCAGTACCGTTCACGGCTTGAAAGATATCAACCAGCACTTTGAATTGGGTCTGGAAGCTGGCTAGAAATTCATGCAACAACTTTGATACAGATATAATTGTACGGTATATAATGCTAGACTGTCCTGCCAAAACCCTTGCAGTAACATTTTGTACCAATTGCAACTTCCAGATCATCTCAAAAATCAGCCCCATGTAGAGTATTTTGCACTAGTCCAATCAAGGGGTGATCAAAGCATGAGTTACTGAAGTCAGGTCACCCTGGTCCAGGTAGGATTGTGGACGCCAACTTAATGGTGGCAAAATGCTCCCTGGCCCTGACTTCCACCTGCTTTTTGAACCTGCTGTTTGAGTTGTAAGTCCAGCAGGAGCCCCAAGTCATGAACCCTTTCCTTTGGAGAGCAGCATGATCCCATCCAGAGTAACTACCAGCCCTGTGTTATCAGAGTTCCCAGATGACTACTGACCACTGCCTTGGTAGCATTTAATCTGAGTCAGGGCAAGATGATTGCTGTTGTCTATCTGGAAAAGCTAGACTTGAAACTTGGATCTTGCACAGGAATACTACATAACTTCAAATGCATTCATTTATTTAATTTATACAGCTGCCTACTCACCAACTGATTCTGGTGGCTAACAAGGGTTAAAAACTTCATAATATGAAAAGGAAAACAACAACAATAAAGCTCACCCCTTGGGGACAATCACAGTCACATCATAAAATTAAAATGGGCTTATAAAATATCTTGCCCCCTTGCCTGGGGAAGAACTAAGTTTATAGGCCTTCCTAAAGGGCAGCAAGGTTTGTTTACTCAAGTGATTCTGTTTGCTCAAAACAGCTCAATGCCACCATAAGGTACTTGGGGAACAATAATGTTGAAATCAGAGCTTTTCTAGAAACCTGAATTATGTTTAGAAAATTTTAGGGAAAAAAATGTAATAGTTACTGATTGAAGACTGTCCCAGAGATGAAAGAATGAGAGTGATTTTACCAAGGAGCCTCTGTGATGAATATTTGGTAAGAGAAAGAAAGAAAGAGAGTTATATCTTTCCTCATTCTTTCTTTAAGCTTTCTGCTGGAAAGCAGCAATTGAATACTTGGCTTCAAGACAAGACTTGGCTGCATTGGTTACCAGTCAGCTCCTGGGTGCAATTCAGGGTGCTGGTTGTTACCTACAGTATAAAGCCCTTTGTGGCACAGGGCCTGGTTATTTGAGGGACCATCTGTCTCCACTTGGGCAGAGTTCATGCACTCCAGGTCTCCTCTGTTAAACATTGTCATTTTGTGGGACTGAGGAAGTGAACCTTCTCGGTTGTGGTCCCTGCCCTCTGGAACAACATTCCCCTGGAGATACATATGGCTCCCACTCTCCAAGTATTCCAGAAATCTCTTGAGACCTGGCTGTGTTCCTGAGTCTGGAGTTATGGTGTTTGTATAGCCCCTGTTGATTTAAAAAAAATGTTATTGATAAGGTTTTGTCTGGGTGGTCATATTTCTTAAATTATGTATTTTAAATATTGTAAGCTTTCCAGAGTCTTTCTGGACCCAGGTGGCCTCAAAAATCCAATAAATCAATCAATAAATAAGTAAAAAAGGAAGATAGAAAGGATTTTCTTTGCTATTTTCAGCAAGGCTTACTGAGCAATGTCTACTGAAAGAAGGCATGCAGGAAAAGTGAGAATTCCAGACTATGTCAAACTAACCAAACCACAGTTAGGACTCTTCTCTGGACTTATATAAAGTGCAAAGATGCAAAGATGATTTAGATAAAGTGCAAAGATGCAAACAAGAGCATTTTCTTGGGCAAAATGTAGTATTTTCAGCTGGATGCCAATGAGTGAAATACTAAAAACAGAGACAGAGCAATGCTCTTAATCAATGTGAGGTTCTTTCCTACTCAGCAAATGATGCTTGTTGATTCTCTCTCCCTTATGGTCAAAGGGATCATAATAATTGCCGTAAAGCAATAGCAGACCAAATCAGTGATTGGTTTTCGTCATAGTGAAATTAATTTCATTTCTATTTTCATCACTTCCATTTCCTTAAAAAATAAAAAAAGACATTTGCAGATACTCATTTCATCTTGCCTCAAGCTAAACCTTTGCAGGTTGTTTCAGACTGCAATTCTCATAAAGGTTTCATGCAATTAAGGTGGAATAAAATATTCATTGGTGAAAAATGTATAGCTCTTTCAGGTAGCATAGGCAGTCAAAGCATTTAGTTGCTAAGAAGAATATGTAAAGCTTTCCTATGATTCATATGCTTGCTCCAAATATGTAACTGAATTTTCAGACCAGCTGGATTTCTGTAAGTCAGCTGACTATACTGAACATATTTGAAAACTGTGTTTAATTACTAGAAAAAGAGATCCTAGCAGTTAGATCTCCCAGAAACATGATTCTTTGGCTGAAAATTTGTAATCACTCATTTATGGTACTTTCCCTTATCACAGACTCACACAGAGGTTGAGTTCACATGACACATTGAGCTACAAACTACCCAAACATATTTTAGCCTTCTGTCCTGTGTCAACCCATCTTGTGTGATTAATGAATTGGGTTAATGCAGTAAAACATAGTTGTTGACTTTGGGAAACCATGCTGTGTGAACTCATACTGTCTAAATATCATCATGAGTTTAGCAACAGTGCAAACAGGCTAGAACAATTGCCCTTTATTTGTCCAGCTAAATAATGTCTATAATTTCTCAATAAATAAATAAATATTCCACTAGTGTTATGAGTTCAATATATTTCACCAGTTTTTTTGCAGGGGGGACTTCGAGTCAGTTTTTAACTCCTGGCGACTGCCTGGACTAGTCCCTGCAGGTTTTTTGGCAAGGTTTTTCAGAAGTAGTTTGCCATTGCCTGCTTCTAGGGCTGAGAAAGAGTGACTGGCCCAAGGGGCTTCATGCCTAAGGTGGGACTAGAACTCGTGGCCTCCTGGCTTCTAGCCTGATGCCTTAGCCACTACACCAAACTGGCTATTTTACCAGGTACTCAATCTATCTGCTGGACAAAAGTTCAGGTAAGTGCTCCAATCCCCAATGTTTTTTCTACAGGGATATTGGATGGTGGGGAGATAAGTTTCCATCTTGCTCTGAAAAGCTGCTAGAGAGTGTACTGATTCTTGGTCTTGTCGGTGTGGATAAAATGTAATAAAAGGGGTACAGCTACTTAACTGACAGCATTGCAAAAATGGTTAGTTCTACCTGGATTTATTCAATTGCATCTTTTGTCCTAGTTCTATCATAATAACTTGAAATGAAATTAAAACACTATTTTGTGCTTGCATATTTTCATATTTATAAATCATCTTAATATTATTAGTTTTTGTGACTTGGATGACTGTATGATTTTAGTTTCAGGTAGTTACTGGTTTAGCAGTGGTTCCAAATACATGTCTGGTTTGTACCTGCTTGATCTGTTTTCTTGTGATGCTTTTAAATAGATTCTTATATGTTGAAATGGACTGTATAATTATGTTTTAATTTGGTATCATATTCATGTATTTCTCAGATAAATTATTTTATGAGATAATTTATAGAAGCAGCTATTAACTTAATAAAACTCCAGTGCCATTTGGAACAGGGATTTTATTGACTCAAAGCATGGCCTTACCGCAGTTCTTTTTTCACTGAAGTTCTTTTTTTAAAAAGTGATTTAATATATAACTTCTTATATCACCTCTCCTCTCAAATTCTGTAAAATAGAATTTCAGCCCAACACAAAGATAATGCAAGGGTTTTACGTTTATGTGCCTCCTATCTTCTTCAATGAGAAATGAGGGGAAATAAGAACTATCAGTGCAAATGAATCATAACGCTTGTGAAACTGCCCCCCCCCCCGCCTCAAATTATATCTTGAGTTCCCATTGGACTTGCTCTCTCTACCAGAGCTACAATAACTCCTGGTTATCTAACAACAAAGCATTCTCACAGATGTGTTG
The DNA here is from genome assembly GCA_023362775.1 of Charina bottae. Classification (NCBI taxonomy): domain Eukaryota; kingdom Metazoa; phylum Chordata; class Lepidosauria; order Squamata; family Charinaidae; genus Charina; species Charina bottae. Next base: position 54,104,597 of record JALMGJ010000006.1, read on the forward strand.
AAGTCGTTGTATACCATCGTCATTACTCAAAAATGTTCTGGCATGAAAAGCTATATAATTTGAAGTTGTTGTTAAACAGGGATGCGTATTTTAATTTTAATCTTTGGCTGAACACAAGGGGAATGAGCCTTCATTTGCCAAACGGAAAGCAAATTGGTAGTTTCTTTTTCTACAAAATGTGTATATTCTCCTTAGAGAGTATGATAAATTAGAGGGAGAGTAAAAGCTATAAAGCTAACCCTCTTATATCTTACTTCTAGCAAAATTACCTTGGAAAAGGAGAACAAACACAAACATATTTTAATTTAAAAGAGATGTCCACCGCTGGTATTTCCCACCTCCCCCTCTTCTTTCCTCCTTCTGGTGTTATTACCTCCTGCCTGGCATGTAATTACAGTAGGATTGCTATTATTGTACTGTTTTTTCTGGCTTGAATCTCATGCCTTCAGTGTAACAGGCAGAAATTCAACAAGAATTCTTATAGCCAAGGTAAATGGTAAATACACTTTAGGCTTGCTGGATCTTTTTTTTTTATCCTTTACTAGATATCCAAATAGATGACACTCTTGAATAGATAGGACTCAGAGTATGCCCTTCCTGCCAGACCTGACGTGCCAGGTAGAGACAAATGAAGAAAGGTGGTCCCTCAAATATACTTGTCCAATGCCATATTGGTCTTAATGGGTGATAGGTCTTAATGGGTGATGCCATATTGCACACAGAAGCATAGCCTGTGAAGCAAGGGTATAACATGGGCATCATCACATTCTGGACCAACTACAGCTTCTGGATGTTCTTCAAGGGCAGCCCCATGTAGGGTGCATTGCAGTAATCCAAATGGGAAGCAACCAAAACATGAGTGACTGTATGCAATGCTGTAATGGGCAGAAAGAATAACTTTGAGGAACAGGAGGAGGAGCTGCTACCAAGGCAAGGATCAGAGAAAAGAAACCTGAGTCTGGGAAAGAACTGTAACCTGAGAAAACATCTCAGACAAGACTCTTCCTAGTTCTCATGAAGATAATGGGAGGGAGGGGAGAAGCACATTCAGACTTTGTCAGGGTCAGGCCAAGAACCACGCTGAGTCAATGTTTTCCAACTCTAGTTCTTTATTCTTCACACCATATAGACAGAATCTTGCCAGACTAAAGCTACCTAACTAACCTAAGGGTAAATAGCTTAGGAGAGGCCCTAGGGCGGAGCTACCTTGAACCTTTTAACTTTCCCAGCAACAGAGTCCAGGCTGCGAAGGCACTTAGCTGCCTGGAATGCGTCCCCTCCCTGGGAACCAGCAGCAGAGCTGGAATCCACCACAGGCTTGCAGGATTCTGTTACCATAACCTTATAATAAAAGTAGTTTTGGACTGCATGGCTTTGGTTTTCTAGTCTGGTCTACTTTGAAAGGTTACAAATGCTCCCTGATCCAGGAAAGGGTGCAATAGGCCCACAACCCCAAATTGTACAAAAGCTGTCCTGGCCATTGTTGCCACTTGCTTCTTAAGCAGGTGCTGTGAATCCAGGAAGACTACAAATTGCACACCGGATGGGGCTGGGGTAGTGTAACCTAATCCATACATAAGGGTTGTGCATCACCTGATCCAGGAAGCCCTAAATAACATTAATACTGCATTTTGCTAGGATTGAGCTAAAGCCTGTTCTTCCTCATTTAGACCCCATAGTTTCTTTTTTTTCCATAAAGTTTTATTATTTTTTAAAACAAAGATAAAAAACTACAAAAAAAAAAAGAAAAGAAAAGAAAAACACTACATACAAAAAGAAAAACATTAAAAGTGCAAAAACAAAAAAGAAAAAACTTCTAAAAAGTTACATATAAACAGGTGGCTTCCCGCTTTTCACAGCAAGTATATACAGCAATTTCCACAAATAAACCCTTCCTCTAAGTCAAACCTTAATCACATTATTTCTATAAATCCTTCCAATATATAAATCTCTAATAAATTTGCTCCTTCCCCTTCAATCCCTTCCTTTTAAAAATAATCCATTTAATAATTTTCCCCTTCTACTGCTATTCTATATACTTCTGTCTACACAATACACATCAAATTATAAAAACAAATAAATTTTCTGCCTTTATAATAAACAATCTTAACTCTATTAGATCTCTAAAACAGTATAAAACATTATATCTATCAATATCCTTTAAGTTTTACGAAACCCTATAAAACAATCATATATTCTCTTAATCAATCCCACTATATATTAGTTTTTATAAATTGTCTACTTATATAATTAACAATCTTAACCCTAATTATATTTAAAAAACAATATATTTTAAGTCTTAGAAATCAAAAATCCTGTAAATCAGATTAACCTCATTATCAATCCAATTAAGTATTCTTAATTTTTTAATCCCTTCTCAAAATATATCAGAGCATTCAAACATTTCAACAATACAGCAACACTTTTTTTTTAAAAAAAAATCTACAATAGCTTCAGAAAATACAAGGTTTCCATCAAAAGAGAAAAAACCTCCCACACAGTACATTCTTTTTTCCCAAAACATTGACCGAAATAGTCATAACATTTCAGTTCAGAGTTCTCAGCCGAGCGCTTTTCAATTACCCCCACAACAGCAAAAACACCATCTTTTCCTGTGTTTTCCTCTTGTTCCATCATAGTATTTTCATATAATTATTTCATTTTGACCAAAATCTCCTCTTTAATGTCCCGAACAGTCTGTATGATAGTTTAACAGCTCTTTAAAATGATATTTTCTTGCTGATAACATAATTTTCTTAAATCTTCTTTAAACTCTTCCATTATTCAGATAGTAAATTATAACACACCCTAAAAAAATTAACTCACAAAGATAGAGGTTAATGAATTAATCCAAAATTAACATAATAAACAATCTTAACTCTATTAGATCTCACAGACAATATAAAACATTATATCTTATCAATATCCTTTAAGTTTTACAAAACTATAATCCTATAAAACAATCATATAATCTCTTTATCAATCCAACTATATATTCTTAGTTTTTATAAATTGTCTACTTATATAATTAACAATCTAACCCTAATTATATTTAAAAACCAATATAGAAAATTACCAGAATAAAAAATAACTTTTAAGTCTTAGAAATCAAAAATCCTGAGTCAAATTAACCTCATTATCAGTCCAATTAAGTATTCTTAATTTTTTTACCCCTTCTCAAAATATACCAAAGCATTCAGACATTTTAACAGCACAGCAACACTTTTTTAAAAGAAAAATCTACAATAGCTTCAGAAAATACAAAGTTTCCATCGAAAGAGAAAAAATCCTCCCACACAGTACATTCTTTTTCCCCAAAACATTGACCGAAATAGTCATAACATTTCAATTTAAAGTTCTCAGCTGAGCGCTTTTCAATTACCCCCACAACAGCAAAAACACATTCTTTTCCTGTGTTTTCCTCTTGTTCCGTCATATTATTTTCATACAATTGTTTCATTTTGACCAAAATCTTCTCTTTAATGTCCCGAACAGTCTGTATGATAGTTTGACAGTTCTTTAAAATGATATTTTCTTGCTGATAATGTAATTTTCTTAAATCTTCTTTAAACTCTTCCATTATTCAGATAGTAGATTATAACACACCCTAAGAAATTAACTCACAAAGATAGAGGTTAATGAATTAATCCAAAATTAACCAAAAAAAATATTCAGGCAGAGAATAGAAAAAAGTAAACAGAGAGTACAGTTTAGAGTAAAAAAATATATGAAGAGAAAAAAAACACTTCATCCTTGGAACTCTGCCACCAAGATAACAACAGAAAGGCAGTATTCTATCTCTGAATATAACCCAAACTGGGAAGAAAGCAAAAACTTTTTTTTTAATTAAGAAACTCCAAAAATAACTATAATCACTGAGAGATTCCATTTTTTCTTACTGTAAAAAACTTCTCTTAAGATACAAAACTTAAAAAAGCAAATTAGGTGTTTAAGATATGGAAAGGCTACGACTTAACTCCCTTTTAATAAGGGAATGCAAACGTGGGTTAGACAAGATTGAATCCCAGCCTCCCAGTGTAGTCTTACCACTCGGTCGCAGACACTGTCTACGAACTCCTGGCTAGAACTCACCGTCTGGAGGACAGATGGGTCGATTCTCAGCGTTTTCCTTAATCTGGAAAAACACTTGGGGCTACAGAAAAACCAGTCTGTGCCCCAAAAAACCCACCACATTGCCAGCTCTGCCCGTGGAGCTCACAGGCAAAGTTGTTCAGTCGGCCATTTTCCACTGGAAGCTCTCAGACCCTATAGTTTCTAAACACTGGGACAGAGCCTCCAGGGGCAGAGATGTGTAGCTGAGTAACATTGGCACATTAATGATGCCTCACCCTGTGCCATCAAATGACCTCACTTCATGACCTGCACCAACTTCATGTAGATGTTAAATAGGAGTGGGGAGAGACCAAGCCCTTAGGCACCCTATAAAGGTATGGGCATGGGCTCAGATTAGCTTCTTCCCTCATCAACACTGGCTGGAATCTACTATGAAAGGAGGAGGAAAACTAGCAGGAGACTGTGCCACTAACTAGTGGTGCCCGCCCAGGGTCCCTCCTTGTGGGGGAGATGGGTGGGATATAAATATGACAAACAAACAAACAAACAAACAAATAAATAAATGGCTAGATTCAATTTTGGCAAGGCAGTGCCTGATATTTACTTATTTTATTAAATTTATATAACCACCCATCTCACATATGTGATATATCCCAGTGGCACACCATAGGTGGTTTTATAGGCAATGACCAGTATTTTGAATTGGGCCTGGAAGCCTACTGTCAACCAGTGCAACAACCTTAGAATTGGAGTTATTCTGCAGTGGCAGGATGTCCTACCACGGTCTGGATACTGAATTCTCTATTAGCTGCAGCTTCTGAGTCATCTCCAAAGACAGTCCCAGGTAGACTGTATTTCAGTAGTCTGACTGCATGATGATTAGAATGTAAATTACTGTTGCATCTGGTTTAGGTAGGTTTGCAACAAAGACATCAGCTACAGCTGGGTGAGGGCCCCTCTAGCCACACCTTCTATAGCTTTCATAAACAGGGTACCTTATTTTTCAGGAAACTATTTTTAATCTTTAATTCATTTATGATTATGTCCCAGACCTGCCCTTTCTTGGAGCTTGCTGTCTGGCAAGTATATACATGCCAACACATATGCATACACAAGTGTGAAATGTAAGCATATTTATTTGGGAGGTAGAAATCTGCAGGACTGATTTCAGCTAGAGTTGGCAACCCTAGACTGACGAAGGGGAGAAGCTGGATATTTTTGTCTGTTTTATATACTTTTTTTGTTTACTTTTGCTTGGGCCTGGGAAAAGAATCATCTTGAACTCAGGGTTATCCTTTTCAGTAAATATGATGCATGTGAGGAATACTTATAGGGCTATATTGTGTGCAGTGATTGCCCTTGTCACACTCCTAGCTGATGGCAAATGTCAGAGCCTGCTTTCTACGTGCCAACTCTCTGCATAATTTGGATTCACGATAGCTTTTAAATTCTATAAGGAAATTACCTGCATATAGCAAGTTCCTGCTTTGAACCTTCTGCTTCCCCAGAATCTATATATGGATCAGGAGAGAGCAGGTGATAGATATAAGAAACACGTAGCAAAACTTGCAATGTGTAGTGTCACGGTAGAAATTGCAGGAAGGAAAAATAAAGCAATGGGACCAAAGCCTTCATCTGCAAAATTAATGTAAGAGGCACAAGCACTTGGTGAAATTACTGTAATGTTCTTTTATTATTTAATAATAATATTATCCCCATAATTACTTAAATGTTGACAATAATGGTGAAAATAGAATAGGAGTGGGAAGAACGGGATGCACATACAATGTGGTAGATCAGCTGTATTCTGGAAAATATTTGGGGTAACAATGAGTTGGGTCATGATGAAATAACAAGATGACGTTCAAGTCACAGTTTCCTCTTCTGTGCAGCAAGTGGCATCTTCTTTGGCTCTGAAGTTTTTGACCAGCTACCAAAGCAGCAGTTTCAGAGGTGAACTTCATACCTTCTTTCATGCTGAAATAGCCGAGTACCGTATTTTCCGGCGTATAAGACGACTTTTTAACCCAGGAAAATCTTCTCAAAAGTCGGGTGTCGTCTTATACGCCGGGTGTCGTCTTATATGCCGGAAAATACGTACTCGCCGTATAAGACCTCTCCTGGCCAAGAGCAGCCGCTCGCCGGAACGCAGCCCCCAGGGAAGAGCAGGAGGATGAGTTTGGAGCCCGTCGTGGAGCCGCTGCGTTTTGCCCCCTCCCTCCCTTCCCAAGGCTGCTCCGAGGGAACGGAGCTCGCTCCCCCCTCCCCGCGTTTCTCCTTCGAGCGACGGGACCCAATGCAGTACGCCGCCCCGCGCTCGTCCTCCTGCTCTTCCCTGGGGGCTGCGTTCCGGCGAGCGGCTGCACTTGGCCAGGAGAGGTCTTATACGGCGAGTACCGTATTTTCCGGTGTATATCCCAAACTCTATATTTTAACTGGAAAAGTTGGGGGTCGTCTTATACTCCCAGTCATCTTATACGCCGGAAAATACGGTACTTATTCTAAGGGTAAACACAAAGGTCATGAAGACTTTTAAAAAGTCATAAAAAAGAGGTAAACAGAACAGAAAGTTCAAGAAAATTAGATGAGGTCCTTAGAAAGATAGGACACATTTTATTAGTACATTTCCTAGCATCCTAACTGTACCAGAAAACCAAATTTGTGACAAGCAAAAAACAAAAAACAAAAACAAAAAAGTCATGATATGCACTGTTGTGCTGTTTGGGGAAGCTGAGACAGTAAAAAGTTTTACGATTGCTCTGAAAGTTGTTCTGATAGATTTATGAATGAGTGCCAGACAACAGCTTTCTTACTGTAACGGTACAATTAAGCCCTGCAGCTGGGAGGGGGAAAAAAGTGGAATTCGGAGCAATCCCCTTTTCTCATATCAAAGGAATCAAGTTTGAGCAAAGGTTGGAGGATTAGTTCTTCCCAAATGTTTATAGTCCCAGGAGGTGTCCTAAGACTATCCCAGACCCCCAAAGTATAACCATATAATATATATAAGGAATGGCTAACGTTTTGCTCAGACTGGTGACTTCCTAATTTAATTATTGCTGGCATCCTATGCATCGACTGCTCTCAGAAGCAATTGGAAACATGAAACTGCAACATTTGTGCTTTTATTAAGAACTAGCTACAGGCCTCATATAACACCAAATCTTGATGATCTTACTGTACCTGGGAAATAGTTTACCTTCAAGCCAAATTCAGAGGCTGTTTTGATCCCTATAGCAGTAAATGGCCAAGGTCTGATATCACAGAAAGATGTTTGTTAAGTTCATTGTCACCCATCCCCCCGTATATGAGGATAGGATTGCAACCTTAGTAAACCTGGACTTAATGGAAACCTGGACTTTTAATGGAAGTAAACTTTCATTAAAGAATTCTACGATTTTGTTTTTGAATTTGAGTGTTGGACATTGGCTTATAACTTTGGATATATGGAAAGCAAGATCTTCTTAGGGTGACAGTAGCAACAATTGTTCTTGAAAATATATGTCACACCATTAATTCCATGAATTGACTAGGATGCTATCTATCTAAAGCAGTGTAAGAAATGTCAGGTGTCGCTATTAAACAAAGGTTGCCCTTTATGGATCTTATAACAAGGTGAGAGGTGGGAGATGCCTGCAGGACATCTTAAAGATGATTAGACAAATGCTATTTCTGTTTGAAGCTTTGACTAGTAAGGTATTTTTACCCTTTTAAAAATTTATTTCTGTCTGGGTTTATAGGTCAAATAGCTTTATGTGATCATATGGAGCATTTACCAATAAATTAAATAAATTTCAACAGAATACAGTCCTAAAGGTTTTAATAACTACTTTCTATTATTGTTCTTTATGTAGAATGAATTAGATGAAAGACAAAATAACATAGTAATGATGTACCTGGACCTCTGTGCCTGAATTCATGATGCCTTTCGAAGTCTGCTAGGAATACTAATACTGATTCCCAATAGTAATATCTGTCAATGAAGTTCACTGTGTGCAAGAAAGCAGTACACATTCAAACATTGCTATCTGATAAGTCTATTTATTTGCATGAATTATCTTACTGCCTGTTGTGTACTTAGTGTTAATCTGGTTCTCAGAAGGCTCAGGTTCAAATTTCTGCTCAGCCATGATACTCATCAGGCAACCTTGAGCAAGCCACTGTGCCCATCTATGCCACCACCAGAAATTTCAAGGAAGGGCGAAAGGGTTAAAGGAAATGAAGTAATGAAATTTATAACCCTAACACACTTTTGTTTTTTAAGGTAAAGCATTTGTGTGAACTCTTAAACAGGCCGCTTAAATTACTTCTCAGTTGAAAAATAGCAGTTTAATACCTCTTCCCAAGTTATCTGTAGGAAGTGGCAAATAGAAGTCAAGGGAAATTTTGTAGAACAGCTCTTTGGAAATGAATAGTTTTTACACTGGAAATTGGCAAAGATCTGATATGAATTTCATCTGTTCTCAGCTGCTTGTCCTACATGATCAATATAAGGTTATTTATTAAAGATATTCAAATGCAACACATAGATTTACTCAAACATATTTGGTTATAGTGAGTGAGAAATTAATGTTGAAATAGATTTATTGCTAGAAAATAACCAGTTAGGGCAAGGCTGAAGATAAAGTTTTCAATGTCTCTCTTGTTCTTCCTCTTCTTCCGTAGTCCTAACAGGTCCATTTTCAAAATATTGTTTTCTCACAATTGTTTTTTATAACTGCAAACTAATTCTTGCCTGCAAATACATTTCTTTGAAATTGTCTTCTCAAGATGATTCAGCTGTTTATGTTTCAAACTATTCTTAGACTGGAAATAGAGAAAGACGTTTGTCTTGGCGGACAAAATGAACCTGAAGATCTGATATGTTATTTCTTTCAGCTTGACCAATCTAGTACCCTCCAAATGAGTTGAGACTTTCAGTTCCTAAAATTATTGGCTAACAGCTCCTGGAGCGTTCTGATGACAGCTAATCCTTCTTTTGGTTATCAATAGTTCTAGTCTTTTAAAATATGTATTTCTATGATAATAGATAACATATTGGCCTAGAACTAGAATTGTAATAACATCTGCTGCTAAAGGGAACTGTGCTAACCTTTGATTGATGCAATGCTGTTTGAGCATTGTGCAGCAATTATAGTATGTGTATGTACATCACTGTAATTCATTGTGACTGTATGTCAGGAGTAGTTGAATAGGAGGCATGAGCATCTGTGTGTCAGCATATACATTCTCTTGTTTCTCATTTTCTTTCCTTGAACAGGGGAGAGCCTGTGGAGACTTTGCATGGTTAGTTTTCTTTAGAGGAGATAGCACTGGTGACCACTGGCATTGTCATCTGTACATTTTTAAATGTGGAGCAAACCTAAGGAACAACTATGAAAGGGCAAAATCCAAACACATTCCTATCAGACATTTACTTGGATCATATTGAGAGTCTCATTCTATGGCCTGGTTTAGAGAAATGGGCAGCCTTATTACAGTTGACAGGATTACTTTTATTTTTATCCTTTTAAGTCTCTGAAGACTACAGCAGCCCTGATGGTGACATTGTTGTGCATGAATGTTCCTGAGAGAAGGAATCTAACCTGCACAATCATTATTGAAGCAAGCTTACAACTATAATGTAAAGAAAATTTATTGAAGGAAACACATGGCAGGAATAGGCAAAGCCTAGCATATGTCTAACTATATCCTATTAGGAGAAGAATAAGAAAACAAAGGTGCTTGCATGCCTGGAAACAAAGCAGAAGGAATGACTCTGTGTTTAATAATCTCATATAGAAAGAGCAGGCAGAGAAATAGACTAAGATTTATATTTCTTCACCCATACCCCATTGCTCCTTGTGGTCAGCAGGTTGTGAGATGCTGAAGAGTCAGTGCCACTGAATCACACTACCAACAGATATGATGGCACCATCATCTGAATGATGAAGGCTGAACCTTTCAACTTTTCTTGGGGGGAGGAGGGATTTGCATATTTCCCATGTTTGCCTATAGTGAAAAAAGATTGCAGTGGAAAAAAAAGAAGCATAATAATCAGCACTATAAAGTGATCTGTTTAACCCTACTGGTACCATCAGAAACATATATGTATACTGTTCAATTATCCTCTGAATGATTACTTTTGAAGAAACAAAAGTATTTTGTTCAATTTATTCTGTTTAATTTCTATTTTCTTTCTTGTTAAAATTAAAAAATGGGGGGGTCCCTTTGAGGCGGCCTTGTGGGGAATATTTTCCATTAGTGGTTGGCCTTTGCCTTTTTTCCGAGGGCTGACAGAGAATGACTGACCCAAAATCACTCAGCTGGGATTATGCCTAAAGCAGGAATGGAATTCACAATCCCCAGTTTCTAGCCTGGTGGCTTTAACCACTACACCAAACCAGCTCTCTGAAGTATATTACATAAGCAAAAATTTGTGACCACTGAACTGCTATGGTAAGGAAGTGTGAAGACATTGTTTTGAAAACAATTTTATCTATTGCAGAGTCGAAGGCTTTCACAGCCGGAATCCGATGGTTGTTGTGGGTTTTCCGGGCTGTGTGGCCATGTTCTGGCAGTTCTGGTTCCTAATGTTTCGCCAGTCGCTGTGGCTGGCATCTTCAGAGGACAGGAGCACAGCTAGAAGATTCTGTCTGTGCACAAGTGGAGGGTGTGTGTGTTCTTGCTGGTGTTTATAGCTGCTGAGAGGGTGTGTGTCTTCTGTGGGTCATTTACAAGAGATTAGGAGAGGGTTTATTGTGGTGACTAGGGGGTGTGGTGCTGTCGTGTGTGGGATTAGCACATCTATTGTGTGAGTCGTTTGTATATTTCTGTGGTTGAGTAGAGTTCATTGACCTTTTGCAAGGTGTGTTTTTCAGGACTGGCAGCCAGGTTTTGCTGATCTTTAAGCTTTCTTCTTTTTTATTGAAACTGTGTTGGTGTTTATGTATTTCAATGGTTTCCCTGTATAGTCTAACATAGTGGCTGTTGGTGTTGTCCAGTATTTCTGTGTTTTCAAATAAGATTTGGTGACCAGTTTGTTTGAGAGCATGTTCAGCTATTGCAGATTTTTCAGGTTGCTGTAATCTGCAGTGTCTTTCATGTTCTTTTATCCTGGTGTGGATGCTGCATTTTGTGGTCCCAATGTATACTTGTCCACAGCTGCAGGGTATGCATTAAACTCCTTAACGCGTTAAATTTTATCTACTTCCTATTTTTTTTCCCAGTACAGTGAAGGAAATGACAGCATTTGACCGTATCCCAGTAAGGAATATAATTATTCTGTTCCTTGTCTATTGATAATCATGGATGTCCAAAGAGTTTAGGGCTGCAACATCATGTCACAAACTTTGCTTACTTACCTCATGACATTGCATTCAAGAATGTGAGGGAACATACTTGTATTATGATATCACAAACCTCATTTTCTTACTGAAAATTTTTTGGCCTCCTGCAGATGCTTATGTTTATAATAGTAATCACTCCTCTAAGTTTCAGAAAAAAAACTAAAATGGGGATAGGGAACATGGCCACAATTTTAACTGAGCTGGGCACATATGGAATATATTAGTGATTAGTGATTCAGCTGAAACCTCATCCCAAGGTAATTCAGGGATATTTGTTGGGACAGAAATGGATAAGTCTGAACTCATTCCATTCCAATTCTAGGCATCCAGAAAGCTCCAATCTTATATACATTTTTTGAGCAAAGGCAGCTTCAACAAAACAAACAAGTCTTTATTTATGAATGATTTATTTATTTATCTTATTTATACCCCGCCTATCCCCTCCCTAATGGAGGACTCTAGGCGGCTTACAACATCATTACATATATTTTAATTATACATCCATATATATTACAATACCCGTGCGATTAGGGAGGGGGTGAGGGAACCGGCTCTTCTTTCTAGGCATCGGAACTACAAGCCCCAGAATGCCTCGCTTTCGGAGCCGGCTGCTGACATCCCGGAAGTTGTTAAATTGGGATCTGTTAGGAAGGACTGGTCAAAAGAGGCCAAGTCTGGCAGCAGGAAAAGGGAAAAGGTAAAACTCCGTTGCAACGATAAAAACGTTGCAGCAGAATTGAACTCAATTTTAAAAAAAAGAGCCAAGAACGCAGCGCGCCTATTGGCTGCTGCATTCGAACAGCGCGAGATACAAAGTATAAAAGGAGGAAACAACGAAGAACGGGTTGTCAGGGACAACCGTTCTTCAGGATTACCACATAACTTCAGCTCCAGAATTCTTCCACAGCTGCTCACACCACAGAAGCCCTGCTTAAACGATCTCTCTAGCCCTCCCCATCCTCAGACTAACTCCAGCCCTCGGATCCACCGATCAACCAGTTCTCCTTACCTTTCGGAGCTGTCTTCCGTCGCAGTTTCTGAGGAGACTCCTTCTGCAGTTGCTTCCCTTGCTGCCTCAGCGTCAACGCCGTGGCTTCCCTCCGTGCCTGTCTACGCTGACGGATCTGTCTCTGGGCTGTCTTCCTTCGCCGCTGCTGCTGCCTCGCCAGTGCCTTCCGGCTATTTCAAGCCCCCTGTTGTTAAAAACAAAGACCGCTTATCACCTGCCAAACAGCATACTGTTGCTGGGCTGAATTACTCTGACCCTAAATTGCCTCAGACCTCAACTATTGGAAAGTCTGCTACAGCAGAGGATCTTCTATCAAGCTCCCAACTACCTGTCTTCAGAACAACCCAGTTAATTAACCCTTCCCATTCCTTCCTATTAAAACCCAGCCAGCCTTTTAAAATACCCAGTCCTTTCCACCTTCCTCCTAATCCAGCCTTGCCTACCTTTGACAAAAAACCATAACTGTCTGTTTTGTTCTTGTTAAACTGTACATTGCCTGAATTAATTCTTGATGTAATTACCACCTAGTAGATTAGTAGTTGTGTAAGTTGTCTTGATAGTTAATCTCCAGCACCAGTCTGATATTTATTCTTGATTGTATTGATTGTCTTGCTTGTGTTGTCTTGCCTTGTTCCTGTCCTGTTGTATTGTTTCCAGATCCCAAAACCCATCAGATTGAAGTAAAATACAGTACTGTGCCCTATAACAGAAGAAGATTATCTTGGAGCCTGCCACCCAATTGATCTGATAGTACTTAATAAAAACTGTGAAGCAATTCAATTCTCTGTATTAAGTTGGAACAGGACAGGATCCGTCGTCCTCTGCTGCTGTCCTCAGCCACCATCCACGGGCTTCTCCAGATCTTTATCTTCGGTTCCAAGGCGACTCCTCGACAGGATGCCAGCATATTGCCCCACGTGAGTGGTACCCATTTATCTACTTGCTATTTAGCTTTCGAATCGCTGGGTTGGCAGAGAGCTAGGGCTAGTGACGAGAGCTCACCTCGCCACGCAGATTCAAACTGCCGACCTTATGGTTAGCAGACTAACAGCTCAGTGGTTTAACCCACTGAGCTACCGCGCCCCTTTATGATATGAAGGTTGGAAGAGAGGAAGAAAAAAATATTTGTTTCAAATCAGAGTGACCCATCTCCAGTCAGCCCAACCATTTTCTCCATCTTATTGTTGCCTGTCTTTCCCTGCTGAGTAGATGTGTGATTGTTTTGTGAAGGACATTATCTGACATGGCCTAGCAACTGATTTTATGGAAATAAGTAAGTTAGAAACTGTATCAAAACAAACAAAACTGAAACTTAACTCTATGCCATCACAAACCTAATTACTTCAAATCTTGAAGAGGCAATTATTCTGCCACAGTAGCCCATCCAAATCTATCATCTGAATACATAAATATAATGAGTGGTCTTATAATGAATCATTGATTTATTTGGCTCAGTATTTAGCTCTGCGGTGGATGGAAGTCTTTATCAGATCTATCTGGATTGTTGAGAAACTGAATCTAGGATTTGCAGCATACAAGGCCAATTTTCTAGTAATGAGCTACAACCCCTCCCATGATGGGATTACTTAACATAACATAATTATTAGTAGACCAATGAATCAAACAGATAGATTAGAACTGACAATCCAGAGAGTGAATGGCCTTATGACTAAAGATACTCAGTATGAGGCAATAACTTTCCAGTTTTACTTGTGTGACCATTTTCCTTCCTTGGTCCATATGAAATTGCCAGGGAAAGTTATTGGTCTAAATAGGTCAGTACTGTTTACTTTGCAGTGCTTTTCCAGCATCTCAGTCAGAAACTTCTTCTACCATGTGTCCCTGAACCTTTTTCTTACCTGGAAATGAACTAGAGACCTTTTGTGTGCAAACCACATGCTCTAGTCTTTTTGAGCTTTTCTTATTCCTCTCAAGGTAGGAAGGTAGAAAGTAATAGCCCACACACTACTGATAGCAATATATTCATTGGCTCTTAGAAACTGGTGCTTACTTTACTCTTTGGACACATTTATTTATGTTGCTCAGATTGTCACAGATATCTTTGCATAATGCCCGAGTTCTAGTTGTGGATAGTTGCCTATATTATAAAGCTTTGGATATGAGATATAAGCAAGTTTCAATAATTCACTTGAGTATGCAAGTCCATGCCAAGAAATGTGAAGGGCTGCATATGTATCAGAGGCATAATGCTTTTATGTCACATTAATGTTCATCTTATTACAAATTGGGCCTTACAGCTGCTCATTACATCTTCCATAATCACTACTCCAATGTGTAATCTTTTATTCAAATTATTATCAATTATAGTTATTATCAATTATAGCTATTAATAAAGCAGTGTATATGATGCTGTATATTATCAATTATAGCTATTAATAAAGCAGTTTATATGATGCTGTATATATAGTTCATCACTGATCAACAGACTTGCTTTAAATATTTTGCCAAAACATTTCTTTCCTAAAAAAGCAGTTAATGGATCATTAGCAGTGATATCATTCTAAGGATGTTCATAGAATGTGAATGGCAAGGAAACCAACATATCATAACACTGTCCTCTGTCCTTCCAAATAAATTCATTCAAATAGAAACAATAAAAATCTATATGGAAGACATGAGAATAGGACATATTTAAAGAGCAAGACACTGTAATAGGATTGAGTAAATAAAAATAAATAGTATTTTTTTCCTGTGAGTAGCTAAATGGTCTATGAAAGGAGGTATCAGGAGGCTTGGGAGAAACCCAAAATTTGCACAAATACATCCCCATCTTAAAGAGCCCAAAGGGGAGTGAGCATATTCTACAACATGAAATTATGGTTGACTGGAGAATGTACAGTAAATAGATCATCAAAGAAAAAGGGAAACAGAATAACATATCATTCATGAGGATATGAGTAACTGACTAGAATCCCAAACAGGAGCACTCCACGCTACAATATTTTCTTGAAAATTTCATTGCATTGTAAGTTAAATTATATGTAATCTATATGTCAAAACCTTGCTTTTATACAGGGATGACTTTTTTGATTCTAACAACCACCACCACCACAACTTGTTCTCTTGTAGAACTTACAGTTAGAGTCCTATCTTTCTCAAACCTCAGAGTACATTTGAATACTATGGATATGAAAAGTTTTAATTTGAAGTTTTGATTTGAAGGTGATTTGATCTAATCTAATCAGTACTTTGAATTCATTCAAATGTGTCACATACAATCAAATACTTTTGAATCACTCTGGTGATTCAGTGGACTTTTACACATGTGCACACATATTTTTATCAAATTGAATCTTCAGTTCAAATCAAAGCTTCAAATCAAATCAATTTGATTCTTCCATTCAAATTGACAATTCAAATTATTGAACTGACAATTTGAGTTGATTCTTGCTTGATTAGTATTTCCAAGATTAATACATAATGGCAGTTAATTAGCAAAATATTGCTGCTGTTGACACTCCATTCTTAAGGTACAACTATGGTAATGTGAAGACCATAAGACAAAATGTCTCACAGTAGAATGAGAGGCAGATATTTTAAATGGCTAGGTACATGGATTAAGATTTGCACAATGAAATGGAAGCAGATTGTGTCATTTTGACACAGAGTAGTGAGAAAGTGGCTTTATTAAAAATATAGTCGTAAACAGATGGCATATTTTAAAATAAAAATTGAGCTTTTTCTTGTAAACATTTTTGGTTCAGCTACTTGATTTGAAAAATTGGTAAGTTTTAAAACACATTTAAAGTTTTCAGGATGTTCTTGTGTGGCTGGAGTGGAGAATGGATGGTCAGTCCTTCAAGAGGAGATTGGAGCAGAGGGTCTTTATACATCATTATTCTGGTATCATTTCACATAGCCCTCAAACTTTCTTTCCCCCACTATGTATGTATGTATGTATGTATGTATGTATGTATGTATTTATTTATTTATTTATTTATTTATTTATTTATTTAAATTTCTATCACCGCCCATCTCCCCCAAATGGGGGACTCTTTTGTACTTATGCACGAACAGGTACCCATCCACGCACTCACAAATCTGCCAGGCTCATTCTGTGATACCATATGGTGGGCCATGGATTTCAAGTAACTCTCATAACTGCTCTTGCAAACAAATGGTGCCTCACCAGGGTCAAACTACTAAGAACCCCCGCCCCATTTTAAATATGGGCCTTGGACAGGATCACACCTGTGTGGCCTCTCTTATCCTATCAAGCCTGACACTCCCCATGGTTTACAGAGGAGTTGAGGGTTTTGAAGAGGATTAAGAGATGCCTAGAGCGCCGCTGGAGGAAAACAAAGACTGAATCCGACTGAACACAATCTAGAGCCGCTATTAAGGCCTACCTTGTGGCGGTAAGAGCAGCGAAATGGCAATATTTCTCCACTCTTATTGCATCCGCAGAATGCTGCCCGACGGCCCTGTTTAAGATTACCCGATCCCTTTTGGGGAAAGGGGAGTCGGAAATCCATCTGCAGGGCCGTGCTGAGGAATTTTCGAAGCATCTGCAGGATAAAATCACTCGGATTCGCTCCAAGTTGGACTCCGAGCGTGAGTCAGAGTCTGGAGAGATACCCAGGGAATGTTCTTACTTTGTTATCGGGGAACAGTTTGATCCTGTTGGACCTGAGGAAGTGGACAGAGTTCTCTGGACTGTAAATACCACCACCTGTCAATTAGATCCATGCCCCTCCTGGCTGGTGAAAGCAGCTCGGGAGGGGACTTGTAGTTGGGTCCAAGCGATGGTGAATGCATCCTTGGGAGAGGGGGTGTTCCCGGCGGCTTTTAAGGAGGCGCTGGTTCGCCCCCTTCTCAAGAAGCCATCGCTGGACCCTACTATACTGGATAATTTTCGTCCAGTCTCTCACCTTCCCTATTTGGAAAAGGTGGTTGAGAAGGTGGTGGCGTTGCAGCTCCAGAGAATTCTGGATGAAACGGATTATCTGGACCCCTTTCAGTCAGGTTTCAGGCCAGGTTACGGGACGGAAACTGCATTGGTCACGCTTATGGATGATCTCTGGCGGGAGTGACATGGAGGTAGTGCATCCATTCTCGCTCTTCTAGACCTCTCAGCGGTATTCGATACCGTCGACCACGGTATCCTTCTGGAACGGCTTAGGGAGTTGGGGGTGGGCGGCGTGGTTTTACGCTGGTTCGCCTCCTTCCTCCGAGGCCGGTCTCAGTTGGTGTTGATTGGGAGCGAGAGATCCAGTCTGCGGGCCTTCCTTTGTGGGGTCCCGCAGGGCTCGGTATTCTCTCCGCTCCTTTTTAACATCTACATGAAACCACTGGGAGAGATCATCCGACACCATGGGGTGAGGTATCATCAATATGCCGATGATACCCAGTTGTATATCTCCATCCCGGGTGAAGTAAGTGATGCAGTGAGCGTCCTGACCAAGTGCCTGGGGGCTGTAGGGGCCTGGATGGGGAAAAACAGGCTTCAGCTGAACCCTAGTAAGACGGAGTGGCTGTGGATTAATGGCTCCTCGACTTCTGGGAAATTATCATCTTTAATTCTGGATGGGGTAGCACTACCCCAGACAGACCCGGTGCGTAACTTGGGAGTCCTCCTGGACTCACGACTCCTGCTTGAAGAGCAGGTGGCAGTCGTGGCCAGGAGAGCTTTTGCACAACTTCGGGTTGTGCATCAGTTACGCCCTTTCCTGGAACAAGAGGCCCTTCGAACAGTCACTCATGCCCTGGTTATCTCCCACATAGACTACTGTAATGTGCTTTACATGGGGCTACCCTTGAAGAATATTCGGAAGCTACAGCTGATCCAGAATGCAGCCGCGCGGACAGTTTTGGGTGTCCCAAGGAGGACTCATGTAACACCTTTGCTGCGCGAGCTGCACTGGGTTCCAGTTTGCTTCTGGGTACAATTCAAGGTGTTGGTTATTACCTTTAAAGCCCTACATGGCATGGGACCAGGATACCTAAGGGATCGTCTCATCCCCATCATTTCATCCCATCCCACCCGGGCATGCAGAGAGGGCATGCTACGGACCCCGTCAGTTAGGGAGTTCCACTTGACGGGGTCTTGGAAGCGTGCTTTCTCTGCTGTTGCTCCTGCCCTTTGGAACATTCTGCCCCCGGAGATCAGACAGTCCCCCTCACTCCTGGACTTCCGAAAAAGACTTAAAACCTGGTTGTGTCAGTATGCTTGGGGTCAGAAGGAGATTGGAGATACCTGGAGATGGCTTGCACCTTAGATTTGCTCTGAGGGGCCCTTTTTATAAACTTAAGAATACTCTGCCCTTGGATCTCATTTTATCCATTATATTTTATATTATTTATTATGTATTTTGTTTTATTTACAAATGTATATGAATGTTTTAACTTGTTGTAAACCGCCCAGAGTCCCCCTCGGGGGAGTTGGGCGGTGATAAATCCAATAAATAAATAAAATAAATAAATAAATATTCAGTTGATTAACAGAAAAAGTATACATACAAAAGTATTAATTATATTAAAATTATATATTTTAAAATTATGGATGCACAACCTTAGATTCTTTTAAGGGGAGAAAAATAAGGCAGAGCTGTTGTCTACTTCAAGGCTTTTTCCTTTTTAGGGTAGCCTACAGCTTGAGGATTTTCTGGTGCTCTCTTCAAGTACTGACTCAGCTTTTCTGTGATCAATCAGGTTTAATTAGGTGTTCTTTAAAGGAAAGGTGGGTCTGATTGCAAAGATAAGACAATATAGCAATGCTATAAATGGGATACAGCACACTGAAAAAAAGAACTATAACTGCAACATTGTCAAGAAACCTAGACAGCATCATTATTAAGATATATAAAAACATTAAAAAACGAATCTCAATATGACACGAACCAACTTCTTCTTTCTCTCTAACTGATGCATTTATTTACGCTCCCATATCTTTATTCATGTTTGATCAAGGTAAAAATCTAATGGTGTAACCAGTGTTTAATTTTCAAACAAGATAGCCAATTCTCACTGTTTTTTTTCCTTTCACACTCAGAATTAGTCTGAATTGATTCTTGATGTGGATTTTCAATTAATTATTTCAGTTGCTAATTGGAAAGTGTTCAGTGACTTGACACTGCTCCATTTCATCAACTGCCTAAGCTTCGTGAAAGTAAAAAATTGTAAAATACTGCCACATATAAATTCAAGCTCTGCCCTGCCCTGCATATTTCTTTAATATTAACAGAATAGAAACTGTGAAATTGGTATTACAAAAATAAGTCATATTTATGGTCCTCACAATTCAATTTGAGTTTCCACAGAATTGTGACCCATCCCAGCATTTGTATATATTTTGCATTATTCAGGCTGCTTTAACACTTTGAAACACAGTAGCTGGAAAAGAAGTTTTCTTTTTATGAAATCATAATACATAATGCATATTTTTCTGAACTGTAAAACTACTGAATTGACCACCACTAAAATAGCATTTGTGACAGAGGATGCACCATCTGTTATGGAAAAGAATACTAGGGAATCAAATGTAATCTCCAAGGAAACAGCATTTGGTCATATAGGCCAAATGAAGTGCAAAAAAGACTCCTGGTAAGAGAATAACAATGAATTAGAGAGAAGGCACCCTACAAGTATCTTGCCTGGCATCTGGTCACACCACATTGATGTTGATGAACTCAGAAATAGGAAAAAGCATGAAATATAAATTATCAAAGCTATTAATTCCCTGTGTATTTCTTACCTCAAGAAAACAGCAGAATGTTGTAAGAAAGAGAGGCAGAGAGAAAATGATAGAACCCTCAACTCTCAAAGTTTGGACATAGGGTTTTATGTAATCAATTTAACTCAAATGCATTGATAAAAACAAGGTTGGACAATGAATGTGATTTCCCCAAATTTTATGATTTGGGGAAAAACGTGATATCTCTGGTCATATATCCATAACTATTGCTTAAACATGAGAAATGAATTATTAGGGAAACCAATTTGAAAAATTGAAAAAGGAAAGCTCAAACTCCCACTTGTACAAATCACAGATCTGCTAAACAGCTATTTTTTTTATTACACAATGTAGAAATATGTTTGAGATCTGATTAGGAGAATACTGTGCAATCCTAACCTACCTGTGATATTATTTTAGCCTGTTCTATAGTAAAAAGAAAAACACTTTTTATTCAATTAATGGTAAACTATGTGTGCTTAAGTCCCCAGGAAAAAGATATGCCGAGGAAGTTTAATAATCTACTTCCAGAACTTGGTGTCCTGTAACCTATTACTTAATAGCTTAGCTAAAAGCAGGACATATTAGGAAAATTTGAATATAAATTCAAATAAGCCTGCAGTTCAAAACCAGAGCAAGCATGTTTTGGAAACAGAGCAGTCACTGTGATTTTTCTTTTTTGTAAAAATACTGAGATTGCCAATTTAGTTCCACAGAAATGTTCCATTAAGAAGTTAACTCAAAGAACTAGAAATTTTGAAGACAAAGGAATATTCATACTGATGCTTATTCCCCAGTATCAGTTAACATATTTTATTGATTGCTATCCATTCTGGTCACCTAGCAGAATATTTTTTCCTCTACAATGCATTCAATCAAATCTTGTCCAATTTTTCCCCAAACTCATCTCTGGAATGGAATAGAATGGAAGACGTTATGAGCATTCAGTGAAGCCTAACACATTTATCTCTTAACTGTGGATTACTATTTTCATATGAACCAACCACAACTTAGTTTACTCTAGTTTATATTTTCTGACATACATACGAGCCCTTTCTTTCATAATTTAATCTACACCTTCATTTTCCCACATGTATTCATCAACTCATCCTTCCCCTTTCTCTTAATTTTACTGACACAGAATGTATCGATTTTTGTATTATTCATTTGTTAATGCTATTTACCATTTATTCATTTAACATTCCAAACTACAATTGTCCATATGCCATGGTCATATAGGACAGTTCTAGTCAGTTTTGGCACATTATGGGCAGAATCAAAATATAGTTTACCAAAGACATGTTCACATTATTTTCTGCAAGCTAGGATCTAATGTAGATATTTTATCTTGCAAGCCAACTACTACAGTTGTGATCTTATCAACTAGGAATATATGCAGTGTACTGACATACACATATGAAAAACTCTACTTCTGCCATGCTTTACATGCATGGTCTTTACATACATTACATCTGAAAAATAAATATTTGTTTTTCATCTCTTCATCCGTAAATCCATTTTGACTTACTAATCTGATTTTTTTTAAAAAATCTGCATGGAGGAACCCATAGCTTTAGAGTAAGGGTTATGAAGCCCTGTTGGTATTCTATGGTTTCCTGTGACTGACCCACATTTTTTAATTAACATGAGGAAAAGAGGCTGCTTGGACAAGCTAGCTCTTCCTATTTACTTTCCTGAGCCATGCACCTAGCGAACTGCAAGCTGTGAACTGCTTCCAGATCTAACCCCCTTTAGATAATTGTTTGTCTTAACTGTGCACCCATACCTGCTAGACACTTAAGAATGTAGCTAATCCTCACTAATATATAACCTTCCCTTGTTATATACTAAGCAACTTGGGTGGTGGTGGGGAGATGTTGAATGGCTATAAAACTAGTCAAATGAAAACAACCCCTTTGTGAGCATTCTCCACTATTTTGGCTCGCCAGGCAGATCAAGAGGGAATCTCTCTGATGTTGTAAGTATTTGGACTTTGAGAGCCAGTTTGGTGTAGTGGTTAAAGGCATCAGGCTAGAAACTGGTAGTCTGTGAGTTCTAGTCCTGCCTTAGGCACAAAGCCAGCTGGGTGACCTTGGGACAGTCACTTTCTCTCAGCCCTAGGAAGGAGGCAATGGGGAACCACTTCTGAAAAACCTTGCCAAGAAAACTGCAGGGACTTGTCCAGGCAGGCTCCAAGAATTGGACACAATTGAACAGAGTAAAAAAAATTGTTATTAATTGTAATCATCCTGGCATCCTCCCCTGTGTACATCCTCTTCAAAATCAGACCTGAAAACCCTATTGATGGTAATATATAGGATATAGTTGTCCAGACACTTTAATTGTTTTCTTCATTATTTTCTGTTTGAAATTCTAAGCTGTCCAGAGTAATTCTGGAGTTGGGAAGCCTCCAATTGAAATAAATAAATAAATGTAAATATGTATGCATATTTCCCTCAGAGAATTCAAATATATTTTGATCTATTTCTTATTTTTATTGTAACATTTTGGACCTCACTGGAATGTTTAGCAGCTGTGCAAACTGATAGATTTATTCCAACTGACACATTAACCTGTCAGTGGCAGAAAAGGTCAGTTTGCATTTGAATTCATAAGAAAAGGATTCCTGATGCATAACTTACAGCGAGAGGCATCTTACCTCCTATTCCCCATGTTTTTGGTTATTCAAATGGACCCAGTTTTATTTCCTAAGGCAGGGCTTTCCAAGGTTTTCCCGCGGCGACACACCAACCACCGTTGGTGTGTCGCTGCGGGAAAACCCGGAAGTGCCGCCATTGCGGCAGTGCGCAAAAACCCGGAAGCACTGCTGCCGCTTTCGGGTTTTTGTGCGCCGCCATTGGTGTGTTGCTGTGGGAAAACCCGGAAGCGTTGATGATGATCAACGCTTCCGGGTTGTGTGGCGACACACTTTTGTGTCGCGACACACAGTTTGGAAAGCTGTGTCCTAAGGCATAGGGAAGGCAAGCAGACTCAAGCAGTCATGTGCAGACTCAGTTTGTTTTGAACTTTTGCTTTCTTGGCACTTTCTCTAAAGATCTGTGCTATTTGCTGGTAGTCATCCTTGGTGACATGTTCTACATTCAGTTTTTAATCTGTATTCCTTTAAAAATAGATTTCAGTGCGAAGCTTTCCATTGAGTGATATATAGGCATCTCCCATTTTTAATTCTTTTAGGAACTGATTGATTACACATTTAATAACACCTTTAGGAGTTCTCATCCATGTTCTGTTTTAGAGAAGTATAATCTATCCACAGAAGCCTTCCTAGCATTTCTAAGCTTATTTAAACCAGGTTTCCTGAAATCCAAGGGGCATATTTCATTATGCTCACCTTTAGTTTAAGATCAAGAATTACAGTCCTAATCTCATTGATGAACATTTTCATATTACTTTGGATCAAATCAAAGATAGATAATCCTTTTATTCCTTTCTCCACCTTCCTGAAAGAGGAAGTTGTCAGCAAAATTTTTCTTCTATAACAAAGATGATTTCTTTTTTATTGTTTTATTTGTTTTTATTGTTTTATTCATTTTATAAAACAATAAAATGTCTACCTAACCTTTTTCTTGCATGAGTTAAAAGGTGTAGTATTGGAATTACCAAGGTTTATTGCTATGAATGAATTTTGCATTCAAACTGAGACCACCTGTCAGGAGAGGAGCATCAGGGTCAAGATTTCATGACCTCCATGGCCACTATTGAATTTTACCAAAAGATAGTTGGTCCCACAAATTCAGTGTGATACTGAAAAAGTATCAAAAATATTAAATAGTGTATATTAGTGATGTGGTGATAGAAGGATCCTTAGGGGTGGTGAACCTATTCAGGCAAATCTACCTGGGATTAAGTTGGTTTTAATTAATTTTCTGATAACTCTCATTTGAAAAAATTACTGTTTAAATCAGAGCATTCCAAACTTTTCATGTTGGTGACACACTTTTTAGACATGCATCATTTCGTGACACACTCTTACAGCAGGGCATCATTTCGCAACACACTGTTACAGCAGGGCACAAGGCAGGCACTAGGACCTGCGTGGAATCACAGCAGGTTTGGAGGCAGCAAGGCACAAGGCAGGCACTAGGACCTGCGTGGAATCCTGGCAGGGCTCGGAGGCAGCAGCAGTTGTGACACACCCAGACACTGCAACTGACACACTAATGTGTCCTGACACACAGTTTGGAAAGCTCTGGTTTAAATCTTTATAGACCTGTGCCAAATGTTCCATTCTGTGACAGTGGGCTTGACCATGTTGTCACATTTTAAAAATTAATTTATTTAATTAATTAATTATAGTCAGTCTGTATGCCTAGGATTAGTTTTTCCCTTGAGAAGAAAAGTGGGTGTGAAAAGTACTAAACTGATCCATTCTTCCCTGCCAAGATCTCTGGAAGGCTAACATTCACGTTCCTCCTGGACAAAACTAAACTTGTAGAAAGGCAATTATTGCAATAAAATGCAATTCTAACTTGCTTCCAAAGGTTAGCAATTACTAAAAATGAATTGAACTATTTGCTATTTTTTAAAAAAATATTTTTTCTATTTTAGAAAAAGTACTGTACATTGAATTTAACAACCTACTTGGGTTGAAATTACATTAACTATTAGTAAACAGCATGTAAAAATCTTAGCCTGAAGAGTTTAATTGTTCATAAGAAAAAGTTGTGTGTGCATGTATGCATATGTATGTGTACGTAGTGTCTGTGTATATATATACAGTATATATATTTAGTTACTAAGTTTATAAGTTATTCCAATCATGTCTGACGTATGAGCAGTTTACAGATCTCTAAACAGTGATAAAATTAGAAAGTAAATAACATAACAATATAAATATCTGTATACAGGAAAAAGAAATTGTTCATTACTTAAAACAAAATCTAAAGATTTCTGTTAGAGAATCTTGAAAAATCAATAGAACATTTCATAAGATGAGTATGAGAATCTGTATCATTGGGAGCTCTTAAGTTAACATTTATCGATGTTTGTTATCCTTGTGAATGAAATGAAATGTTCTGTGAACATTTCTCTTAGTTTATTTTTTTTCCAAAAATGGTAAGCCCAGTGATATTTATTAAACTGAATCCTTTGCTTGATTATTGTGGTTCTAAACCAGCATACCAATCAATATATTTAAGGTGACTTGAATATCACTTTTATTAAGTAAAAGCAGCAAACCTAATTGGATTTTTACTGCATAGTGTTTTAACAAGCTGTTAATTATTTTTCTAATGGGTTTTCTAAACAATCTTACATGGCCTATTTGATCTGTGAGCTTAAAGTTTCATTAAAAACACAGAGTATCTCAAACATAAAGGAAAAATGAGACAAGGAGGAAGGGAGAACCTTTGCTGTTATGCTCTATCATACTATTAAGCTACATTTTGGGCCTTAGCCATTATTCTGTATTCACAAATTGCCTTGAAGCAAAGTTATTGTTCACTCATTTGCTTGCATGTAATGCATGTTAAAAAGGGGCAAGGCTCCAATTGTGTGGTCTTGCCCAGTATCTTGGGGACGGGTTGGCCCCACTGGTGGAAGCATCTTTCAAACATTGTGTTTGAATATAATAAACATGATTATATTTGTGAAGGCAAAACTATGGCTGCAAGTTTTTCTGTTGCTTACACAAGTCCATTTTAATGTCAGAAGTGAATCTTTCAGTCTCACATAGCAGGATCTCTCTGCATATTTGCAGTGTTTGTAACTGCATGGAGAGCTTCCAACACATGTATTGAGGGCAAAAGGCAGATTTTCAAAATATAACCCGATATTGAGCCATGCTACTTCCCTCACAGCCTGTTTAAATGGACTCAAATGGAATATCGTTAAGATGTTCAGGTAGATATCCATCTTGATGATAACGGATACAAATGAACAGTAGCTCATAAACTATATGGACTACTTCATACTAGCTGAAGTTTTATTATCCTGGTTACTGCCTATACAGGTAGTCCTAGTTTAGCTATCACAATTGGGACCAGCAACTCTGTTGCTAAGTGATACGGTCGCTAAGGAGAAAATCACATGACAGCGATTGTGCTTATGATTTTACTTCAGCTTTCCTTTTCCCCCACTCCCCCATCCTTTGGAATGGTCAACCCACTGGGATAATTAGCAAGAAGGGAATTAATTTTTGTATTTATATTCATTGGAGAAGAAGGAATTACAAGACAGTAAGCAGGCACACAATGGGGAATACGCATTGAAAGAAATGCACCAGCAGTTTGCCTAGAGTGCTAAAGGGCTAGAAGCAAACAGCCGGTGTATTCCCCATTGTGTGCCTGGTTACTCTCTTATAATCCCTTCCTCTCCAATCTCTCCATTCTGCAAGGGGGAAATAAAGGGGAAAAAACAGGTCAGGCACAGGACAACACACACTAACTGACTGTAATGGTGAACACATGACTGAGAGAGAGATGCTGCTAAGGTTGTAAATGTGCACCTTGGTTGCAAAGTTATTTTTTCAGCACCATTGTAACTTTGAATGGTCACTGCATAAGGCAGTCAGTAAGTGAGGTCTACCTCTAATGGCACTGCAAAAGATTGGTGAAGTGCTGGTGGTGTGGTTCCCTCTGCACATATTACATAGATACTCTAACAAGTTTTACAAACTGTGTGTAACTTGGCAAGCTTTGCACTGTAAATTCCTTCACATGCGCTCTTAGAAAAGGTTACTTAGCAAGTTATGTGGATTACATCACTGTACTGTAAATCACTTTTGCCTTTGAGCCTTCTATTTATATTGCTACTTGTAACAATTGAGATAAAGAGGACAGCATGAGTTCTCTAATCTGATATCTGAAGAAGGAAAGGAAAGTAGCAGTATGTCAGAAATAATGTCTCATGTACAAATCTCTTTGGCAGGCGGTCAGCTCCCTGGGTTGGCAAGTTATTGGCAAAATATGTCATCAGACCATCTCTGGGTGTTATATGCTGAAGACCATGTCTGACTTTAAAATATCTCTGGCAGTCGGTCAACTGTCTGAATCATGACCAAGTCACTGCTACGATGTGTCACCAAGAGATCCCCAGGTGCTGCATTGTCATTTATACTATCTGTTTTGTGAAGAAAAATAAAAAGGAGGCAAAAAGCCCCAGACTCTCTGGACCTCACTGCAGTTCTAAAGAGCCAGGAGAAGTAATATGCAACTGCCAGCTTCAGGGGGTTTCTTCACAAGGAAGTTCCTGCAAGCAGAACAAATGGGGCTTAGTGTAAACTTTTTTAAAAAAAATCTGTAACTTTCTTATCATTTATTCAATAAAACCCTTTTTGGCATTTCACCCTGGTTTGAGCTGATTGTCTTTGAGTCCTAAGAACCAATTGGTTCCTGGCTGGCCACGGTCCTGCCTCATTGCATTACAATATTTAAATATAAGGAACAGAAGGTGGTAATAACTGAATTGTTGGTTGTGAGATATCAATTTGTAATTTTTCCTTTCTATGCCTCATAAAAATGAAGGGAAGGTTATTGTAACTTTCATTAATTATTTCCATATATTACTATATATTATCCCTGTATCACAGAATGTAGTAACATTTAAGACAACATGTAACATTGCATTTAAAGCAGAAGTGATATTTATATTGTGGATAGCAATCGAAAGAGAAGGATAAGAAATTTATTTAAGAAAATTATAGCAACCAAGGAAAACTTTTATGCAAAGATGGGCATAAAAGACAAAGAGGGCAAAGATCTACTGGGGAAAGAAGATATAAAGAAGAAATAAGCAAATATATGGAAAATAAAAATAAAAATGTCTAAAATTGATGATACATATAAATTTTTTATCACTGAATTACTGCCAGACTTTTCAAAAAGGGGCCCTAGAAAATATTGCCAATAACCAAGCTGCAGGAATTGATGAAAAATCAGCAGGACTATTTAAAATTTTAGAAGATGATGCAGTTAAAGAGCCACTTGCAGTTTTTAAGCAGGTATGGAAAACCCAGCAGTAGTCAAAGGACTTGAAAAGATAAATTTATATTCCAATACAAAAAAAAAGAAAAGAAAAGAACAATGATAAATAAAGCTCAAATTATGGAACAGCATCTATTTCACATGCTAGGACGATAATGCTCAACATTTTGCAATCCAGATCTCATCAATACATGGACAAAGACATGCCCGGTGCCCAGTATGAATTCAGAAGTTGCATGGGTGTTCAAGATCACATTGCTAGAATTCAGTGGATAATGGAAAAGGCAAGAAAGTTCCAAAAAGAAGTATGTTTTTGTCTTAATTATTGCATTAAGGATTTAATCACAAAAAATATGGAAAGCATTTTAAAATATGGGTATATCTGGCTTCCTGAACTGAAGAATTTGTATGATGACCAAGAAGTAGCAGTTAGAACTGATTACAGAGCAACTAAAAGGTTCAAAATTGAGAAACAAGTTCCTCACAATTGTATATTGTCATCTCATTTCCTTAAATAACTTTATTTAAACTTATTTATTTAACTTATTCTATATGCAGAATATACATGAGAAATGTTGAACTAGAAGAAATGAAAATTGGAATTAGCATTGCTGGGAGAAACATCAACAATCTCAGATAAGTGGTGATAATAACCACTTTGATGACTAGAAGCATAGGTAACTTAAAGAATCTCTTGTTGAAGGTAAAAGAAGAGGGTTCAAAAGTAAGTCAACTGCTCAATGTTAAAAAACAAAAACCTTAGATTATGTCAACCTGAATGCCAACCCAGTGCAAATGGGCAGAGAAATTGAAGTTTCAACTTCAGCTTCAAGAACATATCTTCTTAGGCTGAGGGATGGTTACTTGGGAGAAAGACTGTAACAGATTGCAAAATATTAAAGTGCAGAAACATCACATTGAAAACAAAAACATGTATTGTCAAGGTCATGATTTTTCACTTGTAACATATAGTGTGAAAGCTAAATGAAGAAAAAAATGCCTTTGAATTACAGTCCTTGAAAAAAGAGGTTCAGAATATCTTGGACTGCAAGAAAAACAAATAATAATCCAGTAATTTTTTACTCCCCTTCATGGATCACTGCCTTGTCGTGGCGAAGGGGCTTGCGTAACTCAATGAAGTCAGGTCAAGACGGACAGCTCATGATGGAGAGTTCTGACAAAATGTGGTCCACTGGAGGAGGAAATGGCAAACCACTCCAGTATCCTTGCCAAGAAAACCCCATGGACAGTATCAAAAGGCTAAAAGATATGACGCCGGAAGATGAGCCCCTCAGGTCGGAAGGTGTCCAAAATGCTACTGGGGAAGAGCGGAGGGCAATTCCGAGTAGCTCCAGAAAGAGTGAAGCGGCTGGGCCAAAGCCGAAAGGATGCTCAGTTGTGGATGTGTCTGGAAGTGGAAGGAAAGTCCGATGCTGTAAAGAACAATATTGCATAGGAACCTGGAATGTAAGATTTATGAATCAAGGTAAGCTGGATGTGGTCAAACATGAGATGACAAGATTGAACATTGACATCTTGGGAATCAGCGAACCAAAATGGACAGGAATGGGTGAATTTAATTCAGGAGACCATTATATATACTACTGTGGGCAAGAATCCCTTAGAAGAAATGGAGTAGCTCTCATAGTCAATAAAAGAGTGGGAAAGCCAGTACTGGGGTACAACCTCAAAAACGACAGAATGATCTCAGTTCGAATCCAAGGCAAACCATTCAACATCACAGTAATCCAAGTCTATGCCCCAACCACTGATGCCGAAGAAGCTGAAGTTCACCGGTTCTATGAAGACCTACAACACCTTCTAGAACTAACACCAAAAAAAGATGTCCTTTTCATCATAGGGGACTGGAATGCTAAAGTAGGAAGTCAAGAAATAACCGGAATAACAGGCAAGTTCAGCCTCGGAGTACAAAATGAAGCAGGGCAAAGGCTAATAGAGTTTTGTCAAGAGAACACGCTGGTCATAGCAAACACTCTTTTCCAACAACACAAGAGACGACTCTACACATGGACATCACCAGATGGTCAATACTTAAATCAGATTGATTATATACTTTGCAGCCAAAGATGGAGAAGCTCTATACAATCAGCAAAAACAAGACCTGGAGCTGACTGTGGCTCAGATCATGAGCTTCTTATCGTAAAATTTAGGCTTAAATTGAAGAACGTAGGGAAAACCACCAGACCACTCAGGTATGACCTAAATCATATCCCTTATGAATATACAGTGGAGGTGAGGAATAGATTTAAAGGATTAGGTCTGGTAGACAGAGTGCCTGAAGAACTATGGATGGATAACATTGTACAGGAGGCAGCAACTAAAACCATCCCAAAGAAAAAGAAATGCAAGAAAGCAAAGTGGCTGACTGATGAGGCTTTACAAATAGCTGAGGAAAGAACGGAAGCAAAAGGCAAAGGAGAAAGGGAAAGATATAACCAACTGAATGCAGATTTCCAGAGAATAGCAAGGAGAGATAAGAAGGCCTTCTTAAATGAACAATGCAAAGAAATTGAGGAAAACAATAGAATGGGGAAGACTAGAGATCTCTTCAAGAAAATCGGAGATATCAAGGAAAAGTTTTGTGCAAAGATGGGCATGATAACGGACAAAAAAGGCAGGCACCTAAAAGAAGCAGAAGAGATTAAGAAGAGGTGGCAACAATACACAGAAGAACTATACAACAAAGATCTTAATATACCTGATAAATATGATGGTGTGGTCAGTGACCTTGAGCCGGATATCCTAAAGAGTGAAGTCAAGTGGGCCTTAGGAAGCATTACTAACAACAAAGCTAGCGGAGAAGACAGTATCCCAGCTGAGCTATTTAAAATCCTAAAAGATGATGCTGTTAAAGTGCTGCACAAATTTGGAAAACTCAACAGTGGCCACAGGATTGGAAAAGGTCAGTTTATGTTCCAATTCCAAAGAAGGGCAATGCCAAAGAATGTTCAAATTACCGTACAATTGTGCTCATTTCACATGCTAGCAAGGTTATGCTCAAAATCCTACAAGCTAGGCTTCAGCAGCATGTGAACTGAGAACTACCAGAAATGCAAGCTGGGTTTCGAAGAGGCAGAGGAACTAGAGATCAGATTGCCAACATTTGCTGGATCATGGAAAAAGCAAGAGAGTTTCAGAAAAACATCTACTTCTGCTTCATTGACTACGCTAAAGCCTTTGATTGTGTGGATCACAACAAACTGTGGCAAATTCTTAAAGAGATGGGAGTACCAGACCACCTTACCTGTCTCCTGAGAAACCTGTATGCGGGTCAAGAAGCAACAGTTAGAACCGGACATGGAACAACCGACTGGTTCAAAATTGGGAAAGGAGTACGACAAGGCTGTATATTATCACCCTGCTTATTTAACTTATATGCAGAGTACATCATGAGAAATGCCGGGCTGGATGAATCACAAGCCGGAGTTAAGTTTGCTGGGAGAAATATCACAACCTCAGATATGCAGACGATACCACCCTAATGGCAGAAAGTGAAGAGGAACTAAAGAGTCTCTTGATGAGGGTGAAAGAGGAGAGTGCAAAAGCTGGCTTGAAACTCAACATTAAAAAAACCCAGATCATGGCATCTGGTCCCATCACTTCCTGGCAAATAGAAGGGGAAGAAATGGAAGCAGTGACAGATTTTATTTTCTTGGGCTCCAAGATCACCGCAGACGGTGACTGCAGCCATGAAATTAAAAGATGCTTGCTCCTTGGGAGGAAAGCTATGGCAAACCTAGACAGCATATTAAAAAGCAGAGACATCACCTTGCCGACAAAGGTCCGTATAGTTAAAGCTATGGTTTTTCCAGTAGTAATGTATGGCTGTGAGAGTTGGACCATAAGGAAGGCTGAGCACCGAAGAATTGATGCTTTCAAACTGTGGTGCTGGAGAAGACTCTTGAGAGTCCCTTGGACTGCAAGGAGGTCAAATCAGTCATTCCTAAAGGAAATCAACCCTGACTGCTCCATCCTTGGAAGGACAGATGCTGAAGCTGAAGCTCAAATACTTTGGCCACCTAATGCGAAGAGAGGACTCACTGGAAAAGACCCTGATGCTGGGAAAGACTGAAGGCAAAAGGAGAAGGGGACGACAGAGGATGAGATGGTTAGATAGCATCACCAATGTAATGAACATGAATTTGAGTAAACTCCATGTGACAGTGGAGGACAGGAAGGCCTGGCATGCTATGGTCCATGAGGTCAC
This sequence comes from Charina bottae, assembly GCA_023362775.1. Taxonomy (NCBI): domain Eukaryota; kingdom Metazoa; phylum Chordata; class Lepidosauria; order Squamata; family Charinaidae; genus Charina; species Charina bottae. The sequence goes on from JALMGJ010000006.1 coordinate 54,136,869, forward strand.
GAAGAGTCGGACACGACTAAACAACTGAACAACAACAATTTTTTTACTGTAATTCAGATAGTTCACTGGAAGCACTAATAATAAAACTAAAGCTTAAATATCCTGGATGTATAATGAGGAGGCAAGAGTCATTTGAAAAGTTCCTGGTTCTTGGAAAAATTAAAGACAATCCAACAGAAGACAAAGTGACTGATGATATAGGTGTGAGCTTAGAGGTAGTCAAAGAAGCAGTTTCTTACAGATAATCTAGCAAAATGACATCTATTGGTTCATGAAGAGTCAGAAGCAACATAAACAGGTTACATCTAGGCTAAAATAGAGGCAATGGGACTATAATATCAAGGCCATAATTTTCTTTTGAAAAAGAAGGAGAGATAAAAACAAGTAAGCTTAAAATAATATAGGAGTATTGCCGAAAAATAAAACATTCAGCATAATGAAACAAAGTTAACTGCTCTACCTCCGAACCCTCAGAATTGTGTGAATCAGCTAAATCTCCCTAGGGAAGAAATTGGTAATTCATATTCCACAACTGAAAAGCTATAATCTTTCATTTCAATGTTGCTTAATTACAACTCCCAGCATCCAGTTCAGAATAGCCAGTATTCTATTAAAGAAGAGAGCCATTTTTCTGGCAACCTGTGCTATTAGAAATTAAATGCATTTTTAAGGTTTCAAATCAATGCCAGCAGGATTGGAATAGCAATAGTACAGACAAGCATTTATTTTTATTTAAGAAGCAGGGTAGAATCATAATAGTGATGTTGTTGTTGGTGATGATGATGATGATTTAAAGATTAATCAAAATACTTGAGTTAATAGACATGCATCCACATTAATGCAAACTTTTCTCCAAATGCAACTCCTAAATTCATTTCATTTCATATCACATCACAACCAGATGTATACATTACCATAAAATTATACATACTTAAGCAAATATAGAAGTACTGTAAATGATACATCACTCCGGGTGCCAATAAATGCATTTTCCCTTAACTTCCACTTTTCTATTTTAAATTATAAGGGAAGGGAAGTTTTGAGGGGAATATAGATAAAATTTACTACATAAACATGATTTAATCATTATGCAAGGATGGCACTGTTACCTTCCTTTATGTTTATTTACATAACAGAAATATGTCAAGTTATTTTATTTTTGACTTGAATAGTGTTGCTCCCAATGACTTAGCATGGAAACACATTTCTATGAAGATACATGTTGAATCCAAAAGGGAAGGAGGAAGGGAGAGAGAGGTAGGGCTGGGGGGACAATGAAATTGCATTGCCATATCACCATGCTGCTACATCCTATTTTTCCTCTGATTGGTTTGGAAAGCAATGCCTGATCCAGTTCTCTCAGCATTGTGTTACAAGAAGTTTCTCCTTAAACCCCTTCACTGGATTTAAGGATACATGCCCTAGGACACAATGATGAAAGAACTGAAGGATTATGGTGGCTAAGTGCTGGACCAGCACAATTCCCTTCCTTTCCTTTCCCTTCCTTTCCCTTTCCGTTTTTTGATTTTTAAATAGATATTTAAAAGAGCAACCAAGAAAAAAAGAGAAACAAAGATATAAAAAAGAAATTTGCAAACTATTGATAATTGAATAAGAACCATTGTCAAAATCAAATCAATAATCAATCATTAGCAAAGGCATTTGATATAACAAGAACAATCAAGTTAGAATAAACAATGAGCTTCTGTATAATCCAGGAAAGCCTGTTCTTATTATCATAAATCAGGCAAAATCTAATATTTTAAAATCTTGTATTAAGAGAAACCCAAATTTCAGGGGTTCTACAGTCCATGTGCAGAATTATGATCCATAGATTGTTTCCAGGTTAAATTTAGTTTCAGACTTGTTTTTTAAATACAAAGTTTTGAAATTGATGCATACACCCATAGCTTAGCCTATTATTCTTCTAAAGAATGAATTGTGTGAACAATAATTTCCAGTAAGTAGGATAAGGTATCCTAGCAACTGTTATCAGATACAGAGCGAATACTTTGTGGAATATAAGGCTTACCAGAAAAACTGCTGGTGAGGAGGAAATGCTGATATTTAAAATTTGTTGTATTCTATGGTGAATCATCTTCCAGAATTGTTGAGATTTATAACATTACCACTAAGTGTTAAACAAAATGATCCAATCTGATTATTGAATTTCCATCAGTTTTTCAATATGACTTATATACAGTATTTTGCCAATCACCACTGGGGTAATATACCAATGAAAAATGCCTTGTACTAATTCTCTCTTATTGTAATATTTGCAGAAAAATTGATCTTTGTCTTCCATTGCTATTCCCATTATTGCACACCAATTGTCTTTTTGAAATTCTTCATTCATTTAATCAAACAATCTTTGAGTTATTCAGTTTCTGAATCATATTTCAATAACAAATTAGAAATAATCCCCAGCAAATGTTCTGAATTTTGTGTTATAAGTTTTTAAAATTCAGCAAGTCTTTGAGTTTTCCCATTTGTTTTTGTAATTCCTTTTGAATTATATTAGTTATCTGAAGATATTGACCACTGATGCATTTCTGACATTTCCAGGGAAAGACGCCTGAAAGATTTCATCTTTGTTTCGTTAAAGGTTAAATCTTGCAATCTATATAATTTATTATCTCTCCCTGATCAAGTTTTTTATACATTGACTTTCATGAATTTTTTTAACATTGAAGCAAGGGGTGATAAATCTGGACTTCTTTTTTTTTTTTTTTTAAAAAAAAGAAATTTATTAAGTTTCAAGACAAGGATAAAATCTACGAAAAAAAATCTACAAAAAATAAAAAAGAACTAAAAAGGTGTGAAAACACAATAATTTTTTTTCAAAATTACAGAAAGGTGTGACTTCTGACTTTTAACAGCAAGGATATACAAAAATTTCCATAATCAATCTCTTAATCTATATTAAACCAAAACCACATTATTTCTACAAATCATTCCACTTTAGTACATTATAAAAATCACTAAGTACAGTTACTCCCCCCTTATATTAAAATAAAGAAAAAAATTCATATAGACCTCCTAAACAACTTTCCCCCCCAAAAGATAACACTTATTTAATTATTCCCTTCCTACTACTATTCTATACATTTCTGTCTACTATAATAAAAAAACTAAAAAGCACATAAATTGTCTGCCATTATACTTAATAGTACAACAGTTTTAATAATCTTAATCTTAATAAACACAAAACACAAAAAACAATTCAAAACAGTAGCCTTAAAACCATCCAAATAAACATTTATTTGTTTAATTTTTATCCTGCCTTTATTATTCTTATAAATAACTCAAGGTGGTGATACCTAATACTCCTTCCTCCTCCTATTTTCCCCACAACAACAACCCTGTGAGGTGAGTTGGGCTGAGAGAGAGTGACTGGCCTAAGGTCACCCAGCTGGCTTTCAACCCTTAAAGCAATCCAGATAAACATTGTTTAACCCTTATCCCACTTCAAAATAAACCAGAGCATTTACATATCCCCACAATGTGCACATAGCATTTTTCTTGAAAAAATCAAACAGCCCAACTGCCCCCCTCAAATATTCTAGCTTCTTTTCAAAAAACCTCCCATACATAATGACCCCTTCTTTTTCATGGCATTCCACCAGAAAGTCAATTTCACTTATTGCTTGCAGATCTCTCTCTCCGACTCCACTATCCAATCTTCATCTCAATAGAAATCCCAGTCTCACTCTTAGAAGAAACATTCCTATCACTCTTGAATTCCTCAATTTCATCCACCACATCCCCAACCTGATGGCACATTTTAGACTTCATACTGTATTTTCCACAATGTCCTGAATATCTTGCATAAAAGCTTGGTAGAAGTCAGAAGAAATCTGTTTAAAATCTTCTACGTCTCACACAGTAGATTATAACGCGCCCTAGGAGCTTAACCAGTGAAAGTCAAAGATATGGAAAAGTTCCGGAATGTTTTTACACAAGTGAGAGTGAGATAAGCAGACAGTTCCCAAGGGAAAATAGAAACAGAAAGCTGAAGGTTCAAATCTGCTGATTCAACGTGTAGGAAAATGCTAATATCTTCAAATTTAGTACAAAAATAATAACAGGAAGACAATTGTTTACTCTCAATCCTCCTTTATATTTGGAAGGAAAGCAAAGTCCAAAACTTAAAAATAATTTTTAAAGAAGTAATCCCAAAAATAACAATAAGCACCAAGAGAGCCAGCTTCACCTCACTGTAGAAAGCCTCTCTTAGGTTATGCATACTTAAAAACAACAACATAAATTTAGTGATTTAGAAATGAGGTGGCCGGTCTTAGTGTCCCTTTAAGGCTCTAGCATGGCCTGGAAAATGATGACAGCCTCGCCTCTTACCAGTTGAATGCGAAACGCTGTTTATCCGGAGAACGTTCCTGGGCTTCAGGAAAACCTGCCTGAGCCTGAAAAAAATTGTCGCGTTGTCTTCTCCGCCCGCTAAGCACACGGGCACAGCTGCTCAGTCCTACACTTTCAATAGAGGTAACCCAGTCATTTCATCCCTCCAAGGATTCCAAGGACTTGCTACCTCAGCTAGGAATGCTTCAGAGACTTAATTTTACAAGTCATAACTCTTGGTCTAAAATAACCTATTCAGCATGTGCATTTTTAGAATAAATAGATTTAGGGGAAAAAATTGGAGAATGAGACAGAATATTAACAGAAGAAATGTAGGGAATGATTTTTAGGTGGTACTTTAATCTTAACTGAAATCAAGCTCCATATCAAGAGACTGAAACTTTTTTCCTTTGAAACAAACTAGCCAGCAGAAATGGTTTTTAAAAATATGGAGAAAATTAGAGAGGTATTTTGGCTGAGTAATATCATTCTGATATACTCTCTATTGACAGTTAGAGCAAAGCTACTGTATATGTCATCAGATATCTACCCCCTTTTGCTAAGCTTCTGCATATAATCATGTTGATTAGAATAGCTATATCAAATTTGCTAAACAAATACAGCATATTTTTCTTTTTGCACTTGGGCTGATATTTATTTTGGAAATGATGCAAATTAATCAGTGTATTCAACTGATGTCAGTTGAATGATAAAATATAGCCAAATTAAAAAGAATAGAATCCACGGGAAATGAAGAAAGGTTTTCTGTTGCTGATAACTGTCCAAATAGTGTTTGCGTGTGTATGTATTCTCTCTGTATCTTTCCTAATGCAGAATTTACTCATTTTCCTCTATCAAGAGATTAGAAAAAAGCCTGCTCTGCATTAAGTTTCCTTTTACTAATTAAAAAAGAGAAAAAGAAAGAAGCAGTCATCTTGCTAGTTAAATGTTTAAAATAAACTAAATTCAGATACAAAGAGGAGCGGACTGCACTATATTTTGAAACAAGTATATAGAAAACTCTGTTCAAAAAGCTCTAACCTCCTTGCAATACTTATCCTATTTGTATGTCTAGACAATGGGATCAGTGGGATGAATTAAATTCCATTTTAACAATCCTGTTCCAAATTCTGACAATGAGTCATACAGAAAAATCTATGAATGTGGAAATAGGACTATTTCTTCAGCTCTTAGAGAACATATATCTACTCCGAATGTAGAGTCATTGTCAGATATCCATAGGAGTTGCAAAATACAAATTTCTATGTCAGAAAGTTAGTCTTGTCACAGACAGAGAGAATCAGATATCTCAGTGTCTCCATTTGCTAGAGGTAGAAAAAAGTGGCCTTCTTAAAACTGAGGGAGAACTAAGGAGTATTTGTGGACTAAATTTTACCATCTCCCCACTGCTTCTGATTAAAGCTTGATATCCTAGGAAAAAGAGAACTGCAGGTATAAGGAAACAGAAGGTCTTTGCTTCAAGACATTTTGTTTCTTTTGAAATATATAATTATGTGCTATTATTTTTAAATTTGTACCAGACCACTACCATCCTGTGGTCTGACTGGAGCTTTTTTATTTTATTTTGGACTTTTTCATGTTTAATTAGCTAGCTACAGACTTTTTTCCCCCAGTGATCGGAACAGCTCTGTAATTCATTTCTTCCATTATAAAATGGTTGCATTTTACTATTTAAAATATTTTTAAGTATCTATATTACTTTTTAAAAAATGATTTTGTTTAACCCTTGTGAGATTGGTTTATTTCTCAAAGAGGAAGGCCTGAATCCCTTAGCCACACACTTTGACACTAGATTGCCAGGAAGTGATAGAATGTATTTACTCTTACGCATTCTGACATTGTAGAGAGTAAGAAAGATGTCCTTGATAGAGATAGGCCAGATCCATTACCAAAGTGACAAGAGGAAAACATGACTTCAGTCCAAAACATGCAGAATGTATGTGAAAGCAACTCAGGTAGACACCTACCTTATTCATATTAGTAGGGGAAGGGGAGTTAAGCATAGCCAGACTTGAAAGATTCTGTTCCTATAGCCAGTATTAATAAAAGTAGTTTTAGCCTTTCTGTGGAGTTGATCTCTTGGTTTGGTTTACATAGTCAAGCTGAGATATTTTAACTGTCAGAAAGGCACCACAGGTTGTAAAATCTCCTCCCCCTCACTGAGTTTATTTTTTTTTTACATTTAAATTTAATTCAGTATAGCTATTATTTAATCAATAATATTTCCCTTCTGTTAAATTAAAATTACATTTCCATTTTAATTTTGGGAAGTATCTAAGTGTTAGGCCCAACATCTTTGGATATCTCATGCAGCTTTGACATTTCCAGAGTCCCCTTCGGGGGAGATGGTGTGATGATAGAAATTGAAAAATATATAAATAAATAAAATTTCAGATGGCATGCATTGCTCTATTGTCTCATGGACTGCTGAAATTTAGATTGGAAAGCTCCATGACTGATGAATTGGGTTATTATCCAATTTTTATTGTCTATTAATTGTCATAGGCAAATGAAGGAATAAATATTGTGAGTTATCCCAAGATTTTGCTATTATGCTTCAATTCTGTTAAACAGAAGCATAAACATAGCATTTACTCATTCACCTGGAAGAGAGAAAATGTGACAGTACAAAGCCATGCCTTAATAGAAGTATCATAGGAATATGATTGCATAAACCTCTTTTCCAAATACATAACCCACTCACCAATTAATATCAAAGTTACCAGTCCAGTGAGTTTCCAATTACATCAATCTAACACTCTGTTTCAGAGAAAATATAATCAAACCAATCCTATTGTAATTGTTAATTACAATAACATCAACATTTAATAAATTGAACTCCCCAAATGACATGTCACAGAGTAAGTAAGAAACTGATTATATTAGGAAGAAGAGAAACCAAAATGGGGCCTGAGGGTGGAGAAAAAAGGGACATAATTATTTGGGACCAGGATGGCAATATGGTTTTATTATATCTTTCATGATCAACCATTTGAGAGCTCATAATTTTAACCTTGTATTGGTCAAAGTGATTGGAAAATGAGTGAATTTTAGTAAAGGCTACCTATAAATCTCCTAATTCCTTGGCATATTAATTACCAGCAATGAATGGAACCCCCTTAAGTGTCCCAATTATTGTTTTAAATATGAAAATGTTTTAAAGATTAGAAATGAAATTGTTTGAATTAATTAACTGAACTGACACTCTAGGGATATGGTACAAGATTTTAAAGACAAAAAACGGGAATTCACAATAATGGCATTTCCTTTCTGGTTAAATATATAGTACCAGAGGGACTCTGAGTCACTTTTAACATTTTATTTGATGCCCGTTGGGGGCTAAAGATTCCTCTGAATGTATTCATTTAATTCATTGGTGGCTCCTCTCAAGTACAGTATGAAAAGACTTCATATTAATATAGACAGTCCACATATTTCATGATTTGAATGGAACTGGATAACTAGTACAATAAAAACTCAGAATGTAAATGGAAGCTATTAGGGCAATAACATCATTTAAGGGGAAAATATCTCTGTTTTCTTCCTGGAGAGGCTACACATAGAAGATAAAATACAGAGCTATGATGAACACAATCAATTTATTTATTTATTTATTTGTTTGTTTATTTTATTAGATTTATATTACCACCCATCTCCCCCAACGGGGAAAATTAATCACTTTTTCATTTAATCTTTCTGTGATATGTCCTTTGTGCAAAATATCCCTATATGGAAATGAAAAGACGACAATGACATTGGCTGTTTGAAATTCCATTGAAATTCACAAACACCAGCACAGTTACAATAAAAAAGAAGAAAGCCTAAAAATTAGCAAAACCTGGCTACCAGTCCTGAAAAACACAGCCTGCAAAAGGTCAACGAACTCAGTCCAACCACCAGGACATGGGAATACTTCTCACAATGAACATGCTAATCACGCTCATCAGCCACTCATTAACATTTCAACACAACAAAAAACTCCACCTAATCTCCTATAACTTAGCTCTATAAATAGAAAACAAACAAAACATTGCCACTCTACCTGGGCACAGAGATTTCGCTTCTGTCTGTGCTCCTGCCCTCTGAAGATGCTGGCCACAGATGCTGGCGAAACGTTAGGAACCACAACTTCCAGAACACGGCCACACAGCCCGGAAGACCCACAACAGCCATCGAACTCCGGCCGTGAAAGCCTTCGACAAGACAATGACATTGTGAATCAATTGATTAGTCAAGTATAACACTCCCTGGAAAGTGCCTTAACTCTCATGAATGATTGGACGAATGAAAAAATCACATTGCTTTTACAAACTGGATCAATGATTCAAATTAGATTTTGCATGATACATGAATTATCCCTATATGGAATATTCCATCATAGGGAAACCTACCATCCAGTGCAGGCTCTCCTCATTCTTCTACTCCAATATGTAGAAAGCACAGCAGACCTGAGTAAGAAGAGCACGTGAGAAGAAATGAGGCCAATGAATATGGAGTCAGTCTGTTTCACCATGTTCTGTCTGTACTGTGGCTTCCTGACCTTTATAAAAGTTTATCATGAGGAGAATGAGATGTTTTGGGATTCCCATTTTTTCTAAGCACATTCCACAGTTTGACATGACTGACACAATCAAAGGCCTTTCTCTATGTGTGTGAAAAGGAGTTAACAAATCTCATATTCCAGGAACTACTTGTTTATGTATTGTTTGGTAGATAGTTGACAAACACCCAAACTGACTGCCCAGGAATGGAAGCACTCTGTTCTTTCATGGAAAGAATTGGATCCAAAAGAGCTTCCTCACTGGAAGAAAGGGACAGATTACTGTTTCCTGCTGAACCCTTCACATATTCTCTGGGGGAGGATTCCCCCAACTGTTTAGAATAGTTTTGGAAAGGGGGAGAGAGGAGAGGAGAATAAGAAAACATTACCTCCCATTTTATCTAGAGGAGCATTCAGTTGGGGGACTTCTGCTCCAAGCAATTGTGGATCCAAACCATTTTTCATCACATAATCCACATAAATATGTTATACCTATGGCAATCTTTTTTAAACTGGGTGCTTCAGATGTGTTGGATTGCAATTACCAGAATTGCTCAATAGAACGTCCAATTCTGGCTGGAAATTCTGGGACTAGTATCTATCTGAAGGATACCAGGTTAAATATATTGACCTTCAGTTACTGTTTCTCTTCTATAAGTTCTGATTTATATAGAGACCTGCATTTCATTCCTACATTTTGTGTATAATTACATTATTTGGTTAGAAAGCCAACAAATATCCCTCTCACCACCATTTTCTCTATTATTATTTTTTGAATAAATGTAAGCCAACCACAGTATTGGCCCATCAGTTTAGCTGAAGAATAAAACCAGACTTGCAAGTTACCAATTAAGGTTATTTATGGGAATTCTAAACTATTAATGCAGATGGTTTTACTGGTACTTTTTGGATCTTTTAGATAACATACTCATTGTATTACAGTGACAGATCACTTATCCTGAAATTAGAAAAGCTATGTAACATAATGTGCTACATCTGTCAAATTTTCATTGTCACACATGTTTCAGTCCAATGTTATGTACAAAATTAAATATATTACAGTATGTTCTTCATAGCCTAGTAGGAGTTTAATAATGGAGAAATTAAATCTGCAGAGCATGGTTTGCATTTATCTTCCAAAAAATGTATGTAAAACTGGATACTAGAAATCCCCATGCATGTCCTGGTTACTTTCTTACTCTATGGTTAATGAAACTTGGCGTCTTCATCCACTTATTTCACAGCTGAAAAACCACTTAAATCTGTCCAGAGGATGCTTTACTTACTCAGGATCACTGGGAACTATGGAAAAAAATGGATTCTTTAAGTTTCTACTTTACTTGAAGGATAGTCATTCTGGTGCTGTAAGTTGCCAGTTCAACCAATGCAGTCATTTCAAGCAATAAAGAAGTGATTAAGAAACAAAAGAGGGTGGATGTGAGGAATGATTCAACCAGTTATCCATCCTGTTTCTTTGAAAGTGGTTGATATCCCCTCCCCTATTGCTGTTCCAATTCAGTTATACTCATTCTAAGTCAAATGACTGATGCTCTAGGTTTGTGATGTTATTCTGACCTTACCCCTTACCAAGAATTATACAACTATTTTGGTGCCCTTTTGTTAAATAATCCCTTCTAGCCCATAGTGCTGAAGTGTATATGCATGATTAAATATTATCTAGAACCAGAAAACTGCTTTTATAACATCATTTCTGATTAATTTCTCATGTGATGTTCAGCAATATCCTAGGTCTACATTTCACAGAAGCTACCGTTTGTTGGAAGTGAAAATGAGAAAATTAAGCATTGCTAACATTTGAAAATGGAATCAAATGGAAATCAAATCATCCCACAAAATCCATTTGGTGCTTATTTATAGACCCAACCATAAGCTTATTGAAACTTATAAATAAAGGATTTTCTCACAGCCCTCAAATGGAAACTGAATGGGTATTTGCCAGACCACCCACACATCTCTCATGGCAAGTGTATTTTGAACATGCTAGATATGAGACTCATAATTTCAATATTGCTTATTCTCCTATGGGGGGGAAATGCTATTTAGCACTTAAGGGAAAACAGGATTACTATCCACTTTTCTGCTTATTTGCTTCTAGCTTGGCAGGCTTTCACAACTCTATGCCAAATGTAACTGGCTTGGCAAACTCCCTGTGGACATTAACCATTCACTAAGACTTGACTTTATTACTGTCCTAGACCAGTTTCCATATGTGAAATACAGACATAAAAGAAAATACATGTAATAAAACTATGACAAGTATGTACATTAATCTGATCCTTCTGGGTGGACCATAATGTGACAAATCCTTGATGCTAAAAAGTAGTATTTTGCAACTGTATTTATCACCTTTAGGTTTCTGTCTGCCAGAAAGTCATATACATTAGTAGGGGCTGTAGCAACTTTAACCAAGAAGCAATACAAAACTTATATTGTAAAATTACACATTCCATCATTGGAAACACTTCTGATTGGCAAGGGCAAAGGTTTCTTGTGCTTGGAATATTCTTAAATCTGCCCTCTAGAACTGGGGGCAGAGGGGGCAGGGGAGAACATTAAAATGGGCTCTGGAAAAGGTCAAGCTATATTTGTGATAAGTAACTAATTTTAAATAATCTGCAGGAAAGTATCTTGAACTTTCTGGAAGATAGCAATACATCCTGAGGGCTTTGGTTTTTGGCAATGTTCATACAGTAGCTTTCTTGGCTTTATCTAAACCTCAGCTTAACAGATGTTCAGGAGACCATCCACAGGTGTACAATTTGTTTGTAATATTTTCCTCCCCTTTAGATCCATCAGAGGTAGATAGATAGATGATAGATAGATGGATGGATGGATAGACAGATAGATACCAACTATAAGAGCTATTGGAGAACACCATACCTTTCAAATAATAATAATAATAATAATAATAATAATAATAATAATAATAATAATAACCAACTGTCCCTTACAATTTTGTACCAGGGTCTTCAGAGTTTTCCATAAGCCATTTTTTACCACTTTGCCTGTTGGGCTCAAATTGGACAGTTGACCACCTGTTTACATTTTATTTTGAGTCTTGTGTTAGCATACGGCTTGTTAATATGTAGCTGTTTATTGATGGAAGAGTTCTTGAGTTTTTGTTGGAGATGGATTGTTGGAATTGAGATGTAGGCTGCTTTAAAGTCCACAAACGATAAAAATAATTGTGAATTTGTGCTGCACATGTGTTTGATGTGTCTGGGCAGCCATTTTTTAACATTGTATATTTTATATGTTGCAAGCCACCCAGAGTCTTTTTAGAGTTGAGCAGCCTCAACAAATCTAATATATACATGCATACATACCAGGCAAACGTCTATGGGGGATATACCCTCTCTAAAACCCACCAGCACAACATCAGTGTTATTTTCCTGCTTGACTCAGTTACATAACTTTCAACATAGATATCTCACATACAATGTATTTATTATATTCAATAGGCTAATACACCTATTTGCAAGGGCATTTTAATTGCCTTTTTTCTAGTTAGGAACCACAATTGCCAGACAGTATATGTGCTCTACTGTCTATGTAGGTGAACAGTGATTCTTCCTTTAATCTGTTATACTAACACTGGAATCAGCATGACACTTTCTTGAACCTTAAATTAATATTTTGAATTTATTTGAAACACTTACAGAATCTTGCAACTTCTTGGCTTCATTTGGCAATGACACATCTTCTTGTCTCTGGATAGACAACATTTTAAGCCTGTCTGCCATAAGAGTTATGTTAATGTTATCCTTCTGGCCAGAAATGCTGAATTTGACTTGATGCCCAGACACTTCCGTTGATCTGGTCTTTATCTTTCCAAGGTAACCATACAGGCTTCTCTCACAGCAGCATCCTGCTTAGCCTTTTTCTTACACAAGGGAAAGCAGACATTATCTTTAAAGGCTCTGGACATAAATATTTGGTAGATCTCCAGATGTTTGCAAAGCCAGGTAAGTTTTGTTACTATTAAATTCTGAGAAAAGGTCATTGTAAATCTTTAATATTTTTTCTTCAAATGAGCTAAAGGAAAGAAACTATGCCCTATTGTGTTGTATTGCCCTATCATGATTTAAACTGATGTCCCACATCAGTAATGAAGTTTTCTATGGATGTTAGCCCTACAGTGGATGAGTGTAACTTTCAGTACCCAAGCCTTATCATATCTTGGAGAGGGGGATGGGATTAGATACATTGTAGTCCCTCCTTCATTTTTCTCCATAGACTCCTTTATTCCAGTTACACATAGTTTAACTAAATGCCCAATAGTAGAGAGTAATAGATAAAACAACAACAACTACCCTTCTTGGATATCCTCAACAACAGAGGAAACAATGGCAGGTTACAAACCCAAGTATATTGAAAAATCACCTGCACTAAACAAGGCAATACCAAAGCAACAATCCAACTGCTCACAAGAGGAGCTTCATAAGAACATTAATGGGATGAGCTAAGTCACACTATAATAACCAAAAAGAGGCAACAGACTACCTATACAAAATATTCTAATGTAACAGAGGCCCATGCAACTTTATTGAAAAGTGCCTGCTACAGAAGCGATCTCAACACAGCTATCACAACCTACAAAAATGATAACTCTCTCATACATCAAAAAAATTTCTGAGGCAACCAGTGGACTACTACAAACTCTTTGCACCACTGTAGCACACAAACCAACAACATCCTACCAAAGAATCTTAAGCAAAATCAAGCCCCCAATAACTAAAGAATTAAAAATAGTACATTACAGCCTAAGTACAGTATAGTACAAACCCAGTAACCAGAGTAGGAAAACGTATAGTGTAATGACAATAACAGTTACTATGTGGGACAGACATGTAGATGATTTGCAGAACACATCCATCAAAATCAACTGGCAGTCAGCAGACATGATGAAAATGCCTATCTCTCAGTGCATAGACAAATTCAACCACAATTTCACCTGGGAAACTGTTGACATTTTAGATCACACCAAATCCAAAAATGCTAGGGAATTCCTGGAAACATGGCATTTTGACAAATCAGACATTAACAGACACATAAACTCATCTACATACCATTTAAAAGACATAACCAAAGCCTAGGAAGGAAGCAAATAGCCCAGAGCACATCCTCCATAGATACCAACACCCAGTTAAGTAGGAAACAGCACCAGATAAACATCCAGGGAAGAAACGATTACTTAAGGAACCATCAAGGAAGAAACCACAGCCTAACCAAGACTGACAGGGCAAGCTATATAAACAGTCAGCAAACTTTTCTCTCCCATGCACTGAGGATGTAACCTAGCCTGGTTTCTCTGCAGGAAAACAGCCAATACCAAGAATATAATAGGTAACTAAATAAGGTAAGTAAGGAGAATATGGATGTTCCAAATCCCTCTATTTTATCAACTGTTTGATGCAGTTTATCAAACAGACTTACCAATGTCTCAGTTAAAAGGAAAGTTTGCCTATAAGATTCCCCAATGTACCTTGTTCACACTGTTTCCTGAGGTCTTAGCTTTCTCATATAGCCATGAGGGCTCTTTGAACTCCTCAGATACAAAAATTGGGGCTGACATATGTTTTGTCAATACAAGTTAGTAGAATGTTGCTGGAAAATGGAATATGTGTTGCTGTTAGGAAAAGCCACTGCTACACTATCAGGGTCTTCAACCAGAAGAAATTCATCTAATTTTAGTTGCTTCCCAGGTTTGGAGCTGCAGCTCTGTCTGTTTGTTGCCATTCTCAGAGCCCATCTAGTGGTACTCTGAATCCTCTCAGCCAAGTCCATATGATCATCAAAGTCAATAAACATCTTCATGGCAAATAATATTACATATTACCTCTCTGACTTCTCTATTTATACTGAAACTAAAGTTATCTACCAAGCTCTATGCATGTAAAAAAAGGTTAGAGCTTTGATCACATGATTAGAGCCACAATTTTGACTTTTTGACACCCCCTACCCCCATGGATGCCCCTGCCACACTGGGTGCTGCTACAGTGTGGCCATCTTGACCCTCTTTCCCAATATTTATTAAACTTAAGCTGTCATAGACTTCATAAATCAATGAATCAATGTCAATGGTCTCTGATCAGAAAGACATTGATTCAAGGTTTCCTATTTTCAACTGTTTTGTAAAGAAATTAAGAAAAGTCCCAGAATCTGGTCTTGCATTTAGTAGCTGGATTAAGTAGCTGGCTTTTGGAATGAGTTATAAAGATCATTATCATGTTTCCGCAATGAAGAATGATTCTATAGATAGGACTTATCACCACCCCGGGAGCTTAGGAGAAATTATTTTCAGAGACTTTTAGCTACTGTATTGAGCCACAATTGAGGGGGAAGCAGTTAATGCACTGGGCTGAGAAATGAAGCAAAACAGTCAATGCAGTGTCCAGTTGACATACATCTAGGCTGACCATACGTCCCGTTTTGAATGGGACAGTCCTGTTTTTTTAACATTTTTCAACCGTCCCGTCGTTTTGATAAAAATCTCAATTTTGTCCCGTTTTTAAACCCAGCGGGTATGGCGCGGGAGGAGGATCCAAGCCGGAGCTGCTGATTGGAGGCAGCCTGGAAGAGGAAGCCCTCCCGCCTATCAGCGCACGGCAAAGGAGGGACCGGGGGCGGGGTTTGCAGGCGGGAGCCAATCGCGCAGACCGGGGGGCAGGGACCCCTGTCTTTTTCATGAATACGGAATATTACATAAGGCCCCATCCCGTTTTGCCATCCCAATGTCCCGTTTTTGTCTCAAGGAAATATGGTCAGCCTACATACATCAGAGCTAACCCAGATGAAAGTTCCTTGTCTTTAGAGAAGATATTATAGGTTTTATGCCACATATCTCAGAACATAAGTACAATGAGATTTTGTATTTCTCTGATCACCAGAATTTAATTTCGATATTATACCAAACCATGGCTTGATAGAACATACAGACAAATTATGGTTCAGGGATGGTGCTTGGGCATACTAGAGCATGCACAGAAGTATGGATCTATGGACTCTTCCTTACAACTGCATTAACGTGCTGTTCTCCAGTCACTGAGTTGTGCTGTCCTGACTGCCTGCCCTATTCTGCCACAGGAATGAGGTTGCCAGGTGGTACCATTGTAATAGTTTTAATGGGGAACAAGTTAAGGATAGTGTGGTGGATTTCAGCAGTTCTGCTGGTTCTCGGGAAGGAGGGAGCACTTTCCAAGAAGGTGGGGGAGATAAGAGGAGACACAGTCCAGGAAGTGATGGTGGGAAAACCAAGAGGTTCAGAATAGCCCCATCCTAGAGCTCTCCCAGGTTATTTCCCCTTAGGCTAGGTAGAGTAGCTTTAGTCTGGCAAGATTCTGTCTATACAGTGTGAGCAAATAAAGAACTCAAGTTTGACTGGGCTGATTCTTTGTTGTTCTTGGGCTGGGCCTGACAGATAATGATCATTGGATTCTCCTGGCTTAGTTGCCTTTCTCTATTAACACCATCTCCTGGTAGATAAAACCACCTTGCACCCTGGTACACATTCTGTATAGAGGTGGCTTTTCCCATAGTTGATGATAGTTGAATTTCAGCCTTTAAAACCAGAACAGCTAAAAAATCTTTATTCCATTCCAATCTATATGATTACACTCTTTCAAGGGTTTTTGGCCTGTCATGTTTGTTACCATGTCTCATTAAAATGTAATTCTACTGTCAATGACCCCCCTTCGTTCAACTCTTTCCCATTTTCTCCTTAAGTTAGCTTTTATTTTAACTGCTTTTAATTCCTTCTTTGTGCATTCATGAGGGTGTGGAGAAAGAGAATTATATATTTTTGTTTGCTCTTACTATGTTCTAAACTCTCTTATACTTGTGTGGGGCTCCTGCTACTGTCTCTCTCACTGTGGCATGAACATGCCCTGCTAAATGTTTTTGAATGACCTGACCTAATGACACAGTGTCATTTTTAGAAACAGACAAGAAAGTTGGAATAAGGATTTCAGCCAGATAAAACCACCAATGATTGCTCTTACAACATTGTGCTGTATAGAAATGTAACTGGAGGACCTCTAATAAATGTGTGTCTGTTGTTAGAAGGCAAACTTGTCACTTGCTCAGCTCAGTACCCTCCTTTCTATATTTCCATATGTGGGAAAACACAATCAGTGCTTCATTTTCAATTTTTTAGTTTTTTGAAATATTGTCTGTCTTCCAAAGTGCCTATTTGCATCAGAAAGGTATAGATTTGGTTTAAGGCACATCCCTAATTTAGAGATGCTTGTCTGTTCCCCCCCCTCCCCTTCTGCATAGCATCCTTGTTCCAAAGATACAGGAGCCTTTGGAGGTAAGCAACTGCAGGTGCTATTAGTTATGAATTAATTTATGCTGGATAAATTATTTTGAAAAGCATTATAAGAATACTATAAATGTAATGTAATAAAATAATTCAAATATGTCTTAAACAGAAACCATGGATTGGGAAACCTTCTTCAATCCATTTTTTTTTTCATAGGAAGTAATCTGTCACTTTGTTGGTAAAAGTATCATCTCACTAAATGTCTTCAACTATTTGGGTATAATATTTGAACTAAAACTGGGCATACTGTACATGCAGAAAGCTATGGTCAAGTTCATTTCTCTGCATCATTTTCAACAGGTTAAATAATACAAATGCAGAAAAGAAGGGCTTAGGATGGAGAAAACGTATAATATGACATCATGGTATTGTAAAGAAGGACACATTGATATTTTTCACCAATATTATTGAAAGCTCAGCAATTTGCATGTGATATTACACAATTCCCAGAAGTAGTTTTGTGTTTTCTTGTTCTCTATCCTTTCCAAATTATAACTGCAAGTCACAGTTTGAGAATGACTTGGGAGTGGTAGCAGAAGACAAGTTGATTCAGTAAATGAAATAAAACTATAGCTTTTCCCTGATTATGTCACCAACTTTTACTACTATGTTTTGTACAGCTATCAACTACAGGACATCTAATTACTCCTGATGTGTAAGTCTCAATTTCTGGAAAGAAAAACAGAGATATTTACACTAGTACCCACATATACATGCACTCTCAGCTCTTTCATCTCCAAGAAAGTAAGTGGCTTATTTAATGAAATAGTATATTGCTTTAAATATTTTCCAGACCTCAGTGTCTCCTTGTTTATTTTTAACTTTGCAGAAATGTTAGCAGTTCAGATTAATGCAGGATCCTCCAAATAGGCAAGTCCAATGACTGAATTCTCTTTATTGATTGCCTCAGACAGGGATAGTTGATGGCAGTCGGCTATAGCTGTTTCCCAGTGTGAGGGTGAGGAAACAAGAAACTGGGTTTTGACAAAGCTGTTTGGCTCACCGCAGGACAGCCAAAGGACCTTGTGTAAGACAGCTACAATAAAACACAGCCCTCACAGCCAGCCTCCGTAGTGGGAGATTATTGCTGTTATCTTGGCTATCTGCCTCTCTCATTAATCAATTACTTTCCTTCCCCTCACTTCATGGGGAGTCAACAGAAGGTGTTAAATCCTTTTCCCCAAACTCTCCTTTATAAATTAAACGTATGCAGAGCAACACTGAAACTGGGCATGCCAGCACACTTAGAGACACATAGATACAGCAAGGACTCACAAACCCACTTAATAACTTCTCATTTGATAAAATATCCAGGAAATTCTGATCCCTTTTATGTCCAACTGTTGCTAACTGATCAGAATGATTTAGTCTCCCTGAATGTAGCTAAATTTTGTTATACAGTCTGCAAAATAAGGCAGACTTTGATTGCCCATTGACGACTCTACCAATTGCAAATATATTATTAAGCTTCGCTCATTTCATTTAATGTATTTTGTATTTTAATGTATTTTAATGTATTGTATTTATAATTCTGGTCTGTGACCATAATAAAGAATTGATTGATTGATTGACTGATTGATTGACAGCAAGCTGGGTTGATTTTATTCTGTAGAAGAGAGGGTGGTGGAGAGTTCAATATCATATTTAATCTTGATATTGGCCAGTTAACTGCTTACTTCTAAATCAAAATCATTCATGAACAAGTTAAAAAGCATTCATCTCAACACAAATATTTGAAAACTCCACTTCTTACTTCCCTTCATTGAGAAAATTGTCCATCCATCACTAATCTAAAAGGACAGGATCTCTTACCTTGTGGCTGCTTAGTTCACTTAAGAGCCTTTGATGAGGAATTCTATCAAATCCTATTTTAAAATCCAAATAAACAGTATCAACAGAGTCACCTACTTCCATGTTCCTCTTGACCCTCTTAAGAACCTCTAAAGGTTGGTGACGTATGATTTGCATTTGCAGAATCCATTCTGATTTTCTTTCAGCAACTTTTCCCCCCTCTATGTACCCATTTACTTTTTCTTTACTTACAAATTCTCCTAAGTTGCCTGAAACAAACTAATTGGATTATAATTCACTGGATCTCCTTTGGGTCCCTTTTTAAAAATGGGTGTCACAACTTGTACATGAATGGGGACTGAGCTGAGACTGACTGATCAGGAATGGGAGCTTGGAATCACAGGGGTCAATGTGATGAAAATTTTGTGATGATGTCAAAGTGGGTTTGACATTTCATTAAATGTCAAACCCACTGAGCAACTGCTATTTTTTTTAAAGGAGGTTCCATGCTTGATATCATTCAAAAGGAAATTGAAAGTAGACTGCCAATATAATGATAATCTTATACAAATTTCTGGTGAGACCATGCCTGTTTACTGTTCTTATCACTGTTCTTATCACTAGATCTTAAAAAGGATATTATAGACCTAGAAAAGGTGCAAGACAAGCTAACCCAAATAACTGGGAAAGTTATTTACAAGGGAATGTCTACAAGGACAGTCTATAGCAATTGGGGATCTTTAGCTTGGAGTGGAAGAAGGTAAGGGAAGACATAATAAGGGTACATAAAATCATGCATAACATGAATCCTATGGATAGATAGAAATTTTTCATCTGCTCTCACGGTGTTAGAACTTAAGGTCTTTTACTGAAATTAATACAAAGAAATTCAGGATGAGAAGGAAGCACATTTTCACACAACTCAAGTTAAATTGTGAAATCTGCTGCCAGCAGCTCTTGCTACCAATTTGGAAGTTTTTAAAAGTGACTGGAGAGGTTTGTAGAAGATCAGGTTATCCGTGGCTAGTTATATTTGGTGGCTGTAGCAATTCGAAAGCATGCAAATGCAAGTAGATGAATAGGTACCACTTCGGTGGGTAGGTAACAGCCTTCTGCGTGCGTCATGCCAGCCACATGACTGCGGAAGTGTCTTCGGACAATGCTGGCTCTTCAGCTAACAAATGGAGATGAGCACTGGCCCCTAGAGTCGGACACAACTGCACAAAATGTGCGGGGGGAACCTTTACCTTTACCTTAGTACAGTATTTCAGAATCTTAGGCAGTGGTGTATCTCATATGCTGGCTACCTCTGAAAATAAGAAGAGGTCTGTTGCCCTCCAGTCCAGACTTATAAGTTTCCCAGCTGCATTGTGATGGAATGTGTCTATGAAAGGGGGGGGCAGTTTGATGTGATGGACTACAGTAATGCAGCTGGTTCTCAGGAAGGAGGGAGCACATTCCAAGGAGGGGAGTGAGATAAGATAAGATACGAAAAGAGAAATGAGTGGGATTCCATATCTCACAGGGTTGTCCTTGCTTTGATTCAATGAAGATTGTTCTGAGGCAACACTGCAAAGCAACTTTGTGAAGCAATGTGCCGCTGCTTCTAAATGGGAAGTGGCTCTACTGCTTTGCTTCACTTCATGTTGCTTTGAGCATCTCATCTGGCAGGCCTGCTTGTACATAAGCTTCTTCTGACAGTTAAGTCAGGTACTGGACCAGCTAGATGAAGTCTAAGGCAATGCAGAATGCCTCAGCAAGGAGAATTACATTACCTCCTCATCTCTTGTTGCCTCTGTGAGGTAAAGTTCCCGGTTAAAATGAACTACAGTCACTTTCCACAGGGCTAATGCCTCAATTTGTGATCATTCTCATGTGATTCTTGCAAACTACTGGGCGTCTGAGCAGCTCATCTATTCTTGCTAATGCAAGCACAGTCAACAAACAACAGCACAATCAATGAATCAGCTTCTGTTATGTTCCTTCAGTGTTCTTCCCCAAGGCATAGGCATTCCCAGACTGAAAATTAGAATGGTCAGTCATAATACCACACTAGTCACCTGCCTTTCCTGTGCTGTCTTTTATCACTGAGGGAAAGCATGCAGGGGTCAGAGGATATTAAATCTGTATCTCCCTGACATTTTAGGAATGGCCCCTTTCACCTTTAATTGCTTCAGATTATATTCAAAGGTGGTATAAATACCATCTCAAATCTATGACAAACTTATCTGTGAGCAACTTTCTGCTCATATGATCTCTTTTTTTCAGAGATCATATGAGCAGAGTTTTCTAGATTTTTTGAGCTTGAGCTTCCTGATCCCCGATACCCATGTTGTTCAGCATTTT
Source organism: Charina bottae (assembly GCA_023362775.1). Lineage (NCBI taxonomy): Eukaryota > Metazoa > Chordata > Lepidosauria > Squamata > Charinaidae > Charina > Charina bottae. The sequence goes on from JALMGJ010000006.1 coordinate 54,158,267, forward strand.
CATGTAAGGCCATCCCTGTGTGATGGCAAGATGCCTTACAAGCAGTTTTCTCTTTCTCCCTGTAAGTCTTGTGCAACTTAACACAGCATAGACTTGTATGTAAAAATGTACCAACTCTTTGGGAATTATAATATGTGCCAATTCTAAACAGCGAACACACAAAATTCAAAGGATGTGTGCTGCTTTATGGCAAGGGGTTCTTAAACTTGATTGTTGTTTGCCATAACAACTACTACATTTATACCATACACACACACCCTTATTTGTTGGGGAAAAAAATAGCTCATGAAAGAAGTTTTGCTGTTCCATAGAATGATATGCTCCATGTGAAACTTCCGTCAGATCCAACAGCAAGCAAAGGAAATATTTTAGATGAAGAAAAGGGTTTTAAAAATCTGTGGGAGAGTGCCCTTCCCTGCACACCTGTAGGCTGCTTTCCCTGGGGAGAAAAATCAACCAACCTTTATGTGGGAGGGAGGCAGCTGGTACAGCAGGATGTCAGAATCATTGCCTCCCATGGATATTTGTAGAGAATTTTGCCAGGGTTTTTCTTTTCTTCTTTTCTTCTCTTTTTTCTGGATGAACAGTCAGAAAAGAAACAATGCTGAAGGGGAGGCAAGGGGAACTAGACACATTTTAATTCCTTAATCTTTATTGGAATTGGAAGGTTTTGTTTTTACAGAAGTTCCTCTTCAAGAATTCAATTTGTGTGCATGTGAGTATCTTGTATGAATTTACACTAGTTGAGCTTGCTTCTGAAAACCTCTTTTTGAAGAATTCTAATACGGGATAACATGTTAACTTTAAATTGTAGTAGAACACAGAACATGACAATGTGTTGATTATTATTTTATTATTTATTTTATTTTATTATTATTTTTTCTCCAAGGAGGGTAAAATGGGGGAGGGGGCAGCTTTGTAGATGCATAGGGAGCTTTCAGCTGAGTTGCGAGGGGAAAAAGATGGGTGGAAGTTATGTGTAGTCACCAAGGAAGTTTACTAGGAAGAAGCAAATATATGAATAAAGAATATTAGGAGGGTTAAAGCACAGAAAGTACTTATACTTGCAATGGAAACTAAACACAACAAAAAAGCCTCTCTCTCTTTGCTGTATCAGTAAAAGGGAAGCAATACGAAAAGGTAGGCCAATGCCAAGAGAAGATGGTAATGAGGAAAGGGCAAAGATCTTCAACTCTTACTTTGCTTCAGTCTTTTTCCTAAAGGTGACTGCATTCAAACTGACTTAAGCATAATAGCTGACAGAAAGGAGTGCCAGCCCAAAGTAAGTAAACAGATGGTTAGGGAATGCTTGGCTATCACGAACAAGTTTAAGTCTTCAGGACCAGATCAGCTACATTTGAAAGTCCTAATGTAATCCCAGAACCTTGTTTTGTAAACAGTGAGAAATCATGCAAGACAAGTATAATGCCAGAGGATAGATGTTGTTCTTTTTCTCCCCCCCGCCCCCGAAAGAGTGTATGTGTGTGTGGGAGGGGGAAAGCAAGGTAACTACGGTCTAATAAATGTGTCATCGATACCAAGCAAATTATGGAACAAATTATTAAGCAGTCAGTTTGTGGGCAAACAGAAATGGGTTTTCCAAGAAAACATCATGCAAATCCAGCCAGCTACTTATACAACTGTTTGGATAAGTAGACCATGATAACTCAGTGGACACAGAATACCAAGACTTCAGCAAGCATTTGGGGGGAAAAAATCCTCCATGAAGTCCTAATAGAGGAGCTGGCAAAATGTGGGCTGCACTGTGCTAACATTAGATGGGTTTAGAGCTGGTTGCAGTTGTACCCAATTAGTGAATAACAAGCTGAAGAGTAATGCGGAGTGCAGAGCTACACTCTTAGCACTATGCTGTTCAACATGTTTATAAATGGTTTGTATTAGAATATATGATTATCAAATTTGATAATCAAATTTTCAGATAACACAAAGATAGAACAGGTAGCAAACACCTTAGAGGATAGTATTAAGATTCAAGAAGATATTAGCAGAGAGAAACATTGGATAAATCCCAGAAAGATGAATTTCAACCAAAATAGATGCAAAGTATTATATTTGGGTAGGAATAATCAAAGTTATAACTATAGGATGTGGAGGTCCATCCTAGGCAGTGGGGAGATATAATAGTGATCTTCATGTATCAGAAAGGCTGTTTTGTAGAAGATGGGGCAATAAAAAAAAGAGCCAGCTTGGTCTAGTGGTTAAGGTGCTGGGCTAGAAACCAGAAGTCTGTGGGTTCTAGTCCCGCCTTAGGCGTGAAAGCCAGCTGGGTGACCTTCGGCCAGTCACTCTCTCTCAGCCCAACTCACCTCACAGGGTTGTTGTTGTGGGGAAAATAGGAGGAGGAAGGCGTATTAGGTATGTTCACTGCCTTGAGTTATTTATAAAAATAATAAAGGCAGGATAAAAATTAATTAAATAAATAAATATTTAGAGTTTATTTATTTATTTATTTATTTATTTATTTATTTATCACATTTGTATCCCGCCCATCTCCCCCACAAGGAGGGACCCTGGGCGGTTCAGAGCAAAAATTTAAAATCAATAAAAACTATAAATATCAATAATAAACATATATATATATATTATACAGATCGATCCAAGAATTGGGTGTATAAGGCTGGACAGGGCAGATCTAAGGGGCCAGCCAACCCCAAGACTGGCTATTCCCCTCCCCTCCCCAAGCATGGTGACATAACCAGGTCTTTAGGTTTTTTCTAAAGTTCAGGAGAGAGGGGGCTGATCTTATTTCAGGAGGAAGAATATTCCAAAGGGCGGGGGCTACCGCAGAGAAGGCACGCCTCCTAGACCCTGTCAGATGGAATCCTCTTACAGACGGGGTTCGTAGCGTGCCCTCTCTGCAGGACCGGGTGGGACGGGTTGATTGAACGGGGATGAGACGGTCCTTCAGGTAACCTGGTCCCATGCCATGTAGGGCTTTAAAGGTGATAACCAACACCTTGAATTGAATCCGGAAGCAAACTGGGACCCAATGCAGCTCACGGAGCAAAGGTGTTATATGTGCCGATCTTGAGGCACCTAAAATCGCCCGCACGGCTGCATTCTGAACCAGCTGAAGCTTCCGGATGCTCTTCAAGGGTAGCCCCATGTATAGTGCATTACAATAGTCTATCTGGGAGATGACCAGGGCATGAGTGACTGTTCGAAGGGCCTCTCGCTCCAGGAAAGGGCGTAACTGGCGCAAAAGTCTATTGGAGTCTATTTGTATTAATTTTTAATTAATTTTTAAGATCATACTAACAACAGCTATCGTTATCTGAATTAACAACTTTTTAACATCCTTTCCCGACTACTCGAAATCTCTGTCAAACTGTCTGAGGTGGTTAAGATCCCTCCAGAGTGAATGTATTACCCCCTTACTATTGTGAGAGAATGGGAGGGAGTAAGGTATGAATGGGAGGTAAGAAATTGAGTATGGAAGAGCACCCCCTGAGTGAGAGGCAGGTGGGACAGGAGTGATTGTGGTGAATGTTGGTACCTCTCCCTGACCAGTGAAAGAAGTTGTGGGAGAGGTACAGGGTGTGAGTCGGGTGGTGCTAGACCCTACCAGTGCCGAGAGCGGAAGCTGGTGCACTGGGGGGTCTTACCACCGCCCAAGAGTGTATGGGAATGTGTGTTGGATAGTTTGGAGAAGGGATTCTTGATTAACCCTGAGAATTCCGGAGGCCTGGGAGTGGAGGCTACTGGGCCAGAACTGGGAATCTCCGGGGGCTATATGGCGGGCCATCTGATTCGGGTGGTGACGGGCAGGGGACGGTATGACGGGAACCGGAGGGCATGCCATCTGTGGGGAAGGCGCCCCCGGTGTTTGTTACCGGTGGTGCGTTCCGGCCCCCCGTGTTCACACCCAGGCCCTGGTAGGCAGATCCTCGGGGGCTCCGGTCTCCGGCTGCTGCTATTGAATGCCAGGTCGGTGAACAACAAAGCCCCCCTTATAAGTGACTTGATCACGGATGAGGGGGCCGACCTGGTATGTATTACCGAGACCTGGCTGGCACCAGAGGGGGGAGTGGCCCTCTCGGAAATGTGTCCAGCCGGGTTTCAGGTCTGGCATCAGCCGAGACACCGGGGCAGGGGAGGTGGGGTGGCAGTGGTCATTCGAGAGTCTCTTGTGGCCTTCAGGGGCGCTGCTCCACAAGTGGCCGGGTGTGAGACCCTGTTTTTCAAGTTGGGTTCACGAGAACAGTTGGGAGTGTTGCTGCTGTACCAGCCTCCCTGCTGCGTAGCAACCTCCCTGCCTGAGCTGCTCGAGGCTGTCTCGGGGCTGGCAGTGGAGTTCCCCAGACTTATGGTTCTGGGGGACTTTAATCTGCCATCTCTGGGACGGGACTCGGAGGCGGCTCGGGAGTTCATGGCTACCATGGCAGCTATGGGCCTGTCTCAGATTATTCGTGACCCGACTCGTGACAGTGGTCTCACCCCGGACTTAGTTTTCTTGTCTGAGCAGTGGCAATGTGATCTGAGGGGAGAGCTACATCTTTCCCCATTGTCATGGTCAGACCACGCCCTGGTGACCCTTAGACTCTCTTGTGCTGCCCCACTCCGCAGGGAGGCGGGACCTATTCGATTGGTCCGCTCCCGGCGACTGATGGACCCAGTGAGGTTTCAGAAGGAGCTGGGAGTTGTTCCCGAGGACTTGCTTCATGGTCCAGTGGAGCTCCTGGCCGCGGCCTGGAACAGGGCCGCGGCTGGAGCCCTGGACAAGATCGCGCCTATGCGACCTCTCCGGCCCTACTTGGCCCGCCGCTCTCCGTGGTTTACCGAAGAGTTAAGGGCCTTGAAGAGGGTTAAGAGACGTCTAGAGCGCCGCTGGAGAAAGACGAAGAATGAATCTGACCGAACACAATCTAGAGCCGCAGTTAAGGCCTACCTTGTGGCGGTAAGAGCGGCGAAACGTGAATATTTCTCCGTTCTTATTGCATCCGCAGAATGCCGCCCGACGGCCCTTTTTAAAATTACAAGATCACTGTTGGGTCGGGAGCAGGGGGAGACCCACTTACAGGGCCGATCGGAAGAGTTTGCTGAGCATCTGCAGGATAAAATCGCCCAGATTCATTCCAAGTTGGACTCCAAGCATGAGACAGGATCTGTGGAGATGCCAGGGGCTCGTACTTACCATGTTATCTGGGAACAGTTTGATCCTGTTGCGCCTGAGGAAGTGGACAGGATCCTCCGGACTGTGAACGCCACCACATGCCAGCTTGACCCTTGTCCCTCCTGGCTGGTGAAATCGGCCAGTGAGGTGACATGTGGATGGGTCCAGGCGATGATTAATCTGTCCTTGAGTGAGGGGGTGTTCCCAGAGGTCTTTAAGGAGGCGCTGGTGCACCCCCTCCTCAAGAAGCCGTCCCTGGACCCTACTATCCTGGGCAATTTTCGCCCAGTCTCCCACCTTCCCTTTTTGGGAAAGGTGGTTGAGAAGGTGGTGGCTTGGCAACTCCAGAGGATTCTGGAGGAAACGGATTATCTAGACCCCTTCCAGTCAGGTTTCAGGCCGGGATATGGGACGGAGACCGCATTGGTCGCGCTTATGGATGATCTTTGGCGAGAGCGGGATGGAGGGAGTGCGTCCATCCTAGCTCTCTTAGATCTCTCTGCGGCTTTCGATACCGTCGACCACGGTATACTATTGGGACGGCTCAGGGAGTTGGGGGTGGGCGGTGTAGTTTTGTGCTGGTTCACCTCCTTCCTCCGGGGCCGTTCCCAGTCGGTGTTGATAGGGGAGGAGAGGGCTGACCCCCGCCCCCTGACTTGTGGGGTGCCGCAGGGGTCGGTTCTCTCTCCTCTCCTGTTCAACATCTACATGAAACCGCTGGGCGAGATCATCCGTCACCATGGGATGAGGTATCACCAATATGCTGATGATACCCAGGTGTACATCTCCATCCCAGGTGAAGTAAGTGATGCGGTCGATGCCTTATCTCAGTGTCTGGAGGCTGTGGGGGCCTGGATGGGGAACAACAGGCTTCAGCTGAACCCTGGTAAGACGGAGTGGCTGTGGATTGATGGCCCCCCTAGATCCGGGAAGTTGTCATCTTTGGTTCTGGGTGAGGTGGCACTACCTCGCTCGGATCCAGTGCGGAACCTGGGGGTCCTCCTGGACTCGCGACTCCTGCTCGAAGAGCAGGTGGCAGTCACGGCCAGGAGGGCCTTTGCTCAACTTCGTGTTGTGCGCCAGTTACGCCCTTTCCTGGATCGGGAGGCCCTCCGAACAGTCACTCACGCCCTTGTCATCTCCCGTATAGATTACTGTAATGCGCTCTACATGGGGCTACCCCTGAAGAGTATCCGGAAGCTTCAGCTGGTTCAGAATGCCGCGGCGCGAGCAGTTATGGGTGCCATGAGATCGGCACATGTAACACCTCTGCTACGCGAGCTGCATTGGCTACCAGTTTGCTTCCGGGTCCAATTCAAGGTGTTGGTGATTACCTTTAAAGCCCTATATGGCATAGGACCAGGGTACCTGAGGGACCGTCTCGTCCCGATAACGTCGGCCCGCCCCACCCGTGCATGCAGGGAGGGCATGCTTCGGACCCCCTCAACAAGAGAATTCCATCTGGCGGGGTCCAGGAGACGTGCCTTCTCTGCGATAGCGCCCGCCTTATGGAACATCTTGCCCCCGGAGGTGAGACTCGCCCCCTCACTCCTGGCCTTCCGGAAGGCCCTCAAGACCTGGCTCTGCCATCGAGCCTGGGATGACAGAGGTGGCAGTGCCTCCTGGGGTTGGCTGGCCCCGTAGGAATACAATCTACACCACGGTCTCCAATCCATCTTGGATTTAGATAATTTATTACTGTATAGTATTATTGATTATTGTATTTTTAGAGGATATTTTTATAGTTTTTAAACTTTCAATTGTTGTAACCCGCCCAGAGTCCCTTGCAAGGGAGATGGGCGGGGAATAAATTGAAATAATAAATAAATAAATAAATAAAATAAAACATGAAGTTGTGCAAAGGCCCTTCTGGCCATGACTGCCACCTGCTCTTCGAGCAGGAGTCGTGAGTCCAAGAGGACCCCCAAATTACGCACCAGATCTGTCTGGGGTAAAGCAACTCCATCCAGAACTAAAGATGATAAATTCCTGGACACCGAGGGGCCATTAATCCACAGCCACTCCGTCTTATCAGGGTTCAGCTGAAGCCTGATTGCAAGAAACAAAGAGGTAACATTGCAAGGAATTAGATTTTGGTTGGACATCAGGAAAAAAAATTCTTATGGTAAGCACTGTTCGACAATGGTACTTTCTGCCTTGGGAGGTGGTAGGATTTCCTTCTCTGGAGCTATTTAAACAGAGGCTGGATGGCCACATGTTGCAGATATAGAGGAGACCTGGACTGGTTAAGGTTTGGACTAGATGATCTTCAAGGTCCCTTCCAAGCTTACATTTTATGGTGATATTTACACTTGAACACTTTTGCGCATACTTGATTTACAAACACAGACAATAAACTTCATCCTATGGTGTCACATAAAATATAAGAAGAAAAGAATTGGAACAATTAAAAAAAATCCCTGAAGCCAGCAGGACTTTGAAATACAAACTTCAGCTCAGGAGCCTCTTATGGTTTTATTAAAACTGTCAATGTTACTTTGTAGTTCTGAGCTGTTCATTTTACCAACTAAGGTGAAATAAAAAGAGCTTTCTATGTTTATTTAAGTTTCAAAAGTAAACTGGCTTACTTAACTACTGATCTTTTCTCACTCAGGATTTCTGTATGGAATGTACTGATACTACAATTCTCAATTATTTGAATTATACATGAGATCAGATATTAAACTAAATGATATATTTTATCTGATATATGAACCAACATGTTATCAGCCTTCCATAATGCCAGTAAAAGCATCAACTTTTGTTTTAACTAGCTATTTAAAAGTAATTAAATCTGCAGATTTGAGCAGCTGATAGTATTAATTAGGTCTATGCTTGAAGCATTCAGCCTACTGATTTCTACAGATGAACCTATCATTTAAAGTGCAGAAACATTTTGTTGTTGTGGTGGTGGTGGTCAGTTGACCATCTGTAATGCAAAATGACTGTCAAAGAGGAATGTTCAAGCAATACAATACAATAAAATAAAATACAATACAATCAAAACACAGCAGAATGGAAAAATAACAAGTGGAGCTGAGCAAAGTAGCAAGGGAAACAAGGTCAGACTAGACCTCAAGGCAGAATACAAAGCCACCAAAAAGCCCCACTGGCATAAAATTCTTTGATATCACTCCTGTTCCTATTTTTGACTTTGAGTTAAGTGTAAGAATTGCTGTTCCGCAGGGCCCAGCATTCTCCTTAGGCACTTTAGAAGCTTATTCTGAAAGAATAATAACTATTATTGGCCTATAGTGCATGTACAGGTAATACATAGACATAAATATTAAGATTTAATGCAGGTATAGTCTGGTATTTCAGCTTTCACCACTGAAGTATAATTTGAACTATTAATGACATGTTGGAGAAAATTATTTTAATCAAATATTAAAGGCCAAAAGAGCAGAACCTCCTCCTTCTTCTCCTCCTTTTGTTTTTATCTATGTAATATAGAACATATGTGTGCGCATGCACACTTGCAATAGCAGCGTGTAATTTTGGAGGAAGAAGTTCAGACACTGATATTTGGTTTGAGTATTAGGTGAAGAGTCATTACTTTAATCTGTGAAATGTTGAAAAATGGGAGCTTGTTTATTAAGTACCATTCAAACATTTTCTTCTACAACAAGAAATACTGTACAGTGTTCCAAAGGGGCACAGTTCACAAGTTCATAAATGGGGTAACTTCATATACATTGATTAGGCCTTGTGATACTATGGTAATTTTCCCCAGCCAGATTCATTTCAAAATATTTGAGACTCCCGAGAGTTGTAATTCCAACATACCTGTAGAACACCAGGTTGAGGGAAGGTGATACTAGAAGATCATGAAATATATGTGCTGTTCCATATCTGTAGAAGAGCATGCATGTTGCATGAAAAAAGATCTTTAGGTTAAAAGAGAAGATAGGTGGTTTGAGAGAGGGGTCAAGGAATCCATTTATGCCAACTTGGAAAATCCTTCCTTGAATAGAGGTGGGGGCCTCAGGCACAAACTCTCCCACATCTTCCTCCCCGTTTTGTCTTCTGTGCCTAGGAAGATTAAGACCATTTCAGAAGCTCAACAGCAGCATGGTGATTTTAACGACCCTCCATTAGATAATAAAAGGACTTAAAAATTACATCTCAATATAACCATGACCTAGCCCCAGGTGTAAGGTCACACAGCTACCTAGGAACATATTTAGGATTCCCTTACCAACTTTGCTCAGACTGAAGAAGCTCCTTGGATAAGGAGCGAAACGTTTCCACTAAGAAAATAGAAATCCAGTTGACATGATTCAAGCTACAGACAATTCCACCTGGATGACTGAGAACCTTCATAGACATCTTTAGGTTAATTATTCTAGATTTGGTTAGCAGCAAATGATTGGAATGGCTTGTGCAATGAATGTAAGGGCAGAAGAAAATTGTTGAGTAATAATCTATCAAAGTTACATGGTGTCTTTTAAGAATTGTCATTTCTATATAATTTCATAAATTCAAATATATATAGTACGCCTCTCTGTGATAGAAAGTAACCAAAAATACCAGGAACAGGAGTTAATCAATCTATGAAATGCACCATTGGAGAGTTAATACTTAATCTTAGTGGTTTGCTTGCCTGCCACATGCCAACAAGACTAATCCAAGGATGTCCAAAATGATAATTGATCAATAGTTTGAAATTGCAGCACTTGAACTCTCACCTTCAATTTTGCTGTGTTGTAGCAGACCTTTAAACACCAACTGTTGTAGAGTGATTCATTCTGAGTTTCAATCAGCAATTCCCAGATAGCTGAAGAATAGTAGGCATATTTTTTCAGTTACTGGTAGTTACACTAATTCTTGTACAAAGCTGCTACTTATATGCTGGTTAAAGCAAGCAAAGCTCAGTAAATTTGCAAACATACAGTATGTGCGCAGAAAATCTTGAAGCTGTAGATCATAACAATTCTTCAGAAGCAGAACACCAGGTGTTACATCCTGTGGAAATTCTGCCCACAAGAACTCCATTTAAAAAGTAACCCTTTTAACGGAAAGAGGAAAAGTTCATTTCACTTGCATTTTAATGTGAATTGACTTAACAAACATACTTCTAAATGTGATATAAATATCTAATTAAAAATGTCTAATATATAATATTAAAATCTGTAACACATTTTATGTCTTCATGTTTGTAATTATCAGAGATTATCAGATTAATAACACAAAATGATTTGTTAAGGAGAAATTGGTTCTTCCATATATACAATGAGAATATATCTAAAATGCATCTAAATTTTTGTTTCAAAAAGCAAACTTAAACTGATGGAGAAAGCAAACTTTTTAAAAAAGAGAAATGTTAATTGAGACGTTTTTCTATTTCTAAACTGGGTGATATAACATGAATTGTTCTTATAATCTCCTTCATATATAATATATTAAGATGGACACCAGGTAATGAAGTATGATAAAATTCACAATTAGTAGCTATTTAATGATGCTTTCCCATTTATTAGTATTGACAGCAATTAAAAATATATTTCAGGAGAGGATAGAAGAAGCAAAAGTGCATTACTAAGGAGGGTGTGATTAATTTACATAATAGATTTCTGGCAAGTATCAAATTTGCACTGCTCCATTTCATTTTCTCTAAATTCCCCATCTGCTGCAGTCTGTAATTCACAGACAGAATGAAGAGTTGCATTGTTTCTATGAATTCTGGATGATGATGATGATGATGATGATGATGATGATGATGATGAAAAAATATATTAGTCCTGATGCTGATCAAGAACAGTTGACTATTTTAGAAGAAATTTGTAAAAGTTGCAACAATAATGGCTACAGCTGTGCATACTTCAAAAATAATTGTTAAAAAGTGCTTCACTTAAATCAGCCCAACTTTTTTAAGGCTTCTAGTGAGCTTAAAAACAGTCAGGTTACGTTAAGAAATAGCAGAGAGATGCAATGCTTATGTGAAGTGCAAAGCACTTCTTCCAGATTGTTTTTTTTTCCTTACAGCTCTATTAGTGACACACACAGATACAAGTAGCTATGAACAGGTACAGAGTGCGATTCTGATTGATCATAATTGGAGGTTATAAGAAAAAAGAGACAAAAATTCCACCCAACAGTATGGGGCAGAGTAGAACACAAAATCAAATACTGATTTTCAGGAGGTAACAAAGTGATAGGGTAGAGTTTGAAGGGTTGATTCTTCTTGCTCTTCTTTTGTGTTGTATTGTTTTCTGCTGAGATTATATTTCTAAATTTGGGTCTAAGTGTTATTCTTCTCTTTCATATGCCATGACAGAGGACATTGAAAATATTGGTGTGGCTCTTGCGGTTCTGCAGTTCCAAGACAAGGGCTGCTAATCCAGATTTAATACATTGGTATAACCCAGCATTCCCAATTTAGCAGGAAGGATAAGCACAGCTATTTTTTTTTAAATTTCAGTCAATTAATGCTATAGTCTAGGATTTCCATAGCAAAGTTTAGTAATGTCAAATATTCCACAGAGGAATTCAGTGTGCAGATTTACAACAGAAAGATCAAATAAAAACAGTCATCTCTTCAATCCATAAGGAGAAAGAGTAGTCCCTACTCTAGACATCTTTTTTTTCACTAGGGTTACATTCCCTGTTCCTCCAATGCCACTGATACTTTGGATACTACACAGTATTACTGAATGGAGCTAATAGGAAAGCACAAATGTCCAAACACCTAGAGCATAGCTTTCCAAACTGTGTGTTGTGACACTTTAGTGTGTCGCAACACACAGTTTAGTGTGTCGCAAAGTGGCGGTGGAGGCGTGCACGGCGGTGGCACGGCGGTGTGCATGGCGTGCGGTGGCAGCGGTGCGCCATCAGTGCTTCCGTGTTTTAGCGAGGCCGCTGCCGCTGCCGTGCACGCTGCCGCCACCGCGCGCCCCCACTGCCACGTGCCCCCCCGCTGCCGCCATTGGTGTATCGCCAACGGTGGCAGTTTGGAAAGCACTGACCTAGAGTACTTGTTTCAGTAAGCATATCTTTACCCAGTATGCAAACAGTCTCCTGCACAGTAATGAATTTGGATCTTTCTTAATTGCCTTTATTATGTGATGGTATTTCTATTTTTATTTTATGCTTCAAATTTAGTCACCACCCATCCACTCAAGGAGCGGTACAATCTTTTTTCTATCATTTTCAAAGTCAGTGGATCCACACCTTGATCTGAGCTACATGATAGCTTTTTTATGGCTCAGTGGAATCTGCAAACTCGGCTATTCTAGCTTGGTGGGATGTGTGAACTCATCCATTCTGGCAAGCTTCTTCCCCCCTCTCTTGCAACCACCTCTATCCCTTTCTATAGCTCTCATAGGCATTTCTGACCATTAAGGCTGAAAATGGACACTTTATTTTTCTGCCATTTAGAGTTGAACAGATGAGAATTATACTGTAACTCTTACATCACAGTTAAAAACCAAAGCAAACACTCAAAAGCTCCCCATGCTCAGCTGATACGTTTGTGGTTTTTGGTTTTCAGGTGGCAAGGGTCCTGTTTCCATAATCTCTGCCTGAGATCTCTTTGCCTTCCCTGTGGCTGATATGCCTTGTGTACATGTTTTGAGTGGCCTTGATTTTATTATGATTTGTGACCTGAATTTTGTTATGTTGATCAGATTGTGCCTCCTTTGGTTTGATTTCATTGTTTGTTACTGATTAAGTGACTTTACACTCTTTAGACAATAGTATACTCATGTTTCGTTTTCTGTCTCTGTCTTTCTCACTTATGGCCACATTCAGATAAATTGCATCTTTCGGTTTCTTTGAGCATGTCCTAAGTAGTCCTGAGTACATTTTTCTTTCTCCAGAAATTTTATCTAGTGGGAGAAAAAGTAATAATGATTTTATAAGTAGCAGTCTATTGAAACACAATCTTCTCTTTGTTCATTACATTACATGCATCCTTGCTGGGTGTTCAAGACCTACTGTGTAAGCAAGGTACCATATTAAGAAGATTTGCTATGTTAAAGGAGAGAGTTTTTGTAATTCAACCGTTTTTTCCAGAGAAAGAGGAATCATGGAGGCTGTTTTTTAGCAATACAAGGTAGGCTGAGCAAAAATAGAAGAGAACTTGTTAATAATGCCAATCACAGAAGTCACTAGCCTTTTCTTATCCCGCCTTACATCTTTACAATGCTGACTGCTTCAACAGAAGCCAGCGTGTAATATCAATGTTCGGAAAACTCATCTTTTAAGAACAGGAAACCTCTTCACTTTTCTAATAAGATTACATTTATAGCCTTTCATGTCAAATACCTGAACTAATGTGCAGTAATTTTCTAAGGGTATGTAAGGATGTGGAGAAGATATGATAATAGAAGCATCTTCTCACTTAGGTCCTAAAAATTTGTTGTTTAGAGTTCCCAGTGTATAGAAGATTTTAATGCTAAGAATAAAACATCAAGTTAAAACAAAGAAGTTAAGACATTTGACAGGAATTCATATGTTCAACAACAACAGTTGTTGTTCTTGAACATTCAGTCATGTGTTTTTATCCATTTAAAAGGCCTTGCCTAGAAAAAAAAAATCTTAGAATGTCTTGCAGCAATTTTTAGACATAATGTTTTGTTGATATGTGGTGAGATAACATATTTATTTTGGGCTGTACTTAATTACTCAACCTTATTCTTTAGACGTAATTCAGAGATGCGGGGCTTATATTTGGGGACAGGGGAAGAAGAAAGATTCTGTGTGGAATCTGTAGTTTCTGTTTTCTTGCTCCACCTAGTCTCATCACATAGGATCTTTTGCTTGGATTATGATTTTATTGCATTGCCTAAATGTTGCTGAGACCTGAAATAATTGTTTTGTTAAAATGCCACTGTGGCTTGTGAATGACATAATCAAACTAATACTAATAATCCTAGTGCAAACCTAGGCATGCAAACTTTACATTGTGCTGTTCCAGCTTTGGGTATAATTTAATATAAATGTATGGTGATGCAGTTCGAATTGAGGCTACCATCTGCAGACTTGAGAAGCTTAAACCTTTTCTTCATCCCCTTTGTTTGAAAAAAAATGACAACTTCCACACACAAGGTTTTATTTCTTCATCACTTCATAACCAGTATTCACAGATTAGGCTGTTGACCATTTACACCACACATAAATAAAACCTGGAAATACAATGGCACAATATATAACTTGCTCTTGAAATTTCCGTAAATAATCCCCTGTTGTATGAGAGCTCAGCAGCAGAGTACTGAATGTAGAGGTCTGGAAATAAAAACTAGTGATGGCTGAATCTAGCAGCTTCAGTTTCATTTCCCCCCCCCTTATATTCACTTCACTCTCTTTCTGTATTGATTTAGAAATGCTTTTTAAAATGTCTGCATGAAAATGTGGGCTTTGTTACAGCAGCCCTCAGGGATTTCAATTGCCATCTACTACTCCTTTTAGATTTGTTCACTTGATAGTCCCCCAGATGTGAGACTCCACAGTGATAGTATAGTGGGTCAATTCTGAATCATAGGAGTTCCCCAAAGAGGAGCAGGATGTAGTATAATACCAATTCATAAGAATCAGCATGACTCCCCCAGAATAGGCTTCAGTGAACTCAGTGGTAGTTCCTGTATAGGTTCATCACATTTCAGACAGCTGAAGTACAACATTTAGAATTTAATTAGAAATGTAAATTATATTGCAAACAAATATTGTCAACCACTAGAGAGCAGTAGGAAGTAACCTCACTCAAGTAAAGGAAATAAGTATTTAGCTTCTGCTTCATTATTTTCTCTGAGTTCTATGCAAATTTCTCACCAATAATAGTAAAACCTGAAAGCCTCCCATTCACTTGCAAGAGCAAGAAAAATTGTCAAGCAGCCTGGGAGCTTCAGCAAATAATCTCCACTATCCTGATGTGAAGAGAGAGAGAGAGAGAGAGAGAGAGAGAGAGAGAGAGAGAGAGAGAGAGAGAGAGAGAGAGAGAGAGAGAGAGAGAGAATGAGAGAGAGAGAATCTTTAAGACAATTCATTCATTCATTCATTCATTCATTCATTCATTCATTCATTCATTCATTCATTCATTCGTCATATTTATATCCCGCCCATCTCCCCCACAAGGAGGGACCCTGGGTGGTTCACAACAAAAGTCTGCATTCCTCATCTTCTACTGTATATTACTGCTGCATTTGCGAATGCCACAAATTGTTGTGAACCGCCACAACACAAATGTTGTGGCGGTTCACAACATTTGCCTGCATTCCTCATCTTCTATATTACTGCTGCAGAGAAGCCAAAAAGTATGGGCAGAACTGCTTTTTGCTAACTAATATCCTTTGGGGAAAAATTCTCAGCAAATCAAATCACCCCTTAATTCCTTTAGTGGAAACTATACAAGATATAGCTAAGCATGATATAACCATGTTATTATACTTTTTATGTTGCCCAGTAGTTAGAGTCTTAGCAGGTGACAGTGCCTGGCTATTCTTGTCTGAGCTTAGATGTTCAGAGCTAAGTAGAGTCAGAATGGTTAGTCCTTGGATGAGACATCTCCAAGAATACCAACACTGTAGGTTAGGCTGGGAAGTTGAAATAACATTTGAGAAAAAAGAAATGGCAAACCACTTTTGCACTGTTGCCAAGAAATCTATATGGATGGGTCCATAAATTGTCAGGAGTTGAGCAAATGAAAGCAAATGGACATTAATAAGAAGCTTTTCTATCTCCTTGTCTGATGTAGATTATGCTGTTTTCAATAGCAAGATGATATTATTATATTCCTAGATCAGAAAATAGTTACTTTTGGTAACCGTGGGTTGAATTTAACTATTGGAGGAAAATAGGGTAAGAGAGTGTCAAGAATGATTGAAGTTGCATTGCATGCAACATCGCTTCTTGCATTGCATGTAAGTATTTTGGTATTTTCAATGGTTTTTCTGGATTTAGGATTTTTTTTTTTACTATTTTAGGTCTTATACCAAAGGAAACCATTCTGCCAATTTTGGGAAATTCAGAAGTGGTATCAACTGAGTTCTAAAGTCTGTGTAAGATGTAGTCCTGAGATATGCAGAATTATACTTCATGGATGTGGATTGCATAGAAAACTCACTCAACGAACATAACTCACTCAAGGAAGCTGGCATGAAGTTGCCTTGCCTACGATCATGGGATTCAGTTAATGATAGCAACTGTGACTGCAGGGATTGCCATTGCTAAGCAATGTGGTCACGCTTTACAACCGCATCTCTTAGTGATGGAAATTCCGGTCCCAATTGCCACCCTAAGTTGAGGACTACCTGTACCTTATATCAGGGCTACCAGATCTGTAAAAATTTAGACAACTTCTAGATAGCAACTAAAAAAATAAAGAAAACTCTTAATTCTTGGCTAACATACAGTGGCCATCTGAATATTTGCAGGAAAGTACTAGTAGCCTATCTTATAGGTAAAGGTAAAGGTTCCCCCCGCACATTTGTGCAGTCGTGTCCAACTCTAGGGACTGGTGCTCATCTCCGTTTGTTAGCCGAAGAGCCAGCGTTGTCCGAAGACGCTTCCGTGGTCATGTGGCCGGCATGACATGCGCGGAACGCTGTTACCATCCCACCGAAGTGGTACCTATTATTCTACTTGCATTTGCATGCTTTCGAATTACTAGGTTGGCAAGAGCTGGGGCTAGTGTGGGAGCTCACTCCATCACGCGGGACTAGGGATTCGAGCCTATCTTATAGTTCACTATAAATTATCTATAGTTAGCTTTTACTGTTTCTAATTTTTGGAGAAGGAAACCTCAATTTTTGCTCAACTTCGTATTGCCCCATGAACTTTGGCTACTGATAGGAACTCTATTCCCTTTTAACTTTGGCTGTATTTACGATTCCACCTTGGCCTGCTGGATTTATGGCTCTTAAATTACTAGTTAACTGAGTCCATCCTGAGGGAGTAAGGATAATAGACTTTAAAGAGTTGGATGGCCTACTCTGTTTTTAAATGAATGGAAGCTGGTGATCATTTTATAAGCTGAAAGATTGATAAATGTCCCTGTTATTTTAAAGGCATTCACTGAATATTTTGTAACTTCATAGTTCTACTTTTTAAATTGCTTTGGGGAGGCTTCTCCTCAAAGGCAGCTTAAGATATATTAATTAAAAGCATAAATATAATGGGAGACAGGACTGATAGAAATGGTATGCACTCAAGCAGATAGTGATTGGATGCCAAAGGTCCCAGAACTAATCCCTTACATCTTACATAAAGAAGGATCAAATAGCCAATAATGGAAGTGATTCTGTTTGCAATGCTGGAGCATTGATGTCAGTGGGGCTTTCATATGGGAGTTATAAAATCCAGACAGCCATTACATGGCAGCAAAGAGATTCAGAAAACTCTGCTGCATTTTGTGGTCATTTGCAGTTTTGCAAGCTAGACATGATAGCCCCAGCAGACAAGGGATCGACTGAGGTTTACTTATGCTTTTAAAATGCACTTTGCAGTTTTGGTCCTATGTTTATGAGAAAGTGCTTCCATTAGTTGCATCTATCAAAGAAATATTTACCAAAAAGTGATAGGTCACCTTTTAGTAGCTGAACACTATGCCACCTGCTGTAGTCAATTAAGTTAAACTGTAAGTGCAATTTCTCTACAGGCTTCCTGATTAGATTTCTTCTCTCCTCTTCTTCAACTGTATGCCTAAGTATATTTCTTTCCCATTATGTAAAACAGTGTTTCTCAACTTTGGCAACTTTAAAATGGGTGGACTTCAACTCCCAGAATTCTCCAGTCAGTATGCTGGCTAGGGAATTCTGGGAGTTGATGTCCATCCATATTAAAGTTGCCAAGGTTGAGAAACACTGATGTAAAGGCTTAAAAAAAAGGAAAAACAAAACTGGAATCCCACTAGAAACAAGCGGAGTATTTTGACAGCATGATCATCTCTAAGCAAGTGGCTAGCTTCCAGGATTAAAACAGAAGTAAATTTGATACTGGAATGTTAGAAAAATGTTATCATAGGAAGGAGAAGGGCACCTTTGCACTGCACTTATGAAATACAGACTTCAGAAGCAAAGGTGAAGTCCATGGACTGAATGCTCAATGATCCATCTTTACAGAACAGTAGAAACAATGGACAATTGAAGCACAGTGAACATGATTTGCTGTTCTAGTAATGTATAGATTAACATTTTAATTTTCTTTTAATCTCCCTGGTGTGCTTGATTAGCACTCTTTCATCTGCCTGTCATGTTTTACTGTATTCTTACAAGCAAGGAGTAGTTGAGCATAGAGATCTATTAAGTTTTTTTAAAAAAAAAACAAGTGAAAAATTCTTGTTTAAAATATACTATTATCAGAATTCCAGGTGAAAGAGCTACTAAGCTTAGACAAAACCTTCGTTTTTTTTTTTAATGGAAATGCTGTCCATGTGTTGGCTCCAAAGCAAAAAGGATTTTATATACAGCCATTTACATCAATATGTATTATCTTGGTAGAGACCAGCTTAAATTTCAGGACTCCAGTTTGTCTAAGGGATGAGAAACCTGTAGGTTGCTTAATTGCAATTTCCAGAAGCCCCCAGTAATATGGTCATTGACAAAGAATGCTGAGATCTGTAGTTCAATAATTGGAGAGCCACGGGGTCTCTATCTCAGTTTTAAACATTGAGAGACATTCTAACCACTGTACTGCTTTTCTAATTAATTCATTTCCATCTTCTTGTGTACCAGTTGAAGTTCCTGGTTATTAGGTCCTGGTTATTAGCTCCTGTTTCTGTGTTAATGCATTTTCTGTAGCTGGGGGCAGTCTGGGCATAATTTGAGAATTCAGGTTGACCATTATGCCTTTAGCTAGTTTTCTTTATATGATAGAAAACTTCAGTTTTCTTGACTAATACCTATCATGTTCCATATGTAGAAGTGTCCAAGGAATACTGGATCAGAAAAAGATGGATGGACAATACCTTTCACTGCTTTAAAACTTAACATAAATTAAAAAAACATGATTTAATGGCACACTTGCAAGTTTGTAATTATGATTTTGTTAACTTCTAAGAGAAGCGAGAATACAATTTTACTCAGCAGAAAAACTAAACCCAAAAATAGAAAAGAAAAGAAAAGAAAAGAAAAGAAAAGAAAAGAAAAGAAAAGAGAAGCACACATTCACACATTCAAACCACTTCTTAAGCAAATTTAGAAAATTATCATCCTAGAACATTATTCAAGAAATTCTTTGTCCATTTGGATTAATACTTCTTCATTACCTAGAATTTAAAAAGCTTTATTATGAAAGATAGAAATTATAAAAGAAATGGAGATTTCTAGCACTGGCATATGGAAACAGGTAGTGCCAGGCATCCCAATGCAAAAGTAGGTAGGACCAAGTCAAAAACTACACATAGAAAGAAATATTATAGTTAATACCTTAATATGATATTCAACTACAGTATATTCCTAAAATATGGAATTTGACATCTCATGAAAAGCTTTGGCTAGACCATGGGTTTTGGCTGGACCATGGCCTTTTTCCTTCTTCTTTGTCATGTTCAGTTTATTTTAATCTCCCTAATATACCTATGGGCTTTTTTTCTTCAGGGAACAACCACTATTTATCTTTGTTCCTGTTGATATTGTAGTTTTTTGGTATTTCACTATTAAAAATAAAATATTTTTAAAAAATCAAAAACTACATTTGATTTTCATTCATGTATATTTAAACTTCATTAAAATTCTCAGCATCACTCATAATAGGACTCTACCAAATAGATGGACAGCATAGTTTATTGTGTTGCATCTAAAGTTCTCAATGTGCTTTATGCCACACAATCTTGTAGTGGCAGAAGTTGAGAAAGAAAAAGTAGAAGTAGAATGAGATAACTCCCAAGTTTTTTCCTGCCTTACGTAGGATCTTTATATCCTTTCTTGGTAACACAGAAGATGACTACAGCTCTAACTGATCTACAGCAGCTAAAGATGAGAAGTCCATTCTGAACTGCTATTACTCAGCTCATAGATATGCATGCATAGCTCAAGCATGCTTATATATGTCTTATCTGGCCTCCTTAGCCCTCCTGAAAATAATATGCTAGAACAAGAGTTTCAAAATTTTTCATGCCATTAAACCTGTTACTGAAAATAATAATTACAAAAAAATCCTGAAACTCCTGACCAAGAGGAAAAGCATTATTAATAAAAAAAACTGGCTGCATTCAAATAAACTTTGTTTTTTGCCATAGTCTCTCATGGAACCCCATCAATCTCTCAGTGAAGCCTAGAGTTCCATTTTACACAGTCTGAAGGCTGTGAACAGCTAAACATGGAAGGAAAGTGAAATAAAGTAGCTTCAGAAAAGAGAAAGAAGAATGTGCTGACTTATCTTGGAGCATTTTATACCAAGATTATAATTATTACTTGTTAAAAAATTGACCTTGTGAACAGTCTCTTTTAGCTTACAAAGGTATACAGGCTGTGACTTTAATGTTTCAGAAAAAAGACAATATTTAATTTAGAAAAAAATGAGCAGCAGTTAGCCTGGAAAGTAGATAAGAGATACAGGTTTTCAGAGAGCTGAAAATTGAAAAGAGATCTTGAGGTCAGTGTTGTGCGTAATAGTCTTTAACTGGGCAAAACTATAAGACTGATCTCCATCATTTTTACCCGCAAAGGAAAATATAATATTGACCTTGGTAGAACTTAAGCTATACAGAATGCCAAAACACTTTCTGTTTTCAGACTAGGGAAGGAAACATCACATGTCCAACAACTATTTTTTATTTTGTTTTACTGGATTTCATCATCAAGTGCTTAAAGGAGAAGCTTTTATGTTGCCAGAGAAGGCAATGGTTTATAGCTTACTTTTAGTGCTATTAAGATCTAATCTATCATTCCTTCAGTCGATTGTATTTGACAAGCTGCTTCTTAAACTTGAACTTTGTCATTTGGTGACAGATAACCCTGCCTGTTTGCTCAATTTCCTCTTTTTTTTCTTTTGCAGAGCTTTTGCTGTGAAATGTCTCATTATTAATCACTGCCTTTAGATGTGATTTATTATACCAAATAGGCTCAAGAAAGGGACAAAAAGAAAATAGCGATGCTGGGGGAAGGGAAATCTAACATGGTACCATTACCTTGAGGTAGAGAATACATGTCTCTTTCCTAAGTAAGAAGAGAAATAACAGTTTGGGGTGATCTGATACCTGCAAAAAAACCCAAATATCACGGCATGTAAAAAGTGAATATTTTAATTTATACATAGTAAATCACATACATGGAAGAGGGGAATGGGTGCATAGAGTAGAGATGGGGGATATTTCACCCTAAACCAGTTTAACTCAAAATAGTTTAAGGCAATGGGAGTAGGAGGGATGTATGTTTATCCAAATGTTCCTCAGCTTGGCGCTCATCTCTAACCTCCTATATTCTTATCAATGCTTTCTGATAAAAGTGCTCTCTGCAGGCTCTTATACCTCTGCTTCTAGTGTCCATAGTTAAAAATGCTCACTATTGTTTTTTCTATGGTGTCATACCAATACCAAGGAAATTGTTTCCTTAGATGTCATATCAGAAGGGAACAGATTTTCTGGATGCTTTTGCATGTTACGCTAAGCATATGAAGACATCAACACTGGATCCAGGCCTGAAATCTTATTTAATGTAGAGAACTTCAGCCACAATCTGGAACAATGGCTTTTAGTAAGATTTCTTAACTCAAGCATATTCTGCATGCCATCTAAACCCAGACAGAAAACTAAACAATGCTAACTCTCCCTTCAGACATTAAAACTGGCTTACATCATAGCCATTCCATCGACCCCAGGGTAAGTATAAATGAGGCTTTGGGTAGGATTAGCATTCTCCTAAAGGGGCGTGGTAGCTCAGCGGGTAAGACACCAGGCTTGTCGATCGGAAGATCACAAGTTCAGAGGTTCGAATCCCTAGCCCCGCGTGACGGAGTGAGCTCCCACACTCGCCCCAGCTCTTGCCAACCTAGCAATTCGAAAGCATGCAAATGCAAGAAGATAAATAGGTACCACTTCGGTGGGTAGGTAACAGCATTCCACATGTGTCATGCCGGCCACATGACCATGGAAGCGTCTTCAGACAGCGCTGGCTCTTTGGCTAACAAACGGAGATGAGCACCGGCCCCTAGAGTCGGACACGACTGCACAAATGTGCGGGGGGAACCTTTACCTTTACCTCACACATGGAGGATCTGGCACTAATTGGGCCATTGTTAACCTGTTTCTTTGTTGGGAAAAGAAAAGAAAACATCTCCCACTCACTACAGTGGTACCTTGAACAGCAGATGGATAGGATGGCTACAGCCAAATGCGGTGCTGGGTATAAACAGGAAGAAAATAAGATTGGAGAAGGGCTTGGATAAGCATTTTGAAGGTGATGGAAATGAGACAGGACAATGTCTGAATTGAAAACATTTCTGAATCATTTGGAACTGGGCTGAGGAAGTGCTTATGAGGTTATCAGCTCTGCTAGTGAAGGCCGATAATGTGATGATACTCCAGAAATACAGTATAGCCTCTAAATGCAAATTGTGAAGAACCCAACTGTCTGATTTATAATAATAAGGCAAATGGTCAGTTGGTAGCCATTTAATAGTTTCAGCCCTTCTTTTAATACTTGTGACCCTTTTCATATTTGGCTGCTGTTTTCTGAATCTTATTTTATATCAAGAGGCTATCCAAACACTGCAGAGAGATTGGATGTGGCTCTGTTAAAACCTGAACTTCTTCACTGTCTGCCTTCTTATGTCCAAACTGTCTATTATTGTATGGAAAATAATACTCAAGCCACTTCTATCTGCTGATTTAGAATATTGCAATCAGCAGATACAAAACAAGTCCTGCCAAAGGGGTTGGATGACTACTAGTCTGGATTAATAATTTTTCTTTGGTCAAGTACTTTGTTTGTAGCTTCTTAACAAAAGTGAAAATGAAGTGATTGAAATATTACTGTTTCTTGAAAGACTTAGAATTCAGAATTAGAACAAAAACAGTTGCAAATGAACCATTATTGTCTGGGACTGAAAGTTAAAAGAGGAACTTTAGTTTTTCCACTTACTAATAAATATTATTATTCAACTTTGTTTAAATTATTATTATTATTATTATTATTATTATTATTATTATTATTTACTGATATTTATGGAAACACAGATAGATTTAAAGGCAGAATTTACCATTCAGTGTTATTTATTTATTATTCAGATTTATCGCCGACCATCTCTACAGCAGTAGACTCTGGGCGGTTTACAACAATAACCTTAACATTAAAAACCTATACACTTTAAAATACAATATAATAATAAATAAAGAAAATCCAGAGGATGGTAGGATCTTAAAAAGGAGGATATCACGGGGCTAACAACCCCCAGGAGGAACTATTACCTACTTCATCCCAAGCAAGGCAGCAGAACTAGGTCTTTAAAGACTTCCGGAAGGCTAGGAGCGAGGGCGCCCGCCTCACCTCCGGGGGCAAGATATTCAACAGGGCGGGTGCTATAGCAGAGAAGGCACTTATTTCAAGAACACCCACAAAGGACTAAAGATTTCTTTAATTAAAACTAAATTATCCCTGAATGGTAAAGTGTTGAGTTCAATTCAGTTCTGTCTGAACTGAATGTTGTTAATTTCCATTAATTTTGGAAGAAAGTATCTATTCTGAGAGTTTCGTTGTTTCCAGGTACTCACCCTGCAGGGCTGAATAAGCTTTGACTCTCAAGAAAAAAGTGAGGGCCATATGTATTGAGCCATGTTTCCATCTATATATGCTATGCTATGCTATGCTATGCTATGCTATGCTATGCTATGCTATGCTATGCTATGCTATGCTATGCTATGCTATGCTATAGAAGTTTTTCCATAGAGTAAAAACAATACAAATGTTGCTTTAAAGGTAAGGAAAATAGAGAAAAGTAATAGAAAAGTAAAAAAAGAAATATAGAAAAAGAAGTAGAAAAGAAGGAAAAGGAAAAAAAGAATAATAAAGCTGTGGCTTCTGGTCTTTTTAACAGCAGTTATAAGTACATTTATATTTTGCCCTCTCTCTCTAAGGTTACATCAAAGTTTTCTTCTTTCCATAATCTACTCTTGTTTCCAGCTATATTTTTCCAAGGGGTGTTAAACAATGTTGAAAAGGCTGATGTACTTGGATTTCCATAACTAGGATGACCTTCTACTTGAGATGAAAGCAGCTCCTTATGCCATTATATTTCCCTTTTCTTGCAACAGCAGAACTCCACTCACCCGCCAGCCAGCCAGCCAGCCAGCCAGCCCGTTGCTGTGAGGAGGTTCTCAGAATGAGGTGACCATAACTCTTTCCCATGCAGGCAAAGGCCTCAGTCAAATTACAGTCTATGAGTTTCATGATCACTAGATGATGCATGCAGAAAGGAGGTATCTGACATAAACCTCAGTGATGAAATAATAATGAATGTGTATTGCACCATCACAATGGGACCCCCTGTTTTCATATTTGCATTACATTTCATCATTGGCCCCCCTCTTCTACAGATGTTTATGATGTAGGGTTGCCATTTAGATAGCAAATCACTCCAAAAAACTATGCCTACTTTTATTGTGAAGGAGTAGATGTACACTGGGTTTCTGTGGCATGGATTTATATTTTGGCTTAATAGAGAAGGGTAGTGATGTATGCAGACATGCTTGTGTGGACTGAGCCAATGGAAATACTGGAAAACAGTGCCCAGAGTATATTAGGGAACTTGATACTTGGCTCTAAACCTAGAATACATAGGCTGACCATACGTCCCGTTTTGAACGGGACAGTCCCGTTATTTTAACATTTTGCAACCGTCCCGTCGTTTTGGACAAAATGTCCATGTTGTCCCGTTTTGAGTGACTTTGAGTGGAAGGAAGGGGACCTCAGCAGAAACAGCGGGAAAAAAGCCACAGAGCTCAACCCGGCAGGAAACCTAAAAAGAAAAAACCAGGATCAGCTTAAACGCAAGCTGATTGGCTCCTACCTTGAAAGGGTGAAAAGAAAAACATAAAAGCACAGCCAGCTCTCCAGCCCAGCCTGTGTGCGGATCACCGCCTCCCCGCCTGTGGCGAGGCAGGGGTTAAGGCTGGCACGCCCTCCCCATCGCCTTCGGCCTCTGAACCGCGTGGGTGGGGCAGCAGAGAGGCAGCCACGGTGCCCGGGGCGCACGGTGCCCACCGTCCTCACTGCGGCCAGACAAGAAGCGGCAGGGCAGCGAGGTATGGGTGCTGTGCTTCCCACCTGCCGGTAGCTACATGCGGCGGGTAAGCGCCAGGCTGGGCCGGTTTTGTTCCTGCTTGGGCACAGCGTTTCTTCCCCGTAGCACTCGACCGAGTCCAAGGAGGTCTGCTTGGGAAGCTGCCGGGGGAGTTGGCAGGAATCCTGCTGGTATGAGCAGAGCTCATCTTCTATGTAACTGCTGGGTGTAAAAGTCATTCCTTTACTGCAGTTGCTTTTCAGCTGCACACAAAGTTATTTGTATAATAACTTTGTGTGCAGTCATATAAATGGGCGGTCATATAAATTTAAATAATAAATAATAAATAAATATAAAAGTTTATTTTAAGTTATGTATACTTTCTGCATGCAACATCCCTTGTTATATTAATTATAATTGATATAAACCTATCAGATAATTATGTTCATAAACCACAAGCCTGCTTTGCATATTCCTATTAACTGAGTTACAGTAGGTGGCCACATGAAATAGATCATCATTTCTGAATTCTCTTCCCTGGGATGCCTCTTGTTCATTCAATGATTTTAGATGTTAAGCTAAAAAACCCCAGCCACCTTAGACAGTATTCAGAAGCAGTGAAAAGTGGATATGTTACTGATTTGATTTCTTACTAGGTTTTTAATTTGCATTTGCTGGCTTACTGATTCTTGTTTGTTTAATTGAAGTATATTGTTTTCTACCAATGGCTCCTATGTCCAGGGATGGAACTGGGGTCTGTGTCACCCAGGGCAAACATGGATTCCGTGCCCCCTATGGGTTATTTTGTCATTTTGGAGGCCACCGGGCATTATTTTGGCACCCCTCCCAGCGTGGTGCCTAGGGCACATGCCCCGCTTCCCCCTCCCTAGTTGCAGCCCTGCCTGTGTCCCAATGTATTGCCAGACACCTCCCTTGGATCTTGTCAAGCTCCTTTTCACATCTGACTTCTTGCATTTTAAGACATGCTTTTAATCTAAAAAATAGAAACCTGGTATGCTCCAATGCAAAGTGTCAGCCTTTAGCCTCACCTTTGTTTCTGAGAATTCTTGTGGGCCCTGAACAGTACCCATACACTTTTTAGAAAATGAAAATATGAGGTGGTTGTAACCCAGTATTTTGTATAAAGGGTTCTCTCTTGCCTGGAAAAAGGACAATGGTAAGTTCTGTTATGAACAGTATGTGGTCAAAGGAGAAAGGGTTTGCAGGCAGGAGCCCATCGCGTGGACTGGGGGTGAGGTTTGCAGGTGGGAGCCCATCGCATGGACTGGGGGCGGGGTTTGCAGGCAGGAGCCAATTGCACTGACTGGGGGGTGGGGTTTGCAGGCGGGAGCCAATCACGTGCACCAGGGGCGGGATTTGCAGGCGGGAGCCAATCACGCGGACCGGGGGCAGGTTTGGAGACTGGCATGGTGGCATAAGACCTGTCCCGTTTTGCCATCCCAAATGTCCCGTTTTTGTCTCAAGGACATATGGTCAGCATAAGAATACATGATGCCTATTGTAAATAAGGACCAAACTGAAAAGCAGGAGGTCTCCTTGTGGTCTTCTGAGTCCCACCAAAAGTAATTTTTAATTAAATGGGGGAGATTATTGAATACATAGGGAGTAATCATATTAATGGTATTTAATGTGATTGTGATTCAACTGTATGTAACAAATTCAATCCAATTTTATTTTTTTGTCCAGTTGCTGCTCAGTTTTTAGAGTGCATCCCCCACAATGCTCCATGCAAATATGAAATGTGCTTCTTGACTGAGAAGTTGCATTTGTACCACCCTGTTCTAGAGGATGAAGAGGATGAATATGATTCACAGTAGCCCTCTTTTCTTCACCCTTTTCTTTTGTCTGATATTAGCCAAATTTCAGGATCTTCACATAACATTTTGGGCATACTTTGAGACCAGGATGGACAGAATGATGAAGTAAAATGAGATCTATTTTCTGAATGGTTCTGGTGCTTAGGGAAGAATATGGAGATTTTGTGGGTTTTGTTGGTTTATCCATGTTAGGGCTTACAGTACAATCCTCAACTGGTTTCTACCTCAACATGACAAGAAAGTATGACACCAGGTCATTATGGTTGAATTCAATACCTGATGAGATTATGCTAATTAAAATGGAAGGTAGTTAATCACATATGAAATTAATGGAAGCTGAAATATACAAATTGTTTTAAAGCAACTCTGATCAAAGGTACATTTTGGAACTGCCTGCAAAAGGGTTCAGTCCAGAGGCTGCAGACTGGTCACTTCTGTAGTATTGTTAGAAGCTTTGTAAATGAGTATCATAATGTTCATTTCTAGAACACTTGGAGTCAGTTTGGAGAGAGGCTAGCATGTTAAAAATGGATGATTCTTATACCAGATATAGGGGAATGGCTACACTTTAAATTTCCTGTTTCTGGTGAAATGAATGGAGTACTCTAGGACTGTCAGTGTAAAATCCACCATTACAGGCAGCCAACTTTGCATGCAGTATCATTCAGGGCAGGCTTTGAGTTATGTGTTCATTAAGCATTTGATTTCTTCATTGGTAATTTTGTTCACCGTAAGCCTTATAATAAAGCTTTGGCCCATTTAACCTAAAGAATTTTTGCCTGCTTGTCCTTTGGCTGTTCCTGCAATGAAAGAATTTAATTAAGCCCCTGATTTTACTATACCTATTGAAGCTGGTTAGGATGTGCAAATTTTCTCTTGATTTACAAGGTCATTATGGTTGAATTCAATACTTGATGAGATTATGCTAATTAAAATGGAAGGTAGTTGATCACTGATGAAATTAATGAAGGTGAAATATACAAATTGTTTTGCACACAACAAAAAATCTATTTCAATATCATGACTTGCTCCTTACTGTGAATTGTGGCTAGAATTTGAGGAATGTGCATTGGTCATATACAACCATTCTGTGTGGCTGTTATATCCTTACCTTTTACTGCATCCCTTTCTAGACCCTGAAAAACTGCTTGTAGGCAGTGTTCCTTGTAGGCATGCTGAGAGCTTGACATGGCAGGGTAGGTTTTAAATCTCTCTCTCTCTCTCTCTCTCTCTCTCTCTCTCTCTCTCTCTCTCTGTGTGTGTGTGTGTGTGTGTGTGTGTCTATATTCTTTGACAAGAAAAGTCTTCCTGTCGTATCTCCATATAAAGAATAAAGGCTCAGGCACTTTATTTTAGCTTAGTAGAAAAACAGTATCAAAGGATATGGTCCATGCAATAAGATTCCAGGGAACCAAAAGCTCAAAACAACTGGACCCCTTCCAGCATGAGTAATGGGTGAGCAGAACTGGTATTAAACAACTGAAACTGTGTCTTTGATTAATAGCTATAAACGTCAGTCTTGAGTCAGGTCGGAGAGAAATTTATGCTCTCCTAGATAATAGATTATATTCCTTTTAAAATTCTTGCCATGTGAATTGAAAAAAAAAACTTAAATTAACTAAAATCAGATTTTGCCTTTCTTGACCTCCTGTCTTTTTCATTTTTATTTAATAAGAATGTCTCTTTGAGTATTAATAAATTGACTATAACATGATTACTATGATCTCTATATTACTTAGAAGCATATTACTCTATATTACTATGGAACATATTACTGGGTTCCCTGACTCCAGAACTACCACTACTAATTATATGAGACACATATTCTTCAATGTAGAATTAAAATGTTCTTTAAGTTTTTATTCTTCTAACCTCAGCATGAGTTCATGCATCCTCTTGTCTGTCAGTAATGCCCATGCAACGTTGTTTTGAAACATGGTTTGTGTAAAAAGACCTGGCACGTACTGCAAATGTTTTGGCAAAGAACATATACAACCATGATTAATATTCACATAAGTAACAAGAAAATTCTGGTGTGCCAAGATGAGCTGTGAGTTCCAATCTCATTTTAATATTTATGTTTATTATATGCCACCTATTTATTTAAGGATCCTGATGTGTACAACAATACATACACCATAGCCCACTGCCCCAAAAGAAATCCCTTGTTTTCTACTGAATAAACTTTATAAGACAAAACACATGGCTGAAGAGAAAAGTTCCAGCCCTTATATAATCCATAGCCTCAAGAAAAACCTTGAGTCCAACATGGTCTGAGAGACAGTTTTTGACCCCTGCTTATAAGTGACACCAATCCCCTACAAAGCCATTTCATGAATAGCCCATTGCAGTCTGGCCAGGTAGCTGAGCATTCAGTAATTGATAGAATTGGAGCTGAAGGAGCTGTCACCTTTCATGCTATGGTGACAGTATCTTCTGATCTTATGCCATGACTCTATAAAGTAGTTTATACTCTACTGGCTGGTTTGCTTTCCAAGCATTTTGGACTGTCAGGTTCAACAAGTGAGTGAAGTACAGGATGCCTATGAAAGGCATCATATTTTACCTTAGCCATCATAGAATCATAGGGTTGGAAGGGACCTTGGAGGTCTTCTAGTCCAACTCCCTGCCCAAAGCAGGAATCCTCCTACCATCTCGGACAAATGATTGTCCAATCTTTACAAATGGTTGTCCAATCATACTGCCATCATTATCACTTGAAATCAAGTATAAGCTTATACTATTTTCCAAACCAGCTATCCTGCCTCCTCTGTTCTAATTGGTCACTGAAAGCCTCAGGAGGAGCATTTCGGCCAGAAAAATAAGGAAGCCTTGTTGTCTCATTGTTTGTTATTGTCTCCATGATTTGAAGTGGGTGGCTTTTTAACCCCAGACATGTGCAGTATGATTTTTGAATACTGATTTTACGATTTTATGAATTGTATTATTATTTCTGTATCCTGCCTAGAGTCACCCTGTCAGATGGGTGACCATTATTTAAACAAATAAATAATACAAAAATAAATAAATCTGCTAATGGAGGAAAGGTTGGAGGGGAAGGATAAGATTTCCCTGTTCCTCTACAACCTCTTTCTCCATCACCAATTTTGTGGCAGTCATTAAGCGAACCACATGGTCACTAAGTGAATCATACGGTTCCCTATTGATTTTGCATATTGGAAATCAGCTGGGAAGGTCAAAAATGGCGATCACATGACCACAGGATGCTGCAACTGTTGTAAATGTGCGACGGTTGCCAAGTGCCCAATCACAATCATGTGACCACTGGAACGCTGCAATGGTCATAAGTGCAAGGAATGGTCGTAAGTCATTTTTTTCAGGGCCATCGTAACTCCAGACAGTTGCTAAACAAATGGTCATTAAGTGAGAACTATCTGTACTATATAGATAAAGAGACTAGGGCTTAGAGTGATAAAAGTGTACAGATCTGGGGAAAAGTAAAAACTATTATACACAAGAACAAAAAGAATCAGCAAAATGTTCTTTAATTCCCTCTCTC
Source organism: Charina bottae (assembly GCA_023362775.1). Classification (NCBI taxonomy): domain Eukaryota; kingdom Metazoa; phylum Chordata; class Lepidosauria; order Squamata; family Charinaidae; genus Charina; species Charina bottae. Next base: position 54,188,910 of record JALMGJ010000006.1, read on the forward strand.
TCTCTCTCTCTCTCTCTCTCTCTCTCTCTCTGAGAGCATCTGTCCAAACAAATTTTTTCAGAAGAGTGCAATCCAAAGAGCAGAGTACAGACGCAAACCTATAGCAGCAACTACTCTCTTCCCCAGTGCTCTGATAGACAGGGTTAGCAGAGCTGATTAAATTCATTGGCATGGTCTTATGGCAATAATGAATATTGAAGAGCTCATGACAATTCTCATCCCTACCTCTGCTTTGCTCATATATGGAAGGAAAGTTGCAACAGTGTATCAGATTCTACTAAGCCAACCCCACCCCCCGAAGATTCATTTGAAGTGTTGAGTCAATTCAAACATACCAAAACAGTTTGAAGGCATTTTATTAGATGCTTTGAAGCATTTTGGACATTTAGTTTGGAAATCCAATTTGATTCTAAGATTTGACTGAATCTCACTTCAGTTGAAACTTTGCACATCTTTTCTCAAATTTCCTAAAGATTTACTAGGTGTTCAGTACATGCAACATATAATACTAATCTAAGCTTTGTGGAGTCCTTGGTGCTCTCTGATCTTGGTTGTTTTTTTGCTGATGTTTCATTGCCTGACTAGGCAACATCTTCAGTGCTAGAAGGGAGTGGGGTTTGCTCTCTGTTTATATACAGTAGTTTGCCCTGACCATGTTGGTGGGGGTGTTGTTCTCTCCTTGGTAGTTCCTTGATTAGGCTGTTGTTTACTGCTTGATTGTTTGACCGAGTTGGTGGTTCCTTGATTAGGGTATTGTATACTGCTTGATTGTTTGTCTGGTGTTAATCCTGGTGTTGATCTTTGATTATCTGGGTGTTGATTATTGGCAAGGAAGTGTTCTGGTCTTTTTGTTTCCTTTTTAGCATTTTCTTTTATTGTCTCTTTTGAATGGTATGTAAATGTTATTTACCTCTGTGTGCCTGTTGATGACTGACTTATCTGAGTGACAAGCTTCCAGGAATTCCCTAGCATTTTTGGATTTAGCTTGGTCTAGGATGTTCACAGTTTCCCAGTTGAGTCTGTCCATGTGTTGTGAGATTAAGGACTTTTCATTGTATCTTCTGACTGCTAGTTGGTGTTCATGCGCTCTGCTAGTTTTCTGCCTGTCTGTCCTACATAGTGGCTGTTATACATAGTGCTTACATAGTGCCTAATCAAAGAACTACCAAGGAGAGAACAACACCCCCACCAACACAGTCAGGGCAAACTACTGTATATAAACAGAGAGCAAACCCCACTCCCTTCTAGCACTGAAGGTTGCCTAGTCGGGCAATGAAATGTCATCAAAAAAACAACGAAGCTCAGGGAGCACCAAGGACTCCACAGTTCAACCCTGAGATACAGATATTTGCTTCGATTGGTACTAATCTAAGCTTTGTCATAACCATAGTATACAGTACAATCCCTGTTTGTAGAAAGCAGCCATCAGCTATAAAATTTTCAGTCTGAATCAATTTTATTGATACATTTTAACAATACTGTATTATTCCCACATCTTTTCTGTTGAATGTAATACATTGCATTTATTTCTATGCCTGTCCTTGTAAAAGTCAATGAGAATTGATTTTATTGCAATATTAGTGTGTCCCACTATAGTTTTGCAATTATAAGCATTGCAAATTTGCAGTGATATCTCTTACTTAACCCCCCCCCTTCAATTACATTTTTCATATCCAGACAAATCTGATTTCTCTATAAGGACAACAAAAGATGCTGGAAATAAAATGACTTCCTTGTTCCTGCCAGCATTGCTTTGATAACCATTTCAATAACACAATCATCACAGTTGTCAACCTCTTGATCCATTATACTTCCAAGAAATATATCAAAAGATGATACTGGCTTAGACATATCAGACACTTGATTGTACCTTGTAAATTTTATTACAGTGGCCCTGCTACAGTAAAGTTGTGCCAGCACTTTCATTATAATCCCAATTTTGAAGGGGCCATAAATATTGGGAAGGAGCTCAGTTTGGGTAGAATGCAAGGTCATATCTCCAAGTGCCATTTTAAAAATAACGGTTTGAAGAAATATGCATAAATTAAATAGATTGACCAGACATTAAAAAGGTCACTTCCTTTGCTCAGATGTGAACATCTGCAATACAGAAATTATCTTTTGAAAGAAGGAAGGATAACATGGTGAATATCATGTTCATTCAGTGAAATATGCTATATTTTTAATACTCTTTTAATATTAGGTTTGGATTTTGTGTCTACACCCAGCACTTCATTTCCAAACAATCATTAATTTTAATCAACCTTCCAGAAAAGATGAAACGATTACAAGAACTGTATATAATTAAAACTGGGAGGAAGCTCAGCAAGATATATTTCTTTGGATTTCATATATCCTAAAATGAGTATGCAGATTTTTTCCCTAATTTTCCAATTATTATTATTTGCTATAATTTACCTCTGTCCAGGCTGAGGAGCAATGAAAAGTACAGGACTTCTTACTCTCTAAAAATGTGGGTGGTGGTGGTGGTGGGGTCTGGAATCAAGGGCTAGGAATTTCAATTTAAGAAATCTTGAATTGGTTGAGAATTTACCAAACCTGGTATAAAGTTTCTTTAGTCTTCAATGGTATTCCTGGTTTGGATGTAACTGAGGAAGGGCAGGCAATGTGCCATATTCCTGGTTTCTAGGAGATTACAAGGATATGATATGTGTTTTTCATGCAGGTTTGAATTTTAAAAAATGCTCTCTGAACTGAAATGTATCCTGCTTCTCGCTGTTGTTTATTCATTCAGTCGCTTCCGACTCTTCCTGACTTCATGGACCAGCCCACGCCAGAGCTTCCTGTCGGCCGTCGCTACCCCCAGCTTCCCCAAGGTTGAGTCTGTCACCTCCAGAATATCATCTATCCATCTTGCCCTTGGTCAGCCCCTCTTCCTTTTGCCTTCCACTTTCCCTAGCATCAGCATCTTCTCCTGTCTTATTATGTGGCCAAAGTACTTTAGTTTTGCCTTTAATATCATTCCCTCAAGTGAGCAGTCTGGCTTTATTTCCTGGAGTATGGACTGGTTTGATCTTCTTGCAGTCCAAGGCACTCTCAGAATTTTCCTCCAACACCACAGTTCAAAAGCATCTATCTTCCTTCGCTCAGCCTTCCTTATGGTCCAGCTCTCACAGCCATAGGTTACTACGGGGAATACCATTGCTTTAACTATGCAGAATTTTGTTGTCAGTGTGATGTCTCTGCTCTTAACCATTTTATCAAGATTTGTCATTGCTCTCCTCCCAAGAAGTAGACGTCTTCTGATTTCCTGTTCCTCCCCAGTAGTATTTTGACCATCTTCCGACCTGGGAGTCCCATCTTCCGATGGTATACCGACATATCTCCGGTTGTACTGATCCATCTAGTTTTCACAGCAAGAATACTGGGGTGGGTTGCCGTTACCTTCCCCAGGGATCGTATTTAGTCTGACCTCTCTGCCACGACCTTCCCGTCTTGGGTGTCCCTTCACGGTTTAGCTCATGGCATCATTGAGGTGCTCAAGCTCCAGCACCACGACAGGGTAACAATCTCTTTTGCTTCTCACTGCCTCCATGTATTTATCTTCTCAGGCAATGACCCCAAATACTTTGAATGGCCATGCTAATGTGCCTGTTACCATTAGATTGGATTGACTGGATCAAGGAATTTCCATGAATTAGCCTATGAATTGCCACAAGGATGATCACAAATACCAGTCCTGGGTCCAGAAGGAAGGTGGCAAAATGAGAAAGGAAGCTCTTGATTTTTTCTTTTTAGGGTGATTTCTCAATACCTCATCAAGTAGCAGCTCCAAAATCATAATATCATATAGCTATAGGATCTACTGAATGTGAAGATGCTGCTACTCCATTTGTTATTTTTGGTGGAACAAACAAATGGCTATTTTCCCTCTCACATGCAGGTTTCAGATAATCCATATTGTTTGCTTCAAAGAAACGGAGCTCTCATAAGCCAGTTATATGTTTATAAATGATAGGTTATCTAATGATGGGTTATTATATGCATTTTTTGTGTGTGTTTATGCTGCTAGGAATGTATTCTTCAATTATTTCCTTCACGGTAGTTCCATCAAATGGAAAACCGCTGCTATAGAATCAATGGCTTGAAAACTATCAAATTATAAATTAGAGGAGTGTCCAGTCTTGTAAGGCTATAATGCTGGAATGAACTAATAAAGCAAGAGGTTGAAATTAGGAAATCATATTAAAACTGTTAGGTCCATACTGCATAGCCCTATTATCATTACAGTTCACTCAACTTAATTGAGATACACTTAGTAGTGAAATTAAGGTTACCTGACATTTAAAAAGAGGATCAAGCTGTAAGACTTCACATACATATTAAATACAGAATGCTAACGTAAGTTATAAGAAAAGAGCAAATTGTATCCTGACTACTACTTTAATATGTGGAAGATAATATTTTTCAAATGGTCGGCAGTGATTCACTATTAGGAATATACTAGACAACTCGACTTCCAGTGGGGATATGGCGGACCGAACAGCTGTGCCCGCGGACTTAGCAGGCAGAACTGACAACGTGGTAGTTTTTTCAGGCTCAGGCAGGTTTTTCCTGAAGCCCAGGAGTGTTTTTCCGGAAAAAGGAAAACACTCGGAATTACCCCATCTGTTCTCCGGACGGCTGCTTACAGCCAGGAGATTCCAAACGCTCGACTGGTAAGAGCAGCCGGGAGGCTGGGATGTCACCATTTTCCAAGCTGCGCTGTAGCCTTAAAGGGACATTAAGACTGGCCACTCCATTTCTAAATCACCCAATTTATATATTTTTTAAAGTATGCGTACCCTAAGAGAGCCTAAGAGAGCAAGGAGAAGCCAGTTCTCTTGGTGCTTATCATTATTTTTGGGATTATTTTTTTAAAACTTTTTAAGTTTTTGACTTTGCTTTCTATCCAAATATTAAGGAGGATTGAAAATAAATAATTGTCTCCCTGTTATTATTGTTGTACTAAATTTGAAGATATTAGCATTTTCCTACACGTTGAATCGGCTGTTTTGAATTTTCAGTTTTCTGCCTCTACTTTCTCTGGGGAACTGTCTGCTTTCACTTGTGTAAACACATTCCGCAATTCTTTCATATCTTCGACTTTCACTGGTTAAGCTTCCAGGGGGCACCATAATCTACTGCGTGAGACATGGAGGATTTTCAACAAACTTTCTCTGACTTCCACCGAGTTTTTAAACAGATTCTTTCTGATTCCTACCAAGTTTTTATGCAAGGCATTCACGATATTGTGGAAAATATGAGGTCTAAAATGTGTCATCTGGTTGGGGATGTCGTGGATGAAACTGAGGAATTTAACAGCAACAGAAATATCTCTTCTAAGAGTGAGATCGTGACTTCTTTTGAAATGCTGGATGAAGATCGGATAGTTGAGTTGAAGAAATTAAAGGGAGAGATCGAGTTGCAAGCCATAAGTGAAATTGATCTTCTGATGGAACGCCATGGAAAAGAAGGGGTTATTATGTATGGGAGGTCTTCTGAAGAGAAGTTGGAATTTTTGAGGGGGGCAGTTGGGCTGTTCGATTTTTTAAAGAAAAAAGCTCTGTGTGCATTGTGGGAATCTGTAAATGCTTTGGTTTATTTTGAAGTGGGATAAGGGTTTAAGAATATTTAACTGGATTGCTTTTATGGTTTGGCTGACTTCATTTATGATTTGGATTAAGATTATTAAGGTATAATTAAAAATAATAAATGTCTGGTTTTGGGTTTAATATGATTAAGATTATTAAAATTGTTGTATAATGTATAATGGCAGACAAATTTTATGTTTTTTTAGTTTGATCTTTATTATAGTAGACAGGAATGTATAGAATAGTAGTAGGAAGGAAATAATTAAATAAATGTTATCTTTGGGGGGAAGTTGATTAGGAGGTTTATATATCTTTGTTTTTTTTTCTCCTTTTAATATAAGGGGAGGGAGCAATTGTATTTAGTGGTTTTTATAATGTGCCAATGGAATAATTTATAGAAATAATGTGATTTTGTTTTAATATAGAGTAAGAGATTGATTATGGAAAATTGTTGTATATCCTTGCTGTTAAAAGTCGGAAGTCACCTCATTTTGTAATCTTTAAAAATTTTTCTCTTTTGTTTCCACATTATTTTAGTTTTTTCTTTCTTTTTTCTTTCTTTTTTTCTTTCTAGTTTTTTGTTTTTCTGTAGCTTTTACTTTGTTTGAAACTTAATAAAATTCTTATTAAAAAAAAAAGGAATATACTAGACAACCCATGACCCATTGGGTCATCACTTCAGAAATATTTCCTTACCTAAACCAAGAAACAGAATGACCATAGGCGGATTGCTATCAGTTTGGTTTGAAAATTAAAGAAGAAACACCTTCTTTGGCACCAAAGGATGTCATTTGGAAGAGGCAGTTGTATTGTCTGATGTTCTTCCTGAACCCGTTTGCAATAGATTCAAGATTGCTGTATAAATTGAGGAGTTCATTAGGTAGAGATTGCAAATTGCCTACCCTGACTTTTCCCTTTATACAGCAGAAATTGGTGGTTTCTCCAGGGAATAGGAAGGCACAACAGTGAGGGCAGACTCTGGCCATCACACCAACATCAGCAGAAATATTACGCTGTGCGAGTCGTGCATTTTCCCTTGTTCTTTCTCTGTTGAGGTCTTGTCGTCAAAGGCGGGTATTGTTGTGTTGAGGAGCTCTCACAGTAATTACTCTTTGCCACATATTTCCAAGTTAATCTTCCCTTTCCTCCTCTGTCTCTTCTTGCCTCCCCATTCTGTGGCTTTCGTTGTCATTCTGGAGACATGCAGCCCTTTCATCCTCCTTTTGTTCATATCTTTTGCTATTTGTTCTTTGTCTCTGATCCTGGAGATGTGCATTTCTCTGCTCCTTTGTCTTTTCCTCTCTTCTGTACCTCTTCTTGTCATTCTGGAGATGTGCATGCCTCCCTCCTCTGTCTCTCCTTCTCTCATGTTATTTGTCCTGCCTTTTTGATCCTGGGGTCGTTTGGCCCTGGCCTCATCCAATTTATTATTTATTTATTTATTATTTAAATTTGTGTCACCGCCCATCTCCTCCAACCAGGGAACAATTCTTGTTCTCTCCTGCTCCTTGCCATTTCCTGATAACATTTGGTGTCATCTGTTGACCATGACGTCCCCCCTCTTTCCTCACAGCAGGCATAATTAAGCTGATGATTTTTTTATTTTTATATTATTATTATCATTTCATTTCATTTCATTTCATTTCATTTCATTTCATTTCATTTCATTTTTTTTAACCACAATGCTGTATGGTGCCATCATCACCTCAGAAGAGTTCAGACTTTCTGCTGGCTTCCCCATTGACTTGTGGGAAGCTGGCAGGGAACGTTGGAAATGATGATCACATGACCGCGGCTGACCACAGCAGCATGGCGGCACTAGAGTGGCCACAGTTTTTCCAAATTTCAATCCCACAGGGAGTAATGGGCCCTGGATTTTGGGTGCATTCTTTAAGTTAGCCCATTTCAGGTACATTGATTCAAAAATTGTTGCCCTATGATGCCCCATTTCTCCCAATTGAAGGTTACAGACAGACAAACAGGAGAATTTTGGTAGTGCATAGATTCCCATTAATATATCTTACATTCGAACATGAGTTTCTACAGGGGGAATCAGTGGGAAGCCAATGCCATCTTGTGTGTCATGATGTTATCACTGAAATTATGCCAATCATGTAATATGTTAGGCTGTGCTGTCTGGGAAATATGGGAATTATGGGCCAACACTGGAGGATATCAGGTTGGGAAATTACATTAGGCTCTAAGCATGATGGCTTATGCCTTTCAGTGGATCATGGACTTTCAAGAAGTAAAAGACTCAACACAAAGATAAAAGCATGTATAGCCAACTATCTTTATTTATATAGCTATATCTCTAGACAAAGAGTAGGATTTTATGAATGAAAACCCAAATTGAATAAGATGTTCAGTGATTTATTTGTGAACTGCCCCATATTTCTTTTATTATTAAATTGTTTAAAGTTAAGTGATGAAAACACATTTCACAAAAAAAAAAGAGAGATGATATCAGGCAATGTAATATTGTTTAATGATGTAAATTGGCTAACTGCTTGAGTGTAACAGCTCCTTGGTCAATCCTCATGGATTTCTCATCAAAAAGTAATATTCAGAGGTTCTAAATGAGAAATCTCAAGTCACACTTTGCATTAATTTAATGTTTTAAGAAACAGAGGTAGCTGGTAATATTTTGACTTGCATCTTTTCGTGTCAAAATGCAGATATCTGCTTTTTTATATTCTTAAAGAGTTTTATTTTAACTGTTCTATTTCTTAAATGATAAGTATGACAATTTAATTAGAGTTTGATTCTAAGAGCTGTTGGAAATCATTCATAATCCAATTACTTTTTCTTCAATTTGTTTAATAGTAAACTACTTTTCTATAATTAAGATAATCCCTTATCATTATCTTTTTCATTTTAGCTGTTTATTATTGGCCTATCTTTGAGGAAATCATACTGAGATGCAATTATATCAGCAATCCCCAACAGAATTAACAAACTTAGTAACACGAAGTACTTTTGTTGTTGTTGTTATATTTATTATGTTAAAGGAGGTTAGGAAAAAACATCAGTCTGAGACTAAGATCACTTGATGCCCTCCAAATAGTATTCTCAGACTAAAATAGTAAAAGATATGACTTTATAAAACACACCTTTTAGGATTATAACTAAATAGCTCATTCAAGTAGTACTGTGTTTCTTTAAAAATGGTTATCTCTTTGTTTCTTTGGCTGATTCAGATAGTTAATGGAATCCTAAATTATTACTGTCAGTATGTGATTGCTGAGCATATATGAAAACATATGGCCTTCATTGCTTACAGTAGGAAACTACTGAATTGTTAACCGTGCATAAGAATATACATATAAACATTCCAAAATTACAGACACTATGGAATTATTGCTATAGTGGAAGTAGAGTATTAATGTTTTAGATGAATTTGGAGCAAATAATGAAATAACTTAAATGATTTTAGCATAATGGAAAAATAAGATATGTTTAACAGCATTATTGTAGTATATTCAGCAACATTGGTGTACAAATGAAAGACACCTTGTATTGCCCATGGTTCAGTACTTTGGAATTGTGCAACTATAATCTTATATAATGTTTGGAAGGCAGTAAAAGCTGGGCTTTTCCACAGGGCCTTTAGGGAGGAGTAAACCCTTTAGTGGACAGCAGTTTTGGTACGTCCTCATTTATGCTTTGTTTTAATGGGTTTATTCTTTTTTAAACTATTATTTATCTTGTAAATATGTGACAATACAGTGAAGAAAAGTAAAGTACATATAGAGTGTATGTCTGTTTGTGTGTGTGTGTGCCTTTGGCTCAGTCTTGACTCCTGGCGACTGCCTGGACAAGTCCTTGCAGTTTTCTTGGCAAGTTTTTGGAAGTGGTTTGCTGTTGCCTCCTTCCTAGGGCTGATAGAGAGTGACTGGCCCAAGATCACCCAGCTGGTTTTGTGTCTAAGGTGGGACAAGAACTCATGGACTCCTGGTTTCTAGCCTGGTGCCTCAACCACAACACCAAACTGGCTCTCTAAAGTACATATAACCTTATGTAATTAAATTATCTAGGAACCTGGAACTAGGTAATAGAGATTCATTATGGTTTTATTGCACATAATTAATAAGTTAACTAAGTGGGGTAAAAGTTATATTCTGCATTGTCATAATATTGCTTATGCTCATGAAAATATTTGTGTCTTGGTCAATTAATGATACTGGTCTATATGAATGTATTGTTATATTTATGATCATGTTTTAATAGACTTCACTGTTATATTATTGTTACATTTTCCAGACAGCCTTTTTTCCTTCTTTTGCATTCCCTAGAATGACCAATGTCACCAAGTGAGGCTGCATTCACAATCTCAATTTTAAGGGAAGGATGAAAGCTAGTCAGACTTGGCACTAATGCTCATCATGGACTCCTCTGAGGATAAAGATGTCAGGTTCTCTCCTGTAATAATTCACAGTGAAATTCTTTTATAGCCCTAATCCTGATAATCCATTGTGCAGATATCTAAAGAGTTCAGAAGCATTAGTTTCTGTTTATGATTAAATATAGCTTGCATAATTTATATATTGTGCTTGACAAACTATGGTTGATAACTAACATGTAATTGAAACAAATGAACTTGACTTGTTTCATCAGTTTATCAGCAAATTTAGAGTCTGGATATAACTAAAGCTGGAAGCAGAGGCTTCTAATCACCTTGCTATTGTGATAAAGGAATAAAATAGGAAGCAAGGGAGTCTGGAGGAAAGCTTTGCTTCTTATTATAAAACATTATATGAATAGAGACATAAAGGAAGCATGCTAGAAGTTGTGTTCAAATCACATGAAACTAAGCAGTGATAAGATATATGGAATCCATAGTCTATGTGGAAGAATCATCATTTAATATCTGCTGTTGTTTATCCTCATATTTCATTACTCAGAGCTTTCAGCATGGAGAAAGGCAGTGTATTGATTATGGTCAAACAACTTTTTGTCTATAGCAATATTTGCTGCTATGTCATCACATCACAGCAATTACACAGCAGTATTTCCCAGAAGAGTTTCTCACCTGCTTGTTATATAAAACCAATGATGTCTCAACAAGAACTGAAAAGACATTTTAATGTCTGCTGGAGAACATTAGATCTCCAGTGTGCCTTTGACCACTTTGAGGATTCCTCTGAAAAGGGAAAGCGAACACTTTGTAATGAAAATATCACATTATTTTTTAAAGTAATTTTTTATTGAGAAGATAAGATTCTTCATTGATGAGGCTAATTCTAACAGGATAACCTTTCTAAATGTGGTGCCCTCCAGATATGTTATGACTACAACTACCACAAGACCTAGCTGGCACATATCTTTTTTTTTATTCATACATAAAAATAATCATCACAGTTTTTCGCATTGTTTTCCAATGTGCATGCTATTGTTGGGGATGATAGCTGGATCTTGAATATTCTCTGCACTGACACCCAGTCTGGGAATTTTCTTAGCAGGAAAATGTTCTAGGCAGATTTGCTTAAGAACCTCCACAGAGTGTTCCTTGGTTTATCTCTCTCTCCCTCTCCCTCTCCCTCTCCCTCTCCCTCTCCCTCTCCCTCTCCCTCTCCCTCTCCCTCTCTCTCCCTCTCCCTCTCTCTCTCCCTCTCTCCCTCTCCCTCTCTCTCTCTCTCTCTCTCTCTCCCTCTCCCTCTCCCCCTCCCTCTCTCTCCCTCTCCCTCTCTCTCTCCCTCTCTCCCCCTCCCTCTCTCTCCCTCTCCCTCTCCCTCTCCCTCTCCCTCTCCCTCTCCCTCTCCCCCTCCCTCTCTCTCCCTCTCCCTCTCTCTCTCCCTCTCTCTCCCTCTCCCTCTCCCTCTCCCTCTCCCTCTCCCTCTCCCCCTCCCTCTCTCTCTCCCTCTCTCTCCCTCTCCCTCTCCCTCTCCCTCTCCCTCTCCCTCTCCCTCTCCCTCTCCCTCTCCCTCTCCCTCTCCCTCTCCCCCTCCCTCTCTCTCCCTCTCCCTCTCCCTCTCCCTCTCCCTCTCCCTCTCTCCCTCTCCCTCTCCCTCTCCCTCTCCCTCTCCCCCTCCCTCTCCCCCTCCCTCTCTCCCTCTCCCTCTCCCTCTCTCTCTCTCCCCCTCTCTCCCTCTCCCTCTCTCTCTCTCTCTCTCTCTCACACACACACACACGTGTGTGTGTGTGTGTGTGTTTGTGTATATATTCAAAACTGCTTAAATAAATTCTAGTTTCATTCTCCAAGCCTCTGCAGGGCTGGTTTTGAAGACTGAAGATAAAAGGGTAAAAATAAATACAAAGTACCAGGATGCAGAACAGGCTATTCTAACAGGATGAGTAAAACATCATAATGTTAAACTCAATGACCAGGTTTACTCCAATCTAAAAATGCTGTCCTGTTCATCAAGAAAATCTTGTGAGTATACTTACATCAATTTTAAATTGTCTTTTTTGATCTGGTGTTGCTATGTGGGAAAAAAGCCATGTGGAAAAAAGCCAATTAAGCCCCTGATGCTTTATTCTTCATATTAAATTTTTGAAATATGTTGTGTATTGCAAGACTCAAGATACAAGGGATTCTATTGCCTTAAATCTTCTGAAATTATATATATATAAAAAAAGTCATGGAGTTCTTCCTGTCCTTACTCAGTGCAAAATGGAAAAAAAATGAGCCTCCAACAGCAACCAGCATGTTGTAACAGCCATAGCTTCCTTCTTATCATCTTGGAACAAAATAAAATATGCAGCAAATCACTAATTCATTTCCTGCACATTGTCACATCAAAGATAAATTATTTCTCCTGATGCTTATTGCATCTGAATTATCCAACTCCCAGGCTGACAAGAATTATTTCTCCCAGACACCATTCTCCTCATCGTTTTTGAGCAGATGTAAGACTCTACTAAAGCTTCCTCAGTCAATATACAAATATGATTAGTAACAATGCCATTTGGATGTCAGACACACAATGAGTCATTTTGTGAAAATGTGACTTTAGAAAATCATGAAAGACATTTCAACCTTTGGACCTTTAATTGTAGCTGGTTAAACTGACAAATAGTATTAAAAGCCTAATTCCTTGATTTGAACGGTTTGAAGATCTATTATTTCTGTCTTTATGGATTGAAAAAAGCCCATTAAAGGCTGTGGCTCATGCAGTATTTATTTGTTTCTTTGTTTAGGTTTAGGGATAAACTTTATATTAACTAAAGCTTATAATTCAGACATTGATCTGTTTGATTTTAAGCTGCACATTTTTCATAGTTGTATATGTAGAACGAAACGTGCAGAATGTCCCTAGTTTGAGCTTTGGTGTATACTGCACTTGCTGCATTTTCTTGTGTCATTTTATTTGTGAAGATTCCAGAGTGTATTTAAAGCTCATGCAATATTTATAGCTTCTGCATCAAGTGGGGCAGATTATTAAAACTAATGTATACCAGTGCCAAGCAGACCAGTGACTTTCAGTTCAGGGAGCAATAGTAAATCTCTCAACTGGTCCCTAATATTTTTATCATATCAACATGAATATTAACTTCTCATCATGATAGTAATAAAGGCTTGTTCTGATAGTGGCATCATTCAATGGTTGATTATGATTAAATTCTTGACTGTGGCTTTCTCAGAGGTTGATAAATAATGGTGCAGCTGGGTTTCTTTGGGTGAACTTGCTCAGATGGTGATATTGATAAATGAAGTCTTGTTCCAAAAGCAATTTTCTTGGATAGGATAAGTGAAAAGAAGGATTGTTCCAATGATAGCTTACTCAGATACTGATGATGGTAAAAGGTTTCATTCAAAGGTTACTCAGATGTTGATAAAGCATTTTGTTTCTAGTGCTAGGATACAAAGAAACAGACAAGTTCTATATAGCCTTTCAAGCTTTGGGCTTGTTTTTCTTGAGAAGCGCCTCTTTCTTAATCATACATGGTCTTGACAAACCTGAGTTCTTCTAGACTGTTCCAACTTCAATAACAACTCCCTTCCCAGCTAATATAGATTCCACTATGCCATATCTTCATTAAAAGGAATAGAAAAGCTGACCCAAATCAACTATTTCTAAATGATACACTATTAATCCTAGAAATAAGAATGGGATGTAGTAAAAGGAATTTGTTGGTTCCTCACTGAGGATTCAGAAAAAGGACATGTTTTATTATTTTTTTAAAAAGTCTTTAATCTTTAAAAATGTTACATATCATATCCGTAGTATTTTACAGTTACCTTATCTGTCATAGTTTTAATAATGAGTCAACTGGATGTACATTGCTGTCATTTTTGGAAGACAAATCAGACTCAAAACTTTGAAGATGTTCTTCGTAATATAGATATAACTAACGTGGAAAAATAGTGAAAGTAATATGATCTAGAATTATAATCCCACTACTTAAATTCTGCATAATTCAGCAGGAACTATAGCTACATTTATATACAAGGTACTGTACTGACAAAGTATTGCATTTATCTTTCTTTCTTTCTTTCTTTCTTTCTTTCTTTCTTTCTTTCTTTCTTTCTTTCTTTCTTTCTCTTTCATCTCATGTTTTTGTAGAATTAGAAATCATATTTTCTTATACTTACATACATACTAGCAACCTAAGAGAGCTCCAGGAACTCTTACTTCCAAACATAAAATATAACATATGTCCTATGTGTGAAGAAGCATCCTAGCTTAAGACTTACTGAGAAAGAAAATCAGCAAGGAAAATACACACTGCATACTTCCTTTAAGTTAAAACATGGCTATTCATCTACAAGATGTGAAGCAACATTCTCTCCTTCCATCCATCTATCCACCTCAGCTCAGAGATTAGGCTTTACTGAGAATACAATATCTTCAATTTAAGATTATAAATAGGGCAACAGGGTGGATCATAACCCAACAATTCTGGTTCATTGTCATCTGTCTTAAGCAAAGAGGAATGAAAGTTTAGAGATAGGTAGACTATCCATTACAGTTTTCCTCTAAGGTTTTTGTTTTTTTAATTTCCAGATAGACATTGATTTTATCCCATATCTGCATCAGTATATAGATAGATATAAGAAATGGACTGGAATTATGGTTGAATGAGTAACTAATGAGAAATAAGTTTCCCAAATCTATTTTGTAGGAGCAAAATTTGATCTGTATTCTCAGTTTATTATAGGTCCAGTGAGATTTAAGGTACAACCTGAACGATGGAGTTTGCTATTGTCCTGATTTACAAACTTGGGAAGATAATGTCACAGTTATGTACTCTCATCATGGTCTTGTGGTGGCGTATTTTGTTAAAATTTCTTGGTAGCAGCTGAAATGATGTTCTTGGTCTTATCCAACCATGACAAATGGTGTTCCCAGGGTACTTATTCATCTACAAGCTCCAATGATAGTACAAGAGATTTTCCTACTATGGTGTTTGACATTCTAGCCATTTACCAACAGGATGTTCCTATACAATCATACTTTTATTTCAACTAATCAGTAACCACTAAAAGTAAAAAGTATTTCTGAGGATTTTCATTTAAACACAGCTATACAAAAATCAGCCATTTGAAACTGAGCAGGAACTTAATGCAAAAACATTGTCTATTCCAGTTTCTTACAATTCATGGTAAATATATGCCACTTTAAATTACATTTGCTGCTCCTTTGTGCTATTTACATATTTGTATTTTATGTCTGTTCAAGAGCATATGAACATGTTAATGACACATGATTGATCTCAATTAACTGATTAAATTTCTTTCTGAAGTTTCTTAAAACCCACAATCTGAAACTGGGTCACAGATGATTATAAATGCATTTACTGTCATCTGAGCTTTTTATGACAAATGGTGAAATAAATAAAATGATGAAAGGAATTTATTTTAATGTAAGAATAAAAGCAAATTCTGTTCCAATAATGGACGCTAAAGTGGTAGGATGCTACAACAACAACAGAAGACGCATTAGCTTATTAACAATACTCCAGTTCAAATGGGTTACAACAGTGTTGCATCAACAAGGCAGCAAAAATATCCACATGCAGCATGGCTGCAGAGAGAAGAGACAGTGAATGTCTTTGAAGTTCCAGGTTGTCACAATCTATGGAGAAACACATTCTAATAAGATTTCATTTCTTATTCTACAGCAGCTCTTAAAATAAATCAGAACTCCAGCATGTGCATGCTCTGGAAGATTGAATATTGAACTTTCCCCCTCCCTTTCATATTAGGAAACATTTATTTATCCATCTTCTACCCAGACTTATTAGTTCCTTTACTGAAACTGTATTGAAAAAATAATAACACAACATGCTCCTGATTACACATTATGTCCAACATTTTTTTTAATCCGTTCAATCGTGTCCAATTCTTAGAGACTGTCGGGACAAGTCCCTGCAGTTTTCTTGGCAAGGTTTTTTCAGAAGTGGTTTGCCATTGCCTCTTTCCTAGGGCTGAGAGAGAGTCACTGGCCCAAGGTTACCCAGCTGGCTTTGTGCCTAAGGTAGGACTAGAACTCCCGGTCTCCCGGTTTCTAGTCTTATGCCTTAACCACTACACTAAACTGGCTCTCTATGTCCAACATAGAATTACACATTAACAGATTTGCTATGGAAGGTTGAATGTTACATTTATAACATGTTAGCTATTGTTTAAAAACCCATTGATTGAAAATCTGAAATACAGACATTACTATAAAGCAGTACTTCCCAAACTTTTTCCTTTATTACCTAAAACCGCATATCAGAAAGTCCTTTTTACCCAATGTAGGTAAAACACTTTAAGTCAATTTAACGGGTTCATGCGTCTTTACCCAAAGAAAAACCACTTTTACCCAATTTTGGGTAATTTACCCAGGTTTGGGAAGCACTGCTATAAAGCATATAGGATTACCAATCTCTCTTCTGCATCTCTAATATATGTTGAACAACATTTGGTTTTGAAGCAAAATGGAGGTTAATTAGATGAACCCATGAAATGTGGACTGACAGATTTCACATGAGGCATATAGTTATATGAAGTAGATGGAAAAGAGAATAGTGATTAATAAATAAGGTAATGAGAAGGGATCTGAAGAAGGCCTAGTGGTATAGTGCATGACATGCTAGTATGCATGACATGAGGCTGGACAGTCTAAGAAGGGAGTTAAGAGGAATTAAAACAAACATTCTTGTAACACAAATATTGGAAGGAATGTTTCATTCATTCATAATTACATCATTATACTTCTTATTATTGATTAATACTTCTTGTGTATTAATACTTCTTGAATGCATGAAATTAAGGGGGCGTGGTGGCTCAGCGGGTAAGACGCCAGGCTTGTCGATCGGAAGATTGCACGTTCGGAGGTTCGAATCCCTAGCCTTGCATGACAGAGTGAGCTCCCGCACTAGCTCCAGCTCTTGCCAACCTAGCAATTCGAAAGCATGCAAATGCAAGTAGATGAATAGGTACCACTTTGGTGGGTAGGTAACAGCGTTCCGTGCGTGTCATGCGGCCACATGACCGTGGAAGCATCTTCGGACAATGCTGGCTCTTCGGCTAACAAACGGAGATGAGCACCGGCCCCTAGAGTCGGACACGACCGCACAAATATGCGGGGGGAACCTTTACCTTTACCTTTTTACTTCTTATTATTGATTAATACTTCTTGAATGCATGAAATTGGTCAAGAAAGATTTGTAAATGTCTCACCCATATACATTACATTATATTTGTTTACAAGGACAAGAAGCTTAGCTGCTTCCTTTGTTTAAAAAAGCTTCATTGAGCAATTTGTATTATTGACAAATAATCTAGGACTTCCGGTGAGGACATGACAAGCTAGATGTCCCTGAAGAAGCAGGGACAGCATTATGGCTGAAATCAGCAGCCAGAGGATGGATTCTGGCTGCTGAAATCTTTCTGGAGAAAGGAGAGATTGTGGGATCACCCACATGTACTCCAGACAGCTGCTACTTGCGAGAACTCGGGTTTTTATGGTCAGCTGGTGAATGGAGTGGCTGGGAGTCAAAGGATTCCATCTACGCCCACAATCTGTAATGTAGCCTATAAGGGCATAAAGCTTGGCCAAGTCTCATTTCTTAATCACCTTTTTCCTGTACATATAAATGATTTTGTGGATAAATTAAAGCTCAGAGAAAGCCTCTATATAGTATCTGAACAATTATTCTTCAGTATTATTTTCTGGAATTGACTAAGTAAAAGATACATTTCAATGCAGCCCTTCCAAGCCCAACCCAGATAGTTTGCCAAATAGAAAATCATGCCTGATGAGCTGTGCTTTCTGACCTATCCAAAAGAAGTAGTGGTATGTGAGATCACACTTCCCCTATTCCTCTCATCAAAAGTCAGTTCATAATGATCAAGGCAGTTTCTGATCCCAAAGCAGGCCTAATCTGAATGAAATGTAACTTGATAATCATACAGTATGTAGATAAACAGTTTTATTCAATTTTTTTTGTAGTTAGTTTGTACCTTGACTAGGAAGAATACTGTATACTGTATTAGCAAACCATCTATGGTATTAATATCTATTGGGTTTAGATTTCTTCAGGAGTAGTATGACTGCCACTCCTCCTTTAAAGAGGCTAATGTAATCTGTTTCTTCAATAAGAAATTTACAGTTTTTTGAACAAGCTCAATATATTTTCCTTATTAGATGAAACAAGCTCTGAAGGCAATAATGAGGCATGCAGATGATGATCTGTTTCGGCTTCTTCATCCTCAGCTTCATCAACTTCATGTGACTGTCGCTTCTAAGGAGAATGGCATTAACTGTAGAGACCAAATTAAGAATGAATAAGAATTTAATGTTCCAGATTAGTCACTGTGCCCTACTGAAGTTCCACATCTTTGGCCCAGGCTGCTACTGGTTGTGAATTATTTGGGAAACCTCTGATAGAGAAGATGAAGCAATGGTGATGAATAAGAAATTAAGACTACATAAAGTATTTGAAACAGGTACTTCATAAAGCATATTAGCATGGCTTCCAGTGGGAATGGCGGACTGAATGGCTGCGCCTGCGGGTTCAGCAGGCAGAGCTGACAACACGGTAATTTTTTTCGGGCTCTGGCAGGTTTTCCTGAAGCGTGTGGTGGATGAAATTGAGGAATTTAAGAGTGATAGAAAGGTTTTTTTTTAAGAATGAGATTGGGAATTTTATCAAGATGCTGGATGAAGATTGGATAGTGGACTTGGAGAAATCTAAGGGAGAGAGTGATCTGCAAGCCATAAGTAAAATTGATCTTCTGGTGGAATGCCATGAAAAGAACCTGGAATTTTTGAGGGAGGCAGTTGGGCTGTTTGATTCTTTCAAGAGAAAAGCTCTGTGCACATTGTGGGGATATGTAACTGCTCTGGTTTATTTTGAAGTGGGATAAGGGTTGAAAAATGTTTATCTGGTTTGCTTTAAGGATTTGATTGATGTTATTCGCTTTTAAAGATATGGAATTACTGTTTTGAATTGTCTTTGTTTTTTGGGTTTATTAAGATTAAAATTATTAAAACTGTTGTATTAGGGTTAAAGAATGTTTATCTGGTTTGCTTTAAGGATTTGATTGATGTTATTTGCTTTTAAAGATATGAAATTACTGTTTTAAATTGTCTTTATTTTTTGGGTTTATTAAGATTAAAATTATTAAAATTGTTGTATTATTAAGTATAATAGCAGACAACTTATGTGATTTTTAATTTGATTCTTATTGTAGTAGACAGAAATGTATAGAATAGTGGTAGGAAGGGAATAATTAAATAGGTGTTACCTTTTGGAGGGGAGAAAGATGTTTAGGAGGTTTATATGAACTTTTTTTTCTTTGTTTTAATATAAGGGGGAGGAGTAAGTGTACTTAGTGATTTTTATTATGTGTTAAAGTAGAATGATTTATAGAAATAATGTGATGTTTTGGTCTAATATAGAGTAAGAGATTGATTATGGAAATTTTTGTATAACCTTGCTGTTAAGTTGGAAGCCACATCTTTTTGTAAATTTGAAAAAAAAATCTCTTCTGTTTCCGCACCTTTTCAGTTTTTCGTTCTTTGTAGTTTTTTTGTTTTTCTGTAGTTTTTATTCTTCCTTTGAAACTTAATAAAATTTACTATTAAAAAAAAGCATCTTAGCATGAGAAAAGCTTCCTCCTGGAGGCATAAAATCATCCAAGTCATTTGGAAGGCTTATGTGACTGCTCAAGGCTGTCTCCAGTTGTCTATGCATGCCATATGCATGCACAGACAATAGTCCACAGTATCACTGGGACTGCCAGCAAAAGCAGCTGAAGACAGCCTTTAAAGCAGTGTTTCTCAAACTTGGCAGTTTTAAGATGTTGGACTTCAACTCCCAGAATTCCCCAGCCAGCTGTCTTAAAGTTGCCAAGTTTGAGAAACACTACTTTAAAGCATTCATATAAGTCTTCCATGAGACATGGTTTCTTTGAGGAGGGGTGCTACATTTTCTCTAACTTGCTTTGTGAAGCTCCTTACTATAGTTTTTTGTACAGTCCTACAAAAAATACTATTAAATCAATGTAATTTATGGACTGCATAATATTTGGTCTGGTACTCCATAAAGTTTCTATGACAGAATAGGCAGTTCTTTTCCTAAGCCTCATGATTTTCTTTCATTCATGTTACTATTCTATTAAATTAATACTTTCTAAGTATATAATGAATTCTAAAGAATTATATTGGATGAGTCAAGTTTTTGGTCATTTCAGATTTCAACCTGAGTTCTTAAATTGTGATAGAATGCCTAACAGACCTTGGGAAACCAGAGGAAGCAGTAAGCCAGTTGAGAGGAAACAGGGGCCTTGCAGAAGTGATTCTTGAGTCCGAGGGAGGGGGGAAGCATGAAACAAGAGACTCAGAATAATTCCATCTTAATTACGCCAGGTATACTGTATGTTGTGAGGAAGAATTACTTTGGTGGGTTTTTGGAATTCCATTCCATTCCATTACCCTACTAGCAATAAGGACCTTTCCAGAAATCCAAGTTGGTCTTGCTTTCTGAGTTTGGCAGCCTTGAAAGGCAAATATACAGTATCAATTTTATTTATTTATTTATCAAATTTCATCACCACCCATCTCCCTCAAAACCTTCAGCATCAACCACATTCCAATGACCAGAATGAAGTACATAAACCTAGATTTGTGTAGTATTCCATACCCAAAAATGTTTTGGTCTGAGAAGTCATACTGAAAATGGTTATAATTAGCAATCACAGAATAGATGTCAGAAATTTACATTTTCATTAATAGCAAATGACTAACATGGCATTTCAGTGCATTCCACTTAATATTTCCATTTTCTAAAGATAGCTTATATTAAACTACTGATAATAACTCAACAATGACAACTGTTTGCATTATCAGTGTCTCACACATCACAGGCACACTTGCTTACTATATTTTTTGTGGTATCAGTGACAATGATTTGTTACAAAATGATAGATTAGCAATCACAGCATTACAGCATTAAGCAGAATGCTGATCTTTTGCATTGCAGTAATGGATAATGACTACTGAAGATGAAGGGAAACTTACATTTAACAAACTCGATTTAATGTACTTCAATTTACATTTGGACTTTCCATCTGAAACAATGGACAAACTGTTGTTTCTGAAGCCAGTCTAGATAATTGATATAATTTATGTCATATATGTTAATTCACTTTATTTACATAATTACATAATTGATGTTTTATGACATTTCCATCAATTTATATCAGTTTACATCATTTGCATAATTACAAATTTACACAAATGATTTAAATTACAGCAATTACATAAATCTGGATTTAACAGACATTTGGATTTAATGGGAACCCTTTCCTCACATGATCCTGATGTGAAGTGCTGATAATTGAATCAATTAAATCTAATCATAGGTATGTTTTATCACAGCCATTTGATTTTGCTTAAGATGCTAAGACAAATATAAATTCAGTTGCCAGCTGGCTCAGACCTAAGCAATGCATCCTCTGGGTGGCATATGGAGTAATTCACCATACCAGAGAATAGTTTACTGCTGTTATGGCATTGAGGCAGCTCAAAATAAACCACATGTAAGTATGGTGGACAATCAGCCATGCACCCCTGGTAGAAATCTATTAATTCATATTGAACCAGCATGCTGGATTACAATCCACAACCTTCAATAACTTACAGATTCATTAAATATACACACTTTCTATTTAAATGTGTGTTTGTGTGTGTGTACAGTGAATATCGCTTGGGCACACTGGAAAGACTAGCATGGAAAAGATCTGGAAAAGCAAGGATATCAGTCTTAATATCAATTGCAGGGCAGTCAATGCTATTGATTTTCATATAATTACCTATGGTTATGAAAGCTGGCCAATAAAAGGGCAGACAGAAGAAAGCCAGACTCCTTTGAATTATGGGATTGGAGACAGCTACTGTGCATACCTTGGACAGCAAAATAACAAACAAGCAAATTTTACACCACATCATGCCAGAAATATCACTGGAAGCTAAGCTTATCAAGCTAAAACTGTCTTATTTAGGTTGTGTCATGCATTCCAGTTCAGAAAAATCATTTATGCTAGGAATAGTTGGAGGTGCAGAAAATGAGGCTGGCAAAGAACACTCTGGATAGACACTATCAAGCAAGATACTGATTTAAACCTAGAAACATTAAACAAAGTTGTCAAATATCACAAAGAATGGACAGAGTTAATCTATAAAGTATCTGAAAATCAGATGCGGTTGAACAGATGAATAAAGAGAGAGTTTTAAATATATGTGAATGTATCATTGATCTTAGTGAGAAGAATATACATATATTTGGTCTAGTGGTTAAGGTGCTGGGCTAGAAACCAGGAGTCTTGAGTTCTAGTCCCGCCTTAGGCATGAAAGCCGGCTGGGTGACCTTGGGCCAGTCACTCTCTCTCAGCCCAACTCACCTCACATGGTTGTTGTTGTGGGGAAAATAGGAGGGGGAAGGAGTACTAGGTATGTTTGCCACCTTGAGTTATTTATAAAAATAATAAAGGTGGGATAAAAAATAAAATAAAATAAAAATGAAATAAAATCACCTTGGTGCTGCAAGCCAGAAGGTATGAAAAGGATCTCCTGCTGTCAGAAGCATCAGCCCGAAAGGTGTGCTTCTTGGTAGCTCTTGTTTATTCAAACTTTCATACTAAAAACCTACATAAATAGGAAATTTTCTTGTTCTTAAATATGTTCTTCACCCTATTGCAATGATACTTTTAAAGATACTTTTTTTACTTGTATCTGACCTGCTTTGCTCTAAGTCACATACAGTCTGTGTTGTGGCTGGCTCGTAGGGTTTGGTAGGCAAGTAAAAGATCAGCATCAAATTATCCAATACCCATGTAAAGGTAGGGGAGAAATAAGTAGGGTCTTGAATCTTTAGAGCATCTCCTTAAGACCAGATAGGTGGAGCCTTCTATGGTAGTTGTTTTATGTATCTGTGTCGGTATATATATGTGTAGGTGCATTTGTGTATGTCTCTCTCTCTGTTTAGGTTTGAATTACAAAGATAGCTTTTCTAAGACAGGAAAGAGTAGAGTGTGACTCTGCAGTACATGGTCGGTTGTGCTACTGAAAGAAGATTAAGATCAGCATCTGCAACACAAATATGTAGTATGACTGGTTTTAAATAGTGCTATTGTATAACAATACTGCATCTATGTGCAAAAGCAAGCTGAGAAACATTTAATAAATGAATGACTGAGTGTATCAAGTAAAAATATAAATCTGGGCAGTTTGAATTCAAGACATTCTTAATGCTCAAATTATAACTGCATTGTGATATATATAGCATTTAAAAAAACCCCTATAGCTAGCAATATAGCATGTTGACCAAATGTAGAGAGCACAGTTGTGTTCTGGAAAGCAAATTCCTCTGAGTGGCTGCTATGGATCCTGCTACTGCAGATTTCTACAGTTTCCTGCAAATCAGCAAATCAGCAAGTAGACATACCGTGATAATATATTACTTGAACAAAATCAGATAACTTGGTTCTTTTGACAAATATTTTTAAAATGGAAAATCTCTGCAGTAGAAAAGAAATAGGAACCAAACCAATGTGATTCTGCAAAGTTTTTTACATGCTGCAATTACAGCAATTCAAATTTTTTGAGAAATAGAGGGACAACCCATCTGACATCATTTTGCAAAATTCTCTGCATGCTGATTTATCACACCTGATAAGATTTTCTCCTTATTTGTTTTAAATAAAACCAACTTGCAAAATAGAGGACTGTGGAGCATATGCTACCATTTGTTATTTCAGAAGCCAGTTCATGTCAGGAATAGATACTGAAAAGCTGTTGTTCCTTGTAATCAGAGACTTTGTCTTTCTTTGCTGCTCCAGAATATATTGCTGTATATAATATTAAGAGAAGCAAAACAGCATTTGAAGCAAGGAATATTATTTAAACCTCACAGACTAAACTAAAGGTTTTATTATTTGTATTGTCGAAGGCTTTCACGGCCGGAGTTCGATGGCTGTTGTGGGTCTTCCGGGCTGTGTGGCCACACAGCCCGGAAGACCCACAACAGCCATCGTTTTATTATTTGGTTAAATAACCAATCTTCTGCTTGGTTATTTCAAATCCATCTGATTTCTCACTTCTGATCTGAATTTCGCATTTTTCTTTCTGGTTTTCTCTTTCCTGACCTTCATTCCTTGACAACAACTTCTTACAGTTTTCTAGTTTAGTTTCCATTTTCTAAAGCAGCATCTCTTAGCTTGCTAGGTTCTTTTTTTGGCAGGGCTATTGAAAGAGGCATTTAATTGAATCTGGTGCTACTGACTTGATCCAAGAATGTGATGTTCCTTTGTACACGTGCAAGGAGGCTCGTATTTTTTCAGATCAAATTCAATCACTGGCTTTTTAATCTTCGGGGAGCTTTTGTACTGAATTGTTTAAATTATTGGGGGGGGGGTATTTCCATAGACATTTTTTTCCTATTCCCATATTCAGTTTGTTAAAGATGATTTTGACAGGCAATCAATAAAAGGTATGAATGTGCTTGGTAAGAATAATTGCACTAATACTGGTTTATAGCATGTTGAGTCACAAAAGATTTCATTTTCTTATACCATAAGTAGAGAGAATGAAAATCTGCACTGAGTTGATTATGCAGTTAAAGGCCTAGCCTTGAATGTTCAAAAGTTGAAAATCCAAGGATCCTTAAAAGTAATTAGGTTACATCTAGATCACTATTTCTCATTATCCAGATAGATGACTTTTGAACATTAATGCATTTTCAATCACTTTTTCCAAATAACATAACAGGTTCTCCCACAATCAATGTTTTCCTTGCAAGAAATGGGTCATCGATAGCAAAGTAAGAGGTTTTTTTCTTTGTAATTAAAACACTGGCTTGCAGCTTAATTCTATCTGCACTTTTTCAGACATAAGCCCCATTTATTTCAAAGAGAAAAGATGCTGAATAATCTAGCATAGATATCACAAGGTGTTCTATAGATTCATATGGATTTATCCTGGAGACAAAATTATTTTCTACAAGGAGAAAGTACCCCCACATCAGACTCCCAGTTCTTTACAGAAAGTAAAATGGCAGGGTTGGGGAGACACTATCTTCTCCAGGCTCCTAGATCTTCTGAGGACATGAATCTTACTATATATAAAAAAGTTATATTGTATTATATGACTCATGCCCTGGTCACCTCTTGAATGGATTACTGTAATGCGCTCCACATGGGGCTGCCCTTGAAGAGCACCTGGAAGCTGCAGCTGGTGCAGAAAGTGGTGCTGTGGGGTGTTCCTCCATCAGTGCATGTTACACCTCTGCTCCGTGATCTGCATTGGTTGTCAGTATGCTTCTGGGTTCAATTCAAGGTGCTGGTCATGATCTATAAAGCCCTATATGGCATGGACCAGGTTATTTGAGGGACCACCTCTCCCCAGTTACATCCCCCTGTCCCATCAGGACCGGCAGGAGAGGCAAGTTACATCTAGGAAAGAGTGTCATCTGGCAAGATCCAAGAAGAGAGCCTTTTCTGCCATGGCACCCACCCTGTGGAACATCCTCCCCCGAGACCTTCGATTGGCCCTGACCTTCCTGGCCTTTAGGAAGGCCCTGGAGCTATGCTGCCATGCCTGGGGGTCTGGCAATGGTGGGGAGCTTTTACAATGGCTGTGTTGAGCTGATGTAAGGATTCTGCCACTGATCATGATTTTTTGTTTTAAGTTGATTATGGTGGTTTTATATGATTGTATATTTGTTTTTTATTGGATTGTTTTTTACCTGTTGTGAGCCACCCAGAGTCTCTTAGATGAGTTGGGCACTTAGATGATATGGGCAGCCAAACAAATAGAATTAATTATTATATTATTATATTATATTATATTATATTATAGGTAGCTTGAATCATGTCAACTGGATTTCTATTTTCTTAGTGGAAACGTTTCACTCCTTATCCAAGGAGCTTCTTCAGTCTGAGTAAAGTTAGTAAGGGAATCCTTAAATATGTTTCTAGGCTGGCTGTGTGACCTTGCACCAGGTGCAAGGTCACACAGCCAGCCTAGAAACATATTTAAGGATTCCCTTACTAACTTTACTCAGACTGAAGAAGCTCCTTGGATAAGGAGTGAAACGTTTCCACTAAGAAAATAGAAATCCAGTTGACATGATTCAAGCTACAGACAATTCCACCTGGATGACTGAGAACCTTCATAGACATATATTATAGGTATTTTTTGTGCTGCTTCTACTTTTGGTCTTGATTTCAAACTCCACCTAAATGCAAAATTTACACGTATAACATTAATTAGAAAAGGTGCTCCCATGATTGAACTTTTACTTTTTGTATTTGAAAATAAAAACAATGTTTGAAACTTAATTGATGTATACTTATTATTAAACTCTGTGTGCTGTGCAACTGGAAAATCTTCTTATACCTGTATATCTAAGGGAATATTATGCAGCCAGGATAAATAACCATGGGCACATAAGGAAGGGATGCTGCTTCATTAAATTCTTTGTGGATGCTTCTCACTGGCTTTACTAATTGGGAATGGAATTTACTAATTTGGAATTTCTGGGAGTGGATTTGGGTTTTAGATTTTTTTTTCTCCCAATGATTTCAAAGAGGTAAAGACATTAACAGGGATGAAGTCCACTTAGAGTTTGGCTATTCTCAGGAAAAAGTCAAACTTGCTTTTGAAACTGGACAAGGTATTGTGAAAGCATGCAAATGCAAGTAGATGAATAGGTACCACTTCGGTGGGAAGGTAACAGCATTCTGCACGCGTCATGCCAGCCACATGACCATGGAAGCATCTTCAGACAATGCTGGCTCTTCGGCTAACAAACGGAGATGAGCACCGGCCCCTAGAGTTGGACACGACTGCACAAATGTGCGTGGGGAACCTTTACCTTTACCTTATTGTGATAGAACCTGTCTCTGAGGGAGAAGGTGATGTTATGGAGATTGGGGGCGAAGGAGGAGGGGGCGCTTTCCAGGGTGAGAAATGCGTTCACAGCATCGAAGACCTTGGGCACCCATCCAAGAAAGTCAGGCCGGACCCGCCTTAGGGTGCCTGGGGTTTTTTCCCAGAGAACTGTTTAGTGTGGCTTAGTTTGGCAAGATTCTGTGTAAGGTAGAACAATAAAGATCTAGAGCTTAATTCCGAGGCTGAGCATTGTTCTTCGTCTAGCCACGACATGTATCCAGGGCTCTTGGCATTTGCCCTTCAGAACAAAAATGCACTATGGGCTCAGAGAAGTGTTGGATTCTCCTAGAAGACTGATTATCCTTTGCAGCTCTTCATATAATAACTCTTTGACCACATAATGAGTTTGCAGTCATTCTAGAAAGTGTCCCCCACTCCCAGGGGAAACAACACCTGCTGTATTGTCAGGAGCTTTCACCAATCATTAAATGGAACAATAACTTTAAGTCTGGGGTTTTATTAAAAATATGGGCTATGTATGCTAGAGTATAAATCTGTCCAACAAAATGGCCAGCAAAGTTATTTACACTGGATTTAGACTGGTCCACACATTTGAAGTTCTTATACACAGATGGTTGCCCAGCTGATAAATGGCTGTAGGGAAGAAAATCTGCTTGCCTGCCACCTCCCAGAGATAGGTATCTGTTGCATCTTCTGCTCTCTCAGCTGTCAGTACCTGAGTCACTCAACAACAGCAACGTGTTACCAAAGTGGTCTCAAGAAGGGCACCTCAGCTAAAGGTTCTTCAATTTCTATGGACAGCACCAGTAGCTAGCAGCTCATACAAATCAGACATGCACCAAGCTTACAAGATCGTAGTGTATTAAGCATGTTGCCTTTGTTCACTAACTTTTGAATATTGATTTTGGCTGTTTGTCCCCCTTCCCTCTGCTTCCCAGGATTGTACATTTTAAGCTGTTTCTTGGAGGCACTTCTCTCAGTCTTTTATCAACTGCAAATTGCATGAGCATCAACTCTGTATTTTATTTCCTAAGTTGCTAATGAACATATTAAATTATGTTGATCCCGACAGAGGTTCCTATGGAGTTCTACTCATTGGCACTTGGTTCCATTTTTGACACTTATTCATAATTACTCTGTGGGATTTTTTTTCTTAATGATGTTTCCTATTGTTAGACTTCCCAGCCTCTGGGGGGAAAATATGGCATTGAGCAGTAATATAGGTTTTTTTTTTCTATTTGAAACTTTACAGCAGTATTCTTAGCTATTCCTCATACCCCTTTTTCCTACGAGTACAGATGTTGCCTTCTAGGTGACAATTGGTAAATCTTACATACGAGAACATCAAGTAGTATACCTTTTTGCAAATGAAAATAGATTATTGCCATTGCTCTCCTGTTTATAACATTCCAGCAGATTTATAGAATTTAGTGAGTATATTTCATCAGTCTATATTTCTCTAGGTGCTTTGTGATCATGTCATTGATTAATGCCTCCAAATGTTTGAACCTCTCCAGACATGCTCACAAACTGACAGGCGTTCTCTCCTAATAAAATGTATACTGAAGGTCTTTGAAAATGGAGTTCCCCAGAGGAAATAAGTGAAGTAACTGGTCAGGTTTCTTCATAAAATCACCAAAGGCCATGCTATATTTCAGTTGTAAACCTGGGATGTCTGAAGATAGCCTTAAAAAAACACACCAAACAAACCAAACACAATCACACACATACAGAGAGCAGGATTTTTTTAAAAAAAATTGTAGTGAATAGGTAATAGAGCAAAGACTACTTGAAAAAGGAAAATAACAAGCTATTTCTATTTTTTTCCTTATTATCTACCAAAGTTAATGCATGAAGTTTAATAAGTAATTTATAAATTAATTAGACTTTGATCAGCTTGGTCTAGTGGTAAAGGTGCTGGGCTAGAAACCAGGAGTCTGTGAGTTCCAGTCCCACCTTAGGCATGAAAGGCAGCTGGGTGACCTTGGGCCAGTCACTCTCTCTCAGCCCAACTCACCTCACAGGGTTGTTGTGGTGGAAGTAGGAGGAGGAAGGAGTCTTAGGTATGGTTGTTGTGGGTTTTCCGGGCTGTGTGGCCGTGTTCTGGCAGTTTTGGTTCCTAACGTTTTGCCAGTCACTGTGGCTGGCATCTTCACTGGTGAAACGTTAGGAACCAAAACTGCCAGAACACGGCCACACAGCCCGGAAAACCCACAAAAACCATCGGATTCCGGATGTGAAAGCCTTCAACTATACAGTATTAGGTATGTTCGCCGCCTTGAGTTACTTATAAAAATAATAAAAGCAAGATAAAAATAAATAAATAAATAAATAAATAAATAAATAAATAACCCAAATTCTCTGCAACGATTACAAAATTATTAAACAAATACAAACCAGATAAATGTAACAAATAAATAGCACAGGAAAGATATAAAACATATCAAAGCCAGTATCCCAATATATTCGAGGCAGTTAATTGAAATAATTCATTTGATAATTTTTACAATATTTGTGAATTTAAATGTATCTGTGGACTACATCAAATGTTATCCTACAAAACCTTATCTAGTATTAGTATTTTTATATGTGTGTAGTACAAGACCTGCTTCTTTCCCCCTAAACAACAACAATCTTTTGAGATGAGTTGGGCTGAAAGATAGTGACTGGCCCAAAGTTTTCAGTAAATTTCCATTTCTGAGGATAGACATAATTATGTTAATGATGTAATTCAGCTTTGGATTTAACTCTGTAAAAATCAGAGTTTTACTGATTCTAATTTTATTTACTGATTCTAGCATTCTAGGAATATACATGCCAAATAGATAATGATAGTTATTTTTTCCTATAGTTTGAAAACACACACAGGCTGAATATACCTCAAAGATTTTTTAAACTCATTTAATGATGATCACAGAATTACTTTCATCTATAAAACTATTTATGTAATTAGAGAATGAAGTTATTTTATATTATTGATTGCTCATGTGTCACTCCAATCATATTTAACTCCTGTGATACTTCTATCAAAACATATTGCATTTATATGCACAATTAGGTTGTTTCAATCTGCTGGATTTCTGTGAGACTTAAGCCGTTTGTGAGATTTAAATCCTAAATTATATTAGGTTAAAAAAGAAACCTGAAGCTGCCATCTTACACATATTTACTAGAGAAAATGTTAAACTAAACTACACATTGGGGCTTTTGAGAAGATTCATTTTTAAAAATAAATCTGCATTTTATTGCAGTTTTTTGTTTCAGTTTTCCTTCAGACTACAATCCTAACACACTGACCTATAAATGGGTCTATTGAATTACTTAATTACTATATCCCTATAATGCAATGTAACTGAATGAACTCTTCTTCTGGGCTTGTATACAATGAACATTAAACTAATCAAAAGGGTTGGGTCCTGAGCCACAAAACTGAACTACAAAATGTCTGTAGCTTGAATCATGTCAACTGGATTTCTATTTTCTCAGTGGAAACGTTTCGCTCCTTATCCAAGGGGCTTCTTCAGTCTGAGCAAAGTTGGTAAGTTACTTACCAACTTTGCTCAGACTGAAGAAGCCCCTTGGATAAGGAGCGAAACGTTTCCATTAAGAAAATAGAAATCCAGTTGACATGATTCAAGCTACAGACAATTCCACCTGGATGACTGAGAACCTTCATAGACATATGAACTACAAAATGTAATTAAGGTTAAATATCACACAAGCTTAATATGTTTTATGAATGCATCTTCCACCCCTTTACCTACTTAAGTGTCATAAGGCTTACTCTGGAGTAGTTGTATACTATATTGCATTTTTTAAAGTAGAAGGAAATCTGCACAGCTTTGCAAACCATTGCACGCACCCCCCCCCCCTCGCCCAATGTGAATATAACCAGCAACTTATGTTCAGTGCTGATATCGCTGAATATGCCTCAGAGGGAATAATTGAAAGAGACAGTTTAGATAAAACTGATAACCAAAACCTATTTCATTTTTATTATAATTACCATCATTTATTCAGCATTTTTCTTTACTTTCAGGGCTTCCAAATCTGGATTTCTTCTGCCCTTCCTGCAGTTTTCCTAACTGCAGATGAACCACTTCAGGATGAGAAAATTGCACACAGTCTGCAAATTATCTAAGCAGTATATTTGTATTGTATATTAGTGCAGGAGTGGAGAACCTTTGAGTGGGTAAGAAATAGATTAAAGGCCACAGCATGGAGACAATGGTACAAACTATGCCACCTGAATAGTGCAGATCTATTTTCCCCCAAGATTTGGGAAACAGGTTTTACAGGATTATTGTTTTTCTATTTTTGTTTTAATTAGATTGCTGTTGCTACAGTAGCATGCCCATTGATATCTCTTGTGCAATGCATCCCTAATCCCATAAAACCATATAATCACAGAGTTGGAAGCAATATCCCACTTACCTGCTTTTTAAAAACAAGTTATGGGTATGCTGTTACCTTCTTTTTGCTGTCCCTTGAGGTGAAAAGGCTTTTATCACAGCTCCCCCAAAATACCCCCCAAAGACTTAGCAGTACTTATTCATTTGGGCTATTTGGGAGCTGGGGAAAAGAATGTTATAGCCACTATATTACTGAGAAAGTCTTATAACGGCAGCAGAGACTATTGAACCAAACCTGGAAAAATCCAAGGAAGGAATTTTCTTTAAGGGTTCTGCAGGGCAGCCGCTACTGACCCTGGGTGAAGTACTCTGTGCAGTAGTCAATAAAAATGAAGAGGTTTGTCTAGAAAAAAGTAAAGCACAGCAGGCAATCCAGAAGCAAAGCTTTAGATCCCAGAAGGTGGAAAACACAGCTTTATAGGTGGAGCAGTAAAACATAGGTGGCCTGGAGGTGAATAGATGACAATGCTGTGTGCTCCTGCTTTGAAAAATTGTTGATGGCCTACACTCATGATGGGGTAACCTGACAGTAAGTATATGCCCTTTGTAATTTTTTAATTCCATTTTCCCCATATTCCTTCAGAGAATGAATTAAAGATAAAAGATCTGTGCATTTAAGATCCCAGTAAGACATACTTCAACAGAAAAGTTTGAGGGTACCCTTCAAAAACTAACTTTGTATGGTAACCATTAAGCTAATGGCTGAAGTTAAACAGGGACATTGTGGTGAATCACCAATACAATACCTATGTATGTTTGTATGGTTGTTTGTTTTCTTTTTTTCCCTAACTCCTGCAATCAGTAATTATCACCATAATATTTATATTCATTAACTCTGTGTATACTGATTACTTCTAGTACAACTTAAATACAGTTGAAGCATTTTAGAATATGAATAGAGCAGGGGTGGGCAATGTCAGGCCCGCGGGCTGTATAAGGCCCGCGGGGCTCCCGCCTAAGGTCCGCGGGGCTCCCGCCTAAGGCCTGCGGGGCTCCTGCCTGCAAACCCCACCCCTTCCATGCGATTGGCTCCCACCCGCAAACCCTGCCCCCAGTGCTTGTGATTGGCTCCCACCCGCAAACTCCGGCCCCTGGTCCTCGGAAATCCCAGAAACCCTGCCCCCCACCCCCCTGGTCCCTGGTTATAAATATCCAAATGGCCCTTTGCAGAAAAAAGGTTCCCCACCCCTGGAATAGAGGATGAGTTGGAAAATATAAAGGAGGCAGAAGACTGGACAAGATGAGGTTATAAAGTTGCAAACAAAGGAACTATGTGGAGAAACAGTGTCCACAGGAAAGTTAAAAAACACTGATAGGAAGGCTTTAGACTACTGGGATTAGAGGAGTAAAAGTGGTCTCTGGAAGAAGTTTGTTTGTTGTCTGTAAGCTAAAGAAAGACTTTACAAAAGTCTGCTGCTTTGGACTTCACAAAAATCCAAGGGAAAAGATGACCAAGACTGGAGACCACTGCACAAACTTTGACCCCTGAAGAATTCTCTGGTATTCTGTGGGGAGGTCAAGCCTTCTTTGCTCTATCAGTAATTGCATGTGAGTATCAATAGGGGATATTACTGTTTTAAATAATCATAATCATAATCATAATCATATTGTCCTAATAGTTTGTATGGTCTCATGCTTAGGTTGCTCAATATCATTCACTAACAGTCCTGGCCTATGGGGGGAGAGGGGGGAGATAAATTTAGTTAAAATAACTGTGGTTAATTTTGTGCATAATCATTCTGTATTTTTGAAGATAGAGCCATCACCTACAAATAATCTCATTCTGCAATAATATAACAGGAAGACGCATTTCTTTGGCACTCGTATATGAACTACAGAGAAATGTTTTGTCCTTAACTTTCTCTCCTCTCCAAGCAAACTCACAGAGAAAAAGAAGAGTGACGAATATGTGATGGACGCTCCCAGTAAATACAAGTCCCAGGATTCTTAACAGGAAAAATATATGCTTATATGTTTTTACTATTTGCCATGTAAGCTGCCTAGAATCTATAGGTAGATACCAAAGGAGATGAATTAAATCAGTCAATCTAATGTTCTATCTATCATCTATCTATCTATCATCTATCTATCTATCTATCTATCTATCTATCTATCTATCTATCTATCTATCTCCTTTATGATATGCATTTGGATGAAGTAGCAATGGTGTTTCCAACAAGACTGCTACATTACATAATGCTGATGTTTATCAGAAATGCAATGATGTAGCCTGAGTATTTTGCTATGATTATGAAAATATTAATTGCACAAATCTATTTGGATAAATTATATATTTATAAATAGCAAGAGAGACTGAAAAATCATTGTAAAGCCTTATTAACAGGTTAGTGTTAACCTGTTATCTTATACCCCACATGTGCTATTGGATAAGGGTTGTATGGTGATTAAGTTCAGGAATTTAATTAAAAAGTAATTTTATGCTTAGCTGTTTAGCAAGAGATTCGATGAAAGTAAGTCATTAGATTAAATTAATTTTAACCATTTTTATGCAGTGTTATTAAATATCCTGCAACTTCCTGCCACCATACTCTGTCATCAATTAGTAGAAGCATCCTGGGTGTCAACTTAATGCTACTATGACCAAAATCCTCAGATAGGGAGGCATTAGTGTTTTGTCTAATATATCCAAAGAATCTTACGATTCTAATGATTTTTCAACCTTATCTGTTAATATAAGGGTCTTTTCCAGCATGGCAAACAAGATTATCTGATAACGTTAACACTGTAGGCATTTGAGGCTACATCCTAACTCCATTTCAGGGCAAAATTCCAATTTCAGCTAATTACCTTCTACAAGCTTTGATAATTAATGTATAAAACTACGCATAGTAATACTGTATTTTTAATAGCACCTCTTTAAACAGTTACTTAATTGAAAAGCATGAGAGGTACATTTGAGAAGAGAAAGTTAACAAGTGGACTCAGAAATAGTCAGCATTAAGGCTGCTTCAGCCAAAACAAAAAAATGGTAAGTAACTGATAGTAGCTGAATTAGCCCATATAATAGAAGAGCGACAGTTTAAGATTAGAGCATGTGTTTAGCATGCAGAAGATACTACACTTATGGCTGTTGTGGGTCTTCCAGGCTGTGTGGCCGTGTTCTGGAAGTTGTGGTTCCTAACGTTTCGCCAGCATCTGTGGCCAGCATCTTCAGAGGGCAGGAGCACAGATAGAAGCAAAATCTCTGTCTGTTTCTTCTCTGTAGAAGAAACAGTATAAAAGTTAATATTTAACTTTTACATATGTCGATGAAGGTTCTCAGTCATCCAGGTGGAATTGTCTGTATCTTGAATCATGTCAACTGGATTTCTATTTTCTATATGGGCTGAGACTCAGAGTAAACGGAAGAACCTGGTCATTCCTTACATGGCTGGTGTGTCTGAAAAGATAAAATGGATATTTGGCAAACACCACTTACCTGTATATTTCAAACCCACCAACACACTGAGACAGAGGCTTGTACACCCCAAACATCAAACTCCAAAACACAAGAAAAGCAATGTAGTTTATGCAATCCAGTGCAGTGAGGAGTGCTCTGAGCTCTACGTTGGAGAAACCAAACAACCTTTGTACAGGAGGATGGCCCAACACAGGAGGAGTAACACCACAGGACCAGAGTCAGCAGTTTACCTTCATCTAAAGGAAAAAGGACACTCATTTGAGGACATTAATGTTCACATTTTAGACAGGGAAGATAAGTGGTTTGAAAGAGGGGTCAAGGAATCCATTTATGCCAACTTGGAAAATCCTTCTTTGAATAGAGGTGGGGGCCTCAGGCACAATCTTTCCCCTATTTTCCTTCCTGCTTTGTCTTCTGTGCTTAAGATTAAGATTAAGACCATTTCACAATCTCAACAACAGCAAGGTAATCTTAACGATCCTCCTTTGGATGATAAAGGGACTTAGAAATAAACATCTCAAATAACCATGACCTAGCCCCAGGTGCAAGGTCACACAGCCACCCTAGAAACATATTTAAGGATTCCCTTACAAACTTTGCTCAGACTGAAGAAGCTTCTTGGATAAGGAGTGAAACGTTTCCACTGAGAAAATAGAAATCCAGTTGACATTAACTTTTACATAATATTTAATATGTATTTATACAAAATACAGTAGATTAAAAATATGATAGTCATATAAATGTATTATATATATATATATATATATATATATATATATATATATATATACACACACACACATACACACATATACACACACACACACACACACACACGAATAATATTTGCATTGGATAAATATACATATATAGATTTGTAACTGTTTATTGCTATAATGATATACTATACCAAGATTTGCTTAATGACTGATTTGCTTAGCAACCAAAATTCCGGTCCCAATTGTGATTGTTTTAAGCGAGGACTATCTGTATCAGACTAGGCCTTTTAATCATCATTGGCGATCACTCGTAGCCGAGTAAGATTGTCTTCCAAAGGTAACATTTAAACAGTGGATCCGTAAGTGGCTATAAAGGCCAATTCTGGATCCGCACAACCTCTCACAATGAGGGCATAGGTTTCCGGGTGGGAGACGGTCATGATGAGGGTTTGCCTGACATGCCTTCCTTTTAGCTCTTTTCTCCCTTTCGCCCTGTACTCGTGCTTCTTCAAAGTCCATAGCACCATTAATAAAGGCTGACCTCCAATTGAAACGCTCATGAGTTAGGGCTTCCCAGTTCTCAATGCTGATATTACATTTTTTTAAGTTAGCTTTGAGAGTATCTTTGAATCTCTTTTGCTGTCCACCAATATTCCGTTTTCCATTCTTAAGTTGGGAGTAAAGTAGCTGCTTTGGAAGACGATGGTCAGGCATTCGAACAACATGACCGGTCCAGCGAAGTTCATGTTGGATGATCATTGTTTCAATGCTGGTGGTTTTCGCTTCTTCTAATACGCTAACATTAGTCTGCCTATCTTCCCAAGTAATTTGCAGAATTTTTCGGAGGCAGCGTTGATGGAATCTTTCAAGAAGTTGGAGGTGGCGTTTGTAGAGGGTCCATGTTTCACAGGCGTACAGAAGGGTTGGTAGTACAATGGCTTTGTAAACAAGCATTTTGGTCTCCCTGCAAATGTCCCGATCCTCAAACACTCTACGCTTCATTCGGGAGAAAGCTACACTCGCAGAGCTCAAGCGATGCTGAATTTCAGCGTCGATGTTGGCTTTTGTAGATAGATGGCTGCCGAGATAAGAAAAGTGGTCGACATTTTATAGTGACACACCTTTAAGCTGGATTGATGGTGCTGCGGAGGGATTGGTTCGAACTTGCTGGTAAAGCACTTTGGTTTTTTTAATGTTAATCGAGAGGCCGAGCTTTTCATATGCTTCTGCAAAGATGTTTAGGATAGTTTGAAGATCTTCTTTGGAGTGTGCACAGACTACGTTATCATCAGCATATTGAAGTTCTATAACAGAAGTTGTAATTACCTTATTTTTTGCTTTCAGCCTACTAAGATTAAAAAGCTTTCTATCTGTTCGATATATAATTTCTACACCAGTAGGAAGTTTCTCTTCAACAAGGTGTATAATACAACAAGGTGTATACACCTAGGCCTTTTAAATGCTACATTCATTGTCAACTTTATTTCTATATCTCATTTTCATATGCCACCCCACCCCTTACAGCAGTTTATTAAATCTGAATAGGCATCCTCACTGAAAGTCAACTGTTATTTTTACAGTTGCTGAAAATCTTCTTTTAATAAAAGTATGAATTGTATTTGATACTGATAATTATCTCCCTTATTTTAAAGTCTGTCAAGAAAAGCTTCTTTATAGCATTAGATTTCTCTACAGATTATATTGCATCTGCTCAGAAATTGTTTCTGAGCTTGCTGCGATAATCATTGTTGCCCAATTCCATGTTAAATGTTTTGGAGTTGAATCAATTGAAACTATCATTTGCTCTATTGATGCAGATTTCAGTGCTAATGAACATATTCAACTATTTTCAAATACATTGAAATTGTTTCTTGTACCTTCATGGTGCAAGCCATAACTCCTTTTAAAAGTAGTTTTTAAAGTAGTTTTACTCTGAGCAATTACCTTGTTTTTCTTTTTTCTTTTTATTGCTCACACATTTTCAGAAGTTTGTTTTCATGACATTCCAATTTGCTAGTTTATTGTCATTTTTATTTGCATACTATATCAAAGAAGTCATAGCAGTATACATAATACTACTGGCTTCAAATGGAAGGTTTCAGCTTGGAATGAGTTGTTTAGTCATACAGCTTTAGGCCTGGGCTCCATTAGAATCTTAATTGCTGTTCTTCCTACTTTCAACATTGGTGTACTTTAGAAGCTTTTTGTGAGTGCAGGTGAGTGTAATGAAAACAACAGTGGAGAAGAACTATACAAAATCCCTGATCAGAAATTGTTATCCTCACTCTACAATACAGTGAATTAGATTTATTTTACTGATAAACAGATGACAGAAAGAAAAGATGTGACCCCAAAATTTCATAGAATATAACATTGATAATACTTTCCCCTAGCAAACAGTCCCTGTCAGAATAAACAGAGCTAAGTAGAATGAAGTAGTTCACAAGATATCTTCAGGATTGAAGCAGATGCTTCTGTGCTTTTATGTGTAGATTTTTAGGTAACAGGCAGTTCAGGATACTGAAAATATCAAGATATAAACAAAGTCCTGCTGTGTTGCTTGCACAAGACTTCCTGTTGTTTATAAACATGATTCAGGCATTCTACCATCCAATTATATATAACATTTGTCACAGTTTTGTACCTTAGGCTACAATGATTGCCTTAAACATCAACATCTGCTAGAGACATATGTGCATTGATTACTGACTTTCAGCTGGAATAAAGACTCCTTGCCCAAACCTCTTTGGGTTTAATGTAGAAATTCAGGAAATGAGCAGAGAACAAGAATTCAAGATCAGATAGATAAGGACCAGAATTTCTTCCTTAGAAAAAGGAGCTGCAAGTGTAGGCAACATGGTCCCTATAAACTTCAATGATCTTGCAGACACCTTCAGGGGAATCTGCCAGATTTCATAGTCAAATTGATTTTTACTTTTTTAAACAAAAATTCCTAATTAAAAACAAAACATAATCTTAAATAAAAGCTTGCCCCCTGATATTTGGGCCAACCCATCCTTGTGGTGTTCAAAGAGACTTGAACAAGTGACTCTTCAGGAAGGCTTTGTGGAGAATGAGGATTATCCTACCCCATTGGTTTGTTCCATTAGGGGATATTGCATGGAACAGATGCAGCAAGATAA
Organism: Charina bottae; assembly: GCA_023362775.1. Lineage (NCBI taxonomy): Eukaryota > Metazoa > Chordata > Lepidosauria > Squamata > Charinaidae > Charina > Charina bottae. The sequence goes on from JALMGJ010000006.1 coordinate 54,227,546, forward strand.
TGGCTGTTTCTGAAGTGGGAACATCAAACACTGGGATGTCCAGATGAATGAAGGAATTGTCATAGCCAACAGCTTTATGTTTAAAATTTTGCACCCAGATGGGAAATTGAAAATATCCTCAATTTTTCAATGAGTGGTGGCTCAGGGGGTAAGATGCCAGGCTTGTTGATCAGAAGGTTGCAAGTTAGGAGGTTCGAATCCCTAGCCCCGCGTGACGGAGTGAGCTCCCGCACTAGCCCCAGCTCTTGCCAACCTAGAAATTCAAAAGCATGCAAAAGCAAGTAGATGAATAGGTACCACTTCGGTGGGATGGTAACAGCGTTCCGCACGCGTCATGCCGGCCACATGACTGTGGAAGCGTCTTCGTACAACGCTGGCTCTTCGGCTAACAAACGGAGATGAGCACTGTCCCCTAGAGTTGGACATGACTGCACAGATGTGTGTGGGGAACCTTTACCTAGCGTTTCTAACAGAAATGAGATAATGATGACAAATGGACTAAGATCTCCCCCACCCCATTCCAAAAAAAAAAAAAAAAAGACTTATGGATAGGCAGAGGAGTTGAAAAAGTGCTGCTTTAAGAATAAAACAATTTAATTCAGCACCATTTAATTTAATTTAAAACAGAACCATATAGAAATTGGAAAAACAGCATTTCAGCTGCCAAGCACTGGTTGCCTTCTAAGGAAACCTCTTGAACATTGCAACAGAAACCAGTCACAAGACTCTGGACACTTGGAGTAAGACACGGTCCCACAATGGATGGATGAATCTTTTTCAAAATTTTCACTTTTTTCCATAATTGTTCTAGGAGTTCCAAGAAGACAGGAGCTGACTGGGTAATTGAGGGTAGGGGCTAGTAGATCAAAACAGGTGGTACATGGATGTGTCCCAAGCTTTGCTCCCTACAGTTAGTATAAGCTTTGAGAATGCTGCACAAGTGTTCTAAGCAAGCAGTTGCTATGCTCAAAATACCAAAAAAGAAAATATGAGATGCTTAAGATGAATACTGCTGGATTCCAAGTAAAGGTGCAATCTATCTTTGCTTCTCTGCCCCTAAACACAGATGTGCATACAGGAACTCACTTCAGCAGTGTGAAGTGTCACTAAAACACTCTCAAACCCTTTTTCCAGAGTAGTGTATTCTTTATCTGAGCAAAAAGTTTCTGTTTATAATTTCAGAACTTTACTTTTCTTTCACATCCATCTTTAACATACTGTATATTATACAATAAAGTAGTTCCAGTGTGTCTTCAGCTAAAAGGGATTTTGATATAAAGAAGTTTGTAGAAATTTTTAAAGGTAGTTTTTAAGAGCTACATAGAATTGAATGCTGATTTGACTAGAAGGATATAACCAATAATTAATCATATTGTAGAGAAATGCAGAAAAAATTGTAGATTTTGATAGAAATAATATTTTAAAAACTTAACACTTTTGTTATTCTGTGGTGATTTAGTGATTTATATTGAAGACACAGTACAGAATAGTGGAGTATGTCTCAGATTCACTGAAACAAAGCAAGTTTACTGCAATCCTATATCTAGTCTTCTTGATGTATTCCACATTTATCTCTAGGGCTACTCATGTATAAGTTGCACTGTTCAACATTTAATTGAGGGTTGGGGAACGTCTGGCCTTCCAGATGTCACTGAACTCCAACTTCTAACAGCTTTTATCAGCAACTTTTATAATGAGGAACAATAGATGGTTTAATCTGACATCTGGAGGGCCACATTTACAGATCCTTTACTTAACTAAAAAAGTAAATCTTATTTGTTCCTATGGACTAAAATTTACTCAATTTAAATTTTCTTGAGTTCTAGATGATACACAAAAGGGCTCTCAAAACTATTTTTTGTCTTAAATAAAATTATTTAACCATCAGAAGTTTTTATCTCCCTCTTTAATGGATGAAATCATTCAAGCAACTTGAAATTATATTCTACCACTTTAAATTGGTACTTCTCAGATTAATTGGTGGTTTGAAATGCAGTTATTGGTGGTGTTTGCCATCCGTTGTCCTCCTAGTTACGCCCCCTTTGCCTAGTATCCTCTTCTGACCAATCTAACTTTACATAACTGCACATAAATCATTCCTGCCCTTCTAATTATTTCCATGCCCATCTACTTCTTGCTCTGATACATTTTCTTTCTTTTGTCTTTGACAATCTATAATTACATGGCTAATTCATATTACTGAGTGATATTCATAATATCCCCAGCTACATCTTGCCCATTTATTTAGGCGGGACAGCAGGAGTCTTGCAAAGATGGCAGATCATGTACTGCTGGATGGGCTGACAGGAATAGGAAACAATGCCCTGCAATGATGCCAATACCATTGTACCACTCAGGAAGCCATCATCATTGACCCATTGTGGATATCAGGGAGGTCCAGTTGGAGGTGTATCATCATCATCATCATCATCATCATCATCATCATCATCATCATCATCATCTTCTAAACCATAGTTATAAAATGGTCACCTCTAATAAGGTAAAATATTCAGAATGGAGAAATATCTACACAAAAAATCACCATGAAATCTTTTAAACCATTACCTTCCTTCCTGTGTCTGAGCAGATGAAGTACTTTTCTACATGGTGAACATGCTAGATGTATGCTACCATTTAGAGAAATATACCATTTTCAAGAAACCTTTATAGAAGGTTACCTTTTCATTCCAAGGTTGTTCCCACATTTGAAAAATAAATTTCAGGGATTTAAACCCCTGCTGATTTATCATGCATTGATATGCTGCTTCTTAACACAAGTTATACAATGACAACACATACTGAGAGGCTTGTGTTCACAATTTACAAAAAGTTGCTCTAATAAATATTCATACTAATACATTTAGCAACTGACCACCATAACATAGGCTCAGCATGAATATCTTGAAAGTTAAGTGCAACAGAAACTCCTGTAATTGTTTTGTACTTCCCTCCCTAATATTTTAATTCTTGAAGGAATTTATATTATATAGATATATCCTGTTTGATATAACTTGATATAACTTTATTTTGCTTAGACAGCCAGTTTTGTGTAGTGGTTAAGACACCAGGATAGAATCCAGGAGACTATGAGTTCTAATCCTGCCTTAGACAAGAAGCCAGCTGGATGGCTTTGGTCCAGTCATTCTCTCTCAGTCCTAGAAAGAAGGCAAGGGCAAATCACTTCTGAAAAACCTTGCCAAGAAAACTGCAGAGACTTGTCCAAGTGGTTGCCAGGAGTCAAGACTGACTTGAGGCGTAAAGTTATTTTGCTTATTAAAATCTTTATTAATGTTAGGAATATGATCCATTTGCACATCCAGAAGTCTCTAGACCCTATGTGACCCCACAGAGTCTTAGATACAATCCCCATAAACATTTCAAGAATTGCTTCCAAATGTTAATGCTATAGGGAAAAACATATTAGACATACAGGAAGTAGTCATGTTAATTGAATATAATTTATTTTTTTGTTGTTGTTTATTTGTTCAGTCGTTTCCGACTCTTCGTGACTTCATGGACCAGTCCACGCCAGAGCTCTCTGTCGGCCGTCACCATCCCCAGCTCCCCAATGGTTGAGTCCGTCACCTCCAGAATACCATCCATCCATCTTGCCCTTGGTCGGCCCCTCTTCCTTTTGCCTTCCACTTTCCCTAGCATCAGCTTCTTCTCCAGGGTATCCTGTCTTCTCATTATGTGGCCAAAGTACTTCAGTTTTGCCTTTAATATCATTCCCTCAAGTGAGCAGTCTGGCTTGATTTCCTGGAGTATGGACTGGTTTGATCTTCTTGCAGTCCAAGGCACTCTCAGAATTTTCCTCCAGCACCACAGTTCAAAAGCATCTATCTTCCTTCGCTCAGCCTTCCTTATGGTCCAGCTCTCACAGCCATAGGTTACTACAGGAAATACCATTGCTTTAACTATGCGGACCTTTGTTGTCAGTGTGATGTCTCTGCTCTTAACTATTTTATCAAGATTTGCCATTGCTCTCCTCCCAAGAAGTAGACGTCTTCTGATTTCCTGGCTGCAGTCAGCGTCTGCAGTAATCTCTGCGCCTAGAAATACAAAGTCAGTCACTGCCTCCACTTTTTCTCCCTCTATTTGCCAGTCATCAATCAAGCTTGTTGCCATAATCTTGGTTTTTTTGAGGTTTAACTGCAACCCAGCTTTTGCACTTTCTTCTTTCACCTTCGTCATAAGGCTCCTCAACTCCTCCTCGCTTTCAGCCATCAAAGTGGTATCTTCTGCATATCTGAGATTGTTAATGTTTCTTCCAGCGATTTTAACTCCAGCCTTGGATTCCTCAAGCCCAGCATGTCGCATGATGTGTTCTGTGTACAGGTTGAATAGGTAGGGTGAGAGTATACAACCCTGCCGTACTCCTTTCCCAATCTTAAACCAGTCCGTTGTTCCGTGCTCTGTTCTTACCGTTGCTACTTGGTCGTTATACAGATTCATAATTTATTTTAATGAGATTTAAATATGACTTATATCAAATTTAATTTTTGTGCTGGACCTGCCACTTCCTTATCCTGATAGGAATAAAGAGAGATAGCAATGTGCATAATATGTAGGATCATTTACACAACCCTCCCATTCCTCACCCCCACCCCACTTATGCACCTTGCTATCTCTTTGGCAACTTATTTCTCCTCCTCTCCAACAACAGCCAATCATGAGCAGAGAAAGGCACCCTCAGTCCAGCTGTATACATGCATCTAATAACACACTTAAGGATCCAACTCCGAATAATCCCTGAATACATGAATGCAAGGTGTGTGTCTATATGTATCCATGCAGTTTTAGCAGAGCCACTTCCAGGCTTGAGAAGAACCTGTGCAAATTTCCATCTTTTGAGGTCCTATTTGCATCAGTGTCTTCCACCTGTCAGCTTGCCTAATGTCAGTGGTGGATAGTTGTTGTTTTTCCATTTAAGTTTCTCTCAAAATCTTCTTTGGAATGAGGCTACACCAGATATTCTAGGCCATGTGGGATATCTAAAATGGCAGTGTCACAGAATCTGCATGTAAGTGGGATATAGGGGGAGGGGGGTAGTAATCGGAACTGGCTGGCATTAGAACTGAGATTGTCTAGTGTTAATCCTGAAGATAGGATACATGTACTGTTAGAATGAGGGCCAAGATGTAATCATGAATAAGGTAAATAGAGTCTTGCACCAGGAGCAAGAGGGACATACTTCACTCTTCCTTATGAGCTCTCTGGAGAGATTGAGTTACTGGACAAACTAAATATGGATAGAACAATCCAAATATGATCTCCGGTCTCTCTGATACTGGCATTCCTATCACCTGTTTGGCTGTAGCCCTGGATGATGGAAATTCAGATTTTCTGATTTCCCACCTCCCATTGCAAACAAACTACTAGAATTCCCAGCAGACATTGCTATTCAACATTTGGAGAGTATCAGGTGGGGAAATACTATTGTCAACATAGGATGTACAGCGTTTAATTCTATTGACAATGGAGGTGTGAATAATGGTTTTGTATCTATTATAGGAGTATAGATGATAGCAATGAATCAGAGAGTGCACAAAGTTGTATAGATACACCTGGAACATGCTATGTGTGCTCCACCAAGCTACTTGGAAGACAGTCAGGATATAAATGTGATTATTAAAAATAAAACAAAGTCCAACTATTTGGCTACATCTCATGTGTTTTCCAGAGGGGGAAAAATACAGGCTATTCACTTGAGGAAGTGCCACATAACTGGCACTTAATTGTTATTTCTAGCTTTTGTGATTTCAGGCTATCATTGAAGGTGATCTGAACAAACACTATCCTTTACTTTGCTTCTTTCTGGGCAAATTGAGCAAAGATGCTCTGGGTATTGGCTCTGTGCCTGGCTTCCACAAATGCCAACAGATTTTGCACAGTGAGTTAATTAAAATTGACTACTTGTTTTAGGCAGACCGAGTTCTGGGTTGTTACAAGAGTTATTGAACAATAGAGGGAAACCAAAGGAGCTGCTGCTATCAAAGCAGAAAACACAATGGTCCAGAAATACCTATTAATGTCTACTATGAAAATAAGATCCAGCAAAGGAGATCGTTACCTTGTCGTGGTGCTGGAGCTTGAGCACCTCAATGAAACCATGAGCTAAACCGTGAAGGGACACCCAAGACGGGAAGGTCGTGGCAGAGAGGTCAGACTAAATACGATCCCTGGGGAAGGTAATGGCAACCCACCCCAGTATTCTTGCCGTGAAAACTAAATGGATCAGTACAACCAAAGATATGTCGGTATACCATCGGAAGATGGGACTCCCAGGTCGGAAGATGGTTAAAATGTTACTGGGGAGGAACAGAGGATACGTTCAACTAGCCCCAGATGTGATGACGCAGCTAGCTCAAAGCCGAAAGGACGGCTAGCGGCCGACGGTGCTGGTGGTGAACGATGAATCCGATGTTCTAAAGATCAACACACCATAGGTCAAGATTAAATATAGACATTTTAGGTGTCAGTGAACTGAAATGGACAGGAATGGGCCACTTCACATCAGATGACCACCAGATCTACTACTGTGGACAAGAGGACCACAGAAGAAATGGAGTAGCCTTCATAATTAATAATAAAGAGGCTAAAGCAGTGCTTGGATACAATCCAAACAACGATAGAATGATCTCAATTCGAATTCAGGGTAAGCCATTTAACATCACAGTGATCCAAATATACGCCCCAACCACAGATGCTGAAGAAGCAGAAGTAGATCAGTTCTATGAGGATCTGCAGCACCTACTGGATAATACACCAAAAAGAGATGTTATTTTCATTACAGGAGACTGGAATGCTAAGGTGGGTAGTCAGACGACACCTGGAATTACAGGCAAGCATGGTCTGGGAGAACAAAATGAAGCAGGACATAGGCTGATAGAATTTTGCCAAGACAACTCACTGTGCATAACAAACACTCTCTTCCAACAACCTAAAAGACGACTTTATACATGGACTTCACCAGATGGTTGACACCGAAATCAGATTGACTACATCCTTTGCAGCCAAAGGTGGCGGACATCTATACAGTCGGTAAAAACAAGACCTGGAGCTGACTGTAGTTCAGATCACGAACTTCTTATTGCAAAATTTAGAATCAGACTAAAGAGAATAGGGAAGACCCACAGATCAGTTAGATATGAGCTCACTAATATTCCTAAGGAATATGCAGTGGAGGTGAAGAATAGATTTAAGGGACTAGATTTAGTAGATAGGGTCCCGGAAGAACTATGGACAGAAGTTCGCAACATTGTTCAGGAGGCGGCAACAAAAAACGTCCCAAAGAAAAAGAAAACCAAGAAGGCAAGATGGCTGTCTGCTGAGACACTGGAAGTAGCCCAAGAAAGAAGGAAAGCAAAAGGCAACAGTGATAGGGGGAGATATGCCCAATTAAATGCAAAATTCCAGAGGTTAGCCAGAAGAGATAAGGAATTATTTTTAAACAAGCAATGTGCGGAAGTGGAAGAAGACAATAGAATAGGAAGGACAAGAGACCTCTTCCAGAAAATTAGAAACATCGGAGGAAAATTCCAGGCAAAAATGGGTATGATCAAAAACAAAGATGGTAAGGACCTAACAGAAGCAGAAGAGATCAAGAAAAGGTGGCAAGAATATACAGAAGATCTGTATAGGAAGGATAATAATATTGGAGATAGCTTTGACGGTGTGGTCAGTGAGTTAGAGCCAGACATCTTGAAGAGTGAGGTTGAATGGGCCTTAAGAAGCATTGCTAATAACAAGGCAGCAGGAGACGACAGTATCCCAGCTGAACTGTTTAAAATCTTGCAAGATGATGCTGTCAAGGTGATGCATGCCATATGCCAGCAAATTTGGAAAACACAAGAATGGCCATCAGATTGGAAAAAACCAACTTATATCCCCATAACAAAAAAGGGAAGCACTAAAGAATGTTCAAACTATCGAACAGTGGCACTTATTTCACATGCCAGTAAGGTAATGCTCAAGATCTTGCAAGGTAGACTCCAGCAATTCATGGAGCGAGAATTGCCAGATGTACAAGCTGGGTTTAGAAAAGGCAGAGGAACTAGAGACCAAATTGCCAATATCCGCTGGATAATGGAGAAAGCCAGGGAGTTTCAGAAAAACATCTATTTCTGTTTTATTGACTATTCTAAAGCCTTTGACTGTGTGGATCATAACAAATTGTGGCAAGTTCTTGGTGGTATGGGGATACCAAGTCATCTTGTCTGCCTCCTGAGGAATCTGTATAACGACCAAATAGCAACGGTAAGAACAGAGCACGGAACAACGGACTGGTTTAAGATTGGGAAAGGAGTACGGCAGGGCTGTATACTCTCACCCTACCTATTCAACCTGTACGCAGAACACATCATGCGACATGCTGGGCTTGAGGAATCCAAGGCTGGAGTTAAAATCGCTGGAAGAAACATTAACAATCTTAGATATGCAGATGATACCACTTTGATGGCTGAAAGCGAGGAGGAGTTGAGGAGCCTTACTGTATGACGAAGGTGAAAGAAGAAAGTGAAAAGGCTGGGTTGCAGTTAAACCTCAAAAAAACCAAGATTATGGCAACCAGCTTGATTGATAACTGGCAAATAGAGGGAGAAAAAGTGGAGGCAGTGACAGACTTTGTATTTCTAGGCGCAGAGATTACTGCAGATGCTGACTGCAGCCAGGAAATCAGAAGACGTCTACTTCTTGGGAGGAGAGCAATGGCAAATCTTGATAAAATAGTTAAGAGCAGAGACATCACACTGACAACAAAGGTCCGCATAGTTAAAGCAATGGTATTCCCTGTAGTAACCTATGGCTGTGAGAGCTGGACCATAAGGAAGGCTGAGCGAAGGAAGATAGATGCTTTTGAACTGTGGTGCTGGAGGAAAATTCTGAGAGTGCCTTGGACTGCAAGAAGATCAAACCAGTCCATACTCCAGGAAATCAAGCCAGACTGCTCACTTGAGGGAATGATATTAAAGGCAAAACTGAAGTACTTTGGCCACATAATGAGAAGACAGGATACCCTGGAGAAGAAGCTGATGCTAGGGAAAGTGGAAGGCAAAAGGAAGAGGGGCCGACCAACGGCAAGATGGATGGATGATATTCTGGAGGTGACAGACTCAACCATGGGGGAGCTGGGGATGGTGACGGCCGACAGGAAGCTCTGGCGTGGGCTGATCCATGAAGTGACAAAGAGTCGGAAGCGACTGAACGAATAAACAACAACATGAAAATAAGAGTGCTTGCAAATTTGTGTCAGGATCCTAATTGGTACATAACAGTGGATCATAGGGTGGATGCAGAGTTTGTTTGTTTGTTTGTTTGTTTGTTTATTTATTTATTTATTTATTTATTTATTTATTTATTTATTTTCTATCCCGCCTTTATTATTTTTATAAATAACTCAAGGCAGCGAACATACCTAATACTCCTTCCTCCTCCTATTTTCCCCACAACAACAACCCTGTGAGGTGAGTTGGGCTGAGAGAGAGTGACTGGCCCAAGGTCACCCAGCCGGTTTTCATGCCTAAGGTGGGACTAGAACTCACAGACTCCTGGTTTCTAGCCCAGCACCTTAACCACTAGACCTAACTGGCTCTTCCGTAAGTATCATAAGGAACACCTCTTCACTTGGCTTTCGTCTGCAAACCTGCCTCTGCATCTTTGCTAAGAATGAGCAAATATCAATATTTCTCCATCAGCACTCCAGGTAAGCAATGGTACGACATAGCAATACACAAAAGGCTATTTCATAAGAAAGTAATGGTGAATGAAGGCACTGCTACTAGCAGATGTTCCACTGGACATGAGCAATTTTATTCATTTTCTTTTTCTAAATATTTTACTTCCACATGTTATATTCTATCCCTCATCTTTAGGTTATAGATAGATAAAATTTGCACAAAACATACATCGCTGTACAGATAGGCCCTAATAAAAGCATTTTTGCATATACATTTTTCTGTTACACACACTTTTTGCAAGCATTTTTCCGATTAAATAAAAGCATATAGAAAAATGCATTTTCCATGTACAAGATATGGAAACACTTTATATACTGTACATTTTCTTCCATATTTTGCTTTTTGCATATATGGTGTGTAATAAATCATGTAGCAAAATTCTGAAAAGAATTAATTTCATTATGCACCTACATTCTCCATATTCCAGTTTCTTTAGCAAGTTGAATCAGAATATTCATATAATATTTTAATTGGACAAATTTCTCATCCCTCTTTATCTCCCACTGTGGTGAATCATACATATAAAACACATACCTAAGAACCAATCATATTAAAAAATTATTGCAGTTAGTTGAGACATTTTAACTTTTTATGCTCTAGTTATTGGGCAACTATTTAAACCAGGTCAGTTGAATATGAGCCTGAGTGTTCATCTTAGTACATATCTCTAAAATATGGAAGATAAGAGAAAAGCTTTACTGCAATAAAGGAAAAAAGGCAGTTTCTACTAGGCAGTTAAGGGTAAAGCTGGTTAACTATCCTGAATTCAATTCTTTGAAGAGACACTAAGGATCAGATTGCACTAATGTTATAAACCCAGCCTCCATAACTCTGGGTTGAACTGTTCTTCAAACTGAGGTCACCTTCTGGACTCTTTTATCATGGGGAGCCCCAGTTTCTGCTAAGCACTCATTTAGCCATCAGTGCTGCTTAAGGAGCACCTTTGCCATAGCACAGATTGGCAGGTTGGTTTCTGGGATCTATGTTGCTTTTTAGCAAAAGATTATGATTTCCCCACGATAGTTAGCTGTGAAATAGTTACTGTTTTTTTTAACTCAAAAATCATTTCTCATCCCACCTTTTCAACTTTCTTCTTTTCACCAGAATTGCAGGTAGAGTGAAAACCACTCAGAAATTGTATCCACTTTTGACCTATAGCATTTCCTGCCCCCTAATGCTCCTTGCATGCAACAAACAGCTGTAAGAGACATGCACTTGGAACATTTGTTGGTTTTCATTTGCTTCTTTTTCATTTTATGTAGCTCCGTTTGTTTTGTTCTCCACTCTATATTCATTCATTTCATTTCAATTTTGTTACTGTTTCATGTGTTAGTCATGCCTCTTGCTTTTCATTTTTGCACTGATTATGACTTCAAATACCTCACATTTAAGAAATTTTCTATAGAAATGGCATGACATTTCTATTGTTATAGTACTTCCCTAACACATTGGCCTTACTAATATTTCTAGAGATGGGATAAAATGATCCCTGTTATATAAATCATTTAAGAAGAAACTATATACACTAAATTCTCCATTCTTTTTTATCTCATTTCACTATACTCATTTTGCAATCAGAAAGTCATTGAGATTACATCTGCAGCAAGGAATCTTCTCAACACATGTGTAATCCTTCAGTGATGTGGAAACCTGGATTCTCCAGATTTTAAATCACCATGGGAGCTTATAAGAGGTACTCCTGAACAATTACATGGCACAGAAGAGGACAATGACAGGATCCATTATTCCCATTCATATGATTCTTAATCATTTCTCCAACCCCAAAAAGCATTTCCTGAATATATCATGTTGCCTTGAAATGCTAGTTGTACAGTACATTTCATGCAAGTTTCACGTTCCCTTCTTTGAAAAATAATAGAGGAATGGCTATGAAGGGATTTTATCAATTTCTTCTACTACTTTCAATATTTTCATTCATTTCTCATAATAACATGTTAGAAATAGATAGAAGTATATTCATGTTAGATTTCATTTGTTTTACAAATTTATGTCTCTAGAACTCTGTATGGAACATCTGTTCCACCTTCAGCAAATCTACTGACGTTCAAGCAGATGCCAGTAAAACACATAATTGCAATACCCTTCTGGATTGGATCAAAACCAAGATTTAGGAGCAGCCAATTCATTTCCATGGGAGGTAAAATCAAGTGGCTCATCTCATCTCACTGCTCCTGGATCTCATTACTGCATCATGTGACTGCACAAAGGGTCCTAATATAGAGCAATCAACTTGCTAGCAGGATCATGAAAGACAGTAGGGTAGTTCATTAAAATGAGCATAGTAATGTCTGCAATGTAATATTTTCTACACTTTAAGGGGGGAGGGGATATTTATTTTGTTGTGAAAGTGATGGGATAGAACAAGGCACTCTTTAGGGACTGGCAAAAAATAGCACTAGGGTGAAATGACAAATGGTGATTGGCTGTTGGTACTTTCTGAGCTCTATAGACTTGCAAACATATAAATATCTGCATGCCCAGAGCATCTTAATGTCCTTGAATTGTCAAAAGGAGAATGTATGAATTCTGCTTGCATTTTATAGAATCATATCAGACAGGCTGGTGGGAAGGCTGGTCATGTGGAAATGGTCATTGTTTTACAATTTATGTCCTCTATTCTACTGGTGCATGAATGGTGAATGTGACCCACCCAGCTGTTCAGGAAGTATCATCGTATGTTTCCTTGCTCAAAGTAACTGACTGCTACTTGTGAGAAGAGAAGGGTGAAATATGAATGAGACGTATAGTTGAAGGCTTTATATCATAGTTTTGAGATGGCTTTATATCATAGTTTTAAGACTATCAGAATAATGCAAAAGAATTGGTAGATCAATGGCACTCATGTATACCCTTTAATATACAGTATATTGAAGCCTAAATGGTAAGAAAACAAAAGAAAACCACTAGTTGTGATTTAGCTGCCACAAAAAATAAAGGTGATTTTTATATATCAAGAGCTCTAAGCAGCTGAACTATATTTCTAGCAGAAATATCAGTTACAGGAAACAGAGAGTAGGGAGATAATGGTGTCAATTCTAACCTGTCTGAAGAACTTGAATCTTCAGCAAAATCCATTTACAGTCTTCAAAGTGACACTGAGTCTATTAGAGGCAGCATATAAGTAAACGATCAAGTTTAACTGAAATGCTTAAATACCCATAAGTACAGAATAGCTTGAAAACGAAGAGATTATTAAGGTTAACTCTTGTGAGATAAGAGGGTGAGAAACTTGACACACAACAAGATTGTTATCCCTGCTTTAAGGTAAAAATCATTACTGTAGGTGGGGAATTTAATTTGTTCCTAAATAAAAAGATTGATTTTCTTTTTTCCTCATTTATATTTTACAGAATATATTTTCTCACTGAGACAACTTCAGATTAAAAAAGAGAGAACTTCAATGGATTTATGCTTCTTTATGGTTATGTATATAAAATAAAATATATATTCAGCTTTTCATATTTTTATATGATGTTTTGAATAGTTTGGCAAAATCTGCAATGCTAATGCTATTGCTAATACTAACAACAGAGACATTCTTTAGTACTATTTACTGAAATCAAACCCAGCATTCTTTTATTAACTTTTAAGAAATCAGTGACAAAATTAGAATGAACAGGAAGAAAAACTCAATTGCTACTCAACATTCTGGCTCCGAAGAAGGTAAGAATCATTATGTCCCAAAGGAAAAATCTTATTGTTTTGATTGCAAAGAAAATAAATGTCTAAATTTCAACCCCAGGGTAATTGTTGAATTTAATAACAGCATATAGTAAGAGATATGATGTTTGTGATTGAAAAAAAATTTTTTTAACCATCAGTGGTGGATATTTATTTATTTATTTATTTATCTTATTTATACCCCACCTATCCCCTCCCTAATGGAGGACTCTAGGTGGCTTACAACATCATTGCATATTTTAATTATACATCCATATATCCATATATATTACAGTGCCCGCGCGGCTAGGGAGAGGGTGAGGGAACCGGCTCTTCTTTCCTGGCATCGGAACTACAAGCCCCAGAATGCCTCGCTTTCGGAGCCGGCTGCTGACATCCAGGAAGTTGTTAATTGGGATCCGTCGTCCTCTGCCGCCGTCCTCAGCCGCCATCCAGGGGCTTCTCCAGATCTTCGTCTTCGGTTCCGAGGGCAACTCCCCGACAGGATGCCAGCATATTGCCCCACGTGAGTGGTACCCATTTATCTACTTGCTATTTAGCTTTCAAATCGCTGGGTTGGCAGAAAGCTAGGGCTAGTGACGAGAGCTCACCTCACCACGCGGATCTGAACTGCCGACCTTATGGTCGGCAGACTAACAGCTCAGCGGTTTAACCCACTGAGCTACCGTGCCCCAATATTCTTTGGGATTAGATAGGCAGAAAGAAAATGAGAAATCAAGGATAGGGGTGGAACCCCTTTGAATTAATACTCTTTGGGACAATAAAAAAACAACTTATTTTTCAGGGTTACAGGACAAGGCCTATAGTCACGTTTCTTTTGCTGCAAATGACTCAGGATTAGGGATCAGTTAGAAATTCATTAATTTTGTGTTTTGATGGGAAGTTACACAAATTTACCAATATCTTCATTAAGAGCATAAAAGTAACCTGAAGACTGAACATGACTTTGGAATAACTGCAACTGAAAAATTCATCCTTCAAGGCAGAAAGTTTTGTATCTGGCTTTGTGTCAGGGATGCTGGGTAATTTTGTTGCATTCACATTTTTAGGCAAACTGAACTGTTTCAAAGCATATAGGCAGATTATATTTAGATTCCTCCCTTCTCACGATTCTGTAATGCACTTCTTAGATGAAAATTTCTCCATAAAACCACACATAAATGTATATAAAAATCTGTAGACAAACAAGTTTTATTTGAAAAAAAAGTACAAAAATAAATATATTTTAGAGAAAATGGTATACCAAAAAAGGTTTTATTTTGGAGAGGTGCAGATAATATGTATGTATGTATGTATGTATGTATGTATGTATGTATGTATGTATGAGATATAAATATATCTATTGCTTTCAAAACAGCCTATCAGTTCTACTCTTTAACAGAAGTGTTTGGTAATTCTGTTTCATCTTGTAAAAAATCAGTGTCTGGAATTCTACTAAGCACTAAAATAAAGCATGTTTAAAGCATGATTATTTTATGAATAATCTTTTGAGATTGCAGTAAAACATAGATCTTCTGAAATATGTAGTTTAATAAAGCATTATCTGACAGACTTTGGAGTAAATCTGTAAATCAGAAGAAGAAATCAATGTGCCTAATAATTAGGAATAGATAAATCATTCATCTTTTCACAGTTGAAAATAAATGGACATAATTCATACCTCCAGAACCAATATATAAAGCAAAATATATGTTTATATTTGTGCCCTTATGAGACATTCAGCGTAATTTTCCAATTTTAAAAAAACCTACACATGTCTGTGTCATCACCTTGCCGACAAAGATCCGTATAATTAAAGCTATGCTTTTCCCAGTAGTAATGTATGACTGTGAGAGTTGGACCATAAGGAAGGCTGAGCTCCGAAGAATTGATGCTTTTGAACTGTGGTGCTGGAGAAGACTCTTAAGAGTCCCTTGGACTGCAAGGAGGTTAAATCAGTCAATCCTAAAGGAAATCAACCCTGACTGCTCATTGGAAGGACAGATACTGAAGCTGAAGCTCAAATACATTGGCCACCTAATGCAAAGAGAGGACTCACTGGAAAAGACCCTGATGCTGGGAAAGACTGAAGGCAAAAGGAGAAGGGGACGGCAGAGGATGAGATGGTTAGATAGCATCACCGATGTAATGAACATGAATTTGAGTAAACTCCAGGAGACAGTGGAGGACAGGAAGGCCTGGCGTGCTATGGTCCATGAGGTCACGAAGAGTCGGACACGACTAAACGACTGAACAACAACAACACATGTCTGTGTATTCACAAAATATGTATAATAAAATTGGAAATAACATACAAAAATGTTTGCAAAATACATATATTAAATAAAATGTATTAGATATTTTTGTGCATGCTTTCTTTTTTCTTTATAATTTACAGTTTAATGACTTTTACAATTGAAGTCTAAACTAACTAAACTTAACCAAAACTGACAGACTTCTCCATATGAACCTGGACTACTTGGAAAGGCTCAGGTCTCTCTTCCTCCAGAAATATGAAGAACTGGCCAATCCAGTTTTGCTGAAGGTTTGGAATTGATTACACTGATTATTATTCAATAATCAGTGGCACCAACAGGGCAGAAACTTGAAATGCAACATAGACAATGATTTAAGCTTCAATAAGGTTCAAGTGAAGACTCTCCTTTAAGAAGAATTAATAGACTAATTTCTTCAAGTTTCTTTTCAAACCATATATATGAAACAGAGACACATCCCTGAAAAGAGAAATCAGATTGCTTGGGTGCATAGTTCATTCCATCAGAAGCTATTGTCCATCCTATTACACTAGACCAGTGTTTCTCAATCTTGGCAACTTTAAGATGTGTGGACTTCAATTCCCAGAATTCCCCAGCCAACATGCTGGCTGGGGAATTCTGGGAGTTGAAGTCCAGGCATCTTAAAGTTGCCAAGATTGAGAACACTGCATTAGACATTTTACATCACTCCCTATGGCTATAATGTTAAATCAGGAAGAAATTTCATTAACTCCTTATTATATTAATGCTGGCACCATAATTTTTAAATGAAATTGAAAACTAGAGGAAGAGAAAGATAGAAATACTCTACAGTCAAGAGGATTACAGCTTTGCAAACCATACTTCAAAAAAAAAAGCCCCATTGCTCATTAGGATTACCAGCATGAATCCATATTCTTATGCCAACTTCAGCTTTCGTGTTGCTCAGGAGGCACCAAGGATTCAAAGAAAATTATTTCCACGCAAATCAATAAAAGTGATTTGCATTTGGCATTCACTTCAAATCACAAGAATAAATAAATTCTATAAAATGAGAGACCAGCCAAAAAAAAAAAAAAAGTGGGGAGGGAGAGAGAATGCTAAATTATGTAAAGATGAACACTGATTAAAACTTGAATTCATCTAAAAAGCAATTAGTGTGCACAAAACAGCATCCTTGTGGGAGGCTTGGCTCCTGACACAATTTACTAAGGTAGTCTGATTTTTTCCATATGACTTTTCCCTCGAAAGAGAGTTTACCTAAACTACCTCTCCCAATCTTCCACATAAAAAACTGAACTTTGCTGTGTCTTACTTCATTTAAGATTTCATTAAAGACTGTAAATGCAAATATAAATGACTGATTTTACAAAACCCATTACTACTTTTTAACCAAGAATAATAAAGATTTGCTAATAAGGACTCAGCTAGTATATTGGTAGTACAATAAAACCACTCTATGAAAGAGAAGACAGGATACCCTGGAGAAGATGCTGATGCTAGGGAAAGTGGAAGGCAAGAGGAAGAGGGGCCGACCAAGGGCAAGATGGATAGATGATATTATGGAGGTGACGGACTCAACCTTGGGGGAGCTGGGGGTGGCGACGGCCGACAGGAAGCTTGCAGAACAGAGGTGTAATGTGTGCAAACCTAGAAACACCCAATAATGTGTGCACTGCTGCATTCTGGACCAGTTGTAGCTTCTGAGTACTCTTCAAGGGCAGCCCCATATAATATGTTTGGATAACATATCCAAAAAGCTAGTAATGAGAGGGAAAAAATAAAAGGACAAAGAATCTAGCTGGGAATGAGTGTATGTCATGAAAATAATATGAAAAGTGAGTATTAGCCTTTTATGGCTAAATAATATATAATTATAAATACAGAAAATTATGTAGGAATTCTATATGCTGTTTAGCTGCCCCATTCTTCATTACCTGCAACTCCAATGTCATCCTTAACAGCAGCCCACATAGAGTGCATTTCAATCATCTAAATTAGATGTTATCAGAGCAGGTAGACTATCCCATTTCGGGGTTAGTCAAAGCTGTGGACTATAGAAATCTAACTAAAAGCACCCTAGATCACTGAGGTCTTTTGAGCCTCCAGTGACAAAAACAAAACAGAAAGTATTGAGCTGTGTATTGGCTCCTTCAAAGAGATAGTTCTGCAGCTATCTGTGTAACTCATTAACTGAGTCTCAGGCCTAGGAACAATCACTGATAGATCATTCATTTATTGGATTTCTGGTTCAGTTTGTTGCCCTTGTTCAGCCCATTACAGCATCCAGACAACAGTCACATATCTGCATAACTGTATCTGACATCAGAAATAATTAGAATAGGCATCATCTGCCTAGTGATAATTTCTGGTGCCCTCACCCAATGACTTCATCCATACATTTAAAAAATCAATAAATGGGGACAAAATGGAACTCTGCAGCTTTCCAGTGGATGCTGTGAGTCTGGCAGGAGTCCCCCAGTGTTACCTTCTGGAATCAGCCTGCAGCTATGAGTAGAGCCACAGTTCTCAACCTACCAACTCAGTTCAGTACCATACTGCGATTAATGATACCAAAAGCTGGCCACGTTTTTCATCTTCCATAATGACCTATTTCCAGGGAATCATTCTGAAGACAATAGTTATAAAAACTCAGTAAAACAGCCTTCCAATTCCCTCCTCCCTAAAGTATGAGAAAAAGAATATCTCCCCAAAAATGTCTCATGGGAAACCTTGTCTTAGGTGATTTATCCAGTATGTGTTGAAGAGGATGAATAATTAAATATGAATGTTAGTAGCTCCTTCTGGGGAGTTTATGAGAAAATTATTAAGACCTACAAGCCTGCTAGTAGTGTGAGATTTGCACATACATGAGCTCCCATGCATTTTTCCCTGAAATACATTAACAATGACTAGGGAGTTATGCTTGTTTATTTTCCTAGTTTATCCAAGAAATTATCCACCCAAGAACTGTATTAATTAACTTTTATGAACTCATGAAGTCTTGCTCTCGAACAAGAACAAATGTTAGAGAAAAACTACTTGAGCTTAAAAATGTATTATGGTTTATACCTCCTTTTGTGCTTCCTTTCCATGAACCTTAGAGTAATTGAGTTTTGCTTGCATGAATGCCTGCTGAAAGTGACTTCGAAGCTGGGGAGTCTGAATATGCATTGGATATGGTTTTCTATTTAGAGCAAGGGTGGGCAGATTTCAAGCTTGCAATATCTACTGTACTGGGATTTTTTATTAGTATCCTGAGATGCACCAAATTCCAATTAGAGCCAGGTGCAAAGACTGCCTGAAGCAAAGAGACACTTCCTAAGTATTAAAGAGCCAGGGAGGAAAAGCTCATGCCTGAAAATTATAATCTACGGCAGAACAAAGCTCACAAACCTTTTTATGCTAAAATTTGACACTGATATTCAATAGTTCAGAATGAATGTTTGATATAATGACATAGATCTGGTTGCTAAATGTCTAAAGGAAAAAATGGCACCTTTAATTTAATAGACAAATTTATAAATTTAAAGTTTATATCCAATTTGCAAACACCATTTTATATGATTGAAATGAGTAACTAATATCAGTATCAATCATATAACTTACTTGAACTGATAGTGATGGGTGATCCCCTTTTATTCCTTTTCTAGGAATGAATCAAGCAATTTCCCTGTACCAATTCAGGAAATAATGTATTTTTTCCAAGATCTGTTTAGATTAAATCAGATTTGGGAATGAATCCAACTGAGTTGGTCTCCCTTAGTTTTAACTAAATGGGTCTTTACTCTGTGCTTTGAAGACAAGAGGAGAATAGCAAAGATAAATTGATTTGTTTCCTTCTTTTCTTGATGCAAGATCTTGCATCAAGTTCTTAAAGGAGCTATTTGGGAGCCAAGAGGCTAGGAACTGTCGTCTCACCATTATAAATAATTTTCCTTTAATACTTCTGTTATTTATCAGATCAACAACTTTTTATAAGCTCCAGACATTGTCATCCACTCTTACATATGGTTTGGGTAGTACCCCCCACTCATTCTTTTTTAGATGTAAGCTCTTACAAGATCACAACATTGCATAAGTTTTTGACAATGTTATTTATTTATTTTATTTATTTATTATTTAAATTTATATGACCGCCCATCTCCCCCAACAGAAGATGGGCAAAATTTTGTTATCCTGGATCTTGAATGAGATTTCACTGAAATATCATGTGATTTTGACTTTCTTACATAACTTTCACAAGATCTCAGCCAGTTTATTTTATTTTATTTTGTTTTATTTGGTTTACACTGCCGACACTACTCTATTTAAGGATGTGGCAGATGTTGGTGTCTGTGGACAGAGCATTGGTATCCATTTTCTCAGATGTTACTGGTAGAGAACATTCCAGTATGTTTTCCAATTCTTTTCCAATGCTCTTTGCTTGAAATATCAGGGGCAATGCCTTATTTTAAAGTACATTTTTTCTTGAGCAACTGTATATCAGGAAACAATCAAGAGGAATATTTATTCACCTATTGATGAATTAATAAAAATATTTATTCATCTATTAAAAACACATTCGTTATGATTAAAAACACAGATCTGAAAAGTGGGAGAGAGGCAGTGTCCTAACAGAAATAGTTGCAACAATTATTAAGAGAGAGGCAACAAAGAATAATAAATTTAAGCACTTGAAAAGAAAGAAATGGAACTAAATGAAACGTTGATCCAAGCTTTCATGTGAAAATAGATATAGAAAAGCTTGATTAATACAAAATATGATAAATTGCACTTCAAAGCTCCCTAAAGTTATTTTTGTTGTTGATGATGTTGTTGTTCTTAGGTCCATAGGTAAGCAACACAATCTCTATTGAAAATCCTGAGATAAAACATGTGAAGTTCATTGAGCTGTTGCCAACATTATATCTGAACAGAGTCCATTGGAGTTGGGTGGCTATAAAAATTTGAATAAACACACACACACACACGCACATACACAATGCCAACTAGGAAGGATCAACCATCTAAAAAAACCCATACTAGCAATTATAATTATACAACATCTCTAGTAGTCTTCTATTTCACCATGACATAGAAAAGCACAACAGGTTTTAGATGAAGCCCTCAAAGCCCTTCCAAAAGTTGCTGCTGACATATAATTTTTCATGTGCCAGCAATGGAAATTTATTTAATTGTTAAATAGTTGTGTAAGTACCATGATAGCAATTCTGATTGTAATTTTAAAATAGATCAGATGCAAATTACATTGTAAATCAAATTTTTGTCCTGGCCTTGCTCACTTGTTTGTTCTTTCTCTGGTTAGTTTTGGCAGTTTCCTCTACCAAAATGAACTCTGCAACTGTCTTCTCACTCCATGATGACAACCTTTAGGGCAGTCTTGGACTATTGTCTTTTCTTTATGAATTGGGTCTATTTCATTGATCTAACTATATAATGAATCTGTAGGGTTCCAAATAATAATCAGGTAAAGAAGTTGATTCAACACATTTATTATATAAGAGAAGGAAAAGTCATTCCGTGTAGCACAGTTTATTTTAGAGGTAACACCAATAGTTCATAAGAGGAAGCACAGTTGTCAAATTGCACATCCAATGGAAATTTATCAGCCATTTAAGGATAGCACAAACTTTGCCTTTAACCTGTGAAAGATACAACTTGAGAAGGGACATAAGCCTTCTTTAAATCTGAGTACCTATCTGCTGAGTTCATCATGCTAAAAGAGAGCTGAGAGTGTCTGTAAGTTCAACTTTATTCCATTTCTCATGTTTTTCTTTTAAGTTAATTCTTTTCCATTTTTGCATCAACCTATGATTTTTTTAAAAAAGAATTCACATGAAAATGCATATTTTTCCTAATATACACATTTTTCTGTGCAATTTTCACTCTCTCACACACAAACATAAATGCAAGGAAGTGTGAAATGGAGTAGCTCCAATTCAGTTTGAATCAATTCAGTCCAATTCAATTCAGGTGTTCAAATGGATTGAAATATTAGATCAATTAAATTGAAATAAAATGAATAATTTAATTGACTTGAATGCATCTGATTCTGTGATTAATTTAATTTCCCAGTATATATGAAAAAGAGGCTTTTGTTTTGTCTTTTGTTTGCTTCTCAGTGCCTGCCAAAGCATGATGATGATGCAACAAACTGGATTCAGTGATACTTTATAAATGAATGGGTTTCAATACTGCATTTTCTTACATATACTTAAACCTCTTTAAACTGTTCATCTTTTTAATATCCCCATCTCAAGATACAGCTGTTCAACTACTGCTATAATGTCTTGGATGATACATCTTCTACTTGGATGCATCTAACTAACTAAGCTTTCTTGTCAGTATGTGTTACAACTTAGGTATTTTGGTTTGTTTGTTTGTTTGTTTGTTTTAAACAGGTTATAATTGTTGGTGTTGACAGTCATCAGCAGGGACTTCCACCCAAGTAGAACATTCATTAAAGAATGTTGCTAATTTTTCTCCCTGATACGCTCTCTCTCTTTCTTAAGGTAAATAGGAAAGGTAATGTTTAATACCTCAGTACACAATTTTTCATCTTCTCCCACTCTCTTATATGTTCCCAAACATCATCAAACCACTGTAGATTAAAAAGTAAAAAAAATAAGAAATAAATGTTTGCTCCAGTTGGAGGGAAAAAAAGACATAGGAAAGGAAGTGAAACCTCCCAGATTTTCAGGGTGGGCTAAAAAACAACCAAAGAAACAAACAAGGATGCCAAGGAACTACTGAGCAAAAAGAGGGTGAAAATTTCTCAGTCTACAGATGAAATGTGTGGTAGAGAAAAATAATCCTTGTCCAAAACTCAAATGAATTTTAGACATTACAAGAGGAAGGTTGTGTTAGTCTGTGGTGACAAAAAAAAATCGGAGTCTGATAGCACCATGCATCTGATGAAGTGAGCTGCAGTTCACAAAGGCTTGTGCATTTTAATAAAATGTGTTAGTTGGAAAAGGTGCCATCCCACTCATGAAATTTTAGGAGGTTATTGGGTGCATTTTAGGCTCATTGTCTTGGAATCTATATACAGTAGCTGCCTAAAGCAAGCAATAGTTTATCTAACTTGGAAGAAGAGCAGTGGAGACAAGTGCTAAGGAAACTATGAAAAGTGACAGGAAGGAATGGTAACAATTGAAACCCTTTTGAATAAAAAAATGAAAGAAAAAAGAGAAGACATTGACCTTTGGGAAATGAAATACATACAAGAGAATAAACAGTTTTAAGACATAGTTCTCCCATGTGTATCTTGCATAGTTTATTTGGCTTTGTATCACCATTTAAGTTCACAGCTTGTAACAAAATCTCCCATCATTCTGCTCAATAAGCAAACACCTGCTTTTTTAATTTCATTTCTAAATGAGGCTGGGAGTTAGATCAGGGACAGGTAGCTGAGGAAGGGTCAAGCTAGGAAAAACCTCCAGTAATTTTTTTGAATTTAGGACTGAGAGGAACTGGTATGCAGAGAGACAAGATTGCATTAGACACTGCTGAATTATTCACAGCATAGAGAATTTGGCAGATACTTGAAAATTTCCCTCGCAAAACTGTAACTGTAACAAATAACAATACATACTGTATAATGACGAAGCTGAAAAGCATTGACTTCTGGAAAATATGCACTTCGTTGCATCTGGATTTTTCAAGTTTATATTATAAGACTATAGAGACAAAAATTGTGTTTGAGATAAAAATGGAGACATACATCTACCGGAGCCTCTTTCAAAGCAATTTTCACTTCTGTGATATTATCTTTCACTACATATACTGTATATTTTAGGAGAAATGAAAAAAAAGTAATGTCTATTATTTTCAAGTGTTTATTTCCATTGGGCTATTAAGTCAACATTTTGTCAAATATTACATTATTTTTCAAGATGCACATACTCTGGTCAATAGACTGTGGCAGCAAAAATGTCATCATGGCGAAAGCTAAGTGTCCTTCAATCACATGATCTTCTATCTCTCTCCTTTGATGGAATGGCATTGATTGGATTCTTTGCTGAAAACTGATGCTATATTCCCATAATACATTGAAGTCTCTGGGAAAAGAATGCTCCCCTTCAGAGGCATTTTTGACAAATGCCTGTTAATCTTTATTCTTTAGAGAATAGCTGGATAAATTGTAGAACTGTTTTCTCAGATTGTAAGTTACAGTTCAGTTGGGACCTGTACTTCTTTTTCTGAGGTATTTTGAGTCATATCTGCACTAACAGCTGATTGCAATAATTGAGTATGGAGCTAATTGTAAAAGATATTATATAAGAGTAAAGAATTTGAATCTGTGTGTGTAGGATTATTGTTCAATAGACCCACAGAATGAAGTATTATAAGAATGTGCAATCAATCCATCCTATGCCAGTGATGCATGTTTTATTCTGTTTTGTCTAATTTTTCAATGAATCATTTTTATAAATATTAAGAAAAAACACAATTGTTCTTTGTACAGCAACAGCAATAATGTAGGTCATATTTTATCAATTTGGGCAAGAATAACTGTGCATTGGTAAACCACTACACATACACAATTTTATTATAGGTTCAATCATATCTTTACAGTACTTGACACAATTTGTGACCTATGTGTATTCAACTGTATTCCTCACAATTAGTGGTAACTTTGGTTCCATTGAATATACTGGATATCCCTTCTGAATAACTATAGAGTGAGTTGTAGGTTTTCATTCATTTACATTGACTGCAGATGCATATTTAATAGAAAGAAATTGATGAATGTTCTTAATACCCTTTTCTGAACTTAAATATAAATATGCCCATATAGAGAAAGGTCAATGTTATGTTAGGGATATCCTGGTTACATTGATCTCTGCTTTAGGATATATCACAAAAATGTTCCCTGGCCTCAAAAGTGGTTTAAAACATAGTTGTGCAAACATTTGATTCTGAAATTTGTTTTGAAGTGATTCAGTCACATTTCTAAATTATTTAAGGTTTTTGAGGTTTTTTTAAAAATAACATTGATGGCTGTTGTGGGTCTTCCGGGCTGTGTGGCCGTGTTCTGGAAGTTGTGGTTCCTAACGTTTCGCCAGCATCTGTGGCCAGCATCTTCAGAGGGCAGGAGCACAGACAGAAGTGCTCTTTCTGTGCTCAGGTAGATTCTGAAACGTTAGGAACCACAACTTCCAGAACACGGCCACACGGCCACACAGCCCGGAACAGCCATCGAACTCCGGCCGTGAAAGCCTTCGACAATACAAAAATAACATTGTTGATTTGGATCAAATTACTAAATCATATTGGTTGCCATTAAATCAAGACAATTTGATGGCATTTTATACATATGGAAAAGCTTGTCCTGAAACAAATCAAGCTTCCAAATAGAGTTTCTCAATTTCATTTAATTACCAAATTGATTTGGAGGTGTGATCTGGAATTCCACATACTCTTAGTTCAGAACCTATAAATAGTATAGAATTCCATTGTGAGAATTGGTTTGGCTGGTTTGTGTAAGTGGAGCAAATCCATATTATATTATTGTTGGAATTCCAGTTTAGCAAGGCAGTTTTGATGATGGTGTTTACTTTCAAAGCTCCAAACAGCTTAAGGCAAAGAACATACATTATAGTGTCCATACATTAAAACATTAAGAGGAGGTCCCTTTCTTTCTTCTATAGAGAATACGAATTTCTCAGCAGTAAAAGAAAAGGTCTTCCATATGATGGCTCTCATTGAAAGTGTGTCTGATGCCTAATAACATAAATACACAGAGAGAGAGAGAACTGGGTATCTCTCTTTTGGGCACTGAAAGCATTCGAGATTGAACTCCACTGGTGATTTGTTATCTCCAGCAGAAAGGCTTGTGATCAATTCCAAATCATTGCTGTTGTTTTAATTGAAAAACAGTACTAACATGCAAACGTTTCTTGGATCCAGTCTTGAAATAAAAACTGCCAAAGTTTCAAAGCGAAGCAATGCCTGCTTAAATGCCACAGTGGAAAAGAATAAAAAGCTAGACAATCTAGTGTCTAACACAAGCTTTCCCTATATCACGCTTGTAATTTATTTTATGATGACCTGAGCAGCGCCAGTACAATATTTCAGTGGCCCTCGCTGGGCCTCCTTTAATTACAAATTGTCAGTCAGAACTAATTCAATTACAGGACAGTGCTGGGGTTACATCTACTTCATCTATGGCAAATCTCTGCAATTGAACCACACAGAAACCCATTAGAGCTGCTACTGTTGGGGGCAGAAAATGGGTCTTGCTGCCAAATGTCCATGTCAATGGCTTAAGAAAACCAATGCAAGCTGAGAAATACTTACTGTGCAATCAAACTGCCTAGCAGCTGCTGGAAGCTTTTCTGACTTCCTCCCAATACGTACCAATTAATAGAGAAGTATTTGGTCATACTACAAAACCATTTTCTTAATGCCAAGAACTGTCTGTTTATAGAAAACACACACACGCATGTTGGATTGCTTTCTTTTCCACTGATACCATTAGAGATTTTAATACTGAATAAATTAAATTCAGTGCCACCGTGAAAAGAATTAAACACGTTTATTTTTCTTGCCCATTTACTAAACATGACAGTGTCAGATTTGAAGCTTAATTACAGGGGGGAAAATTGCTATTGCTAGTTCTTTAGCATGCAACCAAACACCACCCTCACACAATCCGTAAACCTCTTCTCTGCAGCTGTGAAAGCCTACCTCATAATTGCTAACTGACAGCAACATTTCCTGTTATTTTTAGGTGGGGGACGGTTGAGAAGTGGAGTATAACCTCTTAAATAGATATATTCCAATTAAGAAATAAAGAATCCTATATGAAACATCCTTCTGAAACTCATTTTCTTGTGAGTGATGTGTGGTTCCTTTCACTTTGTGGCTCCCAGCAATGTTAAATGTGGCCTTTTGTTATTAAAAGATGGTTGGCTCTTGCCTGAGCACAAAGAGGCTTGTTCTGTAGAAACTATCCTTTAGCCAACATCCATATATGGGGCTATCATTTTTTTCAGTGTCGTACAGTATATAAATCATTTGCAGTATACGTACATGGTGGACTGCATATTGCTCTCAACAGAAAAGATCACTGAATAAAGCATATTAAGAGATCAAAAAGGCATACCTTTGTTACAGCTGTAAATCCTAGATGCAAAGATATCATTTCAATTGCTCTCTCAAGAGGTAAGTGTAAGATTCTAATGGCTTAGGTTGCCAACTACATGTCAGAGAGGATTAATGAAGAAAGGAAGATGAAAAGAAGCAATTTCACTCAAAGGGAATCAACAAAAAAGTATGGAAACAGAGAGGAAAGACTGCAGGAAGTATGTAAGGATTAAGAACCCCAAACCTACTAAATTTTAAGCAACTCTTCTCCACCTCAGAATAAAAGGAGGTAGGGAATTCTAAATGTGCCCAGAGAGGGAAAACTTGATTTAGGTTCCCCTAGACACAATGGAAGAATTTGCTTATGAGTACGCATAATATTTTCCATAAATCAACCAAATTACTACCATAGCTATTGCAAATATTTTATCATTTTAATTTTAGGTTAGCAAATGACATGTTGATTGTAAAAAACTACTTCCAGAACAGTTTTGAACTGTGCACAGTACTTGTTTTCACTAAAAATGGATTGGTGTCTTTTTTATTTCTTTCTTAAAAGTATCTATAAGTATGGCTTCTTATTTTAAAAAATCTTGAAGGGGTTTACAATAGTTAATATATGATAAAAATAAAAGCAAAATAAAAACAGTAAAAAAATAAAATGACCAGAATAATTGGAGTTTAATGACTGGAGAAGACTAACATAAAAATATGAGTTTGTAAAAAATCCCAAAATGTGTTGGTTTTGGAGCTTGGCATATTACAGCAGAGTTGCTCATAGTTTGGTATCTCCCTTCAAGGTTTTTGCTCATTACATTTTTTTTACATAACCAATAAGACTGAGGTAACAAATAAGTTTCCACTGTGCTAATTTCATGGAATATATAGCCTTTCTTATAAGATGGCTCAGATCAACATGTAAACTGTATATAGCAGTTAAAAAAAACAGATTTCATGAATACTGGCCTACAAAGCTTTTGCCAAAATCATTTGTTAATCTTTAACTTTCATAAGATAGTTGATTTTGCTAAAGAATAGCAATGGGGTATCTCCCTGGAACAAAATGTATATACACTGTATATATATTTTACAAATGATAATGGAATATAATCTTTACTTGCTTCTTTTTTATTAAAAGTCTTTCAGGACTAACACTGATTAAATGTGCGCACTGAATGTAATGCAACCCAGTCAATGAAGCTATGAGTATTTTTTCCTGGTCGGTAACATGATGGACCTTCAGTACAGCATCTTCCTCGAAGAATAATTTAAAACAAACAATCAGGCTGATTGCTAAGTTAGCACAGAATGATTGACGATGAGAGAATTAGGCAAACAGGATCATGAGAATACAAACGCTTGAAAGATGGATTTATAAATAAATGATTTGTGGACTCTAGAGCAAGCAAGGCCCTTTCAGGTGGCATACTTGTGATTTGGAGATGTGAATGTAAATGGAGTTGTCAATTTCCTTTATCTAAAGAACATGTTTTTCACATCAAGGATAAGAGAACTCTGTAAAAGGACTTAACAACTCAACTTGTTATCTGTAATGTGGTAATTAGATCTCTTTCTTTTGAAGATGTCTAATCAAGAGAAATAGACAAGCCTCTTTCTCTCTATTTTAAGGAAGACTTTTGTCACTGTCTTATTTCAATTTTATAATTACATGTATCAGGAATGATACATCTCAATACGTATCATTCCTAACACTAGTCTATGATCGGAAAGGGTATTATTGCTATTTAAATAATATTAATTTAATTGATTTGTTAATTTTAAAGAGGACTTTGCTTGTAAAAGTATAACAAAGCCAGTAATAATCATTTCATTATTTATATATTGTAATACATTGTTTATAGTGGAATAGTGCCTTATTCCAAATAACTTTGTATAATGTACTGTCTCCTCCTTCTCCTTCTCCTTCTCCTCCTCCTCCTCTTCCTCCTCCTCCTTCTCCTTCCAATAAAACCTATATTTAAAAACAGTATGCACAAAACCATCCAGAATGTTTTATTATTAAACATTTAATGTCTTCAGTCCTCTTGCCTATTGTTGACTCAGGACAATTGCGATCTAGATTAAATTTATTTGGAAATTGCACTTAATCTATGTTCTATCACATGCAAAAAGCTCTTAAGTGTAGATATAATATATAGATCTTTGTACCTTTGAAAAGGAAAATGAATCCTTACTTTCCAACCACAGAAAAATATCAGACTTGGACAGTTTGTTACAGCCCTCTTTTAATAAAAAAAAATGAGAATGGGTTAAAAATGTTATACTTGTTAATTCACAAAGGCAGATAGCTGAAGAATACAAAGGCTTACCAAGACACACTGGAGGCAGAAATTGTACATTCCAATTAAACTAAAGATAACATATTTATTGATACAAATTGCACTTTCTATTATTTGCTGGATCTGGTTATGCCTTTGACTTGAATATAAGATAAAGATTACCATGGGATTTATCAGATTTCCTACAGCAATTCAATCATTCAAATATCCTTTTCAGTTGAACCTTTAGAATTCAGTGGGGCTTATTAAGATTGAAATATTGAATCTACAAATCATATAACACAATAAGACTGGACTTTTTTTATCACTTACTAAAGTGGCCATAAAAATGCAGAGAAATTGAAGTATTTGGCTGTCACTATCTAAACCAAATCATTTTTTTGTTGTTCTTGTTGGGAAAAAGATGTGGAACAGATGTTAATAGGCATGTGCCTGTTATCTTGCCTAAACCTGGACATAGAAACACATATGTGACAACAAGAATGGTGAGAAGGAAGGAGAACTGGTAAGCAAGGGTGAACAAATTGATTGAGCCTAGAGTGATTTGTAACAGATTAGAAAGAATTTCTGCTGAAAAACAGTAGCAATTAAAGTATTGCCTCTGCCCAAAATTATATGACTGAAATTAAGAATGCTTTGGATAATACAGATGGGCTTTTATTTATTTATTTATTTATTTATTTAATTAATTTTATTTTCTATCCCGCTTTTATTATTTTTATAAATAACTCAATGCGGCGAACATACCTAATACTCCTTCCTCCTCCTATTTTCCCCACAACAACAACCCTGTGAGGTGAGTTGGGCTGAGAGTGTGTGACTGGCCCAAGGTCACCCAGCCGGCTTTCATGCCTAAGGTGGGTGAACTCTCAGTCTCCTGGTTTCTAGCCCATTGCCTTAACCACTAGACAAAACTATCTATTTGAAGAATTTTGTAACTTTAAGAATCATTGTGAAATTTAGCTTTTTTTCATTTTCATTTTCCTGCCCCATCTTTTCTTTTTTTTTCATTTTGTGTCCTGTCTTGGAAATCTGAAAATAGGACATGGACTGTTTTTAATAATGTGTAATCTGTTTCTAGCTGAAGAGTAAACAACAACAAATGCTGCACCCAGGAGCATTTGGATGGCAAAACTTTACACTCTCAGGATCCTGCTGTCTTAGAGCAGGTATTCTACAAAGCTTTCAGATATTCTTGTAAATTACTGCTACTTAATGTAGCAGCAAAATTTATTTTCCTCACACAAGAGTCATTTCAATGAATATTTAAAAACATTTTACAACAGTTAATCAGGGAAGATGGAAGGAAGGGGACACAGATCACCTAGAGTGCTTTTTTGGTTGTTTTTGCATATATCCAGTATGTGTGTATGTGTGTGTGTGTGTGTGTGGTGTGTGTATGTATATGTATATGTATATGTATATGTATATGTATATGTACAGTATATACACACACACACAAATATACACATATATACAATGTATATTGTATATATACTGTATATATACTGTATATACTATACTGTATATACATACATACAGTATATAATTTATATAGCCACTCAGGGGATGCAGTGGCACAGTGGCTTAATGACGCTGGAGTTTGCCAGCCAGAAATGGTCGACACTCCAATGGTTCGAGCCCAGCTCCGCGTGTTGGAAGTGAGCTCCCATCATTTCGTCCCTAGCTCCTGCCCACCTAGCAGTTCAAAAGCATACCATCTGCGAATAGATAAATAGGTACCCCATTTCGGTGGGGGGAAACGCTGGCGGCGCTCTATGGGGGAGCAGAAACCAGTGCTGATGGAGGATCAGTGGAGAAAAAAGCCTGGATGAGCCAACTTCCCTAAGGAATGCTGCTGGCCAGCTGATGCAAAGCTAGCTCACCCTCTTGTGGTGCATCAGTGCAATGCAACACACACACACACACACACACACACACAGACCCTCCATTTAAACTATCAAAAATGGCAGCAGCGATGCTTTTCATGAAGATTCATGGAAAACTTGACATCCCCGAAGAAGCAGGCAGCACTGCAGTGGAGATCAATGGCCAGATGGTGAATTCTGGTGGTGCAGTCTTTCCACATAAAGGAGAGGTTATGAGATTGCACACTTGCACTCTGGACAGCTGTTCCTCATGAGTAGACTACAGGAACTAAGGATTTTGCAGTTGGCTCATGAGTTGAGTGGGTGGAAGTCAAGGGATTTGAATTAAGCTCACAGATGTAATGCAGCCTATATGGACATAAGGTTTGCATTAGCCTCATTTCTTAAACACTTTTGGATGTAACTAATTTACAGCTAAAGAGGCGGGGAATAAATTTGAAAAATAAATAAATAAATAAATAATAAATAAATAAATAAATAAATAAATAATTTCTGAGCAGCAGGATAAGAAAATTCCACTTGGTGAGTGAACATTCTTTTTGGATTACAAAGTTTAAAAAAAGGTTTTAAAGATTTAAAAACTTTTGGCAAAAAGCTTAACAACGAGTGAATATAAGAAAGGTTAAAATGGATAAAAGGGATAGTTATTTTTAAATATTATTTTTGGTGAAAGTGCTTTTGAACAAATTGAAATTAAAATAGACAAACGAACCAGATTTCATGGGAATGTTTTTTGTTTACTATTAAAGAGTGCAGGCAATTGGTGGACTTTACAAAACAAAAGATAAAGGTAATATGAGCCAGACTAAAGGGTTCAAGTTTTGCAGCAGCACTTTAATACAAGACTAAAGATTGATAATATGAATGTAACTGTTCTTAAAGAAATTCCTATTAGAATCTTGCATAAGAGAAAAGAGAATGTATGTATGTATGTATGTATGTGTTTGTTTATTTATTTATTTATTTATTAGATTTCTCACTGCCCATCTCCTCCTACCAGAGGGACTCTAGGCGGTATTCTTTATTGACCAAGAGATTAAGACAGAAAAATATTCCATTTGGATAGGACAAATTGGAAGGTGTGATTTTTACTTTTAAACAGTAGAGGTTTCAACTGAATTCTGTCCAGAAGGTGAGGGAATTTCTAGAAAAATTTAAAGAGGAATTGGAGGAGATTCAAATGGAGGTGTCAGATGAGATTAAACAAAAACTTCAACAGATGCAACAGGAAACTGAAAGGGATGATACTGAACTAGGTGCTACAAATACTGATTTTTCTAAATTTTTGGCTTGATTATGGATTACAAATGCTAACATGGAATATAAATGGGGCAAATGCTCCTCAAAAGAGAAAAAAAGCATTATTTGAAAAAATTACAGCAAGACATGTCTATGAAGGTTCTCAGTCATCCAGGTGGAATTGTCTGTAGCTTTAATCATGTCAACTGGATTTCTATTTTCTCAGTGGAAACGTTTCGCTCCTTATCCAAGAAGCTTCTTCAGTCTGAGCAGTTTGTCAGGGAATCCTTAAATATGTTTCTAGCCTCAGGTGCAAGGTCACACAGCCACCCTAGAAACATATTTAAGGATTTTCCCTTAAAAACATATTTAAGGATTCCCTTACAAACTGCTCAGACTGAAGAAGCTTCTTGGATAAGGAGTGAAACGTTTCCACTGAGAAAATAGAAATCCAGTTGACATGATTAAAGCTACAGCAAGACATAATTTGCCTACAAGAGACACATATTAGAAAAAAGGACATACAATAATTGATTTATAAAAAAAATGGGTGAATAATTTATTTCAGCAGGAACTAAAAAAAGAAATGGAGTTGTTTTGTATATAAATCCCTAACTAAAACCAGAACTTGTATTGAGTGATGAGCATGGCAGATTTGTTGGGGTGGAAGTTAATTTGCATGGGACTAAGACTTTGGTATTGGGAATTTATACCCCAAATGAAGATAAAGTACTGTTCTATAAAGGACTTATGGACGGACTAATAGGTTCTCTTATGAAAATTGATCTTTGATGGGAGATTGGAATGGAGTGGTTTCCCCACAACTGGATAGAATTTTTTCTAACTGCTGTAAAGAAGATTGGAAGCCACTTCTTTGTGTCTTTTTCTTTCTTTTCTGTTTTTCTTTTACCTTTTTTCCTTTCAGCACTTTTAGATTTCTTTCTTTTTCTTATTTTATATTAGTTTGTATTAGTTTTTATCTTCCTTTTTAATTTTTTAAAATAAAATTATATTAAAAAATGGCAGCAGCAAAGCTGTAGCATGGCTTTTTTCCACAATAGCTGAACAAAGTGTCTAACTCCTACCACTAAGATCAGTGATGTTCCGGGATGCTCCCGTCCAAATATTATCCTCTGTATCTTTTTGTTCTTCCTAAAATTAGAACCAAATAAAAATAGTTGATAATGCTTGAAAGTGTATTCCAGTCTTCGGCCAACCAAGCAGACTACAAATGTAATTGCAACACTGTACCTGAGAAAAGCTAGCCTATTACACACACACTTTATAGCATTTTGGTTTGTATCTCTGAAAACTGTCTTAGAAGAAAGTTCATTTATTTAAAACAAATTACTTCCATATATGAAGTTTGAAGGTCACAGCTACATTCAAGTGCAGAGTCATCCATGCTTAAACTTCATTGATTTCCATTGAACTAAACATCTGTGAATGTGAAGAGAATTGAGGCCAACAGCTTTAATATTTTAATATAACAAGAAAGTGTATATGTTGGCAAAAAAGTATTGTGTCATGAGATGCTTCAGAAATTGAACAGATTATATTATTTGTTGATTTTTGTGACAAGTACAATGTGGGTAAGTATAAAAAATCAGGGGTCTGGTAGCACTTTTTCTGACAAACAGTTTTGATACCAATCAAAGAGAATATTTGTAGCTCAGGGTTGAACTGTGGAGTCCTTGGTGCTCTCTGAGCCTTGTTGTTTTCTTGCAGATGTTTCATTGCCAGGCTAGGCAACATCTTCAGTGCGAAAAGGGAGTGGGACTTGCTCTCTCTTTATATACCATGGCTTGTCCTGCCTGTGTTGGTGGAGGTGTTGTTCTCTCCTTAGTAGTTCCTTGACTGAGCAGTTGTTTGCTACTTGGTTGATTGACTGAGCTAATAGTTCCTTGATTAGGGTCTATTGTGTTGTCTGGTGCTAATCTTGGTGTTAATCTTTGCCTATCTGGGTGTTGATTGCTGGCAAGGAGGTGTTCTGGTCTTCTGGCTTTTCTATTGTCTCTTATGAATGGTATGTAAATGTTGTTTACCTCTATGTGTCTGTTGATAGCTGCTTTGTCTGAGTGCCAAGCTTCCAGGAATTCTCTAGCATTTTTGGATTTGGCTTGGTTTAAGATGCTCACAGTTTCCCAGTTGAAGTTATGGTTAAGTCTGTCCATGTGTTGTGAGATTAAGGAGTTTTCATCGTGTCTTCTGACTGCTAGTTGGTGTTCGTGGATACGTTCTGCTAGTCTTCTGCCAGTCTGTCCTACATAGTGGCTATTACAATCCTTACACTGTATGTTGTAGATAACTCCTGTTTTTTCTTCTTGGGCTACTGGGTCTTTTGGTTTACTTATGATGTTCTGAAGGGTTTTGGTTGGTTTGTGTGCTACGGTGATGCCGTGTGGTTGTAACAGTCTATTAGTAGTTTCTGAGATGTTTCTGATGTATGGCAGTGTAATCCTTTTCATACCTTCTGTTGGTTTTGCGGGTTGAGTGGTCAGGCACTTTTTGATAAAGTTGCGTGGGTATCCATTTTGCTCGAAGATGCTATATAAGTGGTCTATTTCCTTTTTCTGGTGTTCTGGGTTGCTGCAGTGTGTTTGTGCTCGTCTGAATAGTGTTCTTACACAGCTCCTCTTGTGGGAGGTTGGGTTATTGCTTTGGTAGTGGAACACATGGTTAGTGTGGGTAGACAATGGGCAAGAAGTCCACCCAGTATTTGGAGGGGCCACAAGGCAAGATTCTGGCATGAGGTTTGCTGCAACGGCGAGGCAAGATTCCAACACGAGGCTTGGCGGGGCGGAGGTGCAGCAAGGTTCTGGCACAAGGCTTGGCATGGAGGCAAGGCAAGGTTCCGATGTGAGGCTTGATGCAGCGGCTGCAATGCAAGATTGTGGCATGAGGCTAAGCGCAGTGGTGAGGCAAGATTCTGGCACGAGGCACTGCTGGGTGGCAAGACAGGTTTCCAGCACGGGGCATGGCTAGGTGGCAAGGCAAGGCTCCAGCATTAAATGTGGCTGGGTGGCAAGGCAAGATTATGGCGTGGGGTATGGCTGGGCGGCAAGGCAAGGCAAGGTTCCAGCGTGAAGCTTGGCTGGATGGCAAGGCAAGGCTCTGGCACGAAACTCAGCTGGGTTGCATGGCAAGGCTCTGGAGTACAGGCAAGGCAAGGCCCGTGCAGGGATTCTGGCGCAGTGATGGGGTCACGATTCACTCCAGGTTGCATTAAGGAACATGAACGTTTGTCTACGGCAATGGGTGCATGCTGCGCTCGCCTTTTATCACTTTGATTTTCATGCTGTTTGTGAGTGGGAGCCAATCATGCCTCACATTGCTCTGCCCGCCTTTCCCACCTCCTTTCTCGCGCGCTGATTGGCGGGGCCACTACTTCCTCCGTACTGTCTCCAATCAGCTGCTCCGACTCTGATTCAAATTTCACGCCAAACTAACTCACTCCAGCTTTCTCTACTAACAATCCCTCTTCCTCTGAATCAGACTCAACCTCCATCCTGACAGTTATCCCTTAGGTTAGTTAGAGTAGCTTTAGTCTGGCAAGATTCTGTCTGTATGGTATGAGCAAATAAAGAACTGGAGTTTGAATGTACTGTCTTTTCATTGTTCTTGGGCTGGGCCTGACATTACCTGTGCACAATCTGAGACCTATGGGCCTCAAGTTGTCCTGAAACCCTGCATGCAGCTCCCAGTGCCCTCCATTGATGACCACCAAATGGTTAGTTTTTAAAGTGATAGAAAGAGAACATCATTAAATACAGGAGCATAATCCTATTAACTATATTGGATTAATTTAATTTAGGCCTAAATTAAATCAAATGTATTATTTGTGCTGATCACAGGCCTTGGTATGGCATTCAAAAGTCTAGTATAGCTTTCAGGTATAAAAAGTTCTGCATCACTGCATTACATTTATTGTAAACCGCCCAGAGTCCCCTCTATGGGGGGAGATGGGCGGTGATATAAGTTGGATAAATAAATAAATAAATTAACCCCCAAACTCCAAAGCTAATTATAGCTTACTCCATTGTGGTAACTCGCTCAGATGTAGCCTATTGAATCAAGCATAACAGGATGAGTGAATAAGAGTGCTTGCTGGCAGCACTGCATTGGCCACTCTGCCATAGAGAGGTAGGAATACCAAAGGAGAGGATAGAGGTTCATGTTAACTAGCTACATGTGAAATTCTCTGCCAGATCAAAAATTAATAATCTGTGACTATTTGTGCAGCCACAGCTTTATCAGATGACAAGGCCATCAGTAAAGACTATAAGAAGTGCTTACATTGGTTATAATTTAATAGGGGCAAGAGCACTGGAATTTGTCAAAATATTAACACCACAGAAAAAGCAATAGACTTAGACTTAGGACAATAAACTTAAATTTATGAGCTAGCATTTCACTCTTTCTCAGTGATTTATCTGTATTACAGTAATCAAACTAATTGTATATACTACAGTATATTATTTCATCACCCATTCAAAACCAGCTACTACTGTGAATCTCTCCCCCATCCAGAAAAAAATCTAGATAAACGCATTATGTTCCACCTTAAAATAAATAAACACAGCACAACTACCTGCTGGCTGAATTGGAAAAATTTATTACTACATGAAAGTCTGTAGCTTGAATCATGTCAACTGGATTTCTATTTTCTCAGTGGAAATGTTTTGCTCCTTATCCAAGAAGCTTCTTCAGTCTGAGCAAAGTTAGTAAGGGAATCCTTAAATATGTTTCTAGGGTGGCTGTGTGACCTTGTACCTGGGGCTAGGTCATGGTTATTTGAGATGTTTATTTCTAAGTCCCTTTATCATCCAAAGGAGGATCGTTAAGATTAAATAGGGGAAAGATTGAGGCCCCCACCTCTATTCAAGGAAGGATTTTCCAAGTTAGCATAAATGGATTCCTTGACCCCTCTCTCAAACCACCTATCAAGGAATCCATTTATGCTAACTTTGAAAATCCTTCCTTGAATAGAGGTGGGGGCCTCAGGCACAATCTTTCCCCTATTTTCCTTCCTGCTTTGTCTTCTGTGCCTAGGAAGATTAAGAACATTTCGCAAGCTCAACAGCAGCATGGTAATCTTAACGATCCTCCTTTGGATGATAAAGGGACTTAGAAATAAACATCTCAAATGAATGACTGAAGAAGCTTCTTGGATGACTGAGAACCTTCATCAACATACTACATGAAAGATGTTAGCAACACTCTAGATATCTCATCACTTCAAGGCTAAACTGCATTTAGCCTATTCTGTGGTAGATTTTGGCGGTGCCGCTGGTTCTCAGGAAGGAGGGAGCACATTCCAAGGAAGTGGAAGAGATAAGAGGAGGCACAGTCCGGGAAGCAATGGTGGGAAAATAAAGAGGTTCAGAATAGCCCCGCCCTAGAGCTCTCCCAGGTTATTTCCCCTTAGGTTAGGTAGAGTTGCTTTAGTCTGGCAAGATTCTGTCTATACGGTGTGAGCAAATAAAGAACTGAAGTTTGAATGTACTGATTCTTTATCATTCTTTGGCTGGGTCTGACATATTCTGATATTAAAAATTTTACACATGGAAGGAAGATAAATATGAGTTTCATCTTCTTCATCTCCAACTTACAACATAAGATTTGCAGCAAAACTAATAGGATTTAGCTGAATGGAGTTACTGGGCTTTGTGCCATCACAATCCTTGTTCAGTGGGATTCCACGGACATAGCTCTTGAACTGAAATCAGGTGAATTTGGCAGTTTTCATCCTAAATATGAAGAGAATAGCAGTAGTGTTGGCAGATGCTGAAGAGAAAAACATTGCATCCCTTACAAGCCACAATAATACCAAAATAATGACACACATTCTAATATCTCGCAAAAGGCAAAATTATGTAATGAAATCATGATGTGTGATGCAAGTATGTAAGTTGTTTCATTTGTGTCATGACATGATCACACATATGCATCATTTCCCTTGCCCCCAAACCTGGCCTCCATCCCCCTGGGAATCCTTGATATTCTACTGTGCATCTCTGGTGTCCTTTCCAAGCATGCTGTCAGAGAGCTTAGTACATGGATGCTTTACTGAGGACCTGAACACTGAAAGCACTATCTGTGCCTTTATTTATTAATTTGTCTAATTTCAGGGCCGCCCAACTCCTATGCAACTTACAATTGGCTTAAAATTAAAAACAACCTGTAAAAGAATGCAAGTGACCAGAAGAACAAAATATCAACCATAAACCTACCAGAACCAAACCAACCAAACCAAACCAAAAGAGGGCTTCACAATTACCCTGATCCCAAGGCCTGGTCTTTAATGATTCCCTAAACGACATAAGATGAGAGCCACAAAAATCTCTGGGGGCCTGGTTCATCACCTCAACCCCCAACCTTACTGCAAATGTTGAGGTGAAATGCTGAAGTGAAGTTCTAGTAGCTTTCCCTTGGATCTGAAAAGAATTCCCTTCTGTCTTTACCGCTCCAGCTAAGAAACTGACAGCACATAGACAATGCACCATAAACCCCTCAAGAGTGCTGGTCTGAATTAAATCAATGGCTAAATTAAATCAGTGGTTAAACAAAATACATCAGACTGTCTCTCCAGATAAGTAGATAGATAGGTAGATCTTATCTGTAGTTGGAAGAAGAAAGAGTAAGAAGAGGAGGAGGAGGGGGAGAAGGTGATAGATAGGTAGGTGAGAAAGAATGGGCCAAAGAAAATAAGATACCAAAGTGCTGTGCTCATTTAGCTGTATTTCATTAGGAAGATATAACTAGGTTGAAATAAATTTCTCTTATTAAACAATACATCCTTTTAATATTGTGCAAAGACTCAGTCTTCAGGGTTCAGATAAATTCTCTTCCCTGTTACTTTATAAATAAAAGATGATATTGAAAACAAAATGATAGTAATAAAAAACAGAAGGGAGATTGAGTTCTTTTAAATTATTCTTTACAGATGCAAGGAAAAGACCGTGCAAAGTTTCTCAAGGAGATAGGGAAACTGAATACTGCCTTAGGAAGGTGATTTATCCTTTTAATAAAATAAACCATAGGAATCTGTTGCCTATTAAGAAGACAATTGGTAGGTTTGATTTGGAATCTATGTTCCGGATGCTTATTTTCTTAATCTAGTTATCATCATAAAAACAGCACTGAATGTTGTAGAGTCACTTTGCTGGCTATTTCAATAACCCTTTCTCAAGAAATGAAACCCTTCTCTCTCTCTCTCTCTCTCTCTCTCTCTCTCTCTCTCTCTCACTCACTCACTCACTCACTCACTCACTGTATATGTATATCAGCACTATTGGTGCTATTACCATGAGCACTTAAGTATATGAATGAGTTCAGTTTGGTCTACTGGTTAAGGTGCTGGACTAGGAACAGAGAAATCTGAGTTCTATTCCTCCTATAGGTCTGGAAGCCAGATGGGTAACTTTGGGCCCGGCACTTCCTCTCAGCCATAGGAAGAAGGCAATGGCAAACCACTTCTGGAAATGCTGCCTACTCATGTCCAAGTAGTTGCCAGAGTCAAGTCTGATTCAAAGGCAAATAAGGTTCATGATTATGGCATCAGGAGTTGAGAGGAGAAATTTGGTTCAATATTAACCTTTTGCCTTCCATCCAACCTTCCATCAAAAAGATGGATTCCTCTTTCCCTTTATCCCTACACCCTTGCACAAATCTTCTAAAATTATAACACTTTAACTAGGGAGTATTTATCCTTGTTTTTTATACTATTTTATACTATACTATTCTAGACTAGCACTAGATTAGTGTCCACAGAGAAAACATAGTGCTGATGATCATTTTGTGGAATTCATTGTCTTTTAACTAGCTTTTTTTTAACTATTTTTTTAATTGCTTTTATTTTGTTGATTTTTATCCTGGTGGATTGATCTTTTAAATATACTTATTGCACACATATGAGCACAGACATAGAGACACACACTGATACTCTCTCTCTCTCTCTCTGTGTATATGTATACGTATACGTATACATGTCAGAGAGGACAGTATATAGTAATGTTTCTCAGCCTTCACAACTTTAAGATGTGTGGATTTCAACTCCCAGAATTCCCTAGCCAGCCATCCTTTCCATGGGAAAATGCTGTTGTTTTGAATTCTTAAAAAAAACATGATAGGGTGGGACTTTGAAGGTTAGACACTAGAGGGAACCAGAAGGAACTAAAGATTACAATTAAAGAAGAACACTTAAATTTGACTTACTAGTACAGAATGGAGCAAAATACTTTAACACTGGATGTATTGAAGGATATTTGTGAACAATGGACCCAGAAGTTAATTTTAAGAATGTTTGCCATTATAGATAGACTATGTTTAAAAGATGTTATGGAAGATGAACAAGTTTACTGGACAAGATTGAGACTGATTAGAAAGTGGATTTAAAAATGACAGGCTACAAGAATGATGGAAAAGATCCTACACTAGATATAGAAATGAAACCAGCTGATGTCTTAATAATTAAAAGGGATATAAAAATAATAAACCAAAAGAGTGACCTGGATAACTTTCCTGCACTGGATTTACAAAAGAGAAAGTTTTGAAGGATTTTGTGAGAAGGGACAAACAAAAAATGAAAAGAAATCAAGTTCATAGACTATCCATTTCAAGAAGGGACTTAAGGCACCATACCCTCGAACAAAATCTTTAGAAGAAAAACTCAATCCAAGAAGCCTTGTTGTTATCAACACTCATACACTCTGCAGAATAAATTTTAATGCCTTCTTAAAGGCTGAGAGGTGGAGGCATTCTCTATCTCAAGTAGCATGGTGTTCCAAAAGGACTGGGGCCACCACTAAAAAGGCATATTGCCCGGTCCCGATCCCTGTCACCTCTCACATGATAGGAACCTGCAGCATACTGTACCTTCTCTCAGTGATTGCATGGAGTGGGCCAACTGCAGGACAACCCTGTAGATACTTTGTCGACTTTAAAGATAATAAATAGATCCTTGATCTGGAATATTTGCCAGAAGGAAACCAGTAGCTGGTGCAACACCTGCAGCCTAGGCATAATACTGCTGAATCTGCTACTTCAAATTAGCAAACAGTTGAAATTTCTGAGGTGAAACTGAACAAAACTACTGGACACAAGTCCACAAACACAGTAAGATATTTAAATTAAGATTTCTTCACCGCTTTTATTGCCATGGTATATTCTTGAACATGGGTATGCAGCTGTGATTGTTAGGCTTCATTCTTCATTTTTCTCACCATTGCTTTAGGAGTTTCTTCACTTGCTTTATCTTCCACAGTTCCTCAGTAAACCAATGAACTTGCCTGGTTTGTTTCCCCTCACATTTCTGTGTGGCTACAAGTTTACTGGCAAACTACCCAAGCATTCTCTGTAAATTCTGAGGGTCCATTAGTGCCTGGGATGCAACACCTTAACTGGTGCCCCTGTGGAAGTCAGATGTGACCATGGCAAAGGATTGATGTTGCTCCATGGTAAAGACCAGCATGTGTCAGGCCCAAGATTTGTTGGGACAAGCCTAGAATTTTTAAATTCTAACATTTTTAAAAAACTTACAAGTGACCCATTATATAATATTTTAAAATGGTAAAGGTTCCCCCCGCAAATTTGTGCAGTCGTGTCCGACTCTAGGAGCCGGTGCTCATCTCCGTTTGTTAGCCGAAGAGCCAGCATTGTCCGAAGATGCTTCCACGGTCATGTGGCTGGCATGACGCACGCGGAACGCTGTTACCTACCCACCGAAGTGGTACCTATTCATCTACTTGCATTTGCATGCTTTCGAATGGCTAGGTTGGCAAGAGCTGGGGTGAGTGCGGGAGCTCACTCCGTCATGCGGGGCTAGAGATTCGAACCTCCAAACTTGCAATCTGATCAACAAGCCTGGCATCTTACCCGCTGAGCCACCACGTCCCTTATATAATGTTTTATTCTGCACTAAATTGGTGGATATGATTATATTATATATTACTATAAAGTAATGCTCTTAATTTACATACTGATAATATTGCGTTACATTAAGTACAGAGCTGGAGATAAGTATTCATAGACATGCATAGAATTCTGACATTTCTTTATCACTGAAGTTACTAATCTTGAACTATAGGCCAAAGTTCAAGCTATTGTGTTTTGAGCGTTAATCAAAAAGGGGATATCGAAGCACATACAGTATATTAATTCCCTAAAGCACTATGACCCTGTAAGATTTATAAATTATCTTTTGCATTAACTTCACGCATTGCATTCTATATTCATTACTGTAGCAGTCATTTTATGCATTATCTCTACTGGAGCATTTCTTCTGTCTAGATTTATATTTAACTGGCAGAAATGGCAGCTAGAGATCGTTCCTGAAGTTTATGGCTTACACCCAGGATCATAAAGCTTACAAATCTTACCTTAAGAGGTTAAAAAAGAAGTTGAACATATTGATTCCATTAATTCATTTTGTTATAAAAACAGTGATTTGGTTGTACTTTGGATAAACCCATTGAAATCAGTTGGATAAATTAGTCATGACAAACTACAATCCATTT
Source organism: Charina bottae (assembly GCA_023362775.1). NCBI lineage: Eukaryota > Metazoa > Chordata > Lepidosauria > Squamata > Charinaidae > Charina > Charina bottae. The sequence continues at coordinate 54,270,258 of JALMGJ010000006.1, forward strand.
TATTTCTACAAATCTAATTTGAGCATGATTGAATTATGTTAGAATTAATAAATGTAATCCAAAGATGTAAATGAAAAGACCAGAAAATGGTGCTTTTACTGATCTTCCTGAAGTACAACCCATGGTAGAGATGGGCGGGGATAAATTCAAATAATAAATAATAAATAATAAACCCCAGTCCTGTGCAGGATTTTGGATTGTGATTGAATCTAAGAACGAACTTCCTAACAGTAATAGCCATTCAACTGCGGAACTAATTACCCAGAGAAATTGTGGGGTCTCCTTCATTAGATGCATCTATGTGGAAGTTAGGCTGGCATCTGTCTCGATACTTAAATATGAATTCCTACAGCTGATTGGATTCAATGGACTACATAGTACCTTCCAACATTATGATTTTTTCCCCTGACATTGCATTTGCTTTATCCTAGTCAAGCTCAGTTTTTAATTAATTTGTTTTTTTAAGTCTGCATTATTTATTTATAATTCATTTATATTTTGTTTCAGGTTTACACCTTTTTTGCATGAAATCTTGAATAATATTTATATTTTTCAAGCTTTTTTTTTGCTTTCCTGCAGATTGTAAATTGTTTTCATCCATGCATACATTTTTAATTCCACTGTGTAATTTAAAGTCCTACAATGAATAAGGCAAAAAAGATCAAAGTTCAAACCCAAACTGCATATTGGTTCACATATTAATGTCAAAAAAACACATCAGCCAAATATTTAATAATAATATGTGAACTGAATGAACTGAATGAAATGAATGAAAGCGCAACAGAACACAATCTTGCCAGTTTCTGGGCAAGATCTGTCTAATTTTTATATATTTTAACTTTTATATTTCATATTTTAAATGCTATGTTTTACAGTATGTTTTTAACTGTGATGCTTCTGACACAAATAATAATAATAATAACTGAATGAAATTGTAAAAAATATATATTATTTATTTAATCACCATGTTTCTATATCCCCTGCTATGTAATACATCCGCCAGGGAATATACAAAATTAAAAATACATTAAGTTCAGTAAATACAACATATAGTAAGAGAAAAGTACAGAACGCTCAGCAATAAAGTTGTATCATCAAACAATTCAAACTGGCCTACTATTTTATTCATGAATGTTGGAAACATTATCCACAGAAAGGGAGCAAAGGAAGGAAGCCTCCACTTGAACAAAGAGAGTGTGTTCCACCTTTAGAAATGGGTCAGTTCTTTTCCATTTCATATTAAGGCTCTTTACAATTCTGACCATCAGTGAAGTAGTGCCTATGAATTCTAACTATAGGAAAACAAAGTTTTCCTTTCTAACCTTTTGTGATGGCTTTTCATCCCCCATCACCAGTGACATTATTGCACAATAGGAAAATTGCCTCCTCAGTATCCCTTCCCCCTTCAAGTAATCTTCTCTGCCAGAATTTTTAGGAACAAACTGATATTTGGATAAACAGAGTGACCCAGAATGTGAAACACATCTAAGCAGGTCGTAACCTTACCTTTCTGTTATACATTATTCACGAGACCAATGTGCCTCCCAGATGAAAGTGTAAATTTCAGGGCCACTGAGCTTCAGATTCTTTTGGTCTGTCATGCTTACAGAAACACCTGTGCTTCAACACCTTGACCTAACCAACTGTGAAACACTGACAGTGTTCAACAGACCTACAAAACTCTCATTTCAAATTTACAGCAAGATGCTCTAATATCTTAATAGTATGCTGCACAGTGCACAATATCCCCAGAAAGTGGTCCAAAAATTGTATTGAGTCTCCATTTTCATCTTCCCTGCATCTGAGTCTTGAACTGGTCTTCTGGCTTAATTTTTAGAACCATTTCAGTGTGGTTGAGAAGTAAATGAAGATGCATTTCCAGAAAAGAGATCCAAATTTATTTCTCTCCCCCTCTGTACAAGCTATATTACATAATGCCTTGCCCAGAGTAGTTTACTGTGTGGTATAATTTAAAAACTTAGGCCAACTGCAACTGCACAAAAAATCCAATACTGAACAAAATAAACATTAACAGTTGAAGACATAATAAACATACTTATAAAACTGAAAAACATCTAACACAATGCTTAAAAGGTAAAACCTCTTCTATATCAATGAGGATAAATACTGTATGTTTACCTCTGATGCCTGTTTGTACAGGTGATGTAGTGGTGGGACAGGCAGGAAGGCACAACCAGGGGCCCTGTATGAAAGTACATTTGGGGGCAGTCTCATATTCTTTCAGCATAATTCAATGCAGAAATAAGACTTCTAATTTCTTGCTCAGAATTTCAAGGAGGTTTACTCCCAAGTAAGTGAGTAAAGAATTGCAGCCACTGTGCAACTCCACAAATAAAGTCTAACTTCTCTATGGCACATTCAACGTGCCATTTGCAGTGGGTTTGTTTTAACAAAATAGTGCAGAGATGAGGTCCCACTTCTAACCACTGTGCTATACAGAAGAGTGATATTTAACACTTCCCTGTCACTGTGATCCAGAGGAAAAACTTCTTAGGCTCTAATTCATAACAGGGAATAAAAATCCCATTGCTTCCAGTGGTTATCTCCACCCTTATTATGTCATTTTCCCAATTCAAACTAGACATACACATGTGCTTTTCTTAAATTTTAAAAAAACTGACCCTGATCATAGGATTCATGGATCTTTGTTTCTATGAAATAGGCATGCCATAAAGGGTAGCCCAGTCAGTGTCATTTTTTGGGAAACAGAGATGATTACCAATGAAACCTTCTGTAGGCATTACATTTGTATAAAGCAGAGCTTTCCAAACTGTGTGTCGGGACATGTTAGTGTGTCAGCTGCAGTGTCTGGGTGTGTCGCGGCTGCTGCTGCCTCCGAGTCCTGCCAGGATTCCACGCAGGTCCCAGTGCCTGCCTTGTGCCTTGCTGCCTCCAAACCTGCTGTGATTCCACACAGGTCCTAGTGCCTGCCTTGTGCCCTGCTGTAAGAATGTGTCGCGAAATGATGCATGTCTAAAAAGTGTGTCACCAACATGAAAAGTTTGGAAAGCTCTGGTATAAAGGGATAAAGATGTATGGAAAGGAAGGCACCAAATGTCTTTTCCCAATGTCTCCACACACCCAGTGCTTCTGCAGATTTTGACATGTTGAACATGGAAGTTTGGGGAGGGCTTTGGAGCACATTTTCTTGTGTGCATTTTTAAACCACCCTGCACTCATTCCTTCTTTTAGCAGTCAGTGTGGAAAGGTCAGCAAAATGGCGGGGATGCTGGGCTAATTTTAGTTTTAATTTCAAGTTCATCTTGATCACACTTTTAGCCCACACATGGACAGGTCAAAACTTGCAGAATGAGCTGTAAGTCCATAAAAACATGATTGCTTTGACACTCAAAGTCCAGTTACACACATAGTTAAACAAAGCAGCAACAACATCAAAGTGGAAATGTGAATCTTAATTCCCTCAGAAAACATTATTCATGGCATTATTTTTCTCTGGTTGTTAAAAGAAATGGAAATGAAGCCTGTTTCATCACAGATCAACTAAATTGCATTTCCTTGCCACCCAGAAAGAGCTATTCCCGTTCTAATAAGAGCCTCCTACAGCCTCTACATTCCTTATGTAATAAGGTTTGTATTTTCTTGTTTTATATATATAGTTGAGTTCAGCTGCACTATTGAACTAGTGTCATAACCTAAGCCTCCTACAAGCATTTTAAACTGCTGCAGTTCTTTGAAGCTGAGGCAATTGCTAAAGTGAGTTTTTTTTTTCTTTTTACCTCCCCCTTTTAAGCAAAGTACAGGTTCTCTTGGGCTAAGAGCAGGGGAGAAAGACAAAAGGAAAGAAGAAGAAAAGATGACTGCAACTCAGCATCAGTTATAAAAGAAACAATAAAACATTCAGACAGGTTTAGAGGGGGAGCCTCCAGATATTGAAGAGAATGAGAATGAAGTTAAACCAAGACCTTTTCCATTTATTTTTGAGCAACTGCCCACAGGGAATTTTTTGATGCACAATGTGTAGATAACAAAAATCTCCTCTCGCTTACAGAAAGCTGTAGAAATGGAAGGCTGTGCAAGAACAGCTTTCTTTAACCTGATGCTTCCTAGATAGCTTAAACTACAACTTCTGTCTCATCTGAGGATAATGGGAGCTATAGTCCAAGAGAGCCTGTTTGGTGTTGTGGTTAAGGCGTCAGGATAGAAACAGAGAGACTGGGCTGAACTAGGAGCAGATAAATCTGAGGCATGAAGCCAGCTGGGTGACCTTGGCCCAGTCACTCTCTCTCAGCCCTAGGAAGCAAGCAAGGACAAAACACTTCTGAAATCTTGCCAAGAAAACTGCAGGGACTTGTCTATACAGTTGCCAAAAGTCAATGTTGACTCAAAGACACAGATATCTGTCTGTCTGTCTATCTTCAGGGCATCAGGTTGAGAAGGATTCTAGGACTATATTACTTGTCTCCTGCTTCATTGCTTCACTGTGTGACACTCAATTTCTATGGGATCAATGACAATCCCATATTGAACACTCTTTTGCAGAGGGAGCTATTTTAGAACAATATTCCACATTTTCTGTGTGTATCCTTATATTACTGTTTTCCATTCAACTTTCCAATCCATTGAGAGATTGAAAACCATTCAGATGGCACATTTTCAACTAGGATATCACATTATTGCTGCCAAACAAAGACCTCTTCCAGTTCTTTGCAGCTGAAGTTGGAGAACAATACAGACTGCAGTGTTGGGGACAGAGTCAAATATGACCTGGTACTGTATAAATTAATATTGGCCTCTGAGGAAGTAGTAATGTGCAGATAAGAATGTTAGCATTGCATTTATTCTATTATTATTATTTTGAGCGTGGTGGCTCAGCAGGTTAGATGCCAGGCTTGTCGATCGCAAGTTTGGAGGTTCGAATCCCTAGCCCTGCGTGACGGAGTGAGCTCCCACACTTGCCCCAGCTCTTGCCAACCTAGCAATTCAAAAGCATGCAAATGCAAGTAGATGAATAGGTACCACTTCGGTGGGTAGGTAACAGTGTTCCATGCTTGTCATGCAGGCCACATGACCGTGGAAGCATCTTTGGACAACGCTGGCTCTTCGGCTAACAAACGGAGATGAGCACCGGCCCCTAGAGTCGGACACGACTGCACAAATGTGCGGGGGGAACCTTTACCTTTTTTTTTTATTACATTCCATTAGATTTCATGCTAGTTAAAAAAAGAAAAAAAAATATTGTATAAATATTTCTGAATAGTTTTGTTTTTCAAATATATATATATATATATATATATATATATATATATATATATCCTTAATATATACTCTTTTTAACGATCATGGTATCTCCCCTGCCAGGTAAGCCTTATTCCTGCTGCAATCAAGTTGTTTGCAGCTAAAGCTCGAGCACAACTTCTATATAGGGGTCAATTGGGACCGTATAACAACATGACTGCCCTAGAAAGAATCCAAACAAAATTTCTAAGAAATATCTTCCAGGTTACCCGCTGTGTTCCAAATGCTGTACTTCAACGGGAAGCAGGAGTTAGTAAACTTGAATCTAACCTCTGGACACATATCTTTACCTACTGGTTAAAATTACATCACAACCCCAGTGGACTGACTCATCTAATATTGGTAGATAATTTTAAATCTTCCTGGGAAACAGCTATCCAAAAGAGACTGAGCCTCTATGGTTCCTCCAGTGATGCCATCTTAGCCTTAGAGTCAGACCAAGCTAGATCACTACTAAGGCAAAGGATCTTAGATATAGAGAGCCAAACAGAAACTGCTGCTTTTACTCCTAATATATTTGTCAATAATCAAATCTTAGTGTCCAAACCAGCTCCGTATTTATATTATATCACAGTTCCCAAGTTTAGGAGAGCCCTATCACTAGCCCGACTGAATGCCCTCCCTACAGCTGTTTTAGAGGGGAAATATAAGAAAACCCCATATGAAACCCGTCTTTGCCCCTGTGATATGGGTGCTGTAGAGACCACAACCCATGTATTGTCAGTTTTATAGGGACATTCGCCACCAGCTGATTACCCCCATTTTGTTTAAATTCCCGGGTCACTCTGATAATTTTTACTTACGTTTTCTGTTAAACTACAAAGATAAATGTATCTCTCTGAAAGTAGCAAAATTCTGCTAAGTTTTGTGTGAGCTTCGCCTACAAATGGTTGTTAACAGTCTCCGATATTAGGAGATAACTCTGTTTGTTTTATGTATTTTATTGGTCAATGACCAGAATAAAGTTTATCTATCTTTTTAAGGCAAAGAATGTAACTTTTTATATAATACTTACCATTTGCTTACATAATTTATTTTTATAAAAATCTTTCCCAAACATATACTTACATAGTCTTCCTTAATATGCATGCTTTGTATGAGAACCTTAAGCTGAGAAGGATGGGTTCTAACAGAATTTATGAGTTACTGTTATCTGTACGGCAACCAAGTCCCTATTGTGGATGACATCATTTTCTCTATATCTATGAGAAGTTATGGTTCTGATAAGTCATTACAACAAGGTCAAGTAAATATAAATATGGTGGGCCACAAGTTAAAATATAAAGTGCTATTTACTAATATTTTTTATGGAATTATAAAAGGTCCAAAGGCAGATCATATCTCACTCTCTCTTATTAATAATTAAATAAACAATAAATTAATAATAATTTATTTAATAATAATGCATTTAACTGTAGCAGTGTTGCAATTTCTAATGCATAAGCTTTATTTTATGCTCATTGATCAAATGCCTGCAGTCTTTGCTTTTAACTGCGTTAACTGGTACTAATATTACATCATATCTAGTAATTGTGAGTATTGCATCATTTCTAGTAACTTCCATCCTAGGAAGAATAGATATCTGCATTAGAATCGCAGAATTGCCCCTAGAACTTGCAGCCCTCCAAGATGTGATAGATTTTCCATATTTCCTATCAGGACAGTCAAAAAAATCAGTCTAAATGCTGGCAACTATTATCCACACTACAAACTAAGACATAGCTGCCACTAGGAGATGAATGTGAATGAAATTATCTGAAGTTCATAAAGTAACTATCAACGATACTGGCACATTTTAGAAACCACTGGGGAAAAGATAATGGAAAACAGTTAATGAAGCTGTAGTTATTACAACTGAACAGCTACATTTGCTACATGGTTATTAGCATCTATATCATAAATGAATGGCAGACCGTATTTTTAATTATTCAAACATGTTGGCCACATTATTATTAATGAAAGCCGGCTGGGTGACATGACTTTGGGCCAGTCACTCTCTCTCAGCCCCACTCACCTCACAGGTTTGTTGCTGTGGGGAAAATAGGAGGAGGAATGAGTGTTAGGTATGTTCACCACGTTGAGTTATTTATAAAAATAATAAAGGTGGGATAGAAAATAAATAAAATAAAATAAATAAATAAAAACAATAAAAAGGCCCACAACAGCCAACATGTATAGACCAATAAACAGACACAAATATTTCAACTGAAATGCTCACTAACAGATATAATGCTGACTATACGTGTTTCGGCTTATTAGCCTTCTTCAGTAGTCAAAAGCATAACTAACAGACTGAATGTAGTTCTGGACAAGTTAATACCAAGATAATCAAGATTCAAGTAAGTGCATTGGCTGAGTCCAATATGCAGTCTGTTCTTATCCATTTTCAACTGTGGGTGGTTGAACCTAGTACACATTATCTTATTATCACAATATTCAGGTGTGGCTATTTGATTTGAGAGTTCCATAGTCAGTAAACCTCATTATAAGTGAGATTTGGATCTGCTTTTCCATCGTCTAAGTTATCTTCCAATAATAATGTTATAATAATACTCAATATTTGAAATGCACAGATTGTAAAGTTTCTCATTTTAAGCATAGTGCATAGGAAAATAATATTTTTAATGCTAGCTATCAGGGTTTTAAGTGAGCTATTTAGTTTTCTTCAAAAAAGAGTGAAGGAAGGCAGAGCACGGGAATACATTGGTTTTTCCAGTTCATAGGTTTTCCTACCATAATGCTGTGCAATTCTGTAATGAAAGAATATACTACAAATTAAATAATGATTCCTAAATATGTCTTTCAGACTCTCTCCCCTGATTGCCATTAATATGGAGTGGAAAGAATAAAAACATTTCCTTCAAAGTCTCTTAGAGTTTCTAAATCAGTTGATACAGCCAGTTAAATGAAAGGTATCTATCATAAGCATCTCAATATTGTATCACCCAGTTTCTGTATCAGTTTGACAATCTTATTACCTAAGGAAAAATTATGTATGCAGCTGGTCCTACTGAGACCTGTGAAATCATTCAAGTGAAGGAAAAAAGATCACTTTATTTATTTTAATGCAATTTACAGGTCTGGGATTTTCCCACAGATCTCACCCCTCTTGGGTCCAAAGGCATATCATATCTCAGTGCACTGATGACAGCCACAGCAAGCCATGTAAAGGCATGTTCATGAGAAAGTCAAAGGAAGCTTGAAACTTGCCACTGGGTTGTTTTGGAAAAACTGTCAACATAGTCTAAACTTGTCGCACTGAATTCTCTGCTTGTTGCCATTTTTGCCCTCACTATTTAAGCTGTACAAGTGACTATGTAGTGCTAATTTATTCTGTATGAATTTCTTGTAAAAATTCAATTCTGTATTTCATAGGATTATAAAATAATCAAAGTGGAAGAGGCTGTTTAGGCCATCTGTGAGAGTCAGTTCTCAGATAGTCCCAAGCAAACAGCCTGATTCCAGATCAGTCCACAAGTCTCCAAGTAGTTTAATCCACTGTCAAACTGCTCTCACTATTTTCTCCAAACGTTCAACCAGAATTGTTTTTCTGAATCTTGAAGCCATTATTCTGCATACTCAGACATTCCCATTGACAAAGTTAAAATCTGGTTTGAATGGTGTAAAGTAGGTCTTACTGGCTAGCCAACTGTATTCATAAATACAGATAAGATCCAAGATGGCGACCGGGAGCAGTCGCTAATTGCTGCTCCAGAGCGAGAGGATCCTGGTCTCCTGGAACCCCTGCTTTTTCCATCCTTTTCCCACCCTGCTATATTGGATTGGGGTTGGGGAGAGATTTTTGGGGTTTCTCTGCGTTTTTCGAGCTCGTGGCCAAGTTGGAGACGGCTGGACCTCTAGAAGGAACGGCGGAGTAACAACAGAGTAGCAGAGGGCAGCAGTGACTATTAAGTCCGGCGTGCTCTTCTGTGGACTCCCTGCAATCCATGGTGATTCTCCGGCAAACCTCTATTACCTGTTATTTTGGAGTCAGCTGTCCCCTTTGGAGGAGTGGGAGAGCGTGGGCGGCGACAGGGCGTTGTGGTGCTGAAGCTTTGGCAACAAGGCGGAGTGTGACGGCAGTGGATTCCGCACAGAAAACGGCAGTAGACATTGCGTTTTGCCTGGCTGCGGACCCGGATGGACCCCCTGCTATCTATGGTGGCCCCCCAGTGATTTCTTTGTCACCTTGGAGTTGGCTGGCCTCCCCGGAAGAGCGGCAGAGAAGCGGCGTGGTGCCAAAGGCTGGAGTGTGGAGCGTGGAGGGCCTGAGTAACACCAATGGACCCCATTTTCAGACTATGCTGCAGATTTTGTTAGATCTTGGCAGACTCCAGTGGACCCCTTGTGGCAAGCCTTGTGTTTGCAAGCCTTGTGGACTTATAACATCTTTAAATTTTGATGGTAACATCTTTAATAGGATAATGAGGAAAGAGCTTGGGAAGGGAGGATTGATCATTTCCATTTTCCCCCGTCCATCAGAGGTGGCAGAGATTTGGGGTCCCCTTGGTGTGAGAGTGGTATTCCCCCTGGGTGTGAGAGACCCTGGGGGAGGCCAGAATTGAGTGATAATATATAAGAGTGCCCACCCCTGAGTGAGAGACAGGAGGTGGGCAGGAGTGGATGGGGCCCCCTCTGACCTGTGAGAGAGGTTGAGGGGGACACACAGTGAGTGTGGATTGAGTGTTTAGGGGGTGGTTGGGTTCTCCCAGCGCCGAGAGCAAAACGCTGGTGCGCTGGTGGGCCTACCGCCTCCTGAGAGTGACTGGGTATGGGAGGATGTATGCATGGGAGAGGGGACCCTTGTTTCAATCTGGGGTTTTCGGAGGTCCGGTGGTGGAGGCAACTGGGCCTGAAAACTCTAGGGGCTATGGGGTGGGTTGTCCTATTGAGGTGGTGACGGGTCGGGGATGTTGTGGCGGGAACCAGAGGGCAGGCCATCTTTGGGGAAGACGCCCCCGGTGTTTGTTACCGGTGGTGTGTTCTGGCCCTCCAGGTTCAAACCTAGGCCCTGGTCAGCAGACCCTCGAGGGCCCTGGTTTCCAGCTGTTGTTGCTTAACGCCAGGTCAGTTAATAACAAGGGCCCCCTCATATGTGATTTGATCATGGAGGAGGGGGCCGACCTGGTGTGTATTACTGAAACCTGGCTGGGCTCAGGGGGAGGGGTTGCCCTCTCGGAGATCTGCCCGGCCGGGTTTCAAGTATGGCACCAGCCGAGACATCGGGGTAGGGAAGGAGGGTTGGCAGTTGTCATCAGAAAGTCTATGGTAGCCTTCGGGGGCGCTGCTCCACAAGTGGCCGGATGTGAGACCCTGTTTTTCAAGTTGGGTTCCCGAGAGCAGTTGGGAGTGTTGCTGCTGTACCAGCCTCCCTGCTGCATAGCAACCTCCCTGCCCGAGCTGCTGGAGGCTGTCTCGGGGCTGGCGGTGGAATTCCCCAGACTTATGGTTCTGGGGGATTTCAATCTGCTGTCCCTGGGACGTGCCTCGGAGGCAACTCGGGAGTTCATGGCTACCATGGCAGCCATGGGCCTGGTTCAGATTATTCGGGACCCGACTCGAGACAGTGGCCTCACTCCGGACTTGGTGTTCTTGTCGGAGCAGTGGCAAGGTGATCTGGGGGGAGAGTTACATCTCTCCCCATTGTCATGGTCAGATCATGCCCTGGTGGCCCTGAGATTCTCATATGCTGCCCCACTCCGCAGGGAGGCTGGACCTATTCGATTGGTCCGCCCCCGGCGACTAATGGACCCGATAGGGTTTCAGAGGGAGCTGGGGGTTATACCCGAGGATCTACTGCACGGTCCAGCGGAGGTCCTGGCCTCAGCCTGGAATAGAGAGGCAGCGGGGGCCTTGGACAGGATCACGCCTATTGCCCCATCCGACCCGATATTCCCCATGGTTCACGGAGGGATTGAGGGTTCTGAAGAGGGTTAAGAGACGTCTAGAGTGCCACTGGAGGAAGACAAAGACCAAATCCGACCAAACACTAGCTAGAGCCGCGGTTAAGGCCTACCTTGTGGTGGTAAGAGTGGTGAAACGTCAATATTTCTCCACTCTTATTGCATCTGCAGAATGCCGCCCGTCGGCCCTGTTTAGGATTACTCGATCTCTCCTAGGTAAGGTGGGCCCAGTGACTCACCTTCAGGGCCGTGCGGAGGAATTTTTGGAGCATCTGATGGATAAAATCGCTCGGATTCGTTCTAAGCTGGACTCCAAGCATGGTGCATGGTCTGGGGAGATGCCAAGGGAACGTCTGTGCCCGGTTATCTGGGAACAGTTTGATCCTGTTGAGCCTAAGGAAGTGGACAGGATCCTCCAGACTGTAAGGGCCACTACGTGTCATCTTGACCCATGCCCTTCCTGGCTGGTGAAAGCAGCCAGGGAAGTGACATGTGGTTGGGTCCATGCAATGGTTGCTATATCCTTGGGAGAGGGAGTGTTCCCAGCTGCTTTTAAGGAGTCACTGGTGCACCCCCTCCTCAAGAAGCCATTGCTGGACCCTATGGTGTTGGACAACTTTCGTCCCATCTCCCACCTCCCCTTTTTGGGGAAGGTGGTTGAGAAAGTGGTGGCATTACAGCTCCAGAGGATTCTGGATGATATGGATTATCTAGACCCCTTCCAGTCAAGATTCAGGCCGGGATATGGGGTGGAAACTGCATTGGTCGCACTTACAGATGATCTCTGGCGGGAGCGGGATGGAGACAGTGCATCCATCCTGGCTCTTCTTGACCTCTCAGCGGCTTTCGATACCATCAACCATGGTATCCTTTTGGGGCAGCTCGGAGAGTTGGGGGTGGGCGGCGTAGTTTTGCGCTGGTTCGCCTCCTTCCTCCGAGACCGGTCCCAATCGGTGGTAATAGGAGATGAGAGGTCTGACCCTCGGCCCCTACTTTGTGGGGTGCCGCAGGGTTCGGTTCTCTCCCCTCTCCTATTTAATATCTACATGAAACCACTGGATGAGATCATCTGCCAACAAGGGATGAGGTATCATCAATATGCTGATGATATTCAATTATATATCTCCATCCCGGGTGAGTTAAGTGATGCAGTGGCTGCCCTTTCTCAGTGTCTGAAGGCTGTGGGGGCCTGGATGGGGAACAGCAGGCTTCAGCTGAACCCTGGTAAGACGGAGTGGCTGTGGGTTGATGGCGCCTCGGGATCCAAGGAGTTGTCATCTTTAGATCTGGACGGGGTGGCACTACCCTGTTCAGACTCAGTGCAGAACCTGGGGGTCCTTCTGGACTCACGACTCCTGCTTGAAGAGCAGGTGGCAGTCGTGGCCAGAAGGGCATTTGTGCAACTTCGAGTTGTACGCCAGCTACGCCCTTTCCTGGACCGAGATGCCCTCCGTACAGTCACTCATGCCCTGGTCATCTCCCATATAGACTATTGCAATGCACTCTACATGGGGCTACCCTTGAAGAGTATCCGGAAGCTTCAACTGGTCCAGAATGCGGCTGCGCGTGCAGTTATGGGTGCCTCAAGATCGGCACATGTGACACCTCTGCTGCGTGAGCTGCACTGGTTGCCAGTTTGCTTCCTGGTCCAATTCAAGGTGTTGGTTGTTACCTTTAAAGCTCTACATGGCATGGGACCAGGTTACCTTAGGGACCGTCTCATCCCCAGAGTATCGACCCGCCCCACCCGGTTATGCAGAGAGGGCTTGCTACGGACCCCGTCTATAAAAGAATTCCATCTGGCGGGGTCCAGGAGGCGGGCCTTCTCTGCAGTGGCACCCGCCCTCTGGAACATTCTGCCCCTGGAGGTGAGGCTAGCCCCCACACTCCTGACCTTCCGAAAGCAATTGAAGACCTGGCTCTGCCACCTCGCTTGGGATGGGAAGAGTAATAGCTCTTCTTGGGGATGGCTTGCACCGTAGAGTTCTTGCAAACATTACATCACAGCCTCTTGTATTTTATATATTCAATATTTAATTCATGATTGATATTGTATAATGTATTTTCTATGCTTTAATCACTAACTTGATTGTAAACCGCCCAGAGTCCCCTTTGTGGGGGGAGATGGGCGGTGATATAAGTTGGAAAAATAAATAAATAAATAAATAAATAAATAAATAAATAAATAAATAAAACACTGATGGTTCCATATCAAGTTAGAAAGCAGTAGCCAGTGGGGTCTTATAGCGACCTGTCCTGAGGCCAGTATTATTCAATATTTTCATTAATTACTTGGATAATTGGATTGACGAGTTGCTTATCAGATTTGCAGATGATATCAAATTTGGAGGTCTGGACAATACTCAAGATAATAGATTACATCTAATTTGGATAGTTTGGAAGACTAGGCTGAGAAGAATAAGATGTCCCTCAACAGGGAGAAATATAAGTTTTATATATAGGCCACATGCAAAAAGGGAGATCTATGGCTTGGATGTACTGTTTTGGAGAAGGACTTGGATATGGTTCTTGTCAATAAACTGAACATGAGCCAGCAGTGAGAGACAGCTAATAATAAGGCTAAATCAGTTCTGGGCTGAATTAGAAGAAGTATCGTATCAAAAATACATGAAGTCCTTATTGCCCCTACTTTGCATTGGTGAATTCACACTTGGGATACTGTATACAGTTATGGACACCAGATTTCAAGAATGATATGTATAGATTAGAACAGGCTCTGAAAAGGGTGACAAAAATGACACAGGGACCTGAGGATATGCCTAGGACAATCTGGAGAAAAAAATGTGGGAAGACTTATCAGCATTCTGATACATAAAAGGGTGCCATTGGAAGGATGGACAGGAATTGTTTTCCCTTGCCACAGAAACTAAGATCAGGAGTTGTCACCACCTAGATTTTACTTAAATAAAAGGAAAAAAATCCTGATGGTTAGATCTTTACAACAGTGGAACAATCTACCTTATCAGTTCTGGTTCTTCATCTATGGAAAGTTTTAAGAAGACACTGGACAGCTACAGTATGTTTTGAAAATAGTTTAATTAGTTTCTCTACACACTGCAGAAAGTTAGACAAGATGATCCTTGTGGTCCATTCCAATTTCATAATTCTATGATCCTATGCTTCTACATAAGAGGTAGAGAACTGATTGCCCTCCAGGTGTTGCTTACAGTCTCTATTAATTCTTTATTGTGAAATGGCTACTAGGAGTCACAGTTCAGTAATGTTTGTAAGATCACAATTTACTTATTGAGGAATTGTGGCAGATTATATATATATTGAAGGAATAAATAGATCAGTAAAACTTCATGAAGTTTTAAGATAACACTATTTAAATTGCTACACACTAAAATGCATTTGAATTCTACCTTAGTGGGAGAAAAGGCATTTAATTCTTCAAATGAAAATATGCCAGAAATTTCTCATTGGCAAGATAATTTTTCTTTGACTAGACCTTGTATGATGGTATGGTAACATTAGTTTCCATTTTTTCAGTATTATTAAAATAGGGATTTTTCCTATTAGAATAGGGATTTTTCCTTTTTTTCCCTATTATTTATCTGTTGTCACATGTTTTTCTACATAGATTGAATCTATCTGTTGCTGTATGTAAATTTCTGTAGTGCAGAGAATCCTAGCATACTTATATCCCAACCAACTTAGGAATTAAGGATTAATTTGAACCAATTCTGGTATAATTCCTGAACATAACTCCTGAAAAAAACATATTTTGTATGCTTCTCATGATCCTACTGCAAGTGTGAGTTTGGCTCACACAATGTATGTCAGTGGGGTTGACAACAATAGATAGAGACAGGAAATCAAATTTAAAACCAATTTCTTCATGAAAATGGAAACAACAATTTAAAAGTCAAACATTGGTTAGCATCCTTGCAGGCAATTGCAATCTTATTATGACTGACATTTGAATATAATTCTGGTCAATCATGTTGTTCCATGTAAGTGACTGGAGAGAAAAGTGTCAGATAAAAAGTTTCTAACCAATCATATGCAACCAAAACCAGTGGGAAACTCTTGCATCCCAGTATCCACAAAGAACCATCAATATCTGAGTAAATAAAACGAATGTGGTCCTGCTGCTACAGCAGACTGACTCACAAATGTATCCATCTCTTTTCTCAGGTCTATACACTTGGAAGTAAGCTGATACATAAAAGCCCAACTAGATTAAAAACAGAGCAAAACAACTTAGATTTATTATAGATTAAAAAAAACTGGTAATTTGTAAAAAGCCATCTACAGTTATCCAGAATAAAATACTTTATGTAGTCCAGTTTACACTAGGCAAAATTGGGGCTAATCTGACCTCCTAATGGAAATAATTCCATAAAGGTGTCTGTTACGTGTGACAGAAATTCCTAGGTGCACAAGTTTATGTTCACTCATTGTTTTCCGATTTCCTTGTGCACTTTCTAATAATATGCATAACTTTAAGGTTCCATTTTTCCCCATGTTATTTTTAACTAGCCCCTGGAAGAGCAGCATCTATTGGGAATTGTTCTACATGCAACAGTTCACTACGAAATTTATTCCAGTACTGCCACAGTGCTTAGGTAAGATAAAACTGCCTGACTTATTTCATCTGTGAAAGAAATATCAAATGCTGCAGATGAAACTTGTATCAAATACCTTCAGGACTATTTCCACCCCTTACCAATTAATTTAAAGAAGTCAGAGCCCTATTATACACACATTAACATTTCAAATTGTGTTACTATACTCTAATGATAAATTGGGAACTGGCCTTCATAGGTTCCTTTAAGAAGGAAGCTTTTATCAATATAATGTGCTCTTCTGTTAATGATGAGTCTGTTAAATTTCCCAATGAAGAAAATGAAAGGTCCACAATTCACATAAAGTCAATTGCTTAGCCTTTAGCAACTTAAATATACCAGTTTGTATTGCCAAATGGATGTACTGTCAGAAAGAACATAATGAACGACCTGCCTCCTAAGATAACCTTAGCTACCTTGGCATACTTGTTCTCTTGAGTTGTACATTTGCAACTGCTGCTTTAGCAATTTGTAGGTCATACATAATCTAGTGAACTTGTCTGTAGCTTGAATCATGTCAACTGGATTTCTATTTTCTCAGTGGAAACGTTTCGCTCCTTATCCAAGGAGCTTCTTCAGTCTGAGCAAAGTTAGTAAGGGAATCCTTAAATATGTTGCTGTGTGACCTTACACCTGGGGCTAGGTCATGGTTATTTTTTGAGATGTTATTTCTAAGTCCCTTTATCATCTAAAGAAGGATCGTTAAGATCACCATGCTGCTGTTGAGCTTGCGAAATGGTCTTAATCTTCCTAGGCACAGAAGACAAAGCAGGGAGGAAGATAGGGGAAAGATTGTGCCTGAGGCCCCCACCTCTATTCAAGGAAGGATTTTCCAAGTTGGCATAAATGGATTCCTTGACCCCTCTCTCAAACCACCTATCTTCTCTGTCTAAAATGTAAACATTAACGTCCTCAAATGAGTGTCCTTTTTCCTTTAGATGAAGATAAACTGCTGACTCTGGTCCTGTGGTGTTACTTCTGTAACTGTGTTCTGTGTTGGTGTTACCCAACACAGGAGAAGTAACACCACAGGACCAGAGTCAGCAGTTTATCTTCATCTAAAGGAAAAAGGACACTCATTTGAGGACGTTAATGTTCACATTTTAGACAGAGAAGATAGGTGGTTTGAGAGAGGGGTCAAGGAATCCATTTATGCCAACTTGGAAAATCCTTCCTTGAATAGAGGTGGGGGCCTCAGGCACAATCTTTCCCCTATCTTCCTCCCTGCTTTGTCTTCTGTGCCTAGGAAGATTAATACCATTTCGCAAGCTCAACAGCAGCATGGTGATCTTAACGATCCTTCTTTAGATGATAAAGGGACTTAGAAATAACATCTCAAAAAATAACCATGACCTATCCCCAGGTGTAAGGTCAAACAGCAACATATTTAAGGATTCCCTTACTAACTTTGTTCAGACTGAAGAAGCTCCTTGGATAAGGAGCGAAACGTTTCCACTGAGAAAATAGAAATCCAGTTGACATGATTCAAGCTACAGACAATTCCACCTGGATGACTGAGAACCTTCATAGACCTAGTGAACTTGTGTTTCCAACATACACTGGAACTATATGTAGGATTTGGAGATACGTATACAAGGTGCATCAAATAACTTCCCAGATAGCTTCTTTTAGTTACTGAGATTTCTGATCCTAATCTTTTAGTCTTCAGATTTTCATATGCATTTATAACAATGATATTCAGAAAAATGTTGGTCTACTACACTTTTCTCCAGCAAAGGAGATCGTTACCTTGTCGTGGTGCTGGAGCTTGAGCACCTCAATGAAACCATGAGCTAAATTATGAAGGGACACCCAAGACGGGAAGGTCGTGGCAGAGAGGTCAGACTAAATACGATCCCTGGGGAAGGTAATGGCAACCCACCCCAGTATTCTTGCCATGAAAACTAAATGGATCAGTACAACCAAAGATATGTCGGTATACCATCGGAAGATGGGACTCCCAGGTCGGAAGATGGTCAAAATGCTACTGGGGAGGAACAGAGGATACGTTCAACTAGCCCCAGATGTGATGACGCAGCTAGCTCAAAGCCGAAAGGACGGCTAGCGGCCGACGGTGCTGGTGGTGAACGACGAATCCGATGTTCTAAAGATCAACACACCATAGGAACCTGGAATGTAAGATCTATGAGCCAGGGCAAATTGGATGTGGTTATTGGTGAGATGTCAAGATTAAATATAGACATTTTAGGTGTCAGTGAACTGAAATGGACTGGGATGGGCCACTTCACATCAGATGACCACCAGATCTACTACTGTGGACAAGAGGACCACAGAAGAAATGGAGTAGCCTTCATAATTAATAATAAAGTGGCTAAAGCAGTGCTTGGATACAATCCAAAAAACGATAGAATGATCTCAATTCGAATTCAGGGTAAGCAATTTAACATCACAGTGATCCAAATATACGCCCCAACCACAGATGCTGAAGAAGCAGAAGTAGATCAGTTCTATGAGGATCTGCAGCACCTACTAGATAATACACCAAAAAGAGATGTTATTTTCATTACAGGAGACTGGAATGCTAAGGTGGGTAGTCAGATGACACCTGGAATTACAGGCAAGCATGGTCTGGGAGAACAAAATGAAGCAGGACATAGGCTGATAGAATTTTGCCAAGACAACTCACTGTGCATAGCAAAAACTCTCTTCCAACAACCTAAAAGACGACTTTATACATGGACTTCACCAGATGGTCGACACCGAAATCAGATTGACTACATCCTTTGCAGCCAAAGGTGGCGGACATCTATACAGTCGGTAAAAACAAGACCTGGAGCTGACTGTAGTTCAGATCACGAACTTCTTATTGCAAAATTTAGAATCAGACTAAAGAGAATAGGGAAGACCCACAGATCAGTTAGATATGAGCTCACTAATATTCCTAAGGAATATGCAGTGGAGGTGAAGAATAGATTTAAGGGACTAGATTTAGTAGATAGGGTCCCAGAAGAACTATGGACAGAAGTTCGCAACATTGTTCAGGAGGCGGCAACAAAAAACGTCCCAAAGAAAAAGAAAACCAAGAAGGCAAGATGGCTGTCTGCTGAAACACTGGAAGTAGCCCAAGAAAGAAGGAAAGCAAAAGGCAATAGTGATAGGGGGAGATATGCCCAATTAAATGCAAAATTCCAGAGGTTAGCCAGAAGAGATAAGGAATTATTTTTAAACAAGCAATGTGCGGAAGTGGAAGAAGACAATAGAATAGGAAGGACAAGAGACCTCTTCCAGAAAATTAGAAACTTCAGAGGTAAATTCCAGGCAAAAATGGGTATGATCAAAAACAAAGATGGTAAGGACCTAACAGAAGCAGAAGAGATCAAGAAAAGGTGGCAAGAATATACGGAAGATCTGTATAGGAAGGATAATAATATTGGAGATAGCTTTGACGGTGTGGTCAGTGAGTTAGAGCCAGACATCCTGAAGAGTGAGGTTGAATGGGCCTTAAGAAGCATTGCTAATAACAAGGCAGCAGGAGACGACGGTATCCCAGCTGAACTGTTTAAAATCTTGCAAGATGATGCTGTCAAAGTGATGCATGCCATATGCCAGCAAATTTGGAAAACACAAGAATGGCCATCAGATTGGAAAAAATCAACTTATATCCCCATACCAAAAAAGGGAAGCACTAAAGAATGTTCAAACTATCGAACAGTGGCACTTATTTCACATGCCAGTAAGGTAATGCTCAAGATCTTGCAAGGTAGACTCCAGCAATTCATGGAGCGAGAATTGCCAGATGTACAAGCTGGGTTTAGAAAAGGCAGAGGAACTAGAGACCAAATTGCCAATATCCGCTGGATAATGGAGAAAGCCAGGGAATTTCAGAAAAACATCTATTTCTGTTTTATTGACTATTCTAAAGCCTTTGACTGTGTGGATCATAACAAATTGTGGCAAGTTCTTGGTGGTATGGGGATACCAAGTCATCTTGTCTGCCTCCTGAGGAATCTGTATAACGACCAAGTAGCAACGGTAAGAACAGAGCACGGAACAACGGACTGGTTTAAGATTGGGAAAGGAGTATGGCAGGGCTGTATACTCTCACCCTACCTATTCAACCTGTACGCAGAACACATCATGCGACATGCTGGGCTTGAGGAATCCAAGGCTGGAGTTAAAATCGCTGGAAGAAACATTAACAATCTCAGATATGCAGAAGATACCACTTAGATGGCTGAAAGCGAGGAGGAGTTGAGGAGCCTTATGACGAAGGTGAAAGAAGAAAGTGCAAAAGCTGGGTTGCAGTTAAACCTCAAAAAAACCAAGATTATGGCAACGAGCTTGATCGATGACTGGCAAATAGAGGCAGAAGAAGTGGAGGCAGTGACTGACTTTGTATTTCTAGGCGCAAAGATTACTGCAGACGCTGACTGCAGCCAGGAAATCAGAAGACGTCTACTTCTTGGGAGGAGAGCAATGGCAAATCTTGATAAAATAGTTAAGAGCAGAGACATCACACTGACAACAAAGGTCCGCATAGTTAAAGCAATGGTATTTCCTGTAGTAACCTATGGCTGCGAGAGCTGGACCATAAGGAAGGCTGAGCGAAGGAAGATAGATGCTTTTGAACTGTGGTGTTGGAGGAAAATTCTGAGAGTGCCTTGGACTGCAAGAAGATCAAACCAGTCCATACTCCAGGAAATAAAGCCAGACTGCTCACTTGAGGGAATGATATTAAAGGCAAAACTGAAGTACTTTGGCCACATAATGAGAAGACAGGATACCCTGGAGAAGAAGCTGATGCTAGGGAAAGTGGAAGGCAAAAGGAAGAGGGGCAGACCAAGGGCAAGATGGATGGATGGTATTCTGGAGGTGACGGACTCAACCATTGGGGAGCTGGGGATGGTGACGGCCGACAGAAAGCTCTGGCGTGGACTGGTCCATGAAGTCACGAAGAGTCGGAAACGACTGAACGAATAAACAACAAACTACACTTTGGAAAGTCTCCTCCCCACCCACCAGAGCTGTCTCTGTTTTCCAAATGGCATTGAAGTTCCAACATCTCTCTGCGTACTTTTCATTTAATATCAATTGGATTAATTGAATAATGGTGGTGTGGTAGTTCACTGGAAGATCACATGCTTTACATGCAAAAGGTTATAGGTTTAATCCATGGTATGTCCAAGTAAGGCTTTAAAAAGCCTGGGAGAAGTACTTTTAGTCAGTGTAGTCCATAGTGAAGTAGATATACTGATGGGCTGATTTGGAATAAAGCAATTTTCAATATAGTGATTTCCAGCATGTACTCTCTGTGGATTCCCCATGGCAACAACATCATTAGCAGGGTCAGACAGTATCTGAGGATTGCTCCCATTTTATGGCAAATAAAGATTCCTCAGTTGAAGGTTATCCCACTGTGTTATTTCCCTGCAGAGAAATGCTACAATGTTTAATTGCTCCATGTCATGTGTTATGTTGAGTCCCAATCTGTACTTTTGAAACCAATAGCTTAGGAAAGGGTAATGTGATAAAGATTACAGAGTCAACAGAAGTGAACAACAAAAATGTGTTCAGTAAAACACCTCAAAGTCTAATGCCATGAAGGGAAATACAAAAGCAAATCCATAGTAAACAAAACAAAGTAGTATGAATGGAATTGGAATGGTTTTAATGTCAAATAGGGGAAAATAGTCATAATTCAAAATATAAATTATTCAGTTAATATAAAAGAGGGAAACTGAATGATTGATAAGTGATGTAACACTGGTAATTCATAAATATTTCTAACACCTCTTAAGCCTTTTTGTTCCCCTGTATGGGTTAAAAAGTGGCTAGCCTTTTTCTAGCTATAACTACACAATTATTTAGTTTGAAAGAAATCCCAATCTCCTATCAATAATTTCCAAAAATGATACAAAAATTATTTAGAAATCTAACAAATAATTCTTTTATAATCCAAGCAGGGGATACAGTATTCAGAAGTTGCTGGGAGCTTGACATACAGATATATCCCCAGCTAAGAAAAGTTACTGGCAATTTCCTTTTAAAAAATAATCAAAATAGAATCATGGCATCAAAGCATCAGAGAACTAGAGCTGGAATCTGTTAAAACAAGTTGTAAGTTCCACCACAACAGTCTCTGCTGCAGCAAAGATTGAAGAACTGAACTGAGTCCATCTTTCTATGGTTAAAGATCTAAAGCACACAGCAGTGTTTCTCTGAAAGGTTATCTATCTATCTATCTATCTATCTATCTATCTATCTATCTATCTATCTCAGTTCTTAAAAAGGGAGGGTACTGTTGTTAATTTTAAAAAGCCTATATTGGGGAAGTAGATATTTGAAAACTTCAGGGACATTTACATAAACATAGAAATAATGAGATGAAAGAGCCCATTTAGGTCATTGAGTCCAAATTTCTATTCATTGCAGGGATGCAGTAAGGGGAGCCAGACACATTTCAGGATAATTGGTTCCACTATTGTAACAGTGCCATCATATCCTTCTCTGCTGTCTTCTTTTCTCAAAGCTAAATATTCCCAATTAAGTTAATCTCTCTTCATAGGACTTCGTTTCTGGTTTCTTGATAGCCTTGTCCTTCTCTGAAATTAAGTTTGTCTGAATCCTTCTTAAAACATGGCACCCAAAACTGAACACAACATGCAAGATAGAGTATGATCATTATAGAATAAAGTGGAAACATTACTGTATTTCCATGATTAGGTAACTATACTTCTGTTGATGTAGAAAATTATATCTGCCATTTTTTGTGGCCATATCACACTACTGATTCATAGTTCCACTGCAATCGGATCTTTTTCACAACTAACATCATTAAGCCAGATATGTCCATCCTATATTTGTGCATTTGGTTTTTGGCTTGTGCATTTGATTTGGGGGAATAACTTTGCATTTGTCTCTGTTAAATGTAAAACTGTTGCTTTCAGTCCATTTCTGAACTTGATTTTATTTTTCTCTTCTAGGGTATTAGCTATTCTACCCAATTTTATGTCACTTTTTTATCCAAGTCATTAATGAAAATAATGAAGAATAGAAGGTCTGGGACTGAATCTTATGGAATCCAACATAATACTGTATCTCTGACAGGTTTGATGAACTTCTTAAAATGATGATTTTTCAGCCCAAAAGATAGCCACTTTTTGTCATGTCATCCAGCCCACGTAACCAACTTTCCCACATTTATTTATTTATTTATTTATTTATTTTCTATCCCGCCTTTATTATTTTTATAAATACCTCAAGGCAGTGAACATACCTAATACTCTTTCCTCCTCCTATTTTCCCCACAACAACAACCCTGTGAGGTGAGTTGGGCTGAGAGAGAACGACTGGCCCAAGGTCACCCAGCTGGCTTTCATGCCTAAGGTGGGACTAGAACTCTCAGCCTCCTGGTTTCTAGCCCATTGCCTTATATTGACTAAAATTTCCTTGATCAGATTAAAAAATGAGATTGTTGCAGTGTCCAAGCATGTTCTTGAAAAATCCATACTGACCTTTGGTAATTACTGCATTGTTTCTAAAGTGCTCATACATAAGCTTAGAATTTTCCCAGGTATTGACATCAGACGAACCAGTTTTTAGATCCTGCTTGTCTGATTTTTGAAGAACAGAAAGCCATCAGAAAAGATGAAAGTTGTGAATTAAATAAAATTGCCTTCTCACCCCTATGGGTGGTACTGTATGTGTCTTCCTCAACCTCAGGTCCTCTACCAGAGGCCTGTGAGTTTGAAGGTTCTGACTGTTTGAAATCTTAGCTGTTCCTAGCATTGCACTCTTCTGGACAGAGAGCTCTGATGTTGTTCTGTTGTAGCCACTCTCCCAGCTTAGGAGTCACAGCCCCGACTACTCCTACCACCACTGGGACCATTTTGGCCTTTACTTTCCACACCCTCTCTATTTCTTCTTTCAGGCCCTGGTACTTCTCCAGCTTCTCATCCTGATGTTGCTGTCACTTGGCACTCCTGCATCTATTACCACTGCTGTCTTCTGGTCCTAATTCACACTGAGGTGAAGAGCTGCTTTATGAACTGCCAAATGAGGTGATGAACCAAATCTTTACTTTTTTCTTTATTATTTTTATAACAAATGAATAACGTGATCAATAAAGTACATCTCCAAAGGATAGACAGAGAAAAACATGACAATAGTTCTTGTGATATAGACGCAGCCTATCAATCAATTTCCAGCTCTGACCACTTCATATGTTTTCTCTTCTCTTCCATTTCCACATTTATCTCTGCTTCTTTAAATACTAGTCTGCATGTAAATTCAGACAAACACACCATCTAATAGGCATTTCCAGCATTTTAGTTCACAAAATAGAATTTCTAGATGGGTATTTTATTGCAAGATAGACTTTTTCAACACATTTTGATATTGTATAGTCACAAATTGCGTTGTCACATCCATGTAGTTCTATTATAATCTTCACATTCATCGAGAAAATATAAATCAGGTCTGTTCATAACTGAATGAATAAAGACTGAGCTTTTTAAGCATCCTTAATATATCTGGGGGCTGAATGATCAGGGCCTTAAGGAAAATCTTGAACAGCTTTTCATCTTGAAAATGAGTATTGAAATCTAACCATAATAACTACCCATTAAATAATATTACATTCAAATTAAAAGAACTTATGGCACCCTGACTATTTATGATACCCACAATAATAGGTAATGAACGCATTATGATGAGTGTTATTAAAATTAATTCATAATGTATTATTAAAGATTAAAACATAAAATGAAAGTCTCATAATGTTAAATGACTCGTCATTATAAATTCATAAAGAAATGTCATAACAGTAGGTATCAAAGTGGTTTGTGACAAAATCTAAGTACAGCTTTGATAAATGCTTTTAATTTTCTACAATATGAAGTATCATCATTTTATAATAGATCTGTTAACAGCTATAACCTATGGCATTTTATTTTGCCTTAAAGATTAGGTGATTTGTGATTAAAATTGCAAGATACGCAGAAAAAAAGGACCTTAATTCTTAGGGGTCATCTCTTTGGAAAATTGATTACACACACACAAACACACACACACACGTAGGTAAGGAGAAGAATTTGAGTTATCACATAGTGATGCCCTTGTTGTCACTTGTCTCCATTGTGATCCTTTGGTGGATGCCCAGGCCTGTGACAATGCTTCGTAACAAGCACTGATCACCACCTAGACTTATAGGCTGGGCCATGGGAAGTGCTGCAGGAAGAGGAACAGCCTCATGGTAGCAGCCTCACAACGTGTAGTTGATACCTCACTGTTTGTTGCCCTAGGAACTACCATCCTCCAGGAACCTCTCATCTATTCTAGCAATCCATGGCAGATGCTGTTTCTCGGGCAGTGTCAGGCTTTCTGGGTAGGACAGTGGGGAAATAAAGCTTGACCAGAGAAGACAGGCCACAAAGCTAGAGCTACACAAATGATGGAAGAAAGAGTCAGCCAAAGAGGAGGGCTGCTCTGCTGCAAAGGTCTCTTTACCAATGTAATGGTAGTGGTTAAAGCAACAGGCTAGAAACCAGGAGACTGGTTTTGTCTTGTCCCGCCTTAGGCATGAAAGCCTTTGGACCAGTCACTCTCTCTCAGCCCAACTCACCTCACAGGGTTGTTGTTGTGGGGAAAATAGGAGAAGGAAGGAGTATTAGGTATGTTCACCGCCTTGAGTTATTTATAAAAAATAATAATAAAGGCGGGATATAAAATAAATAAATAAAATAAATGTAATGTAATGGTATGTGGGAATGACTTCGGGAGACAGGAGGAAGACCTGCAGACTAGACAACTATCATGCAAAATCTATCTCAGCCCACAGAAGAGACCCTCCCTAGTTTTCTGGAGAGTAAAAGTAAGAAGGGGAGAAATACTTTCAGACTTGGAAGATTGCCTTACAATAAAGATAGTGTTAATACTCATAGTTTGTGTTTCTTGTCTGGAATACCTCAAAGGGCTAACAGCCAAGGAAGGAGTTGGAAAAATATGAGCAAGTGAGCAAGATGTCTCTGCTAGGCAAAGGATAGAAGGAATTGCTTATGTGTTTCTTGTGATGATTTGAGTTTGACATCCCTCTAATCCCTTCCACTGAAAAGTAAGCTTCATTTATTCTTAGGCTTGACTGTGTTTTGTCAGAACTTAGCTATATAAGCAATGTCATTTCTTTTCCTTCTCCCTCGTTTGCTTCATCCTGGCTAACGGGCTGTTTCCTACACTTATTGAAATGGTTTATTGCTAATTGATTCTGCAATGTTAGTAAACTACAATCATCTATGAGATATAATTTTGATGATGCTTAATATCCATTTGACATATTACAGCATGAGTATGATTATGTAAGGCAGGATATATTATCTATTGGCAACTAGGGACTCCACTCAGTTTTTTGGTACACAAGAATTATAGTTGGAGAAGGAATGATGAAAAGTGAGTGAATGGGACTGAATCAGATGCATCAGCAAGGAGTTTGTCATGACCTGATCACCTTTTCTTTTGCAACCCCCAAATCCCATTGGATTCTATTACCCAAAGGAAACATCTATGAAAACTAGAGGTTAATTCCTAAAGTAAGCTCTGCACAGCTACAAACAAAATATGAATGTACACCCTAGTTTTGAGAAAAATCAGGTCAATAAGCATCATCAAAATTATGTCTCATAGATCATTGTACTTTATTTACATTGCTGGTGACTCTAAGCCAAAGAGTCCCTGTTCCTGTTTTAAGGCCTTTTGTCAAAGTGTTCTTCCCATCTCAGGTAAGGTACTCTTTTAGCAATTATTACCCTAATTAAATAACATACATAGAGAAATTGTAAAACATCCTATCTGGTTTAGGATGATGGCAGACTTCAGATGGGCTGCTAATGCCTGCTCTGCTGCTGCTAAACTTCTTTACTGATAGCATCTGGGACATCACAACCTTACCTTTCTTGCAATTGCTCTCCACCACTATGAAAGAAGCATAGCAAGCTTAGAAATTTTTCTGTCCTGGTGTTTAATTAATAAAGGTAAATGCTCTTAAATTTATCTTGGATTAACTGGGAAATTATCCAAGGATGGAAAGTTACAGCTAGCATTGTTTTTTTTCCCCCCAAGACAATGAGAAGCCCAGAAACCTATCTTTTCAGTCTTATTTTCTCCTATTCCATTGAATGGAATGGTATTATCCCAAGACACTGAAGAACAGGACCGCAACTAGGGTCTGTGTCACCCGGGGCAAACATGGATTCCACGCCCCTCCCCCATGGGTTGGTGAGGGAGGTGTTGTTATTTTGGTGTCCCCACAGCGCAGCGCCCGGGGCACATGCCCTGGTTGCCCCCCCTAGTTGCGGCCCTGCTGAAGAATGTAAGCAAAAAAGCCTACAATGGCAATCACTGGTGGAGGATTTTGCAAATTTCTAAGGAGAATGTTCTATGAAGGTGCTGCCTCATGCAGTGGTGGCCACAAAGGATTTACCTCAAAAGGTAAGAGGAAGGAACTGCTGCTCTCTCCATGAGTGTCTTATTGTGTACCCCTTCCACCAGTGGCAGGACTGTCACTGTCTTTCCCTGTGGCTTGCTGGCTGGCTGCCCTGTAAACATTCTCGGATTCAAGAACACAAAGCAAGATGCTCCTAAGAGTTATGTTAATTGGTACAATGAAGCAACTGTTCCAGGCAGCAGGTTTGGCCTAATTTGCCATCCTGCCACACTTAACCAAAAACAAATGATTCATTCAACTCATGACAAATATATTCTGGCTGCCAAATTCTAGTGTCTGCAGTTAATCTTGTTTTACTCAGCAAGGATAGTTCTGGCTCCTGGCCAGGCAAAACTTTTGTCAGTAAGGAAAGTTTGCTTATTTTCTGCCTTGACTTTTAATTGAAATCAGAGGGGAAATCTGCACCACCTAAAGCTCACATCTAATTTAAGTGAGACCTTAACAAATTTTCAAATGTTCTTAAGAAATATAAGTCACCTTACATCCAAGCTTTACGTCTTTTCAGAACTGGTTCTGTTCTGGGGCTCAAAATCTTGGCATACCCCTAAAAAAGTCATATAGCTGACAAATGAGGACAGGATGTGCCTCATAACAAGTTTTTAAAAAACTTCAAAAGGAAAAAAAATGAGGAAGTTTTCTTAAATTAACCAAGAATTTAACATGCAAATTGTGTCTTTATGCTTCACTCACATTTTTCTGATTACTTTCTCCAATGATTTTATGTTCACTCAGCAAATGGAATAAAAATCACCTTGTCTGCCTCCTCATCTGCTTTTCCCATCATCGCTGGTGCCAAATGAGTTGTTATTAATTTTAGCATCAGTACATAACTTCTAAGTCAATCTGTGGTTAATTTGGAATTCTGATGTCCATGGCAGCTTCAAGCCTCCTTCATATAAATAGATGGCTGGTTTTTATTTTGAAATGCAACTGAACGTATTCCTGTGCAATCCTCTCCATCACATATTCCATCCTCCCCCTCTACTTTCTTTTAGAAGCAGTTAGAAGCAGGTAATTATTCACAAAGAGTGAGTATGCAAATTAGGAAATCAGAAGTAGATTTGCAAGAGGGACAATGGACTTTGCATATATTTTCTTAACTAGATATGCCTAATTTAATTTTTATCTAATGTTTTCAAAGAGAGGAACAGTCAGGTTTCCAGATGTTCTTCTATCCCAGGATATCAATGAAGTCATATTTATAAAATCTATTTCTTTGTCTAGGTTTTCATCTACTATATATGCATTTCTGAGATATGTCCTGCCCACTTATAATCTTACTATGCTGCAGAAAATATGAAAAATATCACTTACATTAATCTCTCTCTTCTAAAAAATGTATTTATGTTTTTATCCTTTCTATGCAATTTGATTAAAGAAATCAAGAGTAACATTGGTCTGTTATTCAGATTTAGAGATTCTGCTCCCTTTTCTTTTTTTGCTAAGCTACCTGGTATGATGAGTTAAAACCAGGGGCTCCCATTTCATACCTGAAGGAAAAGATTCAACAGAGCGTTGATAAAGAATATTTGAATGCAAGATCAAATATTAAAATGGTAATTAATTTGAGGCTCATGAAAGTGTTATTGCATATTAATAACTGTGATGAATTTTGAACCTGAGGAGAGAATTTTTTCCTATGGTGAAGTGAAATAAAGGCCATTTTTACCCAAAGTTATATTCACGTAGTGCAGTGGTTCTCTTGCTGGCCATCTATATTTATGTATTTTAAATACAGTCTTATTTTCTAAGAGCAAAATAATGTTTACAGCTAGCTAATTGTGTATCAGGCTCAGAAATCTTGCCCCTTTGCTATTTATATTGCTTTAGAAATGGAACAAGCACAATTTCAAGGCACAATTTCTGTAAATTTACAAAATGATTACTTGCAAAATATAACTTAACAAGCATGGATTGCACATATTCATTTTGGAACAAACAGGTTGGCGATGTTATTAAATTTACATTTGTATTAGGAGCTTTTAAAATATATTTCTGTACATGTGTTTGGGCACATAAGAAGACGTTTTGAAATTAGGCACAACCAATTTCTAATATATGATAGTCAAATTGCTGTATACAAACATATTATACATTCATATCTTGAAATACAATATGCCCCCACCCCAAAAAAGCTATGCCAGTTCATAGACATTAGAAGTATGATCTCTTTAGTGGCTATGGGCTTACCACCAAGTTCTGTCATCCCAACTGCAATGAAAAGTCTGAATGACAACTTTTGATCTATTCCTACTCTATTTCTATACTGTATCTGTTCCTAATACTTTTGTCACTATTCATTTTATCTTGTTTTTGCATTATTTGGTAAATTCCAGTCCACAGAAAAGTAAAGTAAGGTAAGGCAAGATAAGGTAAAATAAAGTACAATAAAATAAAATAGGCAAATAAAACCATTTTCTCTCTCAAAAATGAATTCTATCAAAATACATATTTTTACATTTATTTTAAGTATTTCATTTTGAGCCAAGAACAATGTTGGAGCATTCAGGAGGGGCAAATGAGGTACCTAACAAACTGTGATTCACACATAGTTTGGGAAGAGTATAATAGGTATTCTCTATCCGCATTTGCCTCCCCCCCCCCAAGTCCTGCCACACTGTGGTGGAGTGGGGATTGTTCCTGGGAAGTATAAGCAAAGAATGCTGGGAGAGCATGCTAAGTGTATATACTCCCAGCAGGGTCACTCAAGGCATGAAGGTAAACCCAGTTGCCCAGCTACAGCAATCAGGCATCTATATTGGGCAGTAACAATAAAGAAAGATGCTAGAAGCGAATGATCACTTTAGTGACAATGGCAAAGGCAGACATTCAAACTGTGCAGAAGAAGGCAATAGTAAACCACTCCTGTATTTTTACTAAGAAAACCACATGGATAGAAAATATAAAATTATCAATGATATAGTGCAGAATGATGGGCCCCTCAGGCTAGGTGGCACTGGACATGCTACTAAGGAAGAGCTGAGGAACTTTTGGACTACTAATGGTGTTTATGATGTGGTTAGAGTAAAGCCTTCAGGATGTCTAGTTGCTGATTTTGCCATATAGAAACAGAAAAACTGAAGCTACAAAGGCAGAATTACAGTGGGAACATGGAACATAAGAAGCATGAATATGGGACAGCTCAACACAATGAAATATGAGATGAAACAACTACAAATTGACATCTTAGGAATCAGCAAATTGAGGTGTACTGGGATTGGACACTTTCAGTCAGAAGATTGCACTTTTTATTACTCAGGACATGAAAAACAAAGAAGGAATGTCATTTTTATAGTTAGAAAGGGTATTGCAAGGACAGTACTTGGGAACAATGCAGTCAATGACTTTGTGGACACTCCTTTCGATCATCCAAGTTTATGCTCCAGCCACTGATGCAGAAGAAGAGGTCAATGAATTTTGTGATAAAGTTCAATTTGAAATCGACAGAATATGCAAGCAAGATGTGCTGCTTGTGACTGGAGATTGGAATGCCAAATAAGGAAGAAAATCTAGTTGGACTGTATAGCTTAAGAAACTGAAACGAAATTCAAGAAGTCATTAAAAATGAATGTGCATAAAAAATGGCTAAGATGAAGAAACAGAAGAAAACAAGCTGGTTATCAGAACAAACCATGGAAATTGCCAAAGCCAAGAAAGACAAGAAACTTTGGCAGGAACTTATCAAAAAGTATCACAGAACTGTAGGAAGAGACAAGAAGCAGTATTATAACATCTGTAAAGACACTGAAGATGGAAACAGACATGGGAAAAAAAGGAAAGTCTTCCAAAAGATTTCTGGACTCAGAAGAAGTTTTCAACCTTGGACTTCCGGTCAGAATTGCAGCGCGATAAGTCGGAGCTTCTCAGAGTGCTGAGAACCTGGCTAACTTTTCCGTTTGCGGTGGTCCCCAGAAGGTGAAAGACCACCGGTGTCTCTCCCTGGATGGGGGGGCCCAGAAGATTACTCATCAGGCCGTTAAAACTGCTCCCCTCTGCTCTTTCGGCTGTTTTCCACCACGGAAAGAGCGGGGGGTGGAAGTGGAGAGAACGGGGAGAGAAGCCAGCCGGCTCTGTAGGGAACCGTAAGTCTCCTAATAGAGACACAAGCGCAAGAAACCGACTTTTAGATCACTTTTATTTTACTTTTCTTTTTAGTTTATATTGCCTTATTACTATCTAAAGTCTATCATTGGACAATGCTCAAAATGTTGGTAATTTTTTTATTGCTTTCTTTGCTGTGATATTTGTGGTGGAAGATTGAGATGGATTTTGCATTTTGAAATACAGTGAAACGTCTTCATTTTTTTATTGTACTAGAGTGGTTTGCCTCCTACTTGGAAGTATAAACTTTCTTCAAACCCTTTATTGGATTAATGACTAGTGATTTGAAATTTTTTATATACAGTGGCTGAGTTTTTATTGAATATATCTTATTGGATTAATTATTAGTGAACCTGCTTCTTTTTCTTTTTTCTATAGTGGCTGAATATTTTTTTTTTTGTATTGAATACAAACTGTTTAAAGTACTTCTCTCTTTCCTATTTTTGTATATTGGGTTTTTCCTTTTTTTTTCTAACAGCCTTTTGTATTTAGGCAACAATCCTTTTTTTATATCTGGAACCTATTAGATCCTGTTGGTAATTTTCCATTTGAGTGGAATAGCTGTTTACCTTCCTCCTGGGAAATTCCTTTGTTGTGTCTACAGAGTCTGCTCTGTGTGCTGGAGTGTGGAGGAGACGTCACGGAAACTTACAGTATTGAGTTAGTAGAGGGAACAAAGGGGGGGAATGGCAAATGCAATGGGAGAGTTGATTCAGACTTTAGATGGGAGATTAGAGAAGCATTTCAAGAAATTAAAGGAACACTGAGAGGTCTCTTGTTTGATATGCAGGGTCAGATACAGGGGATAGAATCTGAATCAGAAGAGGTTGTGACATATATTCAACAAAAAGGGGATGCCACTGAAATAGAGGAGAAGAGGGAGAAAGAGATTTTAAATACCTTGTTACAGCTGAGACAAAAGAGAAAGAGATTCGAATTTAGAAACTGATAAATACTTTAGAATTGATTTACCTAGTGCCAGACAAAGAAGGGTCCAGAACAAATGTAGTGCCAGACAAAGAAAAGTCCAGAAAAATACCTTGACATTTTACATGAGACAGATGACAAAACAGATTATATATTATAACTTTGGTATAACTTGAACAGAAGATCTCAAAAGAAGATATGAAGGGATATAAAGTCATTAAAAAAACATGGATTCTAACTGGAAATAGATTACTCTATGAATGCAAATTAAGTTTAAACTAGTAATATAATTGTTGGGAATATTAAATATTAAAAATTGGTATGAGAAAATGTATTGAAGGTATGTATAAAAATTAGATATTTTAAGTGAAGGATACAAAGTTCTAAAATCAGAGATATAAATACACGTTGATGTTACAGATTAAATTTAAATTAGAATTATTTCTAAGGGGATATATAAATGGAAAAATATTCTATTAGAATTGGATGTATAAGGATGTAAAGAAAATAGGGATTTAAATATATACTTCAATGTGAAATGTATTATAAAACATAAATGTAGACTGAGTTCAAATTAGAATCAATATTATTACTATTATTGTTAAGAAAAACTTGTCAATTAGTTAAACGTGCATGAAGATGTAGAATATAGTATAAATATAGTTCAGATATAGATTATGTTTACTAGAATTATTTTTATGGATATATATAAATAGAAATATATTTTAGACTTTCTTTTTATGTATAACTCAAGAAAATTGGACTTTACCAAGGATATAAATATAGATGCGAAAATGGAAAGACTGATAAAAAAATGTCAAATTGATATATTTAAATGAAAAGAAAATTTAAATTGTTATCATTTCAAGGAGCGGAAACCACAGATAGACTATTGGAGAATTGCAAGAAGGGTGAAGTTTATATGAAGATCAGAAGATTGGAACATAGAAATTAAAATGTATTAGACAAAGAAATGTTCTTGTGTATTGTACGAAAGACTAACATTTAAAGCAGAATATTGTACTTAATGACCAGAGATAGACTGGAAGCCATCTATTTTTCATACTTTCTTTTGTTTATTACTTTACTACTTTACTTCACTTTTTCTTTTTTTCTTCTTCTTTCTTTACTTTGTATTTCTATTTCTTTTTCTATTTTGAACTTTTAATATGTATTTTAAAATTTAATAAAACTTATGGAAAAAGAAGAAGTTTTCAACCTTGAATTTGTATGCTAAAGGACTGCAATGGACAGAGAGTAACTGACTCAAAGGAGATCAAACAAAGATAGAAAGAGTACAGATAATCCTCGCTTAACAACCACAATTGGGACTGGAATTTTGGTTGCTAAGTGAAGTGGTCATTAAATGGGTCCGACCCAATTTTACGACCTTTTTGTGGCAGTCGTTAAGCAAATCACCACATACATTAAGTGAATCCTGCAGTTCCCCATTTATTTTGCTTACGAGAAACTGGCCAGGAAGGTCAAAAATGGTGAATCTGCATTCCAGTACCAAAAAAAGAAACTTAACAGATGCTCAAGATCATCCAACACAGATTAGAGCCCTACATGGGAAAAAAATGCCAGGTGTTT
The DNA here is from genome assembly GCA_023362775.1 of Charina bottae. Lineage (NCBI taxonomy): Eukaryota > Metazoa > Chordata > Lepidosauria > Squamata > Charinaidae > Charina > Charina bottae. The sequence goes on from JALMGJ010000006.1 coordinate 54,304,109, forward strand.
AAGATACAGTTGGTTTAGGAAAGCCCGAAGAAAATAAGACATTATTGCTGATGCATGCTGGATAATTGAGAAAGCCAAAGGAAAAAAAATAAAAACAAAAAGATGTGCTTCATTGATTATAGAAAGGCTTTTGATTGTGTCAATCATGTCAAACTGTGGAATATGCCACAGACTAGGACTTGGTAGAAAAAAGGGAATCCCACTGTCCTCATGTGAAACCTATATACAGGCCAGAAAGTCAGAGTACAGACAGGACATGGTGAAACAGATTGGCTCCAGGTTGGTAAAGAAGCAAAGATGGTATAATTTCCCCTTATTTATTCAGCCTATATGCTGAATATATATTATGGAAGCTGGATTGGAAGATGAGCGTGGTTTTAAAATTGAAGGAAGAAGCATCAATAAACTGTACTATGCTGATGATACTACTCTGATTGCTGAAAATGCAAAGGATGTGGAAGCTCTGTAATAAAAGTCAAGGAGCACAGTGAAAAAATGGGACTAAAATTAAATATAAAGAAGACCAAACCAATGACAACAAATACCTGAACTAGCCTTAGAACTAACAATGAAGATATTGAACTGGTAAATGGCTTCTGCTTTTTAGGATCAACCATAAACAGTAAAGGAACCAGCAGTAAAGAAATGTGCTACAGACTAGGACTTGGTAGATTAGCCACGAAGGCCTTGGAAAAGATATTCAGATCCAGCAATGTACCTGTACCTATACCTATACCTATACCTATACCTATACCTATACCTATACCTATACCTATACCTATACCTATACCTATACCTACAAAGATCAGAATAGTGCAAGCAATGGTATTCTGTGTGACACTCCATGGAAGCAAAAGTTGGATTATGACGAAGCAGGCTTTTGAAATTGGTGTTGGAGAAAACTCCTGAGGATAACAGGGCCAGCCAAGAAAACACAGAAATAGATCATTGAACAAATCAACCCAGAGTTCTCACTCAAGGCGCAAATGACCAGGCTTAAATCATCCTACTTTATATGTTATATAAAAATACATTATTTCTGGGGAAGGTTCTTTTTTTCCCTTTTTTAAAAATAATTTTAAAAATAATTTTTTAAAAAAGTATAACAAAGAACATAAAAACTAATACAAACTAATAATGAGTAGAAGAAACAGAAAAAGAAAAAAGTGCAGAAAGAAAGAATAAAAAGAAATAGAAAGAAGAAGCTTCTGATTTCCTTTGTAGCAAATATAAGTACAAGTACAAAATTATCTCTTATGGTATGATTACAAAAAAAGAAGCTCACTTTTTTCTATTATCCAATTTTTTTCTAATCATCAAAACCACAAATGCTGGGAAAAGTAGAAGGAAAAAGAAGAAGAGGATGACCAACAGCAAGGTGGATGGACTCAGTTAAAGTGGTGATGGGTGCACCATTGGAAGACCTGAAAGGCCAGGTTGGGAGTAGATCGTCATGGAGAAAATCTATCTGTGTGGTCTGTAAGAGTAGATAGTGGCACTGGATTCAGGATTATGGCACATAATCAATCAGTCAATCTGCATTTGCAAAAGCTGGAATCCCAAGACAACATTCCTTTAACCAAACCCTTTACTAGCATCCTTCCTGCTCTGTTTGCCTACTCCCCAATACATACACTAAACATCTCAGAGTTCAGACATCCTGTTTCCATATTCCAACCAATTTTAATAAATTTTACTAAAGCATCCATCAAGTTTGCTGTGTCTTAAGTCAGGAAAGTTGTTTTGGATGTCAATCTTTTGGATTCTGCAAGATGTATTTACCTATAATGCATCTGCTATAGCAAAAAGTCCTTTCTTCTAACAGAGGTTAAATTCTACCACCACCACCATCACCAATAACAACAAGGCCCTTTCAGATACATTCCTGTAATAGTTTTCAAACAGTATTTTGTAAAACAAGGATTAATCTTACTTTGGGAACAGCATATTACCCTGAAAGAATTACTCTAAAGAGAATAAGTATTTCAGAAGTTCAACTGTGAGTGCATCCTCTGCATCAGCAGTTCTTCAAATCTATGGAATACTTATGTTCCTCAAACAACTTGAAAGTATTCTGTTGGGTTGTTCCAGATTTTGAATTCATCCACTTTCACTTGCTGAACAAGTACCCTGCCCATGAATCAAGAGAAGGTGTTGGTAAGCCTGTTCTTAGAAATAACATTGATGCTTCTATTGTTTGTTTGTTTTTTAAAGTCATCATTAGAAGAGTTTTGGGAAAAGGTTTACAAAGAAAATGACCTTTTAACTGAAAAGAAACTGAAGGTCCTACAATCTTTTGATTCAACATATCTTAGTAAAAGTTGATTTTCCGCACTCTCTCAATAACAAATAACAAACTAGGGTGAATGTTATGCCTATTCTTAGCCTTCTTTCAACTAATCTCACTCCAGACACTGATGAAATATGATGTTATAAGCAAGTTCATCTCATTAAACTATTAATCAATGTGCTCAATATATGAGAAATAAAATCCACAATTAAAATATATTCATTTTAATATTCCTTTTTTAAAAAAGAAACCTTCTTAGGTGTTCTTCATTAATAAAAAATATTTTTAATGTTCTGTGATTCTGAACAGTTTAATAAACACTGCTTTACATTTATCTTTAAATAATAATAATAATAATAATAATAATAATAATAATAATAATGTCATCATAGGCGAATCTACACATAAAATACATTTCCTTTTTAGAAGAAGTGATTGGGGTGATGTGATGGCAGGTGGTGTGGCCCTGCTTTCACCCTTCATATACTAATGATTGTTTAGATGCTGCTGCTGAAGAGGGCTTGAAGAGATGGGGTAAAAAAATGTTCATATGTTATCTTGTAGAATATTATCAGGGTGTGGTTCAAACTCAACCAATTTTGACAAGCGATGGTTTTGGTGCTTGATATCCTTAGATACATTCCTTTAGAAAATGTCATTTTCCAGACTTTGGAACTTTGAAGAATAACATAAAAATGTAAGAATCGTGCTGGAACAGGCCCTAGGCTTATTTAGTCCAATATTCTGTGGCATGTAGGGTCCACATGCATCCATAGGAAAACTCATAAGCCTAGACTGGATGATAGATGACTTCCAGTATCACTTCCTGGCACTAGCATTTAAGGAATATGACCTATGATCCAAGCAGTAGTAAACTGCCCTGATGAACTATTTGAAGTATATTGATGAACCAGTTGATCCTAATCCTATAATTCTATGCCAGTCCATTTGTAAATCTTTCATTTCCCTCATAATACTCCCTTTACTCATTTCTCATTCCACACATATTTCTAGTTTCATGTCCAATTGCTAGTGTTGTCTTGTGTTTTGATCCAGCATCACAACATACTTTTCTGCTATGATATACAATTTTCACATGGAATTTTTTAATCTCTCAGGCAGCTTCATCTTTGAACTCTAGGATGTCAAATAAATGATGTTTGGACAACATAAATGAATAATGTATGAATAGAACAGTTTATTGTGAAGGAAAAAGGAAAGCTTAAAGCATGGAAGGAAATCAAGTAGAGCCAGGTAGCTGAGACCTGCTGGAATGTGTTGACTAAATTCAAAAATGAAAACATCAAAATCTACAAAAAAATAAAAAAGGACCGTAATAACTCTGGCACCTTATGAGACCTTATCATGATGGTACAGCTGTTACTTTAGCCACCAGCACACAGAAAGTGACAGATACATGTCATGGTGCATTCAGAAATAAATTTCAGCTGCAAAGCATCACCAGAAAGCATTACAAGAGTTTTAATGCAAATACTCAGCTCTGCTCAGACAGAAAAAAATTGTCACAATTGGGTTAAAACATATAGTATGTCCTTATTAGCATGAGGTAGCTATTCCCTGCATCCTAAGCACCACACAGAAATATTGACTAATCCAAATGCAAAATTCACTGATGTGTGATGTAATTAAGGAACAAAATTTGGCAGTAATCATTAAATGGTTTTTTTTTAAAAAATCATACTTTCAAGTGGGATCCTTCAATAACACAATCTCTCTATACAGCAGATGCAATTGTTATCTTAATGATTTCATGACATTATGTCAAGTCAGAGAAAGGTATAATCAGCTTCCATAATATGCATCTGATTAGTGTTACATGAAGGGAGTTTGAACATGTTAAAGTAATTCTGAAGTACAATATCTTTACTGACATCAGTCATTGGTACAAATGGCTTTTGAACTTTCATAGCCACTTGAGTTAAACTGCAGTGTTCTATGCCAGGTACACAACTATTCCAGACTAAGTGCCATGCTTGACTTTTGCATGGTATGCTGAGGGCCACACTCCACAAATGTATAGGACAGAACAAAAATTAAATTTGATTTGATTTATATTTACATGCGTACCATCCAGTCTTTTGATATTTAATGCTTATTTACAAATAAATGGAATATGTACTACATTCCATTTATCATTAAAATATTATAAACATTTTGAATATTTCAGTGTGTGTGTGTGTGTGTGTGTGTGTGTGTGTGTGTGTCACATCCAAGGCTTTTAGGGCCAGGGTACTCTTCCAGATTTTCAAGTTCTACATCTCTGCCATATACATGCTTAGCTGGAACAAGCCCCAGTGAACTATTGGGATGTCACTTTTAGGCTCAATGTCTAGGATTGCATGATCTGTTAACTCTGACACATACTATCATGATTTATAAACTATAAATGTGTGTGTGTGTGTGTGTGTGTGTGTTGGCAGTTCATAAATTACAATTAAACAGCTATGTTTAAGAATAAAACAGCTGTAACCTTTTAAAATTTCTGAAACCTGCAATGGAAAGCAACAGTTCTGGGGGTGGGGGGGAGGAACATACAGGTGACATATAAAGTGAATAATAAATAAAATGCAGTCATACAGTTTTGCACAAATAGGTTCTTTCAGAGATGTAATTAAGTATGAAACATGCTCAGCATGTAAGAAAGGGGAAGGCAACCAGCAGCCTATAGAGTCTACATGTCTTCTTTCTGGAATATTCAAAGCTCTTTCTGACCATGATTGCTATAAAATGACCACACAATTTCATACCATTTGAAATGTGATATCTAAGAAAACAGTAATGCATGCCTAACAAAGGTATATCTAAGCTTAAAAAATTAAGATCCCAAACTCTCCCCCAAATCCTGCCCCACCTTTATAAGTGACATGGCCCCACTGAATTTTGGACCTTCACAAACATTTAAAGTAGCCCTTGCTCATTGAAAGTTTATCAATTCTACTTTTAGAGTTCTCTAGACTGAGACTTGGAACCTTAGAAAAGGCTGGAAAAACTTGGGAAACTTCTGGTGAATGCTATGGCGAGCTGGCATCCTGCCGACAGCGGGACAGCGTTTACGAGAAAAATCGTGGCTGGATGCTAGATTTGGACTGGCGAAATCTCTCCTTTTAAGTATGTTAACCGTCCCCTGTGTACACTTACAGTACTTGGCTGCATATAGGCAAGATGGTCATACCAATGGAAGGTATTCTCCTACAACCCTTTTTCCACTGTAGCCATCCCCAGCCAACTGACATATAATTGACCAAAGAATGATGCAGCTACTCACAGGCTTGAATTTCAGTTCTAATCTTACTAGTTTTTCTATCCTATGGAGAATTCTTGATCCCACCAACTTAGTTACTATCAGCTTTAATTGATTACTGTACTTTAGAGAGCTCTTCCAGAATTTATGAGGGGGCATCAATATCAAAGTGACTTTAAAGCATATCCACAACTCCTGCAATAGCAATCCTAGTGTGCAAAGCTATCCTTAACACTGAAATAAATAAGGAAGAGTCTGCTTGTCTGGGAATCTCCTGAACTCTGCAGAGTCTTTGCCCAGGGGGATTGAAAGTGTAAAGTAAACTATGAAAAAGTAAGTGCAGCTGAAGGCATCATTTTGTCACAGGCATTGTCTTGATTCCTTTGGTGAATGATTTGCAGCAGGAGAAGTAAGGGACATTGTAAGATATTGATTCTTTTGGATCTCATGGTGCCCCCTTGGATACCCTTTCTAAAATGGGAGTATGGCTGCTTGTTATGGGGACCAACCCTAATGTTTGAGTCATGGACAAAAAATATCATGATTATAAAGATGGCACCTAGTTCTATCCCTCTTTTACGTCTGATACAAGAGCCCAGACATTGCTTGGAGACAGTGAGACTCTAAATGAAAGCTATAAAGAAACTAATTCTACGAAGATAGGGTGATGATTTTTGAATGGTTCAGGAGAAGATGTTCAATTTTTTTCTGGGATGATTTGCCTGCTTGGTAAAGGATCATGTTCCCAATCTAGGAGTGTTTATTGATCTATTAATCAGCACCCTTCAATGGTTAAGGCTGGTACAAGGGCTGAAAGTAATATTTGAGGGAGACAGTTTGGCAGTTATGTATCTAGTATGTTTGACACCCAGAGAAGATAATTTTTAACCCCCTCTTCTCTATACAACAAAATTATTTTCAGTAATAATCATGACTTGAAGCAAATTATAATAATGGCCAGAAAAGAAATGCAGACAGTAAATTTGTTTTAATTGAACTTCACATATAGGATCATGCCATTAAATAAAAAATAAATATTAGAGTACAAAATGTAGAAAGTAATGGATTAGTATACCACCTCCAGCCCACCCTGCTCTCACTGCTCTGCCAAGTCACCCCTGCTGGTACCTCCAAACTAAAGAAGAAAACTATTGCTATCTGATGGTCTTCTACAGCCACTGTCTGCTTTCCCACAACTGCCTCCACTTACCAGATCTCAGCATGAGGCCCCTGAAGCTCTGAAGGTTCCATCTCCATCACGGTTCCTGTGCTGCACTATCTAAGATGGCAATTTTCCTTCCAGAGAACTGGAGTTTGAATTAAACCTCATGTGTGAATAATACCTCTAGTTTTTAATATTTGATATGTTGTCTCTACTGTTGTTTGGGTTATTGCTTGCACTTTGTTTTATGGTGGCTTTTAAATGAGTTATTCTAAAAATCATGTTGCAAATGATGATTTGAAAAATAGCATGTGTTTTTAATTAAAAAACAACACAAAGAAGCTAAGTGTGTTTATTGGATTTTAATAAAAGATTAATTTATAAATGGGGAAGTGAAACTTTAAGTTATATATTGTAGTTACGTAATTTTTTTAAAAATCTCTAGTTTATGAAATGAAATAAAACAACATCTTTTTTGTTATGTAGGAACAAGATTGGAGTTCTTTCTCCCCAATTACCTTAGAATAAAATTCTTATAATAGTTTATTGATTTAGCACTATCTATCTTTCTATCTATCTTACTGCACATTCTTAAAATGTATGGGGAGCTTTTTCTAAAGTTTTAGACAGTGTACTTTCTCATTCATGGCTGGATAGCATTGCCTATTTGATCTTTCTCTAAATTAAGGCCTAAAATGAAATGTTCCATTTCAATGAAATGTTGAACTACATGGTAATTTTGAGCTGACCTCATTCCAAGTTGGCTCTTGAAAAAGTCACATTTTTATATGCTAGATTGTTTTTACAATATAACAGAGTTTGCTGGTACATTCTTTGTGCGCTTTAAATGCAGCAAACCTTGTTATTAAACTATAAATCTAATCCCTTTTTTCTCTCAACTGGATAAATAAATATCTCCTTTCTTTCCACACCAATACTCCTTCAGAATATTTTCCATATATCTATGTAATATAAGCTGCAAATATCATTTGAGTAAAATTCAAAGAATATTACAAACCCACTAATACAGCAAAAATATTACCACCCCCCTACTTTTTATATAGTGGTATTTTTTTTTAACAGATAAACTTTCACAGTCGTTTTGGCCCAGGTGATTGAGCAACTTCTAAACATTCTGAGCCATGAATCATGTATCTATTTTGAATAATTCAGTGTTGTTAATTAGTATCTTATCCAAATTTTGCATGATAGGACACCTTTTCATGAATTGTGAATTAAATCCTCAAAACACAAGATATACATACAATTCCCTCTCTCTTTTTTTTGGTGAGAGATCAACCTTATTTATTCATTTATTTATGCTAAAAATTAAGTCACTGCCCATCTCACTCAAGGAGCAACTTAACTAAGAGGATGAATGAAAGTATGGCTTTTATCTCTCCAGAATATTAGTTCATTGATGAAAATGTTTGTTTTCTTTTCCTACTATTGCCATGACTCCTAACCAGTGACAATTTTTGTCCTGTTCCTCCTAAAGATACATCTAGGGAGAAATATATCTACTGTTTATGCTGTTCTACTTGAGAATAATGAAAGTTTATTACAGAGGTTAACTTTAATTATTCACAAAATGGAGATGTTCCCCAATGCAATGCCAATTTCCAGCAAGAGTGTAAAGCCATTAAGTTATACTCGCTTTTTAAAAGTTGGACAACCTCACATGTTTTTTGGAAATAAAAAATTCAAATACATGCTATCTGGGCTGCAAAAAGATGATTAAGGCCGGTATTGAATTGTGTGCTTTAAGATTGCTTAATTTCTTAATAAATGTAACCAACTTCCATTAAGCTTCTGGTGCTTTCAGTCTTGATATAGCAAGTCAAAATCAATATTGCAAAGAACTTCCTTTTAAGCCTATAATCAATACCCACCAATTCTGAATAAACATCAATTATTAATAATGAATGTGGTTTGTTTTGTTTTACTTAGGTTTGCTTTTAGAGTACCTGTAAAGGATTGCTACTGTCAAGTTCATCCATTAAACTGAGATCACAGCTTTGAAAGCAAGCAGAAAGGGTCAAACTTTTTTATAGTAATTTTATTAAAAATTACAATTACAACAATAAAAACTAATACAAACTGAAAAAAGAATAAAAATAAAAAATAGAAGATGCAGAAAAGAAAAAAAAGAAAGAAAAATAGAAAAGAAAGAAAAACATAAGACTATCATAAAGAAAAAGAAAAAAATATATGTATAAAGAAATGACTTCCCCCTTCATCACAAGAAGTATAAATAATTTTAGTAACTTATCACTTACTCTTAAAATACAACAAATAATCTCTTCTTCTCATATCCTATTTCTTATATTATTATTTATATATAAATAAATCCTTAAAGCCCTGTCATTTCAGTCAGCATTTTTTGTCAGCAAAAGTCCATTAAGGGTTACCAGAAATAACAACATATCCATTTTAACCTTCATCAAATAAACCAACCTTATATTTCTTCCTTTTACTTTTAACAATCTTGATTTTTAATCCCTTCAAATAATGTCCTACAATTTGGTTTCTTTTCATTTTTTCTTTGTCCCTTCTCACAAAACCCTTCAAAACCTTAACAGGTCTCTTTTGTAAATCCAATATAGGAAAGTTATCCAGGTCACTCTTTTGGTTTGTTTTTTAAAAAAAATTAAATAAACCTTAAATTTGTTTTTAAAACTTCTTTCGCTAAGGATTGAAGGAAACTATAAAACCTGTCAATCCAAAGGTTCCTAATAGCTGAAAAGCTGTTAACAAGCAATTTCTGAAAGTGATTAGAAAAGGAAGTATGTGAACCCAGTGTTCTTTTGAAGGCACGGACTGCAGTTTGAGCAAAAAGATAGCTATTCTCCCATTTCCCAGAGCTCTAAACTTGCCAGAGGCCACTGTCTTGTGGTCTCCTTGCAGGGAGCAACTCTCTGGAGCACTTGTGGGCGACCCCAAGTCCTCTCCTTGTCTGTAGAAAAATTATGAAGAGCCAGTCTACTTGCTGGCTCTTCATTCCACTGTGGTCATCAGCTCCGCTTTTCATAGAGCTGTCTTCAGTCCACCATTTCTTCCCTGGAAGTGCAGAAAGGATCAAACTGTTGACAAAGTAATGCTTACTAGATTGGCTTAGGTACAAAATTTTATCTTTCGAACTCTCCAGGATCATCCAATATACCAATAGTATATCATTAGTTTTTAAGGATGAATGATAAGGTAATGCTAGAGGCTAAATATTACTGAAAATATTTTAAGATATTGGGGAAAAAAAGTATACTGGAATACATAGATTTGTTCTTCTGAAGAGACCATCTAAAACAAAAGAGAAGAAAATACAGAAATAAATGATAGTGTGTTAATTGTGTATCTTATCTCTTAAAATATATTTGAGACTGAAATATTGAACATGGTATATATCAGGGATCCCTGACCTTTTTGGCACCAGGGACTGGTCGTGGAAGACAAATTTTCAACAGACCGGGGGGGGGGCAGGGTTTGCAGGCAGGAGCCAATTGCATGGGCAGGGGCCAATCGCATGGATGGGGCAGGGTTTGCAGGCGGGAGCCAATCATGTGGGTGGGGGTGGGGTTTGCAGGTGGGAGCCAATTGCATGGATGGGGGCGGGGTTTGCAGGCGGGAGCCAAACACGCGGATGGGGGGTAGGTTTGCAGGCGGGAGCCAATAGCACGGACCACCACCGCTCACCTGCTGTGTGGCCCACTTCCTAACAGGCCACGGCCCACTAGTGGGCTGCAGCCCACAGGTTGGGGACCCCTGGTATATATATATATTTAAAAGATAGTCAAAAGGCTTCATGCATTTTACAAAGAAATAAAATTTATATTTCTTTCCTCCATAGCTATATCTGACAAGAGAATCTGCAAGGCAGGCATGCATTTAATCTACGTATATTTCCATAATCAATTTTGCTACTTCCTTTGTAAAAAAGAATAAACACCTAAAGAAGCAGTGATTCAGCCCTTTGTTCCTTCCTTTCATTAAAGTTTGGTTTTTCATATTCACATTTGTTAGTCTAAGTTTATGTTATCTTTTACAGCAAGAGATTCTTAGCTGCTATTATTATTATTATTATTGTTTTTGTTATTATTATTTCTTGCCTTTATTTTGTACACCTCAAAGATCCCATTCCTTTTTTGTGGATAAAACTGTGAACCAAAGTAATTTATTTTTCAACATTCTTTCCATAACTTTATGAAGAAGCATGATTTCATAATTGTTTATTTATTAAACATATACAGCCATCCCAAACAGGTGTCCTCTGTGAGACAGTGTGCTTATTTGTATGAGAAAGCATATTTCAGAAACAAAGTACATGCATATGCATATTGCTGAGATATGCATGTACTTATGCATATTGCTGAGATTAACACATCCATAGCATAGTTAGTATTCGAAATGAAGCATTGCTGAAACCACTGTTTTATTTCCAAATTCTTTGATTTGTAGTGAGTTTAATTCCATGCCAAAGGAGGCTACCCTTACACCATCTCCTGCATAGTAAGTCAACATCTGTTTGTTATACTGTGAAGAAAATGGTCAAAGAGGGATTGGTTTAGTAGAGAACATACATTTTCAATGAAAGCTGAAGAGTCTCTTTTTATTGACTGTGAGGTTGAGTTGTTGTTGTTGTTCAGTCGTTTAGTTGTGTCTGACTCTTCGTGACCTCATGGACCGTAGCAAGACAGGCCTTCCTGTCCTCCACTGTCTCCTGGAGTTTACTCAAATTCATGTTCATTACATCGGTGATGCTATCTAACCATCTCATCCTCTGCCGTCCCCTTCTCCTTTTGCCTTCAGTCTTTCCCAGCATCAGGGCCTTTTCCAGTGAGTCCTCTCTTCGCATTAGGTGGCCAAGGTATTTGAGCTTCAATTTCAGTATCTGTCCTTCCAATGAGCAGTCAGGGTTGATTTCCTTTAGGATTGACTGGTTTGACCTCCTTGCAGTCCAAGGGACTCTTAGGAGTCTTCTCCAGCAGTGAGGTTGAGTACTTAAGGTTAATTTAAACCAGAGAATAAAGCATAACCAAGATAAAGTACCAGCTAATTTATCTAAAAGATAGCCATCTCCAGGTAGGTTCTTTGCAATCTCTGAAAGTGTCATTGATTTTATAAAGGATACTATTAATTCATAAACTTCACAAATACTAACAACTGGAATGTACACACACACACACAAACACACAAACACATACACACACACATACCGACTTTGACCATACATTTGAATTTTACTCTGTGTTCATACAGCATCAGACCCAGTGAATAACTTACGTAAAAACAAGGTGTTTGTGGAAGTAATTATCGTTAAAATACATATTTATGAATTTTTACTTTTCCCAAATCCTTGATGTAAACAAATATCACTTTCAAACAGTTGTGTGACAGATGTTAATGTTGGGATATTTTCTATACTACAACTAATGTTTAGTTTATCAGGTATGCTCAGAAAGGGGTTTTTGTTGGTGCATTATTCTTTGAGGAGTAAATCACAGCAATAAAACCTTGTTAGTTAAGCACCTGCAAACTTTAAAAGGCCAAGCAGCACATGATCCAGGTTGAGGAGTATAAAAGAACCTGCCTGCCCGCCCAGCCTACCCTGCTTCCTTCTTCTGCTTCTGCGCCTGCTTGCTTTCTACTACTTCTTATATTTTCTGGTATGTGGATTTGTAACTCTTCCAGATCCCTGGAAGAGATTCAATATTTACATTGAACTGTAAATATTATCTGTTTGTATGAGTAGCTAATACAACTGCAACTGATTTACTACAACAACTGGCGTCATTTATTGGTCTCTTATGCAAAAGCTTTCTGATACTCTGCATATGCAAGAAAACACACACACCAACAGTTTTGTCAGAATACAAATGTGACAATGAACAAAATTTGGGAAGCACAGTATGGCAACCTAGGCCAATAGAATCAATGGGTTTGGTTTCCAAAACCACAATTTGAATTAATTGAATGATGAGTTGACGATCACAGGGACTGATAAAAATATGTTTGGTTGAAGTATGGTGAAGGTGATCAGGAGGGCTTTACACTGAATCTTGCAGGGCTTGTAGAAATTTTTTTAGAAGAACGTCCCATAAAAATGTGCATTGCCAAAGGAAATAGGAGTATTTTATTAAACTATCCAATGAAATTTTGAAAAGAACATTGGCTCATAAATTTTATGGTCTTTTTGTTTCTACACTAATGCTCAGAGTGTGGGAAATAAACAATATGAGCCTGAACAGGAAGGCAAATGTGATCTAACAAAGATGAGGTAGATGACTCCCTTTATTGAAATACAGAAGTTGAAGTTTATAGTCTGTTCAGAAAGAATAAAAGCTATAGAGAGGGAGAAGAAGTTGCAGTGTATGGTAAAAGTATCTCACACCTACTCAGAATTCAAGAGAATGAACTTGGAGATAACTGTAGAAACATATGGTTATGTGAGTAACAAAATCCATATTGTTATTTGTGGCTACTATAGTCTGATCAATCAGTCTGAAAGTCAATTAAACCTTCAAAAAGCAAACTAGGCCTTTCAAAGAGGTATGAAGTAGTAGTGTCAGAAGGCTTTAATTACTCTGATATTAGTTGGGAAACAAACTGTGCAAAACATAATCCTTTGGCAAAATTTTTGATTTGTCTTATTGACAATTTTCTCCTAAAAGATGGTGAAAGAGGAGATTCAGCTATTGATACTAACCAATACAGAATTCTTTGTCAGTGAAGTGGAGGCAGCAGGAACATTGGGGAAAAGTGATCTTTAAGGGATACTAATGAATGCCTTAACTTGGATTTCTGCATTGATCTTAGACTTGCACTCAACTCCTTTTCCAATTATGTTTTCCTATGATGATGTAATTTCCTTGATAACATGCTTTTTAAATATCAATTTCTCCAACATAAGCTCTTTTTAAACTATGTTCTTTTGTATTTAACTTTCAGAAACATATATTCTTTTTCAATGCATACTTTGCCAACAAATTATTTTTTGGGGTGCAGATTTTTGTCCAAAGAAAAATTGATTCTATTAGACTTGGTTCAGTACTGCTATTTCTGCTGAAACAGAATCTGTTTTGGTAAGTTTTGCAACTCTATTGTCATAGAAATGTATGGCAGGTTTGGGTGTGTGTGTGTGTGTGTGTGTGTGTGTATGTGTGTGTGTGTGTGTATATATATATATATATATATATATATATATATATATATATATACACACACACACACACACACACACACACACTAATATATATTATTATATAATATTATTCATAGAACTTTTAAGACCTTTTCATGATATACTTAAAATTATCTAGTGTGAGCCACTCTGTATTTTTTCTCATTTTCTTCAGCTTCATGAACGTTTCTATCATTTCAGACATTTTCCAAATCATCATGTAAATTTCACTGCCATATGATGGTTATAATTGATCATTTCATTAAACTTTTTACCATAGTGGAATAAAATATAAAATATGCAAACTCAACTGCTTGATGTATTTTGATGACATAAGAAGCTGGGTGAAATGAGAACTAAGATGGACATAATTTATTTGAGCACTAATCTCTTGATTGTCAGGAGTCAAAAATATTATGACTGAAAAATTAATAATAAGGCTTCACATTATGGACCATAAACACCGAGTTTACAAAATTTTAGGACATCAGAAAGATGTTAGTATATAGAAACTCTAATATGTTTCTAACTCTGTATAGAAAGGCAGGTTTGGGTGTGTGTGTGTGTGTGTGTGTGTGTGTATGTGTGTGTGTGTGTGTATATATATATATATATATATATATATATATATATATATATATACACACACACACACACACACACACACACACACACTAATATATATTATTATATAATATTATTCATAGAACTTTTAAGACCTTTTCATGATATACTTAAAATTATCTAGTGTGAGCCACTCTGTATTTTTTCTCATTTTCTTCAGCTTCATGAATGTTTCTATCATTTCAGACATTTTCCAAATCATCATGTAAATTTCACTGCCATATGATGGTTCTAAATCTAAACTGGAAATGAGTTATAAACTTTGTTAGACCTTAGAGCTCCATGTATTGCTAAAACTAGATCAATAAACATTAAACAGCTACATATCCAAAGTGACCCATGCACTTCACTGTTCTGTTTTCCCAAATCATGTGAGTGGGAACTTGTTTCAGCCCTCATTCCAGATGTTCGTTTTGTTGTTGTTGTTTATTTGTTCAGTCGCTTCCGACTCTTCGTGACTTCATGGACCAGCCCATGCCAGAGCTTCCTGTCGGCCGTTGCCACCCCCAGCTCGCCCAAGGTCAAGTCCGTCACCTCCAGAATATCATCCATCCATCTTGCCCTTGGTCGGCCCCTCTTCCTTTTGCCTTCCACTTTCCCTAGCATCAGCTTCTTCTCCAGGGTATCCTGTCTTCTCATTATGTGGCCAAAGTACTTCAGTTTTGCCTTTAATATCATTCCCTCAAGTGAGCAGTCTGGCTTTATTTCCTGGAGTATGGACTGGTTTGATCTTCTTGCAGTCCAAGGCACTCTCAGAATTTTCCTCCAACACCTCAGTTCAAAAGCATCTATCTTCCTGACTCCAAAAATGTAGATGATCTATTGTCTCTTATGTATTTAATAGCTTTTGCATTCTTTCGAACAAATGACAAGGTCCAAAATAACTAAGCTGTATTCTGCTCACCATTTCTTTCTGAATGGTCCTTCTCCTATTAAATTTCTAGTTAGGATGAGTACAGGGAATGTTGTAAAGATTTGTGTGCTATTGGAAAGATATTGGTACACTTTTGCAAAGCTCAGAAGGGGTAAAGTACATGAAAGTTGCAAGCATGGGAATATTTCAAACAGCTAGATAATATGATTGTGATATTGAACTTCTCCTGCCTAGTGGACTAATTTTTCTCAAAGATGTTCCTCCCACTTGCAGTTTTACATATATGTGAATTGACCTTAAAGAAATTATTTTTTTAAAATTTCTGAGTTAAGGGATAATGATTAAAAGTAGAAACAGAACTGATGATCATTGTTCCATGCCATTATAGTATTAGTAGCTGCCATTAATTTTAGAATCATGTAATTTAGACTAATAGGTTTCTCTTCTATTGAAAAAATGCATAATTAATATTTTATATTAATTAATAATTAATATTTTACTATATTTTTGTGGAGTGCTTGGTGCTCTCTGAGCTTGGTTGCTTGCTTGCAGACATTTCATTACCTGGCTAGGTAACATCATCAGTGCAAGTGAGTGTGGGGTTTGCTGCCTGTTTATACACAGCAGCTTGCCCTGCCAGTTTTGGTGGGGGTGTGGTTTTCTCCTTGGTAGTTCCTTGATTAGGATATTGTTTTCTGCTAGATTGTTTTCCTGGTGTTAATCCCTGCTTATCTGGTTGTTGGCCACCAAAACTGGTTGTTGGCCATCAAAATGGTTGGCTTATCTGAGTGTTGGCCACCAAAACTGGCAGGGCAAGCTACTGTATATAAACAGGGATCAAACCCTACACTCACTCTCACTGATGATGTTACCTAGTCAGGTAATGAAACGTCTGTAAGCAAACAACCAAGCTCAGAGAGCACCAAGGACTCCACAGTTCAACCCTGAGCTACATATATTTTCTTCTATTGGTACTAGATTTTTATTTGCTCTGAAGTTGAGGTCTGTTTTATATATAACTTTGTACCTAAGATTTTATTGTGGTTACTATGAACCTATGCATCCAGAATTGTGACTTCTTCTAACACCTAATTGAATCAAAGTTTATTTCAAGGTTCATCTTTTCAGTAGGAAATGTATGCTTAGAGAATTGGACAATTTGAATCTGATAGATAGCTTGCTTGATTTATGGTAAATAGGTTCCTCCCCAATTCCTATGTAATGTTAGGAGTGGTGCCATACTCTTTTGCACTTATCTGAATGGTTTTGCTTCAAGAAAATTAAACGTCTACTAATACTTCTAACCTGCTCTACATTCTGTTTATTAGTCTAGCAGCAATGCATCTTAAGGCGGTTGAAAAAGACCATGCTTTTAATGTTTTGATAATTTATAGCCAATTGTTTTTCTTTATAATGTTGCAGCATTATTTGCATTTAACAGGATTGGCAAATGCTTTTCTGCCAATTTCATGCAGGTCAAGATCTTGTAAACATATTTTTAGTGAGTTTATATACATATTGAGCCAAGAAAAATGGAGCCAATGTGCATTCTTGTTCTAACCCAATATCCACTGGAATTGAATTGGAGACTGGTTATACTTAAAGTCTTGTATTGGTACATAGCTTATAAATCAGAAGTAAATCAAAATAGGTAGTCTTCTGTCAGTAGAAGAGTTTAGTTGTTCCCTGAGTGGGATTTGGAGATCAAAGCACAGGCTGCTTTAAAATCCACAAATGCCACAAATAGTGGCAAGTTTGATTTATATGTACATCCGTCAGCTAGGTGCTGCAACCCCAGGCAGTGATCTCCGCTGGATCGGCTTCCTTTGAAACTTGCTTGTGTATCACCGATAATATTTCCTTGTTCAATTCTAGCACTGGTATTTTACATGCAATTTGCTCATTGTACTTATTGAACTGTTAATTGGCCTATAATTTGCAGGGTCATGTCTAGTTCACATTTTAAATGCAGGGGGAAAAAACCCTCCAGAAACTACACCGCCACTCCTCAGTCTTCTGGGATATGTGCTATGCAGTCTGGGTAAGTAAGCAGTGAGGCCAGCACTGGAGCCGGCCTTTCAGTATTGGCTTTTAATAACCCAAAGGCTGCTATGCTGTCCCACCCCCGACTTGCCCCCATCCCTGTTATTTCATCCATTAAAAAAATAGGGAGAATATTTAAAAAAGATATTGTGGTGGAACTCTTAAAAGTATCCAGCTGGAACTTAGCAGGTTTAAATGGTTTGTCCTTGAATATCAGAGCACAGCTCAAATTAGATCACACCTTATTCAATCTTGAATCTCCAATTCGAATCAAATCAGGGTTGATTCACACAAGTTATAGTTATAGTTACAGTTACGGTTACGGTTACAGTTACAGTTACAGTTATAGTAGTTATAGTTATAGTAGTTATAGTTATAGTTATAGTTATAGTTATAGTAGTTATAGTTGTTATGGTTGTTATAGTTTCAGGACATAAAATTAAAGTCACTAGTGATGCTTCCTGAGTCTCAGCCATTTCTGTGTCCATTGTCTTGGTGGAATTTGTTTTTCCTTGTCCTCCAGGTCTTGTTTTCTTTATCTGCATTCCTCCTAAAGACTGAAGCGATCCAAAGATTACTCAAAGGAAATGCAATACACAAGGGAAAATGAATGTGAAAGCAACCCCCTCCTTTTGTCTCAATCCTGGTTTTGAGTCCAGAAAAATATGCAGTTAGTTCCTCATTTGGGCATTATACCATGATATTATTATTATTATTATTATTATTATTATTCATTATTCATTATTCATTATTCATTATTCATTATTCATTATTCATTATTCATTATTCATTATTCATTATTCATTATTCATTATTCATTATTCATTATTCATTATTACTGGCCATAAAGATGTTGAATTTAGTTCATTTGGTTTCTCAGCTTTGCGAATTAGATCCAACCCTATGCATATCCATTTCATGGCAAGATGGTGCAAGAAGTAAAAAAATGAAGAACTTACCATCCTGCACTTTTATAAAAAGAAAACTTCTTCAGCTTCTTTGTAATTGTCTAAATTAAATTAAGAAGGCAAAACAGGGCAATGTGTGCCTGCAATGTAATTGCTTTCAATTGTACAAGATGAATTCAGTGGAACACCTGTCTGAAAAATTTATTCTTCTGTAATAATATAAACACAATATCTAAACACAATTGGGTTATTGATCTTATATTAATAATGAATGTGACAGGTTTATAAATTTCCAAAATATGAATGTGTAAGCCTAAATAACACTAGTAAATCATCAAATTGAATTTCACTAATGCATCACTTTAAATTTTGCTCATATTACAGACAGGCAGGAGTTCTGCATAATTTAATCACAGAAAGAATTTTGCTGAGTAGGAATAAACTTAAGTATGCTTTATTGAAGTGAACTCTTCTAATAAGAACTTTCTGTAAACTTAATTTTTTAAAAAAACCCTAAAATTGGGATATAATCTACTATAATTTGAGGAACTTTAAATCTCACTGATTTCAATAGGACAGATTTCAAGCACACCTTTAGTTATCCCATCCTGTTCAAGAAACCTAAATGTATTTAAACTTACTCTGGGCTGATTTTAAACACTGATGTATACTATTTATCCTTATCCTAAATTTAAAATTCCTCATACTAATACTACTTCAAAAGATATGTTAGGGATGGAAATAGATGCAATAGCAGTTCCTAAATATTCAGAAAAGTGACTGACTAAAGTTTCCAGACCATTATTATTATCCTCAACTTTATCCTCATCCAACATTTTATATATCTTGTCATACTGCACATTTTCTGGACTGAAACATCAAATCATCTATCAAATCTCTCAGGTTTCAGAATTATGCCAGGTTACACTAGACTTGCCTAAAGGTTTCTGGGTCTTTCATCTTGCTAGAAACATCACTGATTAGCATCGAAGAATGAACCAGGTCTTCCATATTTTCCCATTGTCTTTCACAGAATATCTAAGGTAAACAAGGGCCAGACAGTGCTGGGATGTTGCTTAATGTCTCAGGATTCTACTTATTATTGCACATCAAATTTAATTCAAAGCATTGCCTTCTTCACTTCCTAGCTCAGGAAGAGGAACTAGCTTGGTTTGCATGCAGAGAGGTATTTTGATGAAGATCCTTCACTAACTATTATCCCCCACTAACTCTTTTGACACTTAGGGATCAAAGACCTCTCAAAATATATAGCACAGGCTTAAAAACTGTATTTAGGTAGCAGTTTTTGATATTTTTATCTTAACATGTTCCCTGGTGTGCTATAATTTAAATCTATTTTATATATATGGTCTTGTTGTTTGTACTTCAAAGCAAATGGAAATGATGTCTCATTTTTGAAACAACAATTTAATTGCAGTGGATTAAATACAAATAAATAAGTCTGATTTTGAAGATATTTCTAAAATTGTCTGCAGTTTTATTTTTTGAAATGCAATGTAAAGCAATCCTCATATTTTTTATATCTAACAAGACATATCAATATTTTTTAAAAAATATTTTTCTACTATAGCCTTTACCATAGCATTCAGGACCATCTCTCTCTCTTTTTTAAAAAAAATAAAGAACTGATTCATGACAAATGCATTAACAACCCAATATGCAGACTCAGATGCAGATGTGATATTTCAAAGCAAGTATAATGGCTTTTTAAGCTGTTTGCATTTTCCAGTGTGATAAAATCAGCTTGTCAACATCTCACTATTTCAGTATTATTTTGTCTGGAAGCATTGATCTCTAAATATATGAAATATATTTTTCTTATGTAGATGTATGTATCTTTCAAAGTATGCAAATAAATATTATTCTAAATACTTTCCCTGAAGATTTTGCAAATTGAAACAAGAATGTGTGGTTCATTGCCAAGTTTTCAAAATCTGATTTAATATTTAAAAACCTTTCTATATTTATGATGAACCAAAGCAACAGCGGAACTGTACATCTTTAGGATTTTACACATATTTGGGCCTGTATGTTTATGTCCTGATAGTCTTTCAAAATCATCCAATGAAAAATAGGTATTTAACTATTTTGCTTTACATAGACAATGCCCCTTGGTTTTCTCAAGCTCCTATTGGCTTAAAATAAGTTTTGCATGCTTGTTCATCTTTCTGTAAACATTATGAATTAGGAATAAATTATACCAAGACAGGATATTTGCTAAGTGCCCAATATCTGGTAACTGGTCATAGAAAAAAAAAAAAGAAAAATCTAAAAAAGTGTAGAAACCCAAGAGAAAATTTTGAAAAAATAACAAAAAGAGGTGACTTCCGAATTTTAACAGCAAGGATATACAACAATTTTCCATAATCAATCTCTTACTCTATATTAAACCAAAATCACATTATTTCTATAAACCATTCCATTGGCACATTATAAAAATCACTAAATACAGTTGCTCCCTCCCCTTATATTAAAAGAAAAGAAAAATATATAAACCTCCTAATCAACTTCCCCCTTCCAGAGATAACATTTATTTAATTATTTACTTTCTACTACTATTCTATACATTCCTATCTACCATAATAAAGATCAAACTAAAAAACTTATAAATAGTCTGCCATTGTACTTGATAATACAACAATTTTAATAATCTTAATCATATTAAACCCAAAACCAGACATTTATTATTTTTTAATTATACCTTAATAATCTTAATCCAAATTGTTAAAGATAAATGAAATCAGTGAAACCCTAAAAGCAATCCGGATAAATATTCTTAAACCCTTATCCCACTTCAAACTAAACCAGAGCATTTACATATCCCCACAATGCGCATAGAGCTTTTTTCTTTAAAAAATCGAACAGCCCAACTTCCCCCCTCAAAAACTCTGACTTCTCTTCAGGAGACCTCCCATACATAATAACCCCTTCTTTTCCATGGCGTTCCATCAGAAGATCAATTTCACTTATGGCTTGCAACTCGATTTCTCCCTTTAATTTCTTCAACTCAATTATCCAATCTTCATCCAGCATTTCAACAGAAGTCCTGATCTCACTCTTAGAAGAGATATTTCTGTCACCGTTAAATTCCTCAGTTTCATCCACAACATCCCCAACCAGATGACACATTTTAGTCCTCATATTTTCCACAATGTCCTGAATGCCTTGAATAAAAACTTGGTAGGAATCAGAAAGAATCTGTTTAAAATCTTCTTGGAAGTCAGAGAAAGGTTCTGTTTAAAATCCTCCATGTCTCAAGCAGTAGATTATGGCACCCCCTAGGATCTTAAGCAGCGGAAGTCAAAGATATGAAAGAATTGTGGAATGTGTTTACACAAGTGAAAGTGAGATATGCAGACAGTTCCCCAGGGAAAGTAGAAGCAGAAAACTGAAAGTTCAAAACAGTCGATTCAACGTGTAGGAAAATGCTAATATTTTCAAATTTAGTACAAAAATAATAACAGGGAGACAATTATTTACTCTCAATCCTCCTTAATATTTGGATGGAAAACAAAGTCAAAAACTTAAAAAGATTTTTTTTAAAAAAAATAGATCCCAAAAATAATGATAAGCACCAAGAGAGCCCACTTCTTCTTGCTGCAGAAAGCCTGTCTTAGGGTATGCATACTTAAAAGAAATATAAATTGGGTGATTTAGAAATGGGGTGGCCGGTCTTAGTGTCCCTTTAAGGTTACAGCGTGGCTTGGAAATGGTGACATCCCAGCCTCCCAGCTGCTCTTACCAGTCGAACACGAATGCTGTTTGCGATCTTCTGGCTGCAAGCAGCCATCCGGAGGACAGATGGGGTGATTCCAGGTGTTTTCCTTTTTCTGGAAAAACACTCCTGGGCTTCAGGAAAAACTTGCCTGAGCCCAAAAAAACTGCTGCATTGTCAGTTCTGCCCGCTGGGCCCACGGGCACAGCTGTTCAGTCCGCCATGTCCCCACCAGAAGTCCGACAGGGCATGTTCTTTCAAGTTACAGATAATAGGACAACTTTCTTAAATCATGAGTATTCAAAGGTCACCCATTATTCTATCTTTTTTTTTTACTGCAGCAGGAATACTTGAATGATTTTGATTGTATCAAATTTGTATTAGCTGCATAGTTATAACAATGCAATTATTAAATGGGGCACAAATACGGTTCTATGTTTAACCCAGGAAATTGGAGGGTCAGGACTTTATATTTCTGAATAAATTGTTCCAGATTCAGTGCTGAATTGTTAATGTAATGTTGCAGTAGGAAGCAAGTGTCTTGAAAGCCGGAATAATGTTGTGGCTCAGCATAATTGAATTACAGTTGAAATTAAAATTATGCCCATATGGAAGAGCACCATTAGTATTGTCAAAGTAATATTCTTCCTGCTGGAAATGATCACTGGAGAAGAAGTTTTGCCCCTATGTACGGGTGTCCACAGAGTGTGGTCAAAAAAGTCAAGATGATAGCTCCAGTGGTGACATTGAAGCTCCACCTATTTTTATGTGCAAAAATACAAAGATAGGCTGCTATCTTGACTTTTTGTACCATACCCTGCAGGCACCCCTGTCCTTATGGTATGTATTTAGCTTGTCTAATATAAATGGGGAACAAACAAGCTACTGTATATTAGCAGTAAGACAATATAAGAATATAAGGTAGGGACTGGCAAGTAGAATTTAGTCATGTACCCAGTTGTATAGAGTAAGGGAGATGACCTTAATAGAAACATGCATGAACTGTTACCTAAGCAAAGAGGGATGAAACATTCTTTAAGTCCTAAGAAGGAAGATATTATTTGGAAGTGATTCAGGCAAATGCCTCCCTGATTCATTGGACTATTAAGAAGGAAGGGAGGCAAAGCACAATCAGGCTTGCAAGATTCTATTATTATAGGCTAACACAATAAAATTTAGTTTAGTCCTGTGGGGTTGATTTTCTGGTTTGGTCTACCTAGTGGGGCTGACACCAGTACAGTTTTCCAGCACCCAAATTAACAACATGAAACCAGAAATATATTTAAATTATTGTCATCAGATTCAAGTGGTATAATGTTTTTAAGGTTCCTAAATTCAGTGGTATAACACAGCAGGTCTACCAAAAGAGGACTGTTCAAATTGTTGGAAGTGTACAGAAATATAAATTAAGTTTCTGCATTAGAACTGTGTGTTTAAATGTTCCCTTCTCTTTTTTGGTTGATGACTGCATTAAAGATATCCTTTCAAGTTGATCTGGGCCTCCTGATGATATTCTACCTATTATGTTTGTACTTCATCCATTAGATATCTTAAGATTGTCTTGGAAATGGAATACCATACAGTATACATACAAATAATTTTGTTCAGTTCTTTATACAACTACACCTCAGATTACAGTTTTTCTTGGATCTAACTATTAAAACTCTTCCCAGGTGACAGCAAAGCTGAATGAATGTTTACTAGCATTATCAAATTTACAGATCATGAAACAACTGAAGCAACACAGGACAATGTACCTGTTCTATTTCCCATATACTCCCAAGACCAAAAACCATTTTGTCTGGTTAATACCTTACTATATTTTAGCCTATTTTACAGATCTTACCTCCTTTGTTCCCAGGGTGGTATCCTTACTTGCCAGATTATTTTATTTGGTTGTAAAGCTCTGTACAGCTCTTGTAGCAATCAAGATTAATTTGGTGACAAATGGACAAATGTTTTCAGATTACAATTACTGACAACTGAATCTCAATTGCAAACTGTTTGACTAGATGCAACTTTCTTATGAGATAGGGTTATTTTCTACAAATAAATCATTAAAATAAAGAGGAACAGTGTAATACTGTTAGAAGGTATACCAAATAAAATATGCAAAATTCATTCAGATCCATCAGGCATCTGGGTCAGGCCATTTTAACTAGTCCTTCACCCTTTTCATTCATTTTTCATACTAGAAGGAAGAAGAAATTAACTCAAATCAGCCTGTTGTGGTAGAACATTTAGGCTTTCAGCCAACAAAAGCAAATACTCCTGCTAATGTTTAGAATCCTACACATTGGCTAGCTCTGATACTGAGGAATTGGCATACTGTGGCTATGGGCAAAGTCCAAAAATTAGAAGGTATTTGGTAAGAACTAAACAAAAACAATATCTGCATGTTTTTTTAATCAAGTTTCCTAGAACAAAGAAAAGTTTGGTGTTGCATTAAGAGAAGCTAACAGACCTTAACATAACAAATGTTCATTCCTTGACTATCTCTTGCCCTTATCAATGGGAAAAATATATTGTGGATCAGTCCTGGGTTATCTACTCCTCAGTATTTTCATTATGACTTGAATGAGGAAATGGAACAATGTTTATCAAATTCATAAACAATATACCATTGAGTGAGATAGCTAATTCCTTAGAAAGCAATGCCTTAGAAGTTAGAAATAAAATTAAAAATCATTTCAATAAATCAGATAAATTGGCAGAAAGTAACAGAATGAAGTTTCACGAAGACAAATGCAAACTTCTTCACTTAGGAAACAGAAATGAAATGTACCATATAGGAGTGGTTATATTTGGTTTCCTAATGGTACTTGTAAAAAGAACTTGAAATGTTAGTTGATTGCAAAGGGAATGTGAACCAACAATGTGAGTTGGCTGTAAAAAGTATGCACTGCATCAGCAGAAATAAAGTTTTAAATTACCAGTTTTTAAATTACCAGAAGGAATTATTTCAATTTACCTGGCTTTGGTCAGATGCCAGTTCTAGTCCTGTGTCCAGTACTAGAAAATACAATTTAAGGAGGACTCAGAGTATATACAACAGATTTAAAATAGGATAGGTAGACTAGAAACTAAGACATATGAAGGCTGAGAGAGCTAGGTACTGTACGTTGAGCCTTCAGAAAAGATGACTGAGGGGAAGATAAGTACTCTTCAGATACCTGAAGGGATGTCACACAGAAGACAAGTCAAGGCCTGTCTTTCTCTCATTCCATTCTTTTATGTGGAATAATGGATTTAAGTTACAGGAAGGTGGATTTTAATTGAATATATATAAAAAAACCTTCTTAACTGTAAGAATACTTTGACAGTGGCACTAATTACCCAGAGAGTTGGTGGATTCCACTTAATTGTATGTGTTTAAACAGAGATTCAAACCATTTATCTGGGATGCATTGATTTGAATCCCCACACTGAACATGGTCTAAATAGCCCTTTCAACTCTACGATTCAGTGAATTGCTGGATACTTTTACTTCCCTTGACTTTGATTTTGGACTGGCTTACCTTGTAATTATCTTGACTCTTCTCACTCCTAAGACCTGACCTCTATACTATAACTTTCACTTTGGTGCACCTCCACCAATACTCATGTTGTCTGCTCCCTGATTTTATAAGCTTATTGCTGGTATTGCAGCTTTGACTAGATGTCAGCTATCAGTTTAAAACTGACCAGAGAATGAGCTGTACATGATGGTTGAACTACATGAGACTCTTCTAAAGTAAAGGTAAAGGTTCCCCCCACACAGTTGTGTCCAATTCTAGGGGCCGGTGCTCATCTCCATTTGTTAGCCGAAGAGCCAGCATTGTCAGAAGACGCTTCCACGGTCATGTGGCCGGCATGACGCGTGCAAAACGCTGTTACCTACCCACCGAGACTCTTCTACCATCATATTATTATCTCCACCCAAACCAAAAGCCAAATCTAACATGTGCCCTGCCGCATGCATGGGGCCAGGTATTAGTTCAAACAGATCAATGGAGGACATGACATCCATGAGCTGCTCTGGCCTGGACAGTCTCGGTATGGACACTGAAATTCCCCAGGCAAGAAGCCTGGGATAACCAAAACTATGCCTAAGATCACTGAGCTTCCAAAAGAAAAGAAGGAAGGAAAATGTTGCTTGCTGCTGTTAGTAGTTAGTAGTAGTACAGAGTAAAGGAATACTGGAATCATGAATACAGAATAATTGCATGTTAGGGCCTACAGATTCTGGACCTTTGTCCTCTAATCTCATCTTACTGGTGCTGAAAGTCTTTATGACTATTAAAGAAATAATGCATGCTAAATTAAACTAAATTTGAATTAACTGATAAACTTTTTTCATGGAAATAGGCTACTCAGAACTATGCAAATAGAATTTCTCTCAAGACTTGCAGTTTGGAAGCTGATTCAATTAGTGTTTTCCATCTCTGATTATAGAACTTTATAGTATTCCTTTTTGTATGTCTGGTGGGAGCAACTGTAATTGAACTAACAGATCTAATAAAGTGAGGGGGAATTATCTAACAATAACAATTGAAAAATGCTCCTCAAAGACAGGGAAGTGTCTTGGAGACCACAAGTCCCTGCTATAGCTAAATATTGAAATAAAGGTTAATTTGGTGGCAGCAAAAGTTAATTTATAAACTCCCCTATGGAAAAGAACCACCAAATTATATTGTACAGCCTGCTGATTGGATTGGGAATCAGAGGTCATCATAATTTAGTAGCATAATAATGGAGCTAGTAGATATGGAAATATATTAATTACATACCTGAATTTGGTTTTATCTATATTAATTTAGCTTTGTTAATTGGGCACCAAGGTTGGCCTAAAAATTCTATCTTTGGGTAGTACTAAGCTTCTTTGGATAGCAACTGTTACCCTCATCTGTTTAACAGATTCCACAAAAGACATGACTATTTAAGTTATTACTGTGTGTTATCTATGCATGATCTTACAATTGTTCTGATTTAGGAGGGAGAAGAGAGGCAAGATACCAATTGAATACATAACAGTAAGAATTAGGAGGTAAACAGTAGCTATTGGAAAATGTAAATATTTAAATGTAAATATTTATTTATTTATTTATTTATTTATTTATTTATTTATTTATTTATTCGATTTCTCACCGCCCAACTCCCTCAAGGGACTCTGGGCGGTTTACAAATCATCAAAATTACGAATATTAAAGATTAAGACATTAAAATAACCATTTAAAATACCATACATATAAAAATTAAAGAAGGCAATGTGTTCTTTCAGCCTTGGAAGGGCTATTCTAGGACTATCTATCTTAAATATAATGAGCTGGAATGGTTAAACAGTTAATAAAGTCAAATATCTACCAATATCTGTAGTACCCTTGATTATATTATTTTTTAAAAATTCCATTTAAGTAAAGAGAAGATCTCACTGCCATTTATTTCTGCTTTTTGTCTTGCCTAAATGTTCAAGGAACGAATGCATACAGTTCTCTATTAAGGAACAATTTAGGGGTCTTATTGAATGCCATTGGGCATCCATTACCAATTTTGAAAGGACCTGGCACAAATGTTAAATGGCAATTAATGAGTTGTCAGCATCATTGGAAGAACTGTATTGATGTCCAATAGAACAGTAATTACATCCTCATATAGGCGGGTAGTTCAATGCCTTTTAAAAGACTGTCATCTTTCTACACCACCAGGTAAGAATAGTCTATATGTCAAAAACAGGAAAGTGACCAAATGAAGCACTATGAGATTACTGTAATATTTTGGAAAGGGAGAATAGAATATACAAGAGTCCTGATGGCAAGTACACGAGGAGTCTGAATTCTGAATTAAATATGGTAGTCTAGTGTAGAAAATATTATATATAATGTTATATACCAAATTAGGATACATAACTCCCAACAACTTTATATTGGTCACACTGTGGCATTAAACAGTAGATAATGGGGAAGGAAGAGATGTGAAGCAGTCTCATATAAAAATTCTTATTGAAATATTAAGAACCTCTGTTATGTGAACTCCAGATATTCTGGTAACCAAAAGTTGTGAAAAAATGACACAAATGCCATGGTTCTATATTTGTGTCACATTGTCTGATAAAAGTATGTAAGAAGCTGCTGCCCTTACATGACAATATCATCACACACGTCATAATTTGTCCCACTTGTGTCCCCTGAGAATGCTTATCATTCCACTAAGAACGAGCACAAGACAGAATGAGCATGAGAAGTATCTATGTTGGAGAGTGAAGTGGGGCAATCAGGCAAAGAAGAGAAGGGGCAGGGACTCAACAACTTATGAGCTGTTGCATATATTTTTTATGTCTGTAGAATATGTGGCTGAGTTTTTAAAAAGCCAGGCCTCAAACTTTTTTTCTGTGAGTTTCAAGAGGGAGCACATGTTCACCCCCACTCAGGAATGTTAATTTACCTTTTGGAGCCAGCCAGACTGGGAGTTCTGACCAATCAGGATTAGCTGTTAGAGCTTTGCCCATATTGGGAATCTGTTGCCTAGGTGTTTTGGTCACATGCTGGATCCTGTCCACTCAGATGCTGATCAAGTTAAGGTTTAAAATGTAAATGCCTTTTGTTCTTTTCACTCTGCACTCTGCTATCTAAATGTAAATAGCTATGTAAATTCTCAAGCCATGCTTCTTAGGCTAAAGAAGATTCAAGGTTTGTTCCTATGTTTTTGTTTTAAATAAAGCAACGTTTTACTACAAACTTATCTCTTGGTTTTTCCATAACTCTGATCACAAATTTTATAAAACAACAAAATGAGCAACATGGGACCAGATCCATCACTGGCCAATTTACCCCAGACTGTTGAAATGTACCCAGACTATCATAAGACAAAATATATAAGAACACATAGAGATTGATCAAAACTGAAACAGCATCTATGTTTCAGCAGAAAAGAACCTTTGTGAAAATATTCAATTGATGTTTACCACATGACTGATAAACAGCTTAATAAAAAAGTCATGCTAAAATGATCTGTTTATTTTCAAACATGACTACTGAAAGAAGTCATAGCAGAATGAATAGGAAAACATTCCAGGACAGGAAAGCATTGTATTAAAATGAGCACAGAATGGTTGGAGAGACATGAGAAATGTGTCCCAAAAGCTACAATTCTTATTGTAATGAATGAAGATATTGTGGAATATTGTTATCTCCCTTTCAAAATAAAACTAATTTACTTGGACTAATTGAAAATAGCTGGACACAGTACAACACATTGTTTTGCTGAGTAGTATAAGAAGGCAGAGGGAAAATGCTAGTCTATAAAGGCCGCTCTTTATTCAGTTCCTGTCTGAAGTGAATATAGAATTATAGCCTTAGAAAGATGCATTTTTAATTTTAAATCATCATTTTCTAATTTGTGGAATCCAAATGTGTTAGGAGTACAAGTCCCAAATCCCTGGTCAGAATTCTGAGAATTTTAGTCCCAACACATCTGGAGGACCTTTAACTACCAACAGTAATTTGATTTTTCAGTAGGATCATTTCCTTTTTAATTACTGCATCTTTATTCAATTAATTTCATGATAAATATGTACAATATTTTGAGATCTAAAATCTCTTTATTATGCAAATTGTTACCAAAGTGAATGAATAGAGGAGGGCTGGAAATAAAGGCTGGCACAGTACTGAAATCATTAAGTTCATAAAGATAAAATATAAGAAGGAAATGGGAGGTGACTGCAGGAATTCAAATTAGGTTCTTCCTGATGCTATGATTATTGTTTTAGGTTATAGCCAAGGTTTAAAAATAAGGCAAATCTGAGAGAAAACTCACACTGATAAAAAATATAATCCAGATGTCATTTGATCCCTGACTATATCTTTATACATGGACTCCTTGATAAATAGAAATATAGACAACTAGATAACTTCATTAATATAAAAACTAGAATTAATTTCAGGTAATGTGCTAGTTTAAAAAGTAAGTGAAATAGGATGGTTGATCAATTGGCTGGAGATGATGGACTCATAGAAAATTGGACTGTTCAGATGGTCTAAGATTCTCTTTAATATTTGGAAAAAATATGCAAAGCTCTGTCCATGAGAACACTTAGATACAAAGACTTTGTCAAAAGAAAAAATATCAAGAGCTGTATTAAGTCAAATTAATCCTGATTTCTCTGAAACAACTTTCAAATAGCACTAATAAGTAGTACAACCAATAAAATTAATTTCACAAGTTCTACATATGTAAGTTTCACATCTGGAACTTTACTAGACATATATTTTATTGTAGATTCTGCTCATGAAAATAACAATAAACACTCTTTGTAAACACTGTGAAAAAATTGAATATATAATTTTAATTTATGTTAAAAATTATAGAGTCTAAGGTGCCAGTTTTAAGCCCATAACATTAATTGGGCATTAAGATTTCTTGATGAACTGTGATTTTTATAATTCCCAATTAAAATGGAAGTAGAAGAGGTATTCATTGCATATGCTTGGCATCAGTTGAAATGAATTATCCAAATGTCTTAAACTGTTTGATATAATGACTTGTTTTTATAGAGGAAGTAGATAAAACAATTAGAACAAAGTATGTGAGCAACTATGTAACATAGTCCAAAACTGTTTCTCAATAATGAATTGATTGTACCTATTTATGTACTAGGGATCTGGACTGGTTTTAAAAGTAGTTCTATATTGCGGCCTAGGATTCAGTAGATTTCTGCATCCTTAATGATCAATTCAGTTAATATTAATAAGGTGTTAATATTATAATAAACTGAATGGAGTTATTGAGTTTGATAGAGGAGTCCATCAATAATAATTCAATTGAAAAAATTATAAACACAATCATTTTAATTTATAAACAATATTTTTGAAGGCAAATTGTCTTGAAGGCAAAAAATATAACTACAAAGGTCTGAACATGGCTGCTTCCTAGAGCGCCTTCCACAGTTTTGGACAATAAATCTTATCATCACTTGGCATTCTGGATAATTACTGTTGGGAA
Organism: Charina bottae; assembly: GCA_023362775.1. Classification (NCBI taxonomy): domain Eukaryota; kingdom Metazoa; phylum Chordata; class Lepidosauria; order Squamata; family Charinaidae; genus Charina; species Charina bottae. The sequence continues at coordinate 54,335,158 of JALMGJ010000006.1, forward strand.
ATATAGTTCAAAACACATAAAGGATAAATATTGAGGAAATCTGGTACACTAATACTTTATCAGGAAGTTAATTGTTCCAAAATCCTTGGAAGAAAAGCAGATTTCAAGCTATATTAATGCTTCAGGAATTTCCTAGGCACAGAAAAATATGCAGGAAGGCTTCTTGGCTGCATATCACATGATCACAGAATGTTAAACAATATTATGCCATCCAGGAAGCTGCAGAATGAGAACCCATTATAGGTTTTGAAAGAGAAATGAAAACTCCATCTCCATATTGTACATTTAATAAAGGAAATCCATCCACCCTACTGCTTTTGTAAACTCCTGAAATTCTTCTATTTTTCCATGATGCTTCTTTCACAAGAGCAAATAATTTTGCTAAAATGTAAGAAGCATCAGTACTTTGGATATTTTGTATAAGCCTTTGCTGCTGAACATTCAAACCATAAATCCCCCAACACTGAATACTGTGTGTTTTTCCAGCACACTACCAAAAACTGCAGAAAGTCCCACAACTTTTTTGCAGGTAGAGTCTACATCTGTGAAAGTAAGATGGCCTGCTCTAGATTTAGCTCTAGAATGAATAGATACAAAACTATATGTATCCAAGCTGCAGGGCTATGCATGTCCACAGTTGCACTTAAGAGGTAAAGAAAGAAGCTTTGTAGTATTTATTGCTACTATTACAAAAGGGTAGAAAAGAAGTTAAATTCTGGTGAAAAACTCATTAAACTTTTTGTGAGTGACAGTGACGCAAGCATAGGCTGACCATACGTATCATTTTAAATGGGACAGTACCGTTTTTTTCACATTTCCCCACCGTCCCGTAGTTTTAATATAAATGTCAATTTTGTCCTTTTTTTAAAAAAACTGTGTCACTGGTGATGTCAGAATGGAGCCTGACTCTGAGTTGAGGGAGGGGGAGCTCAGCAGCAACGGTTGGAAAATTGCAACAGAGTTTAATTCGGCGGGAAACCTGCAGCAGGAACACCAGGAGCAGCTGATTGGTGTTGATCAAAAGGTGGAGCCGCTACAGCCTATCAGCACCAGGGAAAAAAGGGCAAGATGCGCCAAATGGAAAGAGAACCAGTTTGTTCCATTCCAAAAATGGTGAGAAGAAAATAATTTAAAAGGACGTCCAAAGGAGGAACCGGTTGTTGGGGACAACCGTTCACTAGACTCCTGCTTCAAGCCTCGTCTCTTGCCTCCAGCCAAAGCCTCTGCAGAACTCGAACTTGAAGAAACCATAGAACCTCTTCCCTCCTCCGCTGTACCCAGCCTTCCTGTACCTTCTCTACCTGTCACCGATCCTGACCCAGCCTCACCAATCCAGCCAGCCACCACACCCTGCCTTCCTGTGTCTTCCCTGCCTGCCGCCGCTGATCCTACCTCACTGATCCAGCTTGCTGCCATACCTCGCCTTCCTGTGCCTTCCCTGCCTTGCCAATTCCACCCGCCTTCCGACTCCATCACCCTGTGCTTCCTCCGCCATCTGTCACCTTGCCAAACTGAATCCTGCCTCGACGTTCCTTCAAGCCAACTGCCCGGAACCCTCGTGTTGCGCCACTGCTTCCTACCTTCAAGCCTCTGCACCTTCTGTCTCCGCTCCCTTCTGCTGAGTTCTGTCTGGACGTGCCTTCGCCTTGCCCAGCTGAGTCTTGCCTAGCTGTCCTTCCACCGTGGGACGCCTAGCCCCACCTTGCTGATCGCCTTCAGCCAAGTCTTGCCTTGTTGTGCCTCCTTCTGTCACACATTGCCTTGCCCCGCTTCCTTCGTTGCCAAGTGAATGCTGTCTTCCTGCACCGGTGATCTTTCAGCCAAGTCTTGCCTTGTCGTGCCTCCTTCTTGCCAGCCAGATCCTGTTTCTTGCCTCTGCTCATCATTGTGAGTCCTTATCTAGTGCTCCATCTGATCCAGAGGTTCCCCAGCTGCCAGCTGTTCCTTAGAACTGATTGCTGCGTTGTACTGTAGTCTAAGATTAAGCCTGGTAGTTCAGTTCTTCCTGTGGGCTTAGAACCAAGGGTAATTGACTTTGTCTGTTGTAATTATTAAATAAAGCTGTTAAGCCAATCCATAGAGTGTGGTCTTCAGTCAGAACAGGACAGGTGATTACATTGCTGTTTTAAACTTCCTATTTTTTATAGCTTAAAGTCTACCCTTGCAATGCCAAAGACAAAGATGTGAAACTGCAGTTTTAATGACGATCTCCAGAAGGAATTCAAATCTATTAAACTGCACAAACTGTGCAGTGATGGAACAAAACTGGTATGCCAACATTGAAATATCCATTTTTCCATTGCTCATGGAGGTAGAAGTGACATCAGCCAACATCTACATAGCCAGAAATATAAGGATGCTGAAAAGACTCTGGCAGCAAGTGAAGCTCTTTTTGCTTATCATACTCACGGCCAAAATTTTTGCACAAATGATTGCTTGTCGACATTGGTAAAGAAAATTTATGAACCAAAATTTTCCTCAACACGTACCAAATCAGAAGCAATAATTACCAACGTTTTATCCCCATACATATTGGGCAAAGTAATAGAGGATTTGAATAAAACAAAAAGCATTAGAGTCAGTTTAGATGCATCTAACAAAAAAGACATCTAAGAAGAGAGCAACATCTCCACCAACACAAGCAGGACAAGCCATGGTATATAATCAGAGAGCAAGTCCCACTCCCTTTTCGCATTGATGATGTTGCCTAGTCTGGCAATGAAACATCTGCAAGAACACATCAAGGCTCAGAAAGCACCAAGGACTCCACAATCTTTATATATATACAATAATCTGTTTAAGGACCAGCAAATGGATGTTAAAAACTGTTTAATTTTTTTTTATCATCTTACTTTTTCATGAATACAGAATATTACATAAGTTTAACCCCTTCCCATTTTTGCCATCCCAATGTCCTGTTTTTGTCAGGGAGATAACTGGTGAAGAAGGAGGGGGATCCCTCCAGGGGGATAAGCACATGCGCAGTACTGAATCACTTTGCTTTCCTCGCAAGAGGCTGAAGAAGGCACCACCCTAATTTCTTGGGCCTTTTCTCTGAGCATTACTAGTTCATTTTAGTTTAGCTGGATTCTGTCTAGAAGAGTAGAACAATAAAACACTAGAGCCTGTACACCAAGTCTCCGTGTGTTCCTTCACTCGAAGTCAGGACAGTTTTTGTCTCAAGGAAATATGGTCATCCTACACAAGCACCAAGATTCATATCAATTTGCAAATCGTCAGCCAACTCCGGGAGCTCTGGAAATATCTATTTTCTCACAGTGTGCAAAGAATGAAGCTGATGAGGCAGGATTTAATAGTTCCAATGTTATACAGAACTATTATTTTAATACAGAGCAGGTGCCTCTCAAGGCCATCAAAAGAATGTAAACCCAGAGCACAGACTTATGCTGTATGTATGAAGCTATAACTCCAGTGTCCTACACAGGCAGATCTGTGTGCATATGGCTTCGTTCTTGGCTGGAATTAAGAAACTAAATTAGCCATGACAAGTGTGTAAGCCTTCTCCTAGTAAGACAATTCCTGAATAAAGATTAGAATCTAGAGAGCTGAAATTTCCAGCCATACCTACATGAAGCCTGACATATGATCCCAATACAATGTGACTGCATACATTGCAGGAAAGCATAGCAACAGCTCTGGCTTCTGTTGCTGTTGTATTAAGTCTATCAGAGGGGCTACTAAATTCATCATAAGGATTTTGCCCAGGGGTCTGGTGTATTATTCTTTTGAGGAGTAAGTCATAGCAACATAGCGTTATTAGGTAATCACCTGTAAAATTTGAAAGGTCAGGCAGCATGTGATCCAGGCTGAAGAATATAAAAGAGCCTGCCTTGCTGCCCCACCCTCTCTTTTCTGCTTACTTTGTTTCTGTTTCTGTTTACTCCTGTTTGCTTGTTACTACTATCTGGTATGTGGAATTATAATACTTTCAGGGATCTGGAAGAGGACTGTAAATATTATCTGTTTGAATAAGAAGCTAATATAACTGCAACTAATTTACTACAATGACTGGCGTCATTTATGGTCTCGTGCTGATCGCTTTCTGCTACTCTGCGTGTGCAAGAAAACACACCTCCAACAGTCTTCAGAGCTTGTTCTGGCTCTGACTAGCACTTCCAAAGGCTGGTGTCATTTGAACTGGGTGTGGTACTGTTCTGTCCAATAGCTTTTAAACAACTTTTTATTGTCATGTATTTTGATTGATGCTTTTATATTTAATTATAAGCTGTCTAGAACCCTTTGAATGGCAGCATATAATGCAGATGGATGGAGGCAGGGAGGGATGGCTGGCTGGCTGATGGTCACAAAGAGATCCTTTAGCCATCTCTCTCTTCTGTACCTCTCTCTCATTCCCTTTCTCCCATATTCACTTAGAAAGAAACCATCTTCCACTACCTTGGATTCAAAATCAGTGGAAAAGTACTGTGAAAAGTAGATTAGTTGTTAATATAGAAACAGATTTAAAAGGAAGATGCCACCAGTAATCGGTGTTGTAATAAGTATGCTAAGGTAGTATATTCAGCTCCCCTAGAAATTTTCAAAGAATAAAACTAATTTTGGTGCATCCCCAACAGTGCATTCAGTTAAAATACAATAATTTCCTCCTAAGAGCTGCCCAGTGGGGTGCCTGAATAACACATTTAATGCTTTGCCTGCCTTCCAAGCTAAAACAAATCAAGATTAAGCAGGATGAGGAAAAGATATCCAGGGGAGGACAATTTAACATGCTCTGGAAAGTTTAGAGTCCCTATTTTGTTATATATAGGAATAAATAAGGAGTAGGGTTAGCTATCTTTTAAGTGTTTCAGTCAAAGGAGGAATAAGCAACTCTACACATTCCTACACAATGGTTTCTTCAGAGAACACTCCTAAACCTAAAGCTAAAAAGTCATAGTTGCTATGAGAACTGCCAGCAATCAGCACTTTTTAAAGTGGTGGACAAGGATATATATACAGTGTGTGTGTGTGTGTGTGTGTGTGTGTGTGTGTGTGTGTATGTATGTATGTATGTATGTAATGTATGTATACAAGGTTTTTTTTAAGAGATTAAATGGAGACAGAACTGCCAGATCAGAATCTCAGAGTAATTGACATAGTGGCAGCCTTGGTATCTCCTGAAAGAGTCCTGGGACTTCACAGCTCAACCTTTTGCATGTTTACTCAGAAACAAGCCTCAAGAAATTAGGAAGTCTTACTCAAAAGACTGCAGCTTCAGAGCAATGAAATGAAGAACATTCTGTCTTGTCCTAATGCATTGATACCTTCAAATGGAATACAATTCATGTCCTCCAAAGTTTGTGTGATTGTTTTAAAAATTAGGGATGGGAAGTGATATATTTTCTGAGCTGCTCACTGAGATATGAGGAAAAAATGTTGGACTAGAAGGGCCAACATACATCTACTTACATTATTATATCTTAGTTTTATGTTCCCTCATCTGAGTGTGCATAGGAATATAAAGCAAATTGCATCATATTGTTTTTCAGGATGAAAAATTTCTGGCTACAATTACAGCCACACTCGCATACACCCACACACAAAATGCCAGAACATAAAAACTAAGTTGGCATCTAATTTAGCATCAGATGGAGCAGAGTATCTTGGAACAGATTTTCATATATATCGACCTTGTCACTTTCATTCTGGGCAGTCACAAAGCTCCAATCCCAGTCTGTTTGTTTCTTTGTTTTGAAATCCCATGGGCTGTAAATGGAAGTGTCATAGTAGCTAGACCAAGAACAACATAAAAAAGAAACATCTTTTAGTATTTACTTAAACTGCACTGATGGGAAGGGGGTGAAGGACTAGTAATGAAGACACTGGCTGGTGGGTCCATCCTCCTGTAAAACTGCAGTGGGAATCGAGAAATCTTCTGAAGGGAGATAAATGCTCTTTGTCATTTTCTCTTCCTCATTCATGTCTACACCATATCTGGCAGCCTTGGCAACTTTAAGATGGGTGGACTTCAACTTCCAGAATTCCCCAGCCAGCATGTTGAAGTCCACCCAGTTGAAGTCCACCCATCTTAAAATTGCCAAGGTTGAGAAATACTGGTCTAGACTCCTATTTTAGCAATTGCGTGATAGGCTTTTGGGTTAATCAGTTGATCTTATTTATTATTTGATGGAAAATATTAATGCTGTCCAGGGCTTAGATTCAGTTTTAAGCAACGTGATTTGGAACTCATGGGGGTGTACCTTTTAATTCTTTAAAGCTACTGTGTCTTTTCCTGAGATTGCCTGGCAGCTGTACTGCTCTAGAAAGACTAGTGTATTAATGCCTTGAAATTCTGATTTCGCTCCCAACAATCAGTTCTACCATATTCAGGAAAGACATGCTCTAAATGTTTTTATAGTATATTCTGTCCAAAAACAATAACTGACTTAAAGGATTCTTGTTTTAAAGCCTCTGCACTGATTTCTATAATATCTGCATGCTTCATACCTTCATAAAACTTTAATATGCTTGCAAATTTCATTTCTTCTACTGGAATTTTTTTTATAAAAGTTAAAGCGTATTTATTCAATGCTAGATTATATGTCTTTTTTTCAGGAGCTTACTGTAGATTTAGCCCAAATCAGAGCAGTGATCTCTGCACATCCTTAGGAAAACACATTTATTTTCTTATTCCAGTCAATTATTCTTCTCTTGCAGACAAGTCATATGCAGTATATAATGAGCTTTGGGTAACCAATCATAAAGCTAGTCTATCCAGAAAATACATACTGTTAAAAAAGAAGTCTTGGTGAAAACTTCCACAGGTAAATATGAACTCAGTCTTTTCATTCAGAATGTAGCCTTGCTATTTAGTGGAATACTCTGATTGGAATTATATAGGTTAGAAACAGATGAGGCTCTCTTTTAGTAAAAATCTGACTTGGTATATTTTTGCTTTATGATTCTCTATTTTCTCAGTGCTACTGTAGTGGAAGAACTAGCTTGCTTTCTTTGGAAGAATATCAGCTATGCTGCTTTGAGATAACCCAGAAAAACTAACATCTCCAAGCCTATCACCTGGATGTAGTTTAGCCTCCCAGCCTTCTCAAAAGGAAGGGCTCTCACATACATTCCACTACTGGCGGTGGAACATTGGATGACTGATCTTTTACTAGTGATTTTTCTTATCAAGATACTTATACTGATCATGGTCTACTACTCTTAAGGCTAACTGGATATTCATTTTCCATATGTGTGGAAAGAGAATGCATCTCATATTCTTCTTATCTAAACTTGTCCTACACAATTTAATTAGATACCAGAGAGTAATGACATTTCATCAGATTAAGAAAACAGAACACCACCTTATTTGAGAAAGTGTAATTTGAAATGTCATGATGCACATATTTTCACTGGATTCTCCTTATCATTTTTTGGAAATACTGTATGTGATGAGGAAATAAATTTAAGTGTAGCTGGCAGTCTTTTCAGGAGATGTAGATTGCTAGAGTATGGCGAGGAGTGGACAAGAACCTTTGCTGCCATGAACTTTATGAAAGTTGCTACTTTAGGATCCAAGCCACTTAATGCAGTAGGATTTACTTAGAAATAAATTTATACATGCATAAGGAAGAGGATGCATCCTACGAATATATGATAATGCTAATACCACAGATAACAATTATAACCTAAAATATAGTTCCATTAAACTCAAGGGGACTTCTCATTGAAGCTGCAGTTCCAATTTCCTTTACTCAGAGATCAATTCCATTTAACTCTTTGGAACTTATTTTGATGTGGGAACTACTTGGTTGCCATGCAAAACAAATTTACTTTGAAGTAAATTGTATTGAAATCAGTGGTATTTTCTTCTAAGTAATCTGTTAAACTCAGGCGATAAGTAGACCCCCACATGCTTTGAAACAGATAGCCAAACACAAGTATCAGCATTGGGATGATTTGAGGGGCACTCCATTCTCTTCATTATTTTATTTATTTATTTATTTTCTATCCCACCTTTATTATTTTTATAAATAACTCAAGGCAGCGAACATACCAAATACTCCTTCCTCCTTCTATTTTCCCCACAACAACCCTGTGAGGTGAGTTGGGCTGAGAGAGAGTGACTGGCCCAAGGTCACCCAGCCGGCTTTTACGCCTAAGGCGGGACTAGAACTCACAGTCTCCTGGTTTCTATCCCGTTGCCTTAACCACTAGACCAAACTGGCTCTCATTACTTCTGCATCTCTTCTTAAACAGATCCCTTTAATTGCTTTAATAAAGTTTAACAAAACAAAACAAATCAGTGGAAAATTTCAGTGTCATCCTTTCTCTTGATATTTGACATGCCAGGCCTTATTTGTCTATGGGGAGGAAAGTAAATTATCTCCTGGAAAGTGAGCTTTTTAACCAACAAAACTCTGAGAGACCCAGCTGAGTGATTTTGTCCGATATTTTCATTAACTACCTAAAGTCCTGTTCCTAATATTAACATTACTGGCTCTTTTAGCATTAAAGATAAAAAACCTTTATAGGTTTTTAAATGTCTGAGGTAGGGTGGAATCATTTTAATATTAAAGTAAGGAACAAAAAAACACAACCCCATCAAATTCCTTGCTTTGAAATGACTTCATTTATGTTTCCCCGATAAAGATACTGTTGCAAGACATAAAAGCACATGAGACATCAAGAATGCTGTATGGGGTTTCTCTCCCAATTGGTGCATCCACTACTTTCATCACCCAGCTACTGCTTCATTTTATTTAAATTGCAGCAGAAGCTCCCTGGGACAAAAAAGAAACAAAACCTACCTAGAAATTGCAGGATGCTAAGTAAACATGGGAAAATCCAGGAGATTTTAAGAAGAGGCGAGTACTGCTAAAAACAAGATTGCACACTGCATTGTGTGTTACCTCGAAGGGCAGGGAGGGCTGGGATCTGAAAAACGGGTCCTGCCCATGAAAGCCAACATGCAAAACATAATGATCTGAGATTTTTATTTATTTTATTTATTTAATTTATCCCCGCCCATCTCCCCGAATAGGGGACTCTGGGCGGTTTACAAAATATCAAAATTTAAAATCTATACAAAAATTACTATAAAACAATAAATAGAGGGAATAAATAAAATCCAAAGATGGTTAGGAGCCACAATCCAGATCAAGGCACTACAGGCCACCTCTGATGCCTAATTACCTGCCTTGCTTCATACAGAAGCAAACTCACTAGAGCTTTGTTGCTGAGTGAATCAGAACAATCCATTAGGGCTCCACTTTATCAAATATGTATGAATATCAGGGCAGCCTTGGGATGTTGAAGCCTGCCCTCTCCTACTGATAGCTGATAAAAGGCAATGTAGCATTTCAGTCTTATCTCCAAGGATCAAGTTGTGGTAGCACTATTTGCACAAATACAATTTAAACAGCTGCACACATCACCTCATTTCAAGAATCCATCACAGATTTGCTATAAGACAGAGGAGGAAAAAGCTCATCCCAGTCAGAATGGCCAAAACACGTACAAACACAATCTACTGGTAGAAGCCTGCCTGCCTGCCTGCCTGCCTGCCTGCCTGCCCGCCCCCCCCCCCTTGCTTTTACACTCATCAATGTAAAAGTTCTTACATTAGAAGTAAAGTTCTGAAGTGGTGGTGGAAGTTCATAACACTTCTTAAAATGTTTATAAACAGGGATCACAACTGACAATGGAATCTGGGGGGGAAATGTTGCACTGATTCCGTTGCCAATTGTGATCCCCATTTATAAACATCTAAGAGAAACAAGATAACATGTATAACTAGCATACTCTTTACTTCTGATTTACTAAACTGAAAGACAGTAATAGTATTACAGTGTCAGACTATTACTGTCAGTAATAGTCTGACAGTAATAGTTGGTAGGATCAATACATTTCCCTCCTAAAGCCTTGTTTTTATTTATGTATTTATATTTATGTATTTATACCCCTCACCTCCACTGCATATTCATAAGGGATATGATTTAGGTCATACCTGAGTGGTGTAGTGGTTTTCCCTACGTTCTTCAATTTAAGCCTAAATTTTGCGATAAGAAGCTCATGATCTGAGCCACAGTCAGCTCCAGGTCTTGTTTTTGCTGATTGTATAGAGCTTCTCCATCTTTGGCTGCAAAGTATATAATCAATCTGATTTCGGTATTGACCATCTGGTGATGTCCATGTGTAGAGTCGTCTCTTGTGTTGTTGGAAAAGAGTGTTTGCTATGACCAGCCTGTTCTCTTGACAAAACTCTATTAGCCTTTGCCCTGCTTCATTTTGTACTCCAAGGCCGAACTTGCCTGTTATTCCGGTTATTTTTTGACTTCCTACTTTAGCATTCCAGTCCCCTATGATGAAAAGGACATCTTTTTTTGGTGTTAGTTCTAGAAGGTGTCTAGAAGGTCTAAAACCATCCCAAAGAAAAAGAAATGCAAGAAAGCAAAGTGGCTGACTGATGAGGCTTTACAAATAGCTGAGGAAAGAAGGGAAGCAAAAGGCAAGGGAGAAAGGGAAAGATATAACCAACTGAATGCAGATTTCCAGAGAATAGCAAGGAGAGATAAGTCGGCCTTCTTAAATGAACAGTGCAAAGAAATCGAGGAAAACAATAGAATGGGGAAGACTAGAGATCTCTTCAAGAAAATCGGAGATATCAAGGGAACGTTTTGTGCAAAGATGGACATGATAAAGGACAAAAAAGGCAGGGACCTAACAGAAGCAGAAGAGATTAAGAAGAGGTGGCAAGAATACACAGAAGAACTATACAAGAAAGACCTTAATATCCCTGATAAATACGATTGTGTGGTCACTGACCTTGAGCCGGACATCCTAGAGAGTGAAGTCAAGTGGGCCTTAGGAAGCATTACTAACAACAAAGCTAGCGGAGAAGACAGTATCCCAGCTGAGCTATTTAAAATCCTAAAAGATGATGCTGTTAAAGTGCTGCACTCAATATGCCAACAAATTTGGAAAACTCAACAGTGGCCACAGGATTGGAAAAGGTCAGTTTACGTTCCAATTCCAAAGAAAGGCAATGCCAAAGAATGTTCAAACTACCGTACAATTGCGCTAATTTCACATGCTAGCAAGGTTATGCTCAAAATCCTACAAGCTAGGCTTCAGCAGTATGTGAACCGAGAACTACCAGAAGTGCAAGCTGGGTTTCGAAGAGGCAGAGGAACTAGAGATCAGATTGCCAACATTCGCTGGATCATGGAAAAAGCAAGAGAGTTCCAGAAAAACATCTACTTCTGCTTCATTGACTACGCTAAAGCCTTTGATTGTGTGGATCACATCAAACTGTGGCAAATTCTTAAAGAGATGGGAGTACCAGACCACCTTACCTGTCTCCTGAGAAACCTGTATGCGGGTCAAGAAGCAACAGTTAGAACCGGACATGGAACAACTGACTGGTTCAAAATTGGGAAAGGAGTACGACAAGGCTGTATATTATCACCGTGCTTATTTAACTTATATGCAGAATACATAATGAGAAATGCCGGGCTGGATGAATCACAAGCCGGAGTTAAGATTGCCGGGAGAAATATCAACAACCTCAGATATGCAGACGATACCACCCTAATGGCAGAAAGTGAAGAGGAACTAAAGAGCCTCTTGATGAGGGTGAAAGAGGAGAGTGTAAAAGCTGGCTTGAAACTCAACATTAAAAAAACCCAGATCATGGCATCTGGTCCCATCTCTTCCTGGCAAATAGAAGGGGAAGAAATGGAAGCAGTGACAGATTTTATTTTCTTGGGCTCCAAGATCACCGCAGATGGTGACTGCAGCCATGAAATTAAAAGACGCTTGCTCCTTGGGAGGAAAGCTATGGCAAACCTAGACAGCATATTAAAAAGCAGAGACATCACCTTGCCGACAAAGGTCCGTATAGTTAAAGCTATGGTTTTCCCAGTAGTAATGTATGGCTGTGAGAGTTGGACCATCAGGAAGGCTGAGCGCCGAAGAATTGATGCTTTTGAACTGTGGTGCTGGAGAAGACTCTTGAGAGTCCCTTGGACTGCAAGGAGGTCAAATCAGTCAATCCTAAAGGAAATCAACCCTGACTGCTCATTGGAAGGACAGATACTGAAGCTGAAGCTCAAATACTTTGGCCACCTAATGCGAAGAGAGGACTCACTGGAAAAGACCCTGATGCTGGGAAAGACTGAAGGCAAAAGGAGAAGGGGATGGCAGAGGATGAGATGGTTAGATAGCATCACCGATGTAATGAACATGAATTTAAGTAAACTCCGGGTGACAGTGGAGGACAGGAAGGCCTGGCGTGCTATGGTCCATGAGGTCACGAAGAGTCGGACACGACTAAATGACTGAACAACAACAACAACAACAACAATTTATACCCCGCCTATCCCCTCCCTAGACGGAGGGCTCTAGGCGGCTTACAATCATTGAATTCATACATATTATACAGCATATATATTAACAATGTATTACCCGTGCGTTAGGGAGGGGATGAGGGAACCAGCTCTTCTTCCGCAGGAATCAGACTACATGCCCCAGAATCCCTCACTTCCGAGCTGGCTGCTGAGGTCCTGGAAGTTGTCATTCGGGATCCGCCGTCCTCCGCCGCCATCCACGGGATTCACCAGATCTTCTTGGTTCCGAGGGTGACCCCCGAGAGGATGCCAGCAAATTGACCCACTTTTAACGTGGTACCCATTTATCTACTCGCATTAGCTTTCGAACTGTTGGGTTGACAGAAGCTGGGGTGAATGGCGAGAGCTCACTTCGCCACGCGGGGATTCGAACTGCTGACCATTAGACTGGCAGTCTTTTACAGCTCAGCGGTTTAACCCGCTGAGCCACCACGCCCCACATTTAATTGTTCCAAATTTATCCCAGCTGATTGTGATCCTTATCTCTGGTATGACTCATCATAGGCATCTCATGTGGTATGTCTGTTTTTTGTGTTTTGATTGTGCCACTCCACTCCATCCTTGATCTTCCTTTTAACCCCCTTGGATTGCCTTAGTTGTCTGCCCAATGAATTTTTTTTGGAGGGGGGAAGAGAGTTCTGTATTACCAACTGTACAAAAAGTAGAGATGAGAGCATCATACAGTCATTGTTTTACAGAAATCACTCTAAATTGAAACAAACCTGTTGCACATTGAACCCAATGCTCCTTGCAAACATCAATCTTTTTAAATCCCGCCCCGCTTTGGGTAAAGCTCCCATAGCACCATTTCATCATGGGGAAGCTCTGCAATGACAAATCAGGAGTGAAGTTTTGTGAACGCTTCTAAATCAAGATGGCGGGGTTACTGGTTTGTTGTTGTTGTTCAGTCATTTAGTTGTGTTTGACTCTTCGTGACCTCATGGACCATAGCACGCCAGGCCTTCCTGTTCTCCACTGTCTCCCGGAGTTTACTCAAATTCATGTTCATTACATTGGTGATGCTATCTAACCATCTCATCCTCTGCCGTCCACTTCTCCTTTTGCCTTTAGTCTTTCCCAGCATCAGGGTCTTTTCCAGTCAGTCCTCTCTTCGCATTAGGTGGCCAAAGGTAAGTAAAAATAATTCCCAAATTGCTTTGATTTGTCCGATTTAGACTTTTTATAGTAAATGTCTTGCATACACACACACACACACACACATATATACATATATACATATACATATACTGTACATATACATATACATATACATATACATATACATATACATATACATATACATATACATATACATATACATATACATATACATATACATTGCATCCTTGTTTTGGTTGATATGAGCCCTCTTGGGTAAAGGGAGCCCAGGGAACCTTTTGCAGGGGCGTGCGGAGTAATTTGCTCAGCATCTGTTAGACAAAATCACTTGGATTCGCTCACAGTTGGATGCCAGTTTTGTTGCAGGTCCAGAGGAGATGCCTGGAGTGGAGTTTTGCCTGGTTATCTGGGAACAGTTTGAACCTGTTGGAGCTGAGGAAGTGGACAGGGTCCTTAGGACTGTGAGCTCAACCACCTGCTCTTTAGATCCATGCCCCTCCTGGCTTGTGAAAGCAGCCTGGGGGGTGTCGTGTGAGTGGGTTCTAGTGGTGGTTAATTCTTTGAGTAAGGAGGTTATTCCTTTACCTCTTAAAGAGGCTTTGGTTCACCCCCTTCTCAAGAAGCCATTGCTAGACCCCACTATACTGGACTATTTTCATCCAGTATCTAACCTTCCTTTTTTGGGGAAGGTGGTTGAGAAGGTGGTTGCACAACAGCTTCAGAGGACCTTGGATGAAGTGTTTTATCTGGATCCTTTTCAGTCAGGATTCAGACCCAGGTATGGGACAGAAACAGCATTGGTCATGCTTTTGGATGATCTCTGGCATGGGTGGGATGGGGGTTGTGCATCCATCCTTGCCCTACTTGACTTCTCAGCAGCTTTCAATACCATCAATCATGATGTTCTTCTGGATTGGATCAGAGGATTGCGGGTGGGCAGCAGAGTGTTGGGTTGTTTCTTTGGGGTCGATTCCAGTCAATGATGATTGGGGATGATCAGCCCCTACTATGTGGGGTGCTGCAGAGTTCAGTGCTCTCTCCTCTCCTTTTTAACATCTACATGAGGCTACTGGGTGAGCTCATCCATTGCCATGGGGTGAGGTATCATCAGTATGCTGATGATCCCCAATTATTCATCTCTGCCCCTGGTGAATTAAGTGATGCTGTGAACATCTTATCTCAGTGCCTGAGGGCTGTGAGGGTCTGGATGGGGAAAAACAGGCTTCAACTGAATCCTGGCAAGACTGAGTGGCTCTGGGTTTTGAGACCTACTGGTTCTAGCACTATGCCATCTTTGTTGCTGGATGGGTTGCACTGCCTCAGACAGACCTAGTGCGCAATCTGGGGGTCCTCCTAGAATTACAGCTCCTGCTCGAAGAGCAGGTGACAGTTGGTATAGAATGGTGGCTTGGGCAGTTATGTGTGCTCCTAGGACAGCACATGTTACACCTCTGCTCCACGAGCTGCATTTGTTGCCAATTTGCAACCTATACACACACACACACACACACACAGTATATATATATATAATTTGATTATTGTACATCGCCCAGAGTCACTTCTGGTGAGATGGGTGGCCATATAAATTTAATTCCTTCCTTCCTTCCTTCCTTCCTTCCTTCCTTCCTTCCTTCCTTCCTTCCTTCCTTCCTTCCTTCCTTCCTTCCTTCCGCCTCAATTATTTAGAACATACCATTATTTTTTCTATTTGAAGCTTACCTTCAATCTTTCCAGCAGTTTGTCATCTTTTATATGGTCTACCAAAGATATAGGATATCTGCCAAGAATATACAATAAAAATGTAAGCACAAATAAGACAATATTCATGAAGCCTGAAATGTTTTCTTCCCTTATTTTTGTTTTGCCTTCTTATTCCCTTACGTCTACTTTTTTTCAGCTTCTTTCCACAATTATCCCACTTTATTTTTAATGCTTTCTTGCTTTTTTGTTGTGAAATAGACCTCAGTCCAGTGAACCTTATATACAAACAGATCCCACAGGTAGCGATGGAAGGTAAGAAGCTGTTAAGTACAAATATTTCCTCTGCTAGCAATCAGAAAGTTCTTGATGCTTTGTTATGCTAGTTTTAATTTGTTCCTTTGTTTTTCAACTTTCTTTAAAATAAAAAATGAAAAGAAAGTTGAAAAACAAAAGTAAAAAAGCTAAAGAAATTCAGATGCAGCTATCAAAGCATTCTTTTGTTTATTCTTTTCTTTAAGTATTTATAAGCCATCTTCCTACCAAAAATATTATTCCATGGAAATCAGCTGTAAAAAGATAGAAACAACAAAAACAAGATTAAAAACATAGCAACCTAAAATGTATCCATTTGATTATAATTTTCAATAAACATTACAAATGAGTTTAATCAGTGTTATATTTATAATTGTCAAAGGGAGCACATGTAATTGTCCTATTCATGTTTTCTTCTCTCCATTGGGAATGCTGCTGCATTTCTTCAAAAATAGAGGAAGTTAAAGAAAATTTCTCAATTGGGTTTCAGTGCCTCTATTACTGTTTTAATAGCAAAAGGTTCATTTTTCCTTAGAATTTAAAAGGACTGAAGAAATGTCTGCAGGCAGCTGAAACGTTAATACTGTGCATGTCCTAGTTGTGATAATGCCTACATGGGGATACCATCTTCTTATGGTTGAAAAGATTGGGAGAAACTATGAACATTTGTTAATGGCAGCAAAAGCATTATATGCAGCAGATAGTGGTGTTGCAAAGAATCTTAGGGCATTTTAATGCTAATATATTTATCTGCTTTTCCTGAGTTAATCACTTTCGTGAAATCCCTAACATTGCATGTACTAAGCCTTGCCATTTTAAAAATAATATTACTACAATATTTTCATTTAACTAACTTTGATGGCCATTAAACACATCTAATCTAATTATTTCTACCATCTCTACTATTATTTCCATATTTTATTTGGTAGCCATATCACTCTCAGTCACTCTGTTGGTATTTTTTTTCTTTTTCCTTTTTTTCTTTTTTGCCGTTCAGTCGTGTCCAATCCTCGGTGACTGCCTGGACTAGTCCCTGCAGTTTTCTTGGCAAGATTTCAGAAGTGGTTTGCCATTGCTTCCTTCTTAGGGCTGAGAGAGAGTGACTGGCCCAAAGTCACCCAGCCGGCTTTCATGCCTAAGGCGGGACTAGAACTCAAGGTCTCCTGGTTTCTATCCTGTTGCCTTAACCACTAGACCAAACTGGCTCTCATTTTCTTTATAGCTGTGTGGATTTCCTATTCTCATAGGAACCTCTTAATGTTTTATATCTTCTGAAGCACTTTTTAAAGTTTACTTTGGGATAAAGTGGGTTTCCATGTAAGGAAACAAGTTTTTTAGGTTGTAGTACTCCTCCTTGTCCTTCCCTCTGCTCCCCCTGCTGGGGTACTGTTTTTAAACATATTTATATACATAAATTATTATATAATTATATAATATTTATATCATTAAATATTGTTTGTGTGTGTGTGTGTGTGTGTATGTGTATGTGTATGTGTATGTGTATGTGTATGTGTATATGTGTATGTGTGTATGTATGTATGTGTGTGTATATATATATATATATATATATATATATATATACTGGCCAACTATATATATATATATATATATATATATATATATATATAGTTGGCCAGTTATGCCATTTACCCTGTTATTTTACATAATGAAGCATGGAGCACAAATCCATTGAACTATTAACAAAGAACATTTCAACCCTATGCACATTTACATGGGAGTAAATTCCTATAGTGGCACTTATTTGTAATAAAACATTCACAGGATTGTGCCATATATCAGTTAACCACTGAGCTGTAATGAGCACATAGTTCCAGGAGCTATCTATTGTTGCTGCTGATCTTTATTCATAACTACCCTTCTCTCTTTTTTGTCACCATAGGCAACCAAACTGTCCTCCACCAGGTGTACAAATACTCTTGATGTGATGAAGGCCATGACTAAAGCTTGTATCAAAACCAGCTTCAATGGATCCTTGTCTTCAATACCAGATTGGGAGGAGAAACAAATGGTTTATTTCTTAACCAGTGCTCAGAAGGCCGCCTGCCTCCACTACAAACAAACACGTCTCTATAGCTGGTTGTGATTCTTATGGTGGGTTTCCCTGTTATCTCCACAAGTTAATTTTCAGTGGCTAACTGTAGCACTCTGACGATTGGAAGGCAATCTGGAGAATCCCACTGTCCACTGCAGATGTCAGCCTTTGGGGGCAGACCAGATCAGGAAACAGACTCCACTGGAAGACTAGAACTATACTTTATTGAGACAGACTATAATAACAGAATCTCGCAAGCCTGATTGTGCTTTACCTCCCCTCCCTCTTATAGCCCAGTGAATCAGGGAGGAGCCAGCCTGAGTCTGTTCTGAATACTGTCTTGTTTCCCAGACTTAAGGAATGTTCCAACCCCCTTTGCTTATGTAACGGTTCTTGCCTATTTCCCTCAAGTCATCTCCCTGATTCTCTACAGCAGTATTAATAAGGATAATAAGATCAATCCTAATATTCATTATTGTTAATATAAATCAAGCACTGGAGGAGGATTTTGAATCAAGTAGTCCAAATCATGTAAGGACTAGGCAATATCCTGATGAGTCTTTGTTTGTCCATGTGTCACTTCCTCTGTATGATCAATGTGCTGCACTAATTAGGTGACCCCAAAACACAGCTCCTTCCAGCATCAACTATTCAAAAGTAGATCTGCATGCATGCAAAACCTGAATGTTTCCAAAGAAGTTCAGTTCCATGTTCAATTTTAGTTCAGGCTGAAGGATTAGAAGTACTGGAAAGAAGGACATGGTCCATATGCTGGGCTACTTCACTACTGTAAAAATATTCATGTATTTTTATCAGTATTTTGCTTTTGATTTCCTGCTAATATCAATTATTTCAGTTAAATTGCAAAAATATTGAAAAGGATGATTTGAATCATGTAAAGATGTTCAGATTACTGCCTATGGGAATGCCTGTTCAGACTACTATCTATGGGAATAGCTAGGTTGCTGCTAATCGTGCCAGTGGAAAAGAAGTTACCTGAGGGACCGTCTTCTCCTGGTTGTATCTACCCATGCAATTCGGTCTGGCAGGTTGGACATGCTTCGGATCCTGTCAGCCAAGGAGCATTGGCTCGTGGGGACTAGGAGGTGTGCCTTCTCTGCCACTGCCACTGCCCTCTGGAACATTCTCCTTCCAGAGATTAGGATGGCTCTGACCCTGTTGGCCTTTCGTAAGACCTTAAAGACCTGCTTATGTACCTGGGCCTGGAGCCCCAAGTGTGTTAAGGGCCCCGTTTCTTGGTTGTATTGATATTGTGATGGAATGTCTCTCTGAAGGAGAAGGTAGTGTTATGGAGATCGCAGGACAAGAAGGAGGGGGCGCCTTCCAGGATGAGAAGCGCTTTCATAGCACAGAAGACCTCGGGCAGCCATCCAAGAGAATCACGCCTTAGCGTGCTTGGGGTTTTTTCCCAGTGAACTGTTCTGGTGGCTTAGTTTGGTAAGATTCTGTGTAAGGTAGAGGTAGAGAATAAAGATCTAAAGCTTATCTCTGGGGCTCTTATGTATATGTATATGTATGTATGTATGTATATGTTTTGTTTCGTATCTGGTTTTAATAGTTTTTATGATTGTTCGCTACCCAGAGTCACTTGTTTGAGATGGGCAGCCATAAAAGATAGATAGATAGATAGATAGATAGATAGATAGATAGATAGATAGATAGATAGATGTTCTTATGCTGCTTTGTGTCTTTTATTGTAAGTTGTATAAATTCATTGGTCTATCAAGCCATCTTCCAGATTGGTAGGATTACATTGTTTTCTGAACAGCCTTTACAACATTTATATTATATGGGTGGCCATATAGATCCCTTTAATTAATTAATTAATTAATTAATTAATTAATACAATATTTGCTAGGCTATGGAGGAAATGGAATGCATTCCACCATTCTGTGGGCAACATATCACCCCCTGCCTTTAGGGTATTTAGACTATAGAATTGTTTTGCCCATCTTTATTATAATTTCCACTGTTGCTTTCACTTTTTAGGTGATCATTCAGTCTCAAGGACAGATTTGTTATAGAGGAGATATAACAACTGTTTCAAGGAATTGCATTATGCTAGCTGTTTAGCATGCTAGGGAATTGAAAACTTGTCATTTATTATACTGAATGGTTCACATGAATCTAAACAACATTGACCAATTTGTTCACCTCCACCCCTATGAATGAACAGTTAACAATAGCCCAGCAATTGCCCATTGTGCATACTGGTTTGAAGACATATTTTTCTATATGAGAGACAAGACAAAAATCCATGGTCTCTCATAAGCTAAGTACAGTCATGTTTTTCTCAGAAATGTGACCTATTGTGTTTACAATACCGTTAGTCTGTATTACTGATTTGGCTTGCCCTCTTTCATCTAAGCAGGAAAAAAAAGAATCAGATAGGAATGCTTCATAAATTAGAATGAAGTACTATTGCTAGTGTGGAAACATGTTTAATATGAATGCTTGGAAGTCATTTCATTTTCAATGACCCTCCATTTCATTTTCAACGACCCTTCAATGACCCTAGGAAAAGAGCTATAATATTTCCTTATTTGATATTTAATGTAAGTGAAAAATTATTGGATGCATGTCCACCCAGCTGTTTTTCCAAGATGAATCCTAGAGCATGCTGAAAACAGACTGGACAGAAGGAGCTGGTAATGGAGAAGCAAAGAACATCTTCAAAAGAGGCATTTTCTGAGCAGCAAAGTGGGTGTGGGAAGGAAAATTTGAATTTTGTTTAAAAAAAAGTGTGTGGAATGTTTAGTTTGGTTCTAAGATGGTCTTGGTCATTATGTTTCTCATATAAACATAACTAAGAATTGATATTAAAGAAAGTTAATATAGCTTACTGAATATTGAGATTTCAATAATCCCTAGATTTTAAATAATGAATCTTCTGTGTTTATTTTCTATCAAGATTATATGTATTTATTACAAGCATTTGTGCCTGGTCAAGATACTTGGAGCAAGCTGATGTTGCAAGGAAAAACAAAAATTGCTAGCTTTGAGCTTGAGGGGAAAAAAGTACTTAAAATATACATAACTCTATTTATTTGCTGAGCTAAAAGCCTAACATATGAGTCTGCAACTCTGCTTGCCCTCATACAGATTATCTGATTAACTATCAGACTGATTGAAGACTATTATTACTACCTGACTCACAGAAAACTGGAATAAATTAACTATTTTCAATGATCAATAATCACTCACTAATAAATAAAAGTTAAAAATTCAACAAGTCAATTCATTTTGCCAAATAAATTGAGCATTTGGTATATTTGCTAAGGAAAAGCCCTAGAAAGGCAGAAAGAAAGAGCACAGAAGGGCATATTTTCCCACACCAACCTGGCAAGATTACACAGCCATCCACAGATGGGGAATTGGTGCAGTAAGGCTAGGCTTTTGCTAGCCTACTAACCCATGTTACTGCTATTTATTTATTTTCTATACCGCCTTTATTATTTTTATAAATAACTCAAGGCAGCTAACATACCTAATACTCCTTCCTCCTCCTATTTTCCCCACAACAACAACCCTGTGAGGTGAGTTGGGCTGGAGTGACTGAATTTATTTACTGAAAATGACTGTAAAGATTGTACATAAAGCTGCCATTATGATGCTCCCAGAATTCCTTTAGTAATACCTCATCACAGGATAAGATGTGGTGGTGGTTAGTGTGTTATACTGCAATAAAGAAAACCATGTTCAAACCCACCTTTAACCATGGAGTGATTAGGTAACTCTGAAGTGTCACTATCTCTTGATCCAACCTACCACAGGACACTGGCTTTGAGAATAAAGCAGAAGGGGGATTCCTATGTCCAAAGTATTGTACTCCTTAGTGGAAAGGCAGGTTGGAAT
Source organism: Charina bottae (assembly GCA_023362775.1). Taxonomy (NCBI): domain Eukaryota; kingdom Metazoa; phylum Chordata; class Lepidosauria; order Squamata; family Charinaidae; genus Charina; species Charina bottae. The sequence continues at coordinate 54,356,587 of JALMGJ010000006.1, forward strand.
TCATGCATGTAAATAAATATAAATGCAAGTTGTGCCAAGGATCCACAGTGTGGATGAGATTTTGCTGAGAGCCATATCTTTTTCTTTAGTTCTACTGATTAAAATATTTAACCTGTCCTAATTTTTAATTATGTTCCTTTACTGTTTAAGCAGTGAAGTTTGGAAAGGTAGCATCCAAGTAATAGGATATAGTTGCAATTCATATTATTTTTATTAGGTACAGAGCCCCTTAAAATCTGTCTCTTTCAAATCTGCCCATGTGTCTTTTAAGGACATTAGAGACTGTTGTATTTCACCTCATTTGATAAAATATCCAAACTGTGCCAATTTATTTTGCACCCAACTTCTCTCATCTGATCAGACAAAGACCATCTCTCTGGATGTGGCCAAATTTCTTTATGCTGCTAGTGAAATCAAACGAGAGGTGATTGCTCCTTCAGCTTCATAAATATGAAACTTTAGATTTAAGTCTTTTTTCTTGGCTTATGTATCTTAGGTCTAGCCACCAGTTTGTATCCAGAAATACATATTTAATGGGAATTACAAAGTTATAGTATCAGAATTAGTTATTTTAGCCTTAAGAATTATAGTATTAGCAGAAATAAACATTTGGTCTTATTCTGTTATCTGACTCTATTCAAGTCCAGCATTTCTGGTTTCGATTATTTGTTGGGTTGATTGTATAATGCTATGCTGGTCAATGACTGAAATAAAAAAAATGATTTATCTTTCAAATCCAAAGGGTCCCCTGCAGTAAACGTCATTCAGTCTTTCATGAAACCCTAAACAATGTTTATGGTAATGGAAAAATATTGAGATGACCCTGATGGAATATTAGCTCTGTTTCAACTTATAATCAGAAAGTTTCCGATGATTTTTCTTGAGCATCTCTTCTGCCAACAGTCATATCAACACTAATTATACCTGACGACTTCCAGTGGGGGATTGGCAACTTGAGATGTGTCTCCACAAACTCCGTGGTTGACCCGGCAACACGAACTTTTTTGGGCTCAGGTAGGATTTCCTAGTTCTCCAGATTAAGGAGAACCCCAGGAATTACCCCATTTGTCCTCCGGACAGCTGGAAGCAGCCAGAAGACCACAAAACAGCATTTCACGATCGACTGGTAAGCTACCAGCTGGGAGAGAGGGTTTGCCATCATTTCCTAAGCTGTGTTGAAGCCTTAAACGGACTCAAAAGCTGCCTACCCCATTTCTAAAACACCATTTTTTTCTTTTTTAATTATTATTAAGGAGAGGCTCTTTGCAACAAAGAAATGCGGAATCTCTTGATGGTTTTCATTACTTTTGGAAGTTATTAATTTGTTAATTTGGCTTTTTTTCCTAAATATATATTTTTTCTTTCTTTTTTCTTTTTAAATCGTATTGTTGGATTTAAAGACTTTCGCCTGTTTACTGTTACGTTTTTCAAAGTCTGAAGGATTACAAAAGAATTACCCACTTTGTTGAATTTGCGGAGCTGAGCTTTGACCTATCTGCTTTCCTGTGAGAAATGGTTTTGTTTACCTTTATTCTTCCACCCCTGCTGATTAACACTTTCTTTCTGAAAGACAGCCTTTTGTCTAATATCCTGAGGCACTAGAGGGTGCAAAAACGTTCCATGGAGGAATATGGAAGATTTTAAAGATATTTTTAAGGAGCTGTACCTCAAGGTTACTTATGCTTTGGACCATTTCTTAGAAAGTTATTTGGAAAATAAGGTCCCGGTCTCAAAGAAAAAAATGAGGAGTAATGTCCCAAAGCCAAAAAGTGAAGGGAAGAAGATTCACCTCTGGAATGTTAATTTTGAAGAAGGAAAAGCTTTGGGTGTAAAAGGAACGGAAATGAATGCATTCTTGGAATATTGAGATCAAAGACAAGATTTAAGCCTCAAGGGATGGAAGGTCCTTGAAGATGAGTTGGACTTTACAAGGCAGGTCGAGGATTGCAAGGAGAAAGCCTTGTGTGTAACAGTGAGATATATAAATCCCTTAGTTTACTTTGAAGTGGGTTAACTGTTTGTGTTTATTAGGATGGTCTTTTAAAGGTTTAGAGAGATGTTTTTGCTTTTGGGATAATGAATTTATCTTGGGTAAAAAGGATATTAATAAGGTTATTGTTTAAATATGTAATGGTGGAGATATAATGTTTAACTATATAAATGCTTTGGTTAGGAGTAAAATTGTAATGAGGAAGGATAATATTTGTTTATCTCTCTATTTAGGGGGATTTTTTATGTTATAAAAATGTTTTTATATACATTTTAAGGGGAAATAGTGTTTTAGAGGAAATGTTATATTGAGAATGGAAATGTTTTATAGAAGTAATGTTCATTCCAGTTTGAACTAGAGTAAGAGACTGATTTTGACTTATTTATATCTTTGTTGTAGAAAGTCAGAAGTTAGTATGTATGTATTATGTAGTATGTAGTAGTCTCTTTTGTATTTTCACGCTTTTTAGTTCCTTTTTTCTCTTGTAGTATACTTTATTTCATTTCTTGTAGTTTTTATGTATTTGAACAGTCAAATACATCCGAACAGTCACTCATGCCCTTGTCATCTCCCATATAGACTATTGCAATGCGCTCTACATGGGGCTACCCTTGAAGAGTATCCGGAACCTTCAGCTGCTCCAGAATGCGGCCACGCAGCAGTTGTGGGTGCTGTAAGATTGGCCCATGTAACACCTCTGCTGCGCGAGCTGCATTGGGTACCAGTTTGCTTCAAACTGAAACAGTTATTTCAACACTGCCTAACAACTAGTTACTTTCAATGGGAGAATGAGTTCTACGAACAGATGGATGGCGTTGCCATGGGAAGCCCCCTGAGCCCAGTCATAGCAAACTTTTACATGGAACATTTTGAAAAACAGGCTTTGGAATCGGCTCCCATTACACCAACAGTCTGGTTCCGGTTCGTGGATGATACCTTCACAATTTGGAGTCATACTGAAGAAGAACTGGAGAAATTTCTGGACCACCTAAACGGCATCCACCCCAATATACAATTCACTATGGAAAAAGAAACTGACGGCAAACTTCCATTTTTAGATACGCTGGTCATACGCAAACCGGACCTCAAACTAAGACACAAAGTATACAGAAAACCCACCCATACAGACCAGTATCTGCACAAAAATTCCAATCACCACCCACGACAAAAGAGAGGCATGATCAAAACCTTGGTGGATCGTGCTAATCGAAACTGTGAAACCCAATTTCTCAACAATGAACTTAACCATCTGAATTGGGTCCTACAGGCGAATGGCTATTCCAAGAATGAAATAAAAAGAGCCATCAAACCAAGAAAACAACATCCAACTGAAGAAAAACAGCCCCCAACAAACAAAGTATTCCTGCCCTACATCAAAGGAGTCACTGACCGCATGGGAAAACTGATGGAAAAACACAACTTTCAAACAGTCTTCAGACCCACCAGAAAAATACAACAAATGCTAAAATCAGCAAAAGACAAAAGGGACCCCCGCACCGCTGCAGGAGTATACCATATACCATGCAGCTGCGTACAAGTATACACCGGAACCACAAAACGAAGCATTCACACCAGGATAACATAACACGAAAGACAATCTTCCGGTTGCAGATTACAGCAACCGGAAAAATCTCCAGTAGCTGAACATGCTCTCAAGCAAACGGGACACAAAATCCTATTTGAAAACACAGAAATACTGGACAACACCAAAAGCCACTACATCAGATTATACAGAGAAGCCATTGAAATCCACAAACACCAGCACAGTTACAATAAAAAAGAAGAAAGTCTAAAAATTAGCAAAACCTGGCTACCAGTCCTGTAAAACACAGCCTGCAAAAGGTCAACGAACTCAGCTCAACTACCAGGACATGGGAATACTTCTAACAATGAACATGCTAATCACGCTCAGCAGACACTCGTTAACATTTCAACACAACAAAAAAACCCACCTAATCTCCTATAACTTAGCTCTATAAATAGAAAACAAACATTGCCAAACATTGCCATTCTACCTGAGCACAGAAAGAGCCTTCTGTCTGTGCTCCTGCCCTCTGAAGATGCTGGCCACAGATGCTGGTGAAATGTTAGGAACCACAACTTCCAGAACACGGCCACACAGTTCAGAAGACCCACAACAACCATATTCATCTGTTTCTTTCTGTGTTTAATGCCAGTTTTACCAGGAATCACTTAAATGCCCAGATAGACTTTAACCTGAAGATGGTTATAAAAGGACATGTTTGTCTTCCTTCTTCAAAAGTTCATCTTTTATCAGCTTAATTGGTCAATGGTGACCTCTCAGCAGACAGGCGTTTAAGTGAAAAGCATTCAAAAACAACAGGTGAAAGAAAAACATAAATTGGCTCCCTGTAGGGCAACTTGGCAAGCAGACTAGCAATGCACTTTTACTCATATCTTGACTAAAACAACAAAAGTCAGCACTTAATGAATTTATATAACATTTTATGTCTTTCTAGACTTCATCTGATGTTTTGTTGTCTGCTGGTGCTTTTCAAGATTTCCCTAGTTGATAATGTTTTTGTGTTGCTACCAGGCCTAATTTGGCTTTAAGCAAGGTCTTTGAATTTTTTATAATAAAGTAATTTACAGATGCTAGTAGATAAATTAGCACCACAAATGCAGCTAAATTGCATGATCACAAAGATTGATTTTATGTTAGCCTTCAAGATGTATAGATACCTTGTGGCATATTTGTTGAGAAGAGGCAGTTACAGCTGAAACTCTTCAGTTTCTTTGGAAAACAAGGAATAATCATATCAAAGGATCAGGGGAAAAGAACAAATAACTAGAAATTCACCACAGTGTTCCAAGCTGAATATACAGAGGTTGATATAAACTTGTTGTTTATTCGTTCAGTTGCTTCCGACTCTTCGTGTCTTCATGGACCAGCCCACACCAGAGCTTCCTGTCGGCCGTCACCATCCCCAGCTCCCCCATGGTTGAGTCCGTCACCTCCAGAATATCATCCATCCATCTTGCCCTTGGTTGGCCCCTCTTCCTTTTGCCTTCCACTTTCCCTAGCATCAGCTTCTTCTCCAGGGTATCATGTCTTCTCATTATGTGGCCAAAGTACTTCAGTTTTGCCTTTAATATCATTCCCTCAAGTGAGCAGTCTGGCTTTATTTCCTGGAGTATGGACTGGTTTGATCTTGGAGCAGTCCAAGGCACTCTCAGAAGTTTCCTCCAACACCACAGTTGGTAAACTACCAACAAACTACCAACAAAAAACCACAGATATAAACTATCATCACTTAAAACAATGGTTCTGAAATACATAGACTTCATCTGTATATTTCAAAGCCAAAATTTTAAGAAGGTTTTTCCCCACTCCCCTAACTCTTTCCATACACATGAGTTAACTTTTTACAACAGCATAAGGATGCTTCTATCATTGTAGTCCGACCCCTATCTCATTGTGGCTTCAAACAGGCTTGCTTGCTTGCTTGCTTGCTTGCTTATTTGATTGATTGATTGATTGATTGATTGATTGATTGATATTACCGCCCATCTTCTCCACAAGGAGAACTCTGGGCAGTTCATTCTCTTTCCTCATTATTTGATAATGCCTATGTTGGCTCTCCATTCCACCAAAAAGCTGTATCCTTCCATTTGCTTGTACTGTAGTTCTAGGATCAGCTGGGAGTAGCCTGATAATAAGACTCCTCAACTTCTAATGAGTAGTGCTGTCATATAATTTTCAGAGTCCAACAAATTCAGTCCAGAAAGATAGGAGATCCACAATCCTTTTAGACTATTGGATCCTGGAGTAAGCAAGGATCCTTAAATCATAAGAGGTTTCTCTTAGTAGAAATGAAACTGGCTGCGTGGAGTAATTTGTAGACTTTTAAAGCTTTAGTTCAGCCTTTTCTAATTGGTGGTGTAATACTAAACACATGTGGGTCTCCAGCCTCTGACATTTTTAGAATTGTCCAACATGACCTTTGATAAGTTATGCTCATTGCAAGAGTTATAGAAACAATTAAATCTAGCGATTGCCAAGGGTGAAATGCAATCCTTATTTACAATAGAAGCCAGATTCAATTCTTGTACCTCTTTTTCAAGCCCATGTGGGAGTAACATACTGAGAGCTCATGCTTCTGAGCAAAAGTGGTTACTACATGGGTACTGAAACTGTATCAGAGGTGTATAGTCTCAGGCTGCTTCCTTTTGCCAGACCTAGCCCTTGCATAGCAAGAAATCTACAAACTACAGCAGTTCCCATGTCCCCAGTGTAAAAAGAATACTTAAATCCAAATAATCAGTTTGGTTACAGATTCTAAGACCATTAGTGTGCAACTTTTCCACCATCCATCAGTCCATCCATGTATCAATGAGCCCAAGGATTCCCTTACATATTTCTCTTCCTAAAACCATATCACAAAGCACCTTAAAAGTAGAGAGTACTAAATCTTGTAATTAACTCATCTGCAATATGATCAAACTTGGATGCAGGATAAGTAGAATGCCATTATCTCCTAAGGTTCTTCTACAAATAGCTATGTAAAAAAGAAAGAGCTATTTTTAGTACAGGTCCTAGATAACAATGGATAACAGATAGGACATGCATTTTTTAAGGCTTTAGATAATTTGGAGCAAGGCTCAGGATGCTCTGAGAAACTTCATATCCCAATTAGCCTACAACTCTGCAAAAGCTTTTAAAAGGAACCAGCTTTATTAGTTCCAGCCTATATTTCTTGACCTTTTCAGTTTATGATGAGTCCAAATGTGCTAAACGCAGCATGCTCTAATATAGATTAGGAGGATTGCTCATAATGCATTATGAGTCTTTGCAAATACTATCAGCTGACTGAATTAGGAGATTTCACTCTGCAGATCAAGCAAGCTCATTGTATAGCTCCTTTCTGCTCTGTTTCTCACTCTGTTTCAGGAATTTTCATGGTTCGGAAGTAGTTATCTGGAGCCTTAAAAATACTGGTACTGCTTCCCACCATATGGCAGGATATGGTTTTCACAAATAATTGGAAAAAATACAGATGTGAGGATGATCTGGCTACATCTGTCACACCATTGATTGCCAGAGTTGATCTGGCTGGCTAGGTGGGTGTCCCCTCCCTCCCTCCAGAAGTTGAGCTCTTGCTGGAAGGTGACGACCATCCCAGACCGAAGGGGTGCACTGATCTTCAGTCAGGGGTATATGATAGCTGCACACCCCTGCTAGAACCATACCAGCTCCAACCCTCCGCCCCTCATATGCATGCACATGCACACACACTATGCATGGATATTTCTTTTCAATGTTTTCCAAGAATGAAAAAGTTAAAATATAACAGAATTTAACTTTGCACAAGAAGACACATATAAACACATTTTTAAAAATCTAATCAAACTTAGACTGATGGTTTTGCCTAGCTTTTCTTTTTTTAAGGGACAGTCTTATATTGACAGCTTGAAAAATTAGAGCTCTGATGAAGAAGATAAAAGAGAAAGCACAGGTGCAAGTCTTTTGAATTAGACATCAGAATGTATTTGTTTTTTTCCTGTGACAGAAAGGCCATAAAAAGACACAAATCCCAGTCTTGCCCTTTGCCCAGCTTTCAGGGGAAATAAAAACAAGGACTAGTTTAGTGTTGCTCACCCAGGATTAATTGGTGGGTAGGATAATAACCTTTATAAAGCAAAGACAGTCTGGTTTCTCCTGTGGTTTAACACTCCTCTTTTTCCTCAGGCTGGGTGGGATTTTTAAACAATATATTGTAGTGCTGTGCTGTCCTGTCTTAGTTCTCTTTCCTGCAAGGCTGCTTGAGAATTTCTTCTGAATTTCTCTCAGAGCTGTTCTGAGCTTATTGGTGACAGTGGAGGGTCCTTCCAGTGGTGCTTTTTTCTATTCTCTATTGCTCTGAAGCAGGCGGGCCATGAGGAGAGGGGTCCAAAAAAAATCAACACGATGGCCATGTCCATGTGATCAAAGCCCTGCCCCCTTTTTTACTTGCTTTGCACATGTTCTATAGCAGAGCTTTCCAAACTTTTCATGTTGGTGACACACTTTTTAGACATGCATCATTTCGCGACACACTCTTACAGCAGGGCATCATTTCACGACACACTCTTACAGCAGGGCACAAGGCAGGCACTAGGACCTGCGCGGAATCCTGGCAGGGCAGGTTTGGAGGCAGCCAGGCACAAGGCAGGCACTAGGACCTGCGTGGAATCCTGGCAGGGCTTGGAGGCAGCAGCAGCCGTGACACACCCAGACACTGCAGCCGACACACTAACGTGTCCCGACACACAGTTTGGAAAGCTCTGTTCTATAGCCTCCCAAGTTGCTCACATTTTTCAGTCTGAGAAATCCAGTGGGGGATCTTCCCTCCCATTAAAATGTCCTTGAAATCAAATAAATGGATGGCTAAGTAGTTTCACTTTTGATCACAAACTGGCAGTTTGCAGGCACCTGAGATGAGAGTACCTTGTGAGTACCTGAGATACTGAGCATGAGTGAGAACTGTTGAAGGAGGACATTATTGGGTGCTGGATACTTTGTCCCAGTGAAATTTATCTCTTAACCTTTAAGTTAGGTGTAATTACACATCCTTTATTTCCTGTTGCCTGTATGAATCCTTCTTTTAAAATTGCTTTTAATTTTATCTTGGCTTTGTTAGCCAGCTTGGATGGATATAGGTATAGATAAAAAGCAGAAGGTGGGAATTGCATTTTTTCCCCCTTATAAAGAAATAGTTTCCTACTTTATGTTGAAACCAGCACAGAGTTTCTTATCCAAGCAGTGTTCGCATTGAGGATTGCTGAAAGCCTGTAAAAAGCTGTCTTGAACTTTTTAAAGGAAAACCAGGACAGTTATGAACAAATCACATGGATTTAAAAATAATTCCTGGGCCTATTGCCAAAGGGGGGGGGGACCCAGCTTCAATTATTTTGTTTCATTGTGACTTGCTATTGTACCACCTGCTTTTCTTATTGTTCCACTTATGCTTCAGTCTATTTTTTGTCATTAGTAAGTAAAAATGGAGTTCCCTTATAGTTTATAGATGTCAATTAAATGGTCATGGCCACCTCTGGAAAGAAATTTTCCACTCTGAGGCTGAGTGATCCTAAAGTTGATTTCCAGTGAAAATACTGTTCAACTTGACATCATGCAAAATACTGTATAATGCTGCAGATTCCTGAATTGGGGTGGGAGCGGAGCAGAGGGGAGCTACAGTTATAGATGAAATTCACTGACACAAGATGTGCCGGTGGGTTGCTAGCTTACTTGACCTTGAAAGAGGATTAGAATAATTCATGGAGGGCTAGCTATCAATATATCTTAGCTATGACAGCGTGATTAATAACTGCCAGCCATACCTTTCTCCAATGATAAAAGAAGCCCCCTATTTTTGTTTTCCATTTCCTAACAACAATCAATATTCTGTGGGTTGAGCATGCTTGCACTCATTGCTTTTTATTAAAGCACAATCTCTCTTTAGAGAGCTCCTGTTGAGTATGCATGCAAATATTTTCTTCTTTCATGGAATCCTTTTGACTTCAACCCCCTGTGTCACCTCCATCTATAGCACTGTTTCTCAAACTTGGCAACTTTAAGATGTGTGGACTTCAACTCCCAGAATTCCCCAGCCAGCAAGGTTTCCAGGCAATGTGGAATTAAAGTGAGAGATCTGTTGTAACATCCTGTCTCTGAGGTTCCTGGAACTTTCGTATGACTGCCTAAGTGAAGAGGCTATTGAACGCAAGGGAACTCTGCTATTATCAGTAAGGTTCATCTTCTTTTTATTAGCAGATACAACAGATCTATTTGCTCCAACATTTAAATCTGGATTTGTTAATGGTAACAGAGTTTGAATCTTTGGCCTTCTAGAAAATATTTCGTACTGGTGTTTCCTGTCTCTCTGCCAACAGAGCAACACTGAACCAATAATATTGAATAACAAAGCTTTTGTTTGTTTGTTTAAATTAAGAGAACATAGCAACTAATGTTAATACCACCCTAATTATACCCTGCTGGAATGTGAAAACAATGGAACAAGTGGTACAACACTGCTGCATTTTAAAACAAGGGTAATCTTAATTTAAGGGAAAGTTTTAATTTGCTGTGAAAAACTAGCTGTCACTGTCTGACCTTTAGAAAATGAGAAGCAACAACATTCTCACAATTTTCCCTCTGAATGACCCACTCTAAGCAGTTGCTCTAAATGACTGTTTAATGGTGCAGGTGGCATTGATTCCCTGCATTTATACTGAGAGGTCCTACAGCAATCCTTTAAGAGTTAATTTAAGCAGCAGGAAACTATTACTATTACAGAGACTTTTAGAAAGATCTGATTTATTCAGAGAAAAAGTACCCATGCCATTCAATATCAGAGAAAATACTGTAATTCCTTCCCCAATGCTCAATTCACACCAAGGCAGTCAGCTTTGTAGACTGTAATTTGGCCTTACATAGAAAATGTTGGCAATTTTGGTGAGATGACTATTACAACTAATCCACAGTAATAATTATAAGTGATAATGAGATGCGACTATCAGCACCTCCTCACAGGAACATATCCAGTGACAACATCCAATATAAGTCTCTGTGAACTTAACATTTAAAGCTTAAAATATGATGCATGTGTTAGTCTACCCAATACTTATATATCAACATTAACCAGTGCAGAAAATCTCAGTTGTCTAGCTGTTAGACTACTGATGTGCAAACTCACTTTGCCTCAAATTGTTACTGAGCAACTATGAACATTTTCACCTGAATGTGTAGATACTCATCTTTTCTTCTTTTCATCTTTTTCTTCTGCTTCATTGACTACGCTAAAGCCTTTGATTGTGTGGATCACAACAAACTGTGGCAAAGTCTTAAAGAGATGGGAGTACCAGACCACCTTACCTGTCTCCTGAGAAACCTGTACGCGGGTCAAGAAGCAACAGTTAGAACCGGACATGGAACAACCGATTTGTTCAAAATTGGGAAAGGAGTACGACAGGGCTGTATATTATCACCCTGCTTATTTAACTTATATGCAGAGTACATCATGAGAAATGCCGGGCTGGATGAATCACAAGCCGGAGTTAAGATTGCCGGGAGAAATATCAACAACCTCAGATATGCAGACGATACCACCCTAATGGCAGAAAGTGAAGAGGAACTAAAGAGCCTCTTCATGAGGGTGAAAGAGGAGAGTGCAAAAGCTGGCTTGAAACTTAACATTAAAAAAACCCAGATCATGGGATCTGGTCCCATCACTTCCTGGCAAATAGAAGGGGAAGAAATGGAAGCAGTGACAGATTTTATTTTCTTGGGCTCCAAGGTCACCGCAGACGGTGACTGCAGCCATGAAATTAAAAGACGCTTGCTCCTGGGGAGGAAAGCTATGGCAAACCTAGACAGCATATTAAAAAGCAGAGACATCACCTTGCCAACAAAGATCCGTATAGTTAAAGCTATGGTTTTTCCAGTAGTAATGTATGGCTGTGAGAGTTGGACCATCAGGAAGGCTGAGCGCCGAAGAATTGATGCTTTCGAGCTGTGGTGCTGGAGAAGACTCTTAAGAGTCCCTTGGACTGCAAGGAGATCAAACCAGTCAATCCTAAAGGTAATCAACCCTGACTGCTCATTGGAAGGGCAGATACTGAAGCTGAAGCTCAAATACTTTGGCCACCTAATGCGAAGAGTGGACTCACTGGAAAAGACCCTGATGCTGGGAAAGACTGAAGGCAAAAGGAGAAGGGGACGGCAGAGGATGAGATGGTTAGATAGCATCACTGATGTAATGAACATGAATTTGAGTAAACTCCGAGAGACAGTGGAGGACAGGAAGGCCTGGCGTGCTATGGTCCATGAGGTCACGAAGAGTCGGACACGACTAAACGACTGAACAACAACAAATGAACATTTTCACCTGAAAGTGTAGATACTCATCTTTTCCCTGAGAATTCAAAACTGGGTTGCAATTGTTTGTTACCTATATTTTTATAATTCGCTTAGAATTTGGTTTTTGCTAACTTTATCACCTTATTGATTATAGGATCTATCCAGCGTACATGTCTATCAAAAAATATGCATTCACATATTTATAGGGATCCATTTTTCTAAGGATGGTCCTCTATTGGAAACGTTTTTTCCATAAGAAAATACAGTTTTAATATACATACTGTCAGAGTGCGTGGGTGGAGCGGCCTGATCCGTCTTCCTAGACACCAGTGATCCACTTACTGTGCAGTAAATAGACACTCAAACAGAGATTATATAAAATATCCTATTTATTTTATATACATACATATTACAGATCACTTCCACATGGGTAACAAATGATACAGCGATGAAGTTACAGCAAATGAGAAGAAACAAGAAGAAAGAATACCAGGATTCTTCTGCTTATATATACAAACTGACCAATCACACTATAGGTCACTCTCATTATCTACCACACCCAACTAAACTCTTAGCACCTGTGGTATGAGTCACACACTGACACATCATCCCTACAACAATGGCTGCTAATTGGGTGACTTGCAGAATAATTCCCCTCTCGCCTAGATATCAAGCCTCTGCAGTATAAATTATCTAACTGTAAATTCCTGGGTATATACAAACCCCAACACATACAGTATGTTTATGTTCATTTCCACTCATTCTGTGCACAGTTCTTCAAAGTATGAATTCTGGGTGATAGCAGCTGTCACCAGGTTATCTGGGCTCCAAGACCCCAGAGTGTGCCTAACCATGCTGGCTACAGATACTTGAGCTACATTTTCTCTCCCAGAAATGGGTCACAGCTTAGACCTTTTGAATTTTGGCCCTAGCATGAGGTAATAGTTTAATTGTGCAATGATATTTCATAGACTCAGAGTAAAACAGTCCACTGTAGTCACTATGAGGAGCAATTCCTGCTGAGACTTGATCTGGATCCAATGATGTTGCTGTCTTACACTCTGGAAGTGTTCCAAATGTTTGATATATATTGATATGCATATATATTGATTCTATTTTCATCACAATAACTGCTTTGTCAGATCTAGCTCTGAGGCTTTGGTGGTTCTGTTTGGGGAATACATTCTCTCACTTTGAGTCATTTAAAATTGATATCCTTAGCTGTCTACAGAAGGGAAAAGCCCAGACACTTGCACTTTGCTAGGTTAGCACAAATCTCAAAAACATTTAGCAATATGCTGCAGAGTCTGGTTTTTTTCCACACTTATTTTTCTGTATTGCAGCGCTATGTTTCAGGGTTGTATTGATTTCCATTCCGTGGGTTGATTAATGTTTCAGGAAGACGGCAGGTGCATTAGTGTAGAGCTGAATAAAAATATCAGTGTGTTTCTCCATTAAAAAAAAATCACTGTGATTTTTATTTCATGCTATATATGCACAATAAACTATAGTGTAGACTGCTTATCAAGATGGTGTGTAGTCTCCTTCTACATTTTTTATTAAAGGGACAATGAAAAACCAGGAGAAGCTAATAAACCAGTGCCCTTTTGGGAATGGAATTAATAGGGTCTTTATTTTTAAAAAAAAGAAAGGAGAAAAAGAAGAAGAAGAAACAATTCATTTCCAGGTTAAGTGTTTTCACCTTATAAACTTGCAGTATGGAATGAACATTCTTCAATAATTGCTTTTCATGGTAAGAAACTCCTTACTCATTTCCATATAACAGGGGAAGACCAGCATGTTAAGAAAATCTTCACCATAGAAGAATTTTTCATCCACATCCTATTATCAAGGTTTTAGAAACTGCTTATGAGTTTAGTGTGTGTGCACACCTATTTTTCTCATAGCTGCAAGACTTTCCCTTATTTTAATATCTCAATTTTAAACTTCCTCCTATAACCATAACATTTCCTTCCCTTTTAATGTGGGGAATCTTTTTTAAAAAATATGATGATTATTACTTTCCTATAATACAGTACACTGTGGTCAGGTCTGAGTCAGCATACTGGTGAACCACTATGGGATCTGAAGTGGGGGGAAACTATCAAGTTAACACAATGGCAACTCGCTGTGGTGGCATGATCTATTCAAAACAAGCAGCTGCAGGGGGATAGCTCTCTATCAGAATAGATTTTGCATAATTTTACAAATATTTGGAGTGGCAGTGAGAAAGCTTGAGCTTTTTTCCTCTGGGTGAAATACATAATAATTGGCCACAAATCATAAGAGCTTGTGTGGATTTCCTAGACTCTGCTGTCCCTTTTTCATCTTTAAAGCAGAAATAAGCATCCCTTTACAGCTAATGGGCATCTAAGGTTGAAGGAAATTTTATTATAAGAAACTAGGGAGAACCTTATAAATTAATCTGGATATTTTTGACCATATTCTTTCCTCTATGGGGGTCTGCTTTATAGCTGTGTAACTTGTTTGTTTTAAAATGATCAAGAGCACTTACCTTACAGTAGCTTTATGTCCCTCCCAGTGACATCTGCAAGGTTTTGTGTATGTCACAAAAGGAAATATGGGAGTGGTGGCAGCATGATCATACTCCTTTTGTATAAGTGTTGATATTGCATGCACAAAAGAGTGCCACCACCACGTTGCCTTTTTTGACCCCCATCAGAAAACTATTGCCACTGTTTCCCCACCCTCCAGCAAATACTGTATGTTTGAATGGTAACTGCAAAGTATGTTAAGTAGAAAGTCTTCAATATAACAGCCATTGCCATAAGCCTTGTTGCATCCCCACATTTCTTTAGATCTTTCCTGTCTTTTTCCATTGCTGTTGTAAATTTGCCAAAGTAAAAGGAAAAAGTTCAAGCATAACAAAACCTAAAATAGTCCAAAACTGATTTTAAAAAATGAAGTAGCTTTTCATTTCTTAATCAGGAAATAAAGCACCATATATAAGCAATAGGTAAATGTTTTGGGGCTTAAGCATTACTTTAAATTAGTCTGATTCCCATTTAACTGTCTGCATTTGGAAACAGATATCTAATCCTACAAATATTTGTAACATTTTTTTAAAATAAAAATTCATAGGAAAAGTACAAAATGGATTGCACTTACTTTTTTAAATGCATGAGATCACTAAGAGATCTTTTCTATATTTCCTTAACACACAATTAATGCATGCTTATGTCAACCCCAGGTTCTTAAGTTTTAGAAAGGAAAGGGAAATTCCTCTCACCTGATCACAGATCATTTCCTTTTCCACAGATCATTTCCATAGTCCTTTTTCCAGCCTACATTTGTCCTGCCATTAATTTGCTGACAATGAAATATTCAAATTTGCTCCCATCATTGCATTGTTGCAAAATTCTTTTTAATCCTTGGTTCTGATTTTTTAAGAAGTCACTGAGACCTATAGGTGCATATAGGAGAACATTATAAAAATACTTAGCTCTGTAAATATTTTCTTTGTTACATTTCTTGACTTATGACACAACTTGCTATCTTAGCTGTATACATAAGATCTCAGATTTTTGATGGCCATTTTCCCTATTAGATGTTCATCTGAATGCATGAAGAGCTAGAAGTAGGGACAGACTAGAAGTACACGTGCAGATCTGTCCCTTCCTCTCTCCACCTTCTATGCATTCAGGTGGGAGTTATATTTGAGTTGTGATGTGAACAGAAATGAAAGCCAGATTCCCAGACTGGGAATGCAGATTCCTCTGTCTTGAAACCGAATCAACTTAGGGAAGGCATGACTTCTGTCACCTTATCTTTCTAGGTAGCAAAAGATTTGTTCCTTTGAAATCAGACGTAAGACTAAGGGGAAACAGAGAAAGAGGTTGTGGTGCTAGAGGCGGGAAAAAGAAGTGGGGTGCAATTTCTTCCTAGCAGTTCTGAAAAATGGCTGAAATTACCCTAGAGGCTTAGTGAAGTCCTTGGGGTGGGGTGGGGTGGAGAATCAGAAAGCTAAGCAAAAATACATAAAATTCTAATCAAACCTCCCTAAGGTTTCATCATAATCCCCTTCTTTCTATAACTTCTTCTTTCTAATAATCAAAACCCTAAGTCATAAAATCATTTTCTTTCTTAAGCAAAAAGTCCATAGGTTTCCAGTCATTGACGAGTGTCAATAATGACCTTTCTCTAATCAAAGAAGTCAATTTGTCGATCTCAGCAAGTGCTGTCAATTTCACCAACTATTCCTCCATATAACTGCCAAGAGGAAGCCACTTCTTTATATGTATCTATGTATGTACTTTATATATGTATGTTTTCTGTTCTGTTCTGTTCTGTTCTGTTCTTTTATTTTCTTTTTCTTTTTTCTATCTTCTTTTCTCTCTTTTTTCCTTTTTTCTTTTTCACATTTACTTTACTATATTTTTTTCTTTCTTTGAATGTATTTATTATCTATGTAAAATCTTTTAATAAAAACTATCTAAAAAAAGAAAGCTAAGCAAAAATGAATATTAAGTCAGGTATGCTTTCCAATTATAAATAAGCAGTTACCCTTTTTTCTGGGATAGTTTTTAAATTTATATTAATCCAAGAAACCTTATAGTCTTAACAGACTTTCAAAAAGATAAGCACTTTTTCATTCCTGGATACAACACATATACAGTATTCTGTATTATCACAGCACACTTAAATAGCTTTAATGAAATTTACCCCTACTACATTATCACTTTGCATAGATTCCTTTATTCCCCTCACACAAATTGATTCCCCAAACAGCAACAACTTGTTTTATTTGACAGAAACTCTAGTTTTGATTGTTGAAAGATAATGGAATACTTGATTGTAAATTCACAGTGAAGCAGCTGCAGCATTTCATTTTTTTTTCTAGCAAAGTTGAATCAGGATTGACTTTATTAAAACCAAGAAAATAAATAATTATACTTAGAGGATCATAGATTCCTTATCTCTGCCTTTCATGTGTGCAGATGGCTTCATTTTCCATGAACTGACAGGACCCAGTTATGCCAAGTGTATATGATCGACATTTGCAACTCAGTAAAGTCCCTTACCCTGAAGGAAAGGGAAACTCTCTTTTATTGTATAAATTCTACATATTTGGTTGTATACAAATACATAGCATTCATTTCAATGAATTAATCATATCCATACATCGGTTACCCTGAAAGTTAAATTGAGCAAGTACCTCTGAAGATATTTCTTTTGAATAAATTTCTCTCCTGCGAAAGAAGGCATTGGTAGTCAAATAAGTAATTATGATACACAGACTACAAGAACTACATATATTACATGTGTTCTATAACCCAGCAATTACATTTTAGTGGATAGAGTAATATAATCCTTTCACACAAATTCCTTAGAAGTTTAATAAGTTTCAGGCAGCTACTGAAGGACATAATTTATCATGAGTTATTGGAGAAGGAAGCTGTTGAATGCCTCTTGATGTTGTGCATATTAGACAAAGAGAAGGTTATTACACTAATGGAGTTGAAAAATACAATGAAAATTTACAGTGCTCTATTGATCAAATTCCTTGGCAAAATCATCATTTTGAGGATGCAACTTAATTTGCAATTTCATACCAATGCATCATAGATACATAAAAATTAAACCTGTCTGCCACCACTCTGTTCCTGTATGAAAAATGGCTTTGTTTAAACAAAGTCATAAAAATTGCATTTCTTTCATTTCTGAAAGTAATCAGCTCTGGCATTCAGTAACATAAATCTTTGCTTTATTCATTTTTTGTCTTCTACTAGAACAATAAAAATGAAATGTTTTTAAAGGTGATGATTGAAACAATTGAAATTAACATCTGCTCTCTTGGTAAACATACAGTACTGAGGCTTAAGGTAAATTCAAGTTTGGATTGCTTAGGTCCTTTATATGTTTAACACAATGGAGCTTACTTGAAGAAAACCAGTATCACTTACAAATTTCTTCTGCATCGAGCTAAACGAAAAGCCAGAGATCTCTGTACATGCAGTTGCCCCAAATTTAAACTTCACTGGTAAATACAACATAAGATCATGCTACACTTACCTTAGAAAACAAAGTTTTCCTTCCTTGTTTTCACCCAATTAGAGTGGGTTGATTTCCCATGTGCTCCTCAAAATGATTTTTTGTAATATGAATCTAAAGTGATACGTATGAAAAAAATAATCACAGAGGTAAGCAAGTGTGCGGTCCTATTCACCTGAGATTTGATTGATTACATGCCATCAAGTCAGTGTCAACCCTTAGCAACCACACAGATAGATTTTTTCCATGATGATCTGTTCCTTCACCAGTGTAATTGAGTCCATCCACCTTGCTGCTGGTTGTCCTCTTCTTCTTTTTCCTTCCAGTCTTCCCAGCATTAGAGCCTTCTCCAGAGAGCTAGGTTTTCACATAATGTGTCTGAAATGCGATAATTTGAGCCTGCACCTGAGACTTACTTGGCCAGATATTGAAGCAATAAGGAAAATGCAACCCTGAACATGTCATTCTGCTATTGCCATGTATGTTTTAGATCTATGCAGGGATATTATTGAGGAGCAGCATCCACATTACTGCAGCCTTCCTCAACCTCTGGGCAGTCAGGTATATGGTTGGCTGGAGAATTCTGGCCGTTGGGCCATAGATATGAAGGAACTTGGCCTGGAGAAAGTTGATACATGGAAGTTCTTTACAAGTTAGCTAGTCAGCCAGCATTCCCAAGGAATACCCTGGAGGAAGCCAATTGTAGTTGCAGCAAAATATTTTTTGTCCATGGTATAAAACTAAGTAAGTATAGGAATTGAACAGAGAAATGTTTTTGTTAATTAGCACTACTTAATTTTTTTAATTGATAGCATTGAGATAATTATCTCATTGCAAAAATGCAAATAACATTCATGCATATTTTTCTTCTAGTTAGTATTATCTTCTAAGCTTTTTGCAAATTTCTTATTTTAAAAAAAGGATTGCTGCTATTTATTCCATCAATGAGCACAGCTACCTTCAACAATGTGGTAAATTGTAAATAGGACATAAATCTAGATAGTAATTTTAACTTTTTAATATTTCTACAGTTTAATTTCATTCTTTATGAAACTGCAGTGCTTTGCATATGCATTTTACTATGATAGAGTCTAGGGAGAGAAATTACAATATTGTACTTTAGCCTTAGTAAATTCAAATTAAGATGAACACTGCAATCCTGGGCACCATAAAACTTTGTAAATCCGGAGGTAACAGTATACACAATTTGGTAGCCAGATCTTCTGTAGATTTCAGAGATCTTGTCTGATTTAAGAAGTCTGTCTCTTGTAGCAGAAAACATTTTTGAAAAATAATCAATGCACTGTTTGCAGAAAGTGAAGCAGTGACAACTCTAGAGGCTTATGTCATCTTGTTTTCTGATGAAATGAGCATAAGCAGTGGCTGTATATCTCGTAGCCCTGTGCAAATCACTCAATGAGATGTTCTCATGAGTGAAGGGCTCCACAGGATCTGCGTCTCAAAGCAACAGTGTAGCCACCACTCTTCACAAGCTTGGCCCAGCTGTTTCTGGACCTTCCCAAGATCTTTTGGGCATGGATGTATTTGCCCAGAAGACCCATCCAGTGGGATAACCAGAAAAGCAAAACAGCTTTGTAGCTTTCAGGAAGAGATCCAGAGGAACAATTTTCTTGCTGGCAGAGGGAATTTAGGAATGATTTGCCCAGGCCTAACATTAATTAATTAACATATTTAATAGTTTTCTATATTTCCAATAAATCCCACAATGTGTGGAAGTGTTTATTAGCCTTAGAAAAACAGTGCTGTATAACTCTTATATTGTTTCCCTGGACAATAAATTAATAGAAAATGTAAGGATATGTTACCTGTGCACTTATCTCATAAATACTCAAATCCATTAACTAAGCTATGCGTTAAAAGGAAAGACTGATGTCTCCAGGAACCCTAAACACTGCATTGTAATCTGTAGGAAGGGAAATTCTTCCCTTTGGAGCACTATTAACTGAAAACCAACCAAACCATCAGAGAAAGTCACATAAAAAAATGGCTCATTACAAATTTTTAAATTGTTTTTTCTAGTGGTTGTCCTGCTCTGGTTTTTCCTAGTGGTTGTCTTGCTTGGTTGCAGCAGAATCCCCTTGTTTTCCACGGCATTCACTGAAGTTCACATAGCAAAGCAGTCAATGCATGATGCAGTAAGTTTTATTTTATTGCTGCTTTGAGACACAGATCTTGAGCCAACACCGATTTGGGCTAAGAGTGTGTGACTCATCACAGGGGCATCCTTGCCTAAGGGAGGATTAGAACCTGGGTATCTCCACTCCTAGTCCACACCTAAACCAGTCTACCAGTATTAGTTTTTTAAAAAGTATATGCATTAGAAGCTGTATTCAAATGAAAATGGATGCAGCTTTTTTTCTACCACTAGAAGTACAACAAAGTGCTGAAATATCCTTGTCCCCCCTTGTCCACAATTTTACTTTAGAAATTGACTTAAAAGCCTCTTTTAAATCAATAAAGTGGCTTACATGTTCTTGGATGGCTGGAATGTTTTTCTACCAAATGCAGAAAAGTGTTGACTGTCCAGCTCAAAAAGCCAGCTTGTTCCTCAGCTAATAGCTTTTCTTGCGTCAGCCAATCAATACATGTAGAGATGTCTAGTTTACAGTTTACTAGTCATACTCACTAGACTGATTGGGCACTAATTGGTTGGGATAAGTTTGTCTCTTCTTTAAAAAAATTGGGATTATTATTGATTGGCCCCACTCTTTAGGTAACTGCAAGGACTGATCAATATCGGTAAATTAGGCCAAAGAAGGAACCCATCCATCTATAATGGATTTCAGAAACTCTGCTGTAATCAGATTCCCACCAAACACTTTACTGCTTTTAATTGTGCTATGAGACCAATGAAATAGTTATGAGAGACATTTTTTCATGACAAAGGACTTGAAATCAGCTATTCTAAAGCAAAAATGGTTCTGTTTACAAACTGTCATGCAACCTTGCATCGTTGTTGTTGTTGTTGTTCAGTCGTTCAGTCGTGTCCGACTCTTCGTGACCTCATGGACCATAGCACGCCAGGCCTTCCTGTCCTCCACTGTCTCTCGGAGTTTACTCAAATTCATGTTCATTACATCGGTGATGCTATCTAACCATCTCATCCTCTGCCGTCCCCTTCTCCTTTTGCCCTCAGTCTTTCCCAGCATCAGGGTCTTTTCCAGTGAGTCCTCTCTTCTCATTAGGTGGCCAAAGTATTTGAGCTTCAGCTTCAGCATCTGTCCTTCCAATGAGCAGTCAGGGTTGATTTCCTTTAGGATTGACTGGTTTGACCTCCTTGCAGTCCAAGGGACTCTCAAGAGTCTTCTCCAGCACCACAGCTCGAAAGCATCAATTCTTCGGCGCTCAGCCTTCCTTATGGTCCAACTCTCACAGCCATACATTGCTACTGGAAAAACCATAGCTTTAACTATACGGACCTTTGTCGGCAAGGTGATGTCTCTGCTTTTTAATATGCTGTCTAGGTTTGCCATAGCTTTCCTTCCAAGGAGCAAGCGTCTTTTAATTTCATGGCTGCAGTCACCGTCTGCGGTGATCTTGGAGCCCAAGAAAATAAAATCTGTCACTGCTTCCATTTCTTCCCCTTCTATTTGCCAGGAAGTGATGGGACCAGATGCCATGATCTGGGTTTTTTTAATGTTGAGTTTCAAGCCAGCTTTTGCACTCTCCTCTTTCACCCTCATCAAGAGGCTCTTTAGTTCCTCTTCACTTTCTGCCATTAGGGTGGTATCGTCTGCATATCTGAGGTTGTTGATATTTTTCCCGGCAATCTTAACTCCGGCTTGTGATTCATCCAGCCCGGCATTTCTCATGATGTACTCTGCATATAAGTTAAATAAGCAGGGTGATAATATACAGCCTTGTCGTACTCCTTTCCCAATTTTGAACCAGTCGGTTGTTCCATGTCCGGTTCTAACTGTTGCTTCTTGACCCACATACAGGTTTCTCAGGAGACAGGTAAGGTGGTCTGGTACTCCCATCTCTTTAAGAATTTGCCACAGTTTGTTGTGATCCACACAATCAAAGGCTTTAGTGTAGTCAATGAAGCAGAAGTAGATGTTTTTCTGGAACTCTCTTGCTTTTTCCATGATCCAGCGAATGTTGGCAATCTGATCTCTAGTTCCTCTGCCTCTTCGAAACCCAGCTTGCACTTCTGGTAGTTCTCGGTTCACATGCTGCTGAAGCCTAGCTTGTAGGATTTTGAGCATAACCTTGCTGGCATGTGAAATGAGCGCAATTGTACGGTAGTTTGAACATTCTTTGGCATTGCCTTTCTTTGGAATTGGAACGTAAACTGACCTTTTCCAATCCTGTGGCCACTGTTGAGTTTTCCAAATTTGTTGGCATATTGAGTGCAGCACTTTAACAGCATCATCTTTTAGGATTTTAAATAGCTGAGCTGGGATACTGTCTTCTCCGCTAGCTTTGTTGTTAGTAATGCTTCCTAAGGCCCACTTGACTTCACTCTCTAGGATGTCCGGCTCAAGGTCAGTGACCACACCATCGTATTTATCAGGGATATTAAGATCTTTCTTGTATAGTTCTTCTGTGTATTCTTGCCACCTCTTCTTAATCTCTTCTGCTTCTGTTAGGTCCCTGCCTTTTTTGTCCTTTATCATGTCCATCTTTGCACAAAACGTTCCCTTGATATCTCCGATTTTCTTGAAGAGATCTCTAGTCTTCCCCATTCTATTGTTTTCCTCGATTTCTTTGCATTGTTCATTTAAGAAGGCCTTCTTATCTCTCCTTGCTATTCTCTGGAATTCTGCATTCAGTTGTTTATATCTTTCCCTTTCTCCCTTGCCTTTTGCTTCCCTTCTTTCCTCAGCTATTTGTAAAGCCTCATCAGTCAGCCACTTTGCTTTCTTGCATTTCTTTTTCTTTGGGATGGTTTTAGTTGCTGCCTCCTGTACAATGTTACGAACCTCCATCCATAGTTCTTCAGGCACTCTGTCTACCAGATCTAATCCTTTAAATCTATTCCTCACCTCCACTGTATATTCATAAGGGATATGATTTAGGTCATACCTGATTGGTCTAGTGGTTTTCTCTACGTTCTTCAATTTAAGCCTAAATTTTGCAATAAGAAGCTCATGATCTGAGCCACAGTCAGCTCCAGGTCTTGTTTTTGCTGATTGTATAGAGCTTCTCCATCTTTGGCTGCAAAGTCTATAATCAATCTGATTTCGGTATTGACCATCTGGTGATGTCCATGTGTAGAGTCGTCTCTTGTGTTGTTGGAAAAGAGTGTTTGCTATGACCAGCGTGTTCTCTTGACAAAACTCTATTAGCCTTTGCCCTGCTTCATTTTGTACTCCGAGGCCGAACTTGCCTGTTATTCCGGTTATTTTTTGACTTCCTACCTTAGCATTCCAGTCCCCTATGATGAAAAGGACATCTTTTTTTGGTGTTAGTTCTAGAAGGTGTTGTAGGTCTTCATAGAACCGGTCAACTTCAGCTTCTTTGGCATCAGTGGTTGGGGCATAGACTTGGATCACTGTGATGTTGAATGGTTTGCCTTGGATTCGAACTGAAAGCATTCTGTCGTTTTTGAGGTTGTACCCCAGTACCGCCTTTCCCACTCTTTTATTGACTATGAGAGCTACTCCATTTCTTCTAAGGGATTCTTGCCCACAGTAGTATATATAATGGTCTCCTGAATTAAATTCGCCCATTCCTGTCCATTTTAGTTCGCTGATTCCCAATATGTCGATGTTCAATCTTGTCATCTCATGTTTGACCACATCCAGCTTACCTTGATTCATAGTTCTTACATTCCAGGTTCCTATGCAATATTGTTCTTTACAGCATCGGACTTTCCTTCCACTTCCAGACACATCCACAACTGAGCGTCCTTTCGGCTTTGGCCCAGCCGTTTCACACTTTCTGGAGCTACTCGGAATTGCCCTCCACTCTTCCCCAGTAGCATTTTGGACACCTTCCGACCTGAGGGGCTCATCTTCCGGCGTCATATCTTTTAGCCTTTTGATACTGTCCATGGGTTTTCTTGGCAAGGATACTGGAGTGGTTTGCCATTCCCTCCTCCAGTGGACCACGTTTTGTCAGAACTCTCCATCATGACCTGTTCTTCTTGACCTGACTTCATTGAGTTACGCAAGCCCCTTCGCCACGACAAGGCAGTGATCCATGAAGGGGTACCTTGCATCAGTGACATCCAAATAGAACAGAGCAAGGTATTCAAATATTTGGGAGTCTATTTTCAGTCCTTCACTGTGTGGAGATAACAGTCTTGTGACCTCTCAATTCATGCCCAAATGACTTCAAATGCCATAATCAGTTTTGCCAGATGTAACAGTAATACTTTTGTTTCAGCTACTGCCAAGCTGTTCAGAGCAAAGGTGCTGGGTCTCCAGCTGTGGGGCACAAGACTTGAGTGCACTGGAAGCAAATCAATCAATTTTTTTAAGAAACTTAGTTTGTGTCCCTTACTGGGTGCCTAATACATTTCTCCATTTAGAGCTTTGCTTTACCTTTGTTAATGCTCACATGAGAACCTACTATTTAAAATATCAGATAAAATTAGTCTTTTGGGGTGACCCTGATTCAGTCCTCTTTCTGATAGATTTGTCACTTAATGGAAAACAGGTACAGCCAAGGATTTAGCTTATTGCGGCTCGTCACCCTTGCCCTTGAAAAAGCCTTTATGAAGGTCAGACACCGTCTTTGATTTGGATCTACAGAGTGGTAGAATTAAGGCCTAAAATCATTACAATAGAGATATCTTTTACAGGCTTTTGTCAAGATGATAGATAGATAGATAGATAGATAGATAGATAGATAGATAGATGATAGATAGATAGATAGATAGATAGATAGATAGATAGATAGATAGATAGATAGATGATAGATAGATAATCTGTTTCTTATAGGCCTTCATTGTAGCAAGGCTAGATATCTTAACCTCTAGGAGCCTGGAGGGAAGATAAAATAGTGCCCCACTTTCAGAAAGTTTATGTCCATGCTGGATGAAGCTATGATAGCAATTGCTCATATATTGCAGCACTATCCTTTTTATGATAGCTGGAGCTCCAAGCCACTATCACCCCTCCTTTGTGTTTTGTTGTTTATTCATTCAGTCGCTTCTGACTCTTCGTGACTTCATGGACCAGCCCACGCCAGAGCTTCCTGTCGGCCGTCCAGCTCTCGCAGCCATAGGTGACTACGGGGAATACCATTGCTTTAACTATGCGGACCTTTGTTGTCAGTGTGATGTCTCTGCTCTTAACTGTTTTATCGAGGTTTGTCATTGCTCAGTAGACATCTTCTGATTTCCTGTCTGCAGTCAGCATCTGCAGTAATCTTTGCGCCTAGAAATACAAAGTCTGTCACTGCCTCCACATTTTCTCCCTCTGTTTGCCAGTTATCAATCAAGCTGGTTGCCATAATCTTGGTTTAGTGTTTAGGTCAGTCTAAAGAGAAGGTAGTATATTTTCTATTAGACAATTGGTTCACAACTATTCCCATGAAAGTTGCTAAATTCTGTTCTATTGCATTTGCCATCAGAAAGCACAGGGTGTTAACTCAGCTTTAGGGTCTCTTTTATATTATTTTGTTTCATTGTGTATTTATAAACAAATCTCTGTTAACTGTATCTCATGTGTATATATTTGATATTCTCTCTCTCTCTCTCTCTTTTGTTGGGAGGGACCTTGACAGACAGACAGACAGACAGACAGACAGACAGAAAATAAATAAATAAATAAATAAATAAATAAATAAATAAATAAATAAATAAATGTAACTTAATACATAGCATTTGACAGAGTTTTTAGGGGAAACACCATGTCATTTCTCCCCATAGCTCCACCAAGTAATTTTTAATAGTGGTGAGAGGGAGGGAGGAAGAAACATGAGCAATGACAAATCTGAACAAATGACATGTTTTTAGGCCTGGAGCTTTTCTTCATTAGTAATATTTATACAGAGATGATAGATCATGAGGTAGAGATGGTAGGAGGAGAGATAGGAGGCTGAATGTGGGGTCACTACCTTCAGAAGGAAGTGGGGATGGAATGGAGAGAAAGAAGTTAGTATTTGGAATATTCCTAGCTCAGAATCATATAAAAACCCCCAAGTTTAGGTGTGGTAGGTAAGAGGGGAAGGGAAGAAAGAAGGAAGGGTTGGAAACCAGTGGAATTGGGAGCTTCTCTTTGCTATCAGAATGAATGAGGGCTAAAAGGAGAGAAAGTGTAAGGCATTTTGTCCAGCTGGGATTCCACCCTTGGGAGCTAAGAAAAGGAAAAGGCCCACCTGACAAACTGGGCAATTTCTTTAGTGATGAAATTGGCCACCTTTTCTTTGTCCATGTTGGTTGACATGTCAAACGATTTCTTCCATCCTTTGCACAGCCCAAATTGCCCTCTCCCTTTCTTAATCACCAGCTGTGGTATTCTACCTGGACAAAATGCCGCAGGTCTGCAGGTCTGTAGAACTGCTGTAATAAAGACATTGGCCAGGGAATCATCCAGTGCATGGTACTGAGATAGGGGCTTTTATTCTTTCTGTGTTAATGTTATTGAAAAGAAAACCAATAAGGCAGAACAAGGCTGAGCACTCTGAAAATCTTGCTAGTTTGAGGAGAAAATATTCAGATTATAAGGCACATCTACCTTAATCATGACTGCAATGAAAGAAAATGAAATTCTATTTTGAATGCTTATTGAAAAGAAAAGTAGTAAAATTGCATGTGGTATTATCATTACTGTTGCCCTTTTGTCAATGGAGTTTGAGTGTACTAAGTTTTGAGTTTGTACTAAGCTTTGCAAGACAGAAACATAAAAATAAATAATTCCCAATTAAATTGTCTTCAGTTACTTGGTATTGAGGTCCTCCATGTTGTATGGCAGGTGATAGCCCCAGGAGTATAAACATATAAGTTTATGCATATACCCCAAATAAATAATCAATGCTTGTCACTAGCAATTGCTTTAGACTTTCTAACAAATGCTGCTATAGTCAAGTATTCTTACCCATTTTCATTAAGGATTCCGGAATAAGTCCTTCTAGCATGAATGAGAAAGGAAATTAGGATTCCCAGTTCAATACATTGCATTATTTCTTCATTTGGCTGGCCTGTGATTTGACTTGATATTTGCACATTTTTACATGGATGGACAATCTTCTACAAAATGTGACAAAATGCACACAAATTATTCTGTATGGGCAAAGATCTCTGAAGATGGCAGCTTTTTCTGGATCAATATATTCATTTGATTCAAAAGAAAGAAGGAAAAAAAGTTGATACAATCTAGCAGATTGTTGTAATAAACATTGTGTATATTGTTTGGTATATAAGATCCTTCCCAACCAAAATCTACAAAGCTATTCATTTCCTTATACATCAATAATTCCTTCAATATACTGTATATTGGTCACTGCACCCCATACAGTTGGGACAGAGAAAGAAGCTTCACTTTCTTAACAACATTTCTTTCGCTTTTGTTTTTTTCTCTTCTAGTGATCAATGGGGCTGTCCAAAGAAGCCTCCCAAAACCTCATCCTACAAAGGATTTCTTAGAAGAAGCATTATGGCTGGTAGGGTTCTGCAGCATTAGGGTTTGAAGAAGGAGGCATTCCTTCTGGCTGGGAAAGAGCTACAGTAAAAGAGCCCTGCAAAGTTTTTTCCCCCCTGAGTTTCTCTGTCTCAGAGAGACTGAATTCAGATGGTTAGGATGGAGCTGTATGGCTAGCAAGCAATGGCAACCCAAGAAACATGGCCAGTGGTGATATTCCCAGTGGTGTGTAGGTTCATGTTATTTCATAAAGAGTCAGGCTTGGTTTTGCAGCTTGAGTGTGTGAACTTCCTTTCAAATGTTCTTACACATTTTGTTTGTTTGTTTTTTTGTGCCTTTGAGTCAGTGGTGACTCCTAGCAACTGCCTGGGCAAGTCCCTGCAGTTTTCTTGGCAAGATTTCAGAAGTGGTTTGCCATTGCCTCCTTCCTAGGGCTGAGTGAGAGTGACTGGCCCAAGGTCCCCCAACTGGCTTTGTGCCTCAGGCAGGACTAGAACTAACAGTCTCCCAGTTGCTAGCCTGGTGCCTTAACCACTACACCAAACTGGCTCTCTTTCTTACACAACAAAGTACCCCAAATGCTTTGTTATGTTTTTGTGTAAGTCTGTATTTCCATTAAGAATGTAAAGGTATTGTAGCTTTGAGGTACACAAGGTATGCACAAATAGATAAACTTAAGAGGGGAAAAACTCAAATGGAAGGTTCTAAAGATGTAAATAAGCAAGTTCATGCTATAATTATTTTTTTTAAGAAGCAGATTTTCCTGTGTTTTAACTCCTAATAATCTGTAGTAAGAGAACAAGGAAATAAAGACATTGAACTGGGTCTTATACTTTCTAGTATTAGTCTTGATTTCTCTTTATTACATATTTTCTTTCATGCCAAACAACCAATGGAAAACTTCTCAGTTGGTTGCCTTTGCAAAGAATTATTCAATAATAGGAAACTATATGTACTGGAAAGCTATTTAAATTTTTACTTTTCGCTGTCCAGAAATCCTGAAAAAAACATCATGCTGCTATGTAACATTCCAGAGAAAATCACAGTTATAGTTTTATATATCTTTAGGACAATTAACTAAATTGTACCCATCAGTGCTTAATCCATCTAAGGTGATGTTTTTATCCTTTATCGTTATTAAGTGGTGAGGGGAAAAAATACATAGCCATAATGACTGAGTATAGATGTTTGACAAGAGTAATGGGTAACTTAGCAGAGACGATACATGTTCAGAACACTATTAAGTTTATTATATCTTTTAGCCCCCGATTCAGCTCTGATCATTGCCATAACGATTACAGAATGAACAACTCTTACTCACTGATTTCTGCAGGCAAACAGTCCTTGAAAGCGACAATGCCACCTTTTTTGCAATTGTACATAAAACAGATTCCATTGAAATCTATGGGAGTTATTTTCAATCTTTGTGTGGTTGGGAAAAGTTGAACAGTTTATAAATGATACTTTTTATTCTACAGACCTGGAAAGGAATGGGTGGAAAGGAAACTACAAGATTATGTGAACATTAGTGGGCTATATTTGGCTTATGTGTCAAAGATTTTCCATGCTTGCAAAATTCTCATTTGCTAATTCAAACTTTTTTTTTTAATCCCAGTGTAATAGATATGCTTTAAAAAGTAAAACTGGGATGGTAGGGCAATGTTTCTTAGAAGTTTCAGAAGCCCCCCTGGCTGATTTAAGAAGTCCATCTCATTTAGTAGAATATTTATTGAAAAACAATTAAATAATATTTTCCCAGACTCTGTAGAGAAAAATGTAGAATAGCACTGTAATTTTGAGGAGTGAATGGATTCTCCAATGACTGAACATGATCTACATTGAAATGAAGAGAACTGATTTTTTTAAGGAGTAACTTGTCCTTATCTCTGTAGAGAGTAACTAATCTATTTCATTTAGCATGAGTTACTAGCTTACACATATATTCAAGCACCTATTTGAAATTAAGTTTCATCATGCAATTTTTTACCAGCTATAGATTCAGAAAGGAACAATGCAGCTTGGGCCTCTCCATGAGCAAGAATCATAGTACATACCATGGACTTTCAACTGTCCTAGGTGTAGGTTTCCACTGAGAAAATAGAAATCCAGTTGACATGATTCAAGCTACAGACAATTCCACCTGGATGACTGAGAACCTTCATAGACATATGTCCTAGGTGTAGTAGAAGTTCCCCGACTGAATGGACACACATTCAGCAAAACAATTAGCAAGGCCATATTAGTATGCTTTTATTGTCTTATTTGAATCTTCTGAATTTAAACCCTGCCTTTGGCAAAACCATCTCCTTGGAATTTCTCTGCACTCTTCCTTTCTTCTTTATAGTCTAGTTTAGTATGCTCTTGACCTTAGAATAGCTCTGTAGGTCAGAATGTGCTATGGTGTAGGCTAGCATTTCCCAACTTTCTATTTCTTAATTCCCACTCATGACTTTATCAAAGAACCTGGAACCCACAAAATAGAAACAAAACTCACTTTTTCCAAGAAGGACAATTATATATGTTTGCAAGAATTCTTTTCTCATATGTGCCAGTTATAGTACAGGTAGTCCTTGTTTAGCTACCACAGTTGGGACCAGCAACTCGGTTGTTAAGTGAAGTGGCACCGTGTGCTTATGATCTTACTTCAGCTTTCCTTTGCTTTACAGACATGCAAAGGTCATAAATGTGAGGATTGGTCGCAAAGCTGCATTTTCATCATTGTCGTAACTGTGAACTGTCACTGTATGAGGCAGTCACTAAACAAGGACCACCTATATGTTTAAGTACATAAGAACTGTATCAGTTCAGACCTACAGTATTAGTGAGAAGCATAAATAAACTACTTACAGTGAAGTAGCATGAAGCAATGAAGTGTTTATGTGTTCCACCTGTCCAAATAAAATCCCTTCATACACTGAAGTAATGCCATGTGTGTCTTGGTGAAAAGAAGATTTCTATACAGTTGTATGTCTCATGGCCAGCAGCACCTCTCCAAATCCCACTGTCTTTCCAATTCTTGGATGTATCCAGTACATCCTATGTCCTACATAGTGGCTATTACAGTCCTTACACTGTATGTTGTAGATAACTCCTGTTTTTTCTTCTTGGGCTACTGGGTCTTTTGGTTTACTTACGATGTTCTGAAGGGTTTTGGTTGGTTTGTGTGCTACGGTGATGCCGTGTGGTTGTAACAGTCTATTAGTAGTTTCTGAGATGTTTCTGATGTATGGCAGTGTAATCCTTTTCATAGCTTCTGTTGGTTTTGCTGTGGTGGGTTGAGTGGTCAGGCACTTTTTGATAAAGTTGCGTGGGTATCCATTTTGCTGGACGATGCTATATAAGTGGTCTATTTCCTTTTTCTTGTGTTCTGGGTTTCTGCAGTGCGTTTGTGCTCATCTGAATAGTGTTCTTACACAGCTCCTCTTGTGGGAGGTAGGGTTATTGCTTTGGTAGTGGAGCACTTGGTTAGTGTGGGTAGATTTCCGGTAGACTTGTGTTCCTAGAATGCCATCATTTCCTCTACTGATGAGGATGTCCAAGAAGGGAAGTGTGTTGTTGTTTTCTTCTTCCCTTGTGAATTTTATTCCTTTGAAGATGTTGTTGATGGTTTCATGTGTTTCCTCCAGTTGATCCTTTTTTATTATGACGAAGGTGTCATCTACATACCGGATCCATGCTTTGGGTTGTATGTGTGGGAGTGCTATCCTTTCTAGACGTTGCATTACTATCTCTGCTATGAGTCCTGAGAGTGGTGATCCCATAGGTGTTCCTTTGATTTGCTGGTATATTTGCCCATCAAACTGAAAGTAGGTGGTGAGGCAGAGGTTGATGAGGTCCATGATTCTGGGTATTTTGATCTCTTTGATTGACAACCTTGGTATACTTGACGGGAGATTGGGTGCTCTATTCTCTCTCTTCCCACAGCATGCATTTGGAGAAGTGAGTCCTGGCCTGCACAGAGACCTTCTACATACTAGCAGTGGTATGCATATCCCAACAAGAAACACTATTCTTAATATTCTAGGAAACACACCGACACACAAAAAAATGGGTCATAATATAACCTTTCTACTTTATGAGGGAACTGTCCATATAGTTTATGCTACTCATGCATTTATGAGATGTGGATGGTTGGGTTGTTGTTGTTTTTTGCTTGCTCTAAATCACAAAACAGAAGGTAGTTCTACAACATACTAAGATGGAACATATCACAAGGAATGCCTTCGGCTAGCTGCTGAATTTTAGTCCTGAGATTCACATGTTATAACTTTCACATTATATTTGAATTACCAGTAGGTATTATTTTTTAAGTTCCCTTAACTAAAGCTAAGCAGGGATGCCTTATAGATTTAACTGAAATTTACTGAGATTTTCAGCATTTTACATAAGACTACTATAGAGAGCAGAAAATAATTAGTTTGAAAGGAAGAATTTGAATGTATAGTTCGTGGAACGATTAAAACACTTTAGGACAACCTGGGATTTGTTTAACCCAATTATGTCGATGAAGGTTCTCAGTCATCCAGGTGGAACAGTCTGTGGCTTGAATCATGTCAACTGGATTTCTATTTTCTCATGAAAATAGAATGAAAAGCAGCACCTGAGAACAGCTCTGAAGGCCTGTGGATATCCAAATTGGGCCTTCACTAAATCTAAGTCTACCAGACCTAAAACAGCGACAGATAGGGCTGAGACTCAGAGTAAACGGAAGAACCTGGTCATTCCTTACATGGCTGGCGTGTCTGAAAAGATAAAAAGGATATTTGGCAAACACCACATACCTGTATATTTCAAACCCACCAACACACTGAGACAGAGGCTTGTACACCCCAAAGATCAAACTCCAAAACACAAGGAAAGCAATGTAGTGTATGCAATCCAGTGCAGTGAGGAGTGCTCTGAACTCTACATTGGAGAAACCAAACAACCTTTGTACAGGAGGATGGCCCAACACAGGAGAAGTAACACCACAGGACCAGAGTCAGCAGTTTATCTTCATCTAAAGGAAAAAGGACACTCATTTGAGGACATTAATGTTCACATTTTAGACAGAGAAGATAGGTGGTTTGAGAGAGGGGTCAAGGAATCCATTTATGCCAACTTGGAAAATCCTTCCTTGAATAGAGGTGGGGGCCTCAGGCACAACCTTTCCCCTATCTTCCTTCCTGCTTTGTCTTCTGTGCCTAGGAAGATTAAGACCATTTCGCAAGCTCAACAGCAGCAGGGTAATCTTAACGATCCTCCTTTAGATGATAATGGGACTTAGAAATAAACATCTCAAAATAACCATGACCTAGCCCCAGGTGCAAGGTCACACAGCCACCCTAGAAACGTATTTAAGGATTCCCTTACTAACTTTACTCAGACTGAAGAAGCTCCTTGGATAAGGAGTGAAACATTTGTACTGAGAAAATAGAAATCCAGTTGACATGATTCAAGCCACAGATTTAACCCAATTACTTCATCCTAAATGATAGTTCTTTTAGAAGGGTTTCTTTTTCATACTTAAATGGCATATTTAGAACATAGTTTTGGATAACTCATAAATACTTGCCATCTTTTCCTTGGTTCTTTTTTTATTTAATAGCAAATACGCAAAAGAAAAGCAAATATTTATTTCCTGTTTATTAAAAATCAGTCATTTTTTCATTAACATGAATATTGGAGATAATCAGTATCAAATTAAGTTGCACGTTTCTGTGGAAAATGTAGCAGAAATTATAAGTCCAGATATTTTGATTCACCTATTTCCAACTTTCATTTTTGGATTTCAAAAAATTATTATTAATATTATTTTAATTGTGCTATATTGCTAGTATGACATTGTAAAATGGTAATGCCCTTTCCTTTCTGGCAGAATAAGAAAATGTGACATAGTTGCCTACAATAAAGAAAGCCCCAAGTTCAACAGAAAGAAGTTGCGGTATACCTCTTATATACAGTAACCACTCTTCTGCACTGAATAATCAACATTTGGAGTCATTTATGCTGGTTCATCTAAAACCTAGGGAAGAAGGGAATGCAAATGTTTGCTTTAGATAACAAACACCAACATAAAGTAGTGTACTTTCCAAAAGAAAGAAAGAAACAAAATGACTGAGATGGATTGGAATCAGAAAGGCAAAATGAGGAACTTCTGTTTTTCAGCAACATTATTAAGTCATCATCAGCTCTGCTAGCCTAACCAGTTGAACTACACTCCTCCAGAATTTGTACTGTGATGTATGGTGCATATTGTAAGGTTCAATGAGTATACCTTTGTAGAATTGTATCTTGTACTGGTCAGTGACCGTAATAAACTAGAATGAATGAATGAATGAATGAATGTACTGTGATATATTACTGTTCTAGTGGTATATATATTAGACTACTGCATTTGACTCTGGGGTACTTGCAGCTTTAGAATCCTTTTATTATGAGTCTACTTTAAAAAAAAGGTTTGTGATGACTTTGATAGTCCAAAGAAGCAACTTATTTTCTCTGATCCTTTCTATTGGCCAGTGAAGTAACTCTGACTGATGCTATTCTTTTTTCATTTATAAGTGTAAATGCAACTATGGAACAAAGGGAATCCACCAGACACTTCCTGCTTGCCCTTGCAGGACAATGGCCCACAAATCATTTCTTAAGGACAGGAATGCCTAACATGGCCCTCAATCTAACCCCAACCCACCACAAAAGGAACCTCTGTCTGCCTTTACTTGCTCCACAATGAAAGTATTTTTAAAAAAAATTCTGTGGCATAAATCATATTGAACAATGTTTCTGCCATATTTAATCCATTCTAGGCAATGCCTCCCCTCCATCTGGATAGTGTGCATTGTGGGGGAAGCACTCTCTCTCCTCCAGTCCCTGGTAGCTGCCCTGCATGCCCATTTCATCCTGGGTTGCCTGCCTAGCTTTAAAAATCAAAAGTAGACAATATCTAAAACTGCACTGTCCTGCCTCTATTCCTTTTTACTTGCAATTGTAAATACATAGTGATCCATGCCAGTTTAGAACCACAATACTATCTTTTATTTAACCTGTTTGGGGAAAAAATCACCCATACAAGAATTGTTATAAAAGAACAAAGGAAGGAAGGAAGGAAGATGAGAAGGAAGCGGAATAAGTAGAGAAGGAGAATAAATAGACATGCACGGTATTCCTTATCTGAATTGAACCTATGTACTTAGGAATGCAATTTAGGAAGTAGAAAGATGAATACACATGTTCATACAATTTAATCAATCTCTTGGTTTGAACCCTATGCATGCTCTTGAATTTTTGTTCTGCTCTTGAATTAGGGATGCCTAATCTTTTTCCTGTTAGGATCCAGAACTATAGATAGTCCCAAAACGCTGTATCCAGATGGGTCCGAATGTTATTTTATTTCTATAATTAAGAACTTAATAAAAATCATACATTTCTTTATAAACAAGACCGAAGGAATTGTGGGGTGGTTGTTTTTTAAAAAAATCTGAATGAGGGAGAAAGTGAAACTGACAGCTAAGGACTGTTGAAGAGAGCCAAAGGTCGATTGCTTTCTTAACAGATGTAGTGGAGTAGCCATCTTTCTCTTCGGTTTCTCTGCTGTGCAACCTGATGAAATAACTGCCAGCTAGATAACAACTGAGGAGAATCAAAGGTCAAAAGTGTCAGACGGATAAATAGTCCTTTTTTTCTCTACCAACTTTCATTTAAAGTTATAGAAGCTAATTTGCTTTAAAATTCTTCCAAAAAGAAGTAAAAAAAATCAGAGAAATTCTCTGGGGTGAAGGGTAATATTCCTGTACTTATTGAATAATGAGGTGGCCAAGATATTTGTGAGAGAGACTGTCCTGTCATTCATTGTTCAAGAATTTCTCCTTCCCCCTCATAAATTCAAGGAAATCATTCACCTGCTTTCTCTGTCCACAAATCTGTTGGAGAATTTCAAAAGGCCATTTGTACCCAGTTCTAATTTAGGCATAGGCAGATGACTGGGTTAAAATCCAATCCACTACCCATGAGGGATCAGAAAAATATGCCATCATTCTGGGTTGTCACGCAACACACTTGGGGCCCCCAGGTAACACAGTACTGTGCCGCGACACACAGTTTAGAAAGCCCTGCACTAGTCAAATGCTGTTTGTATGGATCCAGGTCTCTGAGTGGGGAATCAGCCACAGAATTTAAAGGGTTCAGGGGAGAGTCCAGTTTGAAAGAACTGAACTATTCTGCTGCTAAAACAAGATGATCTTGGAAAACACGCTCAGGAATTGGGGGTGTGCCTACAGCAAGCTAAAGTGACCAACAGTAGTTGGGCAGATCCCAATCCTTGACCACATCATCAACCACACTGTTGATCAAGCATTCTAAATTGTGTCCCAGTTTGGGAGAAGAGAGAAAGAGTAGTTTAAAACTAGACCAGCTAAAGATAATTTTATATTGTCTGTGCTTTGGGCTGGGGATGAGTTGATGTCAACATCATAAGGACATGGCATTAAAAAAATGGTTCACAGGGCATGTTCATGCCTCAGTTGGGGAATACGATAATGAACTGTTAAGTACTTGATAACATGAGAAAGATTTCTGAGTCAAAATCAGGAGACCCAATTCTGGAACCACAAAGGCTATGTTTGAAGCCTTGAACCCTTTCATACGCAATCCAGATGTTTTGACCATAACTCTAACCCACTAGAAGTTTTAAGTATTGGACTAGGACAAGTGAGACATAGGTTCAAAACTATGTACAGATTAGCTCCCTGAGTAATTTAGGACAGTTACTATTTTTCTGCCTCTCCTGATGCATTTATCTACTTCTGATGGTAAAATTGGAAAGAAGGAAATCCAGTTTATCCATTATTGACTTATTTCAGGAAAGGAGGAATCAAAGTGCAGCAAATAAATAATAAATATATAGAATTTGGATTAACTTTTAGATAAACATATCTAACTTGCACACCATACTTAAGCTATCTGTTGTGACAGCTTAAAAAAAAGAAAAAAAAAGGTGCCAAATGATTGACCTAGCCATTCTTGTTCATGTGCTGCTGGAACACAAAAGTAAGGCAATTGGTTGGGGAAGGGGATGATCAAGAACCAGCTTGGTATAGTGGTTAAGATCCCAGGCTAGAAACCCAGAGACTGTGAGTTCTGGTTCTGCCTTAGGCACAAAGCCAGCTGGGTGATCTTGGGCCAGTCACTCTCAGCCCTAGGAAGCAGGTAATGGCTAATCACTTCCGAAAAACCTTGCCAAGAAAACTGCAGGGACTAGTCCAGGCAGTCACCAGGAGTACAAACTGACTCGAAGTCACACACACAAAAAAGACTGGATCAGCCAGGTCATCCAAATATGGCCACTGTAAGGTTTATGCCCACTAAATACAATGGGACTTACTTCTGAGAAAACATAGTTGTCACAGAAAAGGATAAGGGTTCATTGCTTCTCTGCAAGGCAGTAAGCCTTGTGTTCCATGGCACCACTCCAAAATACATTTACTGGGAAAAAACCCATATTGGATAGAGTGGGACTTACTAAGTGTGCACTTCTAATCACTTTTAATTTTCCTCTGTATAAAATGTGATTTTATTTATGTTAACCTGTTGTGTCCTTTATTTCTTTTATTTTTCAATTACTTAAATCCCCTAGATGGTAAGCCCTTTTGAGCCTGGGAAAGAAAAAAAGTGTTTTTTTTAAATGTTCTAACCTTTTCTCTAAGGTAATATGCATTATAAATCTATTATTTTTAAAATAATAATTCAATTTAATATATGCCAATTGCCTGGGGTAGAACTGATTTTTTAAATGTCAATTAAGCACCAAAGACATCAACCAAGCTAAATAAATAAAAGCTAAGAAATAGCCACAAACTGTTTACTTAAATCCAGATGTGTTACAAACCTTACTATAAAGGAAGATCAGATTTTCTCCTATATAATGCAGATTACTCCACAGTATTTAGAAGTACAAGGTGGATTTATGTTGAGTGTAGGCTGCATTAAGGTCACAATATTAATAGCAATAAAACATCCTGCCTACTTCTACAAGCAAAATATACTCACAATGGTATTTAAGAGGAAGATGAATTAGATTGCTAAAGGCACCAAGCAGTGTCTGTGTTTGCATTATTAAACATTAAATGCGAGAGACTTGTCTGGTTGTGGTTACTGCAGAAACATATGTGCTCAGCCATCAGGAGACTGCCTTAATCCCTGAATCCCCCACTCCACAAAAAAGAAAAAAGGTCTAAGGAAGGTCATGTGGGAAGAAATGGTTTGGGGAAGATAAATTGCATTACTGAATACAACACATACCTGTTATGGAGCTGGGAGCTGAGGGGGTAGAAAGCGCATTCCAGGCTGATAAGCATTCACACAGCTTGGAGAGTGGGGGGGGGGGCGTGGAAAAGAGTTAGGCTGGCACCGCCCTAGATTCCCAAGGGTATTTTTCTCCTTAGCTCAGTAAAGGAACCTTTAGTCAAGCAAGATTCTGTATTAGGTAGAAACAATAAAGAACTAGAGTTGAATTTCAGCTTAGCGTTGTTTCTTCGCCCATTTCCCTGACAATACCCTCCTGTATTCTCACTACAGGTAGACCTCGCTGAACGACTGCCCTGTTTAGCAACCATTGGAAGTTACGACACTGAAAAAGTAACTTTACAACCAGTCCGCGCACTTACGACCATCCCAGCATCCCTGCAGTCATGTGATCAAGATTCAGGTGCTTTGCAACCAGCACGCATTTATGACCGTTGCAGTGTCACACAGTTACAGTGTCACGCAGTAGCCATTTACGCATTTCACAGCCGGATTCTGACAAGCAGAGTCAATGGAGAAGCTGGCAGTAAAATTGCAAGTCATGGTCACATGGTGTCTCACTTAACGACCATGGGTGATTCACTTAACAGCCATGGTGGAACTGACGTCTTAAGTCCAGAGCAGTCATGTGATGTTTCACTTAATTATCATGTTGCTTAGCAACAGAGTTGCCAGTCCTAATTGTGGCCATTAAGTGAAGACTACCTGTTGAAGAGTAAGGGCTTGATTTGACATGCTATTTCAAGCCACACATACATGCAGGTATCCAGGGATATCATGCAAGCACATGTTGATGTCTATTAAGCATCAGGGTGATGATGAATGATTTTCAAGAGGACCACCTTATGCAAGTGATAGTACATGGCTTTTTTAACCCCTTCTGTATCAGTGTGGCTGGAAGGGAGAGCTCCTGTTGGAATCAATTGATTCTTTTTTCTGCAGACAAATAGCAGCTGTTTGATAGGTTTACCTCACATTGCAGCAGGGCAAGAAAATATTTATACCTCCTATTTGCACTTACTACTTAGAAAGAAGAGAGAGAGAGAGTATTATGATTTGTAATGACACACTTTCAGCACAACCAATTTGCATCTAACATGACAGAGTGGTAGAGAAAATTTCAACCATGCATAAGATATGAATTGCGATGAAACTACTTGTGTCCCCATACATCTTACGAAGATTGAATAGTTGGAGGGGAAAAGATAAAATAAATTACAGGTTAACATCTATGATTTGCTGCTATACATATTCAGTCCAATGTAACTATTTGGATTTAAGCATCTGGGTAGAAGTTTTTACAGCTTCACTTATCCATTAGGTGACTGAAACTGTATGGAGCGTATGAAAAAAAAAAGGGTCTGAATCTGGTTAAAACTGAAGCTAGGTATTTTATCAAGATTCTAGAATATGAAAAATATTGACTTTTTTCATTTGCCTTTGATGACATTTCTATCCCCATCTGTTCACCTCTACCCCCCCCTTTTTTTTTTTGGTTCTCTTCTTCTTCTTTCTTCTTCTTGAACCAATCCAATCTAAAGATAATATCTAAACTGATATCATGTCTCCAGATGTTTCTGCCTGTCCAGAGGGATGGGGGGGGGGAAGTTAACAGCAATAACAGATAAAAAGTATATTTCAAATTGTGCACTCAATATTGTCTTCCTATTGTGAATTTACAGGTATTTACAGATATCAAGACTTTTTGTTTTGGAAGTGAACCAGAGAGAGCTGCTATTCTAAACATTAGAAGTGTACTTTTTTTTTCCTCAGCTGAGGGCCCCATTTGGCCTTAATCTGGCATGCTGGGGCTCGACTCAAAAACTAGTGGGGGGAGCTAGGACAAAAACTACATTTGATTTTCATTTTAAATGTAATTAAAATTAAATACAGTCAATTAGATTATTTTCCACTTGGATATTTAACAATTTCCCTTTAATTTTCCCATTAAGATTATAATTTGGTAAGAACATTTTTGGAGTACTTTGAGGGCTGTTTTAAGACTTTTGGTACCTCAAATCATGCATCTTGGTTAAGCATACTTTGTAGGAAGGAAGTTCAATTGAACATAGTGTGACTTTTTTTTTTGCATGATTGGACTGTAAATCTTGAATTTTATATTTAATCATCTTGATACATGACAAATACCAGACTATATTAATATTCCAATTCCCTAGTTTCTCCTGGCAAATTTCTTATTTTACAGCCTCCTCATCTGTCACATAATATGAATACAGCTGAGAACTCTTCCTCAAGGCCACGTTAATGTGTATTCTTCCAGTCCTTGAATTTGCAGAAAGAGTATGCCAGCATTAACTGTTCAGCCCCAACTTCTATTTTGCCTCAGTACTGAGACTGAGATTGGTGCTGTTTTTAAAAATTCAGTGAGACAAGTTAAGGAACGCAAATTCCCCTGTTTTTGTTTCTTCTCCCACCAAACTTCTCAGTTGGTGGGAAATACATCCACCAATCACTTTCCCTGACATGGTCTGGGGAGAATCTTGATGGTTAGCTACTTTTGATAGTTTGTTTGGATTTCCTATTTTCCCTGGGGACTCACTCAGAGTTCCCTGGGGATCAGGTAGCTCATCCCACAACTGTTAGGTTTGGGAATGACTTTGAGCGATGAGAGCTTTATCAACTATCAAAATCTGGTACCAAGACAGTTGATCCATGGGATAGTTGGGGAGTTCCTGGGAAAACAGGAGAGGAGACCTTTCCCACTGCACCCTACAATTTCTTTCTCCCATTATCAGCTGTTTTTAAAATTAGTTTTTTAAAGAGTTTAATGCTATCCATTTAACAAGAATTATCTAAATTCTCACATTTATTCATAAGTGTAATAGAAAGAACTTAATATCTATCTTTTTTTAAAAAGAAACAAATATGGGAGAAGTGAATTTTACAGATTTATCCTGATGGTAAAAGAAATGTGAGTATGTGTGAGAGAAAATAAAACCAGCAGATTCATTCATGCCTAACTGAATTATGTTTTAGACTTTTAAGTGTGTATTAAAGAACAGAAGAATACAAAGGAAAAAGAACATGCCTCAACTAAATAAAATAAACTGTGAGAACTATGACAAGAACAAGAGCAATATATAATTCATCAGCAATGGACAATTGGCTATTTTGTGTGAAAGTCAAACATGAAGTTCATTGATTTATCTCTCTTAGTTTTTTAAAAAAGTGTTTTACTGTTCCTAAACACTGATTATGGAATCTACAAGATGATGTTAACTTTACATGCAAGCAAAGATATTGATAGATACAGCAGACTAAGATACAAATTCACCTCGATTGACCAGACTGTTGCCGGACAAAGTCCTGCTGGTTGCAACTCGCTTTCCATTCATCTCGAATCCTGGCTTTTCTTCTCCACGTTCAGCCAAAGTTCTTGACTTTGGGTCTTCCCATCTCTTTGGA
The DNA here is from genome assembly GCA_023362775.1 of Charina bottae. Classification (NCBI taxonomy): domain Eukaryota; kingdom Metazoa; phylum Chordata; class Lepidosauria; order Squamata; family Charinaidae; genus Charina; species Charina bottae. The sequence goes on from JALMGJ010000006.1 coordinate 54,397,709, forward strand.
GGTCGGCCAAGGGGTCTTTTTACTTCTCTTGGATACCATTCTACTGCTGCTGTTGTCCAGCGGCCATCCGACATGTGCGCGACGTGACCTGCCCAGCGTAGCTTCCGTTTGCAATATTCGACAACGACATCATTTATTCCACTTCGTGCTCTAATCTGACTATTTGGGATGTGGTCTCGGAGAGAAACTTTCAGCATGGATCTTTCTATAGCCCTTAGTGCTCTTGAAAGCTCTTCCTCTTCTGCCCTTGTTAGCGACCATGTTTCACTTCCATATAGCACTGCCAGTAAGACAGTCAAGGTAAAAAGATTAGCACACAGTTTTCCACTGATCTCCTCATTTTGTAAGACTTCTCTAATGGAGTTGTATCTAGCCCATCCAGCTTTCTTTCTTCTGACCAGTTCTTCTCTTTGATTGTTGTTCATTCTGATTAGCCGTCCCAGGTAGACATAGTGGTCAACCTCTTCGATGAGTTTGTTCTGAAGCCTCATTTGGAATTTTGGAAGGTTCCCTATCTGCATATATTTTGTTTTAGTGTGATTCATCTTTAGTGTGATTCATCATTTTGCTTTCAGCATCAAGTTGTTGAAGCATTTTTTGCAGCTTTCGAGCATCTTTTGCGATCAGTACAACATCGTCTGCAAATTTGAGATGGTTTATCTTCTCTCCGTTTACATCGATTCCATCTTCCCAATTTACTCTGTGCATAATATTTTCCAGGCAAGCATTAAAAAGTTTAGGTGAAATCTAAACTTTAGATTAGATAAGAATTAGTTCTTTTTATTCACCCACTATTGGTTGTCAAGGACTGGTAAGTTTGTACTCTTTGACAAGCATTGTTGTCTCTGTCAGTAAAATCTGCAGTTTTATTGACAATGACCATGCAGACTTAATCTGCTGTTTCTCTTCTAAATTTTATTGGATCTGGTGCTAGCAGTAATAGAAATAATTATTCATTGAGACCAAAATAAAATAAAGAATATGGAAAAACCAACCTTTCTTTCCATAAATGCATTACATAAAGGTCTGGATCCAAAAACCATTTGGTTAGTTCAAATAATTGGATGAAATTCATCTCTCACTTTCATGTATTTTCCAACCTTAAATTTGTCAATCACAGAGCTGCACAGGTGACGGAGTAGAAGAGGTGTGGGCAACCCAGGGTCCCCAGGCTGCATGCTGCTCCCAAAGCAATCTTAGATCACACTGCCTAGATTTTGGTTGCCAATAGCCAATATTTGACAGTCCAATTTTGTACTTGGAAACTATAATGTAATGGAAATGGAAATACAAGAACTCCCATTCCCATCTATTAACCTTCACAATCCATTAAAAAAAATGGACCCAAAGGCTATGGCAGTGCTTCTCCAGGGACATCCCTGCATCACCAGCAAGTCTTCTGTAGCTCTGTCATGATGGGGAATAACTTGTGATTTCAGACCTAGTAAGGTTGCAAGGGGCGCGGTGGCTCAGCGGGTAAGATGCCAGGCTTGTCGATCGGAAGATCGCAAGTTCGGAGGTTCGAATCCCTAGCCCTGCGTGCGGAGTGAGCTCCCGCACTAGCTCCAGCTCTTGCCAACCTAGCAATTCGAAAGCATGCAAATGCAAGTAGATGAATAGGTACCACTTCGGTGGGAAGGTAACAGCGTTCTGCGTGCGTCATGTGGCCACATGACCGTGGAAGAGTCTTCGGACAACGCTGGCTCTTCGGCTAACAAACGGAGATGAGCACCGGCCCCTAGGGTCGGACACGACTGCACAAATGTGCAGGGGGAACCTTTACTTTACCTTTAAGGTTGCATATCACTGCAGTAGAATTCCCTTGAAGTATACTTTTTACAGTGTGTGTATGTATGTGTCTATGTGTCTGTCTGTCTATCTATCCATCTATCTTAGTTCCCAACCCTCAAATATCCATTGCATTTCCACTTTTTGTCTCATGTCAATTATACACAATCCTATCCAACTTTCTTCTTGCCTCCTGTTTTAGCTTCATGTCTGTATTAAGCTGTTTGAAGATTTCTATAGTGAGAGCCTATTTTTTTAACTTTAGTCAGTATGATGGTTCAAGTCGCAATATTATTTTTTTCTGAATACAATGAGGATAAACTGTCTGGTAAAATAAGTAACAGCTTCTATGAGGACTTCCTTTATTCTGCCACTGCTCCTATGAGGACTTCCTCTGGTCAGCTCAGTAAAAGAAAAGGAAGAATATATTTGCAGGAAGAGGAGAGTTTGCCCATTCTTCCCCCCATCTTTATTCACCTCCTTATGCATCAACCTAGAGCAGGGTTTCTCAATCTTGGCAACTTAAAGATGTTTGGACTTCTACTCCCAGAAGTGGAAGTCCTTGGTGCTCTCTGAGCCTTGTTGTTTTCTTGCAGGCGTTTCATTGCCGTTTCATTCAGTTTGGACGTTTCATTCAGTTTAGTTTGTGCCCCCCTCTTTGCAGTGGTATCCATGGGGGATGTCAAGGTCAAAACCGGCAATGTGATGGTTGTGGCACCATGTTTGAAGTCCCTCCACTTTGTGCATGCATGTGACATTCATGTACATACAAAAAGGGCAGGGCTTGGATTGCGCTGCTGCAACCACTGTTTTGCTTGGCTTGGATGCCACTGCCTCTGTCTGCCACTCTGCCTGCTCTTTGTCTAAGATGTTGCTAATCTGAGGATGTTTCCTTCTGCCTTTGTTGCCAAGCAAGCATGCATGACGCACATGCTGTTTGACTCTCCTCCTGCTAGGATGTAGTTAGCTAACCCTAAGCTTTGCCTATGCCTATAATCTATTTCCTGTAAACAAATTATGTTATTGTTATAAAACCAGTTTCACAAATCATTGCACAAGTCAGTTCCCCAGTCACATGCACACAGAAAGTTTAAACATCCAACCCTGCAGGAAGAAGTGTCCATGGGTTTGTGTCAAATGACAATGCATCATTGCAACTGTGGGACACGAACTGTGCCCCTTTGTATGTACGTTGCTTTTATCATTTTAATGAGAATATCAGATCCTAAAAGTACCTCTGACTGCAAAGCAGACTATCAGGAGGAAAAATGTACTGTGGGCATTGAGGACGGTAATCCCCCCAAGGAGTATTGCCCTGACAGGCACCCTTTGGAAAACTAGTCATTCTGATGGCCACCATGCTTTTTTTTAAAATGTGCTTTTCTACAATTTATCACAGAAACTTTTATACCATGTGTCTCAGATTCCTTTCCTCCCATCTCCCCATGTGGCTTCCTGATCCTTCAGATAAAAGATGATCTTTTATATTTTGGAGAAGGGAAGGTCGACATGAAAGGGTCTGACAATTTGGTTTGGGTTCCAAAATTATTGGCAAACTCCCCAATATGAAGGGATGAGGATGGGAAATCAAGTCAGATAAATTCTCAGTCCAGTCCAGAGTTCAGCCAACTCTTATTACTAAATTAAAAGTTACATTTAACTATTTGTGGCAGTGAAATTATGTTACATTCATTTGTTTGGGTTTGTCAAGCAATTAATATATTGAGCTTTTAATAACCATCTGTTAGTTAGAAAAGTCTTATATCTCCAAGGGCTTAGCAGCCAGGGGAGATTAACTGTTGTATGGAAAATTGTTGTGAGTGCACAGGCTGAATTAAGAGATTGCTACTGGCATGGAAACAAAGAGAGTGACATGAACCTATACATTTATATTTACAGTTAACAAAATGATTGTATTCTAAAAATAATGCTTTGCATTGTTGATTAGTCATGCAGGATTTAGAGTTCCTCCACATATTTGTAAGCCAAGCTGTATTATAATTCATTTATTATTTTTAAAAGTACAACATATTTGCCTCACTACAAAGAGGATATTTTAAAAATTAATATAACCTTGTCCTTATAATTCTAGACCAGTTAAACTGTTTTGAGTAGTTTTGGTTTTCACCATAAACTTTAAGTTTGGCTAGTTAATAGTTAATTAGCAGGATGACAGAGTAACAAGTGTTTGCTTTTTATCATATCCATTGTTCTCTTCAGAAGTATAATGGGAAAAAAAATTGAAAATGGAATGTGTACATTAGGTGAGGTTTGTTCTGCTGTGCCATAAAACAATAGGCTATGAAATAGTGCCCCGTAGCATATGTGGCTCAAGCACACTAAATCTGCTTCCCCAACCTTCCAGGGCAATACACCATTGCCCTCTGTCTTGCTTGCATTATAGCTTTCAGGAAGGAAACCAAGCAACTATCCATAAGGCAGTTCCTGCACATGCATTTTGTTAAATGTCAAGTAGGACTATTCAGAACAGGAAAGGTGAACCTTGACAAAGAAGCCTATCTAATGCTTATTTGAAAAATCCTGCAAACTTCTTGTCTGTAGCCTATTAGCGTCAGAATGGACAGCATGCTTGAAAGCTGCCAATAGCTATGCCTAGAGATATGGAAGTGCTATAGTCTTATCTGAAAAAGCCTCTGTCAAGAAGAAAGCATCCAATAAAAGAAAATCCCTATGCCTACCCGCATGAAGTCCTCCCGTGATTCTGATGATAGAAGAGCACTCTGGGAGGAAAAGGAACATATTTGTCAACTATTTAGTCTCAGGTTTTGTTAGACTGAAATAAACAAAGCATCCCATTGTAATAAATGAGGGCTTAAAATTATATAACCCCTGTCCTTAATCAAGCTATCCTTAGTGATTAAATAGTTCTTGCAGTCATTGAAATCCAAATTGTACGTATTTTTGTAATCTTGAAAATATAGAATCTCCTAGAGAGAGTAGCATATTATATCTTTCCTCACCAGATTTTTTAAATGTGCTCTCTTGGATCCCTGTCCTGGTTAGATAGGAACACAGTCATGCTTTGGCCGTATTGATTTCAATGGGCATAAAGCTAAGCTTAACCGGATCCAAGCTAAAGCAAATTGGCTTTATTCATGTTTAGCCTTATCCTTTTGTTTCAGGTAACAGCTCTCCGATTGGGTTTGGAATGACCACTCAGTTTTATTTACTGCAGTTTTCTGTTTCTTTATTCTACAGCTTTGAGGAAAGATTTTTGTTGGGGCTGCAGCATTAGAAGAAAGGGGAAAATCTGCCTTCCTGAGACTACACGTGCTAATGTTGATCTCTCTTCTGTCTTCAGCTGCTTTTTACAGAAAGAGAGTTAAGTGTTCCGTGAAATCATGCATTTAACATCCTGTGTAGCTCAGCCCTGCGTGGTTGGAAAGAATAACCCGATGGACCTCACCTCATAAGGCTCTAGGAAGGATAAATGGACTGGCTCCCTGTGTATTGTCTCCTCGGGATAAAATATCCATCTTGGAAGAAAGATAATACATACGTATAATAAATCAGAGGCTGTTATTATTGTATTATGCAGTGTAGCTATTATTTACTTACTGCATTTATATCTTGCCTTTCATCTGGGAACCCAAGGCTAAGTATGTGGGAATCTTCTCTCCACTCACATTTTATGATCACCATCCCCACATCACTGGGAGGTAAATGATGCTGAGAGAGCATAACTGGCCCTAAATCATCCAATGAGCTCCCTTGTGGTGTGAGGACTTGAACCCGGGGTTCCCTATCTAATTTCAAAATCTTAATAACTATGCTACACTAGATACGGTAGTGATGAAGCTACAAAATATGTATTGTTTTAAAGTTTATTCTGGAAATGTTTTGTTCTAAAATAATCTATACATTTGGATACCTCTTTTTAAACTAAGAACTCTGTTGCAAAGTTTGGAGAAGTATGAAAGACTGGACATAACTGTCCTAATTTCTACTTAGAAGGCTGATTTATTTCAAAATGCCAGCAGACTGAAAGCCTCAAGCATCCCTTCAGTCCAAAGAATAGGCCCTTCCCTAGCGTCAGCAGGATAATTTCCCTTAAAAATAAGCAAGGGTTTGGGGGACGAGGAAAGAAGGGCAGCAGTCTCACAAAGCAGGTCTGCTATAAAGCTAATGGATGCTAAGCTGCATGCATAGTGGTTCCCCAGGGAGGAAGCTTATTAACTGCCAACCTTCCCTGAAGTAGCAGCTCGCTAAGTTTCTGAAACAACCCAAGGGACTGAAAGTGATTTCATTTTCCAAACTTCAGGAAAGATCTACAGAGAAAGGTAAGCAGAACACTGCATGCAATTAACAAACATGAAGGCGAGAGCAAAAGGAACATTCCAGATTCTTGTAAATGAGGTCTGAGTTGAAATGGAGATTCCCATTAAATGAGCTCCTTTCCCAGAAGATATTTCGTACTCTTTCCGAAAGGGTCTAGAAGTGTCCACAGCTCCCAAGTCCACATCCTTTCTCAGAGCCAACGTCATTTGCTGTCTCAGGGTTCATCCACATGTCCTCCTTGCTGCAAAATGAAGTTACCCCACTAACCATTTGCTGTCCTTACAAGGAAATCTGAGGCAAGCTGAAGTGGAGCTAAGGTGTTCTGGCATGAAGGTAGTGTTTTCTGTATTATGCTAGCAGAAGACGTCCCATGTGGATGTCCTAGGGCATATGGAGGAGAAGCCTTCAGAGACTGGACTCCAAATGTAGAGCTGCACCCTTCCACCTGGCTGGTGGGCTCTAAACCTTCATGGCCATTTTTGCTATGGTTGCCAGGGAATCATGACACCTCACTGATGCAGCCTGTTTCTTCTAAGTTTTTGTTGTTTGGACATGGTAATCTGGACATCATGGAATTCTGTGAGGAGTAGAAGTTTGGGAGAGCATGGGGCTCCAGCTGTAGCATCATTGGTGGAGATGGGATAACAGCTGGTGAATGAGGAATTGGGCAATGGCAGGGTGGTGGCTGAAGGAGTAGAGATGATGTCATGGCAAGCCAGCATGTAGCTCCTCATGAAAGCAGGGACAAGAAAAAGTACTTCAGTGCAGCAGCAATAATTGGAAATAAGTAAGTAAATACATATATACTGACCCTGCTACAATAAAAAAACATGGATCCCCAAGACTGCCAGGGACCAGAATCTCACAACCCCTACCCTAGGACAGGTTCAGGGGAGCAATGTTTTTTATTGGTTCCCTTGAAAAATATATCCCCTTGGAATGCAGGGAGAGATGGTCAATATAGGGACAGCTATGTTTGTGTTTTGTTTATTTTTACCCTTACTAATAAAAAAGCAGGTGTTGTGATATCTAAGATATTTGAATCATTCCACCATTTTGTGTAAGTTATCTTTGATTAAACTGATTGTGTTAATGGGTTCAATATGTGCTTCAGGCATACAGCCGCCATATTAAATGGAGAATGGGGCCAGGGGGTCTTTATCCAATTAGGTCTTGTGCACCCTTTTCTGGATCAAGGGACTTTACTCATAATCACTTGTGACCTTGCAATCTTGCAGCTGGACCACTACAATGTGCTTCTGCTAATTCAGAATGCAGTGGCTTAAGTAGTTAGGATTGTACTGAGGTTCATCCATGCATCACTACTATGGGAGTGGCATTGTTGGCTAGTTAGGTTCCAGTTGCAATTCAGGGAGCTAATTATCACTTTTAAAGCCTTATGTGACTCAGGACCTGCCTATCTGCTTGACCATCTCCTCCAGTTTAATCTGCCAATCTAGTAAGTCTGGGAAGTCTGAGAGTCCCACCACAGTGGGAATGCTGTCTTCAGGGATCCTTGATGGTCCCTCACTTCTTCATTTAATTGCATTAAATGGTTTTTGTTTTTAATCCTATGCTGGTAACACTTTGTAAACCAATCAGTCTCAAAAAAAGTGGAAGCTTATAAACTGAAGTAATGAACAAGTTTTCTGCAACTCTCAGAGCTCCGTCTGAACACAGCAGAATACTGAGAAGCAACAGTACAGTTCTCCACCACTTTGAAAATTGTTTTAAAGTGTTAAGTTTTAGACTGGGCTCTTAAACCTTCCTGTAAAGCTGGAAAAAGGAATAATCAAGCTGTTCAGTGATTAAGCCCCTCCCCTTGTGGCTCCCTTTATTTTCAGAGGGAATGAGAAAATATCTTAAAAAGTCCTGGTGTGGACCGTCGTGGTGATCTCAAGCAACTGAGTCTCTCTCTCAATCTCTTTATTTTTCTCTTTCTTTTCTGTCTCTTTTACAAAAAATAGCAACCACTGTTTGCCATGCTAAGGATGCCATCCTTCCCATAGTTGCAGTGATTCAGGCAGCAATGTTGCATGATCACCTGATCACGCCAAGAACTGAAACTAAGGTTGTAAGAAAGATCATAACCCTGCACACACTGCACTTAAGGTGATTTCTACAGTAAAAAAGAGAGACAAAAGAGGAGGGGAAGTAAATTAAAAGAAAGAGAAAGCGAGAGACCTCTTTGTCCTGCAAATAACAAGCCAAAGCTATCTCTCCTTCCTCTGGAGAATTTCTAAAGAAACATCTAAACATCTCATCCTTTGTGATATCTTTTTGCTCCCTTTTGGTCTTCCTTAATTAATGGAGTAAATTAAATATGAACAAACGGTTTGACACATCATAGTAAAGATTACACCCATGGTAAAGTTTGAGATTAAGGGGGCATGGTGGCTCGGTGGGTAAGACGCCAGGCTTGTCGATCGGAAGGTCGCAAGTTCGGAGGCTCGAATCCCTAGCCCCGCATGACGGAGGGAGCTCCTGCACTCGCCCCAGCTCTTGCCAACCTAGCAATTCGAAAGCATGCAAATGCAAGTAGATGAATAGGTACCACTTCGGTGGGAAGGTAACAGCGTTCCGCGTGCGTCATGCCGGCCACATGACCGTGGAAGCATCTTCGGACAACGCTGGCTCTTCGGCTAACAAACGGAGATGAGCACCGGCCCCTCGAGTCGGACACGACTACACAAATGTGCGGGGGGAACCTTTACCTTTACCTTAAAGTTTGAGATGCTTAACATTCATTTATGTTAAGAGGCTTCAGAATGTAAGGAGAGAGAGTTTATTGAGATACCATGCCAAAAAACCTGAAAGGTGGCTGTGAAAGACTTTTGACATTCAGAAAATGGAGATGTATTGTTTTGGTCCTTATGACAAAAGAGCAGTGTGCCAAATCCCCTTAATTTGATTCACAGCTTGGGAGCAGCCTATTTTGCTTTTCGTGGACTGGCATTGTTTTAAGATATGAACTGGAGAAGTCCTGAGAATATTTCTAATCTTTTTTTGGGGGGGTGGGGAGCACCCTAGAAGAACATGCTGTTAGATGGTTATCAAAAGTGAGGGACAGGGAAAAGTCATTCAGACACAAAGGGAGAAATTGCTGCATGAATTTCCAGTACTCGGGCTAAAAAAATTAATAAATCATAAACAAAGAGGAAAAAGAAAGCAGGCCTTGAGAATTGAGGGGCAACAATTGAGGCTTTCTGAATGTGACACTATACCAGCTTGCCAGAAGCAAAATAGGCCTTTTTACACTTAGGGGACTGCCCCAGAAGATTTATCATGTATGACAAGAGAGTTTAAAAACGAAGAAGCTTCTGCCTGAAGTATGAGTGAGAATCAGTAAATCTTTGTTTTTTTTAAAAAAAAAACAGGCTACTTGACAGTCACTGCATGCTTGTAACACTAATATGAACCAATAAAAAACAAAGGAAAACTATTTATAATGTTGCTCAGTCATAGAAAAGCATATACCTTTTCATCACCAGCTGCAAGGATTTCAATAATTATAAGTTGCTCTGATAAAACAGGTTCAATACAATTCTGTAATTATCCACTTATTTGTGAGAATTACATATCAATTAGATGTGTGTGTGTGTGTATGTATGTGTGTGTATGTGTGTGTGTGTGTATATATATATATATATGTATATATATGTATATGTATATATATATATATATATATATATATATATGTACTGTATATGTGTATGTATGTATGTATGTATGTATGTGTATATATATATATGTATATATATATGTGTATATATGTTGTTTTGTTGTTTATTCGTTCAGTCGCTTCCGACTCTTCGTGACTTCATGGACCAGCCCACGCCAGAGCTTCCTGTCGGCCGTCACCATCCCCAGCTCCCCCATGGTTGAGTCTGTCACCTCCAGAATATCATCCATCCATCTTGCCCTTGGTCGGCCCCTCTTCCTTTTGCCTTCCACTTTCCCTAGCATCAGCTTCTTCTCCAGGGTATCCTGTCTTCTCATGTGGCCAAAGTACTTCAGTTTTGCCTTTAATATCATTCTCTCAAGTGAGCAGTCTGGCTTTATTTCCTGGAGTATGGACTGGTTTGATCTTCTTGCAGTCCAAGGCACTCTCAGAATTTTCCTCCAACACCACAGTTCAAAAGCATCTATATTCCTTCGCTCAGCCTTCCTTATGGTCCAGCACTCACAGCCATAGGTTACTACAGGGAATACCATTGCTTTAACTATGCGGACCTTTGTTGTCAGTGTGATGTCTCTGCTCTTAACTATTTTATCAAGATTTGCCATTGCTCTCCTCCCAAGAAGTAGACGTCTTCTGATTTCCTGGCTGCAGTCAGCATCTGCAGTAATCTTTGCACCTAGAAATACAAAGTCTGTCACTGCCTCCACTTTTTCTCCCTCTATTTGCCAGTTATCAATCAAGCTGGTTGCCATAATCTTGGTTTTTTTGAGGTTTAACTGCAACCCAGCTTTTGCACTTTCTTCTTTCACCTTCGTCATACAGTAAGGCTCCTCAACTCCTCCTCGCTTTCAGCCATCAAAGTGGTATCATCTGCATATCTAAGATTGTTAATGTTTCTTCCAGCGATTTTAACTCCAGCCTTGGATTCCTCAAGCCCAGCACGTTGCATGATGTGTTCTGCGTACAGGTTGAATAGGTAGGGTGAGAGTATACAGCCCTGCCGTACTCCTTTCCCAATCTTAAACCAGTCCGTTGTTCCGTGCTCTGTTCTTACCGTTGCTACTTGGTCGTTATACAGATTCCTCAGGAGGCAGACAAGATGACTTGGTATCCCCATACCACCAAGAACTTGCCACAATTTGTTATGATCCACACAGTCAAAGGCTTTAGAATAGTCAATAAAACAAAAATAGATGTTTTTCTGAAACTCCCTGGTTTTCTCCATTATCCAGCAGATATTGGCAATTTGGTCTCTAGTTCCTCTGCCTTTTCTAAACCCAGCTTGTACATCTGGCAATTCTCGCTCCATGAATTGCTGGAGTCTACCTTGCAAGATCTTGAGCATTACCTTACTGGCATGTGAAATAAGTGCCACTGTTCGATAGTTTGAACATTCTTTAGTGCTTCCCTTTTTTGTTATGGGGATATAAGTTGGTTTTTTCCAATCTGATGGCCATTCTTGTGTTTTCCAAATTTGCTGGCATATGGCATGCATCACCTTGACAGCATCATCTTGCAAGACTTTAAACAGTTCAGCTGGGATACCGTCGTCTCCTGCTGCCTTGTTATTAGCAATGCATCTTAAGGCCCATTCAACCTCACTCTTCAGGATGTCTGGCTCTAACTCACTGACCACACCGTCAAAGCTATCTCCAATATTATTATCCTTCCTATACAGATCTTCCGTATATTCTTGCCACCTTTTCTTGATCTCTTCTGCTTCTGTTAGGTCCTTACCATCTTTGTTTTTGATCATACCCATTTTTGCCTGGAAATTACCTTCGATGTTTCTAATTTTCTGGAAGAGGTCTCTTGTCCTTCCTATTCTATTGTCTTCTTCCACTTCTGCACATTGCTTGTTTAAAAATAATTCCTTATCTCTTCTGGCTAACCTCTGGAATTTTGCATTTAATTGGGCATATCTCCCCCTATCACTGTTGCCTTTTGCTTTCCTTCTTTCTTGGGCTACTTCCAGTGTCTCAGCAGACAGCCACCTTGCCTTCTTGGTTTTCTTTTTCTTTGGGACGTTTTTTGTTGCCGCCTCCTGAACAATGTTGCGAACTTCTGTCCATAGTTCTTCCGGGACCCTATCTACTAAATCTAGTCCCTTAAATCTATTCTTCACCTCCACTGCATATTCCTTAGGAATATTAGTGAGCTCATATCTAACTGATCTGTGGGTCTTCCCTATCCTCTTTAGTCTGATTCTAAATTTTGCAATAAGAAGTGCGTGATCTGAACTACAGTCAGCTCCAGGTCTTGTTTTTACTGATTGTATAGTGTCCGCCACCTTTGGCTGCAAAGGATGTAGTCAATCTGATTTCGGTGTCGACCATCTGGTGAAGTCCATGTATAAAGTCGTCTTTTAGGTTGTTGGAAGAGAGTGTTTGTTATGCACAGTGAGTTGTCTTGGCAAAATTCTATCAGCCTATGTCCTGCTTCATTTTGTTCTCCCAGACCATGCTTGCCTGTAATTCCAGGTGTCGTCTGACTACCCACCTTAGCATTCCAGTCTCCTGTAATGAAAATAACATCTCTTTTTGGTGTATTATCCAGTAGGTGCTGCAGATCCTCATAGAACTGATCTACTTCTGCTTCTTCAGCATCTGTGGTTGGGGCGTATATTTGGATCACTGTGATGTTAAATGGCTTACCCTGAATTCGAATTGAGATCATTCTATCGTTTTTTGGATTGTATCCAAGCACTGCTTTAGCCACTTTATTATTAATTATGAAGGCTACTCCATTTCTTCTGTGGTCCTCTTGTCCACAGTAGTAGATCTGGTGGTCATCTGATGTGAAGTGGCCCATTCCAGTCCATTTCAGTTCACTGACACCTAAAATGTCTATATTTAATCATAGGCTCATAGATCTTACATTCCAGGTTCCTATGGTGTTTTGATCTTTAGAACATCGGATTCGTCGTTCACCACCAGCACCGTCGGCCGCTAGCCGTCCTTTCGGCTTTGAGCTAGCTGCGTCATCACATCTGGGGCTAGTTGAACGTATCCTCTGTTCCTCCCCAGTAGCATTTTGACCATCTTCCGACCTGGGAGTCCCATCTTCCGATGGTATACCGACATATCTCTGGTTGTACTGATCCATTTAGTTTTCACGGCAAGAATACTGGGGTGGGTTGCCATTACCTTCCCCAGGGATCGTATTTAGTCTGACCTCTCTGCCATGACCTTCCCGTCTTGGGTGTCCCTTCACGGTTTAGCTCATGGTTTCATTGAGGTGCTCAAGCTCCAGCACCACGACAAGGTAACGATCTCCTTTGCTGGAGATGTGTATGTATGTATGTATGTATGTATGTATGTATGTATGTATGTATATATATGTGTGTGTGTGTGTGTATGTGTGTGTGTGTATGTGTGTGTATGTGTGTGTATGTATGTGTGTATGTGTATGTGTATGTGTATGTGTATGTGTATGTGTATATATATATAATTGCTAGTGTTTACATAGACACTAAGCCATCATGTGTTTTGTTTGAGTTTGGCTTAGTAAATGGTGATGCCAACCATTGAAATCATGGTTTGTCTCTTAGTGTGCTCTATGAGCCACATGAATTCTGATTATTCATGAAACAATGATTAAACAAACCATGGATTAGTAGCATGTGTGAACTGAATCAATATCCAGTGATATGTTACTATGAAATTGGCCTTTTTTTCATCTGTAAAACATGGAGTTTAGCTTTTTTCAATTTGTTGTCATTCTGATATGTTCACTACAACACCCAGACTTTTTTGCCATCATTGTCAGCATTGGAGAAGGTTTATATACAGGTTTAGTTTCATATTTTAACCGACATGAACATAGATTAGGTAAATGAAGATTACATACATACATACACACATACTTTTAACAATAGTCTTCAAGCTTTTAATCCATTTGTTCCTTTCATTCTAAAACCTTCATTAACTTTCAGTATATGGTCCAATATTCTCCAAACCATTTCTACCCAAGAAATTTCTGTCCTCAGTAAAAAACAAACAAACGTCCTGCAAACATGTGAAAAGGTGATCAAAAGATTATTCTATATACATAACATTTAAATTATGGTATCTTTGCATCTATTTTTTTTTAAAGGAGTATTTTATTATTGGAAATGAAGATCCCAGCTTTAAGACTGGCTTCTCTACCATTTTGAACAACATAATTTTTCTCTTCTTCTCTAGACATACATTCAAGAAGAAGATAAAAATATACCACCTTTCATGGTATAAGCTGAGTCCTGCAGGAAACCTGAAAATATTTTCTTCCAAATGGTGTAAAACTGCCCAAGCCATTCCCACAGGGTTTCCATATATCATACAAAGAAAAGCACATTTCTGTTCCCTGTATAACTGTTTTTGTTCCTGTACTGATTCCTTCACAGGAATATTTTTGCATAGGAAGCTCTTTAGATTCAGGGGCTGCTGGGGATGGTCCAAAAAAAAAGGCTATTACTCTATGATGATATGTAGCACATGTGAAATCCAAAACGCCATGTGATAACTAGAGAAGGTATGTAATGAACTTCAGAATCACAGGAAAAAGATCTAATTGGCTATGTTCACAAGCTTGTTCTGTGGCGTTGCAGTATGTTAACACTGCTAATATTTGCTCATCTAAACAACATATAGAAGTGATTTTTCTGCATATTTCCTCACAAGCATTCTTCCATCCATCTTCTATATCATTTTAATCTGAAGAAGCAACTGGTGCTGGTGATGATTTATTTATTTACTACAGATGCTTTTATGCAGCTTCAGTCAGCATTCAGCCTCCAAGCAACACAATTCAAGCAGCATAAATGTTTTAATGTAGGAGAATCATCTATTTCTTTCATCTTTGAATAGAAGGTCTATGTTACAAAGTCTGGACCTAGGATGCAAATAACTTGTGCAAATTGAAGTCCAACATCCCCTTAAGTTTCTCAAACGGCTGTTTGTGTAAATCCTCAAATAGATAGAAAATGCAGTGGCTGTTTGAATCACACACTTAACGGGCTCATGAGTGGTGTTAGTATGCTATGTAATACATATTATGCAAACAGTGAATGATTTAAGCAACAGTTATGCCAATCAGTTTGTGGGACTATTGAGGCTGTTTAAGACTTCTCCACTTTGAGCTAAAATATGTTATTGTGTTCAGTGTATGCCAAACAGCCTTTTCAGATTCAGTGTTTTCCTGTCCCCAAAGCATAACCTAGTCTAATTAATAATTAATTAACTAGCTAACTAATCCTGCTAAATCTCCTGACTGATAGTTCTAGCAGCATGCAATTAAGCAACCTAGACCAAATCCCAGCTTAGATGATGCTTTTGAATGGGTAGAGTTAGTTTAACCCTGTGCATGATTAATTAGTTATATTTCAGGTTAAATTTAATTCCACTGGATTAATCGACCCCCTCTTTTGGTGTTCCCACCCCATCTAGTTCAGTCAGTAATTTTTGCCCTGCAAATAGGCTAACTGAGGTACTCTATGGGGTGGGAAGGTGCTTTCTCTATATGGCAATCTAAAGAAGTATATTCATTAATGCCTAGGAGGCATCATATTAAATAAGACAATGCTGGGCAGGCTAAGATAACAGGACATCAGGATCTGGTGAGCCAGAATGATCAGGGACTGTGATGGAATGTGAGGATGACCTTGAAAGATGGGGAGAAGAGACACCACCTAGGGAACAATCAGATAAAAGAGAAAGGAGCCCGCAACAGAGTACTACTCAGGCGGTAAATAGAGAGGGTGGGAGGTTTATACTTTCAGACTTGCTAGATTCTGTTAATGTAGCCTTATAATAAAGTAGAATTAGCTCATCTAGTTATGTTTCCTGTCTGGTTTACCTGGGAGGGCTGACAGGGACTGCCATAGCTCAGCACTCAAGGCTGTTGTACTGTATATGGGAGTGGCATTCAGATTCTCTTTTAGGGTGACTTGGAAGAACCTAGGGCCCTGGGAGTTGGAATAATTAGGGAAATCTTCCTGGGAAAATCTAGTGAACAACGATTCTCAATACTGGTTATTAGGTAACCCATTCTAAGCTGCAAGGATGCTGTTAGCTGTTAAAGCCCACCTTGTGTTTTAGTTGCAGAATTTTCAGTTTTGGCCTAGATCAATGTTTCTCAACCTAAGCAACTTTATGATGTGTGGATTTCAACATCTAGTATTCCCCAGCCAGCTATGCTGGAAGTTGTTGAGGTTGAGAAACACTGGCCTAGATTATCCATCCTCATGTGTTTTGCTTCATCATTTTAATGTTTTCACACAATCCACTTCAGAAACCAGAAGTAACATAAGTTTATGAAATGGCCTAGGGCTTTTTACTGAGACTAAAAACAGCCATCTAAACTCTTAGACTACCTAGATTTTTTTTTTTACTATTGTAGTCGGTATAATTACTTTGTGATGCTTGCTAGCATTACTGTGTGGATAAAAATCTGTATGGGCAAAATGTCCTGACAACTTTTTCCAATTAAAAATAGCATCAAGAGCAAACTTTCTGTCTGTGGATTAGGACTGATGCAAGGTAGATTAGCAAAAAAGAATAATTTTGAGACAAAAATATTTAAGATACAAGTTGGAGTGTCTTTTTTTCATTCAATGTAATGTTGCCAAGCTGAATTTTTTTCCAGGCTCAATTTGGTAAGTAACATTCATCTGAAGCTGGTTAGCATAGCATTACTGTTGAATATGTTTGTGATTCTAATAACTGGTACCTGGTAGTATAACTAGCTTTATGCAAAACTTTGTACTTGAAATTCTGGAAAGTTTGTGAAATAAGCTTTGGGCTTTTTTTCCTGCTTCCTGACTGGAAAAAGTTAAAAATTTTATTACAATGTCTTCAGATGGTGTTTCTGAGCTTAACTTCTCACTGCAAGCTGGCAGAGATTTACTCTTTATGCTTTTTTTTTCTTTCCTACTGCAAGTTTCTCTAGTGTTTTACAATCTCTACAGCTGCTCATGCTTCTTGATCCGAAAAAGGTCCTTTGGGAATTTTATCCTGTGCTTTAATTGGAACACAGGTAACCAAAGGGAATGACAAATCATTTACTTATTTTTCTCCCTCTCCTTTATCCCTCCATCCATCCATCCACTCCTACCCACCCACATCCACATTTAATTAAAGTCCCACCCACAAGAATTCTGTAATTTGTTCGCTTTTTAGTTTTTATTCCCCTTTATTTTGTATTAAACTGAATAAAAAAGAGTAAAACATCTAGAATAATTTTGTTGGTAAACCCATCACTTTTAGCAGCCTGTTCTGCAGCTGTGTTTGCATTGCTCTTCTAAAATTAGGCTCAATAGCTCAAACTAAAATGGATTTGATAGATTCACCTGTACATAACATTTTAATTTAAATTTTGAACTTAGCTTTGCCTGCCGGTGTCATTGCCAGTGAAAAGCAATTCTCAAAATCAATTATAAAATATACTCTCTAGAAACACATTTTCATATTAAGTGTCAAAAAGATTATTTAGCTAGATAACAAAGGCATAACAGATGATACTGTTTTCATTACTGTTCAGTAATATTTGCTGGTAACTGAAGTTCAATAATATCAGGATGACATAATGACTGGGAATTGTTGACAGAATTAGAAATAAAAAAGATGCAATTTTATAAGATAAAATGGTGAGATTCAGTATTTGCATCACAAATTTGTTACTTCTTGAAGTTTGTTTTATTTAAGTCAGCAGTATCCTGTTTTTTGTTTGCATCAATTCTTTTTAATCTATGTATTGCTATATTAACATAACATAAACTTTGTTTCAAACATATCATCAAAAAATAAAATACCAACAAATACAGGAAATATAATTAAAACTGTAATCAGTATCAATATAGGTCAAATCGTTTCATCACCCTACAATCAACTCCAATCTGTGCTAGGTGATCTTTCCTTTTCTGCAGTATTTTATATATAAAAGTGGTGGTCCTTCCAATGACCAACAAGTGGGTTCCCTACAGTAAGTGAAACACTGCAACTTTTAAAAAGGTAAAGGTTCCCCCTCACAGTCATGTCTGACTCTAGGGGCTGGTGCTCATCTCCGTTTGTTAGCCAAAGAGCCAGCGTTGTCCAAAGACGCTTCTGTGGTCATGTGGCTGGCATGACATGCGCAGAACGCTGTTACCATCCCACCAAAGTTGTACCTATTTATCTACTTGTATTTGCATGCTTTCGAATTGCTAGGTTGGCAAGAGCTGGGGCGAGTGCGGGAGCTCACTCCGTCCCGCGAGGCTAGGGTCTCGAACCTCCGAACTTGCAGTCTTCCGATCGACAAGCCAGGCGTCTTAACCTCTGAGCCATTGCGCCCCCCTTTAGTCTTCCAAAAGTTCTTAAATTTTATGTGGGATCCTAATTGATCAGCCCATTCTACAGTATTTAAGTAACATACAAGCAATATCAACTATGGCATCTGCACTACATATGCATGATCTTTCAACTCTAAAAAACCTCCCCATCTTAACCATAGATTTAAGTTGTTTATATCGTGTTCTAGTAAAAGCTTGTCTATGGTGTTAGGGCATATGGACTGTTAAATACTTTTCAGTGTGAAATAGAATTTTGTGTCTAGCCAGCCATTTCAAAGATTTAGCACATTTAAGCAATGTAATATCCACTTGGACAGCAACATCATAAATCCTTTGCTTGACAATTTTCTTAGCACTTGGACCTGCTTGTACTAGGAATTGCATTGAAATTCCATAATGCAAGGTGGTTAGGGGGAGTTGGAAAGCCAAAGTATATTCAAATGTGTGACAGGACTGTTGTTCCAAGCACAGGTTAAGGAGGCTGTCTGTTTCAATTGAATGGATCTTTAACATACTTTAATAATAAGAGTTACATACTTTAATTATAAAATGGCTTTGTATAGAAAATATTCCCAGCTTGGCCCTTGCCCCCAGGGTTGGCATGAATTTAGCCCACCAAGGATACATTTCAGAAATGAAGATTAATTTATGGTAAGAGATTAATATTTTATATATTCATTTATATCTGTGTTGGAGAAGGTTGGAAGTCACCGTGTTTTGTGTTTTCAATCTATTTTTGCATTGTTTTAGTTTTTCTTGTTTCTTTTTTAGCTTTGTACTCTATATTTTTTCTATTCTGTATTTTGTATTTTTTTACTATACTTGAAAAAATTAATAAAGCTTTAATTGCAAAAAAAAAAAAAAAAACCCCGAAGACTGAATTTGTTCCAACATAGGAACACTCATAAAACCTCTTAATTCTGCTCCACATGTTAATCTTGGAACTATTTTTGCACTATAGACTTTAAGAATTGGGGGTGTATTGCTATATTATGAAATATCTATCTTTAAATTAGGTTTTCTCTTTATACTTTGTATTGCTGATATCATGTCATTTAAAATAGGTCCTGACTATAAATATAATATTTATTTGAAATTGTTGTATACTCATTTCTTATGGGAGTATACATGGAGAAAGAGAAATGAGGAAAAAAAGTTTGGGGGCAAAGGACAGTAGACTGGGGGAAGAGAGAATGAAGCAGAGAAAAAGAAATGAAATTTGGAAACGGATGAGTTGGATGCTTTTCTATGCTAAAGCTCAGTTTGATGAGCCAATTTTGCCTTTTTTGAAGTGCTCAGTTTACAACAGAAAGAAAGCAGTAGAAGAAAGATAAGTTACCATGGGATTTAAAGGAGTGTGTTTGTATTTTGGGGCTCTTAAATACCTCTGCTTTGACTCAGGTTCTGAGGCAAATAAAGAATTGTGAAACAAGTATTTTATGTTTGGACCCATCCACAGTGGTGTTCAGGACAACAATTTTGTGATAAGCCCCACAATGTTTTCCCAAACTTCAGAGCTGTAAAAGTTGGAGACTGTTGTAGATTTCACTGATAAATAATACTTTCCCTGCTATGATCTTCAGGCAACTGAATCTACATTCACTATGTCACTTTTATGGTGTAGTACTCCAATTTAGGAATTCACAACCTCACTATGTAAGCACTCAACACACTCCCCGCCAATGATACTCAGAGTATGGGCCTTCTCTTCAGGCAGCTGTACATTTAGCATGATAGTCTGCAAGAGAAAGGCATATGAATACAGTGTGCATGAACCAAAAGCAATTAAGGCAGAACCCTAGCCAGTGCTAAAGTTACATGTGTATAGTTCAGGCTTCTCCAAAGTGGTCGATATTGACCCTCAAGGGTTGTTGGGACTATCCCAGGGGTCAATGTTGTTATTATTATTTCTAGTACTATTAGTTGAAGTAGTATTTACTAAATTATTTTCATAATGTTTTGGGGGTCAATGAACAATCTGAAATTTCATGAAAGGGTTGATGAGCTGAAGAGTTTGGGAACCCCTGGTATAGATGTTCCCATATAAGTTTTCCTTTTGCATACTTCTATGGTCTCACAAGGATGATGTCGGCTGGAAGTGCTCAACAAGTCTATAATATGGGGGTTATTGCTTGTTGAAGGAATCATATATTCACATTGCCATCCTGTAACAAATTTCAGAGAAGTATCAGTTTGGTGTTGTAGAAATCAACAGAGTTCTGAAGCATCTTAAAATCAACACTTATATAATAGCATAAACTTGCACGAAGTAGTCACACCATGATAAACTTGTTAATCTTTAAGGTGCCACATGATATTTTGATGTTTTCAACAATATGGCTAATTCTAACACCTTCCACGTTTTTTATATCCACTGAACATACAGGCCCTTATTTTCTTCATATGCTAGATTGCAATCCACTTTACAACCAGTTCAACGTAAGTGAAGGCATTGGAATAGAATTCATTCTTGAAATGTTGAGTGACTTCTGATAGTTATTTGTGAAATAATATAATTAAAGGTGTCTTAGAAGTGTTGTGTTCCCCAATCTTTGGGTTAAAATGGAGGGGGACCAATTAAAGCAAGTTGTTTATTTTGTAATCCCTCTAAATGTATTTTTAACATTTCTATCTCATTCAATATAAAGTTCTATGCAATTCTATGGAATCTTTTATTTGCAAGATTTTTTTGCTGATGTCTAATAATGGTGCTTCACTATATGTAGCCTAACATGCATTCTGGCTTTGCTTGCTCCATCATATTAGAAAATGTTCTACATGTTTTTGTTTGTAAAATGTAATGTTCATTAATGTAATAGCACCCTCTATGTTCCAGAACTAGCATGGATAATAATACTCCTTCCAGAATTAAATAAATGTAAATCTTATTTTAATTTCAATTCATGTTTAATATAATGATGAAATTTTATGTTTTTAGTTTCATATTGTTTTTATATAGAAAGCAGAGGTGGTTTTTTTAATAAACAAAGAACAAAATGGAATGCTAAATTTCAGGCTTTTAATCTCATAATAAAGATCCCATCAAGCATTATTGTTCTAGGAAAAGAAATAAATAAAGAGAAATGGTCTTTTTGGGAAAATGCATGTGAAAAACCCTAATTAACATTTAAAGGTCCAAGTAGTAATAATACATTTCCTTGTGACAGGGAATAATAACTGGTGAAGTATGGATCAATTTATTAGAAAATGTAGAAACTATGCTTTGTAAATAAAATGCAAGCAAATTATGAGAGAGTGGTATATTTATACACATATTCTTCTCTACAGACAGTCTTGATTCTGAGACACATTTATTTATGACCAATAGCAGATAAATGCTTTGTTTAGAATAAATTAGGAAGAAGTAATCAACATGGAAAACAAGGATCTTTAAATGTAAACATTACATAGGATTACAGGCAAGGTAGGAAGAGAATAGCTTGGGAGTTTAAGAGATATGCAGTCTTTATAACATACTATCCATTTATCTTTGGAATACGAGAACACTTTTTATGAGCTGAGTAGACAAACCTCAGAATATACATATCATAAATGTTTTATTTATTTATTTATTTATTTATTTATTTATTTATTTATTTATCACATTTCTTCACTGCCCATCTTGACAAATATGCACAGAAGCTTGCGGAGAAACATGGCAATTTCTCACTAATGCTTTGGAATGGAGAAGATGAGAAACCAGAGGAAAAGATCTGCTTAATATTGTTCTGACCCAATGTTCACATCATGTGGATTTTTTCATGCCCAGAAGTCTTTGATAGACCACATTCAGTTCATAACTGATTTAAGATAGTAACATGAAATCTTTCCCAATTTAAGTAGAAAAGATAAGTAAAAGGAATGTTACAGGCATATTAGGAATAACCCAGTCCAAATTTCCAGCAGCTTCATGAATCTGAATTGTACAAAAGGCAAGGTAAAATGCCATGACATTTTCCATATTAGAAGCTATAAAGTGAATTACTCTTGTGCTACAAGTTTACCCTGAATATTTTTGAAGTATTTTCATTCAACTGGGTGAAAGAGAATTGCTTTCAAATTCTAAAGGAAAAGAGAATTTCAGTAGAAATCTTGTGGTGGTGGTGTGATGATCTTGGTCTTACCCAAGGTAGCCAAAGAATATGAATGAAGGTATTGTGTATTACTGCGCAACACATTGTTGTATGGTCTGTTGCCTCCCCGGCTTCTTAATCTTAAATTAAATTCCAGAGGCATGCCTTTCTGATTGAGAAATATAGAGACAGGCAGGCTTCAGAATGAAGGAAGCCTGTGTAGCTTCTAGGTTCTAGTGTTACCTTAAGCTCAAAATCCTACCAAGAGAAATTCTAAAGAAGTTCTCAAGTACCCCAAAAAAAAGATTAAAAAACTAGAAGCCTCTTTCATAGTAATTTTCCTCTGGGAACTGCCCACCATATATGACAGAAATAAGCACATCACTGGACTTTTTAATCGTATCCTGTCTAGGAAGTTCAGGAAGATGATTTTGCTGTGAAACAGCTGGGAGAAGAAGTAGGTCGTTGTATAATACACTTTATCCATATTGGGATTTTATGTAATTGCACTAGTATAATTAAAAGGAAGATGGTCCATTGGGAACTAATTAAACTAACATGTAGATTAACCCCGAGATTTTCCCTCAAGGCAGAGCACTTTAAGTGATTAGCCCTTAAAATCTAGGTTTGTATTCTGTCTAGTCAACCATGATGGTGGAAACCCAATTAGGGTTTCAGATTCTTTTCTTTTTTCTCTATCAAGTTCCCCATCTTTAACAACAGTTTGGCAA
Organism: Charina bottae; assembly: GCA_023362775.1. Lineage (NCBI taxonomy): Eukaryota > Metazoa > Chordata > Lepidosauria > Squamata > Charinaidae > Charina > Charina bottae. The sequence goes on from JALMGJ010000006.1 coordinate 54,420,587, forward strand.
GCAGAGATAACATGGTTTGTTGTATGTAGGGAACAGTGCCGTGCAAATAGGAACATTGTATTTGGTTGGTTTTTATAAACATTTATCAAAAAATGAAGTTGTATTCATAAACTGGCAGGAAGAATCGGGATTAAGGAAAATAAATGTAGGACAAAGTGAAATGGGCTGAATTAGGGATCTCTAGGTATGACATTGCCTAATTTGTTTTTAAAAACAAATCTTGAACAGTGCCTGCTTCTATTTGCAAGCTTCATTTATTTTCATGTCCAAACATTTGGGAATGCTCAGTGGGATAGGAATTGGGCTGTGCTTAGAATCTCTCTCATTTAGTCTCCTGTCTCCATTGCTGGTCAGCCATGGACTGCTAGGAACCTAGGATTTGATAATTTTGTTGTTTGACTGCTAGTTGCCTGAAAGTTCAGTTAACCTATTATTCCCATTGATGTAGCCCTGCTCCATATAGTTATCCTGTCTGCCTCATATTATATTCTGTGGTAACAACTTATATAAATTTTCTATTCTGTGAAGAGGGTTTTTAATTTTTCTGTCCCACTTCTTTTCATGTCCTTTAAATCTGTCTCATCTTAAAACTCTAAAAATTCCTTCCATTCCAGAAGTGGTTGACCATGATGCATGGTGAATAAATAATTATTCAAAAAATACACCTACTTAATTGAAGCATACAAAAGGACTCAGTCTTGTCTGTTTACTGCATACAAATCATAACTATATTATAACTTACTAAATGAATGTCATCTATAAAATGGATTGGGATGTTAAATGGCTTATTAGGGCATTCAGTGGTTGCTTCAAACCATCCAGACAATATATGTTCTCTTTTGCAGTAATAATTGTTATATAACTAAACTATAACTATAACTATAATTAACAAAGTGTAGTTAATTATTAAGCATTGGCATATGTAGGTGGCTCAGTGGGTAAGACACCAGGCTTGTCGATTGGAAGATCGCAAGTTCGGAGGTTCGAATCCCTAGCCCTGCGTGCGGAGTGAGCTCCCGCACTAGCTCCAGCTCTTGCCAACCTAGCAATTTGAAAGCATGTAAATGCAAGTAGATGAATAGGTACCACTTCGGTGGGTAGGTAACAGCGTTCCACACGTGTCATGCGGCCACATGACCGTGGAAGCGTCTTCGGACAACGCTGGCTCTTCGGCTAACAAACGGAGATGAGCACCGGCCCCTAGAGTCGGACATGACTGCACAAATGTGCGGGGGGTACCTTTACCTTTTTTTTAATATATGTATGGTGTCCTGTATTGATAAAATATGGTACATTAATTATTAATAATTGTTATTCAATAAAATTGAAATTAAATAAACAAGCTCACTTGTTTTAACAAGTGAATTTATTATCAACTTTTTGAACCAAACCCACCCACCCCAACAACCTATAGACAGCTGCTCTGGGCTTGTTACCTTGAAAATGTAAATGCACTAAACTACATTATGCATTGAGACAACCAACTTCTCTTACTGTTTTATAAACTGAGAAATATCTGGAAAATAAAGAGGACTTAATGACACATACAAAATAATGTCCAGCTACTGGAAGTTAATATGACAGCAGAAATTCAATATGCATTGCAGTACAGGGAAAGACAAGGTAGGTACCTACCAGACACCTGAGATATCAAGACATTCAAATATAGAGAACCTGGATTGTTCTGAGAGATGCATCACAGTGATGCATCTCTCAGAACAATTCAGGTTTTCTATATTTGTGCTAGATGACCTCTATCCTCATTAGTTAAATCAGTTTGATGTTACCTTCTGACCTAACCTGCAACCACTGATGCTTCTTTCAGTGAAAGAATGGAAGAAAGGCTCCAGAACTAGAGACAAAATGGTTTACCTGGATGTCTTGTCAATCCCCTTCTCCAGTGAGACCTTTCATTAAAAGAATATCAATTGAACCATAACCTGGTGCTAGAAGCCATAGAGGACAAAATATGGACACTTAGTTAATGGTCAGATAATGGGCTATTCATCTGTAAAACTCTTTTGATTGTAAAATACTCCAAGACAATCTTCAATAGACTGCAACTGATCCTAGAAAGGCCTCTGAGTCTTAAAAGATCCAATTCCTCTTTGCTGGAACTGTAGCTGCTTGCCAGCCCTCAGTTTCTTGGTCTTTGCCCAACAGTCTTTGCCCTGTTTCTAACTTGACATCTGAATTTTGTTTTTCCATTTTAGGTATGGTTTTGTCCAGGCAGGACAGGATATATGCATCTGTTAATTTTTATTTTTCAAATCTATTTCAAAACCCAGTTCCTTACATTTACTTAATAAATAAAATTATGAATTTTGGCAACTTTCTTTGGGCAATTCTGCATGGCAGCCTAAGCTGTTTGCCCCCCTATGTTGCTCCCAGTGGGCCCAGTATGAAGAGGAAAGGAGAGTAAATTTCACCCATCTGGGCAGATACCAGAAGTGTGCCCTCTGGGAGATGTAAGGGTGGAATGGAGCTGTGCCACCAAATGTGGTGGCAAGGAGACTTTACTGAAGTCCATAATCTTTATGAGCCATTACTGGATCAACTGGAATAATAAAAAATAACCAAAAACATATGAACATATTTACTTGATTATTGTACGCTGCCCAGGGTCACTTCATGTGAGATGGGCAGCCATATAAATTTGATTAATAAAATAAATAAATACATAAATAAAATATTTAGCATCTCAGTAACCAAAGATTAAATGCCTGTACAGGGAAGCGATCAGCTGCTGCAGCGGAGGTTTGTAGTAAGTGCTGAAGTGGGATGTCACTAGACTGGAATGAAAAGTAGTATGTTAACCTCTTAGAAGGGCTTAAGATGGCATGGGATAGGAAAGAGTACTTTGTAAGCAAAACTTCAAACATGGGCAGGCAGTGTATTTGCAATGGTCTGGGAGTAAATGGAGGACAACATCTATTCTTGCCCTCAATATATGGTGGGCGGCCCATACAGGTGTTTGGGCAAGCAGAAAATGCAGCTCTGGCCTGTCTCTTGTGAGCTGAATGAAATTCTCATTCATTTCTAAGCAAAGCTTTGTGCTAAACACACACTCTCTTTCTTTTTCTCTCCTTGAATATGGTCCAAGTTCAGTCTTTGACATCTCCATCTAGGAATAGAAAAGACTTCTGCTTAAAAACTTGGATTGCCACTCCAAGGGATAGAGATTGAGTTAAATCATTTTGTTGTAAACCGCCCAGAGTCCCTCCGGTGGAGGGAGATGGGCGGTGATATAAATTTAATGAATGAATGAATGAATGAATTAATTAATTAATTAATTAATTAATGTCAACTCCCTGTGTTTTTAAAACTATTTCATATCATTTCTGTTTACTTAACACAATTCATGCCAGCAAGGCTGGTTGAAATGTTAAGGCCACACTTATAAGCTTGCCCCCAAATTAGACTGCCTGTGTTAGAAGTGAAACTTTTCAAGTAATATTACTTGGTTTCCAGTAATAGGACTGAAACTGTATTTTTCTGATCTGAGCTTCTTGCAGCCATTTGTGGAGAGGACAAGGTAAGGGGTTGGCAACTTTTTATTTTTATTTTTGTTTGTTTTTATAAGATGCTATTCTAATCTGCAGTAGAATGAAAATGGTGAGAAGTTCTGTCCTTTTTAGCTTTCTGAGTTCTGTTTGTTTGTTTTTAACTAAAGAAACATAAAAAGGAAAAAAAACCTAGCCATTTCAAGTAAGGTAAAAACTTTGGTGAATCCCATCATTCCCTGAAATAAACACATTATTCCTTCCCATTTTTGAGAACTGATCATTTTTTTATTTATAAAGCCTTGAAATTGAGATTTCCATTTTCCATTATGAAAAATGGTTCAAAATTATCTCTATCTGTAAAATACATTTATAAAACCTGTACAGCCCCTTCAAGGGAGTGGGTTCTCTAGCTCAGTGTTTGGCCATAACAGGACTCTCCAAATGAAAGTGAAACTGTCAGATTATTTTTGATATTGAGAACATATGGTAGATTACACATCAACATTTTTAAAGAAATGCAGTGGTGGTTTCCTTCTAAGAATTTTATGGAGGAAAAAGGAATATGGATTCTCCAAATATAACCAATATAATAGGAAATTACCCATCTCAGTTTCTGAGATACGAAATTTTGCAGTAAAGGAAAAAGTTGATCGAATTTTGTCTTGCTGGAATGGTAATGTCTAAAATATGAATATCCTTAAAGTTTAGTTAGGGCTTTGTTTTGATGTGACATTAGGATTTAATTTAGAATCAATTAATTCAGTGTGATTTTTTAATTCACTCAGAATTGTTTACCTGAGCTTATCCTTGACTTTGAATCCTTTATGGAATTCGGCTTCCAGTTACAAGGCCTACTGGATGGAAAAGTTAAGCTGTGAACACCAAAAGTTTGAAAAAAGAAATTCTTCCATAAATACTATATTTCAGCATTGCTATATGTGAAACAGAAATCCTTAATGGGGAAGTAAGGGGGAAAATTAGATTTAGTGATTTAAGGGTCTGCCTTCAAATCAGACCTTTATTTCAAATAAAGCCAGACTGCTCACTTGAGGGAATGATATTTAAAGCAAAACTGAAGTACTTTGGCCACATAATGAGAAGACAGGATACCCTGGAGAAGATGCTGATGCTAGGGAAAGTGGAAGGCAAAAGGAAGAGGGGCTGACCAAGGGCAAGATGGATGGATGATATTTTGGAGGTGACAGACTCGACCTTGGGGGAGCTGGAGGTGGCGACGGCCAACAGGAAGCTCTGGCGTGGGCTGGTCCATGAAGTCACAAAGAGTCGGAAGCGACTGAACGAATAAACAACAAAGAGTCCCTCCTTGAGGGGGAGATGGGCGGTTATAGAAATTCAACAAACAAACAAACAAACAAACTTCAAATCAGAGTAACCTTGGTCATGGACTGTCCCAGGGCCAATTGTCATGAAGGTGGTGGTAGTGATAATTTAGGACAAAGTCCTTATCAGTTTAACCATCTATTCAATGCTGTTCAATCCCATTGCCTATCTTTGGAAGTTGTAAGAAAAACTTCTTCCACAGTATTAAAAAAGATGGATAACTTAATTATACTTATCTGTGCCCTTTACACCTGTCTAATAAATAGACAGGTTTATTACAATAGTTTAAAGTTAATTATATAACAAAGTGAATAGACAAATGCAAATGGAATGGAAAGCAGACAGTAATAAGCTCCAGTCTGTTCAGGAAAGAATCTCATACTTTCTTGTTACCAGCCTTTCTGTTTGAACAACAATCTTTCAGTGTTCTGTAATTTCCCACAGACTTTAGAAAATCTGCAAATTTTAGCTGTAAATTTCATTGCATTCTGTCTTAAAACAGAACGTTTATGAGCATTTTTCAAAATAAAATAAGAACTTAAACTATCCTTTGAAAACTCCTCCACTTACATTTTTTAAAATTTTAACAGTCCTTATGTATTAATAAATATCTGACTTTCTAATGACTGTCCATTATGGTGACATTAGGAAGTAAAAACAATAAAGCTCCACCTAGCTTAAAAAAACCTTCACCAGTTTTGATAAAGTTTGGTTTCCCTCCTCTAAATCTGATGTTCAAAATTCTCCACAAATCTTATCGTGATGAAAACTGTATAGGTTATAGTTCTTTCTGTTTTTCCCATACTAGATAATGGGAATGGGGAGCTCCAGGCTTTCCATTATTTAATATGATTTTAAAATAAGTCAAGATGAGCAACCCTCAGATCAACGTGGCAGATTGGATTTTTTCCTAAACTGATGAAATGGCTGTGGAACAGTCCTTGCAAAATCTTTATTTCAATCTATTATTTAGTCTTAAATATCCCACTTTTAAATTTGAATTTGATCACTTGGTATTTATTTTTAGAGATGTGGATTTTTATCCAACATATTCAAAAATTAGAAATGTTCTTTGTAAGTATTTTGGCTTCTTCCTACATTCTGAACAAAAATTATGCATCACTTAAATATACAGTTTTTAAACCATCTGTGTGCAGGGAGCTCCTATTTCACAAATTGGAATTAAGCTGTGGTTAAATTGATTCTGAAACAACTTGATCAGGTCACTGCCTTTTGCTGAAAAGAATGGGTAGTCTCTTTCTCTGACTTCTCTCTTTCTGTGGGTTTAGATAGAAACATTAAATCCTGCTGATCAAGTAAAGGTCACTGAGAAATGCACTTCCTCTTCCCAAGAGAAAGCAATCATATACTACTTTACTTTAACCTCATGCCCATCCCCCCTCAGCTCACGACAAGGGAGACAGGTTTATTACAATAGTTTAAAGCTAATTATATAACGAAGTGAATAGATTCATGCAAATGAGAAGGAAAGCAGAAGATTACATTTACCACTAGGAAAATACAGTCAATTAGACAAAACCATAATGTATGGGGCAGTATCTCTAGAACTTAGAGAAGGACAGATTAAAAATAAATCACTAGACTAGATATTATTTTACTATGCACTGACAGATTGGAATAGATGACCTGAAAGGTCTTTTGCAACCCTATCAGCCATGACTGAATGATTCTGTGATTGCAAATAAAAGAGTGCATGCAGTATGAGTTGTTTATTCAAAATTCTCTGCTCAGGACTCATTAGCATATTTGTTGTGCCCATTTGAATAGAAAAATCTAAATTACATTTGCAAAAAGTAGTTCACATACGTTGGAAGGAAATTGGCATTAAAAAAAATAAAACTTGTCAATAGTAAGAAAAAAAATCTGTCTAAAACAAACCAACGATGACTTATGGCAATAGAAAAGATAGGTGGATAGGAAAGGACACTTCTCATTCATGGTCTGTTAGGTTAGAGATTTTTTTTAATGGTAAGAGACTCTAAGCTGGCAGCAGATTTCAGCTTTAAACTGAAGCTTGGAAATAGTTATGGAGGAGAGGCTGCTGATAAGATTAATAATTCAGTATTGTTCTCTGAAAAAAAAAGATATAATGCTTTATGGGTTATACATTATTATAAGTTATTGTGAACTAGGACCAGATTTCTCTTAATTGTGTGTTTTTTACCTTACCTTTTAATGCCCAGGTTTTATTGAGACAAGTATAGACATTCAGTGTTACTATACGATGGCATCCAAATAATAAAAAAGTACTTTATTCAGGGTATTGTTTCTCTTTGCTATTTTTTTTACTGTACATAAAAACTGCTTCCAATATTGTACTGAAGTAATGCAGACACAAGTTATAATGAAGCTGGGTTGTCCTTATATAAACTATAGCATATGCAGTGTTGGCCCTCATTTTAATCATGAACCTGGAAGGAAAAGAATTGCTGGCTGGCAGAAAGTGTGCATGAAATCTGTGAGATATGGGTCTGCTATTTATATGCTAAGCACTCAGGCAGGCTTGTACAGAAATAATCAGTCTCACAATTTATGCATATATTACTGGAAAAACATGGGAGCTTCTTCTGCAAGACTAAGTCCCACATATTTCCACATATGTTGATTGGTATGTTTGGTATGTTTCTTCCAACAGCAAAATTAGATCAAGACCCTACTATAACTGTTGGAATAAAAGTGATTGTGCACGTACTATATATTAGCATTCTTGAAAGAAGGAATCTAACCTGATTAATGAAGCAAGTTTTATAATTGTAACAGACAAGAGATGTATGTAATGAAATACACATTAAGGATAGGCATAGCCTACCATCTAGCTAACTATACCCTACCAGACCAGGAGGACACTCAAGAAAGCAAGAGTTCCATGGGTATGTGTGTGTCCCTCAGGTCTAAGGCAGAAGGAAATGACCTGAGATTAGCCCTTTCCTACACAAAGTTCTGGCAAAGTGATAGGCAATGTCTATGCCTCACTGCCCCTTGTGGTCACTAGGTGCTGACGTGCTGATGAATCAGGGCCACTGAAATCACATTTCCAACAGTAATAAGGCAAGCTGACATTTGAAAAGGCAACAACTTGCATTAACTGTATTATTAAGGATCCATAATGAGTTTAAATTAATTTAAATAGTAATTACTGATCCAAGGCTGGAACATCTTTCCTAATGATCTTTCAGACTTCTGAAGGAATGCTTCTGGCCCAATGTAGTTGTCTGTCTGTCTGCTCATAACCCTCCAGATCATTAGTTGGTTGTGCTGAGGTACATTCATGTCATCCTCAGCAACTTTTACTTTAGGGGATAAATTGAGTAGGTTTTAAGAAGAAGTTTTGTGTCCATTCAATGACCCTCGCAATTTTTAAATGGATAGCTTTGAAGACACCCACTTCATCTTTAAAGCTCCACAAGAACCAGGGTGCCAAATACTGTAATTCTGGCAAAGGATTACTGGGAATACTGCAGGAATAATCTGAACTGTAACAACAACAAAAACACTACAATCAAAGCACAAGGTAACCTGAAAAGCCCTGCACTGATTTCTATTAAATTTGTTACAATTCATCAGTTGGAGTGGGGACAGGCTATATATTCCCAATGCCTTAAGAAAACACATTTTGGAGAGGTTTCATGATGCTAAGGTGGCTGGACATTTTGGTTTCGTAAAAACTTTGCATTTAGTAAGGAGACAGTTTTGGTGGCCGACTTTGAGAAAAGATGTTAAAGAATATGTCCTGTCCTGCCCTGTATGTGCCATGATGAAAAGAGCCCCGGGCAAGCCAGTGGGATTGTTGCAGCCAGTAGCCCAGCCCTCTAGCCCCTGGAAGCAAATCGCTATGGACTTTATTGTGGATTTGCCTGAGAGCAAGGGAAAGACTGTGATTTGGGTAGTTACGGACTTATTTTCCAAGCAAGCACATTTCATTCCATGTAAGAGCACTCCATCCACTAGTCAATTGGCTAAACTCTTTATCCAACACATCTATTGCCCTCACGGTACCCCCATGAGGGTAATTAGCGATCGCGGAAGTCAATTCGCTGCCAAATTTTGGAAGGCATTTTTAAAATTGATTGGCACTGAGCAAGGTTTAAGCTCCTCTTTTCATCCTTGCACGGATGGATCAACTGAACGACTTAACGCCATATTGGAGCAATATCTGTGGTGCTATATTAGTTATCAACAAACGGATTGGGTTGATCTCTTACCCTTTGCAGAGGTTTCTTACAATAATGCAGTACATCAGAGTATGGGCTTTTTGCTGTTCAAAATTGCCACCGGTCAGGATTTTGTACCTATTCCTGAACCGCCAGATCCTTCTTCCAATGTACAGCCCAATTCCATATTGGCAGATGAATGGATTGCTAAAATAATGGCTAATTGGCCCATCATGCAAAAGACTTTGCAGGAGGCAAAAGACACATATAAAAAATTTGCTGACCACAAGAGATCTCCAGAATGGCCATTGGTCATGGGAGAACGAGTTTATTTGTCTACCAAGCATTTGCATTCGACTCAGCCATCAAAGAAGTTAGGAGTAAAATATGTTGGGCCATTCCCAATTGTAAGAGTTATAAATCCTGTGACTGCTCAATTAGCGCTACCAAAGAATCTGTGGAGAATACATCCTGTCTTCCACATTAGTTTATTAAAGCCTGTGAAAACCACTGAAAGATGGCATCCTGACACCCCACCACCCCCTCCTGTGATGGTGGGTGGAGAACAACATTTTGAAATCAAAGCTATTTTGGATTCTCGCATTCACAGAGGCAGAGTACAATATTTGGTCCAATGGAAGCATTTACCCAGTGGGTTTAATGAGTGGGTGGATAAGTCTAATGTTTCTGCTCCCAGGCTTCTTGCTAAATTTCATTGTCAGTGTCCTGATAAGCCTGGTTAGACTGTTGTGTAATTCCCATATTTTGTTCCTTTCTCTTTTTCAGATTTCTCATTATGCTGCATTTCAGTTTACGGTTATTTTTTTTCTTCTGTATAAATCTCTTTTTGTTAGAAGATCAGAATGTCAGGGTTCACATTTGAATCCTGCCATTAGTCTTTGTAGTGTTAGAATGTGGAATGTGGGGAGGGGGAAGTCTGTGCCAAGCACAGAGCTGTGGTTACTAGCAGAGACTGTGGAATGCATCGCCAAGGTCGTCCACCTGCAGGAGTCGGAGGGGCCTGAGGATGGAGTGGGAAAGTAATGGACATTGACATCAGAGGCACAAAGAAATTGGCATGCAGGGGGAGAGCTAAGTTGGGCCGTTTGGTGGGAATCCAGCATTCGGATCTTTGGGAGTGCTTTGATTTACATGTATCCTTAATAAAGCTTATTCTGCATTTCAACGAAGTGCATGGAGAAGTGTTTATTGGGGCATTGAAGTCAGGGTCATTACAGATATACACTTCTTTCTACTATACTCTACTATATTCTGCAGTTTCACTTTTATGCTACACCGCTTAGCCCTAGAATAATTATTTATGTAAGTTTCTCAAAGACAGGCTGATCTTTACAAAACTTTCCCTAACCTAAATTGGTTTGTTCAGACTTTTCTAGTTGCAAGAAAAGTTGACAGTAGATTCTACTCATTAGGAGGCTGTGGAGTCTACACCAATAATCATGGTATTTCAAAATAAAGAAATTGAGGACAAAGCTCTTCAACATCCTTACTTCTGAAAGAGTGTGATCACCCAAGTCACATTACACTACTGTTGCATACTATGCCAATTTAAGTGGATCCATTCAAGATACCATGTAGGGGACACACTATTTGCTTTGTGCAGCACTTAAGCCCCTTCCACTTTACTTGTTATGGAATAAATCCCATCCACCCACCCATCTCTCTCTGGAAAGGGTGATTGGGAAAGCTGATTTCTTATTAATATCCAGGGGAATATGAACCCATAGTATTCATGATCATAAGGCTGGCCTAGTTGATACTTTTTTTCAGTTGGAGGAAGGCATGTATCATTTCTACTTCTAGTATCTCCAGATGACTATTTAGGGATGCTAGTGCTCAAATGTGGCCTGTATTGCTTCTAAACAAAGAAATAATTGCACTATAACCATTTTTCATGACGTCCAAAATGAAAGAAAACATGCATGACAATTAGGTTTTAGTTTCAGAATTGAACACTTACATGTGCAGAAAGCATACTTCATAAAGCGTGCTTTTGAAAAGTAATCAGAAGAACTTGTTATTTCTAATGACCAACATGCAAACATGTCTTTATGCATAAGAAGACGTTTTTGCTAGGCAAAACTCCTAATAAATAGAACACTTGCTGCATTTAGAGCATGACTAGCCTTTAAACATCATTTCAAGGGCAACATTGACAAAGTAATGGGTAGTACCAGAATTAAAACTAAATTTGATTTGATTTCATGTATTTAATTAAAATTAAATATACCTGATTTTTTTTTTTTTTTTTGCTTTTGTCACATACAGATGGAAGTTTTGGAAAGATACATTAAAAGTTTTTGTGATCATAGGCAGCTGTGGGAACCCAGGTTGTAAGCTTCTGATTTAAAGTGTATTTGTCTGGAAATGCTAGATTGAAAACAGATTAAAACTAGGCTGACCATACGTCCCGTTTTGAAAGGGACAGTCCCGTTATTTTAACATTTTCCAACCGTCCCGTCGTTTTGGACAAAATGTCCATGTTGGCCCGTTTTGAGTGACTTTGAGTGGAAGGAAGGGGACCTCAGCAGAAACAGCGGGAAAAAAGCCACAGAGCTCAACCCGGCAGGAAACCTAAAAAGAAAAAACCAGGATCAGCTTAAACGCAAGCTGATTGGCTCCTACCTTGAAAGGGTGAAAAGAAAAACATAAAAGCACAGCCAGCTCTCCAGCCCAGCCTGTGTGCGGATCGCCGCCTCCCCGCCTGTGGCGAGGCAGGGGTTAAGGCTGGCACGCCCTCCCCATCGCCTTCGGCCTCTGAACCGCGTGGGTGGGGCAGCAGAGAGGCAGCCATGGTGCCCGGGGCGCACGGTGCCCACCGTCCTCACTGTGTCCAGACAAGAAGTGGCAGGGCAGTGAGGTATGGGTGCTGTGCTTCCCACCTGCCGGTAGCTACACGCGGCGGGTAAGCGCCAGGCTGGGCCGGTTTTGTTCCTGCTTGGGCACAGCATTTCTTCCCCGTAGCACTCGACCGAGTCCAAGGAGGTCTGCTTGGGAAGCTGCCGGGGGAGTTGGCAGGAATCCTGCTGGTATGAGCAGAGCTCATCTTCTATGTAACTGCTGGGTGTAAAAGTCATTCCTTTACTGCAGTTGCTTTTTATTTATTTATTTTATTTATTTATCCAACTTATATCACTGCCCATCTCCCCCCACAGAGGGGACTTTTCAGCTGCACACAAAGTTATTTGTATAATAACTTTGTGTGCAGTCATATAAATGGGCGGTCATATAAACTTAAATAATAAATAAATATAAAAGTTTATTTTAAGTTATGTACACTTTCTGCATGTAACTAAACATCCCTTGTTATATTAATTATAATTGATATAAACCTATCAGATAATTATGTTCATAAACCACAAGCCTGCTTTGCATATTCCTATTAACTGACTTACAGTAGGTGGCCACATGAAATAGATCATCATTTCTGAATTCTCTTCCCTGGGATGCCTCTTGTTCATTCAATGATTTTAGATGTTAAGCTAAAAAACCCCAGCCACCTTAGACAGTATTCAGAAGCAGTGAAAAGTGGATATGTTACTGATTTGATTTCTTACTAGGTTTTTAATTTGTATTTGCTGGCTTACTGATTGTTGTTTGTTTATTTGAAGTATATTGTTTTCTACCAATGGCTCCTGTGTCCAGGGATGGAACTAGGGTCTGTGTCACCCAGGGCAAACATGGATTCCGTGCCCCCTATGGGTTATTTTGTCATTTTGGAGGCCACCGGGCATCATTTTGGCACCCCTCCCAGTGTGGCACCCAGGGCACATGCCCCACTTCCCCCTCCCTAGTTGTGGTCCTGCCTGTGTCCCAATGTATTGCCAAAGACACCTCCCTTGGATCTTGTCAAGCTCCTTTTCATATCTGACTTCTTGCATTTTAAGACATGCTTTTAATCTAAAAAATAGAAACCTGGTACGCTCCAATGCAAAGTGTCAGCCTTTAGCCTCACCTTTATTTCTGAGAATTCTTGTGGGCCCTGAACAGTACCCATACACTTTTTAGAAAATAAAAATATGAGGTGGTTGTAACCCAGTATTTTGTATAAAGGGTTCTCTCTTGCCTGGAAAAAGGACAAAGGTAAGTTCTGTTATGAACAGTATGTGGTCAAAGGAGAAAGGGTTTGCAGGCAGGAGCCCATTGCGTGGACTGGGGGTGGGGTTTGCAGACGGGAGCCCATTGCGTGGACTGGAGGCGAGGTTTGCAAGCGGGAGCCCATCGCCTGGACTGGGGGAGGGGTTTGCAGGCGGGAGCCAATCGCGCAGACTGGGGGGCGGGGTTTGCAGGCAGGAGCCAATCACGTGTACCAGGGGTGGGGCTTGCAGGCGGGAGCCAATCGCGCGGGTCGGGGGCAGGTTTGGAGACCGGCATGGCGGCATAAGACCTGTCCCGTTTTGCCATCCCAATGTCCCGTTTTTGTCTCAAGGACATATGGTCAGCCTAATTAAAACAGTACCCTATGATTATTCTAAGCCTTTTTGTATGGTTGATTAAATCAGGTTTGCCCAATCCGGGGTCCTACAGTTATACTGAGCATCAACTCACATCATTTTCAACCAGATAGCCCAAAAGCTATTGTTATCCAGTGTACCTGATCTGGAAAACATTTCACTGGTAGAGGCTGGATTAACTAATATTATTTTATTATAAGAATGATACACTAGTTCTTTCTCTCTTCCCCAAAGATTGACCATACAAAAAGGCATACTCAATTATTGAACAGAAGCCTGCTTGAAATATTAACTACAGAACTCACAGTTGCCCTTGAGATGTGTTTCATATTTTCTTAAGATCCTATAATGTAGCTACAGATTATCTATTAGCAATGAATATTTGACATGACACACAAGTTTCTTTTTTCCTTGTAGCAGAGTGATTGGAATGAATAATTAAAGTAGATCAGATATTGCTAACCAGGTGGTCCTGCTCTCCTTGTTTGATTTTCTGAGCAATATTTGAGATGAAGACGGTTCTTAATTCATGCTATTTACTTACTATGTCCACAGAGCTGGATAATAAAATATACCATCACGAATCAAATTCAGGACACTAGAATTGGTATGACATGCTGAATCCTGAGGCTAATTTTTATCCTCCAAGCAGGGGTGTTCACAGGACAGGATCAAAGCAGTCAAGATGGTGGCTGTGACCACACATTTGAAGCTCTGCTCCCTTTTTATTAACACAGGTTGAAAAGTGGTGGGGCTTTGACTGTGTGGTTGTGACCACCATCTCGACTTTTTTAAACCCCTGTGGATGCCCCAGTTTAATTCTTAAGTATCAATCCTTTTTTGGCCAGAATGGCCTCACCTACTCACAAAGAGGCAGTATTATCAGGCTCAGGAAAATCCAGATTAAAAAAGTGAAACAAAACCAAAATCTTCATGTAGAAAAAAAGGAATATGGGGGAAAATCCCCAAAGTAAAAATTTAATGGAATACTGTCCTGTTGGTCAGTACCAAAGTTGTAAATCTTCAATTAATTGGGGGGAAGGGGGATACTATTTTCCTACCCTAACCTCAGGAATATATAATTTGGAACTCTGGACCTGACAATTTTAAGGGGATCCCAAAGTGATTATATAGATGGAGGTTATTTAGATTATAAACTATATTGCTTCACTTCAAAATGTGGTAAGCAAACTCTCAAGCTTCCTTTGGGGATCCATCCTGCTCATGCTACTGCAGGATGCCCTAGAACTTTGCTACATAGTCTTGCCCTGATGGCTACATTGGATTAATCAGTTTACATCTGATATATATCAGATGCTAATTTCTTATTTACTTCCATCAATCTTTCTGTGATTATTTTTTTAAATATGCATGAAGGACATTTGTTGTTACCCAGAGTTCTTCCCAACACATGCATTTGCATGTGCATTCTTTTTCTTTTCATACTTTTTAAACATCCATTTTTTTCATATTTTTCTTTCTGAAAGATATTTCTTCAAATCATTATCAATTCCATGTTGGAGAGATGGAAGAGAAAGGGAAAAGATTTCTTTTTACTTTCTTCCCCCTCTATGATTCTGTTCTTGCCACAACTATTAACAAAAGATGGAAAGTTAAGGGATCATGCCTTCATAGCAGCATAGGGATAAGTAAAGATTTTGAAGATTTGTTCTTTAAGAAAATGTGATTAAGAAAACTCAGATGTTTGAAAATTCAAATGTAGGATAGAGTGAAACAGACAGGATTGGGAACAGGAGAACTACACAAAGATTGGATGTTTTCTAAATCTGTGGTCATAATCAAAAAGATAATCCCATTTTTTTGAGGTTTAGTTCTAAGTAAAAATAGGAGAAAGTTTTGTAAAATATGTGCTATACCATTGTTAATGCCACATACAAAGACTATTGGGATAATAGTTCACACTTTTAATAAACCTGCTTATGTCATTCAAGGATGGGCAACCATTTGCCTAGATTATCTATATACTACTAAAACTCTCATGACTGTTAGTCTGTTTGTAACCTTCAATTATGTGCTGTTAAGAGACAGTTCTTGGCAATCAAATCAAAGTCTCCTTTAAAGTTTGTCCTAGTATGGGCGATGTCCTCCCCTCTATCACTTATTGCAGCCTCATTTTCAAAGTTAGGGTAGTCTTCCACATCCCAATCCAGTGAAGAATATAGGTTATTGGACTCCAGGCTTGGCTGCCAGCTCGACCAGTCAGATTTCTCAGAACTGACTGAATTTCCCTTGCTTGCGTGGATTGCAGAAGTTGTGGTCCACTGAAGTTTTTTTTTTCCCCTGGAGAAGGGGAGACCAGAAGATTACTCGTGGGGCCATTGGGATTGCCTACCCTTGTTTTTTCTGTAGTTTTCCACCGCGGAAGGAACAGGGTAAGTGCAAGGCAATGGCCGAGATATATCAGGCTCTCGCAGGGGAAACAAGTCTCTTTGAAGAGACACAAGAGCGCCCAGCCGCTTTTAGATCACTTTAGGAATGTTTTTTTTAGATTAAAATATTTTTGAAATCTAAGATCTATTTTTTGGACTTCGTTGAAAATGTTGGCTAACTTTGTGCTTTCTTTGCTATAACTGATTCTGGTGGAAGTTTGATGGACTCTATATTTGCAACATAATGAAACGTCTGCATTTTTTTTTTTTACTTCTCTTTTGTATTAGAGGGATTTAAGAGACTCTGTTTGTAATTCTTCGCTTGATAAACTAAATGACTATTCATTTTTTGAGAAACTCTTTGTTTGGATTAAGCAGCTTGCAGCTTGAAGAACGAAAGCTCGCAGTTTGAAGAATAAAAACACAGGGTAACGTGTTTTTTTCCTTGTCGTCTTTTTTTACATCCTCCCTGGTTGGATTTTGCTTCATTTGGAATATATTTTTTATTTCTCCTTCTATAAACTGTTTAAAATATTATTCTCTCCTGTATTTTGGATTATTGGAACTTTCTTTTTTCTTTTGACTTTAAAAAAAAAAACAACAACAACGACGTTCTGCTTAATAGATTCTGCTGGTAGTATTCCATGGACAGATTACATGATTATTGTTTTGACTAGAAGGGTTGTTGTTTTAATTTGAAGGACACAGGAAAGATGGCTTTCCAACTTGTACCTGAGGAGCTCAGAAGAGAGATTACTGAGGTTTTTTCAAATATTCAAAGGTCGTTGGAATTACTGTTCGTAACTCTGCAAAATAGAGAGAAAGAACAGAGAACAGAAACGGAGACAGAAAGGAAAAATGTTTTTCAAGTGGAGGAGAAACAGAAGGAGGAAATTTTGAGTATATTAGTTCAGAAGAACATTCTGAAGGCTTTACACTACAATCTTGGTATAGATATGTTGTGGCAGTGGAGACAGAGTGAAAATATGGGTGCACAGTTGGATGGATGTTGTGAAATATGTGGAAAGGGAGAGAAGGTTGCTCTGATATTCTATATGAGATATAGAAAAGAGCAGGCTGTATATTGCGAATCTCCCACAGTGTATTGTGATTTTGGCATAACCTAAACAGAAGATATGAGAAACTGTATGGATATAAAGGTTAATGAAAAAATATGGACTTGAATTGTTATGAGAAACTGTATGGATATATAAAAAGTGATATTCTAAATGTAAGATGCTAAATACAAACACAAGTTGATATTATAGAATATTGTTTTCCTTAGAGATATATTTATGAGAAGATAATGATATGATGGAATTAGAATGATGGTTACTACAGGATGATATATATCAATATGTATTGTATGAATATTATAAGAATTGATATATTAGCTATTAGGTTAAGTGATATGATAGATTATGCATTTAGTTTAAATGGACACTACTACAAGGAATGGAAATTACAGATGGATAATTGAGATTCAAGAATTCCTTTTTTATGGAGATATATATATATTTTAGAATTAAATTATAGAAATATATATGTATGAACACTATAAGAATTGCTAAATTATGTATTAAGTTACATAACATGTTAGGTTATGAGTCATAATATGAATAGAATATATTGTAGTTTATTAGAAGTAAATAAGGCTTTTATTTGTTATACTAATTGGTCTTTATTGAAGATATAAATATGTAGTAATGAACATTCAACATTTAACTACTACTTCAAGGAGTGGAAGCCAAAGATGGATTATTGGGAGACAGTAAGATGAAGGTTAGAAGATTGGATTAAAGAAATCAAAAGGCATATGACAAAGAAAAGTTCCTGTATACTGTATGCTGTACTAACATTTAAAATCAATTGTTGTACTTTAAGTTCAAAGATAGATTGGAGGACATCTATTTTCTATATTTTCTTTGCTTATTATTTCTTGACTTCACTTTTTCTTTATCTTTTTCTTATTTTGTATTTCTGTTTCTATTTCTTTTTCTACTTTAAATTTTATTATGTATTGTAAAACTTAATAAAATGTATTTAAAAAAAAAAAGAATATAGGTTATTGTCAGGGGTTGTAGGAGTCGAAAGTGAAGGAAAATGAGACTTACATTTAGCATCCTTAAACTGGAGTAGATCACTTATCTTCAGCTGTCTGGAAATCATCTCAGCCTTATTTTGTTTGAGGTTTTCTCTCGGGTGGGCATTCTGTTTGTGCCTCATTTTGGTCTTTCCTTTCAAGGTCTTTTTTGTTTCTACTTTGAAGTTCCACATCCTTAATCCTTAATTAGCTTCAATATTGTGCTAATAGTCCAAAGATCTTTCTAGTTATGTCGAGTAGTAGGTAATTTTTAAAAAGAGCACCATTTCACCCAGGCCCACTGCTTTTTTGCCCGCCCGTGATCATTCTGTTTCTCTGTTTAGTTAACGAAATATCTCTGAAAGGATGACCCAATGGGTCACAGGTTGTCTAGTTGTTTATTAAATTTGCAAGCTGCCCAAAGACATTGGCAGGCAACATACAAATTTAAATAATAATTACTAGTTTTATTAATTAATTGTAAGTATTAATTAATATTAAATAACAACAACAACAACAACAACAACAACAACAACAACAACACCTAAGGTCCCTGTACTGAAAACAATCCCCTAAAGCAAGGGTCGGAAATGGCGGCTCGCGAGCCAGATGCGGCTCTTTGGCCCCTTGAGTGTGGCTCTTCTACAAAATACCACGTGGGGGCGCGCGCGCACGTACAGTCGCCGTCAGCCTCCCGGCTCGTTTCGCTCCTGCCGCTGCCAGAGCCTTCATTCAGCTCCACAGCAGTTCCGGGGCATACCGCCGGTGAAAGCGGAGGCCGATCCCTGGCCTCCTTCCCCGTCTGTGTAGGTCTCGTGGGCTGAGTTTCCTTTCTGCGCTGCGGGACGGGGGTGCTCCCTGAAAGAGGGGTGCCATGGAGGCTTTTGTATGTGATGTTGCTCCCAGTGCCACAAACTTTTCTACCCTTTCTTTCCTTTGCCTCTGGCGGGAAGCCACTTTGTCCCGGCAATGGGAGGATCAGGGGATGGGGCGAGTAAGGCATCCCCAGCTGATTGAAGTAAATCTTGGGGGTGGTAGTTGTCCTCCAATTATGGGGGGGCTACTGGGGGGACAGTTTATTTCCCTCTCCTTAATTTCTGAAGGCAGGAACAAAGAGGCCGGCGTTGCAAGCAGCGTGCAGGCATGGGAGAACTAAGAATTGGGGGTGGCTCACAGCGTGTGCGTGTGAATGCGTGAGAGGGCCGGCCAGATCCAAGCCTTTCCTCCCCGATGGGGTTCAGGGTCTGAACAGGCAGCATGGCTGTGGGGAAGAGGAAGGCTCTCTGTCCGGCTGGTCGCTTTTTCGCTTCACCCCCGGACTCGGTGGTGAGGTTTGGCAGCGTTTGAGACTGGGAGCCGGGCGGAGGGAGAGAGAGGGAAGGGGGGGCGTCTCGCTTCTCTAACCTACCTGCTGCAGGGGCATTTCCAAGCCTAACAATGCCTCCCCACCCCACAGCTCCAAGAGTTGAGAATCGGGAAGGGCCATGTGTCTGTGTGTGTGAGAGAAGAGGCCGGCGTTGCAAGCAGCGCGCAGGCATGGGAGAACTAAGAATTGGGGGTGGCTCACAGCGTGTGCGTGTGAATGCGTGAGAGGGCCGGCCAGATCCGGCCCTTCCCGATTCTCAACTCTTGGAGCTGTGGGGTGGGGAGGCATTGTTAGGCTTGGAAATGCCCCTGCAGCAGGTAGGTTAGAGAAGCGAGACGCCCCCCCTTCCCTCTCTCTCCCTCCACCCGGCTCCCAGTCTCAAACGCGGCCTTGGCGCACGTGTGCGAAACCTCACCGCCGAGTCCGGGGGTGAAGCGAAAAAGCGACCAGCCGGACAGAGAGCCTTCCTCTTCCCCATAGCCATGCTGCCTGTTCAGACCCTGAACCCCATCGGGGAGGAAAGGCTCGGATCTGGCCGACCCTCTCACACATTCACACGCACACGCTGTGAGCCACCCCCAATTCTTAGTTCTCCCATGCCTGCGCGCTGCTTGCAACGCCGGCCTCTTCTCTCACACACAGACACGTGGCCCTTCCCAATTCTCAACTCTTGGAGCTGTGGGGGGGAGGCATTGTTAGGCTTGGAAATGCCCCTGCAGCAGGTAGGTTAGAGAAGCGTGTGGGCGCGTGGGGGGGGCGTGGGGGGCAGTTAAGGTGCTAGCTGCAACAGCTGCCCCCGAAGTGACCGTATTCCACTCTTCCAACAGAAATTCCCCCAAGGAAAGGGTCGCACTTTTTTCTCCGGGGAGGGGATATGAAGTTGGGGTACTAACTTACCCTCTAAAGTGTCTCCTCCTTTCCCTATGTGGTCCTTTTGCTAAAATTACCGTTATGACACCCCCCCCATGTTTTCCTCTGGAGTTGAGTTCTGGCATTTCTGCTGTCAGTGGAGATGGCTCTCTCAAAGTTGGACGGTTCAAGTAACTGCTTCAGGCCACCGTTGTCTGCCTGCTTATTGCCGCGTGTTTTGATCGCGATTTTAAATGAAAGGAGGGGGGTTGTGTGCGTCCCGTTGGATAGGATCCGAAGGGCCGCTTTGGAAACGCTGCCCGACTCGGGCGAAAGTTGGAAGGCTCCTGAGGGCGGGAGGAGGAAGAATCAATCGCCCTCCTCCAGCGCCGGCCACCAACGTCTCCACCCGCAGCCTTTAGAGCCTGGTTTTAAACGGGCGCTCCTCTCCGCCCCGGCCGCCTCTGCCCGGCTCAGCTTTGTTTCCTCCATGCACGCCTCCGGAGAAGCAGCCCCGTGAGTGGAAGTGAAGTGCTAATGTGGGACGAAGAGTCTCGATCCCGACAGGCACCCCGTGCATCTACTTCACAGAGTAGAGAAAGAGCGGCTTCTCCCTAGCTTGCGCGCTTGCTTGCTCCCCCTGCCCCCACGCACGTGCGCACGCCTTCACCCACCGTAGGGGGCATAGCCGCCACCTCAGGCCGCGCCAGTCTCGAGGGGGGCGGGAAAATACGCCAAACGGTGGAGGGAAAGGCATAGGACATATGAAAAAAGAAAGTGGCTTCTTCCTCGCTTGCGCGCGCGCTTGCTTCGAAAGAGACAGGCAGACAGAAGACATAAGAAGGAGACAGAGACGAAATCTCTGTGAGGGGGAGGGAGGAGAAGGGGCAGAGGTGGGGCAGGGGTGGTGGGTGCCGGCGAGGGAGAGAAGAAGGAAGGCAGTAAGGAACGGCGGTGGGAGCAGCGAGGATGGAGGAGAAGGTCTTCATGAAGGACCCCGGGGGAGGAGGCGGGGTGACGCTTCGCTCGCCGCCCGCCCGTCGTGGCTTACTCGGACCCCGGGGGAGGTGCAGTGGCGGACGTGGCGGGGCAGGCGTGGCAGCGGGCATGGTGTGCGTGGCCGCGGCGGGCAATGCAGTGGGGATGGCGGCAGCAGGCCCTAAGTGTGCGCGATTGGTCCCCGCCCGCAAACCCCGCCCCCTTCCACGTGATTGGTCCCCGCCTGCGAACCCCGCCCCCTTCCATGCGATTGGTCCCCACCCACAAACCCCGTCCCCTGGCTCTCGAGCACTTCAAAATGTGCACGAACATATCAAAATGGCTCCCGGCAAAAAAAGTTTGCCGACCCCTGCCCTAAAGGCTTTTCTGACCACAAGAGTTAGCAATACTGTTCCGCTACGTTGTAGTAGGATAACGGGAAGTAACACATACAGGTGCAAACGCAACTATTCTTGATAAACAAACCATAAATACTGCTGACACAACAGCCAGTGCAGCTCTTTCATTGGAAATGAGTTGCAAATGGGCCAAGAAGTAAGGAAGAGACTCCAGCATTACATGAGAGCAGATCATATGGGGTAGAGAAGATTCTCAAAAATGGCTTGGGATCAGTATGAATTTTGAAAGCATGGCCAGAGATACGGTTGTTGAACTTCTTGAGTCTACTGAAAATAGAAGATTTTTTTTTCAATTTGTGCCTAGTTTCTAGTTTCAGTAGAATGGTAAGCAAATGATGCCTCTGGGTTATTTGGTAATGTGTGGCTAACAGCTCCAACACCTTAAGGATAAGGAGCATGATCATCATCATCAGCAGCAGCTTTTTTGCATTATAATGTACAAGCACAACATCAAAAGTCAACAATTCCTTAACTTTCCGAAAACATCCAGCATCACTAAAGTCTTTTGCTTAGTAAGCTCAGCCAGAGTCATCTTCTGTGGAAAGAAGATATAATAAAAATTGAAGAGCCCCAGAAAAGTTCAGTGGTCCTGTTTTGTCTTTGGAGTAGGTACATTGTGGATTGCATGTACCGTATTTTCCGGCGTATAAGACGACTGGGCGTATAAGACGACCCCCAACTTTTCCAGTTAAAATATAGAGTTTGGGATATACTCGCCGTATAAGACTACCCCTCTTCAAAACCTGCAGCTTGCTCCGCCCCGGGGTGGAAAATATCCACGCCAATCAGCTGTGTGGTGGGGAAGCGGAGTAGAAAGTAAAAAACTACAGGGAGAAAACAGGGAAGCGGAGTAGAAAGCGAATACCGTAGTAATGCGAAGCGCACCAGCGCGGGGTGTGTGTGTGAAGGAGAATATTGGGGTGAGGGGTGAGAAAGCTTTAACGCTTTAATTACCTGGGCAAGGCAGAGGGGTGAAGAATACATTTCCAAGCTTTAGCGGAACAAACCATGAAGGAGGAGGAGAAGGGTGATGGGGGGAAGTTTGAAAAAGCAGATCCAAGCCCAAAAGTTACTGAGTGAGTACTGAGCAACTCCACTTCCCGCACAGCTGATCCCCGGCACACAGCTGATCGGCGCCGAGATTTTCCACCCGGGCCCTCCCCCCCAAATACATCTCCAAGCTTTAGCAGAACAAACCATGAAGGAGGAGGAGGAAGAGGGTGGTGGTGATGATGGGGGGAGGTTTGAAAAAGCAGATCCAAGCGCAAAAGTTACTGAGTCATTTCAGCCTCCCTCCCTCTTGCTCTCTTTCCCTGATGATGGATCAGTGCGGGGGGGGTCCCACCCTCCGCTCCCTCCCTCCCTTGCCGTTTCCTCCCTTCCCTCCCTACCCCCCTCCCGCACTGATCCATCACCAGGGAAAGAGAGCGAGAGGGAGGGAGGCTGAAATGACTCACTAACTTTTGTGCTTGGATCTGCTTTTTCAAACCTCCCCCCATCATCACCACCACCCTCTTCCTCCTCCTCCTTCATGGTTTGTTCTGCTAAAGCTTGGAGATGTATTGGGGAGAGAGGGCCCGGGTGGAAAATCTTGGCGCCGATCAGCTGTGCGCCGGGGATCAGCTGTGCGGCGGGGAAGTAGAGTTGCACCCGCCCTATAAGACGACACCCGGCGTATAAGACGACCCCCGACTTTTGAGAAGATTTTCCTGGGTTAAAAAGTTGTCTTATACGCCGGAAAATACGGTACTTTATCTTGGGTTGTGTGAATAGTTGAAGCATCAATCCAGAATCCTGAGAATGTGACACTGAAAGTTCTAATTCCACACTTCTCTCTCTTTCTCTCTCTCTTCTTTAATGAATACCAGTGTCAGGGTTTACCCCACAATGAGTCCTATAGAGTAACAATATTTTAAAAATACTTTCTCTGTATCTTTATCCTTCTCACTCTATGTAATGGACTACTTTGCCTCTTCTTTTGAGTGGGCTGGCATGTGTCCATCTGTCATTTGTTTTTGTAACCATTGTTGTTTTTTACTGGTTGCGCAAGAACTCCACTACCAGGTTTATTCAACTAGTGTAGATTTCCTGAAGTCCAGTACCAAGTTCTTCTATTGTTGATCCTATAGTCAGGACATTATCAAAGAATAGCACAACAACCACAATTCTAGAATTAAAGTATCAATGAAGTGTAACATTACATGGGCACAGAGATTCCAAACTGGATTCACTTAGCTCAGAATCCTCTATGGCACATGATCAGAATTTGGATATCTGCTGTAGCATCATTGGTTGTCAATTTCTGGTATGCCTGAGCTAATCAAGATTTGCAAAGACTTTCCCTCCAGCAAGAACAGCAAACGATTGACTGCAGGGACTGGATATGGATGCTGTTTACATGCTTTATTTACAGTGCACTTATAGTCTCCACACAGCCTCACTTTTCCAAGACTGACTTCTTTGATAAGATTTAAAACTCTTTTTCTATGTTTCCACACAGGGCAAAGGGCACGTTTCTGGATTTCATGAAAATTGGTGCAATGGATGAATGCAAATAGAATGACAATGGCATCCCT
The DNA here is from genome assembly GCA_023362775.1 of Charina bottae. NCBI lineage: Eukaryota > Metazoa > Chordata > Lepidosauria > Squamata > Charinaidae > Charina > Charina bottae. The sequence continues at coordinate 54,444,742 of JALMGJ010000006.1, forward strand.
TTATAAGCCCCCAGTTTTTCAGAGAACACTTGGAAATCTATTAATTACTTTTGTTAGATGACCAGTTGGTTTACATTCCTTAGACACTGATTCTTATTGGTAGGAACAATTCCTTCCCAAAAAAATACATTTCAGTTCCCTTTCTATAACAATGTTGGAAGCTTCCCTTGGAAAGAAGCAGCTTGAATCTTAGCTCAATAAAATTGTTTTAAATCTTGAACCACAAAAGACAATTGAATTATACCATCACTAAATCTCAGATTTCCAATTTGAATCTGATCAGAGATGATTCACCTGCCTCTGTTGTTCGGTTCCTCTTTAATAAAACTAGACCACAGCACAGTCCAAGCGGAACAATTTCTCTGAAAACATCAATTTTAATTCCTGACACCTATGCACGTTTGATATTACCAAGACTGGGAATGATTTACAATATATGAATTTGTAACGTATGCACATGGAAGCAAGGCTTGGATTCTCAGCACATCATGCAGTGAGTAGCAACTTTGTGTTTGTGCTATTTCATTTATTTAGGGATTGATACCTTGCCTATAATAACATATATTTTCTCAAGGTGACCATTTTTTAGGAAGAAGTGGCACCTCCCATTTCATTTCTTTGATTGTTGTGCTCAACAGTTTCATGAAATAGCTGGCCCAGAGAAAGGCAGGATTACAAAAGCCCCCACCTCTTCTTAAAAGCAATAAATGTCGGGACCAAGGTCCAAAGCAGTTTTGCCTCATACTCTTAAAAGCAGTAGTGATTTGGGGGGAAAAATATTGCCCTGTGCCCTGTGCCTAGTCTATTAGTGTTGAGATTGAAATAACCCCCAAGCAAACAGAAAGCTACTTATTTGGAAAATTTGAGCCCATACTCAGTTCGTTGAAAATAAGCATTGGTCTTCCAGCTCAATTTAAAAAGTTGAGTTTTAATATAGCATTCAAAGTCTCAGATAAGCCTTGTGACTATGTTAATAAAATTAAGAGTATTTATCGTGTTCTGCAAACCAATGCTTTTTCCTTGAAACAAGTTCTGTTGTCCTAATCCCTCCAATCTGAAATAGCATGTGCTAATTTGAAATGGAAGAGTTAATAGATTTTGCTGTTGTATACAAACACATGAAACATCACCTATTTCAGATGCACACCTTACAAATCTGCTGATTATCTATCAGATTATCGACTCTGACCTTAGTTCCAATGGCATCATACAATCAGCAGAAACTTTAGTTTTAAAATTCACTCACTCAGCACAGCAACAATTGCTTTGCTTTGCTGACACTCATGTCATGAACTTTACCTTGTGAATTTGGTTGGTGAATGAGACATTATTTTAATTTAGGATTGGTCTTCCAGCTCATATTTACAATACGTACCTGAAGGGTAAGATCTGGATGCTTGCTTTCTTCTTTTTTCAACATGAAGGATCTTGAATTGCATACCATGCTAGCAAGTTCTATTCTGAAGCTCAGGTGAACCAGAACCATGCAATGTACATTAACTATCATCTTCTTTTGTCATCCTCAGTTGATCAGATTGGATTACATGGGACATACTGTATTCTTCTTGGGCTGACCAAATCATTTGGAAAACATACATTTAAAAAACTCATATATTTAATCTTATTTACCAATGTACGAAGTAGGAAATCCTGAGCTGATCATAGATTTGGCCTTAAAATAACATATTGGTGGTAAGTTTGAAAGAAGAGTTAGTCTTCATTAAATAATTTTTATCCACCTAGCTAATCATGGTTTTATATTGCTAATGGAAATACCAAAGAGAGTTAAGGAGCCCATTCCATACACTGTTTGACAGTAGCTATATGCAAGTTCTCATGTAAATGCTAATAAATTTGGGATTAGTATGTTGCCTTAGAAAATCCTGACATCTCTCAGAAGGAAGCATTTAACAACTTTCTATTTTACTGCTTAGTGTGGCATATGCTTGATTGGTTTGATTGGAGTTTCTTTCAAATATGTGCAATGACCTAGATTTAGATTATCTAATTTATGTAAGGTAATTGAAAAAAAAATAACTAATTTTCTCCAGGTAATAGTGTCTGCTAATCAACCATACAGATTCAAATTAAGTACAGGATCTACATAAAGAGTGGTCATACATAGTGACTGAGAATAGAGATGTACAAATTGCATTTCTTCAGCAAAATTCAGATGTGTGTAGCCTGCAATCTTACAGTAGTTGATTCAAAAAGAAAAAAATAAATCATCAACTTGCAAAAACTCAGGTCTTGATTACCTCCATATATTCTTCTTCTTGGATAAGAGCTTTGCAGTAATATTAGTTACTTGCTATGCCTATGTCTCACTTGAAAGTGAGATATAGGCATAGCAAGTAACTAATATTACTGCAAAGCTCTTATCCAAGATGAATAATTCAATTCTTCTTATAATAATTCTTATCCAAGAAGAATAATCAAGAAGTTCAGACTGTCTTAGTACAGGTTTCCAGTTGTGCTCACAATCAGATCTGAACTAAGGATGAAAACGGTGCCAAAAACTTGCAGCTACCACATAAGCCTGAGCTTGATGATTTTGTTTCCCATGTTCTTTGCAAAGTCTAGTGAAGCAAAATACATACAACTGTGGGGTGAGTTTTCCTGCCTCTTGCACAAGGGAAAGGATTTGTGGATTTCATCACTTGGGTCTTTTGTTCCAACTGTATTGCTTGAATTAAAGAAGCGTTTTGGCAAGTCTGTCTGTGGCTTGAATCATGTCAACTGGATTTCTATTTTCTCAGTAGAAACGTTTCACTCCTTATCCAAGGAGCTTCTTCAGTCTGAGTAAAGTTAGTAAGGGAATCCTTAAATATTCATATTTAAGGATTCCCTTACTAACTTTACTCAGACTGAAGAAGCTCCTTGGATAAGGAGTGAAACGTTTCTACTGAGAAAATAGAAATCCAGTTGACATGATTCAAGCCACAGACTGTTCCACCTGGATGACTGAGAACCTTCATCGACATTTTGGCAAGTCTGCTTTATTTAACACCAACTCTGTGGGGGTTTTTTTGTACCCCAACAGAACACCCTTGTGTAGCTGTTAAAGATGTTATTACAACAGGATGAAATTCTTTGGAGAGGCCATCATGCTCTAAGTTCATTCTTACTTGCAATGATTTCTTTTTACATTTTATTGTTGTATATTTTTGAAAGAATATAAGAAATACATGAGACAAATAAAAGAATCAAGTACAAGTAATGAAATACGGGTAGATAAACAACTAATCTGAGATATTGTAAAACTAATATATTCTAATACTTTAAATATATTCTAATACATTAAAAGCTTATAATATTATAAAATATCTCATATCCATTTTCTAATAAACCACCTGGCCTTGTTAAACTTTAAGGTAAAAGTACTTGGTTAACAAAGCTCAAATCTTTTTTAAAAAGGACTGTAAATAGTAAAAAACTACACTAAATCAATATAGTAAATTATACATCAAATGAAGATATAGACTCTATAACCACAATTTTGGCTGTGGGACAAATCCACGTATAAAATTGTAGTTCAAGAATGATTTCCAATTAGGATTAAATTCTAAATTGGATTTACTTTTTAAATTTAAAATTATTCGATACTTCAAGGCACACACCCATAATTCAGTTACCCATTCTTCTAAAGTGTGAATCAAAGGTTTTTTTTTAAAGACATATAGAATCCTTTCATCCATTAACATACAAATTGCTAATTCAGTGAATTTTGAAAGGTTATATGGTTTAGTGAAATTTTATAAGCATATCTTAGGTTGCAATGACATCACAACTTTCAGAATTTGTTCCATTCTACAATGAATTATTTTCCAGTATTGTTGGGCTTTACAACATTGCCACCACATATGAAGAAAGGATCTAACCTATTCATTACATTTCCAACATTTTTTGGAAAAAGAATTGTGATTTTAGCAATCAAGATTGGAATGATATATGAACAGTAAAACATCTTATATAAATTCTAACATAAAAGTAAATATGAAATTCTTCTTCGATAGAATTTCTCACTGTTGCATCTCAATGACTGTGTTCAAACTCTGCACCCATTTAATTATACAATCTTTGATTGTTTGTATTCTGAGTCATACGTCATAATTTCATGGAATTCTGAGAGATGAAGAAATACACCCATCTGTTTCAGTGAAGTGGGAAAATTCAGGACTGTCTTTAAGGCAGATGAAGGCACCATATCAGGTAATTGAGATTGAAGGGTATGAAAGGGGAGCAAATTGTTGGTCATTTGCTGCTAATATCTTAGGACTGCCTTGGAAAATATGTTGGTACAAAATTCACAAGTAGTGGGAGTACAGTCCGGCACTATATACCAAGCTATATAGATGGCATAAGCTTCACATAGTGAATAAATACAAGTTGGATCAGTGATTTTTGACTTTGTTATTCATTTTTGATTTGTCAAAAAACTCAATTGCTTGTAAGACAATCAGTCCAGGGACCTTCTTATGCATTTAATTTAATTGCCAACCTGACATAGATGCCAGAAATATTTTACCAGGATTTTCACAAGGAGAAATAGACTAAATTGTTAAAGTGGAGAGCTGGATGGGTAATAGTGGTAGAAAGGAGCTGCCATCTAAAAGAATGGCTCTTTGGGTGTGTGAATCACAGAATGGATTTCCAAAGGGAAGGTACATCTTTTAAATTACATTTTTCAGCAGAAAGAAAGGAAATATTTCAATTGCTTTTTCTTGATAAAAGAGGATATGTGATCTTTGCACAAGCCTCTCATTCAGCAAACTGCTGTGTTTGAAGCAAAACGAGGTTGGAAGTGCTGAGCTTCTGTTGAGTTATAAAAGGAAGTCCCCAGGAGCTTGCATTGCAGTGGCATGGAAGAGGATTGGACTCAGGATTTTTGGAAGAGACTGAAACTCCAAGGCACTAAATACTTGCTTTGCATCCTACAGTGTGGGCTTTCCATGCCAGATCTTCCTGATATGGATATTTAAAGAATTCAAGCTTGACAAATTACAAACTAATTGATCTCCACTTCCCAAATTATTAAATGTATAAATCAGAATGCAGTAATTTTCTGGCTTTTGCATTCTCCGTATCAATGGCAATCTGATTTTTTTTTTAAGGCCAGCCTAGATAAATTGCAAAATAACTTTACTCAACCTAGTCTCAATGAAAATTGCTACTTCAGTAAAATGATGGGGGAAATATATGTATAATGCTGCTATTGTGCCTCTATGGTCAGGAAATACATATCAGATCTTTAGAATTTCTATAACCACCATACCCAGTGTTCCAAAGATGCTTTTTAGACAATTGTTTAATAAAAATCTCCTCCTACACTATATATCAGTGTTCTCCTGTGTCCTGAACACACTTCTCCTGAGCACTGGAGTAATATGTGCAACAATAAGCCTGCCATAGCAGAGATACTGGTATTGCAACTTAGAATTGTGCAGCGCTTCAAAGTGGTGTTACTCTTCAACCCCTCAAAGAAACCATCCCATCAAAGCTGCTCTAAGGTAGCTTTGATCTAAGGATTAAGCAGCCACTTTACTTCAATTGCTAAATCTAGCAGACACCTCTTCCAGCTGTTACCTATGTAAGTTGAGGCAAGTTAAAGGATGGGAAGCATCTGCCTGAGAGAAAGTATGTATCCTCTTTGCCTGGATGAAAATAATTCAGTTGCCTCTAGAGCACAGAGCTCTTTGCCTAGATCAGTGTTTCTCAACCTTGGCAACTTTATGATGGGTGGACTTCAACTCCCAGAATTCCCCAGCCAGCATGGCTGGCTGTGGAATTCTGGAAGTTGAAGTCCACCCATCTTAAAGTTGCCAAGGTTGAGAAATGCTGGCCTAGATGAATCCAAACTACTTCACATAAGCCTACTTGTTTGGGGATAGCTAGCAAAGATTAGAGAGACCAAGCAACTTGGTGTAGTCTTTTGTTTCAGAATAGTTTGGAAAGAATGTATTTTGCATCTCTTAAAAGAGAGGTTAGCATTTTGACTGTACTGTCAATGTTGCATCATAATTTTTGGCTCAAAAGAAGAAAATATCAAAATACGTTTTAACTTAGAACTTCAAAAAATGCTTAAAACATATTTAAATGATTGTTCTCTTACTTTAAAAAAAATTAATGAGATTAAGATAAAAGGGACACTAGGTTTTGGGTACATCCACAGAACTGCTTTGCTGTGCTCTTGCCCCATCCTGGAGCCAGCAGGAAATCATGCTGCCCTAAATCTTTCTGCCCCCACAGCATGGCTTTAGCATGTATTCATGCTGTGCTTTAATGCTCAATATTTTAAGTGCCATGATAGCTGGTTCCCCTTTGCTGAACTTCCAGCTCCACCCAATGTCATCCACCACATGAAAAGTCTCCTCCAATTGGCATGCCCAGCATTCTGGTTACTCCATGCACTGCATTGCCCCCCCCTTTCCTGTTGTATTATCCACTAATTGAACTCCCCCTCCCCTTATTGTCCCTTTGACCACTAGGCAGTAGCAAAAAATATTTTTTAATCTTTTGACTGCCATGTGGCAGTTGACCAGATTTGTGCAGCCAAGATGTAGCTGCTTAGTCAGTGGTGCTGAAATGCTGGAGCTTGAGAAAGGACTTTTACTATGGAGATTAGTGTAGGAGGGATAAACTACCCTAGGATCATTATGTGAGGAGGTTATGTGAGGAGGCAGGGCTTCTCTGGGAACAGTAGCCACTGGGAAGGGAATTTCCTGCTATGCAGATTAGGAAGTATAGGAGCCAGGTCCTTTAATTGCACTTTCAATTACATCCTGTTAAGCGAGGGTGGGGCTAGTCAAGTTCAGAGCTTCATACCTTCTAGGTCAACTGGTTGACCAACCCATTTAAAAAAGAAAAAAAGTGGCCACAAAAGCCAGGGTTCCAGTCTTACTCTCAGCCAAACCAGCATCACGGAAGAGATGCCCAGGCCAGGGACTCGAGAGAAGAGAGCAGTCTCCCAGCATATCCAGAGACCAATTGAGCTTGAGCAGATTACCACACTTGACCACACCACCTAAACCTGCCTGATCCATGTGCCATGGTTTGTCCAGATGGAAGGTGAAATGGGATGATAGAAAAAAACACTTTCAGAATGGAGTACATAAAGCCATCTTCAGGCTGCCTCAGCTATGGGTTGATGAGAAGATATAGGCATTGGTATGAGGACATGTCTCCTGAAAATGATTAGTGGGATATCTTTATACCAGGGCAAGCAGAATGTGTGGGTGTGTCTCCTTTTTGAGCCTCCATAGATAAAGGATCTTGTATAGCATTAAAGAGACCCTTCCCACTGTTTTACTGGAATGATATCCCTGAACTGGAAATCTCTTTTTTGTGATGTTCTTCTTGCAGTACAAAAGATCATATGATGTCTCTCTATTACAAGACAAGAGAGAGGGCTAAGAGAGCTTCTACCTATTAAACTATATCAGTTTCCTTCAATCTGCTCTGCTTAGAAATTATGAACTTCAATTTCCAGATATGTCTATGAAGGTTCTCAGCCATCCAGGTGGAACAGTCTGTGGCTTGAATCATGTCAACTGGATTTCTATTTTCTTAGTGGAAACGTTTCACTCCTTATCCAAGGAGCTTCTTCAGTCTGAGTAAAGTTAGTAAGGGAATCCTTAAATATGTTTCTAGGCTGGCTGTGTGACCTTGCACCTGGGGCTAGGTCATGGTTATTTTTGAGATGTTTGTTTCTAAGTCCCTTTATCATCTAAAGGAGGATCGTTAAGATTACCCTGCTGCTGTTGAGCTTGTGAAATGGTCTTAATCTTCCTAGGCACAGAAGACAAAGCAGGAAGGAAGATAGGGGAAAGGTTATGCCTGAGGCCCCCACCTCTATTTAAGGAAGGATTTTCCAAGTTGGCATGAATGGATTCCTTGACCCCTCTCTCAAACCACCTATCTTCTCTGTCTAAAATGTGAACATTAATGTCCTCAAATGAGTGTCCTTTTTCCTTTAGATGAAGATAAACTGCTGACTCTGGTCCTGTGGTGTTACTTCTCCTGTGTTGGGCCATCCTCCTGTACAAAGGTTGTTTGGTTTCTCCAATGTAGAGTTCAGAGCACTCCTCACTGCACTGGATTGCATACACTACATTGCTTTCCTTGTGTTTTGGAGTTTGATCTTTGGGGTGTACAAGCCTCTGTCTCAGTGTGTTGGTGGGTTTGAAATATACAGGTATGTGGTGTTTGCCAAATATCCGTTTGATCTTTTCAGACACGCCAGCCATGTAAGGAATGAAATTACATGGCTGGCGTGTCTGAAAAGATCAAACGGATATTTGGCAAACACCACATACCTGTATATTTCAAACCCACCAACACACTGAGACAGAGGCTTGTACACCCCAAAGATCAAACTCCAAAACACAAGGAAAGCAATGTAGTGTATGCAATCCAGTGCAGTGAGGAGTGCTCTGAACTCTACATTGGAGAAACCAAACAACCTTTGTACAGAAGGATGGCCCAACACAGGAGAAGTAACACCACAGGACCAGAGTCAGCAGTTTATCTTCATCTAAAGGAAAAAGGACACTCATTTGAGGACATTAATGTTCACATTTTAGACAGAGAAGATAGGTGGTTTGAGAGAGGGGTCAAGGAATCCATTCATGCCAACTTGGAAAATCCTTCCTTGAATAGAGGTGGGGGCCTCAGGCATAACCTTTCCCCTATCTTCCTTCCTGCTTTGTCTTCTGTGCCTAGGAAGATTAAGACCATTTCACAAGCTCAACAGCAGCAGGGTAATCTTAACGATCCTCCTTTAGATGATAAAGGGACTTAGAAACAGACATTTCAAAAATAACCATGACCTAGCCCCAGGTGCAAGGTCACACAGCCAGCCTAGAAACATATTTAAGGATTCCCTTACTAACTTTACTCAGACTGAAGAAGCTCCTTGGATAAGGAGTGAAACGTTTCCACTAAGAAAATAGAAATCCAGTTGACATGATTCAAGCCACAGATTCAATTTCCAGAATTCCTAACCATTATTGCTTTATGGGAGATGAAGGCCAACAACATGTCTGAATTAGACTGTATGGTACAAGATGATCAATCAGCTAGCTTCCCATTCTACCATTATTTTAAAATTATAAATGTTTTTAAAATATTTTAAATTATTCATATCTACATTCCTATGCTGCCTACTCCATGGATTAGAGCAAAATCATGTGGGACACAAAATATACAATACACCGTTCAGTCACTAACCCTTAGCAATTGCTTCTAAGTAAGTGGTATCTTCTGCTCCAATGGCCTTCTAAGATATTAGCAGGGAATCTTGGGGACAGGCTATTCCAGAGTGAGAGGTTTGTTACCAAGAAGGCTTGTTTCTGAACATCCTCCTAATAATATCTCAGCAGAGGAATTTTCAGCCCACCTTCTTGGCCAGGGAAAAGTGGGAAAGCAGGTTCTATCTGGATGAGATGATCCCAAGATTACAAGGACCCAAATCATAAAGGGCTTTCTAGGTAAAAATCAGTATTTTGAATTAGACCAGGAACACAACTGGCATCCAGGGTAGCTCCTGTAATATTGGTGTTATTCTATTATACTGGTGCTGACTGGGCAGCTTTTGGGTAGCTGAATTGCCTTCGGAACCAACTGTTGATGTTTCATTTGGCTGTTTAATATTGTTCAATTTCTAACAAAAACATTGTTTTGCACGTCATGCTTTGTTAATAAAATTCTCCTTTTCAGATAAAGAGTTCATTGTGAAGCTCTATCAAATGTTTTTGCTTTCTTCCCTCCCCAAAGTATTTATAGTGTATCCATAAAAAAGGAAGAGAATTAAAAGGGAGGGGAAATTATTGAAGCTGGGTTCATCTCAAAAAGGCCCTTCACGTAGCACCTTGTCAGATATCTCAGAATAGCATGCATGCATTTCAGCCTTCAGGAAAGACATTTTTAAATTCATTTCAGTCATTGCTTGTAATTGAGTTTAACCGCAGAAAATCCTTCAGTTGACCTCCTGTCTGTCTTTGTTTCTGCTCTTAATGCAATTGTTCAGAGAGAAAAATGTTCCATCTAAACAAGTCAGAATGACAGGAGGAAGAGAGAGAAGCAAAACAAAACAAAAATGCTGAAGCCATCTGCTTGGAGAACATTAGGACCAAATGCAGGTAAATAATAGAAACAGCTTAAATTGCTTCCTTGGTATCCGCCCTCCCCCACCCCTGTACACACACACCACAAAAATCTCTGAACCACATGGTACAAATACATCACATATGGAAACTAATTTAAACCCTAGAAAACAGAACAAGATTGCTGGAGAAAAAAACATTCAGCACAATGAAATATTTTTAGTGGAGTGGAATTATGTGAGTAGGTTGAGGGAGATGAGCTTCTGAAGTGTCTTTTTAAAATGGTGTTTCCTGGTCAAGAATCTTTCTCATACATCCTCAAGCGCAGCAGGAATTAGCAATGTTAGTGAGATACGTATGTTTGAGGGCTGGGTGGGTCATGTGTTCAAAATTCAACTGTCTTGAAAATTGAGATACATTTTGAATCAGGCTCAGATCCAGTTCTGTGCTAGACCTGAACTGAAATCACGTTCAGCCACTACCTTTTGGTAGCTTCCCTGCCAGCTTCACTACCTTTTCAATCAATTTTCCCCTGACCTTTATAAAGGGAATGTGGTCAACTGGCAGCAGGGAATGTAGTTCCAGCTTGAAATGATCCTACTGAAGTGCATGATCCTGTTACAGGAATTCTCTGCTACCCCTTATTAGGAAAGTAAAAGATATTGCCACAATTTTTTCTAGGGCTACATTTGGAAGTTCTGTAAAAACTGACTCCTCCCATGGCATGGGTGTAGCATTAAATTACACAAGTTTTTCTTTCTCTACTTAAGCATCTGAACATCCCCCTTCCCCAAAAAAAGTCATTGATTTGCATCTGAGAAAGCTTCTTCTTCTCACCCACTCTGTGTTCTCGGCTACATCCCCTTCTTTATCCACAGCATGCAGTCTCTCGCTCACTTGCTCTTCTTTTTCTCTCTCTTCCCCCATCCAAATGTATTAAGGAAAATTGTGAACAGGAAAAAAGAACCTAACTGGTGTGGATTTTTAAATAGATTCCTAATAGAAATATAAAAAAAATGTAGTCAGAGAAGGAGAAGACTGTTTATCAACTAGGACTTTAGTACAGAAAGGATTTTTTTATCTGTACCACCTACTCAGTTACCTGTTTCCCCTTAATGAAGGAAAATATTTCTTGTTTGCTTGCTTGCAAAGGGAAAAATGCTGGAAGGAGGAACTATTAGGATTTTGTTTTGTTTTTGTAAGCCTTCTTGTTTATTTATAGCCTGTCTTTCCCTCAAATAGCTGAAGATGAAGATGGCATTTGTACCTTCAGGTTTTTCTTTCTTTCACAGCAATTATCTGAGATAAGTAAGACCGAAAGAGGGAGAGAGAAACAAATAATATCACAATGATTGGCCTCCTATACCACATCGGTTTAGAGTCCAAGTTACTATAGTTGGAGTAGGCTTGAGGTATTAATCATGTATTCAAGTACTTTAAGATGATAAGATGACCTGAGACTTCAACTGCCCTCTACCACAGCGAAGGGAGGAAAAACTGCTATTTCAACCAGTTCCTCTTTTGAAATATTGATGGACCTTTGGCTCTCTCCCACTGTCATCTACCTTGTAGAATGTTCAACCTCATTTTTCTGCAGAACGTACACAGATCCAGCCCAAGACATTTGGCTACCTGAGTCAAAGGATATGCAAGCTCTCACCACTTCCTTCTATGTTCAGAAGTGAATCGACAGGACAGCATCTTTTGTCAAATCTACAAGGAGAAGGCTTTCTTAGAGGAGTATAGGTCAGGCTGTAAGGTGCATAAAAGCTTTGTCCTTTTGTACCTTGCTTCTGTTCTATGACCCCAAATCTGTTACCTGAGGTAGTCATCTTGCTGTGGCTAATGACAAGGCTGGCTGTTTTTCAGAATATGCTTTGGATTTAATTTTTTTACCGCATCAAAAAGATATCTCAAACCAATTGATTTTTTTTTCAGAATGGTGGTGCTGGTAAATTATTTTGACACAGTATCCTTGAAAAATCTCCTTCTGTATTTCAGGAAGCCATGTGCATATCATATCACATATCATCACCTGTAACATGTAACATGTAACAGGAAAAATGTACTCTGTTCAATCTTAGGTTTTCTTCTTTATAGGATGATTTGTCCTCCCTTTTCCCTGCTTCTGGATTTCTTGTTTTTGTTACCTACTTTTCCTATACTATCTTAAAACAATTCTTGTATTAGCAAGGTTGAATTCTCCCTTCTTGTATCAGTATCCCTATAATCAATAATGTTAAACAGGAGTGCACTTCTACAACACACTGCATTTACTACAAAGCATGAATTACTCAATAGTGGTTCCAGATATTGTCACAATCTTGATAGTGAACTAACCACTCGGGCGGTCTTAACCTCTGCTCAGCAGAAATGCTGACAAAACATATGTGTGTTTGCCTCTTGCTTTGGAGATGATGTGTAGAATGTTTATTGTTGATTTGTTCACTTGTTATGGTGGTATCTTGCCCCTGCTTTCAAGGAGGTCAAGCTGGTAGACATGAGATAGACATGAGCTTATCTCATATTGCCTAATCCTAGAATCTATTTTGTATATCCATATTTATGACTCTTAAACACATCTTAATAGTTTCCAGTTGAAATGTTTGATCAACATCAGTTCATATAAGGTTGACTAGGAAAGGAGACTCTTGCTAAGCTGCAAATATGTGAATAATGTGAACCATTTGTACTTTTGCTAGATTATCTGTCTCCATCAAGGTGCACTAACTTTAACACTTTAAATGAACAGAATATTTTATTTATTTATTTATTTATTTATTTATTTATTTATTTATTTATTATCCCGCCTCTATTATTATTTTTTATAAATAACTCAAGGCAGGGAACATACCTACTACTCCTTCCTCCTCCTATTTTCCCCACAGCAACAACCCTGTGAGGTGAGTTGGGCTGATAAGAAATATGGTTCTCTTATTAAAGACCAGAAAGTAATGTTGAGCCAATATCTGCCTTACAACTTCTCAGAAGTGTTTTTTCCCTGTTCCTGAATACTTACAATATTCTTAGTGTGCTTGAGAATTTTTCTTACTAATACTCTTGAGCTCGTGTTATTGTTGGAACTGGCAAAGGATGCTTTTGTTGATGCTGCTTTCTTTTATAAATATTTTCTCTACATTGAAATGTCTCTAACTGCCCATGTTTCCCAGTATGAAAAAAAAGTAGAAATCAAGGAGTTTTCTCATGATGTCCTCTCTTAACATTTAACTGTTCAGTAGAATGAACTCAGTGGAATAACATTCTTTGAATTTAATTCACACACACAAATATTTCCCTTGGTCATCTCATAACCAATTAGGTGTACACACTCTGTTGTTACTTGATATGCTCCCTTCCGTCTAAATTATATTTCCCCAATTAGGCTTGATGTTTGGGCAGCCTTAAAATTCTGGCCAAGCTGACAGATGAAACACACTGATTGCAGGGAACAATTGCTTTTATACTACATTTTTGTTTCATCAAAATCTTTTCAGGACTATCAGTCTTTTTGCAATTCCTTTGTTCAGGCTAGGAGGAAAGCCATTAAATCAACCCCATCACTTGGTCAAATCTTTTCCCCTATTTTCTTTCTGACTCTCTTTTGTTAGTCTTGACCTCCATTTTTCTCCAGGTAGGATTACCTGGACTTTTTCTTCAGGGCAGAACTTTTCTATTAACAAAGAAGGATAAAAACATACCTAGACCTTTTCTCTCTTTCACTAGCTAGAGTCACTTTGGACAACTGCAGAAAGACAGCCAACCCTGAGATTTACCCTACTCTTTCCAGCCTATTGTTTCTCTCAGAGAAAAACCATCTGAAGCCAGATCCCACTCAAACAGACTGGACTAGAGCCCAGCCAGTGTGACCCTGGAGTGCGCAGAGGCTGTCATGGTATTCTATTGAATTGGACTTACAGTACAGCCCCAAGGAGGTACCTAGACCTTGCAGGAGCTGAACTAAACCCTTCTGGTACATTGTCTTCTTAGAATTTGGAAGCCACTATATTTCTGGATCCCTGAAACAGCCCTTCAGAGTTGGGGTTCACAGCTTGGAAAACCTAGCTGGCTTCACCTGATCGGTTAGATTCAGAATCAGATAAAGGAGAGCTATACCAATACTCAAGGGGCGTGGTGGCTCAGCAGGTAAGACACCAGGCTTGTCAATCAGAAGATCGCAAGTTCGGAGGTTCGAATCCCTAGCCCCACGTGACGAAGTGAGCTCCTGCACTCGCCCCAGCTCTTGCCAACCTAGCAATTCAAAAGCATGCAAATGCAAGTAGATGAATAGGTACCACTTCGTTGGGATGGTAACAGTGTTCTGCACACATCATGCCAGCCACATGACCGCGGAAGCACCTTCGGATAGTGCTGGCTCTTTGGCTAACAAATGGAAATGAGCACCAGCCCCTAGAGTCGGACACAACTGTGCAGGGGAAACCTTTACCTTTATACCAATACTCATTCTTTGAACTCAACTGAGTTCCCAGCTCCAGAAGAACTATGGCTTCAGAAAGCCAAGAAGCACTGAGTAGACCCAGCGAAAGAGCAGTGGTAAAGAATTTATTTATTAGAATCTCCATACTTGGTATCCTCCAACTGTTAGATAATCGATTTATCAGTAACCTTCATGGACTGTAATTATTTATGTAAGCTGCAAAGGAAAGGTGATTCTTTTTCTTTCTCTCTGTCACTTTCCTCTTCAGACCACAAACATTCTATTTTATTGTCCATTCCCAAGTGAATTGCTGCCTGTGCACGCATGTATGTGTGTTTGTACCTGTGTATGAATGCTATACAGTATTTTATAACTTTCTCTCTTCTGAAAGAATGTTTTATTTTTTAAATGTCTCTTTTCTGAACGAAGAATGCTATACTTTGTAAAAAAAAATTCTTTTCTGAAGGAAGCTTTCAAAATCCTTGCTTTCTTTGTGTGGCAAGAGTTTCTATTTTTCTGTTTCTGCCTTCTCCTTCTTTAGCTGAACATTTTGTAAAGTGCATCAGTTTACAAAACCCTGCCCCATTTTTCCAGCCACTCTCTGAACTCCTATTTCATCTTTATCTCATTGAATTGAATGTGCTATTCTGTGAACGCCCTGCCTTTATTTCATTGAAAATAATGTGCTCTTCCCTGAATTCCTTGCCTTTCTTTCATTGAACTGAATATTCTAATTTTATAGAATATTGTTTATTTTATTGCCTTGTATTCCATTAGCCTCAAATATTATTTGTGCTATGTTCCGCATAAATTATTGATTATTTAAATCGTACGTTTCAAATATTTAATGAATTGTATTTATTGGTTATTGTAGTAGATAGATAGATAGATACTTTATTGATTTAGTCTTTTGACCATATCAAGTAAAAAAAAAAAAAGTTAAAATAAAAAGCCATTTTAAACATACAAGTGAATATGAGTAAATACAAATAAAACTATAATACAGATTCATATCAAACCATCTCCCCTACAGTCAACTCCAATCTGGTCTATGTAATCTGTCCTCTTTAGGATTGCCTTTGATATGAAGAGTGCAGTCTTGCTAGTAATGAGCTGGTTCTTACCCTGTAAAAAATAAGAAAGTTTCTGCTGGCTGCTCCAGTATTTTTTATTTTTTAAATATAAATCTAAGTGGACAGTCCTTTCTACAGAATATAATTTGCAATCAAATAAGATATGTGCAGTATCTTCAACAGCTAGGGCACCACAAATACATAATCTGTCTTCATAAGGAACTCCTTGGAACCTCCCATATCTTACCATGGAGTCTAATTGATCGAAACGAGCTCTAGTAAAAGCTCTTCTGAAATGTTGGGGGAAGGAAGTTGTTAAATACTTTTCTAGTTGGAAGACTGATTTGTGTTGGGCCAGCCACTTCAGGGACTTAGCATGTTTAAGGGCTGCTATATCCTCTTGTGCAGCCACATCCAAAACCCTTTGTTTGAAATTTTTCTTAGCCTTCAAATCTAACTGGGCTAGAAAATGAGCTGAAAATCCATATTGTGAGATGGTATTGGTAAGTCGGGCCGCCCAAGCACGAGGAGGCATATTCTGCATCTGCTCTTCAAGACAAAGCTTGGGTAATCTGTCTGAGTCCATGGATAGGATTTTCAGCCAGTAATTAAATACTTTAGTTACCGAGTGGCTTTGTATGGGGGGTATACCTAACTCTGCTCTTACTGCTCGAGTTGGAGTTGACTTGTCCACCCCCAAGATGCATTTCAGAAAAGAGGACTGTATCTGTTCAAACAAAGGGACATTTACGTGACCCCACAATTCTGCACCATATGTGATCATTGGGAGTATTTTACAGTTATATACCTTTATTATTGGGGTTAACGATCCTGGGTAGCTATGGTTGATAAGCTGCTTTATGGCATTGGCACAGGCTGTAGCCTTTAGGGAACTCCTCTTGAAATGAGGGAGCCATGATCCTGTTTCGGTAAAAACAATCCCTAGATATAAATAGGACTTAACCTGGTCTATATGTTCCCTGTCCAGAGTCCAGTTATACCTGATCCTCCTCTTCCCAAAAACAACTACCTTAGTCTTGGATTTGTTGATGGACATGTAGTTACATGTACAATACATACTAATCCTGCGTAGCAGTCTTCTCATTCCTACTTGGGTATGTGACATCAATACCATGTCATCAGCGTAAAGCAGTATGTTTACGTGTTTGTTTTTAATTTTAGGCATGTGTGTGTCAACTGAATATAAAAACTTTGGGATGTCTCTTATATATAAATTAAACAAAATAGGGGCCAGTATGCATCCTTGTCTGACCCCTTTGTGGGTATTAATAGTCCCTGTTAAGGATCTATTTGCTCCAGTACGTACCCTTAAGCAGGAATTTGAATACAATGCCTTGATTAAAGAGAGGAGTCTGGGTTCCATATTCATATCTGTTAGTTTCTTCCAAAGGAGTTCCCTATTTATTGAATCAAATGCTGCACTAAGGTCAATGAAAGTTGTATACAGTTGGTTCCCATTGGCTGTGTATTTGTCTATTAAGTGGCATAAGATAAAACAATTATCAATGGTAGAGCGTCCAGGTCTGAAACCAGATTGCTCTTCAGGTAACAGGTCCTTTTCGTACACCCAATCCTCAATCTTATATAAAAGATATTTAGCATACAGTTTAGCTACGATATCAATTAGACTGATTGGTCGATAATTAGAGGGTTCGCCCTTATCCCCCTTTTTATAAATGGGAATCACAATAGAGAGCTCCCAACCAGCTGGAATTTGGCACGAGTTATTTATGTGGGTAAATAAGCCTGCAAGTAGGGGAGCCCACCAGTTAATGTGTCCTTTAAATAATTCAGGGGGAAGAAGATCTTCGCCGGGAGCCTTGTTAGGCTTCAGAGTCTGTATGAGACCTCTAATCTCCCGTTCGGTCACTGGGGGCCAGTATGGAAAAGGGCTGCAAGCCTTCTCTGATACATTTTGTAGATCCGCCATTCCGTTACCACTTGGGGCTGTGAAAAGTTGGCTATAATAATCCTCCCAGGTGGAGGCGGGTATTGGAATATCCAAGGAATACCTACGTTCCTTCAGTATTCCTGCAACCGAATGCCAGAAAAAGACTGGATTTGTATTTTTGGCAGCTAACTCTAGGTTTAGCCAGAGTGAGGATAAATAAAGAGATTTCTTGCTCTTAATGGTTTTCTTGTACTTTTGTCTGAGTGCTAGCATGGCAGTATGATTATTATTTGAAGGCTGAGTCCGTGCTACCCGCATAGCTAGCCTTAATCTTTTTCTCTGTACGTAACACTCAGAGTCAAACCAAACTGGTTATTGTAGTAGCATTTTGTGAATTCTAGAGCGCAGGTACCTAGTTAATAACATATAGAATTAAGATTCCCAACAGAATTGGCACTGTGGGAAGCCCCTGCTTCTAATGCTAGGTTTCAGAATTTGTTTTTAAAAATCTCCTTTGAAATAAATTTCAAAATCAGTTCTCTTTCAGTAGATTAAATGGAAAGTGGAAGAAATGTTGTTTGCTTTAGGTGTATGGAAAAACCAGCAGGTTGTTCCTTTCCATTCCAAGCAAACAGGGGTGTCCACAGCAATGGTCACTGGCTTCAAAATGGTGGCTGTGACCTGGTGATCAAAGCACTGCCCCTTTGTAACATGTATCGCACAAATGTAAAAAGGGGCAGGGTTTCAATTGCTAGGTTCTGCCTGCCATTTTGAAGCCAATGATCATAGCTGCAGATGCCCCTGCCAGCAAAAACTAAGCAAAGTAAGTTTCACTAGAAATGCTTTGTCCACATGGCCTCTATTATTATAAATAATATCTCCAGAAAGCAGCTAAAACAGGTGGACATAGGAAGACCGATCAGGAAAAAGCAACCCAGGTTGATTACTAAGCCCTCTGCACTAGTCCTATGCATTACTATAGTTAAGAGCTAGTAAAGCTTCTGAAAGTAATGACACTCATGGTAACCTTCTACATGTGTAAGTTGCACCCTCAACTGTAGATTTATAAAATGTGGCTGTGAAAAGAGTGAGAACTTGGGCAGCTTTTGGTACATAGCCAGCAAACACAGTGCAGCTTGTACCCTTCAAGTTGGAACATGCACCTTCTGCATAAGCACATCTTAAACATTTTGAAACAAATAATTCTGAGAATGGCTGATTTGCCAAATGTGAAAAATACTGGGTGACAAAAGAGACTTTGAATGTGTTAACATTTAATAGATTTGGTCCATACATGGATCGCTTATACTTTTATATGGCTGTAAAATGTAATAGACAAAATAATTTAATACAGATCACTATACCCATAAGAGATTTAATTAGATAGAAAGTGCATGGGTAGTGCACAGGTAATTTTTATTCTGGTCTGATAATATGAGACTATATACTGTCTATATGTTACCAAGACTATGTACTGTCTATATGTTACCAAGAAAAAAATATTGTATCCAATCAGAATGTCTGACTTTGCCTTGTAATGTTCTGGTTTTTTGAGCTGTTTCATTCTAATGATGTGTGTACGTGTGCACACCCACACCCACAGTTCCTATCAGGAAAAGGAAAAATCAGATTGATGGGGAGGGTGTTCAAACATGTGTTTTCCAAGAACACTAGCCTTCCATTCCATGCTGAGTTATGACATGTCTGCTTTTCATTATCTTATTCAAGACAGTGGGTAGCTTCCTGCAGCTGTCAGGTGTTTCCTTCTTGAAATATGCCCACAGGGAAACAAAAAGAAATCTAAATTAGCCATCACAAAGATGCTCCTCTTGCAGTATTTTCAGTCCTACTAAGAACAGAAGGAAGAGAACTCCAGACAGCCAGTTGGGGGTTATTTGAGAATGTATATTAAAACAGTGCTTACAATATTATTTTACCTTTTAAAAAAATCAGTTTGTGTGACTATTGAGGTTGAATTTTTCAGGCTTTCAAAGCTATTGGATTATTTCTGATTCCCCCCCCCCCCTTAGGTTTGGCACATATAATGATCAAGATACCCAAAGTAAAAG
Source organism: Charina bottae (assembly GCA_023362775.1). Classification (NCBI taxonomy): domain Eukaryota; kingdom Metazoa; phylum Chordata; class Lepidosauria; order Squamata; family Charinaidae; genus Charina; species Charina bottae. The sequence continues at coordinate 54,464,334 of JALMGJ010000006.1, forward strand.
GCTAAATGCTTTAAGCATCAAAGTTGACTTTAACTTGTTTGGACAGGGTAATAAAACAGTAGGAGACAAATTTCCCACACTAATTCAGAACGTTAGAAAGCAGACTGTTGTGTTACAATCCTATATATGAATATGGTAGATTGTATGTTTTCAACATATCATCCTTGCCTGGTAAGTAGATACATTAAAATGCAGTGGATGTGTGTTTCATCAGCATTCAGTGGTTATGGTGGCTATAAAATAAAGGAGAACAATTCATGCGTCATTGGCTGAAAGTGGCCCCCAGCCCAATTTTTGTAGTCCCCAGAGCACTCCAAGATCATGCTGCTAAAATGGTACAATTTTCATTTTCTGTAAGAAATGGAAGAAAATAGATGTGTTATACTTCTGATAGATTTAAACTTTTTTCTTCTAAGCTCTCCCCAAAGAAAGAAAAATGGACAAAACTCCCACCTCCTAGAGTGACATTGTAACATCCCTGACTTGCCTCCTTTGGCCCTTAATAGCCAAAACCAAAAATGCAATCCCAGATTACGAAAAGGTTGTCTTTCCCTACTTAAAAGTAAGGTAATATGCTACCACAAATCATAAAGTAGTTTGCAAAATGAGACAAGTTTGAGTAGAGTCTCAATGTTATGGATTTAGTCTTGAGCTCCAAGTAGATCTTGATTAGATTTTTAAAGTGAATGCTGTTTTACAGAGCTGTGTTGCGACTTCCAGGTGGAAACATGGCATACTAACAGATCTCCCTGAAACAGCGGGGATGACGCAGAAGCAAAGACTGACAGCCAGGCAATATGCCTGAGCTAATGGAGCTTCTCTGAACAAGGAGAAGCCATGAGTTCACCCACATGAGCTCTTGGAGGGCAGCTCCTCATGAGGAAGCCCACAGGGTCCAAAGGGACCCTGCCGGCAACCTGCGAGTAAAGCGCCAGGAGCTGTGGAAGAAGACATCATGCTTACACCCTCACATGAACCCTGTTTAAAGGAAACTGGGTCTGCTTGATCCACTTTCTAAAGCACATTTAAGTGGATCAAATTTAAAGTGTAAAGATACCTTCAGAGCAGCAGAGTACCTAATGCCACCTGGGTAAGTGTACCTTTGATTCAGGAAAAAATAAAGTAAAAAGGAAGGAACCAGTTACAAAGATTTTAAAAGAATTAAATGCAAAAAGCTTACTGGGATTTTGGAGTAAGAAGGTTTTAAAAAATGGACTAAATGGAGAGTTAAATTTGGAATATTGCCTTATTTAAAGTATTTTTTGAATTAAATAGAAATACATATCTTGTGGGAAAGAAGAATGTTTAAATTTGTTAAGGAAGCTGATTGTCTGACCGTGTTAAATAAAGGGATAAGTAAAAAAGAAGAAGGGAAACATGAAGTTCTGAGAAGATCATGTACTTACGGAAGTACGAAGTGCAGAAAGGGACTAAAGTATCATGGACATGGGGGGAAAAAACTCTCTTTTATTTTTTGCTCCCCTTTTATGGATTACAAATTTGAACTAAAGAAAAATGGTTATTGCTAATGGAAGTGAAAGCTCTAGAAGGAAGGAAAGGATGGTTGGACCACTCCAACTTGTTTATGATGGATAAATTCACAGAAGAGGAAATTATTTTGTTGGCCAGCAAGATTATTATAAGTGTTTAAAATGGAGATATATTGAAGTACCGACAATGGAAGATAAAATAACAAATACTTTTGCAGAATGCTGAACCTTTTACGGACTTTTTGCTGAAAATGGAAAGACCTAAAATGATGATTTTTAGACTGGACAATTGAAGAAGTGTTGAATAAGGGGATGAAGGGATTATTGCTATGTTTAAGAGGGAGGAAGGATAATAATTTTGATTGTAGCTACTGTAATGAAGGTCTTTTTCTTTCTTTTCTTTTAACTGCATTGTTTCCTGCATTTTTTTCTTTTTTTCTTTTTTCTCTTCTTTTCTTCTTTTATATATTTCTTCTTTTTATTCTATTCAAGTAAAAATTGTCAATAAAAATATTTAAAAAAACATCTGTGTTGCCTACATGGGATGCAGATATTTGTAAATAAATAATTATTAGACTACAAAAACCACAAACCATGAATTAATTATCCTTTTCCAGTCCCTGATACTTTCATGTATTTTATTAATTATAAGTGAGTTCTATTTGTTTGCTGTCTAAATCTGTTTGTAATTACATAATGAAGTAATAATGAAGGGGCGCTGTGGCTCAGCGGGTTAAACCACTGAGCCGTTAGACTGCTGACCATAAGGTTGACAGTTCGAAACCGCGTGACGAGGTGAGCTCTCGTCACTAGCCCTAGCTCTCTGCCAACCCAGCGATTCGAAAGCTAATATAGCAAGTAGATAAATGGGTACCACTCACGTGGGGCAATTTGCGGGCGTCCATCGGAGGGTCGTCCTCGATCCAAGAAAGACCTGGAAGAGCGGTGATGACGGCGGAGGACGACGGATCTGGAAATACCAGCTTCCTGGACGTCAGCAGCGGGCGCGGAGCGAGGCATTCTGGGACTTGCAGTCCAATGCCTGCAGTTGAAGAGCCGGTTCCCTTCCTCTCTCCCTGTCGCGCGGTAAAAATTGTAAAAATGATGATGTATAATTGGATAATTGATATGTAATGTTGTAAGCCGCCTAGAGTCCTCCAGTAGGGAGGGGATAGGCGGGGTATAAATAAGACAAATAAATAAATAAATAAATAAATAAATAAAAGTAATAATTTTATATAAATTTAAATTGGTAGTTACTCTGATTCATTTTAACTACCAAGAACTGTGTCACAACAATTACAGAAGTATAAAATCTAGTTTAACTAAGTTCTGATTTGCATATTAGCCTGAGTAATAGACAGGATATCCTGGAGAAGAAGCTGATGCTAGGGAAAGTGGAAGGCAAAAGGAAGAGGGGCCGACCAAGGGCAAGATGGATGGATGATATTCTGGAGGTGATGGACTTGACCGTGGGGGACCTGGGGATGGTGACGGCCGACAGGAAGCTCTGGCGTGGGCTGGTCCATGAGGTCACGAAGAGTCAGAAGCAACTGAACGAATAAACAACAAAAATGTAAATTATGCCATTTCATATAGGAATTTGCCCCAGATTTTGCCCAACATTCTTCTTTGACTTGCATGATGAGCCATGATGTTTTGGCTCCTAACTGGGCTCTGCAGAAGAAAGAGTGAAGATATTAGGCATCTTTTTAAAAAACAAAATCTGATTGAACAGAGACTAGCACTGATGGAAAAGAGGAACTACATGTACAAGACAACAATAATGATGCTTCTTTTCACAGGGCACTATTAACACCCAGTACTACTTTGGCAGCACACATTCAGCAAAAGAGCACTGAATTCTAAGTCATATTGATAAATGAATCTCCCAATAACTTGAGAATCTTTGCTTACATTAAAAAAAAATCTAGCCTTCATGATTGCAGGGAAGAAAAAATATCTGGTTAAAAGACAGGTTGTCTGTCTGCTTGTTTTGTTTGTTTACTATTCTGTCAACTTTTTTCCCATCTATCTTACCAGTATAGTTAACAGCTAGACAATGAAATCCTCTGAGAAATTGAAAGAGTGATATATATTTGTCCTAGAGAAAATATGATTGCCATGATTACTATCTTCAAATATTTATTTATCAACAGGCTGAATAACTCCCAGGATATAACTGAAGTGAAGGGAGTTATACTCCAACACATTAAAGGGATCCTGATGACAAAAACCTTATTTTCTGTAGCTCAAAAGAAGAAGGTTAAAACTAACGGATGGAAATTGCAAGATAAGTTTTGGCTTAATGACACATAAAATTCATAATTATTGGTTATATCTACCAATTCAGTAGGTTGAGGATCCTTTCCCTATCAGAATAAGAATTACATAAAGAAAGGAAATAAAAGAAAACTGAAACATTGGGGTGGGGGGAGAGAAATAATCAATATGAGGGGAAGATGGGAAAGTACAATGATAATGATAATGTTATATAGAACAGGGATGGGACTATAACTTCTAATCATATACATCATTTGAGTAATTTTTTAGCAGTAATCTGACTTTGCGAACTAAATCATGTGAGGACAAGTAGAAATTCCTTCTTACATAATGATATTGTGTAATTCTTTTTCTAGGCTCCCCAGTACTTCTTTTAGTAACTTTCCACTGTTTTATAAGCAGATTCTGTCTTGGATCTTCTTCCAAATGATAGGAATCATTTAATGACTGTTTCTTTAACATTTCAGTAGATATGGTTGTTTTTATTCCCCTTATCATTGCCTTTGAAGATTTCAGAATCACATGATGGCTTTGCAAAATGCCTGTAGAGACCCACATGTTTCTACAGTTCTCCATCCTAATCTATAAAAAAGCTGCAGGACCTAGCAGGACCAGACTGAAATTCATTGCCATTGCTCTTGTAGACCATCCTTTTGTTCATCTGACTGGCCACAAATGGAAACAGATCTAAACGTTATTGAATTTGACCTCCCTGCAACACCAGCCAGCATAGCTAATGCTGAAAGATTCTGAAAACTGCAGTTTAGTGATATCAAGAGTTTCGTAGGTTTCCTACCATTGTTGTGGAAAAAATGTCTGGTTCAACTTTTTCATCCTTTCTTATTTGATGACAACAAAATAGAGTACTCAACAAATAAAGGATATTAAGGAAAGAAGATTGTTCTCAATACAATCAGTCATTATACAACTGTCTGAATTGGGGTATATTTTTCTGTTATGAGCCATGCTATTTTAACATTTTTTACCATTAAAGGAAGAATTCAAATCATCTGTTCATTTCACCCAATGATGCTAAATAGTTCCCCTTCTGTCTCATGCAGTTTGAGAGAAGTAGTGCAATTAATCTGTTGTTTCAGACTGCATTGCCATTTCTATTTATAATATTCACAACTCTGAATCAGATCAGACTTTGGAACATAACAAATTGCACAACTGTGCAGAAAAGACTTTTCATTTTTCACTTTTTTTAAGGAGGAAGAACAATTCTGGAAAAACAATGATCAGAATATGCATCTCTGAAGGGGATTAATTTCAGAAATAAAATAGTATAAGGCAAATAAAAGGCTGCCAACATTTTCATTGGAAAGGAGACATAATGAATATAAATAATGAAGAACAAAACAACTAATATAAATCAATATAAGTGATGGAACATAAAGAAAAATCAAAGAAAAACAACATACTGTTTAAAGATCCTGTGGGAAAAGATGCATTAGTGTATCACTTTTTATCCTAGATTAGTGAAGATCTCTTAATAGATTAATGGAGGTCTTCTGCATGAACATTAGCAGAGCTGCATCAGCTAGAATAAAGACATCACCAAGGACGTCATTGTACCTTGCACTTAAAACTTCTCATAAAATCTCAGGTAACTTTGCTGATGAAGACCTTGGATCCAAGATGATGACCACCTGTTAGTAACAGAGATTATTTGTCTGACTCATAAGGTCCTTGAAGTAAATTGAGATAGGAAAGCAATCTGATGCCAACTCTCCAAAAATATATTAGGGGTGTCCTAATGTTCCTTTTGAATGCTTGAAATCCTTGAAATTTTCAAGAATGTGAATGACGTGTCCCTATTCTGTATCTCATGGCAATCCCCCAAACTGAACAAATGCACACACGGACAAAGCAGAAAACATCTTGGAAAAGAGGCTAAGGTCCTTTGAAAAAATGTTGGAGGAAATGTTGAAAATAAAGTCCTGCAATGTGGTAAGGGGCGTGGTGGCTCAAATGGGCGTGGTGGCTCAGTGGGTAAGACGCCAGGCTTGTCGATCAGAAGATCACAAGTTCGGAGGTTCGAATTCCTAGTCCTGCATGCGGAGTGAGCTCCCGCACTCACCCCAGCTCTTGCCAACCTAGCAATTCGAAAGCATGCAAATGCAAGTAGATAAATAGGTACCACTTCAGTGGGTAGGTAACAGTGTTCCGTGTGTGTCATGCGGCCACATGACCATGGAAGCGTCTTCGGACAACGCTGGCTCTTCGGCTAACAAAAGGAGATGAGCACCGGCCCCTAGAGTCGGACACAACTGTGCAGGGGAAACCTTTACCTTTTTATCAATATGGACATTTTATTTGAAGCTGCAACATATAGATAATTGGTTGGGCTGTGCAAAGCTTGGAGGCTCCGATTTGATGAACCTTGATTAAATTACCCCTTCAAAGCAGACTGAAGCAAGGACCTGCTTTGAAGTTCCAAAACTATCTGAAGCCCTTATAGCCTTTTGAAGTTTTTCACAGATTTAATGACTTTTTTGTCACTTCCAGGATTCTTAAGACAATGTATAATATTCCCAATTCATTTCCATATGTAGAGAAGGATGAAGGGCATTTAGTGGTATGATGGACTTACTGACATTGAATCAAATAGCAAGCCAACAAGATTTATCCCTTCTTTCAACACCTTGCTTATCAGTGCACCTTTGCTGTGGCAGGCTTTGCTAACATAGTTTTGGGCCTCATTCACTTGCTCATCTTCTTTAATGTGGCAGCCAGAAGCAGTAACTTTGCTCTCTCTTGTGCTAATGCAACATTGAACTTCTGTGCTGGTCCTGCCAACACAACTGTTCAACCCATCCCTTAACGCTGACTAGCCTGGTACACACTCTTTTATCAAAGCACCCTGCACTCTTGGAAAGTTATTTTTGAGTTTTACACAACTGCCCAATTCTGCACAACAATACCATTTTTAAATTCTGCAGAAAATTATTTATAAAATCTATACAACTGAGGCCAATTTAAGTCTATCAATAATCAGTAAACAGGTACCAGGATAATACTTACAGTATAGACACTAGTACCAATGTTTGCTGTAGTGGATGTAAGGCTAAAAAATGTTACTTTTTCTATGTCTGTCACTTTTGCTGTGCCTGACTGGCCTTTCTCCGTGTCATTCTATCTTGCTGCTTTTTTTCTTTTACCTCTACTACTAACTGATTAATGCCAATAAACCACAATACAACTGAATCCTGCCAGGGCCCTTAATGTCATTACTAGAAGGGTACAGCTAATCAGCAATGCCAACTGTTCTGGGATCCAAAACATGCAGTGAACAGAGACAACAAAATTACACCCACCCATAAGGGCAAATCACTGGTCATCCTCTGAGACCTGTCCAGAAGATACCATGTTTTGTGGCTGTGCCTTGTCTAGACTCAGACTCCATTGAAGCCAGTGATTAGACAGCAGTACCCAGAATGGGCAAATGTGCCAACCAGTATGTCAATCTTTATCCCAGAACACTCAGTAATCAGAAGCAGCAAAATATACTACCTCACAAAGACAATGGGCATTATTCCTTAGGAAAACATGCACTCCTCCAAAGACATGGGAAAGGGAAAACTTACTTTTTAAACCGTTTTTGCATGTTTTTAATGTTTAAATTGGTAAAGATCACTTGCTGCTTTGGTTCAGCACAACTTAGGCTCTTTACTGAACAGATGGCTATGCTGTCCTTTCTTCAGCCCTGCTATCTCTGCCTTAAAATACAGGGGAAATAATTCAAAAATGTATTTCAGAGCAGCTCTTGATGACAGCAGATACTTGGCAGGCCTAACATTCTCAGGTTTATCATCCCTCCTAGTTTTATCCCATTATCCCTCAAAATGAGGCAGCTGCAGGCATTTTAATGTTTCTCTGTTATAGTCTATGGAGGAATCTTTTTGGGGGATCAAATTTTAAATCTTGTAGTGACTTTCAGTTGAATTGATTTGCCCTCAAATCACAGACTCAAATCAAACTATGTCCTGTCCAAATCTCAAATCTTGAATTTGAATAAAGGTTAATTCACTCAGATCTAATAAAAATAGGTTTAGATCTAATAAACCATGTCTTGACATTTCTGAAGTCTCAAAGATCTGCATCTTTCTGAATCTGCATCTTACTATTTTCTATGACCTTTTAATAATAGTTCCACTCCTCATTGGTAATGTGAAGTATGAAAATGATGAAATATGACTTTGTCTAATCTGGTGGAGTTGGCAGGTAGAATAATAGGCAATATTGTCTAAGTCAGAGTGTGTCATAAAGAGATGTAATGATGCAATGGGATAATGTGAATACTTTAAAAAAAGTACAAAGCAAAAATGTCACACATCATCAAAAAAGGCAAGGAAAGAGCAGCTGGGATCATTGAGCAGACTAACCAGAAGAGAAGCAATTCCCAGTAGGAAACATATGTTTTTAATCAAACCACAAGCGTGATAACTTCCATGGACAGTTCTTAGGAAAATATTTCATCAGGCAAAAAGGTCAGAGTCACCCACAATACAGCTGACAAATGGAAACTATTTGAAGGACAATGTATGACAGCTATTGCACCCAGAAAGCACTCTTGTATTATTTTCTTAATGTTTGGTTTGCTTCCATGTGCTTTGACAGCAGTGATTGGACCTCAGAGCCAAAGAACAGAGGAGAAGGCAAATGATCACTAGGATGGAAGACCCTTGGGTCAAATGATAGATAGTTGTTGAGAGCCCTCTTTAATGTTTTTGAGCATGAATTCTCAGGTTAGATCTTCTCTAAGACAGAAAAAAATCCTATACTGGTGAATATATTAGTATTCATATATTGATGGCAACCTCAGCTCCATTCCCAATGGTATAGTCTTTCCCAAGAGGTGGGGCACAGCAGAACATATAAGTGGAAGATCCAGTAATTTTCAGCACCAAGGACAGCAAAGCAAAATATTTGGCACAATTTTTTTCATACAAGTATTTGTCCCTGTATTTATGTAATTGTATACATAATCAGATATGAGCTTGAAGCTCTATATAAATGCCACCATCATAAAATTTTCTCATAACTTAACTCTCACTTTTTTAGGAATGATTTATTTGAAATGATATGCAAATTAACATTGTTAAGGCTGATTTCAGTAGAAATGTATGACAACTTTCATTATAACTCTAGGAAAGACAGAATAAATTGGATCAACATTAACATCTTCAATGTAATTTATTTATTTATTTAATTATATTTCGAATATCATCACTGCCCATCTCCTTCAAAGAGTGACTCTGGGCAGTTGACTATATACTGATGTATCAAACACTAGGGACATTGTAACTCTGTAGAACAGGGCTTTCCAAAGTGCCGCCGCTAGCGACACACCAGCGCTGGTGCGGCGGCGGCACGGCGGCGCGTGCGCGGCGGCGACACAAAAAGGCATGCGGCGGTGCGGGGGGGGTGCAGTGGCACGCCCGCACGGCGGCAGCGCGGGGGGCACGTGCGGCGGCGCGTGCGTGCATGGCGGCGGCGGCTGTCACTGCCACCACGCACGCACGTGCTGCCGCTTCCAGGTGGTGTGGCGACACACCACGCTGTGTGTGGTGACACACTTTTGTGTCACGACACACAGTTTGGAAAGCTCTGCTGTAGAACTTTTCTTTTCTTTTTCTACTAGTTTCCTTATTATAGTGTCCTCTGTTTTTCTTACACTATATTGGCAGCATGAACTACTATATCTCTATAGAGTAATGTAAGTTCAGTTTAAGATTTTGGACATATTAAACAAAGCTGTTCAAAAATTGGAAATGGATTTGATATTAGATATTTGCATTGATATGCAATATTTCATGGAAGGAAATATGAAATAGAATTAATAATCCTTTGTAGCACTGGACTTTGATACGTAAATCTGTGTACATGGAAACATTTGCAGTTACTATATGTCTGATTATTTTAATGTCTGCATTTTCTTTCTGAATTATTTGGGTATTTCTTCTACAAGTTCTGAATGAAGAAAACAATAGGGATGAAAAGATCCATAGTATTAAACATTAATATGTTTGCATTTATTGTATACATTATTAATAATAATGTCAGAACATGTGGGGTATTCAGGGCCCCTTCCCCTACTTTCTGGAAGGAGCCAGTCTAGGCAGGCTGTATGCTAAATCATCTCTGAGCTCCTTATCTTCATGGCGGTGAGCCCTTCATAGCTAGAATCAGGAAGAAATGTGAGCATGGTCCCATGTTAATATATTGTACAGAATTAAACTTCTCTCAGCAACAGAGGTTGGTGATTCTTCCAAGTTTCAAGTGAAAGATAAGCATCAAGTAAGCCTCCCTCAGAAGATGAACATCCAGCAATTGAAAGAAGCCATGCTTGATCAGGCAGCATGGAGAGCTCTTGTCCATAAAATCGCCAAGAGTCGGACATGACTGAGTGGTTAAAACTAAACTAAACTAACTAGGAAGAGATACTTGGAACATGTCGGTATAAAGCATGGGGTAAGAGGCAGATAGAGGGAAGAGAGGTGAGGTTCTCATACACTTGATGATGCTGTTAGCTGCAAACAGTAGCTCCTACCCAAAATAAAACCACTTATAGCCCTCTGTGTACAATTAGTAGTGAGAAAGAGGCACAAGACATTTGAACAATGATTGTATAAATACTACTCACAATAGATAGATACCCAACAGTTGCTGGAATTGTCTTGAAATGGATCCCTAGCTTTTCTATAATAAAGCTACCTTATTGAAAGCTCCTGAATTCTTTTCTTGTGTGCCTGTTTAATTAGTCCCAGTCTAGCCATCTGGGAGAAGACTGACAAGAGCAGAGCAGAAAATGAGCAGTTCCAGCCAAGCTCAGCCAGCAGCTATCTGCAGTATGTCCTTGGATAATTCTTGTTAACTAGCACCTACCATCACCCAGTGAAGTTCCATACCTACATCAAAACCCATACTAGGTGGATTTATATAAGGTCCACTTTTTTTATGAAACGCTCTGCTTTAGTTTTCTTTATTTGTTGATCTTCTGATCTATTCATTCTATTAGGTCTAGAGCTATTAACTGAAGATGCCTAAGCACTGATGGTCATGAACGTTCTATATGTGCATGTGTATATATGTGTATGTGTTTGTGTGCATGTATTTTAACCTGAAAAAAGGCTGGAGATGTTATTTGTGGGGCCATTACCCACAATTACTTAGAGTTTCACATTGTCCCCTGATACCTTTTTTTAAAAAATAAATTTATTAAGCATTACAGTAATACAGATAAAAACTAATACAAACTACAAAAAATAAAAGAATAAAAAGAAAATATAGAGAATGCAGAAAAAAAGAAAAAATAGAAAAATAGAAAAGAAGGGAAAAAATAAGAATATAGCTAAGAAAGAGAAAGAGAGCCAGTTTGATGCAGTGGTTAAGGCACCAGGCTAGAAACTGTGAGTTCTAGTCTTGCCTTAGGCACAAAGCCAGCTAGGTGACCTTGGGCCAGTCACTTTCTCTTAGCCATAGGAAGGAGGTAATGGCAAACCACTTCTGAAAAACCTTGCCAAGAAAACAGCAGGGACTTGTCCAGGCAGTGTGATAAATTCCATGGACAGTTCTTAGGAAAATATTTCATCAGGAAAATTATCCAAGTCACTCTTCTGTAATCTTTATTTCCTTCTGGTCCCTCTAGTGACCAAATTTCAAAGTCCCATCCTATCATGTTTTTTTCCCCAGAAGTCAAAACAACAGCTGTTTCCCATGGGAAGGATTCTTTTAATTAATTTCAAAATCTTATTTCAAATCCATCTGGGCCCTTAGTCCATTTATAAGGTTCCAAAATCAACATTCCAATCACCCTTTTGCTGTTTATTAAAAAAATAATAATAAATTTTTTCTAAGTCCTTAAACACATACTTAAACCTTCTTTTGTTAAGGATTGAAGGAAACTCACCCAGTTAATGCCATAAAACTTGCTGTTCTGAAGGTTCTTAATATTTGAAAAGCAGTAAAAAAAGTAATCCCAAAAGTGATTAAGAAATGAGGCTCGGATGAACTTTATGTCCATATAGGCTACAATACGACTGTGAGGTTAGTTGGAATCTCCCAGCTCACCATCCAACCACAAAAACCTCAGTTCCTGCAGTCCACTTGTGAGGAGCAGCTGTCCGGAGTACACGTGGGCAATCTCACAATCTCTCCTTTCTCTGGAGAGATTTCACTGGTCAGGATCCACCCTCTGGCTGCCATTCTCCACCATAATGCCATCCCTCCTCCTTCAGGGACGTCTAGCTCACCATGTCCTCACCGGAAGTCTCCACATTGTCCCCTGATATCTAGCAATTTATGAACATAATGAAAGGCTACAATAGTTGTGCCACTAACACTCCAAAACAAGTTCCTCCATCCCCACAAATTTCAAAATGAGTAAGTTGATGAATCACCAGGATATGCCATGGTTTCTTTGTTTCTTCTATAGATAGTGATTTGTTTTCTCAGTAAGACCCTGGCAACAGTCAATAAGCTTCCACAAGAGCCTTATACATCTTCATTACTTTAGATTTCAAATACTTAAATAGAATTACAAAGAGGTAACTCAGAGTTTGTGACTAACAACAACAATAAATGTATGTTATCCCTTTGACAATATCATTGAGATGTTTTGAACCTATAATGTTTCATTGTGCATAATTTTAAAAAATTAAATAGCAGATATAAGAAAGTGAGATATAAGGTAATCTAGAATCCATTTTTGTACTAAGTCAGTCAGATGTTTTTCAGAAAGTTCCCAAGACCTCCATTTTTTAAAAAATAGGTAAATATATTTAATATTGTTATTTTAGCTAATAGATACGATCTTCTTGAATGTGATTATTTCCTCATTTAATTTCTCCATAAATCTTTCTGTGATAGCAAATTTCATGGATTACTTAGGAAGTTTATTAAATGACATTTCCTCTGCCCTGAATATATTGTAAATTTATTTTGGTGAGTTATCCTGTATAGAGGTTCTCAGAGCATAGATGGAGCACAACATGGGAACACTAGAATTATCTCCTGTATCTGTATTCCATTCAAGCTCCAATCTCCCCATTTTGAAAGGCCTACATTATTAGGAACTGTACATATTCAGGGTTCTGGATTACCCAGAGGAAATGTTCTAGCTAACTTGATTAGATAATTAATAATAATAAAAATAATGATGATGATGATAATAGATAGAGGGTGTTTTACTAGTATACATAGAGATGAAAATAGACCCACCCATTTTAAAAGCATTCACTTTCTTTATCCAGGAGTTTTGATGAACCAGGTTTCTTAGATATAAGAGGAAGAAAAAAAACTACTAAAAAGTAAAGAAACAATGAAAGGCTGTTGTGGGTCTTCCGGGCTGTGTGGCCGTGTTCTGGAAATTGTGGTTCCTAACGTTTCGCCAGCATCTGTGGCCAGCATCTTCAGAGGGCAGGAGCACAGACAGAAGTAATGCCCTCTGAAGATGCTGGCCACAGATGCTGGCGAAACGTTAGGAACCACAACTTCCAGAACACGGCCACACAGCCCGGAAGACCCACAACAGCCATCGAACTCTGGCCGTGAAAGCCTTCGACAATACAAACAATGAAAGATTTACATTAATCGAATTCTTTTATTCCAGTTTCCCATCAAAACTTGGTGTGAATGCTATGAACAGTCATCTCTGCTTGTGCCAATCCAATTCAGTAAATGAGAAATGTCACTGAGGATTAGTTTGCTTGAACATTGTTTGTACTTTTATCCAGGTAATCCCTTTGAATTCCTCCTCGTTTGCCACAACTAGGAATTGTCATTATTATAATGAGATCTTGTTTTGTAATTTAGCAGACTGTATTGATTTTGCCATACCACTGAACTCAATCCTACTCTGGCTCAGCAATGTTTGCTGCACACACGGAAGGGCCAGAGCATTATTGCCATGCATTATTAATAACAAGCTTCAGCAGACAAGCTTCTGCACAGAACAGAACAGAACAGGACCATTTTGCGATGGCATATCTGTTGAACTTTGACAATCACCTCTTTATTTTTCTTTGAGTTTTCTTGCAAAACTCCTGTTAATGAATGGCTGCCCACAGTTGAGGAACACTACTTTTATTCCATTAAACAAGAAAATTCCTTCCTGAACCATCTGGGCTGGCAGGTGTTCTTTATCAGATATGGGTTGCTATGAGACAAGCACTTGCTAAAGTTAATTAGATATATAGCAAAACAAAGGAAAAAATGCCAGTGTTGTTTCATTTATGAATCTAACACTTTCATATGTATGGTATTCAAACTAATCATTTATGATGTTCATTATAATGGGATGGGGAACTTTTTGCCATTATAGGCTTAACAAAATCAGTTTCCAAGGGCCAAAAGGAGGTGTGGCAAAACTACAGTGCAGTTGCCTCATGGGGAAAAGCCACAATTGTTCGGTTCTTTTATGGTATGGTACTAATATTAGGGTATTGAGGGGGTTGATTTTTTGTGGGTTGTTTGTTGAGTCAAGATATATAACTTACCTTTAGCAGAGACTTAATGTTTGAGTTTATATGCCACTTCAATCCAAAACCTTTAAGTGGCTAACAGGATCTCTAATATATAATAGGTGTATTAAGTCTCAAAGAGGATGATTACTTCCCAAAAGTAGCATAATCTTGGCAAGCTCTAGGGCAGAGCTTTCCAAACTGTGTGGGGGGACACGTTAGTGTGTCGGCTGCAGTGTCTGGGTGTGTCGCAGCTGTTGCTGCCTCTGAGCCCTGCCAGGATTCCACGCAGGTCCTAGTGCCTGCCTTGTGCCCTGCTGTAAGAGTGTGTCGTGAAATGATGCCCTGCTGTAAGAGTGTGTCGCGAAATGATGCATGTCTAAAAATGTGTCATCAACATGAAAAGTTTGGAAAGCTCTTCTCCAGGGGATGCAAAAATGGGAGAGTGACTTTTTAAAACATCAGTTAGACTTTCCCCTTCTTGTTTCTGTGGTCCTAACCCAGATCAGGTCACAAGGACTTTCACTTTATTCTTTTTTAAAAAATCAAAAATGGAATAGCATTATATATATATTATGTATCTGTAACTTAGCCCTTAGAGATATTTATGGAGAACAGAGTCTTGTGCTAAAACCAAAACAAATGATCCTGATTTGTATTTTAAATTGTTTTCTTGTCTGTCTCATATTTTGCTGAATATGAAGTATCAAAAAAGATGTTGACATGATACCGCTATTCTATTCTTTATCTGATTGTTTTTTTACTTCTTTTCCCATTCTGCATACCTGGTAAGAATTTTCTCTGGTTGTTCATAGAGCTGAGCACAAATGAAAACTTTAATTCTCTGCCAACTGTGTGGGCAGAGAAATTTGTGCATGATTTTTCTGACTTTTTCCAAAGGAAGCAGAAGCTTGCCAAAAATTTCTCAAGGGCAAGGCAGGATTCCCACTGATCAAGGTATTTTCTCCTTTGAAAGAAGTATCTAAAGCAAATTTATTTTCATCAAATTGAATAAAAATTTGTAGAAAAAGAATCAGGATAATTTCTTGGCTTGCCACAATTAAATGCAATGTACATCTTATTCTATCTAAAAAATGCTAATCCTTTTAGCCAGTCCTTTACTGATTAACAGCTACGTGAAGTAAAAGTAACTTCTCCATCAAGGTGAGGATGACTCTTGGTAACCTTATGGACACATCCATGTCTTGGAAATATTATGTAAGTGGTTTGCCATTGCCTTCTTCCAAAGTTTTGTTTTTAATTGCCCAGTTTAATCTGCAGCCCTGGTATTTCCTTGAGGTTGCCCATCCAAGTATTCACCAGCTGTGATCCTGCTTATCTTCCAAGCCCAGACAGTCAATGCATGATGAAATATACATTAAATAAACAGGCTCAAAACATTTTTGAAATAGGGAATTTTATCTTTTCTTTCATTCTACTTTTCCACCAACATGGCAGCTTGTGCTACTCCATGAGCAATATCAGGAGTGCAGGAAATACCATATGCTGTAAATAGGCCATGCAAAGGTAAATTTATCCTGGCAAGATTCCAGCATAGTGAGCAAGATCTGGTTTACTTATTTATTTATATATTTTGGTTTTTAGTTCTCATTCATTATTCTATATCTACCATGAAGGACAGTGAATATGGCTGAGATCCAGGGAAGAGGATTTTAAGCAGCTGCAGTTGTCACTATGCTTACTGTTTGATCATGCTGGCTTTCAGAATGGACAGCATCCATCTGGCATAATTAGAATACACTCTATTTTTATTTTCAGTTCTTTTTCATGGCAAATAGCATTCATGAAAAGAAATCAAACATTTCTCTATCTGGCTAGTTTATGCTCAGCACAAGTGTGGATTTGTTTGGAACATAAAAAGATTTGTGTGAGAGAATATTTCTACTGCTTGTACTAATCTACAATGAAAAATTTCTTTCATATGCAAAACTGATCTAATGGAAAACTATTTTTATTGATCCCAATGATTAAGATAAGAAAATGATGGATAACATTCTGAAACCTAGAATGCACTTACCCAAAACAAATTTACTAGGGAATGCATACCATGGAAAGTTCATATTTTCATTTCATTCATTTCATTTAGGGATCTCTTAGCAGCTGGGTCCCTAAAGGTTATTTTATATAAAAATTTATCATAGTTTATTAAATCAATACTTGGAAAATTTTATCAATGTTTTATTATGTGGTTCTTAGAATAAGGCATAGCTTTCCAAACTGTGTGTCGCAACACATTAGTGTGTCGCAACAAAACCCGGAAGTGTTGATGGTGCGTCGCCACTGCCCCTGCGGCGGTGTGTGAGGCGGCGGTGGCAGCAGCAGTGCACCATCAGCGCTTCCAGGTTTTAACGTGAAACATGAGGCCACTGCCACTGCTGCTGCTGCTGCCGCCGTCGCCATTGCTATGCACGCCACACCGCTGCACTGCTGCCGCCATTGGTGTGTCGCCAACGGCGGGACTTTGGAAAGCACTGGAATAAGGTATTCTGGTGGCTCTATTGCTTGGAATAAGAACCTCAATGTCTGAGATTTAGCATGATGACCATGACATGGAATACATTAGGGGTGAGATAATCAACTTGTCCCATCAGAATTGTATAAATAATCCAATCTCAGACTTTCCAAATACACAGTGACCCAATACAATCAAATACATATTTTTTAGAAAAATGTGCATAAGGGGTGTGTAAAATAGTATATTAATTCATATATTAGAGAAACGTATGCACAAAAGTGCACTGTATATTGGAAATTTCATTGCAGTAAGTGTATGGACTAGTATTGCATACAAAAGTGTATTGCATACAAAAATGAGTGCTTCAGTAGAATTGTGCCAAGAACATATACCAGAATTCATTAAGACTTTTTTTTTGGAGAAATTTTAACCCAAAAGCTAAACAGTATTAGGTTCAGTAAAATCAGACATTATAAGAAAAGGTAATCAAAATTTTGCTCATTGTGAAATTTCAGATAAATTCTTCTTGGGTCACGTTTTCATTGGCTTCATATGTATTCACTTACTAACAAGGGTTCAGAAAAAGCTTGTCTCTTTTCTATTAATTATTTTCCAATTTGCAATTTAAAAAATGCAAACAAATAATATAGCATAGGCACAGGATATTATACCTCTTTTAACTGTAATTTGGTTTTAGTGCTGTCTGGCCCTTCGCATCTGCCTAAAACCAAAATGAATTCCTTTCCTTTCATAAAGTCTCTAGCAAAATTTATTAAGAAGGGGGTGGAATTACAACATTTCCAGCAACTGAATTATTTCCTATCTAGAAGCAATATATCCCAAATTTTATTAGGGAAGTCTTCATTTTCTTTTCTTTTTTTATATTGCCTTTAGTGCATGAAAGACTGTCAGCTTTCTTCACTGATAACAAAATGAGCCTGCAGGTGGCTGTTTATGAAACCATATCCTGAACCCTTATCAGGCTGGGAACCAACCATTAAATTGCTACTACATTCTCTCAAAATTCCAAATGTGCCCCCAGCCTCAACATTGCCTACAGCAGGAGTATACTAAGGAACGTTGCAAATAATACATATAGGAAAAATTGCACACAAAGAGCATAAATCATGGATAGTTCTGTAAGTTCTGTGAAAAAAATGCCTATAAAAATGTTTGAGCAGCAAACATGACATGAAATGACATAACAGCTTCATAACATAACAACATAACATATAACATAACGTATAACGTATAACGTATAACATAACATATAATACAACACAACACATCATCACATCACATCACATCACATCACATCACATCACAAACTACATCACATCATCAACCAATATTTGGGGGCATCTAATAAAAAACTGACTCAGTGAAAGCATTGGAACAAAATGGAGTATGAGTATATATGATTCTGACATGGAATTGTATTTATCCTGATCCTTACATCCCTAATTAGTAGCCACAACAAAGTTGGACAGAGATATGCAAAATGCACTGTGGCAAATGGAATGGGAAGGAAAAAACCATCTCCAATACATCTCCAATTTGAGCCATGAATTTTCATGTATGCTGAACAGCTTTAAATCCAGTATGAGGAAAACTGAACTTTAAGGAGAACCAATATTATAGGCAGAACCTCAGCATTTGTAATGCCAAAATAATATATGAAAGATCTTCAAACTAAAGGCAGAATAATAGGATAAGAATTCCCATGCCTAAAGATAATGGGGACATTGTTCACAATAATATCAGCTATAAAACTGACTTGCACTTTACAGCCAGCTCTTTTTCCTGGTGGCTGACAATGTTCACATTCCTGATTGTGCCTTTTCTTGCTATAAAAAATGAACAGCATTTGTTAATGAGAATACCTGTCAGTGAGGTTGATTCACTGTCGACAGTGCCTCTTTTCAGCTCAGGAAGATGTTGAAGAGTTGCCATTAGCAAAAAGGGGGGGGCAGTTTAAAGTCTTTAAGAATTTGCCACTTGAGCAAGGCTTGTAGTTGAAATGGTGATAAAGAAATATGTGCAGCTCCTAAAATATGACTTTCTCTCAAAACTGTTTCATGTGGAAGAAATATATAGGCTCAACATCATGCATTTGCAGTGGAACTTTAACCTTAAGAAAGAATAGGATAGCTATTCATTTAATTTATATTTTAGTGTGAACTCACCCAGTCTCGATTTCCCAAGACTTCAGCAGAGGCAAACTTGAATGTGGTTACAGACAAATATCTGCAGTTTTCCAAATTTTATTATGTGGTTTATACTTCAAAAGACTCCGAGAAATGCAAATACTGGAGAAAGTGCACACAAAAAGTGGAAGGGCTCTTCAGCACCATACGGCTAGGAGAGATATGTTATATTATTAACCGCCCAGAGTCCCCTTGGGGGAGATGGTGCGGTGATAGAAGTCGAAACATAAAATAAATATTCAGAAGGGGGCTGGCAGAATTTGTGGAGAGGCTGGAAAGTAACAAGAGGAATAGATGTAAACATGGAAGGGCGGATTATCTTTAATTATCTTTTTTTCTTTCTTTAACTGTATTGTTTTCTGCACTTTTTCTTTTCTCTTTTTCTCTCTTTTCTTTACATATTTCTGTATTTGTCTTTTATCTATGCAAAAACTCTTAATAAAAAGTGTTAAAAAAATAAACATGGAAGACTGGTTGCTAGTAGCTTATCTCCGAAATGATAGCTGAATCCAGGCTGTCAATAGTCCAGGAAGAGGAGTTTCAAAACATCCAAAAAGACTCTACCTTAATGAACTTGCTAATAAATGATGTCTGGCAGTTCCTATTCCACTGCCCAAGATTCTCTACTTCACCTGTAATACTTGCATTAAAACACCTTATTAAAGTCTGTGTAACTATTGTTTCCTTGACTGTGTCCTGCTGTGAGGGATCTAACAAGGGCCTTCTCTGTTGTGACACATTATTTTGGAACATCCTTTTCTTGAAGGCCAGCTGGAATTGATATTATCTGGTTTTTAGTGTCAGATGAAGGACTGGCAATTTACTCTTGCATTTGGGGTTTAGCAACTTCAGTCAGACATGTTTTGTGTTCCTTAGTGATTGGACACCTTGCCGTGTGTCCTTTAAGCATGTTGTTGTTGTTGTTACTTTATCCACCCTTTTTTATATACAGTATAGCTCAAGGCGGCAAACATACCTAATACTCCTGCCTTATATTTTTCCCCACAACAACTACCTTGTGAGGTGGGTTGGTCTGAGAGAGAAGGACTGGCCCAAAGTCACCCAGACACCTAAGGCGGGACTAGAACTCACAGTCTCCTAGTTTCTAAGCCAGCACCTTAACCACTACACCAAACTGACTCTCCTTCAATGTTATTATGATTATTATTGTGACTTAACTTAATAACATAAATTAAGTTCTCTCCTTCAATGTTATTATGATTATTATTGTGACTTAACTTAATAACATAAATTAAGTTACTATTAATTTTCTTGGTTTCATCTTGGCTTTTATGGATTGCAACATGGCATGACCTTGGGCCAGTCTCAGCCCAACTCACCTCACAAGATTGTTGTGGGGAAATAGGAGGAGGAGGGAGTGTTAGGTATGTTCCCCGCCTTCAGTTATTTATAAAGATAATAAAGGCGGGATAGAAAATAAATAAATAAATAAATAAATAATAAATAAATAAATAAATAAATATAATGCCATGTAAATAATTATTTGTTTAACCTGGAAAAAACAGGTGATGTTCACATATTTGATTCTTTATTAATTTATCAAATTTATGTGCTGCCCGACTCCCAATGACTTCATAACAACTAAAACAAGAAAAATACAATAATAGCTAATTAAAAATAAAAGATGGTGAGAATAATAAACCAGATAGGAATGAAGCAAAGGGTCTTCACTCTTCCTTGCCAAAGGCCTGGGCAAAGAAAATGGGACAAATGGTATACAGTCCCTTCCATTTTCTAGTCATGCAGTTGACGTAAGTGTAAAAATAGCTATTATTGTCTGCATCAGGGAACTTTTATGTGTTTATCCAAGAAAACTGAAGAGTTAGCCACAGACATGGTGCTTGAAATTTCTTTTTTAATCAATTGAGTTGTTCTGTTGGTTTTTTGTTTTTTGTTTTTTTTTCTTTGTCTTAATTTCTTGTTTGCTGCCCAGAGTCATGTACATTGTTTAAAAATAGATAAATAAATCTGCACAAGACTTGAAACCTGTGCTCTTCTGTTCTTACTAAAGAAATCAGCCTGTCTCCTCAATAAGTCTGCCTTACTATAACAAAGAATATTTGCTCGTTAAACAAGTTAGGCTTTTTGCCTTTCATTTGACTAATATAAACTTTTGTGGTGTATAAATATAGGTTTAGAGAGCCAAAAAAAATGTAATGAAGGCGATAAGAAAAAAGAAAAGGAGATTAATGAAATTTAAGTTACACCAATCCCATTCACTATGACTCTCCATACTTTTTTATCCTTGCAAAATATTTTTGCTTCTACTATATCCACATATTAATTAATACATTGCCTTTTGTTCCTTAAACCTCTTACCTCTCTCTATTTGAGGATCTCATCCAATCATAACTTTCTTGGTCTTCCCATTCCTCTCAACCTATTCATTTTTCTTTCTTTTCTTTCTTAAGTGTTTTGATCCTCATTCATTCTCTCTAAAAGACCAAACTTCCCAAATATATGTCTTTTATACTGGTCACTCACTTTTGGTTTTAATCCATGCTGATTCGTCACTGATTCATTCTTGATCCTATCTTTTCTTGTTTACCTCACACTCTTTGTAAGTACCTCATTCCCATTGTGTACTTTTATATTTCTCCTAACATACTCAACTCTCACTTCTGTATAACAAAGCAGCAGAATCACTCTTACATGCAGCCATTTTTGCTTCTTTTGACAAACATTCATTCCTTACAACAGACCATGTACTACTCACAATTTTTCTACCAGCATTTTCACATCATAATATTTCTCCATCCATTTCCCCCGTTTTCCTAACATCCAGCCTAAATAATATTTTGCTGTTGTAGAGGAATATGGAGATGGCCTTGAAGAAGGTATCAACAGCCATTATATAAATACCAGATTAGCCCTGGAAGGGAGGAAGGAGTGACAAAGAAACTTATGATCACCTCACTTGATTCTCTTTGGTATAAGAGTGAGGTTTCACGATGCTGGAATTATAACAGAGGTTCCAGTATCGAGTCTGGTTCCTGACCTGGCCTATTTTGAAGGGTTGTCAGATTTTATATATGGTCACTCCATTTGTCTTGTCAAACCTAGCTAATGTAGTCTTACATACACATTAATTTTCAGTTCCATAACCTGGAGATACTACCAGACAATGCTCATGAGGAATCCTCTTTCCTTGCTCTCCCTACTTGCAAATATGACCTTTACTTCAAATGTAATTCCAGTGTTCTTTGTAGAATTTAAATTTATATTGTTGTGAAATAGAGCAAGTATGTACAGTAGATACCTATTGAAAGATTGATTGAATTAAAAATCTCATCAGTGATAATCACCATTAATATCAGAGAAATAAGACATACCTTTTTTAAGACAATTAGAACTGGGCAGCCTCTCTGATTAACCAACATTGGGCAGATATAGTATAGAAACCCTAACATTTTGGCCAGCCAGTGTGGGGTGGGACTTTTAAAATAGATAATATTGTCTATTAAAATTAATGAGGATGTCAATTGATATTTCCAAATGGATAGACCAATGCTACCTTTATGTAGCAGTTTTCTGGATGGCTAGAGACTTTGTGAGAATTAGAGATGAGTTTTTGCCATCATAAATGGCTTATATATAGGTGTCTCATTTGAAAGCAGAGTACTCACAAAATTTCTTGTTTTGTAACTTTAAATTTCTTTTAAAATATACTATTAATCTTAGCTCTTAGATTTTTATTCCTTGGATAGTTTCCTTCTTGACTGCACAGAGGAATGTTTGACAGACTTACTGCATACTCAAGAGTTCCCATAGCATGCCAAATATTCTAGTTATTTTTCACTTTTCAACAAATTAGGAGTTCTCAGTCATTCTTTCATTAACTTTCTAGGATTCTCAGTACATAATAAAGAAACTTTGTCACAGAGTATATTCCAAATGATGTACTTATTGTCACCAAATCTGGACAGATTTTATAAAAGAAAAGAACAGTTCACATATGATAAGGTTATCAATGGATACTTACCATGAGAGCTATATATCATCTCCAGTACCAAAGGGAGCATGCTTCTGCCTAGCAGTTGCTAGGCAACACATGTGGAAGGATATCATTTAGCTCATGTCCTGCTGTCGGCCACTGTGGGAACAGAATATTGGACTAGATAGGCTATATATCTGATTCTGCTTGGCTCTTGTTAGGTTCTTATATCTGTAGACTTCATACATACAACATTTTAGCAGTTTATGGTCAAACAAAATTACATCCTGCTTTTCCCCAGAATTTTTTATTAACTATGAATGTTTCAATTACAAGCCTCACTAAAACACATCCAGCCACATTTAATCATCTGAGGAAAATAAGCAGAATATTTTTGATTCTTTGCTAGGAAAGTTTGTTTGTTTATTTATTTAAGGTCCAAGACCAATCATAAAAGTGAAGCATTGCAAAATACAGTGAAGAAAAGAAACAATAATAAAATTACATATATTGAAAGCCATGGCTATCAATACATATTTTGCAATCTTATTAGAGGTTCCTGAGAATTGATCACATAAAAGAAGAGCAATAATCTTATAATCACAGGAGCAATTAAAATTACAATTGGAACGATGAGTTTTGATTGGCATTGCGTATATAATGGACAATTTAATAGTATATGTGATGCAGATTCAACCTCTGTATCTGAACAAGGGCAGGTATGGCTTTCATCCAGAAGGTTACTGTATCTGTTGATTATCAACTTAATGGGAAGCACCCAATTTATGCAAGAATAAAGAATCTCCTGTGAGGAGCATATAGGATATTTAAAATATATATCTAGGGACAGTCCAGCTGGGCAATTACACTGTAGAAAAGATTGGAAACATTGGCTTTGCAAATCTGAATATCTAAGTCTCAAATTCTCTGCTTCAATTCAGCCAGAGTTTTATACAGGCCAAGGGCACAAAATGACAGCAAGGAAAGGCCACAATATGCCAAGTCATTGGGTGGTATCAAACCTTGCTAGCAAGTTCCTCCCAAAATTGCTTCAGTCAGAATTTAAGTCAGCAGTCTTAACTGAGCCCCAAATGAGATGCAGCCAAATTCTAATCATATTAAAGCATCAGAGTTAAGTGAGTGAAGTGCATTATATTTTTTAAGAATTTTGATTGGATGACTTCTGAACTTGGGGTCTCCTTATAGATATACAACTAAGTACTCTATAGCATTGTATCCAGACTTTTAGCTTTAAATAATTTAATGGCTGCTGGGGCACAGTTATTTCCAAACTGATTTGCAAATTTAACAATGGCAAAAGATGCTTTTGGAGTTATTATAAGCAGTTCTCTTGCTTGAACTGACCAACTGGTAGATGATTGAAATTGAACAGCCAAGTACTTAACAGATTTAACCTATTTAATAAGCTTACCAGAGAGTTAATATTTAGCAAAGACCAGCCATTGCAGAAAAAAGAGGAATGCTTTTACCTTGTTAATGAAGTATAGACTTTTGTTTTTGTGTTATGTATTCATATACTAATTTAGTGTTTATGGAAGTGGAAAATTAGCAGTCCTCATGTAATCAAAGCAACTCTTCAGAGCTTTTTAAAAAGATAAGTCATCTAAAGCATGTCATTATTAGATAGATTAAACCACTGTTTTTCAAACTTGGCAACTTTAAGATGTGTGGGCTTTAACTCCCAGAATGCCAGCATGCTGGCTGGGGAATTCTGGAAGTTAAAGCCCACACACCTTAAAGTTGCCAAGTCTGAAAAACACTGCATTATTTTTT
The DNA here is from genome assembly GCA_023362775.1 of Charina bottae. Lineage (NCBI taxonomy): Eukaryota > Metazoa > Chordata > Lepidosauria > Squamata > Charinaidae > Charina > Charina bottae. The sequence continues at coordinate 54,489,005 of JALMGJ010000006.1, forward strand.
TTAATATAAATTTTATTGAAGTTTTAAAATATACAAAGTTAAAAGTTAGAAATGAAACAGAAATAGAAATACAAATTAAAGAAAGAAAGAAAGAAAAAAGTGTAGAAAAGGAAAAGAAGGAAAAAGAAAAAGATATAGAAATTAGTTAACTTCCGATCTATCTCTGGTCATAGAAATAAAAAAAGTTTATCTTACATGCTAGCTTTTCATATAATATTCATAAACATTTCTTGTCTAATATATTCTATTTATATATAATCTAATCTTCAAAACCCCATGTAAGCTTTGCTCCTCCAGCTTTTTGCAAGTAATCTATCAATGGTTTCCACTCTTTAAGATAGTAACAATTTGAGTTATCTTTTAATAAACATGTCAATTTATCATTTTCTGCCATATCCATCAGTTTTAACATCCATTCTTGTATCGTTGGTAGAATTTGATTTTTCCAGTTTTGTGCATAAAGAAGTCTTGCTGCTGTAATCATATATTGTATAATTCTAATGAAAACACTGCATTAAACCCATCTCATTTTTGTTAAGAGGTAGCAACTTGTGCTGGAAGATGTGGTTACATAGCAATACTTAACTACTTTACTACTGATACTTAATTACCCTTAGGATATTTCCTAAGCAAATAATGGATTGGGATTTCTTGATTTGAAAAACCCTTAACAGCCAAATGCCCCATCAAAAAGTATTTTGACAGAGCAATTCTATAATGAATAAGAATATATCGGAATATGTATGTGGGTACTGGGGAGAAATCATTCTACCTTCTTTTCTTCATATTGCCTTAACTGTTATTATGGTGATCTCCAGAATTGGCATAATTGTGGGCCAGTATGGAAGGGGAAAAACACTTAGGGGCCCACTCCTGGAGAATCATATTTAATTCCCCAGGGCCAGTAGAACATAATTGCTGGGACGTTGGTGCTCTTATCGATTCTGTACTACAATATCAGCTGTGATATTAGTGCGATTGTACTAGTGGATTTATCCTTTTTGCTGGTGAAATGGTACTTATGTTCCCTCAGTAGACTAAATATCATGGTACTGGAGTTTTAGGGTTTTTAAAAATTAATTTAGCAATGTCTTTTAAATGCATCAATTTGTAAAACCAAATTAAAATTACTGTTATTTTTTAAATATATTTTCTCCCATATTCATTTGGCTATCATATCTTTTCTTACAATTTCTTCCATGCATATGTTTCTGCTCCCAAAACACCCTTTGTCATCTTTGCGTGAAGAGGAAAAATTACTCCAATAATAGAAAGGGAAAAAAGGAAAAGAAGTGCATGTTCATTATCCCCGTAGTGTACCATCTGTCAAAGACTATTTGTCAATACTGTCTGATTGTTGTATTGATCTGCTAATAATATGGCTGTAGATTGAAATTAATGATACAGACAATTTTTCAATATGTAATTACAGTAATTTTCCCTGCTGTGTTTTCATTGCCCTATATCTAAAGGATCTTTTTAAAAACCTCCCAATCTCTCTCTACTAATATTTCAATTTATATGACTGAATAGATGTCCAGACACCTCTAAAAAAAGGCTTAAATACATTTAAAAAAAATTAATTTGTCCCCTATTATCTGATTCAGTTTCTGTAGATCAGAAGCTTCTGTGCAAATGTATCTGAACACAAATGTTGTGATTCAATTAGATTCTTTTATTTATTTATAGCATGGAATTAATAATAGTTGTTATTAGATAGTGAAATCTAATATATATATATATATATATATATATATATATATATATATATATATACACACACACACACACACACACACACACACACACACACATTCATTTAGCAAGCAAACCTGCTGTTTAAATTGAGTTCACTCCATTTGTTTGCAATATAAATTGTTTATTGTTTATTTATTTATTTCAGGCATTTGTTTGCTCTTTAGCCGAAACAAATAAACAACACCTACCTGGAGCAACTACTAAAAAGAGGATAAAAATGTAGTCATCTCTACGCTCTGGAAAATCAGAGGAAACTGATTCTCTAGAGTCATATTAGCTATCCTAAGAAAGGTCTTCTGCAGAGAAGATAAGTCATCTCTGATCCACCTCCTTTTTAGGCTTTTTCTTATTTCACCTTTTATCCTGAATGGAATTCCTTTTACTTCATCATTGCCAGCTCCATTTTCCATATACCCTACATCTGTTTGCCACTCCTCACATTCTTGATCTGCATATGGTTCCTATTTTTGTGCTCCAAATACTTTGTTTTCACAGCTGCACCGGCTCCTTTCTCTTCCCATATTCTTCTCCCATAGTGAATCTGAGGCTCCCTCCATCCTCTATCATAAAGGGTTTTAATATGTCTGTTACTTATGCCAAGCCCCCTCTAGCCATCTTCCAGCAACATCTCTCATCTAGCTACCAGATCAAACAATGAGCTCTTCCAATGAGCATCCTGTGTGTACCTACAGGTAAGTGTTGCCAGGTTTTGCTCTTATCAGTTGGACCTTAAGCTAAATGACGCCTCTCATTGCCACATATATATTTAGCTGTTTTCTGGGTTACTCTTGCAACTCTGCCAATGCCAAAGGAAAACTGCATATTATTTTTTAACTTCATCACTGGGCAATGTCTTCTGCTCTATCCAATAATGATGCCAGGTTGGTAAAAGTAAGGATCTTGGCTTTCTCAGCAATAACACCAAAACTATGAAATTTCCTGCCAGTCAAGATTCACTATATTCCTATCTCTGTGACTGGCCTTGTCAGTTAAGAAGATCTCACTGATCTGGTCAGCTTTGCAAGAATAGTTTGGGGGTCCTCCTATACACATGACTCCTGCTCAAAGAGCAGGTGGCAGTCATGGCTAGGAAAAACTTTGCACAGCTTCGGGTTGTGCACCGGTTGCACCAGTTCCTGGATCAGGAGGCTCTGCTCACAGTCACTCATGCCTTAGTCACCTTCAGATTAGATTATTTAATGTGCTCTACATGGGGCTGCCCTTGAAGAATATCTGGAAGCTTCAGCTGGTACAGAATGCAGCGGTATGGGCAGTTATGTGTGCTCCTAGGACAGCATATGTTACACCTCTGCTCCATGAACTGCATTGGCTGCCAGTCTGCTTCCGGGTCCAATTCAAGGTGCTGATTTTAACCTTTAAAGCCCTTCATGGCAAGGGATTGGGTTGTCTGAGGAACCACCTCTCCCTCATTATATCAACCTGTCCCATTAGATCCATCAGAGAAGGCATGCTGCAGATACCATCTGCCAGGGACTTACATCTGGTAGGCCCCAGGCAGTGGGCCTTCTTTGCTGTGGCACCCATCTTATGGAACATTCTCCCCCCCCCCCCAAAAAAAAAAACTAGGTTAGCTCCATCCCTCTTGATGTTCCGGAAGTCCCTCAAGACCTGGTTATGTCCCCAGGCCTGGGGGTCCCAGGGAACCAGAGACTGACTGACTGACTGACTGACTGACTGACTGATTAATTAATTAATTAATTAATTAATTGGATTTATCACCGCCCATCTCTACCATGGCAGACTGGGCGGTTTACAATCACATTATAAAAAGTTAAAAACCTATACATCTAAAATATATTATAAAAATAAAAAAATAAAAATCCAAGAGATGGTATGTTCTTAAAAAGAGGATATTGCTAAGCTAACCACCCCCAGGAGGAACTATTATTTCCTTCATTCCAGGCAAGGCGGCAGAACCAGATCTTTAAAGATTTCATGAAGGCCAGGAGCGAGGGTGTCCGGCTCACCTCAGGGGGCAAGATATTCCACAGGGTGGGTGCTATCGCAGAGAAAGCACGCCTCCTGGACCCCGCTAGATGGAATTCTTTTAGTGATGGGATCTGAAGCATGCCCTCCCTGCATGATCGGGTAGGGCGGGTGGATGTAATCAGGATAAGACGGTCCCTCAGATACCCTGGTCCCATGCCATGTAGGGCTTTAAAGGTGATAACCAACAACTTGAATTGGACCCGGAAGCAAACTGGTACCCAATGCAGCTCACGGAGTAGCGGTGTTACATGTGCTGATCTTATAGCACCCAGAACTACCCGTGCAGGTGCATTCTGGACCAGCTGAAGCTTCCGGATACTCTTCAAGGGTAGCCCCATGTAGAGCGCATTGCAGTAATCTATATGGGAGATGACAAGGGCATGAGTGACTGTTCGGAGGGCCTCCTGATCCAGGAAGGGGCACAACTGGCACACAACCCGAAGCTGTGCAAAGGCCCTCCTGGCCATGACTGCCACGTGCTCCTTCAGCAGGAGTCATGAGTCCAGGAGGACCCCCAAGTTTCGCACTGAGTCTGAATGGGGCAGTGCCACCCCATCCAGAGTGAAAGATGTCAACTTCCTGGAAATCGAGAGGCCATCAATCCACAGCCACTCCGTCTTACCAGGGTTCAGCTGAAACCGGTTGTTCCCCATCCAGGCCCCTACAGCCTCCAGACACTGAGAAAGGGTGTCGACTGCAACACTTACTTCACCCGGGACAGAGGTGTACAACTGGGTATCATCAGCATACTGGTGATACCTCATCCCGTGGTGACGGATGATCTTACCCAGCGGCTGCATGTAGATGTTAAATAGGAGAGGAGAGAGAACTGAACCCTGCAGCACCCCACACAAGAGGGGTCGAGGGCCAAATCTCTCCTCTCCTATTACCACCGATTGGGAACGGTCCCAGAGGAAGGAGGCAAACCAGCGTAAAACAACACCGCCCACCCCCAACTCCCTGAGTCGTCTCAAAAGGATACCGTGGTCAACGGTATCGAAAGCCGCTGAGAGATCCAAGAGAGCGAGAATGGATGCACTCCCTCCATCTCGCTCCCACTAGAGATCATCCATAAGTGCTACCAATGCAGTCTCTGTCCCATATCCCGGCCTGAAACCTGACTGAAAGGGGTATAGATAATCCGTTTCATCCAGAACCCTCTGGAGTTGCAGCGCCACCACCTTCTCAACCACCTTTCCCAAAAAGGGAAGGTGGGAGACAGGACGAAAGTTGTTTAAAACAGTGGGGTCCAGGGAAGGCTTCTTGAGGAGGGGGTGCACCAGCGCCTTCTTAAAGACCACCAGAAACACCCCCTCAACCAAAGATGTATTAATCATTGCCTGGACCCAACCACATGTGACCTCCCGGGCTGACTTTACCAGCCAGGAGGGACACGGGTCTAGATGACAAGTGGTGGCGCTTACAATCCGGAGGATCCTGTCTACTTCATCAGGCCCAACAGGATCAAACTGTTCCCAGATAACAGGGTAAGTACGTACCTCTGGCATCTCCCCAGATTGCGCCTCACGCTTAGAGTTTAACTTGGAATGAATCTGAGTGATTTTGTCCTGCAGATGCTCAGCAAACTCTTCTGACTGGCCCTGTAAATGGGTCACCAAGTCCATCCGACCCAAAAGAGATCTAACAATCTTAAACACGACCGTCAGGCAGCATTCTGCAGACGCAATAAGAGCGGAGAAATAATCACGTTTCACCGCTCTTACCGCCACAAGGTAGGCCCTAATAGCGGCTCTAGATTGTGTCCGGTCAGACTCAGTCTTCGTCTTCCTCCAGTGGTGCTCCAGACGTCTCTTAACCCTCTTCAAAACCCTCAACTCTTCCGTGAACCACGGGGAGTGACGGGTCGAACGAGGCAAGAGAGGTTGCATAGGCGCGATCCTGTCCAAGGCCTCGGCCGCCTCTTTATTCCAGGCTGTGGCCAAGACCTCCGCTGGACCGTGCCGCATATCTTCAGGTATAACACCCAGCTCCCTCTGAAACCTCATTGGGTCCATAAGTCGCCGGGGGTGGACCAATCTAATAGGTACAGCCTCCCTGCGGAGTGGGGAAGCACAAGAGAGCCTCAGGGTCACCAGGTCGTGGTCTGACCATAACAATGGGGACAGATCTAACTCTCCCCTCAGATCACATTGCCACTGCTCTGACAAGAAAACTAAGTCTGGTGTGAGACCACTGTCCCGAGTCAGGTCCTGAATAATCTGAGACAGGCCCATGGCTGCCATGGTAGTCATGAACTCCTGAGCCGCCTCCGAGGCCTGTCCCAGGGATGGCAGATTGAAGTCCCCCAAAACCATAAGTCTGGGGAACTCCACTGCCAACCCTGAGACGGCCTCTAGCAGCTCGGGCAGGGAGGTTGCTACACAGCAGGGAGGCTGGTACAGCAGCAACACTCCCAACTGTGCTTGGGAACCCAACCTGAAAAACAGGGTCTCACATCCGGTCACTTGTGGAGCAGCGCCCCTGGAGGCCACAAGAGACTCTCAGATGACCACTGCCAGCCCTTCTCCCCTACCCGTTGTCTCGTTGTTTTATTTAGATGGTTCCATTATTGAGGTGGATATATTCATTCTCTCTCTGCCTGGGATTTGTATATTTTTAAATTTTAATCAATGCCTAATTTTTAAGGTTGACTTGTTATATTTTTAAATGCTTGTTTTATATATGTATTTTTAAATTTTAATTATTGTATGCCACCCAGAGTCACTTCTCGTGAGATGGGTGGCTATATAAATTTGATTTATAAATAAAATAAAATAATAAAATAAAATAATAAAATAAAATAAAATAAAATAAAATAAAATAAAATAAAATAATAAAATAAAATAAATGATAAGATAAGATAAGATGATAAGATAAATAAAATAAAATAAAATAATAAAATAAAATAATGATAAAATGATAAAATAAAATAAAATAAAATAAAATAATTACGGTTAACTATTCAAAACTGGTTTTCACATTGTATTTGTTCTTTCAAAAATGGTTTGTTTTCCTATCAGTTTTCTATTTCAGCTAGTGATACATTTTCATTGGGTTTCTTTTAATTTTGCTGTGGTATATTTTCTTGCTCTTTTGTAACACAGTTGTTGGAAAACGTCTGCTGAAAGTGGGATCAAAAGTACTCAATTAAATTTCAGATCATCTGAAAATCACAGTCCTTTACAAAATCTGTTCAACAGTGCTCAGTAGAGCTACCTGAGGAATCCCAAATTGCTGAGCTAAATTTGAGCAAATAGAGCTTTTGTAGCTAGATAGCTCTCTTTATTAGCTATTAGTTAAAAAGGTTGTGAAATTGTTGACTGTGTCAGTTCTCCTTCTCCCACAGAGGAAAAGCTTTCTGGAAAACAGTCAGGCGCAACTAAGGCTGACAATTCACAGAGAAAGGGCACATTGATTACAATGCCTTCAAAAGAATTTTTGAGTAGTGAGCTAAAAAGCCAGAAAGTACAGTGCAAGACACAGACAATGACAAATGTGCAAACCATTATCCAAATAATTATCTTATGAATGGCGTTTTGTTTGCCCCATTCACCTCCACAGGGCTGGCATTACTAATATAGCATGGGTTGGTGTGGGTTTTTTTTTTTTTTTTTTGTATTTTGAATATACTGCTTTGTAAGGTTCTTGTTTCAATCGAAGTTATTTAAATAGATAGTGATACTGAAAGTTTTATTCTCAGCAGGACTGCTCTGAGAGCTACATTGTATTCATTCAAGTCTGGGAGCTTAGACATGGCACATTCTCCACTCATAACTGGAATAAGAGGTAAGGCCCAGGAGAACACATTTTACTAGTTGTTTTATAAAAAGGAAAAGCTTATTACCTACTGCCTGCCCCTCTTCTGAGCTACTCAGACTTTGTCTGATTAGAATAGCATACACCCAGTGTTGACTCAAGGGTATATGGTCCCCCTAGGCCACATTGACTGATGGCATCACCTTCCACCAATGTGAAGATTTATATTTTTAGAGTGATTCAGAAGAAGGAGTGGCACTGGCACCGCTAAGCTTTGGCACTCTGGGCCAGTGCCTACTCAGCTTTAGCCTAAAGCAGGTCCTGCATACACCTATGTCTAACTGATATTCATCCCAAAGTGTATTTCTGAAATCCTCTTGACACGCCTATATTACCCTGCCCCACAATATTTTCCTTTAGTGACAGCTGATTTGCAGTGAAGCAGAGTGTGGATGGGAGCTCAGAAAAAGCTGCAGAAACATCCGATATATTGGTTCACTGGTTTATCACAGATAATTTACTATCCACCTTAAGCTAAAGGTGATTTATTTTTTTGCAAAAGGACTCAGTTGTGCTTTAGCTTGCAGCTAGGGCAATACTAGAAACTCTTGATTATTAGCACAATATTATAGGTTATGCTCTTGTAACCTTCACTCTGTTTCTTCTCTAGCCTTTGAAATATTTCTCTTTAAGCAATATAGAGAAATGAATCCTTGGATTCTGGTATGTTCTTGTTCCTGGCTATTTTATTTGCTAGCTGGCTGATCATCGAGGAATTGCCAGGCAAAGAAAAGTTTTCCTCCAAGTATTGTTGAATGACAACTCCTAATATCTCTCACTTTTGAGATGTTGCCTTGGGTGTCTGAGACATTTGGATCAATAACTATTTGATTATTACAATTTTCCTCTGATTGAGGAATTGGGTTACTTTTTCAGCAAATACATACATTTTGTATGAGTTCTCTGCTTTGATTCCCATGATGCTGCTCAGCAGAGAAAACAGGACATTGCTGAAGTTGTTATAAAATGCCTCAAATCAAGCACAATTATTTAGCAATTCCTTTAAGCCTTTTGGATGATTAATGAGTTCCTTTCATTTATTTTATTTTTCCAGTTATTCATATTTGTTGTATTCCTTGGAGTAAGCTGAATCAGAAGAGAAACCCATTTGTAAAGAAATTGTTTGGTTGTGAGACTCATTCAGTCTCTGCAAAAGTCAAGAATACAGATAATCTTGGCTATAACATCTAGTTGACTCTAGTCTAGTTAATATGCTACTATTTTCCTTCTTTTATTCCAGTTTAATTCCTCTGTACCTGTATGTGGCCCATCATACTTAATGAGTATTTTTCTTTTCTTTAACATATCTATTTCTAAAACACTGATTTGCCATATCCATAGTGTCATTGATTCTCAACAATTCTTATCTATGGAATGTGAATTCACTTCATCTCTGTCTTTATCCTTGTGTTAAAATAATTAGAAATTGTACATTCATTAATCTTCTAGGAAACTGAAATGCCAACTATGCCATTTTCTCTTTTATAATGTGCATATTTGTGTCAAAAATAAAGTCTGTATTCTTTAAACTAAATTGGCGCTATTACCCATTGTTTTAAAATAGCTATATACATTTGGTTGAAGTGCTGTAGATAAACCCATTATTTTCATGCAACACACCTAGAAAGATTCTTCATTTTCATGTTCACTTTGATAAATGGCCAAATAAGGATTTTGATAAATGTAAATCAGCTTGAAATCTAAGATCTCCTTGGGAGTGTTGAGTGCTTTGCAAGTATACAGAAGACCATGTACATATTAGAATTATTTGGGTGGGCTTTACCTTCAAATCCTATTTACTAGTGTTCTTAAACTACAACTCACTCACCCCTCCTTCCTTCCTTTCCAGTTTAACTTGAAGAGAAATTTGTACCAAACTTATCTTTCACTGAGATTTCTTCATCATTAAATCGGTACCTAAATAATCATATCCTTGGGTGGATAGACAGGGAGTTTTCAAATCAAAGTAGAAAGAATCCATTAAAATGTAACTTACATTTATTGTCTAAAACAAATATAGCTGTAAGACTTAATAATTCTTAAATTAAGAATTATCATAAAAATATAGGCAAGATATTTCTGTATAACGAGAACATGTACAATTTTCAGTCATGAACACAAACTAGAATTGTCAGGTGTACTCAGGTGGAAGTAAATACCTTCGTTATTAATATCTCTGCTGTTAGGATGGTACATCCAAATATGTCAGGCCTGTGCTATTTATACTGTTCAAATGCTTGCTATAATATGAGCCTGAAGGCCTCTGTATAAATTTCAAACTTGATTGTTTCAAGAATGGAACCTTTTGCACAAGCAGTGTGGTTTGTGGAAACCAAATAATTACCCTTTCAGAGTACATACATTGTAATACAGTGTTTTCAATCCACTTCAGATGATGAAAATAACAATAGAAAAGTCCACCTCTTTTACAATTCATCAGTGAACTCAGAGAATGAAGGAGAGAGATATAGAATCACAGTTTTACTGTACCTTTCTTCCTGTCACTTGGGCTAAGAGGATAAGTTCCAACTGGTTTAAAAAATGGAGGGCACTCCACCTTCCATTCTTTTATTGGTGAACTTGTGGAAGGCAGGGACAAGTGACTGTAGGGAACTGGATATGTTCCTGCCACAGTGCGTAGTAGCCAGTTGAAGTGGAAATGTTTGCCTACAATGAATTGCATCGCAGCAGGCAAGCCAGCCAGTACTACTTGCGCTGGCGTAAGTTAGAAAATTACTTTTGATGTGTAGCAAGAAAAAACACATGGAGGTTATCTTCCCAATGTGCTGAGGCAGGTTGTAAGAGACTTTTCAAACTCCGATAAAAAGGATGGTGGGTTGCAAAATATCATGACTTCAGAACTTCTGCACATTTTCTCTTTATCAGGAAAACTTGTATCCACCTCCCACTGCATTGACAGTCAGTTAATAAGATGATCAAGGAATGTTTGCCTCAACCTTGGAGATAAGGGGGAAAGGGTACTAATGTAAATATATCCATTGGTCAAGACCTCTGTATCCTACCCTCTTTTTCCCTTTCAATAAACATAGTTAATAAGATTCTGTGAGAATCTACTTTTCTTGGTCATGAGCAGCTGCTAGAAGCTTGACACATATGCCTTGAGTTATTTATAAAAATAATAAAGGAGGGATAATAAATAAATTAAAAATAAATTAAAAAAATAGCAAGCAACAGGGATGCATTTTATCTACTGCAGTAAGGGATCCTCTGAAAGCAGAATTCCTTCTCTACTTGCATCCGAGACAGAAATCTACCATATACTCCTGTGATGTTCTTCTAGCCTAAAATATACATAATATTTAATATAATAACCGCCCAGAGTCCCTCCTTGAGGGGGAGATGGGCGGTCATAGAAATTTAATAAATAAATATTTAAGGTTTAAAAAAAGTGGAAGCAGCAAAAATAAATTGTAATTATCCCACTAAAAACATTCCAGTCAGGTAAAATTGCTTCCAATGCAATTGCCTTGTTTGTATAAATAGTTCATTAAAATAAAATAACTAAGCAACTTTATCTCCTCCAAGTTTAAGATTCACAAATGATAAATAATCCATTCTTCACTATTTGACTACTACTACTACTACTACTAATAATAATAATAATAATAATAATAATAACAACATTTTACAAACCCAGGTGTGTTGGGTTTGTGTTCTTTAAATTTTGAAGCAGAGAAGAGGAGAGTCAAGGATTTGTTAACTGCCAAAGCAAAAACACTATTAAATTATTCATTTAAAGTTAAAATCCTGAACAATGAGTGTTATTTAGAGTGGTGAAAAAAGAGAGTAGGAGAAGTTCCAGCTTGTCAACATCAAATGACTAAAAAGCATGGCTGATTATAATTTTACCCAGTGGGATTATATATCTTTTTTTCTTACATTTTTTCTCTCTGGTATTTCTTTTCTTTTCTTTCTTTCTTTCATTCTTTCCCTTTCTTTCTTTCTTTCTTTCTTTCTTTCTTTCTTTCTTTCTTTCTTTCTTTCTTTCTTTCATATATTTTTAAGAATTATGATTACAATAGTAGACTAATGCAAACTAAAAGAGAAAGAGAATTAAAAAGGAATAAAAGTGCTAAAAAAAGAGAGAAAGAAAAAAATATATAATAAAGAAAAAAAGAAACATATAAAGAAGTGACTTCCAACCTTCATCACAATGAGTATAAACAAATTTAGTAATGCGTCACTGCTTATAAGGTTACAAACAAATATCTCTTCATCCCTATCTATAAGCACAGCTATAAAACATCAACTTTTATTGTCTTTCTCTTTTGCATGAGATAAAATAAAAAGAAGATCTTGCTACTTATGTATCATTAATATTTATAATAAGAAAGAAAATGATCAAACAAATTTTCATCTCCAGGATCTCAGATTTAGATACAACCCAGGTCAAAAAGTTTAGAAAATGCTTGCATATTTTCTATGGTTCAAATTGTATATTTCAGTATAATCTTCCCAACACTTCTCCCCTTCAAATGTGCTGGAGTCCAACTACTGGCCATGCTGACTACAGATACTGGTATAAGAATTATACTCTAATACATCTGGAGAGAAATTGTTTTAGAGAATAATGGGACCCTGTCTGAGCACTCAGGCATATCCACTATTCATATTTATTTTACCCCTACCAAAATTAATGCATAACCTCATTTTCAAGATAAAGGCTAGATAAAATAACCAATAATGCTACATATTTAGATCTTGTCTGTAGCACATAAATGAGAGATAATTAAAGTATTTGAATATCTGAAATTTGGAGCATAACAGTTCCACTGTAAATTTTAGTCTGACAGTCTAAATCTCCTTGTATTCATTCAGCTGGATGAACCCCTGGATTGGTTTTAGGCAGCTTCATTCAATAAATTTTGATTAATTGCAAATACCTTTCCATCCTCCTATCAATTATAAAGAAAAATCAATGATGATTACTTCTTTTCAACAGAACTGAGAATAATATAGATTTATGGCCTCTAATATATGCAACTGTTGTATTTTCTGAGAGAGAGAGAGAGAGAGAGAGAGAGAGAGAGAGAGAGAGAGAGAGAGAGAGAGAGATACCAGGAATTCTAGTCAGTTCACTGGAAATGTGAGGAAAAAACTTTGCAGCTTCAAATTGGAAAATATGAAGGAAAAAAGTTTGCAGCTTCAAAATAATTTGAGATAATCATGGCACATAGTGAAACAGGCCTTATTCCACTCATTAAGCCTGGCCTTGATGTTTTGCCTCCTAATTAGACATCTTTTATATTAGAAAGTACTTCTTCGAATTATGTATGAACCAATTAGAAAACTATTTTCAAAACACATATGATACAGCATCTGTCATTTGTTGACCTTTTGGACAGCTAAGCTAATAGGCTTGTCTCTAGACAACCAATGGATTAACTCCATCGGAACAAATTTAAAACCTTTCTTAGAAACTCCTAATTTAAATTCAACACTGAAGCAGAATGTGTTAGTGGGGATGTTAGCATTAACTCAAAATGCTGAGTATAAATACAAGAGTTCAAAAGGGCAAAGTCAAATGAGGTGGTTCTCTGCATTAAAAAAGAACTCTTTGGAATGGTTTTGGATGCTGATGACATGACCATCGCAGCCAGAGTTCCAGTCCCTCTTCCTGGGGTCATAGCAGATCAGTGATTATCATGTCGTACACATCACACAATGGTATCTTTGTCTATGCTAGAAGATCATTTTATTGGCATGTTGGTCATCTTCACTTCCCTATCAAGCAGCTTCAACTCAGCTAGGAACCTTTGGGAATGATTTGATGCTGTGTAGACTGTGTTTACAAATATATTGTTTCAAGGATAGAAAACTGGAGAAAGAAAGAAACAGAGATGGATGTCTAAGCATTCCCTCTTATTAGAAGTGTCTGTCAGTTGGAGTTCACATATTTTCCTGGAGTCATGGAGACATGGAGATGGTGGTACCCATCACAGCACATTGATCAATCAGTCACTCTTCACCATAGACAATGATATTAGTGGTTTTGTACTGTGCCATGTATCAGCAGTTCCTCAACAGCTGGGCTTCTGACGGTGTATTTGAAACTGCTGTGAGCCCTCTTTCATCTTCTGCTGTCCTCTTGAGCTGCTGCTGCTGCTGCTACTTCCCTTTTCTAATGCACTGCAGTGGGTCATTATTAGAGGAAGGCTTCTTCACTGCTGGGGGCGTGGGGGCTCAGCGGGTAAGACACCAGGCTTGTTGACTGGAAGATCACAAGTTCAGAGGTTCAAATCCCTAGCCCCACATGACGGAGTGAGCTCCTGCACTCGCCCCAGCTCTTGCCAACCTAGCAATTCGAAAGCATGCAAATGCAAGCAGATAAATAGGTACCACTTCGGTGGGATTGTAACAGCATTCCACACACATCATGCCGGCCACATGACCACGGAGGCGTCTTGAGACAACTCTGGCTATTTAGCTAGGAAACGGAGATGAGCACCAGTCCCTAGAGTCGGACACGACTGCACAATGTGTGGGGGGAACCTTTACCTTTTACTCTTCACTGCTAGGTGTCTTGCTTAGATATAGATATAGATATAGATATAGATATAGATATAGATATAGATATAGATATAGATATAGATATAGATATAGATATAGATATAGATATAGATATAGATATAGATATAGATATAGATATAAAAGTACAAGAATATGAAGGTCTTCATGAATATGTTTGGGGTCATATATTGGTCAAGTAAAGAGGAAAATGGACAGGTCCAGAGTAAAAATCACTTTTTAAAATCAATTGTTTTCACTCCATTGACCTTTGTTAAAATTGATGTTAGCTTGCTTGATGAAAATCATAGGCAGCTGAGATTAGACATGGTGTACTCATATCAAGAGTCCCTTTGCACAAATTCCCTCAAGCTATCTGCATGAAATTTGATTTTATCTCCCAGTAGAGGCAACTGTATCTGTAAAAAAAAAAGTTTTTCTATCAAAGCCTCCCCAAACATGTCACATGTACTTTTTTAAATAAAACAAAGGTTAAAGAACTCTAGTTCAACTCCAAACTGCTTGCACCAATTTAGTATTCTGCACCCATTTGGAATGGAAGTATCTAGCATTTCTGCAAATTTCATCCTATTCTATCAAAACTAAACTAAACTAAATAAAATAAAATAAACTTTACAGCTCCTACATTAACTAGTTTGGGATTTCCAAAACTAGTTAATGGAAGGCACAAGAGAGAAAGAGAGAGAATATAGATAAGAAACTGTCTATCAGTCATAACATGAAAAAGATAAGGAGACTGTTGCCTTTTCAATTACAGACTTGGGGGTAACCTAAGTTCAAAGTCAGGGAAGGAGAAACTTCTAATTTAGTAGCACTTTGCCAAGGATTTAGTTACTTCCAAAGATGCAAGAGACTAAAAAGAATCTGACCCAATGAGATTAATGTGACAATGACAGGAATTTCAATGTATAGCATCCCAGTTCTGGGTGTGTTGTCTTACTTCAACCTAATTGGCTTCTTTTACATTGTATTTACAAAGCTGTAAGAAAATATTCACTTCCTGAAGGGTTAAAACAAGTTTGTTGAAGGAAAAATCCTAGTTCAAAACCTACAGGACAGCCTCAAGTTCTAGAGAGTCAGCACAGCTTTTATTCCTTTTATGAAATGGGAGATTTTAGGAGTGATGTTGCAAGTATTCCTTGAACATACATTGAATTCGATTAAGGGATATTTCAGAGCCATTATTTATATCCTTGAAATGAAAGCTGCTGATGGTTAAGAAGATAAGGTTTCCATTTCCAAACCTATATTTTCATTTGTGCTCATTCGCTCTCTCTCCTTCCCTACCATCTTTATTCTCTCCCTCATTCTCACACAGACCCACATAGGTGTGAAGAGCTTAAATATGTTAATTATGAATATCAAGAAATTATTTAGACTAAATAAAAATATTTCCAGTGATCTGAAGATGCAAGTAAGGTGGAAATGTTTTACTAATGATTTTGTTTCAGCTGAGAGTTAGTTGGAAACCACCCTAGGAAACATCCCACTCCCCAAATATCAGTGATATTGGAATCCTTTCTATTATTGTGCTGTGGGAGATTGGAAAGGCTTTAAAAATACATCTTCAGGAAAAACTACATGAAACTGTTTTCATCTAAATGTGAACTATTTACTATTGATCAATATCAAGACCTTTCAAAATATTGTTTTTTTAAAATAATCTCAAAGACATTGGGAAAATAGGCATTAGAACTGTTTTCTGGGACAAATTAGATTTTCCCAGGGATACTTTAAAATATATGGAAGTGATTTTTTTAAAAAAAGCATATGGATCAGATAAAATGACCTGCACACATATTATAATGCCTGTCTTTCTTCCTTTGAAAACTGGCAATTCACTGAACTGTTTCTCAATGGAACTCTCATGTTGGTCAATTACAAATATTGGAATGTTATCCCCAAATTTGTCAAGTGTGAGAAGCTCAACCTGCTATCTACAATTAACAAATGCTACTACCAATTATTGCCAAGACGTATACTATCACAGATGTTCTGGTGACTAATGAATCCACCAGACTTTTATTCCCATTCAGCCCTTTCCATACACTTTTGTTTTGAGTATCAGCTTTGTAAAATGCTACTATATGTATTCTGTTGTTGTTGTTCAGTCGTTTAGTCCGTAGCAATATGACCTGTGCTACGGTCCCCAATCCATCTTGGATTTTATTTTATTTTATTTTATTTTATTTTATTTTATTTTATTTTATTTTATTTTATTTTATTTTATTTTATTTTATTTTATTTTATTTTATTTTATTTTATTTTATTTTATTTTATTTTATTTTGGATATATTTTTTATATATTTTCTATCTTGTATGGTTTTAAAAATTTTAAATTTTTAAGTTTTAATTATTGTAACCCGCCCAGAGTCCCTTGTATGGGAGATGGGCGGGGAATAAATTAAATAAATAATAAATAAATAAATAAATAGTCGTGTCCGACTCTTCGTGACCTCATGGACCATAGCACGCCAGGCCTTCCTGTCCTCCACTGTCTCTCGGAGTTTACTCAAATTCATGTTCATTACATTGGTGATGCTATCTAACCATCTCATCCTCTGCCGTCCCCTTCTCCTTTTGCCTTCAGTCTTTCCCAGCATCAGGGTCTTTTCCAGTGAGTCCTCTCTTCGCATTAGGTGGCCAAAGTATTTGAGCTTCAGCTTCAGCATCTGTCCTTCCAATGAGCAGTCAGGGTTGATTTCCTTTAGGATTGACTGGTTTGACCTCCTTGCAGTCCAAGGGACTCTCAAGAGTCTTCTCCAGCACCACAGTTCGAAAGCATCAATTCTTCGGCGCTCAGCCTTCCTTATGGTCCAACTCTCACAGCCATACATTACTACTGGGAAAACCATAGCTTTAACTATACGGACCTTTGTCGGCAAGGTGATGTCTCTGCTTTTTAATATGCTGTCTAGGTTTGCCATAGCTTTCCTCCCAAGGAGCAAGCGTCTTTTAATTTCATGGCTGCAGTCACCGTCTGCGGTGATCTTGGAGCCCAAGAAAATAAAATCTGTCACTGCTTCCATTTCTTCCCCTTCTATTTGCCAGGAATGTATTCTGTATCCCAATTTAAATTCTACATCAGTCTGATCACTCATGCATCCGATGAAGTGAGCTGCAGCTCATGAAAGATTATGTCTTTTAATAAAATATGGTAGTTGGAAAAAGTGTTACCAGACTCCTCCTGATTTTTTGAAACAACAGTATTTTTCCCCCTGGTTTGCAATCATCTTACTTGATTACTTTGTCACATTTTGCCTACTTTAAGTACTTTATACTTATCTATACATCTGATGTTAGCTCCCTAATATTAATTTTTCAGACACATGCTTTGTTGGTCATATACACAATATAAACGAGTAAACTAAAAATCCATATACACTCTTGGAATACTTTGGCTCTGGTAGCTTTCCACCAACTCAAAAAACAAAGCACCAGCTAACTGCATTAATGACTTGAACATGGTTAACTCCTGTCATAGGATGCTGTTAATCTATCTATCACCAATTACTATTTATATCCCATTCCTATCTCATAAAATTCTCAGCATTTACTCTTTCGCACTATTGCAAGAATGCACACTTTTTATTACTGACTGCATATACATCTCAGTTGGAAATCAGCAACCGTATTTAGTATCTGACTGATTTCCACTGGTGTAGCATCATTAATCTGCATCTCAGATTCTCAGGAAAAAGTGCCTATAGCTGCTCTGTAACTATCACATTTAGGAAACCTGCATTTTGATTTGTTTTATTTTATATACACCTTCAGTGTGCTATGAAAGAAGAATGAAATCACTGAAAGTCATCAACTACAGCTTCCAACAAGATTAAACAAGGTTTCTGAACATCCTTAATACATTAGAACTGAAGGGAAGAGAAAGGAAAATTGAAGACTTTCAGGATGCAAATACTTGGAATAAAATTGCTCAATTTTCCAATAAAAGTTTCAACATTTGAAATACTATTTTTCTATTTTACATAGTGAACTGCTCGTTGAAATGAGAATATTCAAAGTAAGCTATATTATTCAAGTACAGCAATACCTCAGAGGAAATAGAAGTAAGTATGCTACCTATTGGATGGACTTGAGTAGCTCTAGATATCAGGGTGTATGCAAGAAGGTGAAGTATTCTACTCTGAATTTTATAGTTTTAATTTCAATTATTGTTTAAGGCCCTATTTACTGGATAATAATAATAATTTTAATAATTGAAATTAAAACTATAAAATTCAGAGTAGAATACTTTCCTCAACCACAAATATTCTTGCTCAGCATATCTAAGGATTGGGTTGGATACATTACTGAGACTTCAGGATTTGGGTCAATAATTTGTTCTATGAAAATGAAACCAAAGCTGAATACAAATGTTTATGCTCCATCTTCACAGTCGACACTTAGCTAGTAAGAAAATCATCTGGTGCAAAAATAATTTCCATAAGACAATCATTTCATCATTCGTATAATCTTATATATTTTGGCCTGTCTCCATTGTGGTGTCCTGTCCTACCCCCAACTTGAGTCAATAATATATCTGTCTGTTGCCTTCTCTCTGGAGGTGAATTTTGAGGCAAAAATCTATTGCCACAGTAGGCAGTAACTCAAGAAAGCCATACAGGGAATTACCAATCCAACAAATTCCATGTACATGTAAATAAGCAAGAACAAATAGCCTGCAGCTTCTAGTGCAAGGCCTGGGATCTGGGTTGTTTGTTTGCCACAAACATGAACTTGTTGAAACTGAGTGTTTGAGGAAACTGAGTGGGAATTATTAGTGTCATTCTCATTGCTCTTTTGGAAAACCATTTTAGCAACACAAAGTACAGCAAAAACTCAGCATTACCTTTTGAAGATAGTGAAATAGCACCTCCCTCCCCTTCCCAAAATCAGGACAGGATTGGGAGGAAATAAAGATATTGGATTTGGCAGAAATTATTTAATTTTGGGTTTAATTTAAATACTTACTTAAGACAACCAGAAATCCTATAAGGAGTTTCAGAAAAATAGCAACTAACAGGTAAGCCAAGTATTAGTACAGTCTGGGGTGTGATCCAGGTTTGTAACTTTTTTTTAACTACAGCAGAATATGGTTTGTATCCCACTTAATACCTGAATGAAAGAATACTATAAAAAGTGTTTTCCAAATTTCTATTTAAGTTATAACATGGGAGAATAATGATGTTACCCACTCCTTACTTCCCTGAGTAATTAAATATTTTAAAAGACTGCTGCCTGTGTTTTGAACTTTTTGCATTTTTTCTGTGTAAGGGCAGCATGAGGCCAGCTCAGCAAGGCCACCAAGGTCCGTTGGGTTGGGCAAAGTCCACCACTAAAGTCCGCACCACTAAGCAGGGGAGGCTCAAAGACCGCCAGGCCCTCCGCTCCATGCCATCCAGTGCTGCCGTGCCACTGAAGCCCGCCGAGGCCCATTCCAGGAACCCGGAATGCCAAGTCCCTTGCTCCACACCAGGCCCCCTGCCAAGAACCCCCAAAGGGGTCCACCGAGGCCCACGGGAGTCCGCCACAACCGGGAATCGCCTTGCTCCACCGCTCCACCTGGGAACTGCATCCGCCGTCTCCACCCAGGGAAGCTCCGTCCACCCTTCTCTGGCATGAGATATTGAAGCCAGAGCAGTGTCCAGAGCATCTAAAGTCTTGTGGTTTCTTCTCCAAACTCACCCCGTTCTCCGACATCTCTCAAACCCAGTTGGTAAAGTTGGTAAAGTGGGGGTGGGGGGAATCAGAACTAAAATAAAACCCTCAGAGCAGCCCACGACATCCGCAACCACTCCTGATCACCATCTTGGATTTTTCTGTGTAAGGGCAGCATGAGTAGTCCTACTACAAAGCAAATCAAAGGAGGAAAAGTGTTATTAAAAGTAAATCTTCAGTTCCTTAGTTTTAGAAATAGATTGGTTGGTGTTCCGAGGATCAGTCTAAAATAATTTCTATGAAAGTGTGGTAAGTCCATAGAAGGGAGATTTGTGAGGCACTATATGCTGTTAGCAAGAAATAGGGAACAGAAGAGAAAAGTCAGCAATTGGAGATAGTGACAGGCAAACAGAAGCCTTGGATAATAGACAGATGTCAGAATAATGAAGGAAAACAACCAGAAAAGAGCAATACTACACTTGAGAGGAAGATATAGCAGTGATTTTGAATTAGCTGAAGTTTTTATTCTACCTGAGAAACCATCAGGCCATAGAGAAACAGAGAAAGGGCTAAACCTGAAAGATATGTCTATGAAGGTTCTCAGTCATCCAGGTGGAATTGTCTGTAGCTTGAATCATGTCAACGGGATTTCTATTTTCTCAGTGGAAACGTTTCACTCCTTATCCAAGGAGCTTCTTCAGTCTGAGTAAAGTTAGTAAGGGAATCCTTAAATATGTTTCTAGGCGGCTGTGTGACCTTGCACCTGGGGCTAGGTCATGGTTATTTTGAGATGTTATTTCTAAGTCCTTTTATCATCTAAAGGAGGATCGTTAAGATCACCATGCTGCTGTTGAGCTTGTGAAATGGTCTTAATCTTCCTAGGCACAGAAGACAAAGCAGGGAGGAATCTCTCCCCCATCTTCCTCCCTGCTTTGTCTTCTGTGCCTAGGAAGATTAAGACCATTTCACAAGCTCAACAGCAGCATGGTGATCTTAACGATCCTCCTTTAGATGATAAAAGGACTTAAAAATAACATCTCAATATAACCATGACCTAGCCCCAGGTGTAAGGTCACACAGCTACCTAGAAACATATTTAGGATTCCCTTACCAACTTTGCTCAGACTGAAGAAGCTCCTTGGATAAGGAGCGAAATGTTTCCACTGAGAAAATAGAAATCCAGTTGACCTGATTCAAGCTACAGACAGTTCACTGATGAAACAATGAAATGGTGGGCCGTTCTGGGTTTTTTCCCCTCAAGTTCACTGATGAGGTAGTAGAACAATACAAGGATGGATCTGTCTTTGTTTTGTTTTAATCAACTATGGTAAAATTGTAGTATTTCCTTCCTGCCTGACTGCCACTCAGATCCCACTGATGCACTTGAAACTTGTATTTTTTAGGCCAGTGTGCAGAACTTTGCATACTGATGACATTGAATTGCATTTGTCATTACATCTGACTCTTTGCCACCCCATTTTTATTTTACTATTTGAACAGTTTGGTAATATAAGCAAACTGGGCCACCTCAGTGTTCAGCCTTGAGATTATTTGTAGATTAAAAAAAAGCACCATTCACAACACCCAGCTCTGGGGGATCCAAGTTTGCACCTTCTCAATGTGAAAAATGTACATTTAGTTCCTTTTTTGTTTGTTTTAAACAGCATTAAAACACATGTACACTTATCCTATAGCTCCTTAGAAGCTTTTAGTGATTAACTTTGTTGATGGCTTTTTGAAAAACCCCTCCCTGCAGGTGTGTGTCCTTGAATCTTGTTTGCCATGGCGTGGGAATGGATGAGTGGGTTGGCATTTTGGGGGCAGGGAGGATTTCAATTTTCAGACTTTTGGCAGGAATCTTCAGTCGGGTCTTTGAGAATGCTTTGAGTTACATGTATCCTTAATAAAGCTTATTCTGCAATTCTAATGAACTGCATTGAGAAGTGTATATTGGGGATTTGAACTCAAGGTCATCACAGCTAGATATCTTACCTATTCTTCAGTCTTAAGAAACAGATATCAGTGGTCTGGATTTGTTTTTGTGTTGGCTTGCATGCTTTCTTTTCTCAATTCACTGAAGTATTGTAGGATGTCGTTCTTTATGCTCATTTTTTGCAGTTGAGACATCATGTGCATTGACAAGCTTACACCCACACAAGCAACAGGAGGTCTAGATCATCATGATTTGGAATTACAGTATATATGCAGTACATATTCTTCAAATTTGTGTGCGTTATGAAATCAAATTTGGGGGAAAAAACCAAAATAAAAGCAAATTCAGCATGGATAAGAACCTTTATTAAGGATTACCTTGTGGCAATAAGAGTGACAAAATGTAATTATTTTTCCTCTCTTATCATGTCTGCAGATAGCCACCTGACAGCTCCATTCAAGGTGATCTGGTTCTACCAGAAAAGGGATGGGGGCAGAGAAACATTTGCAAGGCTACTGGGAAAAGTCTGTGATGTGGCTGTCAGATAAAGTTGCTCAGATCCATTCTGAATTGACTGTGGCTGTGTAGGTCCTTTGGACTTGACTAAGGCATGGTCTGGCCTGGTTATCTGAGAAGATATTAAGCCTGTTGGTCCTAAGAAAGTGGATAGGATCCTGGAGCTATAAATACAGCTACCTGTGCATTAGATCCATGTCTCTCCTGTTTGGTCAAGGCCTCTCAGGAAATGACATGGGGTTGGATCCAGGTAGTAGTGAATACATCCTTGAAAGAGGGGTTGGTTCTTCTGGCTCTTAAAGAGGGAATGGTCTGTCCTCTTCTCAATAAACCATTGATGGATCCTATGGTGCTGGACATTTTCACCTCACTTTTTAGGGAAAGGTTTTGAGAATTGGTCAGTTTGCAGCTTCAGAGAGTCCTGGAAAAATGGATTAACTGGAGCCTTTTCAATTGGGTTTCAGACTGGGATATACTGTAGTACTGAGATGGCACTAATTGTACTTATTCATGATGTCTGGAAGGACTAGGATGACAGTGATACATTCATCATGTCTCTCCTTGATCTGCCAGCAGCCTTTTTTTTACCATCAATCATGGTTACTTCTGGACCACCTTTGGAGGTTTGGAGTTTAGAGCTTAGTTTTGTGGTGGTTTTCCTTCCACTGGGGCTGGTTCCAGTTAGTGATGGTGGGGAGAGATACAGCCCTAGATCCCTGCTCTGCAGGGATCTTCAGGGCTCACCACTCTCCACTTCTGTTTAACATCTACATGAAGCCACTGGGCAAGGTCATATACTGTCATGGAGTTAAATAGCTCCAGCATGCTGATGAGACTCAACTATACATCTCTACACCTGGCCAACCAATTGATGGCATTTCTTTCCCAGTCTGGAAGCTGTGGAGGTCTGGATGATAAGAATAGACATTTAATCCTAGCAGGACTTGGTGCCTGGGGTTTTAGGGCCTTCTATCTTTAGTTCTGGACAGGGTTGCATTCCTCCAGACAAAACTGATCTGCAATTTGGGGATCCTCTTGACTGTTGGCTCCTGCTTGAAGAGTAGGTGGCAACCATGACCACCAGCAGCTTTGCACAAATCCATCTTGTGCATTCCTGAATTGGGATACCCTCCTCATGGTCACTCATCCTTGATCACCTCTTGTTTGGACATGTAATGGGAAGAAGGAATAACCCTGAGGAACAGGAGGAAGATCCGAAATCAAGACAATGGTCGGATAAAAGAAATCTGAGTCCAGACAGATCTCTTACCTGAGTAAATGTCCCCTAGTTCTCACAAAGATAAAGGGAGGGAGGGAGAAGAGCATTTAGACTTGAAAGATTCTGTTACTATAATCTTATAATACTGTAAAAATAGTATTGGCCTGCATAACTTTGGTTCCCTAGTCTGTTCTACAGTGGAGGGCTGTTACAACACACTTTACATGGGGGTGCTTTTGAAGACTATCTAGGTGCTACAGCCAATCCAGAATGCAGTTGTACAGGTAGTCATGGGCATACCACAGTATGCACATGTAACACCACTACTCTGTGAACTGCACTGGTTCCCAAAAGATTTCTGCATACAATTCAAGGTGTTGATTACCACCTATAAAGCCCTTCATGACACAGGGCTGTGTTATTTGTGAGACCACCTATATTCAATTGTTTCTGCCTCTTTCTGCTTCAGGTCACCTCTATGAAACAAACCTAGGAAGTATGCCTTCTCTGTCATGCTGCCTGCCCAATGGAACAGCACACCCTAAGATTCAGATGGATCCAACCCTGTTGGCTTTACATAAGGCCTTGAGGATCTGGCTATTTCCCCAGGCATTGGGCCGGGGTGTTGGATGAGCCTGAGAATATGATTGGGGTTGGTTTTAGTTGTATGATGTTCTCTGCTGGGTTTTTTGTTTGTTTTTTTGGTTGGTTATTTGTTGTTTTTCTATTTTAACATTATGTTAGCTGCTCAGAGTTGTAATTTGCAACTTGGGCAACCATATAAATTGATTAAATATAAATTTGCTTTCATATATGAATTATCATTAATTATTGGACTTGTCCAATCATACTTGAACTTTGTTTTTTGCTTCTGATTACATCATATGTCATGTGGCTTAAAATGTACTGCCTTTTATTTAAAACTAGTGCTTTTAATAGGAAAATGATGAATATACATTTTCTTACACTGGCAAAATATCAGATACCAATGGGCCTGAAAATAGCATGGCAAGAATGAAGACTACACACACATGGACTAAAACAGGTTAGTCTTTTCCAAGTCCTGTTGCATCATTATACTCTAAGGAGAAATATTGTCAGAAGTGGAAGGGACACAGAAGAACTATGTGATGTTTGTGGAATGAAAAAAAAACAATTATCACATCTCTTTTTGCATTATGATAGTGACAAAGTTCTGCTGTTTCAGGGATTTTCTTACTTGGGGTTCAAGTTCCTTCTTTAAAAAAGATGCTCAGTGACAGAACTCTTGTGGATCTTTGGACAGGATCCTGGGATTTGCCATTTATTGTGATCAACTGAATTTACAGGTTCTTTCAGTGGGTTACAAAAATAAGCCCTATAGATGGTTTATCCTGCCTTGTTCCAGAAGAACCCAACCAAAACTAAAATTAAGACTCAGACTGATTTTCCTTTCTCTGAGGTAGGTTAGTTAGACTTCATTGCCATTTAACTATTTTTATACCAAATAAAGGTATGACTGTAAGTGGATGTTTAGAAAAAGCCTAGGCATTGTAAGAATGCTCTCAATATTCTCAGCTGAATTTTCCCAAGGTTTTGGTAATTGGAATTCTTCA
The DNA here is from genome assembly GCA_023362775.1 of Charina bottae. Taxonomy (NCBI): domain Eukaryota; kingdom Metazoa; phylum Chordata; class Lepidosauria; order Squamata; family Charinaidae; genus Charina; species Charina bottae. Next base: position 54,514,059 of record JALMGJ010000006.1, read on the forward strand.
TTCATGTATCCAAACATAAAAACAATACATAAAAAATCTTCCATTCTCAATTATTTAAAAAAAATATTAAAATTCTGTATGGAGTTCTTCACATGCACCATTTGCCACATCTGTTCCTTACATGCTTTAATGATTCTTAATGCATATTAGTGCATTATCAATTTTCCTTTTAAAAGCAGTGCTCCTTCCATGTGATTTTAACAATGACTCCATTCTCTCCATGGTGCTTTCCCAGTGCATAGGAGAGTAGTTGTAATAAAACATTGAATAATATGTAAGAGATAGATGATAGATAGATAGATAGATAGATAGATAGATAGATAGATAGATAGACAGACAGACAGACAGACAGACAGACAGACAGACAGACAGACAGACAGAGATGATAGACAGGTAGAGATGATAGACAGACAGATAGACAGATATAGATACTTTATTAGAGTCATAGACCAGATTAACAACAGGAAAAAAGCGAAGTGTGAGATAGCAAATAAAAACCATAGTAAAACCCAATAATTATAAAGCAAGTGTGGTCAAGTTGTGACATATTTTACAAACTGTAAAGCAAAACTTAGCCACATTAAGAGGAATAAAATCAAACTGATCAGATAGTACCAACTATAAATAAATGGTTCTGGAGGCTTTGAAATCTGACTAGAAGGAATGCTATTAACTGCAACCAGGCATCTTTGTAATGAGAGCAATATAAAAGAACGTGGGTTAGTGTTTCAGGAACTTTTTCACCATAGAGGTAAAGTCTCTGTTCAAATGGAATACCCCACAGAACAGCTATTGAGAGGACATTAAATCTTGCCAGATTAGGGTTCTTCTGAATTTTGGAATTGTTATTTGGCTTATATATCTGGCTGGCTTGAAAAAAGGCAGATGACTGCCCAAGAACATATCTCTGGGTATGGCAACCATGTCTGATTGGGCTTCCAAATCCTTGATCTGCTGTGTAAAGGCTGCCTCTGTACATTCATATCCCATCAACAGGATTGGATTAAGTGAGAATCCATAGCTCCTCAGTTTCTTCTACAGTGTTTATTTCAAGATGAAATAAACTTGTCACTTAAAATTATAGATGTTAAGCCCAGGGGGTGGGGAAGTAACATTAGCTAATAAGAGAAGATGCATGTCCAAATATGGGTTTCAATTATGGCATAAGACCATATCAACCACATATGTTTAATTTACAGAAACAATGTTAATAATTCTTTTAGTTCAAACTATATAATGGATCAAAACTTGCAACCATTCTGAGGGAAAAATTCATAGAGAAACAAAGATTCTGTGTTAGTAAAGATACAGTTGAAATCTATGATTTAGAAAAATGAAGGAAAGAAGGAAATGGAAACTAGGGCTGAAAGATTGCTTGGCGAAAAGGTTGGGATGGGAGTGAAGCTAATCTATATAAATCAAGTTACAGAATTAGTGAAGTAGAGAATTTGGGAGAATAACTGAAGTTATTGCACTACTACACAAATGAGAAATACTAAAATCTGAAAAAAGTTGGGATGGAAGTTGCAGTGGATACAGGCTAGAAGACAAACTGACATGTATTGGCTCAGTAAGGAAACTGTCTAGAATATTTGACTATATTTATTCACCATTATGGTTAAGTGTTAAAGATTTTCCTTGAGGGGGGAAAATGGCTGACTTGGAGTAGGGAATAGTCTTACTAAAAATATTTTCTTTAAATAATCTTGTTTATCAACTAATATCTAGTATCAAAGTCTGCATTCTAGCATGATCTATTTAACTGAAACTGATGTGAAGTGCCTGTGTTTGTAGGTATCCAGTTGTTGGCAGCAATAAGGTCCAAGGAAAGAGACTCTCCAGGTGAATGGGTTGCTTTCTTTTTCTTCCTCTTACAGTTCATGTGACAACCCCTGACATAACTAAATAGAAATTCAGGAAAAGTGAAATGCTTAGTGAAGAGAACTCTGGAACAATAAAAGGATGAACCATGGAAAAAAAGACATCTGCTTTACAGCAAAGTCAAATTTACTGGCCTCTGCCTCAGGAGAGTCTGTTTTGACTAGCCACAGTTCTCCAAAGGTTCAAGCAGAAGACTCCCTTAGCAATCGAAGGACAGCGGCAAAGAAAGCATTTGCTCCCCCATGCATAAAATCTACACCCCTGTAGCCTTCAAGCAATATCACTGATGAACTCCAGCCCAACAGGAGTAGCACATAAAATAACAGTGAGCGCTAACAATCAGTTCAGAATTTTACATGGGGTTTTTATTTGCTTTTTTCACTTGTTGTTAATTTGTTCATTGTGGACATGCTTTCTTAAATGTCCCACATATACATGGGGATTCTAGACATTATTAGATACTAAAATAGGCCTGGAATAGCAATTAATGGGTAAGGAAAAATAATAAATATCTACTTAAACACCACATAACAACAATGTGGTTGTCTTTATACAGTGTTAATATTCAGTGTAAACTGCAAACATTTGTCAAGTCAAAACTGCTTATTGAGGCAAGAAAGACAGATGTTTGCTGTGATTCAGATCATCTTTGGAATGTGAACAGCACTCTGAGCTAAAAGTGATTGTCAAAAGTTACATAGCTAATATCTGCAAGTAAAAACAAACACGCAAAAAGTCATTGCCCCAGACATGTAACAGTATTTCAAATAATAAAAAAAGACATAACTATTGCAATGGCTAACATAGAAATGGTTATTGCATATCTCACTATTGCTTAGAACATTTCACTAAGATAAGAGCATGTTTACAAAGTTGAATATGGAAGTAAAATACATTCAGCTCAGTTCAATGGGCATCAAACCAGAGACAGTACAGAGCACAATATTTCCAATTTGTTTTTAACAGCAAACTCGCTGTCCCTCAGGGATTCTCTGGCAAGTGACTTTGGAAACTAGTATTTCAAATAAATAATAATAATAATAATAATAATAATAATAATAATAATAGGCATCTTACAGCAATTCTCTGGATTGTGATCATAGTCTTCCTTTATGTCAGTCCAGTAGCAGTTCAGCCTTATTTGCATACAGCTATAGAAATATATGAAACATGTACAATACATTTAAATTATTCATGCCATTTAAATATTGGTAATGGTGAAATAGACATATTCAAACCAGAGGCAAAGCAAGGCACAACTAAATATCAACTGGTTTCATCAAACTGTAAATAAAAATTGTTCCAAAATGTAAAAGTAACCTTTCTTTTCTTTTTCAAACAAAAGGATATAATGAACAAGCTAGTTTAATCAATCATGCATGGAGCCATCTGCAAATCTGAAACTTTGTAAGGCTTTGTTGTTTCCTTTCTCTCTACCCAAAAGAAATAGTTCAGTTTTTCTAGGGTCACATGAGCTAATTCACATAACTGTATTTGAAGACATTTCCCTTTCCCCTTGTCTTTTGTGGCTATAGAATTCATGCATTAATCTAAATCAGAGGTTGGCAATCTGTGCTCCTCCAGATGTTTGTTGTTGTTGTTCAGTCGTTTAGTCGTGTCCGACTCTTCGTGACCTCATGGACCATAGCACGCCAGGATGTTGCTGAACCCCAATTATCAGTCTTAGCAATTTGGCCAATGATATGGAGCAATGGAAGTTGCATTTCTGGAGGGCTATAATTTAAATGCCCTAGCTTTTAGGCAGATCCCAAATGAATGCCTATTCACTATGCTTTTGATCAAAAATTATATACGCCTGTAAAAATGGTACAACTATATCCCAAGAGAGGAAAATTTAGATGACTGATTCACTTGCTTCTCAGTCAGTTGTCAACACAAAAATTAACAAACAAACCACACACCCTAAACTTAATGCCACTGCAAAAAATCATCTTAGGCATTGAAGAGCTCACTCTTCAAAATATCCAAAGACCATAACTGTAAAGTAACTGCTGATTTGTAAGTATACAAATCAGCCAAAGTTCGATTGAAATAATCGATAACACATCAGATTGCTTCAGTGATTCAAAGGTTAAATTTGAAGGGGTGATTTTATTAAATTGAATTTGAATTGAAACTTCAACTTGAAAATTCAAGCTGCCTTACTGATTTGCAATCAGTCCAGCTCCAATCTTCGACTTCAAGAAATGGACAAGGATTTTTTGGAGATGGAACATTGCACACAAGTGTTGGAGACTTGCCTCTTCTTTCCTCACAAATTTTAGAAATTGTTGTGTTCATCAAAGGGAATGTGTAGTTTCTGTGAAGAGATTCCTGAATTCATTTTCACCGCAAGCCAATTTATCAATGAACAGCTAATCAGCATAGAGTGAGGTGATGTCAGGGAAATGGGCGAAGAAACAATGCTGAGCCGAAATTCAACTCTAGTTCTTTATTGTTTCTACCTTATACAGAATCATGCTAGACTAAAGGTTCCTTTACTGAGCTAAGGGGAAAAATACCCTTGGGAATTTAGTGCAGTGCTAGTCTGCTCCTTTTCCTCGTGCCCCCCCTCTCCAAGCTGTGTGATCTCTTATCCGCCTGGAATGCGCTCTCAGCTCCCAGCTCCATCTTATAAATCAGAGCTTTGTCATCAATTTCCAGTCCTGTGTAATGCTTGAATTGAGCAGGTGTGATGATTATATGCATTCCAAGGGACATAGGAAACAAATCAGATGAATGACTGCAGACTAAATTTAGAAAATAATTGGTTTGATTGGGACTGAAAGTTCACATAGACTCTGGAGATGCAACAGTTTTGAGCATATGAGAGCTAAAATACTACTGATTCAACTGATCAATCCATTGTTTGCCTGAAGCTTGGCCTATGCCAGAGATTTGCAACTTCAGGCAGCTACCACCAAACCATAGTCCTGTAATTCTATCTCTGTGCTGTTCCTCTTTGCTGTACTGGCTTTTTACTTCCCAATCTGTTTGAATGATGAAGCAACAGAGCTTATCTGTGTGCCTGATCTGCTCCCTCTGGAAGGTGTGCAGATTCAGTCCAAAGGAGGAAGCATTGAATGGGCAGTAGCAAATTGCAAAATGGGCAATAGCAATTAGAATATTCTAATTTTCTTCACTCTACACCCACTTATTTGACATACAGAAATGGTGGTGAAATTCAGTTTGTTCTCTGTATTTGACTGCCACTTCCTACGTATATCCAGGGAAATAAAAATTCAGCAATAATAAAATGGTTTGTGTTGAAGGTACCACAAGACACTTCAATGTTATCTGCTATCATATTTGCCAGACTGGTAGGACTCAAAAGAAGAAACAGTCAAAATGCAATTTATAATATTCATCTCAAGAGTGATAATACTCACTAATAGCCATTATATTATTGTCCTTTTCGAATGCACAACCCAATGCAGTTTGAGCAGAACAGGTTCACAGGGAAGATGGGAGGCCATATTGTGGAGGTGGAAGGGTCATTTATACAATAAATGAAGCGGCTTAAGGAGAACTGGTTCAAATGTTTTAAGGAACTGGTTTTGAGCCTTTTAGATTCCAGACATGGGATAATTTTTTGGTATGTGAGTTTAGGATTCTCACAACTCAAGCATTCTTTATTACAATGAACATCCAAGCAACAAAATGGCATTTGTCTCTTAACAGGCTTTGCTTCTGTGGCTTTTTAATACTCCAGGTGCATGTTCAGCTCAAACATACATAGAAACAAACAAAAACCTAAAATACATTTTGTTCTGAACACATTTTTTTTAAAGACAGTTGCTTATACTGTTCTTGCAGAAATTAAAATATGTGTGGTGATATTCCAGGCCACACTGAGGCAGGGCTTTAAAGCAGTGCTGTAAAATATTGCAATGTTCACATTTAATAAATTCCTAATTGAAGTAAGACTGGAGGAAAATGGAAAAAATAATCAAGTACTCTTCAGAAAAACATCATAGTTTTCATCTATTACAAATATATTTTATCAAACCCACACACATACACACACATACTGATGCACTCACAAATATTTCCAGCAGATATGAATAATGACAACCACATCCTGATAAAAGAAGGCTTGCAAGGAATTAGGCAACTTCATTCTTTTTTGGATTTAACATTTGTTCAGCTTTTTATATCATTTCAGTACATCCATGTACATTGATGCTTAATGCCTTTACTACTTACATATTCCAGCAAAACAATACCCATTTGTCTGGGAAACCCAGGTGGAAGAAATGTGCTTGGAAGGGAATTGTACAGAAGTATCTTGTTTGCTATGCATATAACATGACTTTTAGAACCCAGCCATTGTGACTAATTTTAGGAGTGAATAATTAAGAAAAAGATGAGGAGGTGTGTGTGTCACTTGCCCTACTGTGCAAATATTTTGTCAGTTTCCTTAGGTATGTCTGAGTAGAATGAGAGGATTATGTTGCCAAGAAGATGACTATGGAATATTTTCACGTACACATAAAGAGCTATTAGTATCAGTTATACATAGGACATACAACAAGCAATTGTTGCATGTGCCTACTCATGCCTATGGCTGCTCACACCCACTGGATGGTGGTGTGGATAGAAAAAATCCAACTGCCATAATCTGCAAATAATTCCAGAAATTACTAGCCAGAGAAACTCCCTGGAAATAAATCTAGAAGAAGCCATGGGCACACTTTCTTGAAGTATCCTACAGATGGCATGGGAGACTTAAATAAGAGTATTGATGACCATGCTGTTTGGGGAGAGAAATTGATGGGCATGAGTATGTTTACTGAGAAGCCATACTTATGGTTTACTGTTTGTTCTTGATGTACCTACTCTGAGGAAGTGGTACTGAATACTGGACCAAACAGTAGGCAAACAGAAATGGCCACCACACAACTGACTTGCCACAAATTGTTAGCGTATTTATTATTATGACTACAGTATACCTTTTCTACTAGGAGGAGAAGAGGGTTTGGGAATGGGATTGGTTGTGTCTCTATTGCTAAGCTAATTTTCTAATTTTCTAATTTTTCCATTTTCTTGACCTAGATATGTGGAAGGAAAGATCCTTTTGTTTCTTTGTCTCAGGCAGTAAATGTCTACTTGATCCTGGCCATAATTGGAAAGGAAGCTACAGTTCTGCCATGTACAAATTATCATTAATGAAAGGCCAATGTTAGGAGAGCTGAATAGTCTGGGCCATGAATGTACATGCTATGGTTTACAGTTAACAATCCAGAAGGGCTTTTAGTCTCACTTCTTACAAGGTTATAATATACATGGTTATAATATACAAAATGGGGTAAATAAAAACAGATTTATTTAAATTGCACTAAAAAACCCCACCCACAGAGGAATACTTTGTTATATGAGGATGGCTTTCTAATTTCACTTAACTCCTATTTTTAAACTGTTCTTTTTACATTAAGCTTAGGAGTTCCAAAATCTAAGTTTGTCATAGGGTATGGGATAATTATATAGGCAAATTGATGCCTCAAAGGCTGCATTTGTTCATGAAGCTCATGTCTCGCCGTTCCTGAAGCACCCTGTTACCTCAGCTATTGAAAATCAGTAGCATGATTTTCTACTATTTTGAGATGGTTTAACACACACACCTGTACTCTAAGGTTTAAATTAGATTTAACATTAAAAAACGATACCTTTCTCTCATTTAAAAAAATGGCCCTGTTATGTTTTGACATATAGCTATATCTATTTAGTATCCTTTTCTTCATCCTCCTGCCTACTGTGCTCCCCTTTTTTTGTGTGTGCCTTCAAGTCAATCTTGACTCCTGGTGACTGCCTGGACAAGTCCCTGCAGACTTTTTGGCAAGGTTTTTCAGAAGTGGTTTGCCATTGTCTTCTTCCTAGGGCTGAGAGAGAGTGACTGGCCCAAAGTCACCCAGCTGGCTTTGTGCCTAAGGCAGGACAAGAACTCTCAGTCTCCCAATTCCTAGCCTGGTTCCTTAACCACTACACCAAACTGGGTCTATACTGTGCCCTTTACCCTGCCAAAAATGTTAAGTGTAGCTCTAATCTTCAAAAGGTTGCAAACCACAGAAAAGTCATAAAGCCAAAACCTAGAAAAAAATGCTTCTAAAAATTCAGGACAAAGACCATCCAATTACAAGAAACTGTGCCATGTTTAGATTTTGTCTCCAGCAATAACACAAGGCTTAACCAATCTACAATCAGTCAATATTAAATATACATACAGGATTTTATCATATAGAAAGTAATAAAGAACACATTTCCTTCTTTTCACTTTAATAGGATTGATTTATGTTATGGGCAACTTTTGTATATTAATTTCTTAATATACAAACTTGCTCTAGAATCCCAATAGTTCGGCTAATTAATTTTACTTGCTCAGGTCCCAGTAATTTGAACTACCTGTATTTTAAATGCCGGAGGTCTTGAAAATGACAATAGTTCATGGGACAAATTTTCAATTTTAATTGTAAGCTAAGCAGAAAAATGTTAGAACAGCAAATCAGATAAAGTAAGACACTTACTAAAGCAAGCAAGCAAGAATAGGAAGGAAGGGAGGAAGGGAGGAAGGGAGGAAGAGGAAGGAAGGAAGGAAGGAAGGAAGGAAGGAAGGAAGGAAGGAAGGAAGGAAGGAAGGAAGGAAGGAAGGAAGGAAGGAAGGGGATGCCTGGGGTAAATGTGTCACCATACATTTTTGTTGTTTTAAAAAACACCTTGAGGTGTTACTATCTCTAATCTGTTTGAAAATCTGCCAAATGACCAGAGTTTCTAGATATTAGAAAATAGGTTTGAAATGTGAAAACATTCTGCTTTGCTAAAAGCAGGTTGCCTATATGCTGTATAAACAGAGCATACATATTTTATAAATCTGAACCCTTAATTTTCACTTTGAAGATATCTGTGGTAAAATGTCCAACAGAGCAGTTTGTACCTTCTTTTCCACCCATATGTAATCAACAAATGTATTTTGCTATATTTGTTAAGTCGTTTTCTTTCTTTAAGGGTTTCATATTTATCCAAGCTCTTTTCACACATTATGAATGCATAGAAGGCATCACACCACTCACAACAGGGACAGTATTCTTACCCCTGCTGAGAATGTGTTTCCTGACCTCACCTAGAGAGGCCCACATGCTGGCATGGTGGTCCATGCAGGATGGGCAACTGTGGGCCACATGCAACCACCCAAGCCTCCCTGTAATGGTCCTGAAAACCCCTTGGAAGGAACAAGGTTGAAATGTTTTGGAATTGTTTATGTTTTGTGGGAGGTTTGGAAGGGGATAAGGGCAAATGGGGGCTTTAAGTCTTGCAGAGATTTCCAGGCCAAATAAAAAAGACTGCCTACTTTGAAGTCATCTTCATGCAAGCAGAGGTTTTCATGGTGTTTTTAAGTGAGTCTGGATACCAAATTATCTCTCTGTTCTAACCACATGGAAATTACATGGAATCTACATGCAAATTTAAGATTTCTTTCTTAAAAATAAAAGTGCTCATCTACAGGCAATCCTAGGTAGAGCCAACCTGACACGGGGGCCAGGAATGTCACCACTCCTCAGTAACTGGATTCACTTATAAATGGGCAACATTGACAACAATCTGCATCCTGCATACCATATGGACTTAACAATGGACAATTGCTTTGTATGGGATGAAAATGTATAATTACCATTATATAAAAATAAGACAGCATGCATGCATACAGGCCTCCTAAAAACTTGAGTGTGGCCCACAGAGATCCTTCAAAAGTTGGGACTGAATTGCACTTTTTATTGTGACAGGAATTAAATATTAAATGCATGATGAGTTCCCATTAATTAATTAATCATCGTTAATTAATTCTAATTCTAATTAGGTTGAAATTTAATCTAATAAAATTTAATTTTTTTGCCCCCTTCTATTTCTTCATCCTGGCCCCAGCTGCTGAAACATAAATATAGCTCTCAATGTTCCCCAGAACTGTACACCCTTGATAGAAGCAATTGCACAAGCTCTATGGCACTCTGAACTCTATTCAGGCATACAAATGAATTAAACTTATCCTGCCCTTGGCCTTTGGGCATGAGCAAGGAAGTCTGAAAGTGCTTGGCAATTCCTTGAATATAAGTAGCGCCCTTCTGCTATCAAGAATCTTATAAAGCACACTTCTGGATGACATAAAAAGTTCTACTTATCCTGAAGTGAATAGAATACCCTTTCAGACTTGCTGCTGAACCCAGCAAGATCTGTGGAGGATGGAGCTTGGGAGGCCCAGTGTGAATCCCTTGCCCCTATAACTACTTATACAGTGACATATTAAGAAACTGAACTGAAGGCAACTGTGAGGCTATGAGTTAACATCTGAGTTGGTTTTAGAGGATCTTATTGAATTTATTTATTTATTATTTAAATTTATATGACCACCCAACTCCCCCTTCTATGAGACAAAAAAAAGTGGTGACTTTTAACTCCTGAACAGAATTCAAGTTAATATCTCATCTCAAATGTGGCTTTAGTGGGAGGGCTGTTCAAATTAATTTCTAGCAGACTTTTCTTGTAGGATAACAGAATTCATTGTATGGTGGATTATAGCAGCTATGGGAGTAGTTGAATACAATGGAAGCAGGAGTTACACCATAGGAGAAAAAAAATCTTTATTCTACCTTCCCAATTCATATTAAGTTAGGGAGCTGATACTAGGATGTAACCTGTACTGATAAAATAAATGCTTCTCCATGGACCAAAATTTATTTCCTGTTTGCTCTGTTCCTATTCTGGTTAGAAACCTATAATTAAAAGCTAAAAAAGCAGAGTATGGAGACTACACTGTGCTTTATGGCATTTTAATTAAGCAGCTTGCATTGTAGATGTCAAGTATTAAGCTGCAGCTTATCTTGTGGATCATTTAAGGAGGATCTTTTATAGCTAGGATGTGTCTCTCTGTGTGTGTGTTTGTGTGTGTGCACCCACACGTGCCTTCAGTCAGTGTTGACTCCTGGTTACTGCCTGAACAAGTTCCTGCAGTTTTCTTGGCAAGCTTTCAGAAGTGGTTTGGCATTGTCTGCTTCCTAGGGCTGAGAGAGAGTGACTGGCCCAAGGTAACCCAGATGACTTTGTATCTAAGATGGGACTAGAACTTTCCAGGGTTTGTGGGGGGGAAATATATAAGATAATCAACAGTGGCCTGCATCTGCATTTCACCACTTGCTGTGCAATGTTGGTTATCTTGCTTTGTATCACCATTGTACTGTTAGATGATGAAACTCTATATCAGCTTGGACTGTGCAGATCTTTGAAAGGGGTTAGCTTTGATGAAGATTTTGAGTGAAGTGCCCCTTGAAAGTATCTTCACAAGGGTAAGTAGGTCAAAGGGTTCTCTATTTCTAATTAATGTAGTGGGGTGGTTGCTTTGTTTTGCAACAGTAGCTCTGCACAATTACAAGAAATGTGCAGAAGCCACTGCTTGAGATGCATATGGGCCAACTGAGGAAGACTGGCTCCATCTTGACTCTTCATTTGAGGTACAGGATCAGTCATGATCCACAATCACAGGATCCATAATCCCCTACTATCCCTGGTGCTCTGTTAACAAGGAAATGAACTGTAAAGGGAGAAGGGTCTGCCAGATGGAGTTCAGATATGAGGAGCTGATCAGATCTGGGCACTCATGAACTAGTCTGAATTTTCAGACTGGATATTTTCTTTATACCAAAATTCTGCCCAGGCAGGACCACTCTTCCAGAGTAGGCTAGTCCAGAACTGGATGTCACCGATTAGAATAATTATTTGTTCTTCAGATAATTGTCTACCAAGATCTAAAAAAAAGGAAGGAAAGAAAGAAAGAGAAAGAGAAAGAGAAAGAGAAAGAGAAAGAGAAAGAGAAAGAGAAAGAGAAAGAGAAAGAGAAAGAGAAAGAGAAAGAGAAAGAGAAAGAGAAAGAGAAAAGGAAAGGAAAGGAAAGGAAAGGAAAGGAAAGGAAAGGAAAGGAAAGGAAAGGAAAGGAAAGGAAAGGAAAGGAAAGGAAAAACTTCTACCGCTCTATGATCCTTGTCCAGATTTTTCTGCTTCTAAAGATGGGGAAAAAAGTAGAGATGGCCAGTTGGTGATCCACAGATTTGATATAGTCTCCCTCCTGATTATTTTTTCTGGTCCCTGATATCCCTGTGAATGTTTCAGACTGCATGGTCTACAGCAGGAAAGCACCGAATCCTTGTTGAGAGCAACTTTATTAACAGATATCAGTTTGTGTGGCAAGGATGCACACCCATATCTTGAAAAAAAAGAGTGATCATCAAGGGCAGAGTATTTAATAAGGTAAAGGAGCCTGTTTCCATAAGTCTGGATACAAACAGAGTGAAGTGATGATCACAAGGCAATAGGTTGTTCAAAAGTTATACCCTGATGCCAACATCTGTGCCAGCATATCTAGCTACAATATACAATGATGAGACAACCCATCCTAAGTATTATTTCCAGATCTTAAGATCTGGTTGTACATATTTAAATGTCTAATGTTTTACAGCGGAGGGGGAAAAAACCTATTTATCCGCTATAATGAAAACATTATTGCATTCAGCAATAAAACTTACCATTTTCATATGTCTTTAAAAGCCACATAGTAAAAGTTTGATCAGAGATAACAGACCCATTTGGATCTACCAAAAATGCATTATAAAAACAGTGGTACATTTTTGTGCGCTTTTTACTCAAGTAGCTATTAAGAGTTACTCCATGTTTACTTTCATATTTAAACCCATAGTTTTAAATTATTTCCTTCTAGTGGACAATAAAAAAAGCAACAAATCAAACAACCCCTCCCCCACAAAAATAAGCTTGTGAAGGGATCAGTTGACATGGATACTTTATCAATGTAGTCATTTTCTTCCTTTACTATAGTAGCGCTTTTTTTTTTTTTTGCATTAGGAATTTGTTTGGAGCAAGAACCTTTGTTACTGGAAGACCCTACTGTCACAGCACTACCCTGTTTGGGGTTTATGTTTAAGCGACTCATATCAAATTCTACAGGAGCCCTAGCATACATGACCCCAAAATAAAACATCATGCCAAACCCTGCTCCATCCAATATAGAGCAGAATAAGCAATGGATCTTTGAAAGACTCCAGCATAATCCTCCTTTCTCACACCACACTACTGATTGTTCCCTTGTTGCAGTTAATGGGTAGACCTGGGCAGGTGCAGGTTGCTTGAAGGCAAGATGCTGAAAAGTTTAGTCTAGCTGCGAATAGCTAGACATTTTAACAAAAGTCAGTTACCAGGGCAGTGTGATGGAAGAGGAAGAGGTTATATGCAGTTCTGGGAAGACTCTTTCTGTACCCCTCTCTCTCTTTAGAGGGGACAGAGCAGTGATTTAATTTACTGTGTTTTATAATGCATGTATTTTTGCAAATGCCTATTGCCATTTGGTATTGTTACTGATTATAATTACTACAAAACATCTGGCCTGTACTTTGAACATTATAAATATGCATATTTATGTTAAATATTAGTTTCTGTTTCTGAAGAACTGTCTTGCAGTTTGCTGGATCTGTTGAGAACTTCTTCACTCTCTTTGTGGGTCAAAGGCTCCACTTCCTTGGAATCGGCATTCTTTAAGGCGCTCTGCCTTTCATCTTCTAATTTCTTCTCTTTTGCCAAAAGTCTATAATTGATTGCATTTCCAATGAACAGCCAAATGCTTGAAACAACAACAATTATACCACAGACAAAATACATATATTTGTAGTCTTTGGTTATGTCCACAAGCAAACCTGAAAGATTAAAAAAGAAAGTAACCTCAGATAACAAAGAAGGTAAGTTTCTTTTCTTAACAACTGGAAAGAAGGTGTGAACAGTATGTTCAGGAGCAGAAAATGGTTCTTTATGTTTCAAGCATAGGAATTTTTCCTTCAAAAATATGTTTCTGTTTTAATATATCCATGTATGCCCATGTATAGGGTATCCATGTATATCCATGAATAGTGAAACACAGGATAGAGAAGAGGGGATCCATGTGTTGCAAGCATGTCATCATGTTTGAAAGTAGCTGCTCCCTAAAAAAGTTACTGTAAGTAAGAACTGTCATAATAAGAACCATTATAATCTGCACTGCTTTCAAGTGTACCTAAGTACAGTAATCAGTAGAATATATATCTACAGTATATAATATATTAAAATTCATATAAGTAATATTTTCAGAAAATTAGGTTGGTTATCAATGGATGATCCTTGGCTTGAACTGAAAGGTTAGATTTATATGTGATGGGTTAGAGTAAGAGAAGGAAGGAAGGAAGGAAGGAAGGAAGGAAGGAAGGAAGGAAGGAAGGAAGGAAGGAAGGAAGGAAGTAAGTTCCCCTTAAAAAAAGATGGTACAGGTAGTCCTCGACTTACAACCACAATAAGGACCAGAAAATTCATTGATAAGCAGTGTAATCATTAAGTGAGGCATCCTGTGACCGCACCTGATTTCATGACATTTTTGGGGGTGGTCGTTAAGGTAATCACATGGTTCCCCATTGATTCTGCTTGTCGGAAGCCAGCTGGGAAGGCTGCAAATGGTGTTCACATGACCCTGGGACGCTGCAACTGTTGTAAATACATGCCAGTTGCCAAGTGCCCGAATTTTGATCGCATGACCACTGTGATGGTTGTAAGTGTGGGAACCAGTCATAAGTCACTTTTTTCAATGCTGTTGTAACTTCAAATGGTTGATAAATGAATGGTTGTAAGTCAAGGACTACCTGTATCAGTTATGCCCAATCCTTCTGAGTGAATGGCTGAGTGAAAAGAGGAAGTGGGAGGAAGAGAAACATTTGTGCTGCCCTATGGCTTTCTTTTGGATGCCACAGTAGCAGAGAGAACGTAATGTGGTGTACATCATTCTGTTATCACTGATGCGGATGTCATCAGCTGGCCATTGTGTGGGAAGTTGCCATTGCCATTTTGCTGCAGCTTGGGGAGACTGGACAACAAGGTTGCAGTTGGATACTATCTATTCAGAACTACTTTAAGATTTCAAATATAACCCAACAATATGATGGCTTAGTGTTACAGGGTCACTAAAAGCCACCGCAGTGATAAGATTTATTTATTTAACTTCTACCTGCCACAATCAGAATGGATTCTCAGTGGCTTACAATACATCCATAAAAATAAAATAAAACACCCATGATATTATACAAATAAAAACCAAGCAACCCCCAAATATGTATTCATCAATCAATAACTGATGGTATCAATTAATTCCCCAAAGACTTTCCAAATTAACTTGGTTTTTAATAGCTTGTGGAAAGCCAACAATGTTACAAGTAAACTAAATAATGGGTGGTGTTCTACTCAATGTAGAGTTCTCATCCTTTTAATAAAGCTCTTTGCCAGAAAGGGAAGAGTGAATGTAAGAAAAGATCAGTAGAAGGTTGAGGCAGAGCATAGGAACACAGGAAGATGCCTTATTCTTAGTCTAACTTTTACTCTAATTAGTACAATATTACCTACAATGACCAGCAGCAGTTCTCCAGAGTTACAGGCAGGAGTTTTTGCAGCTTTATCTAGATACCAAAGACTAAACAAGAGACCTCTCCATGCATAGCATGTTCTCCACCACTGAGATATGACAGAGGTTGGGAACTTTTCATGTAACATTTGAAGCATTACTGATAAATCTAAAAAACACATTTACCTAGAAATTCAGTAGGCTTACTTATCCCAATGAATCCAATAGATTTGATTTCTAAATCAAACAGCAGCTTTGACCTGTTTGAGGGTTTGATCATTGTTAAATGTACACATCGTGGATTCACTCCACTAGGTGGCAGACTGAGAGCTTCTGTAAGGAATTTGTTCTCAAAGGAAAATCTCCTCAACACTAGGGCAATTAATTAGAAGTGCTTTTTCAATGCAAGCATGCCTAGTCTTTGCTTTATTGACGTATTATATTATCAAAAAGAAAATATAGGCTAGGGCAAATTAAATATTTAATTTCTGTCCCTTGCATCAATGACAAAAATGGTATCTTCTAAGTATATGGTAGATTGATTCTGTCTATATACAGTTGGCAGTAATCTCACATATGCCACATATATAATAATGGTAAGACAACTGAAGAGGAATCCAAGATCCTGCAGATCAAAATAATGAAGAATAGTAGCACCTTAAAAGGGGATTTGATAAATCCAAACTGGCATTTAAAAAGTAATGAGGATTTGGAGGGCATCCAAAGAGATCAAACCCATGCCTCGCCCAATGAGTACATCTGTGCACTCATTGTAAATATATGAACTAAGAGAAATCTGTGCACTCAAAGTCCTAGACGCATTGTTGCACTTGCTCAGATTTATGGACTGCATTGATGCAAAAAGATTTCCAGACATTCACAATGTGCATACAAACAGGCAGAAAAGACAAGCCAGCCTACGTGGGGTGAACTATTGGGTGCAACCCCACTTCCTGCTCATATACAGATTTAAGGAATGAACTTTTTTTTAAAAAAACTATTGTTTATGTTAACTTTCTGA
This sequence comes from Charina bottae, assembly GCA_023362775.1. Taxonomy (NCBI): domain Eukaryota; kingdom Metazoa; phylum Chordata; class Lepidosauria; order Squamata; family Charinaidae; genus Charina; species Charina bottae. Next base: position 54,530,423 of record JALMGJ010000006.1, read on the forward strand.
TGGACGTGCCATCACCTTTATATGAATAATGATAAACACTGCCTATAGTTTCCTCTCCTCTTGTCTGTCTGCCTGCAACTACTACCTGGTCACTGTTAGAACAGCTATAGTTTCATTAAATAGCCATTTGCTCTAGTCAACAAGTGGCTAGGAATTCTGGGAGCTGCAGGCCCAACAAATGTGAAGGCACCAGATTGGGGAGGGCTGACTAGAGTCTTCATAGTAGAGTCTTGAGAACTGGGTGGTCTGTAAATTTGAGTAAATAAACAATATAGTAAATCATATGTGCTAACAGTATTTTAAAAATGCCTTAGCAACACTCAGATATAGCCTAGGAACAAGAAGAAAGTCAGAAGTCTTAATTCTACAAAGGTAGATGGGTAGAGGTGTACACCTCACTGCCGAGAACTATGTACCTTGAGTTCTTTGCAGGCAAGGCAGAAAATAATTCTTGCTAATAGTAATAATAACAAGGAGGGAAGGAGGTACAGATGGTTTGATGTTAAGGAGAAGAGAACCTTCTTTAATGAGAAGGAGCAATCAATTGAAAGGTAGGATCTATTGGAAGGAGGATAGGCACAGGAAGTAGGTTGGACATTCTAAATATAGTAACTGTTTATACTGACAGGAGAAAAAAAAAACATATTGCTAGAGGTTTTGCCCAGGAAGCAGTAGAAATGGAATGAAATGGTTGGGAACAAAATTGCATATCCTGGCCTGAAGTAACCAGCCAATCTTTTGGGTACACATTCTTATTATACAAATAGTATAACATGTCAAATGTATCATCATCACCTTCATCATCCCCATACTTACCTCCCATAGGTGGGCCTAAAAGAACAGGGCAGCACTCCACAATTGTGACCAGTCCTACCGCACTGGAGAATCTCGAAGCACCAACAAGATCCGTCAATGTCTCAAAAAGGACACTGCTAACCATGCCAAATGCAAGTCCAAAAAGTACAGCATACACAACCAGGCCTGTATAGGTTTCAGCCAATGGGCACAGGATGTGGCAGACCCCATTGTACAAAACAGCAAAACTAAAGAAATACTGGATTTTGGGCCGGATGTATTTGGAGTTTGCAATTAAGCCCATTGATGGCCTGGCAAACATATCTACAAAAGCTAGGATAGAGAGTAAAAAAGCTGCTGAATATTCATCAATTCCTTTGTGCTTGGCATAAGGAGCTAAGAATACAATTGGGGCAAAGAAGCCAAGAAACATGATAACGTTTCCAGACAAATAAATCAAAAAGCCCCTGTGTTTGAAGAGGGATAAATCTAAGTATTTGTTGATGGTTTCCCAGGCTGATTTCTTGTCATTCTTGTGAAAAGCAGGATCTCCATTTCCTTTTTCCACATCTTTTTTGATGGCCTGCACAGGTCTTGGTCCAACGGGCCTCATAAGTGACCCAGCCACACAGCAATTTAAAAGAAGTCCTCCCAGAATGAGGAAACTTCCCTTCCAACCAAAAGCATTAAAAAGAAACTGATTGAGGGGTGCCAGAGTACTTAGAAAGACCGGACTTCCAGCCATGGCCAGTCCATTAGCAATGGGACGCTTTTTATAAAAATATTTGCCAATCATCGTCAAGGCAGGTTGCAAGTTGAAAGCCAAACCCAAGCCTAAAATAATGGGCAGAAAAAAATAGAGCATTACTGCATTTAATACACAGCAACAATCCTCTCTAATCAATCAAAATTGCCTCTCCCATCTCCCCCTGCCCAAATGTGAAAATGCCAACCTGTAATTCAGATATTTCAAAAGAGCCACTGGCCCTGGCAAATAAATGCAAATAGTCATTGCTTCCCACATGCTTTAATGTCACCGATATGCCACACTACATTTCATTCACTCATTTTCTTCTATGGCGATGCAATAAAAGCAAAAGCTTTAGCAATGGGCAATCCATGTTAGAGACAACAGAATGACAGAGGAACAATGATAACCTTGAGGACACTGTTTGTATATTTTACTATGCTACAATCCAATTTGCTCTTGGTTCATTTCACAGAAGTTATTAAATGTCACCTTTTCTATAAGAAGGGCGGATTTTAGAAGTCTAAATCCTCTGCCTTTAGCTTTATCCTTTACTTAGGTTTGAATAGGAACACATAAAATAAGCTTCAAATAATTAATATACATGGGCTATTACACAGCAAATGCTACCCTCAGTTTTCACCATGAGGTCTGGAAATACACAGGTATTTTTCTCTACGCAGAGATACAAGGATCTCTGCAGGTAGAGCAGAAGGGACAGGCCCAAGCATGCAAGCAGTCCATTCACCCCAGACATCCTTATATAACATTAGACACAAGAACACAGGGGAACCCCATTTCCCCCCCTATTCTACCATCCTCTGTTATTAAAGGCAATTTTGTGAAAAAAAATAACTTACATATGCTACTGTTTGTGATAATGAAACACTGCAAGTGCTTTGTTTTGTCTCAGGTATGTGCTAATAACATGCCCTGTCATTTCCTAAGCCAACTTCATTTTTCAACTCTAACTGTCATAGCCACTCAGCACGGTTGTTATAGATCTTTCTGTGGATAGAATGGTGTGCCAAAATGTGTTCCGCATTGACTTGATCTGAATACCTCCTATGGGGCTTTAGACAACCAAGTCACTCTGGCTGGAGCTGATGTACACAGGCTAAACAGCTGACTGTCTGTGCTGCACAAATTGCTAAAAAAGGCAATCAGTTTAATATGAATCTTGGAGCTGATTATGATCCAACTTGGCTAAACTGTGTATTTGGAATGACACAAAAATTATGACTATAACGTCCAACATATCACTCATCAATTGGTCAAACAATCATCATATGTGGACCAGTGACTGTTGTACAAGTATGTCCAGTAAGAAGGTTGCTCCAACCTTCCAGAAAGTAGCTGATCAGGAAAAAAGCCACCAATAATTTTTTGAATATGATTATAAAGCTATCAATGCTTTTAACTTTGAGAATTCAGTGAAAAGGACATTCCATTAACAGGGACCACACAATATGTCTTCTATCTGGGCTTCAGTACATTGTTTCATTGCATCTAAGGCTGCTTTAGACCTTTTCAGTTAGAACTGCCTGTTCTCCAAACTCCCTAATATGCCACTTTAAGAATTAAACCCATAACTTGGTAAAGGGCAGTGGGTGTTTTGGCATATTAACTAAACTGTGAAATCTTTCTAAGGATACCTGCAGGGTAGAATGATGAGAAGCTAAAAGGACCTGTATAAAATTGAAAGTCAATGATTATGATAAATACTGTCAGGAACCAATCAATTATTCTCCTGTAATTACAAAGCATTGCAGAAAGATTTATGCAAAAACTACATCCTAAGTTGAAGGAATCAATCAATCAATCAATCAATCAATCAATCAGATACAGATATCCAAAGATGCATGCTGAAGGAGAACATTGGGAAAACAAATGGAAGAATATTGTTATATTACCTCCAATTACACCGACACATATGTAAAGTTGCAAGACGCTGTTGCAGAACGAAGAGGCAATCATTCCAAATGAAGCCAGAATCCCCCCAGCAATCATGATTGGCCTACTGCCATATTTGTTCACCAAAATACTGCTTACAGGGCCTGTGGAAAGGAAAAACAAAAACAAAAATTGAGCTACTTTCTGAAGATTAAAATATGAGCAAGGATCTTTTCAGTGACTGAAATAAAGACTTTATGCTTAGCCCACAAAATGTTGAGTATACTGTATGCTCATTAACATCACTCACTATTTACACAACATCAGACAAGTAATATGCCCCACAGAGGTGAACAGAAAGGCCCAAGTGTACATATAATATGGCAACCCAATCTATGTAGGCCTGAGCCTTGCATACAGCAGGATGAAGCAATTGGATACATTCAGCACTATGAGATATCTGTCTGTGGCCAACTTCCCTCCTCTAGTCCCATGGCAGAGTAGTTATACTGGCACCCTGAGAAGTGTTCCGTCAAAGACCTTACTGTCTATTAGTGATAATAAGACTTTTGGCTGTGTGCCACTTTGCCTCTTTTCCCATTGCACAGGGTTGAACACTATTAGCTGTAGCCCCTCCTCCTCCTCCTCCTCCTTTCTGCCCCAAAGGGTGACTTACAACTAGGTGCTTAAGATGCTTAAGTTAAGGCAGGGTGTCTGAATTGAAGAGGTATTGACTCGAGTGGCATGTATATTTGGATTTGCTTTAGGCAGCACAATGGCTCGGGATGGTACAGAATGAATCTTTCTCTATTTGCTCCTTCAGTGATCTGCCGGAGTGGTTCTTTCTTCAGGCAAAGGAGTGATAAATAGACCCAGCTGCATCTCAACATACAGATTGACAAAATAAGCTTAGTTATTTCTGCACATAAAACCACTCTGATTGGCATGAAGAGTGCACAGCTGAAATGGGTGTGCTAAATATCCAGACTAGCCTGCTGTCAGACACATTTGGAAAACTTTCCCTACCGTATTCTGCTTTCTCGGAATACAACAGTATTATCAGTCTCAGCTTTGTATGCATTACATTAAGTTACTATCCATACAAAAAAGAAGAAATGAATTTTAAAAAATCAGAGGAGTGTAACATTTAAAGATAACCCTGAAAATGACTCTAGAATAAAGTGAAATGTCAAACACTGCATTTGATTTTACAGAAAACCAACTGATGTGTCATTTAAGGTATGGGCTTTACATTAATCTCACCCCTCCTAGACAAAGAACCACCTTAATACTTCCACTATAGGAAGTTAAGTAAACTCTACTGTAGCTTGTGCTTACAGAAGGTCCTTCTTTATGATGCAAGTTGACCATTCCTGAATTTTAAACTCTTCTTTAAGGGTACTATGGACACTACTACATGGGCCAAATGCTCCTTGGAATGCTGTATTCATAAAGAATCAGCAGAATCTTCCCAATATACTTTTTTATTGCTTCTTGACCTTTTGGCTAAGATCAAGTGCAGTATCAGTTTAATATACTTTTTCAGACAAACTATTATGTTTCATTGTCTCATTAAACCAAAATCCCTAATTTAGTAAACTACAGTGTGAATGGACTGTTTGCTAGTATAAACAATCACTTTGTTCCAGTTTCACTCCATCTTTCAATCAAGCAGGTAAACACACCAGAACACATAATCTGAATTGGAGATTACAGCTAAAATAAGCAAAGAAGTCAGATTGTCAGCTAGTGATTTCAAAACAGAGTTTGAACCTGACTTTGGATGCACTAATCCATAATTCTGAGGACTGACATTAAAACAAGTGATCATATTGATTGTTGCCCCACTAGGAAAGAGAAAAGCACAAGGCCCATAAATAAATGGATTATTTAGGACAACAGTAAAGAGAGTTGCTGCAGCATGAAAATGGCAGCTTGTTACATGACACAGACCCAGGTATTATTCATTTTGGACAAAGATGTCATTGATATTCTGCCACGTGGGACACTCCCGTTATGGCACTAGGAAGAGTATCTCATGCAATAACTGAGAATAGAACAGGCTGTGTGAACTAGCACAGTGCTTGTTCATAACGTGGTTTCTAACCCAGGCATTGCTACAGGAAATACTTTCACTTTCAGGTGTAGTGTAGCAACAGGATGAGGCCATAGGATGATAGGATGGAGGTCTCTCCCCCAAACCCTCTGGGTCTTCAGACCCTGCCTTTGCTTTCTGCCCTGGGTAGCAACTTGGTAGTTCTCCTGTCCTCCAAGGCAGTACCTCAGGTAACTCACAGTGTATGTGTGAGAGAGGTTTCCCACACCTGCTGCCTTTCTGGCAAATAAAGGGGTAAAAATGAAAATGAAACAATTGCTATAGTGCCACCTCTTGGCTTTCTGACTAGAGCAGTGTTTCTCAACCTTAGCAACTTTAAAATGTGTGGACTTCAACTCCCAGCATCACTGGCTAGGGAATTCTGGGAGTTGAAGTCCACACATCTTAAAGTTGCTGAGGTTGAGAAACACTGGACTAGAGGTATCAGATTTTCTCACAAAATATAAAGAAAATAAATCAAACTTTATTTCAAAAATGAAAAAAATACATACAAATTACTTTTTAACTTTAACATGTTAAAATTGTATATGCAGATCCAGATCAAGAGTATAGAGTTGCTCAATTTACAATGTATAGCAGCTGGTAAATTGGGCAAAGAGATATTTACTGCTATCTTGTGACTGGATTTTTGCACTCTAGAGCTAATGAAATGTATTCCTCTTCTTTTTCAAGAAATGAGGAAGGAGTATTGTGTATGTTCGCTACCTTGAGTTATTTATAAAAAATAATAAAGGCGGGAAATAAATAAATAAATAAACAAACATACATACATACATACATACATAGTTTTTTTTCAGCAAGATGCTAGTTCTGCTGTTATTCACCAAATGCCTGCAACCTTCAAAATCACGCAAAAATTGCAGTTAAAAAAATTGGCCTTTTTGCAATCAAATTTTGGTGGCCATATATGGGGTACTGAAGGAACCACCCCTACAATAGGAAATCATCACAGGTGTTTCTGGGACTGCTAATTCAAAATATTAAATGAGCGCTCTCTCTCTCTCTTTCTCTCTCTCTCTCTCTCTCAGAAAGATTGAGAAAGAAAGCGAGGAATATTACTATTTTACTGATCATATAAACCATTGTTTCCAGCAGGGGCTTGCAGGTGTGATCACACTACAATTGCCATCATCAACCACTTATAGGGCTGATGGCAGCTGTAGGCCAGGAAAAGCATCTACAGGTTCAAAAATGATGACTGTCCAGATAATTGGATTTGCAAAGAATCGTGCATCTTCTTTAAGAGTTTAAAATTAGTCTTATGCCTAGTTGTCAAATACATAAAGTCATGTACATTTATATTACGAACATGTAGTCAAGCTTATAATTGCTATGCACAAATGCAATTGCACATTTAACAATTTCTATTATTTGTTAAAAGGTTATTTGTTATAATGGTCTAGTCTGCCACTTTATATAAGCTAACTTTTATTTTTTGGAAGAATCATGCCATTATGTGTCTTTGGCATGCCCAGTCAACAACCTTACTTTGAAATAAGAGGCAAGTTTACTGTTCTTCATTTGACCCCATTCCCCAAACTGCTTGAGTATGTTAAAGTTATTTGGTAAAGTTATTCTATGCAGAATCAAACACATGGCATTTTCTACACTATGAATCTGGCCTGAAAGTGGAAAATTCCAAGCCCCTCTGCTGTAGCTCGTAAATAACAGGTGCTTGTCTATCTAGCCAAAACAAAACGTTATCAGTTCTTTCCCATGAGAATAGAATCTCGAGGGAAAGCCAATATGCAACACCGCCACCCCATGACGGTTTATAGTAAGTACAACAACTGTAAGCTGAAAAAGTAACCTTAGCCCATTTTAGCCAATCAGAATTCTGAACCAAGGGTATAATTTCAGCTATGAACCATGGGTATTCATCTCACTTATGTTCTTCCTATGCTTTCTCTATGTAGACTGCTATCTACATGTACTTGTATCTGAACTGTAACTATGCCTGGTCTTTGCACAGACCATGATGCTTTCTTTCCATTCTGGTGATGGAACTCTGCGTATGCTTTGTTTTTCCTTTTTGCAATAATGCACCATACATCCATTATTGCCTTATGCTATCAATAAAGATATTGTTAGCCTTACAACACGTTGTTTGGATTACTTCAAGCCTGGAACCCCATTAGCCACCATCACCTCACAGGTTATGGGCCCAGAGAGAAATTTGTGTTTTCTTTGCTGCGCTGGATCTGGCTGTAAAAAGGGGTTTGTTTTTGAGGCTGCATTTTGGAGTAAACGTGTTTTTCTTGAGTGGTCAGTATGGCTGCTGCAGAGCTAACTAGTCTGTCTTTTGAGCGTTTGAATGGCACAAACTACCGGACCTGGTGTGTGAAGATCAAGTCTTTCTTCCTAAAAGAAGGTTTGTGGAAGTATGTGAAAGACCCACCTCCAACCGGTGTTATTACTGAAGAAGTGCAGTTGTGTTTGGATCGTGCTTATGGCAATTTGATTCTGGGACTGGAATCATCGCAGCTACTGCATATCAGCAATCTAGACACTGCACATGCATGTTGGGAGGCTCTCAAAGCCCTTTATTCCAAGCAAACATCTGCTGCCATCGTTGGTCTATCACGTCAGCTTTACAACCTGAAGCTGCAGCCCGGTGGAAACGTGATGACCCACCTCCATAAACTCAAGACTTTGTTTCTTGAACTTGAGGAGCGGGATGTTGTGATCCCTGATACCCAGAGAGCTTGTGTCATCCTGTCTAGCCTGGACAAGAGCTTTGACATGCTCATCGAGGCAACTCAGACGTTGAGGCCCCAAGACCTTACTGTGGATTATCTTACAAATCGGCTGCAAGAAATCCAGCAAGCTTGTGACCTGGAGAAGATGCAGGGTAAGCCATCTGTTGCTGTTCCTGAAACTTCTGCACAGCGTTTTCCAGCTGGAACAGAGGCTGCGTGTGCTGTGAGGAGATGCTACCGGTGCAAATCGACCCAACAATTCATGAAAGACTGTCCCCAGTCACCTCGCCCAGCCGGTGGAGCCAGTGGAAAGAGGTTCGTACAAAAGAAGGGGAAACAACCGCCTAGACAGCGTACCCAAGTGTCTGCTTTGCTCACGGCTATGAGTAGACGTTCCCCAGAGACTTGGCTTTTGGACTCAGCGTGTAGCCAAATCATTGTCAACAATGAACAGTTACTATTGACAAAGGACAGGCCTAAAATCCAACAGGTTGCTCTAGCTGATGGATCCATGGCTGATGTGTCTTTTCAGGGTGAAGTATACATTCCTTGTTTGGGGATAAATGTACAAAATGTGTTGTGTGTTCCTACACTTGACTTTTCCCTCCTTAGAGTTCCAGCCCTGGTGAAGTCTGGATATACTGTTGTGTTCAAGGGTACTGGATGTTCTATTGAAAAAGATGGAATTGAATGTGCTAGGGGGAGGTTAGTGAATCAATTGTATGAAATGCTTCCTAAGCAGGGGATTGTGTCAGGAAATTGTATTTCCAATGTTCCCCCACATAACAAATGCATTCACTATTATCACAGAGCTCTGGGACATCCCGGGTGGGGAAGTTTGTCCCAAATGGCTAAGGTGTATCCTGAACTAGGATCCAAAAGGTGTGATGACTTTCTTGATTGTACTGTGTGCAAACAATCCAAAATTAAGGCTGCTCCTGTTGCTAGGAAAAGTAGCAGGGTGTCAACTAGGCCTTTTCAGTTGGTTCATGGAGACTTAGCCGGCCCCAATGCTCCTAGTGAAGGGGGGGCACGTTTCATGTTCATTTTGGTGGATGACCATACTCGCTATACGTTTTGTTATTTGCTCAAATCTAAAGCGGAGGCTTTTGCTCGCTTTAAGGAGTTTGTTGCAATGGTGGAGAGAAACTATGGCTATCAAGTAGGTCAGTTTCAATCGGATTGTGGAGGAGAGTTCCTAAGTCATGAGTTCCAGAATTGGCTTCGTAGGAAAGGAATCTCCCATAGACTTGCCAAAGTTGGTGTTCCTGCTGAGAATGGAATAGCTGAAAGGAAGATTGGTGTTGTTAATACCATTAGAAATACCCTGATGTTAGATGCCCAGGTGCCAGCCCGTTTTTGGGGTGAGGCTACCATGACTGCAGTGTATCTAACCAACAGGGTGTGGAATTCAGCTGTAAATGAAGTTCCTTACTTCCTTTTGTTTGGCAAGCGCCCTTCGCTGAAGCATCTGCGTGTTTTTGGAACATTTGCGTATGTTCACATCCCTAAGTCTCAGCGAAGGAAGAACCAGCCAAAAGCACAACGCTTAAGGTTTGTTGGTTACTCCTCTAGATCTAAGGGTTACCGTTTTCTGCAGGCTATGGTCGTGTGGTAGTCTCCAGAAGTGCTAATTTTGAGCACCCTACTGGTTGGGATAGGTTGAATGCTAGTTCAGAGGTATTGTTGCAATCTAGTGTACAGCCAACTGTCCATGCTCCTGTGGCTGGACAACAACCAGTTCAGCTGCCTTCTGGTTCCCAGTCTCCTAGTGTGGTGAGAGGGTCCCCTCAGGTGAAGGAGGAGGAAATTTCACCTGAGCAGGTTCAGGACCTGAAGGGGGAATCAGGTAGTGAAAAGGCAGAGGACAGTGATGAGGAAGAGGCAGTGGTAATTCCTCGTAGGTCTGCACCTTCCACAAAGGGTGTGAAGCCTGACAGATTTGTGATTCAGCAGGTGAGAGTGTGTCAGATTACCTGTGAACCTCAGTCTTTCCAGGAGGTGTTGCTTCTGCCTCTTGAAGAGCAGGAGAAGTGGAACACAGCAATGGATAAGGAGTTTGAGGCATAAGTGAATCAAAAGGTGTTTGAAGTCACTGATTTTCCCCCATCCCAGAAAGCTGTTGGTTCCAGATGGGTTTTCAGAAAGAAGCTTCTTCCTGATAATACAGTGCAGTACAAAGCCAGGCTTGTTGCTCAGGGGTTTTCACAAGAGAGGTTTTTGAACTATGATCTCACATATGCACCCACAGCTAGACCAGAGTCTTTACGTATGGTACTTTCTCTGGCTGCACAGCGTGGACTCGTTGTCCATCACTTTGATGTTGACACAGCATATCTGAATGCAGAGCTCCCTGAAACAGTGTACATGAAGCAGGCTCCTGGCTATGCTTGTGGCGATTCTCAGAAGGTGTACAGGCTGTGCAAGGCGCTTTACGGATTAAAGCAGGCCGGCTGCTGTTGGCATCAATGTTTAGATAAGGCTTTAATGAAGTTGAACTTTAAGAAGTCAGTTGCTGATCCTTGTGTGTATGTAAGAGGTTCTGGAAGTGATTACACGGTGTTGCTAACGTATGTTGACGATTTTTGCCTAGCAACTGGTTCTTTGCACCTTGTACAAGAGTTTGCAACACAATTAAGACAGTACTTTCAATTGAAAGACCTAGGTGAGCTGAAATACTATCTAGGTGTTGAAGTCACTAGAGCTCAGAATGGTGAATTCTATCTGAGTCAGAAGAGAAAAATTGATCAATTGTTGAGTCAACTTGAAATGTCAAATGCAAAACCTACCAAAACACCAATGACTCTTGATTTCCTAAAGGATGATACATGTGAGGAAATTTGTCCTCAGCTTCAATTGTATCACTCTGCTGTAGGAAGCTTGCTACACTTAACACAGTGGACACGTCCTGACTTAGCTTACTCAGTTGGAGTACTCAGTTGTAAGGTTGCCAAACCATCCATGCGAGATTGGCAAGGGTTAAAAAGGGTCCTACGTTACCTTAAAGGCACAGCTGATTTTTGTCTTAAAGTATCAGCTACTAAAGCCGAAATGCCTGTGATTTATGTTGATAGCTCTTTTGCAGAAGAGGGAGACAGAAAGTCTGTGAGTGGTTTTGTTTGTTTGTTTGCAAATACACCCATCGCCTGTAGGGCAAGAAAACAAAGCTCAATTGCCGTTTCTACGTGTGAGGCCGAATTTGCGGCCCTCAGTGAGGCAATAAATGAATTACACTGGTGTGCACAACTGTTTGAGGATCTATCTGTAGATATAACCTCACCAATGACAGTGTATGAATATTCCCAGGCCTGTATTTCACTTGCTATTTCTGAAAAAGTCAGAGGCCGTACCAAATATGTCGATGTGAAATTCAAAAATGTAAGACATGCAATTCAGGAAGGATTTATCCAGTTAGAATATTGTCCTTCTGAACTGAATGTGGCTGATATCTTCACGAAAGCCCTACCTCTTGATAAGCATATTGCCATGGTTACCAAGTTGGGACTAGAACAAATGTGTTTGAAATAAAATCATTTGTGTCTCTGTGTGCCTGTAAAATGACAGTTTTCCCCCACAGCGTTTCGAAAAACCATGCGGAAGGGGTGTTAAAGTTATTTGGTAAAGTTATTCTATGCAGAATCAAACGCATGGCATTTTCTACACTATGAATCTGGCCTGAAAGTGGAAAATTCCAAGCCCCTCTGCTGTAGCTCGTAAATAACAGGTACTTGTCTATCTAGCCAAAACAAAACGTTATCAGTTCTTTCCCATGAGAATAGAATCTCGAGGGAAAGCCAATATGCAACACCGCCACCCCATGACGGTTTATAGTAAGTACAACAACTGTAAGCTGAAAAAGTAACCTTAGCCCATTTTAGCCAATCAGAATTCTGAACCAAGGGTATAATTTCAGCTATGAACCATGGGTATTCATCTCACTTATGTTCTTCCTATGCTTTCTCTATGTAGACTGCTATCTACATGTACTTGTATCTGAACTGTAACTATGCCTGGTCTTTGCACAGACCATGATGCTTTCTTTCCATTCTGGTGATGGAACTCTGCGTATGCTTTGTTTTTCCTTTTTGCAATAATGCACCATACATCCATTATTGCCTTATGCTATCAATAAAGATATTGTTAGCCTTACAACACGTTGTTTGGATTACTTCAAGCCTGGAACCCCATTAGCCACCATCACCTCACAGAGTAACTCCTGGACATTAATTTCATTTTATTCACACTATTCATTTGATAAATTTTCATCTGATGGGGCTTATTTTTGATATCAAAGAACACATGTAATGATGCATGAATAAGTATATGTCTGTCAGAAAAAAGGGAAATACAAGATATAGGGAATTAATGGGGGTTCAACATGCTTGGGAGTGATCAAATTATGTTTGAAAAGATGGGGAGGCATAATCAAACCCTCAAGCCCCATCAAATACTTGTCATCAATTTTAGGGTAATCATCCTATTTCTAGCCCTGTAGCCAGGAGCTAAGAAGGTTAGGAGATTAAGTTTAGCTGTTAATTCAAGAAATGTGTGCTGCTGCAAAATTAAATGTGTGGCCACTCAGGACAGTTTTCAGAACAGTCTAAAGGAAAAATATTTCAGGTAATAAAATACCCTAGTATTTTATTCTTATTTTATTCTATTTATTTTATTCTTCAAAAATGGCAGTTCAGGACTGGCTTGACATATTTTGCTGATGAAGGCAAAAGAGAGGCATGAGGCTGACCAACTGACAAGAGACGTTCTTTACGTCTAGCAATGGAACAGTGTCTTCCATAACATCTGAGATAGCAAGCTCGCAGCAGCGGCCATAAGTTTTTGAGGGCCCTAGTAAAGTGAATCATTTGGCACCCCTTATTTTCCTTATACAGTAACTGTGTGTGTTTGTGTATACACACACACACACACACACACACACACAAAATGCACAAACTGTTTTCTCTACACAATTCTGTAAGCACTGGAATATCCAGAAAAATACAAATTCTGAAGGACAACTAATTGTGTTCTGATCCCCACAGTTGTCCAGGAAATGGCAATTGTACTGATTCACTTAAAGATATGGAACAAAGAGTTTTCCACCAACCATACAGCAGTTCTGGGATATGATGTGGCTTCCTCTAAAATATAAAGGAAATGTTTTGATGCTGTCTTACCAAAGCTTGTGTGCAGTGCTGGCTGAGAAAGCATTCCTTCTGCAGTGAACAGAGAACTAAAATGGTTGAACTATGGATAATTTAACAGTGGATTAGCAAGAATAAGCATACAACAATATTAGATATGCTCTGGCAAGTTGCCTGAGCTACTACTTAGAAATACATTAGTTTAGTAACATTCTTAAAGCTGTATTTTGAGGCCTGCTTACCAACCCAGCTAATTTGTGACACACAGGTTGTGTTAAACTCTTACCTGCCACACCAAATTAACAAAAGAAATAAATTGTTGCACACATCTCTACAACATCTCCTATTTGCCTTTTTCTTACATTGAATAGTCCCAAATATTGAAATTTATTTCTCAAAGAAGATTTGCACTAGCTCTTATATCAGTGCTTTCTAAAGTGCTGCCGTTGGTGAAACACCAACGGCGGCAGCGGCGGCGGCAGCGGGGGCGTGCACGTCGGCGGTGCGGGGGGTGCGCAGGGGCAGCGGCGTGCACAGCAGCAGCGGCAGCAGCCTCTGCTAAAACATGGAAGTTCTGATGGCACGCCGCTGCCACCGCCGCCGTGCACGCGCCCACTGCCGCTTCCAGGTTGTGTGGTGACACACCAGACTGTGTGCTGCGACACACTAAAGTGTTGCGACACACAGTTTGGAAAGCTGTGTCTTATATCACTTTGGTTGCTCTGTTCTGTTTTTTCCAACTCTCTGATGTCCTTTTAGTGATATAGTGACCAGAATTGCATATAGTAATGCTCACAAGTATTTTTATCCTGCCAATGTCATTTTTCATTTTTGTTGTTGTTGTTTAGCTTTTGTTTTAGTGCAATATTGAAATCATACTAATAGCACAGCCAATATAGATATATGGCACCAGCTGTGTTATGCAATTGTTCAGAAAAAGAATGTTTCTTTCTTCCCCCAGCCTTCTCCACTTTTTCTTCCTATACTTTTCATGACAAACTATGTCTGTCACAAGAACACTGAAGTCAACCTTTCCTGGTTTAAACCCAATCTGTGTTGATTCTTTCCCATATTCTGGAAGACTGTTATGAATAAACTGAAAAAAAATTCATGAGACTCAGTGCTATTATCCTTCATCAAGCATATGTTCCAGAATAAACTATTATGTCCTTACATTCACATTTTGTAATGGTTATGGTCCTCTCTTGATTTTGTTTTTGCTCCTGCTCATCCATATATTTTTTTCAAAAAGACCAGAAAATTACTTTATTGTGAACAAAGACATAATTTAAATTAATAATATTTAAGTTAAAGTATTACCATTGTAATAATTATATACTAAATCATGAAACAACTTCACACAGATATATAAATTACAAATTATTTATTACTTGGCAAGTAATAAATAATTTGTAATTTATATATCTGTGTGAAGTTATTTCATGATTTAGTATATAATTATTACAATGGTAATACTTTAACTTAAATATTATTAATTTAAATTATGTCTTTGTTCACAATAAAGTAATTTTAAAGCAAATAATTTATTAGTATTTCTAATATAGTGAAATCTTAAATGTTAAGCCATAGCTTTCCAAACTGTGTGTCGCAACATTTTAGTGTGTCGCAACACACAGTTTAGTGTGTCGAGAAACAACCTGGAAGTGGCGGTGCGCGCGTGCACGGTGGCGGTGTGGGGGTGCGCGCGGGGGCAGCGGTGTGTATGGTGGCGGCGGCAGCAATGATGGCAGCGGTGTGCCATCAGCACTTCCGCGTTTTAGCGAGGCCGCCGCCGCCACCGTGCACACCACCGCCGTGTGCCCCCCCGTGCCGCTGCCATGCATGCCCCCACCACCGCGCGCACCCCCACGCCATCGCCGCTGCTGCTGTTGGTGTGTCGCCAACGGCGGCAATTTGGAAAGCACTGTGTTAAGCATTTGAAATCAAACACACACATTGAGGTCATTTAAATATTAATGCATATTTCTTAAACAGTGTAATTATGAAGAATGGAAAAATCAGTACTTCTTTATGTTTTCATAGGTTTAAACGATGCAGAATATTTTCTGTTTACTTTTAGCAGTGCTGCATACAATTGTGTTGTTTTAATGGAAGATCAGTTTGAAAAAAAGACAGAGGAAAAAAAACAATGAAGGAAGATTTGTTTGACACCAAATCCATATCCTGATGGGTCTCAGGTAGAATTACATTTATCTGTCCAAATATATTAGGTACATTCCATTAATTTATGAATGAAAGAGAATCCAAGAATCTAATTATATACAAATCCTATTTATTTCAAAGCCTAAAAATAAATATTTTACTTAGATATTTTATTTATTCAATTTATATAGCCACCCATCTCAGACCAGTGACTCTGGGCAGCTAACAGTAATAAAAAACAATCAAACAATTAAAACAATACAGAAAATTAAAATTTAAAAATTAAAGATGTAACTCTCCCCTCAGAGCATACTGCCACTGCTCCGACAAGAAAACTAAGTCCGGGGTGAGTCCACTGTCTCGAGTTGGGTCTCGAATAATCTGGAACAGGCCCATGGCTGCCATGGTAGTCATGAACTCCCGAGCCGCCTCAGAGGCACGTCCCAGGGACGGCAGATTGAAATCCCCCAGAACCATAAGCCTAGGGAATTCCACCGCCAGCCCCGAGACGGCCTCCAGCAGCTCAGGCAGGGATGTCGCTACGCAGCAGGGAGGCTGGTACAGCAGCAACACTCCCAACTGTTCTCGAGAACCCAACTTGAAAAACAGGGTCTCACAACCGGCCACTTGCGGAGCAGTGCCCCTGAAGGCCACTAGAGACTCTCGAATTACAACCGCCACCCCTCCTCCCCTGCCCCAGAGTCTCGGCTGGTGCCACACTTGAAACCCGGCTGGGCATATTTCAGAGAGGGCTACCCCCCCCTCTGAGCTCAGCCAGGTCTCGGTGATACATGCCAGGTCTGCCCCCTCTTCCGTGATCAAATCACATATGAGGGGGCCCTTGTTGTTAACAGACCTGTCATTAAGCAGCAGCAGCCGGAAACCAGGGCCCTCAAGGATCTGCTGAACAGGAGCTGGGTATGAACCTGGAGGGCCGGAACACGCCACCGGTAACAAACACCGGGGGCGTCTTCCCCAACGATGGCCCACCCTCAGGTTCCCGTCATAACATCCCCGGCCCGTCACCACTTCGATAGGGCAGCCCACTCCGTAACCCCCAGAGCTTCCAGGTCCAGATGCCTCCACTCCCGGACCTTCAAAGACCCTAGGTTGAAACACGGGTCCCCTCCCCCACGCACACATCTCTGAAGCTCAGTCAACTTCTAGTGATGGTAGGCCCCCCTAGCACACCAGCCTAAGCTCTCGGCACTGAAAGGGCCTAACCACCACAACCACACCTACAATATCCCCCCACAACCACTCTCACTGGTCGCAGAGAGATATCATCCACTCCTGCCCACCACCTGTCTCCCACTCAGGTGTGGGCACTCATACATACTATCACGCAGTCTTGGACTCCCCCCTGACTCTCTCACATCCAGGGGGGGCCACATTCACACTACAGGGACCCTAAAAAGTCTCTGCCGCCTATAAATAAATGTGGGTGTGGATGGGGGCTTCCTCTTAGTTGTTAAATTAAGTTAAAAGTCATAATCCAATGTTAATGAAACATGTCCTGTCTAGTCCCAGAAATGTCTATGGACACATTTGTTTCCTCAAGGGATATTTTAAGTCTGAAGGTTTCCTCAATTGCAGATGAAAATACAGGTTAGTTCTTGTCTTTAAAGCTTTTAGGAACAAGAAGTAGGAGCTGATTGCAGAAGTGCCAGTGCAAGCAACTGATTGCACATCAATAATGCTCAAATGGTTCAATGTGTAAAACTGGGCAGCCTTAAAAGATATTTGGACACTTCATCCCTTCTCTTGTTCCTGCACCATGACTTTTCATCTCTTCATTTCAAGCAAATGTGAAGGAAAAAGGGAGATCTTAGACTTCTACCATTGACATCACTCATACCAATAAACCATTAACCTTTTTTAGCACTGTAGACCTCCCATGGAGAAAGTTCAGGTTTAAATTATGCACTATGCATGATTTTTCCTCCATATTTGTTTTTAAACAGAAGCATCCAAAGCCAATTACCTGTAGGAATTAAAGAAAGAAATTGAGAAATTTAGTGGTTTAATACCTTTCCATGTGACTTACTTTTCTCAAGGTGTTTTTCACTTGGTAGACAGGGATCAAACATTTTCCAAAGTGAGATGGATTTTCCCCTATAGCCTACAGGGAAGTGTTCTAAACTTGAAACTCTGGACCATGTTTTTTATTCTTAAAATATTTTATTGTAGAAAAGAAAATTATGTACATAAAGTTGACAAAATTCATGGGGTAATGGTGCAACTGAAAAAACAGCCCATTTGGTGTAACAGTTAAGGCACTGGATCATAACTCAGGAGACCACGAGTTCTAGGCTTCCCTTAGGCATGAAAGCCAGCTGGGTGACTTGGACCTTTCACTCTCTCTCAATCCAACCCACCTCACAGGATGGTTGTAGAAAAAGTAGGAGGTGGGAATGTTTTTTACACTGCCTTGACTTGTACAAAATAAAGGTGGGATATAACTCAAATAAATAAATAACTGATGTACATTTTCAGCAGAATCCCCAAGTCTGACTTCAGCCCTCTGGATGTTTTCTATGAGATATCTATGAAATGCAAACCAATCATTACATAATAAACAGGTAAAAATTTCCTTTCCACCAGCCAGTTTCAGAGTCTGGGGCTTTATTTCCCCCCCACAACGTGAATATGCTTTAAAGGTGACTCAAAACTGTTTCAAAAATCCATGAAGAAAAGAAAGTAAAATGTTCCTGTGTATACAAAAAATACAAAGCTATACAAAAAATTCTGAATCATTTTTTTCTAAGCACACTTTTGCTGAAAATATATTATAGCTGAAAATATATTATAGGGACTCTGTAGTTTAGTTCCTTTTTTCTATGACAGCAAAATCAGAAAGGAAAGAATTAGGCAGGAATTAATCTTGTCCTCTGGATGCTGCCTGCTCAAGTTACTCAGCGTTTTAAATCCTTTTCTACCTGTCTAGAAAATACAATTATTTAAAGTTTGCATGTATCTCCCTCTCTCTTTTTAAAACATCTTTTTGGATGCTAATGGTATATCTATTGTCTTGCAACTATAGTGGTATATATAGTTTATGTACCCCAAGAAAGGCTTTCTACATCAAGAAGAAGTGGACTGTCTTGGTGCTTATTGTTATTTCTGGATTAAATTTTTAATTTTTAAAAAAGTTTTGGCTTGTTTTCCCATTTAAAGATTAAGGACGACTGAGAACATTTAATTGCAATTTGAAGGATTGAATATTTTCCTACACGTTGGATTTGCTGTTTTGAATCTTCAGCTTTCTGTTCACTTTCTCTGGGACCTGCTTGTTAGTGCACTTTCTCTTGCCAATTTCATTCAGAAGTTTTCTATTAATTTATTAACTCCTATCTGCCTGAGTCAAGTATCTAGGGGGCGCCATAATCTACTGCCTGAAAAATGGAGGATTTCAAGGAGATTTTTTTCAGAGTGTTGTTGTGAGCTTAAGCAGACTTTCATAGAGAGTTTCTCAGAGTGCCGTCAAGCTATTCTGCAGAATATTCAGGACATTGAGGAAGATATTATTTCTAAAGTGTGTCATCTGGCTGAAGATGTTATGGAGGAAGATGGAGATTTTGGCAAAGATGGAGATGTTTCTACCAACAGTAAGGTCAAAGTAATGCCAGGTGAAGACTACACTATTTTGGTGATGGAGGAGTTAATGCAGCAGTCTGAGCTGCAGACTACACAGAAAGTTGTTTTTCTGGGGGATTGTTATGGGAGAGAAGAGAACTTACTTTGTGGGAGTTTTTTGGCTGAGAAATCTGAGTTTGTGTGGGGGCAGTTGGGAAGTTTGATCTCTGTATGAGAAATGCCTTGTATGTAAAATGGAGATATGTAAATGTTTTGGTATATTTCGAGGTGGGGTAAAATTTTAAGAATGCTGAATCAGATTGACAATGAGGTTTTTTATGATTTTATGATTTTTTAATTATTTGGATTAAGATTTATTGGTTTCTTTTTAAGGTTTGTTTGACTTTTTAAGATTTATAAGGTATCTATAAGGAATAATAATAATAATAATAATAATAATAATAATGGGTGCGATGGCTCAGTGGTTAAGACACCAGGCTTGTCAATCGGAACGTCGGCGGTTCGAGACCCGAGTGCCGCATGATGGAGTGAGCTCCCGCACTCGCCCCAGCTCTTGCCAACCTAGCAATTCAAAAGCATGCAAATGAAAGTAGATAAATAGGTACCACTTTGGTGGGATGGTAACAGCGTTCCGCACGAGTCATGCCAGCCACATGACCGCGGAAGCGTCTTCGGACAGCGCTGGCTCTTTGGCTAAGAAACAGAGATGAGCACCACCCCCTAGAGTCGGACAAGACTGTGCAGGGGAAAACCTTTACCTTATAAGGTATAATACTAATTGCTTGGTTTTAGGTTTAATAGGGTTAAGATTGTTGTAGTAGACAATTTATATGTTTTTATAATTTGATTTTTATTATAGTAGACAGAAATATATAGAATAGTGTTAGGAAGGAAATAATTGAATAAAGGTTGTGTTTAGGGGAGGGAAGCTGGTTTAGACATTTATACATTTTTTTTAATATAAGGGGAAGGAGCAATTATTTAGTAATTTTTATGTGTGCTGATGGATTGATTTACAGAAATAATGTGATCTTGGTTTTTTATAGAGTAAGGGATTGGTTATGGAAATTACTATATATTCTTGTTGAAAGTCGGAAGTCACTTCCTATGTAATCTTTAACATTCTTTTTCTTGTGTTTCTCACTTTTTTAGTTTTTTTCTTTTTGCAGTTTTTTTCTTTTTTGTAGTTTTTATCTTTGCTTTAAACTTAATAAAATTCTTATAAAAAAGAAACAAAGTTAATACTTTTCCTTGATAACCTGTTGTTTTTTTTGTGGTTCAAAAAGTTTGCAAAATATCCTTTGGTTAAATACAGGCAGGGTAATTTTGGCTATGTTTAGCAGCATTACTTTGAGAGGCCTTGATGTTTAAGGAGCAAAGTACAGAAATAAAAATGTTAGAGACAATTTAATTTTTTTTTTTTTTTTAAAAAAAGGATTGCCTGTAAAGTAAATTATTTCTTTGTTGATTCTAGTACAGAGGTCCTCTGAGTTTATTACTCACACAGCCCACTTATATTTAGAAAATAATTTTGACAAGCACCAAGTAACTTAACAAACAAATATGTATTAGTTGCTAAAGTTAGCTTCACTACCCTTGTCTTAGGGAGATTAATGTTAAAGGATGGGAATTTGAAAATTGGTGGTGATTTAAAATCGTGCAAAATCCAAATAACATCTTTACACACATTAAAAATCACTGATCAGTAGGCTTGTATAACTAAATAGCTGCATTGTTTCCAGATATTTCCTTGATCTGGACCATTGCAGTGATTTTGTTTGAGGCAGTGCTTCAACCCAGAAAACTAAATATTCTGCCTTATGCCTGCAGACAAAGCACTGAAACAGGCCAACTCAATCCACCTGGCTGCTTCAACTGGGTGAAAACAGGCTTCTGCCCCTGCATAGATCATACACAGAATGCCCTTTAGCATCCAGATCAACCCAAGGATGCTGTTCTTATGTGATGCTTCAAAGGGAAACAATGATATATTGTTGATCTACTTGGTTATATTGTCATACTAATCTGGATGTAGGAAGAAAAAACCATTCACATGATGGAGTCTTGAAGGTTAATAAAAGAACTCCAAGCAGCTAACAACAATCTTGCAAAGTAGAAGCGTGAACCAGAAGGGACTTGCACATTACGCTTAATTACGTTCAGAAATAAAATCACACAGTAGTTAGATGAAGAAAAAAATAGAGATAGCTTACATTTATTCAGTAGATCTGGATACAAGTAGATTCATAGTAAACCTGTCTGCAAGCGAGATGAAAAGGACGAGAGCTGCATATTGCAGCACCTCCTGCTTGCAGGTGTGCCCAAAGAGTAATGGAGATTGTTAATCCCCCAAACTCAAGAAGAAGAAGGAAGTGGAAATCAGGTGACCCATGTGACGTCCCACAAGCACAATAGAGATGCATTTACTAGAAAGGACCCCTTATGCTTATGAGACAATGCTGAGTTGACCCCTGATAATTCCAAAATCACATTCCATCTCCTTTGTAGAATTTTTAAAAATTGTTTATGTATAAACTGGTATAAAGATAATGAGTGGATTATAAAAGGTAAAGGTTCCCCCACACAGTCATGTCCAACTCTAGAGCCGGTGCTCATCTCTGTTTGTTAGTCAAAGAGCCAGCGCTGTCTAAAGATGCTTCCGCGGTCATGTGGCCGGCATGACACGCGTGGAACACTGTTACCTTCCTACCAAAATGGTACCTATTTATCTACTTGCATTTGCATGCTTTCAAATTGCTAGGTTGGCAAGAGCTGGGGTGAGTGCGGGAGCTCACTCCATCACGCGAGGCTAGGGTCTCAAACTTCCAAACTTTCAACCTTCCGATCAACAAGCCTGGCATCTTAACCGCTGAGCCATCGCACCCCCTTGAGTGGATTATACATTTTAGGAATTATAAATTAAAATGGTTGTGTTTTATAGAAGAAAAAATTCCATTCCTGAAACTATTTGGGAGCCACATAAAGTCAGCGTACATATAGAAGCTCGACCTATTTTGCATTATGATCCAATACATTTGTTCCATTTTTATTCCAATGTATAAATTTAATTCAACTTTGAAAACACATCTTATAAGAATTCTCTCAAGTTTTAATAATGTATAAATAGTGATTGTGATCCCTGTACTAGATATCACAAGGGGCATTTGTCATTCCTATACCATATTTTTCTCTGAAATACTATGAATCTAACTGAGATTAATACATAGTAAACTTCGTAATATTCTCCTTTCTAAAGGAAAGGGAAGGATTGCAAATTAATACAAAAATGAAATTGTTATTGTTCCTTTCTCTCTAGGACTGAAATGTATGAGATAGCCATGTTGCTGAACATCCAATTTGTTTGAAAGGGGTCTAAATGTATTCAGCATAACTGTGTCCACTTAGCCACTGCATCCACATTAGGCTTTCTTTACGCATAATTAGAAAATATTATTTCCATCTTGATTGCACACACCAGTTAGAAAGCTATAGCAGAACTTAGTTGTCTCTTTGAAAGAGGAACTGAAAATGTTTGATTCCATCTGTACATATGTGCCTCGGTGCCTCCTAATGAATAAACCACATCATCATCATCATCATCTTCATCATCTTCATCATCTATCAAATTTATATGGCCTGCCATCTCATACAAGGTGACTCTGGGCTGCTTACAATAAAACTAACAATTTACACATATTATAAAACCAATTAAACCAATTAAAATAATTATTAAGACCAAGATCACAAGAAGGTTGAAATCAGAATGTTATGCGTGATGTCGGCGTGATGAAAAAACCACATTTTGAGGACTTACTGGAAGGCCATAAGGGTTGGGGCTAACCTCACCTCAGTGGGGATGATGTTCCAAAGGGCGGGTGCTGCGGCAGAAAGGGCTGATCTCCTGGGTCCCATCAGATGGAATTCCTTAGCAGGCAGGACCCGCAACATGCCTCTCCTGCCTGACCTAATGGTATGGGTAGATGTAATGTAATTGGGGAGAGGGGGTCTCTCAGATAACTTGGGCCTATCCCATGTAGGGATTTAAAGGTCAAAAACAGCACCTTGAATTAGACCCAGAAGCAAACTGGCAACCAATGCAGCTCACGGAGTAGAGGTGTAACATGTGCCTTCTAACATCACACACCACTGACACACAATATGAAGTTGCACAAAGGCTCTCCTGGCCATGACTGCCACCTGCTCCTTGAGCAGGAGTTGTAAGTCCAGAAGGACCCCCAGGTCTGTTTGGGGCAGTGCCACCCCATCCAGTACCAAAGATGGTAAAGTCCCAGATTTCAAAGGCCCTAAAACCCAAAGCCACTCAATCTTGCCAGGGTTCAATTGAAGCCTATTGTTCCCCATCCAGACCACCACAGCCTTCAGGCACTGGGACAGGACATCAACAGCATTGCTTAGTTCACCAGGGGTGGAGAGATACAGTTGAGAATCATCAACATACTGATGATACCTCATCCCAAGAGTCCAGATGATTTTCCCCACCAGTTTCATTTAGATGTCAAACAGAAGTGGATAGAGCACTGAACCCTGCAGCACCCCACATAATAGGCACCCCACCCCACCTTTTACTCCCGATCAACACTGACTGGTATTGGCCCCAAAGGAAGGCAGAGAACCAGCACAGTACAGTGCACCTACTCCCAACCCCTAGAGCCCGCAACAGGATGACACAGTCTCCTGCTGTCA
This sequence comes from Charina bottae, assembly GCA_023362775.1. Lineage (NCBI taxonomy): Eukaryota > Metazoa > Chordata > Lepidosauria > Squamata > Charinaidae > Charina > Charina bottae. Next base: position 54,554,279 of record JALMGJ010000006.1, read on the forward strand.
CAGGCTGGTAGAGTGCTCTTACCACCACTGCCAAAGCCTCCCAAGACTCCACAGCAATGCCCTGCACCGCGCCTCTGATGCCAGCAGCTGGATTGTTGCCCCCAGGTGGAAAAATGGTGGGAAACGTACTCTGATAAAACCTCCTCCACAGCGGTCCTCCTGCTGTAGATGTAAGTCTACAGGAGCCAGGAAAACACGCTGCTCTGACCCTCTAAACCAGCTGCCCAAGACAGAGCCTGACAAACACGCTGTCCCCAACTCAGTTTTTGATCCAATTCAAGGCAGTCCAGTTTGCCACCAAAGCCAGCCTGGGAAAGGCAGGTAGGTCCTGATACCACCAAGCAGCCAGCATATCTTCCACAACTTCAACAGCCTCCATAACAAACTCCAACAGCATCCAAAACATTCTAATAGAGCCTGCATTCTATACACCACCACCTACTGTCGCCGCCATCTTGCCATAAATAAAATTCTACATAATACATACTAACAGTATCTACATAATATTACATTTAATACATAGCAGTTGGAAATGGAGACATCATCTATTATTCAATTTTCCTGACACTATGGATTCAGTTCTGTAGTGACTATCCTATCCAAGTCCCCTCAGTTTCACTGCTGTTTAGGCAAGAAATCCAGGTTTCTGCTGTCCATCTCTAAAACTGCCTATTCATTATTCCACACTAGCTTGATTTTCCCAACTAAAATAATCTTTCCAAGAGCTAAAAATAGAATCTGCATGAGGTATCCAAACTTCAAATTAAAATATTTTGGGAATTGCTGTGTTATTTATTGCTAAACTGAGCATTAAATAACTCAAAGGGAAATACAATGGGCTGGTAAAGTTAAAGAAAAACTTTCCTATTTATTTAGGAATACACTACTCTCTCTGGGATGTGGATCCGAGTCTTTGACCATAAGGTCAAGGTTTGGGGTTTTAATTCCAATTTCCATTGGTTCTTTTGAAACGATCACTTTTGAGCTTGCAGCATCTTTGGGGCATGGGATAGGGGGAAGCAGATGATGATTTTCATTGCATTCTGGAACAACATACCATGGGATATACCTGCATGTGATTGATGAATTTTTGTAATATATAGTTGGCTCTAGCTGAGGCATTTGGAGACTTTCCAGAAGTTGGGTTTGCTTGTAACGTGAAGTTTTTTTTTTTGTTTTTTTTAAAAAGACTAATTAAGAAGGATCTATTAATATGACAATTTAAACTACCATTTTGTTGTGTCCTGGGATAGATATAGTATGCTAACTAGACTAGGAAATTGGTGCCCTCTGGATGTTTTGGTTTACATGTTCTAAAATCCTTTGCTATTGCTGTGTCAACTGAAGCCAAGAGATGTTGAATAAACCAGCTTGCTTATCCCAGCACTAATGTAAAGCTTTCCTGACTTGAGTGCTTTATAGTTTCTCTGCTAGATCTATTTGTGTTGTGGTTCTGCACAGCAGCTTCCTAGAGTATCGGTCTGATGTTTTAATGCACACTTGAATAGCAAATGACTCACTAAGCATGGGGGGACCTTGATTTTTATTGAAATTGTAGTGTGAAGCCTATCTTTTCCCCATTGTCTCAATGGGAGTCTTTTCATCTTGTTATTTGCAGTCAGGAAGGTATTTTTATTAGAATACTGTTGGGGAAGTAAGACTTAAGACACCTGCAAACCCCGTGCTATGTTCTTATTCTTTTTTCCCCTTTAAATCTATCACCTGTGTGTATACATATATATAAAAAAGGAAGTTGCTGGATCCTCCTCCCTTTTACCAATGCAGAGTTATAGTAAATCAACTCTTGTTTTTCCCCACAAGAGGAAAGTAAGATAGGTTGAGAAACTGTCCCAAAATCACTAGTGAGATTCCATGGCTAAGGGTACATTTGAACCTGATCCCCACCAGTGGTGTACCTATCAGATTTGATACGCAGACTGGATCATTTGTTAAGAGCCCCTCCTCCATTGCTGAGAGCCAGTTTGATGTAGTGGTTTAGGCATCAGGCTAGAAATGAGGAGACTGCGAGTTCTAGTCCCACTTGAGGCACAAAGCCAGCCGGGTGACCTTGGGCCTTTCTCTGTCTCTCTGTCCTAGGAATAAGGAACTGGAAAGCCACTTCCAAAAATGCTGCCAAGAAACCTTCAGGGAGCAATTGCCAGGAGTCAGATCTGATTTGATGATTCCCCCCCACCCCGCCAAGCAGTTGATCGGCACATAAGCAGCAGTGACCCAAGTCTATACCCACCCATATATTCCTCCTTGTTTTCTGCAGCATCCCCCTTATTACCCTTACCTTGGTATTTTTATTTTATTTATTTATAGTGATATTTATACCCCGCCTATCCCCTCCCTAGTGGAGGACTCTAGGCGGCTTACAATCATATATACAGTTCAATTATACAATACACCAAATTTCAGATATACAGTTCACCGCGCGTGAAGGGAAGGGGGAGAGGGAGCCGACTCTACTAGGCTCCGGACTACAATTCCCAGGATGCCTTGAGCCGGCTGCTGACGTCCTGTAGCTGTCACATCCGGGTCTGTCGTCACCACCGCATTTTTTGATCTTCCTACGATCCTCTCGTCCAGTGGAGCCGATTCCCGACAGGACGCCAGCAAATTAGCCCACTTAAGGTGGTACCCATTTATCTACTTGCAAAGCTTTCAAACTGCTGGGTTGACAGGAGCTAGGACTAGCGACGAGAGCTCACCTCGTCGCGCGGGGTTCAAACTGCCGACCTTCTGATCGGCAGCCTACAGCTCAGCTGTTTAACCTGCTGAGCTACTGCGTCCCTACTATGCTACTGATCAAAACCACCCTGGCTCTATTCATGGTGTGTTTTTAGCATTTTGGAATCTCTAGAGAAAATCCACTGCTGAAAAACAAAGCAAGCTATAATGTTGCAATCAAATACAGAGTTAGGTGAAATCCCACTTAATTTCAGTCCAACTTATGTCTAACTGAGAGAATGTTTAGTGTTGCAATATAAGTTAACTAAGGATGACAATTTTCAGTGTTGCCTTTTGTCACCATCTTTAGGAATCACATATGAATATATATAATCTTATAGCAACAGGGTGAGATAAAACATCTATGCTTCTAAAGTCAGTCAAACAAAATATGGATGATAGGAGATACAGTGGAATTACATCTATTCACACAGGTGTACTCATTCTGCTTTTTCCAACTGAATATTATATAAATTATATAATTATATATAATTTAATGTATAAATTATACAATTATATGGTACAGATGATCTAAGATGAATATTGGTTAGTGCAAGAAATGAGGCAACAGGGATTGCCTTGGGCCTTTTTATAAGTGGATGACATCTAAATGTAATCTTTATTTCTTTATTGATAAGACTGATCTGAGAATAGGCAGAGATAAATGCTTAGGAACAGTAGAAAGCCAAAATGGAGCGAAAGCAAATCAAGAGATCCATATAGGTCTAGTCTCCATGGTTATCAAGTGTACTATCAAAATAAAATGACTGCAGGGTTTCAGCAAAAGAAAGAATATTTTATTTCTATACTCATGGGTGCTCTTTCTGAAGTCTTTTCCTTAGTTTCTGCATGAATCTGCTTTCTTATGCATATGCATGAAAATAATTGTTTACTTTGCCTTGTAATATATGTTTTAAATATATTTCTCAGTATGTGCATTATAAGATTTTTGTATGAATGTATTTTTAGTGAGAACTGCATTACAAAGTGGAAAAAAAGTCTAAAATCCAAAGAAAAATCATCAAAATGCACAAAGTATCAGTAATTCTAACATGAATTATCTGAGATGAATCTATATTTACTGATCCCCATAATCAAAGTCCACCAAGCAGGAGCTATGCTTACTGTATAATATTGTTGAGAAGAAAAGTCTAACTGATAGCTTTCAAGTATTGGATACCTTCAAAGGAGCAAAGAAATACAAACACAGTAAATCTTGCAGGGCCACCAAGCGTCATGCAATTTTGATAATCTCACCCCTGGAGATCTCAAAACATGGATTCAAATGAGAACACTCACATCTTTCAATGTTTTAGTATTCTTATCTGAAATATCACAAATGTTAGGGCAAGAATACTGAAATCCCATGAGAACTTGCAATTCGTTAAATTTCATCCATTTATTAAAAAAATATATTGACATTTAATTTTAGGTTTCCACATCAGATATATATTATGGGTATTTGAGGCCCATTGGTGTTCTACTGACAATCCTTGTATTTAAGAAGTCATAGCAGCATAGCAACCCCTCATATCACTGAACACATGCACATCCCAATATTTTACTATTACTACTACTACTAATAATAATGATAATATTAATAATGCATTGTTGGTCCTTATTGTATTATCACACCCACCAGAGTAATTCTCTGTTTGATATATTAATTTGGCCTATAATAGCCTACCATGCATAAGCTTTTGGGAGTGAATATGCTTCAAAACTGTCCAAAACAGTTATCTCTGCTTAAAGGAAAAAAAGAACAACATACTGGCTGTCATAACAAGCCAAATTGCACTTTGAACAGAATGACTGGAGCTCAAAAACAGTCAGCAGCACTGATTGTCTAAACAGGTAATCAACAAAGAGAGACTAGAATGGGACTCATGTTTCAGCTTGCAGTACTTCATCTTGGGCGTCCATAGATGTGGATGGGTGTGAGGGTCAGAATCAGCCTGACTCCTTCTAAGGAATTACTAAATGAAAATAGGGGAAGTGGCACAGAAAAGGCATATATTGTTCTGCTCCCCAAAACCTCACTATCCTGTCCCAGTATCTGCTACCTGAGGTAGCTGCTTTTCTTGGTTTAACCTAGGAGGCATAGCCAATTTAGCTTATTGTTCGTGCACTCCAAAAAGTTGGCAAGATCAGGCAAATGAATGTGATTTAAATTTAATTAAAATGCATCAATTTAGCTAAAACTATTCAACTACCCCTTCTGGGTTTAATAATTTACTACTTCTATCACATTAAAAATCAAATTTACTAGCAGCTATGTAGGCTGCATCACAAGGGGCATGGTGGCTCAGTGGGTAAGACGCCAGGCTTGTCAATCGGAAGATTGCAAGTTCGGAGGTTTGAATCCCTAGTCCCATGTGACGGAGTGAGCTCCTGCACTAGCCCCAGCTCTTGCCAACCTAGCAATTCTAAAGCATGCAAATGCAAGTAGATTAATAGGTACCACTTTGGTGGGTAGGTAACAGCATTCTGTGTGCATCATGCTGGCCACATGACCATGGAAGCGTCTTCGGACAACGCTGGCTCTTCAGCGAACAAACGGAGATGAACACCGGCCCCTAGAGTTGGACACGACTGCACAAATGTGCGGGGGAAACCTTTACTTTTAGGCTGCATCACAGGCGTAGGAGCCAAAGATTGTGAACCACTGACCAGCCCTGGAAGCAGATTAAGTTTCAGAACAATTCTTGTTCTGTAACTGCCACGCTCTTTGCTAAATTTCAGTAAAAATGACAGCGATGGACAGGAATCTTATTTTTCTCTTGCACTTTTTTCTTTTTATGTCAAATGGCTGTTAGTTCCCAATTATTGTATAGCCCTAATCAAAGCTTCTTGACAGACTATAGTGTGTCTTCAACATTCAACCTTAATCATTTAGTTCATAGAAAGAAAGACATGTAATTGTTTACGACCATTTCAGCATTCAGCTCTCCTGACTATATTTTTTAGTGTCATCTGGAAAAGTAAGGTACCTCCCATATCTTCCCTGTCACACAGCCTGTGTTCTCAGATTGCTGTATTAAATATTCAGGATACTTTATTATATAACCTTTATGGTTAGGAATAAAATAGATTTCCTGCAACTGTTAATCAGGTGAGGCTTTATTTATTTAACAGTCACACTCAAGAGGTGGTTTCCGATACATCCTATAATCTAAATATGGTCTCAGTTTAACAAGAGTTCTTGCAAGCTATGTCATTTTTTAAATCAATCATGCCAGATATTTTGGTTTATATTTTTTTCAATATATAATTGTATTTCTAGATAATCTGTATTTCTAGATAAACTCATAGAAAGGTGAAAAGAAATGCAATGTAGAACACTCTCAGTAAATAATGAGAAGATCTGAGTGATCTAAAAGCACATTTTTCATAGAAAAGATAACTTCTAAAGGTAAAGGTTCCCCCACACAGTCGTGTTCTAGTCCTATCTTAAATCTCATAAGCATTCAGGAATTAAGGAGGAGAGATAAGTTTAGTAGCAAATAGGTATGAAGTGCTTAAGCAAATGTTATCAAAATAAAGCATTCAGCTCCATCACTGTTGCCTTATTCAAGTTGTTTTCTATTTTATTTATTTATATTTGCTTGAAAGACCGAGATGAAACAATTCCATGGTGCAGTCGTGGAGGCGGGGGAAGAGGACTACTTAGACATTGAAGAGAATATTGTCAAAATTGCTTGAGGGGATTCTGAACTGATGTCTGAAAACTGCATCAGTAACACAGTGGATCAGCCAGTGACAGCCTGAGGGAGTCTTTTTTGCCATCAACAATAATGAGAGTAGACCCAGGGGTCCCATCTGCAGTTCTACCAAAAGTGCTGCAGCAGTAACCCCTCTTCTCTCAATTGGCTGACATCTCCGAATGAATTAATAGAGATGGGGAATTCTGAGCCTGAAAGTATGTGCACACGAACATAGCAAACTCCACTGGTCTCAGGGGGACTTAAATCTAACTAAATACATAGCAACAGGTTACACAGTTGCTTTGTTCTTTTTTGTACCTTTCCTTTCTATCTGGCTGGCTGTTGGTCATGCCTACATCAGAATTCTTATTATTTGGATGCTGTATTTCCTATAAAATGTACTGATGGAGATTGTTCCATTACTGTTGGTCTATGGACCAAGCTGTGCCTCCTGGTGTCACTCCCACTCCCACTGCCTACTGCCAGTCCCACTAAAAGGATGCACAGAACATGACGGTGCATATGCAGAGCAGGAGAACGCCCACTTTGTATACAGATACCATCCTTGTGCAAAACTGATTGCAAAAAAGGCCACACAAGGTTTTGGTTTCTCATGGACGGGTGAGTATCCTTGGCAGGTAGTCTCTGTATATAGGTTTTAGCTCAAACCACAAGCTATATAAAGTTTTTATTTTTCTGCATTGTGTATTTTTGTAGTTGTTTTCTTTTTTGTTCTCTGCCCAGAGTCTGAGAAAGAGAGAGAAGGAAAAAATGAGACTCAACTAACTAATTAATTAACTTGGTAGATAAATTTCAGTCTCCTTAATGAGAGTATTATGATTAGAATGCAGCTTTATGGTTATAGAGAATGGACAAGTTATATCCTAAGTTTTTATTCTACAATTCTGGAGCTATGAAAATAGAACCAAGAATCTCAAGAGGTGTATTACCAATTTACCCTATCATCCCATTTACTCCTCCACATTGTCATAAAGCCTGAAGCAAGAATTCCTGCAATTATGATTGCTTTCATTGTTACTGCAGTGTGCCATCACTGTAATTAATTTGTTATATTAGAAATGTAAATTTCCATCTGTTTTTAATCCAGGCACTCCCATAAACAGGATTGTATTTATTACTTGCCTACAAAAATAGCACCATCCACACCTACATCACTTTGTTCCATCATTGTTGGAGGTATTGTTTTCCAAAACTATAAATGTTGCTTGGCTGACAGATTAACTATTCTCAATGCTAGACATAGAGAAACTGTATAAACTATGATTTTATATTATTTATAATTTAATTAGTTAATGTATTTATTAAAAACAAGGCAATTAGTAAACTTGCAAACAACCTTTTAATTAAGCGACAGCTGGGCTCAGCAATCCTATTGGGGCAAAAACAATGGAATCCATAATAGAAAACCTGCCATTCCAAAAAATTCTGCTGGTCTTGTGTGAGCCTGACAGAACATATGAGGCAGCTCCCTCCCTCCCTCCCTCCCTCCCTCCCTCCCTCCTCTTCCATAGCATCAAAGAATACTAGGAGAAGCAAATTTAGAGGTCATAAAGTCCAACCTCCTGCTCCATGCTGGATCCACTAACGCATCTTTGACAGTCTCTGTTTGAAGGCTTCCAGCGAAAGAGAACTCTTAACTTCATGTGGCAGCCTGTTTCCCTGGCTGATAGCTCATAAAGACAAGAATAAGACCTTGTTATTTTGCCTCCTAAGTGCTAAGCACTTTTTGTGCTGCGCCCACAGATCACTATGCTTCAGTTTTGCCCCTATTCACAAAGGTCATAGCAAAATGTAAGCAGAATTCCTAAAGGATTACGGGCTCTCTTATGCACAGAGCAGCATAAGAACTTGGTTTCTCCATCTTCATTTTGTGTTAGAATAATCACCTGATCAAATTTGCATGCTCACTGGAATGTTGCCTGGACCAGAGGTCATTCTAAGAAGAAATGATGAAGGAAGACATGAGCTCTTATACTGCTCTGTTGGCAAGAAGTTTAATAAAAACAGTAGCAACTAGAAAAATAAGGTGATTTTTGGGTTCTACCCCAAAGATGCAGGAAAAATAGCTTACCTTTTGCAGAAAGTAACGGCTCCTGAAAACTCTAGAGGTGCAGTTCAGCCTAGAATTAGTTATTATTAGTTATTAGCTTTCTATTTGATTTCTTCCTTTTTCTTTTTTCTTCCTTACTTTATATTACTTTGTATTAGTTTTTATCTTTCTTTTTAAAGGTTTTAATAAAAATTATAAAAGTAAAAAGTCTATAAAGGGTTGCCAGAACTTTGCAAAAAATGTCTTATAACCTTGATCAAATAAACCACTTTTATATTCCCTCATTTTACTTTTAACTGTCTTGATCTTTAATGCAATCAAAGATTGTTGTAGGATTTGATTTCTTTTCCATTTTTCTTAATTCCATCGCACAAATTTCTTCAAGGCTTTAACAAGCCTCTTTTGTAGATCCAATAACGAAACATTTTCCAGGTCATTATCTTGGTTTATAATTTGCATTTCCCTTTTAATTTTTAAAACTTCAGCCAGTTTCTTATCCAATAAAGCGTTGTTTTCCAAATCATTCTCTTGGCCTATCATTTCTAGTTATACTTTTGGTACTTTCTCTGTCTTGTCAGATAAAATTTGTTCCACATCTGTCATTCCTTCATTAACATCTTTTGGACACAGTCTATTCATAGAAGAAGACCTCATTATTGACAGTGTTGATACTGTAGTTACTAATTTCTGGCTCCATTCTTCAAAGATCTCCTTTAATGTTTCTGATGTTATAACATTTTGTGCACTTTGTAAGTCCCAATGTTAACTGACATCAAGAACAGGCTTGTAGTTTGTTTGTTTTTTCCTTCTGCTTAGAATCTTTAGTCCCCTCTAGTGTCCAGTTTCTAAAATCATAATGTAACTTATCTTTATTATGGCTTACAATAGCCAGGATAGCCAAAATAAGTCTGTTTCCCATGAGAAGCTATTAATTGTTTATAGTTAATTCCAAAATCTTATAGGAAAAACCAATATCCCACATATACAGTGGGGCAAAAAAGTATTTAGTCAGCCACCAATTGTGCAAGTTCTCCCACTTAAAAAGATGAGAGAGGCCTGTAATTGACATCATAGGTAGACCTCAACTATGAGAGACAAAATGAGAAAACAAATCCAGACAATCACATTGTCTGATTCGGAAAGAATTTATTTGCAAATTATGGTGGAAAATAAGTATTTGGTCACCTACAAACAAGCAAGATTTCTGGCTCTCACAGACCTGTAACTTCTTCTTTAATAGGCTCCTCTGTCCTCCACTCATTACCTGTAGTAATGGCACCTGTTTGAACTTGTTATCAGTATAAAAAACACCTGTCCACAACCTCAAACAGTCACACTCCAAACTCCACTATGGTGAAGACCAAAGAGCTGTCGAAGGACACCAGAAACAAAATTGTAGACCTGCACCAGGCTGGGAAGACTGAATCTGCAATAGGCAAGCAGCTTGGTGTGAAGAAATCAACTGTGGGAGCAATAATTAGAAAATGGAAGACATACAAGACCACTGATAATCTCCCTCGATCTGGGGCTCCACGCAAGATCTCACCCAGCGGGGTCAAAATGATCACAAGAACGGTGAGCAAAAATCCCAGAACCACACGGGGGGACCTAGTGAATGACCTGCAGAGAGCTGGGACCAACATAACAAAGGCTACCATCAGTAACACACTACGCCGCCAGGGACTCAGATCCTGCAGTGCCAGACGTGTCCCCCTGCTTAAGCCAGTACATGTCCGGGCCCGTCTGAAGTTTGCTAGAGAGCATTTGGATGATCCAGAAGAGGATTGGGAGAATGTCAGATGAAACCAAAGTAGAACTGTTTGGTAGAAACACAACTCGTCGTGTTTGGAGGAGAGAGAATGCTGAGTTGCATCCAAAGAACACCATACCTACTGTGAAGCATGGGGGTGGCAACATCATGCTTTGGGGCTGTTTCTCTGCAAAGGGACCAGGACGACTGTTCCGTGTACAGGAAAGAATGAATGGGGCCATGTATCGTGAGATTTTGAGTTCAAACCTCCTTCCATCAGCAAGGGCATTGAAGATGAAACGTGGCTGGGTCTTTCAGCATGACAATGATCCCAAACACACCGCCCGGGCAATGAAGGAGTGGCTTCGTAAGAAGCATTTCAAGGTCCTGGAGTGGCCTAGCCAGTCTCCAGATCTCAACCCCATAGAAAACCTTTGGAGGGAGTTGAAAGTCCGTGTTGCCCAGCGACAGCACCAAAACATCACTGCTCTAGAGGAGATCTGCATGGAGGAATGGGCCAACATACCAGCAACAGTGTGTGCCAACCTTGTGAAGACTTACAGAAAACGTTTGACCTCTGTCATTGCCAACAAAGGATATATAACAAAGTATTGAGATGAACTTTTGATATTGACCAAATACTTATTTTCCACCATAATTTGCAAATAAATTCTTTCCGAATCAGACAATGTGATTGTCTGGATTTGTTTTCTCATTTTGTCTCTCATAGTTGAGGTCTACCTATGATGTCAATTACAGGCCTCTCTCATCTTTTTAAGTGGGAGAACTTGCACAATTGGTGGCTGACTAAATACTTTTTTGCCCCACTGTATCTGGACCCTTAATCCATTTATAACTTTCTTAGATCAAAATCTTATTTAGCCTTTTTGCTGTTTAATTCAAATTCTTTAAGTTCTTAAGCTTATAATTAATTCTTAAAGATAAACTCACCCAACGACTTTTCAAACTTGTCATTCCAAAGGTCTCTAATAGCTTTAAGATAGTTAATAGATAATTTCTGAAAGTGATTAGAAAATGAGGCTTGAGAATGTAGTATGCTTTAAAAGGCTCTGCTGCGGTTGCGACCAAGATGGCTAATCACTGTCTCCCGGAGCTCAAACCCACAGAAAACCACTGTCCTGCAGTCTCCTCATGAGGACCAGCTGTCCGGAGCACATGTTGGCAATCTCCCATCCTCTCCTTATCCAGAGAGGTCCCAAGGAACCGGTCTACTCACCAGTTCCTTGGTCTTTGCTGTGGCTGTTGGCTCTGATTTCAGAGAGACATCTTCAGTTCCCATGCCTCCCCTGGAAATCACCCTTCTTCTAACCATGCCTTCAGTTATGTTGGCAGCATTCAAATAAAGATCAATGCAGCAATGTGAATCGTAAATTATAGGCCAATTTAGGTTTTTTCTGTATATGAGCCACTGCTTCCTATTGTTTACTACATTTTTAAAAAATATCTTGGAGACAATCTCTTACTGAGTAATTGTGTGGAGATGGTTTAGTGTTAGAAAATTATTTATCTTCATTGTCAATTGTCAGTCAGGATGAGGTATCATCAATAAGCCCAAATTTAAAATGAAATGGTGACCTGAAGCTAGTTCTTGGACAGTCTATTTGCAGGCCTGCCCCCCTCCTCCAAAAAATCAGCATGGTCCTGGCTGTTTTTGTTATTGTTCCATCAATAAGGAATGGAAGTTATGTTCTCCCCATACCACTACCACCACAATTCTCTATCAATTGACTGCAAGCTCCAAACTTATAACAAATAAACAAGTACATCTATGTGTGTATTCATACCCAGTTTCACCTGATTTTTTCATAGGTTTATATTTTCCTTAGTATATATTTTCCCTAATATGTGCACTTTTTGCAGACAGATTTACATTGTAAAAAGCTTTGTATGGGTATTTCCTCTATATGCACATCATTTGTGTTTCATTTATTTTATGCATATTTTCTTGAATTGCAAATAATGTCACAACATTTTGAAAAGGACATAATTTGTTATGCATATGTGGTTCATCTATGTACTCTGGAAACCCAAAGCTGGTATATTGGTATAATTATTTTACTTCAATATTTTGTAGAGTTATTCAACCCACTGTTATGGTGCTCCCATCATACTTAATTGCTCATTATCCATTTTACCCAAACATACCTTAATAACTAATTTATTTTGGAATGCCTTTTCTTTAAGAAACTTAAAGGTTTAGTGGCTGCTGGTTTTGCAAATGCTGACCTCATAAGGTTGTTTGAATATTTTTAAACCACTATTTTATAATTGTTTAAATTTTGTTTGATGAACGTGGTATATTTTATAACATATTATGTAAGACATAGTGGGAGAATTTATCCCTTGATAGATAGGGTCTCCCAATCAAAGAGCACCTTTATCTTGTCAAGATTTCCTTTAATATTTGATCCAGTTTGGACTGTATCTTTTCAGAGAGCAGGATGGGCTTCCTATAATTGAATCCTCCTCTGTGCAAACAAATAAATATTCTTGTATACAAAAGATTACATGAAGGGTACTTGAGAGCCTTCTTTGACATGTTAATTCACTAACAATCCTATCCATGGTTCATTAAAATAAGCATCTAATGGAGCTTATTTGCTCTAAAATACATTTTGGGGTTGCCATGTGTTCTGTGCATATCTGCCCAAAAGTAAGTCCCACTGAATTAGAGGGAACTTATATCTGGGACATTATGTATGACATTGCAGTTCCATACAAGTATCTTCTTCCATGAAAAGGAGACATTTTAGCACACAATCAGGTTGCTTCTAGTTGCACCCAGACCCAAGTTTACTCCTACATTGGATATTGATCAGAAGGAGGCAGGATTTCCCAACAGCAGGCCCTTTAATTTAGTGGGATATGAAAGTTCAGGTTAAAGAAAGAAAGAAAAAGAAGTGGCAAATATGTATGGAAATGGGGTTAGTGGTAATAACATTAGAGGGTCTTTAAACCACACTTAGAAACTAACATTTCCAAAGAACACTGAAATCAGTTGAATAAAACATGACTTTGGTTCTTACATGAACATGCTTCCAAGTTTATTAGCTCTTGTGAGGGCAAGATCTGACTCCAAAAGGAGACTTCTCTGAAATCTCATTCCATTATCTTGAACAACGATTTAAACATTTAGAAAAATGCACCAAATATTTATTTTTCTCTTTTTAAAAATTGAAAAAAAATACTGATACAGAGTAGGCAAAATACCTTGTCATATTGTGCTGGAAAAATGTAGAAACAGGTGAAGAGTTTATTCTAAATATGTATTTGAGCATTTGGTCAAACCCAAAGCAATTGAAAGATAAAAGGATGTGTGTGCATTTTCATATTGTGGTTTTCACAAAGTGAAAACATTTCACATGCTGTTGTGCCAACTTTTTTTAAAAAACAAAAAAAAAACCCTGATCCTACCATCTACTATGAACAGGTTTCTGTAGGTAGAAGGAAGAACAAGACCAATGGAGTGACAAGCACTTTGTGGGAGGAATACTTTACATATCTGAGAAGGGCAGGAAGAGGATAAAGTTATTACATGTCCCTGTGTGAATCTATCAAAGCCAGCAGTTATATGACTTACAACGATAATACAGACTTGTGATTGTTAAGGATACACTCTTGAACTTAGAAAATTCCCAATTTTGTACTGTCTGTCCTGCACAGAAGGCATTAATTAAAGAGCATGAGTAAAACCCTAATGGAGCAGAGCAAAAGCTGCCACTTTTCCCTCAATATCAACCAGATGCTGATAGCAAACTCGTGAACATCACGTTCCCAAAATGGCCATCTAGATGCCAATGGCATTCACCCAGGAAATTTTTATCTCCAGGAATAGTTACTTCTGCATCTGATTATGGAGGATTTTCACACTTTTTCCAGCTTAGCAGGGATCAGTCATTTCTCTGCAGCTATTGGTGTTGATTGGAATGGGTGATGTAGAGTCTATTATGGAGAGGAAAACAGTGGTTATGCAGTACTGTAGGGCAGATACTGGAAGATTCTTTGCAGTTACCCCTTTCCATTTTTTGGAAAAAGTTTGTGTGGGTAGGTGGATTCACTGAGTTTGGTGATACTATGTACTAAACTGTGCTTTATTTTGCAAACAGGACAGAAATGTGGTTGTATGTGTACACATTGCTGTGCTTCACAGGTAGCATTACTAATACTATTAAAATTGTGTAAATGCAAAGACTACTAGTACAGTGTTGGTTTGGGCTTGATTGTTGAGCTTTGGTGCTTTTAACCTTTCGAAATAAATTTTAAAATGCCAAGCTTGAGGACTTGTTTCCAATTGGCAGTGAGCAAGTCCTACTGTATTTGTCTACCATCTGTTGTCTAACTTTTACTGACTCAGTTGTAGGTATGTGTGATAGTTTATTTTGTTCTGTGAGCTTTTCAGAAGGATTTTTGCTGCTCCCCTCCTTCTTGAATGCTATAAAGTTCTATATATTAATTCAAGAGTTATAACACAGCACAGCAGCAAAGGAACTGCTTTTTTAATATTTGTTTTAAATAGTGACATACATACATACATACACACACACATATCAAGGAATATAATTGAACTGTCTGGGTTTTTTGGTGAACCTGATGCTGTTAAATTGTTTAATTGCTAAATAAGTACAAATAATACTGATGATAACAATCAACTAATTTGTGCTAATATGTTGACTGAGCATGTCAGGAAACTGAAAGACTCCTCTTGAGGGCCAAAGTTTGGGCCTTTTTGCTAACAGTGTTTTTAAATGTTTTTCTAAGGATAAGATCACCTTCTTGAACAATTGTCATTAATATGGTGTCAAATAGGAGAATAAACAGCCATCCCACCTATTCTTGTAGCAAGGTGAAAAACAAGAGAACAAAGTTTTGTCTTGAGTTCCCATTGTTTATTATGACCATTACTTCAAATGTTCCAAGTTTTGTTCCATAGAATACAGAAGATTCAAGCTGTTTTGAGTCTTCTTCTGATAATGTGTAACCAGCTGTTTCGGTTGTTTTGAATGGGACTATTTGTCTTAGGCTTCAAACAAAACATGTTTTCTGTTTTGTATGCATATCTTCAGTCATGATGGTATGGGGCCTGGAAACTAAACTCTATGGGGAAAAGTTGAAAGTATACGAAAAAGATTGAGGGCAGACATGATAGGCATACTTAAATGCATGAGGTTCTATTATACAGAAGAAGAAACAGAACTGTTTTGTTGTTATTATTGCTCTATAAAATGTTATATAATCTTTTTTCTGGTTGAGGATTCTACTTTGTATCTGAAGTGAGGACAGGACAAAAACATAGAATATATTTCATTAACATTTTAATTAATTAAAATTTAATACTGAGTTGGCCCTAAAGTTTTTCCAGCTTCTAAATTATAATGAGTGCCTGCAGAGAAGGAAAAGGCTCATCTTTGGACAAGCTATTAATCTTGTGATTAGAAGACATTTAACCTTGTAAGCAGGCTAAAATTGCCACCTGCATTTCTTTGTCTGTATTGCTGCTCTGTTTCAGTAAACCTGAATATTGTCTATACCTCTCTAGGTGGTTGAGTTTCCGCACTTTCTATTTATGAAATAGAAATTTATTTATTTATTATCCATTATTTATTTATTATCCACTGAGTTTCCGCACTTTCTATTTATGACATTTTTAAAATTCTTAACAATATGACAAGCCTTTTGGAATCACTCTGTGTTCCACTTTTGTATCTTTTTCTTCTTGGAACACACCCAGCTTTCCAACTTGTTCTGTACATATTCTACGAACATTCAAAGCAGTTTTAAAATGAAATACTTGCATCAAAAACCAAGTTATCCCCTGAACTTTCATAAACAAATTGAAGGCATTATAGTCTTTAAACTTATCTCCCTTTGTTTTTTTATTGCTGCTGTTCACAAACTGTTTACTGAGCGATGCATGGAGTTAAAATAAAGAAACTTAAATGTATGTTCTTTGAAGTGCCGCTGATTTCAATAAACCTCTGTTCTAAGCAAATATACTTGAAACTTATGAGTTCAAACACATTTTATTAAAACTAGTGCACAGGATATGGGATGTATGGCATGAAATCTCTGGTGCCAGTGGCTGGGCTAGAATAAAACAATGAAATATTCATAAACTATCCAACATAAAGAGATAAGAAAGAAAAAAAAGCAAAAACAAAACATAACACAAATAAATCCATCTCATGGCTCAAACAGATTATTTTTCTTTCCAGAAGCCATTCTAAATACCTTTAAATAGAGATCTGCCCAAAGAAATCCATAGAGAAACCCACATTTTTAACACAGTTGTGCTTGTTTAAAAGAAGGAAGAAGTGAGTGATATGAACAGAACAAAGTAGGTCTACTATAATCAACGCTTTAAATTACATTTGCACAAAGAAACGCTTTAAAGACATTTAAATAAACGGTTCCTTTACAGGTTTGTATATGTTCCTATCAGCCCTTTGAGGTAGGTCAGGTCAAGAAACAGATTCCAGGAATACTACTTTATTGTTGTAGGATACAATAACAGAAACTTGAAAGCCTGTCCAAATTTCTCTCTATCCGATCTTACACTAACAAAATCAAGGCGGGTTTATTTTGAGTTTCTTTCTTACAGGTCCCCAGCTTCTGGACTGTGTAATCACTTCTCCACTTCTCTTGCATACCTCCCCCAAAGTCATCTCTACATTCCTGTAGGGTTCCTTATGAAAAGGAGATCTTGTTGATTAGTTATGCGTTTTGTATTTGTGATCTATAAGAAATATTATATTAAAAAGTAGTCTCTGCTGAGAGACTCCTGATAATTCCATGGATGCTTTGTCCACAGTATATGGAAGACATTTGTGATTGTTTTATTCTGGGCTGATTTTTGACTTTTCAGGCTACCCACACTCCTGAGATTTTCTGGTGGTTTTCCTTCCAAGTATTAACCAAAGCCAACCCAGATTAATTTTAACAAGATCAGTCAAGTGTTAGAAGAAATATTATTGCAACAATTATTATTGAACTAAATTAGCCTTTTTTCCTTTCAATGTTAACATTTAAGATTCTTGAGTATGTAGAAGTATAATTTTATAAACTTAGATGACATTTGTCCTAGATTTATTGACTAAAGTCACAATTCCTGTTTCTCTATAATTTTATTCTATCAACAAAATCTCGAATTAGTTCAACATATGTTAAAAAAAAGGAAACCTAAATGTGAAGTATTTCCTCATGCCCATGAGACATTTTGAAAGTGAGAAGCTGTTTTCAAGGACATAGTAAATGAGGTCCTTAAAGTTCAGTGCTGTGTATAAGCTAATAGTAAATACAAGTTTGTCTCTCCCACTGAAGGACACAAGCAACGTATCAAAAAATTTTGCAGCTGTTGTACATTTACTTTTCTCTAAAGCATTGTCTCAACAATTAGAGTCATTCTTGCTATTTTATGAAAATTATTCTTATAAGTAATCATGTGCAAAAGTTTTTGTTTTGTTTTTAAAAAGCAGACATTTGGTGTTCATATTACATAAATGTCGCAACTGCCTTTTTTCTTGGTAGTACATGTCATTTTGTGGCTTGAATCATGTCAACTGGATTTCTATTTTCTCAGTAGAAACGTTTCGCTCCTTATCCAAGGAGCTTCTTCAGTCTGAGTAAAGTTAGTTGGATTCCCTTACTAACTTTACTCAGACTGAAGAAGCTCCTTGGATAAGGAGCGAAACGTTTCTACTGAGAAAATAGAAATCCAGTTGACATGATTCAAGCCACAGACACCTGGATGACTGAGAACCTTCATCGACATACATGTCATTTTATTTTCAAACTGATGTTCCTAAAAAAATCTGAGAAACTTTCTTGGAATTGGAATTGATGAATATTTGTCACGTATTTTCTGAAGCTTACAAGGAGAAAACAATGGAGAGAGCTTTCCTTATCAGCTTTTTGCCAGTATATTTTGCTAATACACACTATCCTTGCAAGTCAAGGCTTATTTGCATAAAAAAGTATCAATTACTTCTATAGTCTCATACCATTTAAAAGAAAATCAGAACCCAAAATGTTAAATTAAAAAAAATCTATTTTGCAGACATCTGGACTGGTAGCTTTTGATAGGCTTATGGGATCTATAAGCCTTCTAAAGAGTGGTCTGTGCTAGTGACCATCACAATATCCTTTTATAATGAATTCTAATAAATTCATTTTTCATTTTTCCAGCCCTGCTGCCAATAATTTTATTAAATATGCCTGAAGCCAAACAGCACATTGACCTTTGGAGGTTTTTTTAAAGGTATACAGAATATTAATCCAGATCAGGATTTAAAGCTCCTTCAACAATTTCATTGCTAAAATTGATTTCTCAATGCAACAGTTTAAAAAAGAGAAAAGCCAAGTTATCACCAATAGAGACTTTCCAACTTCTTCCAAGTTTCCTCCAAGTTTGGGTGGATGGGTAAGAGAGGAAACTGAATATTGAGATGGGGTAGAAATCTAAGTCTCTGTGCTATGCTTTTGATCCAGACTGTGCTTTCATATCCTTAAGGTAAAGGTTCCCCCCACACATTTGTGCATTCGTGTCCGACTCTAAGGGCCGGTGCTCATCTCCGTTTGTTAGCCGAAGAGCCAGCGTTGTCCGAAGACGCTTCCACAGTCATGTGGCCGGCATGACGCACACGGAACGCTGTTATTTACCCACCAAAGTGGTGCCTATTAATCTACTTGCATTTGCATGCTTTCAAATTGCTAGGTTGGCAAGAGCTGGAGCTAGTGCGGGATCTCACTCCGCACACAGGGCTAGGGATTCGAACCTCCGAACCTGCGATCTTCCGATCAACAAGCCTGGCGTCTTACCCACTGAGCCACCACGCCCCTTCATATCCTTAGTTTAGTGTAAAAGGAACCCCATAAAAGGTTCAACTGCCTGCTAGGTAATTAGTAAGACATACCTGTAACTGTGAACTTTATTGTTTTAATATTCCTTATGTACTGAACTGACATCATTTCTCTTTGTAAAATTAAATGTTATGTTACTTTCAGGGAGAAAAGATAGTCTGAAACTTTTCTTACTTCATTTGTAAATAGCCCCGACTTAAAACAATCACTATTTTTAACAGACCTTCAGAAGTGCTTTTTGCCAATTAACATGAAAATAAACTGTAAGGATTTGTCTGTGAGCTACTCCTTAGTTGCCATGGGAACAACCCTTCAGGAGTCTGTTGCAGTAATAATCTAATAAGGCAGGTTAGTAATGCATTCATGGTTGCATTCACAGTAACACATGATGTGGTATCAAGGGATTTCTATAGGGATTTGCAAAGAGAAAAACTAGACTTGTGCATTCTTTGAAAACTATTTGTAAGCATAGCACAGGAACCCACTAATTAAAGTTGAGACTTCTAATGCAATGGCGTCTTTTTTTCAGGCTCATGAAGAAGCTTCAAAAAGTGTTGTGCTTGAATGACTGGCAGAGAAGTGCTGCGCTCCTATAAGTTCCAAGACGCTTCTTGGGAAACATTATTGAAGAGTGCATTGAATTGAGGGCCAAACAATCAAGTTCTGCAATGGGGCAGATTCAATAATTGCATACATATTCCTCTTCTTTTGAATTGTATGGCAATTGTCAAAGTGGCAAATTGAAGGAATAATAGAGGGCCATGAAGCTGAAGGATGGGAGAATGAATCTGAGGCTTTGCTTCACAGCTTCACAGCTAAAATAACCCTTTTTTAACCCTAACCTCAGACAAAGGTGGTGGCCCTCCCTATTCCACATACATAATCTGACTGGATTGGCATTTGATAGCATGGCTTTTTCCTCCATACCTAAAAGCAGCAGGCTAATTTTGAGTGCTTAGGCCATATTATATGACAAAGGAGGACACCTGGGGAGCTAAGAAGGAACAGCCCGTGCAGCTGCAATTGCTTCCCCACAATTGGTGACTTGCTGCCATACGATAAATAAATAAATAAATAAAATACTTTCCTGACAATTTGGGTTTCAGCTCATTTGTATTTTGCAAGAGAATAACTAGCAGGAAGTCATCTGGTCTCCCATTTAGAAAATCTGATAGGTAGCCTCTCCCTCCTCTTTTTCTCCCTCTTTTTGAGCACTATCTTCACTTTTATATAATGTGCAGGATATCTAAAAAAACAGCTCCTTTCAGCAGACTGACTGTTGCTTAGCCCAATAAAAGAAAATTCTCTGCCTGTGAGGTCTTGGTTCTAGCCACTCAGAAGTTATCTAGTGAGTAAACCTGCCCTCCCAATAATCTTGGTGAAATGATAAAGGAAGTCTCCATTTTTTATCAGTTGTGTTGCTGTATAAATGGGATTACATGGGTGAGACTGGGACAACAATTTTTTTTAATCCGTTGAATCATGTCCAATTCTCGGAGACTACCTGGAAAAGTCCCTACAGTTTCCTTGGCAAGGTTTTTTGGAAGTGGTTTGCCATTGCCTTCTTCTTAGGGCTGAGAGAAAGTGACTGGCCCAAGGTCACCCAGCTGGCTTCATGCCCAAGGCAGGACTAGAATTCATGTCTCCAGGTTCCTAGCCTGATGCCTTAACCACTACACCAAACTGGCTCTCCAATTCCATGTATTCAGCGTTTCAGCATGCTGTCAATTTACTACATGTTTTATGAGGCAGGGTTGGGCCATATCAAAACTTAAGGGCTTGTAATACCATTACATTAGAAGAATACTGGATTCTCTGTGAAGGTGTTAGGATAATTAACAAGTTAATGGTCCATAATGACTCAGAAAAGTAGAAGTTAATGCAAAATATTATTCCTCCTTTTCTACCTCTTATCTAAAAATGATGTAATCTAGGTGTCTATGAAGAAAAACTGGGGAGACTTCAAGACTGCAGAAATATAGAAATCCAATGTAGACTGCAAAAATCTTGGGGATCTTCCTCCCCTGGAGACAGATGAGATATGGGGAGCAGTGGATTTGAGCTATCTTTAAACATGCCTCCAAAATACACAGCAAAAACAAAATTAAAACTAAAGGAAACCAGGAAACAGAAGAGTTTAAATCCCTTTTAATGAGAGAAATTGTCCCTGTGGCCAGAATTAACCTGAGACATTAGTGCATGTATTTGAGTAAACTCCGGGAAACAGTGGAGGACAGGAAGGCCTGGCGTGCTATGGTCCATGAGGTCACGAAGAGTCGGACACGACTAAACGACTGAACAACAACAACAAATTAGTGCATGTATTTCTTTACTGCCCCTTCTATGAGAACTTATGTGCTAGTAAACCTTTACCACCTCTACGTAGAGATCAAGCTCTCAGTGAAGGAGAAGGAATTTATTTCCTTCTGTCAGACTGGAACCCTGCTATTATAAACAGAGTTGCCAAGTTCTTATCGGCAGCTGTAAGAAGGCTTAAAGTGTCCTAGTCTTGGAACGATATAATGAAGTACTTTTATTCTTTTATCTTAATTTTATCTGTTTTGTTTTGCTTTGTTTTATTTCATTCACTTTTGTTTACTTCTTATACATGTAAATGTGAATTGGCAGGTCTATATGGTGGTTTTATTGCTCATTTATATTTGAGCCTGCTTTCATGGGTTGTTTTACTGTTGTGCCTACTTCGTTGGTCGTTGACTGCAAATAAAATAAATACAACAGCTGGATTACTGGCAAAGTTTATCATTTTTGTTTATTTAAACTGTGAAACTTTGAAAAGACATATTCATAAAAAATGAATAGGAATAAGTTCCCTATTAGTAAAAGGAAGATAGAAATATGTAAAATAATAAAGAAAACCCTTCAATCCATATTCATTTTCCTGTGCTGTCAAGTGTCACGCTGAAAGTCCAAATCCTGGTGACAGTTTTCTATCTTGATAAACCACTATCCAGCTCACCACAGTAATCAATGCGTTGAAAATGGCTGAACTTAATGATGCAGAAAATAGCAGCAAAACAGGTTTGCTTTCAACTTATCATTAAACTAATACAATGATCATATATGCATGAGATGACCAAGCTGTCACTGAATTCCTATACTTTACATTTCATTAAGGGCATCATCTGACTAATTGAGAGTTTCTTTATTGACTTTACTGGGACATGATACAGTCACTAAGGAGGTGTGCAAAGAAAGTTACTTTTCCATAAGTCATCTTTCTGGCAGTCAGGGTCATGCAGAATTTAAACCAAGAATAAAATGAAAGTAAGGAAATAAAATGTTAAAGAGCGCTTAAGAGGTCAAATTATATATGTGACACCTAAATTTCTCATAAAACAAACTCAATGAGTTTTTAAATTTCAATTTGTAAAATGACTCAGAGTTCTCAAGTGTGCAATTCAGGCTAAAGAACAAGGAGTTGCCATGGAGATATAACAATTCCTTTCCAGAATGAAGGATTCTTCAGGACCGAACCTCACCATGAACTCCAAACGCTGTTGTTTGCCTGCATCCATGGGCTTTGTTTTATGACATATCAAATCAATACATTCCACACCTATACCAAAAACAAAGCTCAGAGATGCACATTGCTTAAACAGCTACAGATTCCTGGAAGCTCTGGTTATCGAAAGAGCCCGATCTGAATGGAGAGGTCACATCAAGAGCATGCTGAGGAGAGAACACAACCAATGCAAACCTTGTTCAGTGCAGTTTAGCACATCTTGTTTATGCTTTCTTTAAGGGGTGAACACTACGCTCGACCTATTTGCTGGAATTAACCATGAATCTAGGAGGCCATATGGATTTGCCAGATGGCCTGATATAATTTAATGACATTTATTCTAACTATGAAGTAAGTGATAAACATAATTAACATTCCTTTAGCTACTTACTGGATGTCTTTTATTAGTTTCATTTTTTTTTCAAACATTGAAAGGTAAGTTAATACCTTGTTACGGAAACACAGATGCCTGCTAATTACCTCCGAAGGTTGACTGCTTCTGAAGCGGAGATCCTCTGCTAGATTCTCACTTACCCAACGACCCCACTGTGAAGATTAATAGGCAAAGCACTAAATCATAATGAGTGTGTCAGATCTCAAATGTTTTTCAGGTTCTCTTAATTAGCATTAAGAGATACAGAGTGTGCCCACAACATTTCCAATATATCTGTCCTGCTTTGCCATAAATAAGGTATCTTGCACCGTATGTGTTTCCTGCTTTATTCCAAGCTATAGTACATCAAATGGTTGAAATCAAACAATCAGATTTAGATTTAAAAAAAAGTCTCACAAAGGAATAGCTCTCATTATTTGAATAGTTTACCTATTTCATCTTCTGCCAGTGATTGTTTAACGGCTTTATTTCACAGGGAGCTATTTTGTGGTAACTATGACTTCAAAGGATGTTTACCTTTGGTGAACTTACCTGCTGTTAGCAGTTAAAATCACATGAGTCCAGCAAGATAACAAAAGAACTTTACACAGCTTAATTGTACTACACTTCCTATTTTGCATGCACGATATAGAAGGTACTTCAAACTTCATTTATGAGATGTGGAATTTATTTTCAACAGAATGTTCAAATGTCTGCATTGCTAACTATAATGTGAATTTCCAAAGAAGAATTATCCTAGTATTTTCAAGAGCTTTAGGTATCTTAAGAAACATAAAAACATTCAATAATCTCCAGCAGTAAATCAAGGGACAGCATTAACTTTCCCCATCAGAATCACAATTTATTGTGTGAAGTAGAAATTATCAAAGTGAATAGTCAAGATTTAATTTGCACAGCCACGATAAACTAATAAATAAAAAGACATATTACTTTAGCTGCAATGGTATTTCCACATCAGAAAAAAATTGGATTCTGATCCCCTTCTATGTTAATGCAGCAGATTTTGGGACTTTCTCAGGTAAAGATTAGTGGGAAACTGGTAAGACAATTAAAGAGATGGAATGGGAGATCTGATGTCAAGCTGCCTTTCTGAGCTTAAACCCCTATCTCCTTCACTGAAATAAAGATTCCACAAACTCCTAATGCTTCTTTGATGTTCTCCAAAGAGCTATAGAATATCCTAAATGATGTCCTGATATCTTGTTCTAGCTCCATTTATCCATTAAGTTGGATGGTTTACTTTATCTATCTATCTATCTATCTATCTATCTATCTATCTATCTATCACATTTCTTCACTGCCCATCTTGGCAAATGACTCTGGGTAGTTTACAATCAAATTAAGATAATAAAAGATTAAAATATCATAAAAACAGATTCATTATAAAAATATAAAATATAAAATCCAAGATGGTGAAACAACAGTCTCAATAAATTTTCCCAGGGCCTCATCAAGGTGCCAACCACCCCCATGACTATCCCCCCTCCCACCCCAAGCGAGGTGGCAAAGCCAAGTCTTGTCTCCCTTTCAGAAGGCCTTGAGAGTGGGGTCCTGCCTCACCTCTGGGGGTAACTTTTTCCACAGGGCGGGGGCCATGGCAGAGAAGGCCCTCTTCCTGGACCCTGCCAATCGACAATCTCTCATGGACAGGGACCGTAACATGCCGTCTCTGCTTGACCGGGTGGGACAGGTCAATGTAATTGGGGTGAGGCGGTCCATCAGGTAATCTGGACCCATGCCATGTAGGGCTTTAAAGGTGATAACCAACACTTTGAATTGGACCCGGAAGCAAACTGGCACCCAATGCAGCTCCATGTAGAGCGTGTTCCAGTGGTCTATATGGGAGATGACTAGGGCTTGAGTGACTGAATGGAGGGCTTCCTGATCCAGGAAGGGGCGTAGCTGGCGCACAACACGAAGTTGGGCGAAGGCTCCCCTGGCCAAGGCTGCCACCTGCTCTTCGAGCAGGAGTTGTGAGTCCAGGAAAAACCCCAGGTTCCACACCGGATCTGTCTGGGGCAGTGCAACCCCATCCAGAACCAAAGATGGTAAGTTCCTGGATGCTGAGGAGCCCCCAACCCACAACCACTCCGTCTTATCAGGGTTCAGCTGAAGCCTGTTGTTCCCCATCCAGACCCCTACAGCCTCCAGGCACTGAGAAAGGGTGGTCACAGCATCACTTAACTCACCCGGGATGGAGATGTATAATTGGTATCATCAGCATATTGATACCTCATCTGATGGCGATGGATGATCTCACCCAGCGGTTTCATGTAGATGTTAAAAAGGAGCGGAGAGAGTACCGAACCCTGCAGCACTCCACAAAGGAGAGGTTGCGGGCCAGATCTCTTGCTCCCTATCAACACTGATTGGGACCAGCCCTGGAGGAGGGACTACCCACCCCCAACTCCCTGAGCCGACCCAAAAGGATACCATGGTCGATGGTATCGAAAGCCGCTGAGAGGTCAAGAAGAGCAAGGATGGATGCACTGGCCCCATCCCGCTCCCACCAGAGATCATCCAAAAGTGCGACCAAAGCTGTTTCCATCCCATGCCTGGGCCTGAAACCCGATTGGAAAGGGTCCAGATAATCTGTTTTGTCCAGGATCCTCTGGAGCTGCAACGCCACCACTTTCTCAACCACCTTCCCTAAAAAGGAGAGGTGGGAGACTGGATGAAAATTGTCCAGCACAGTGGGATCCAGTGATGGTTTCTTGAGGAGGGGGTGCACCAGCACCTCTTTAAAGGCAGCCAGAAACACTCCCTTCCCCAAGGATGAATTCACAATCGTCTGGACCCATCCACACATCACCTCCCGAGCTTCCTTCACCAGCCAGGAGGGACAAGGATCTAATTGACAAGTGGTGGCATTTACAGTCTGGAGAACCCTGTCCAATTTACCTGTTTGCGTGATTTTCCCATTCTTGTTAGGCCCCTTTCTTAACCTCTCTCCCCCAACAAAAACAATGCTTTCAAATTCTGAAGTTCACCAGACTTCAAAACTCAAAATGTTTTGTGATATTTTGATTCTTTCTAACAAATGTACTGTGTCGATTAAATGTGGATTGCATATTTAATTTTTATAGACAGATCCACACATTTTTCCTGCTTTGTGTTTCTCACATAATCAAAGAAGTTATTGATAGGGTTGAAAAACAGTGGGAAAAGGCACCAGCTGTTTTCCCAAACAGCACAATTCAGAAACAAATCTCTACATTTAATGGTGGCTATTTCTGGGTAAGTGGGTATAGGATTACAGTCTTAAAGAGAGGTATTTTTCTTTTTCCAAATTGTGCACTGCATTGGGCCTTTGAGTAGAATGATAGAGGACATACTCCCTAAAGTAGGTGAGATTAATGCAGATAATTCATATTTTGGTCATATTTAAACTGCAATTAGGTGGTAACTTTTACAAGCTTTTTGAGACACACAGCCAAAGCATTTGGGAGAGGGAACCCCATAGCCCAGTGGCCTTGGGTTGTGCACTGCAAAATCTCATAACAGAATTTTGCTTTGTTTAGTAAGACCACATAGCAGACCAAAAAAAAAAAGGTTTTTCCGGTACCTCCTGCATACATAACAGCCAACATGATTGATGATATCCAAGCTATCTCGCTATATGATGTGCCAAAGATCTCTTGTATCTCTTTGAAGAACACTGTGATGGCTTTAGGGAATGCATAGGAAAATCCAATGGAGATGAAAGCTCCAAAGACCACGATCCAACCCCATTCTCCATCAGGGGGAGCGCACTGCGTTGCTGTCGTTGAAGGTGGCATTTCTTTTTTTTTTCCTGGTAACTATGCTGTAGGGAGAAATAAAACGTTGATATTGTGTTTTAAACAGCTGCCTTCCTCTTTAGCACACAGTCACTGCAAATTAAATATATTACTAATTTCAAAAGCTGTTACCTCCCAACACATGAACTGGCGATACATTGTTATGTTGCTGTCACTGGATGATTTAGTACAACTACCCATCTATAATATCCAAGGATGCCTATTGGAGTGGACGAATCTTGGCAACAGCTATCTGAAGATCCTTGTTAGGCAGGATGTGACTTTTGCAGGTCATTGAAACACACCACCAAGATTCTATTTAGCAATTAATCACAGGTGATAAAGGGACCCTTTTATTCTGCTAGTACCAATCTGCCTAGATTATTTCTGGCAAAGTACTGTATGTTTGGCTTATTCAATAGGAGGATCTGATCTATATCTGATATGAGTAGATAATATATTCTACCATCTCAACCATGACTTTCTGTTTTATTTTAAAAGTACCTTTATTTTAAAGATAATGATCAAACACATATTATTTCAAACAATATTACATTAAGCTACTATGCAAGATCAATTGATACGAATTTCCAAGTGTGCTTGTTGAGCCATTAATAAACTGTTATACTATTGCATTATTATGAAATCCAGGGCAGCATTAAACTGTATTAAACAAGCAAATAACTAAACGCAATCAAAAGCCATGGAAAGCCTGGCTTCACACATCACACTTTAGGGCTGTGCAATGTTTTGTATTTGAAGGAAGATACGTGATTTGGAATGCACATGGACATCGGTCAGAAAGCCTCAAACTAGAGAGCCACATTGTGGTTCTTTGGTTTTGGCTCAGAATGATTGTACTTTGCAACCATGGCCAATGTCTGGAAGATCTTATGAATTGAACATGATGGCATGATTAACAAAGGAAGGAAGGCTAAACAAAGCTTAGCTTATTTTGGTGTTTGTGAACCAAGTTGCTAAGTTCTTATGAAATGGGAGTATACAGTATATCCATGTTACTTTCATAATTTACCAAATCTCTTGGAAAAAAATCAATACACACAAATTTTCTATGCAGGTGAGTGTTCATAAGCAGTTTTGGGAAATCAACATGACTTGTGGAAGCATGTCACCTCATGATTATTTAAAATGGAAAGTAATTTACAACATAATTAAATCTGAAGATACTTGTCTCCACTGTTCTGTTTTTCATGTCAGTAATATACAAGTTACTCAACAATGATTAATACGTGGTTTTAGTACATGGTGCCATTTAGCCTAGGTGATGATATCCCAAAAATAGTTGGTGGTTTCTATGGTTCCCACATAATATATGCACAAAGCTGCTTAGATTTTTGTCATGAAATGTGCCTTTTTTCACCTCAACTGGTTAAGTTTTTTTATAAGTGGCACACGGAACTCACAAGACTTTTACTAGTCAGCTCCACTAGTTTAACTTGTCTTATGAATATGTAAAGCCATCAGCAGTCAAATAATGATAAATACTTTTGAAATTGGATATACATATTTTAATATTGATACCAAAGTCTTCATTTTATATCTACGTATCACAAATTTGTTACTGATTTTGAGCTTTCAGGATTGATTGCCTGAGACAAGGAGACAGAAACTGGAAAGAGTAGAAACAGGAGTTTCATAGTCCCACTATATAAAATATACCTCTTGTTGATTCCAGTACTAGAATGTAACAGTTGCTTAACTATTACTTGACATACACAAGCTTAGCAATTTTACAATAAGGGATATACATGAAAAGAGAAAAATTAGTCCAATAAATGTATTTATAACATGTTTCCAATAAAATAAATAGGTATTGTATTTTCTCCTTTAGATAGATACCCTAGTACTGTACAGCAAAATTGGTTCTATGTGCCCTATTGCACTGAATTGAACATGATGGCATGATTAACAAAGGAAGGAAGGCTAAACAAAGCTTAGCTTATTTTGGTGCAATATGTCCATAAGAATGCAATTAATGTTACCACGTATATTATAACAGTACAAAATTAATATCAAAACCTATTTTTCTTAGAGATAAATATGCAGAACAAATTTTTATTGGATCACTGCCATTTATGTTAGGCTGCATTCTCACAGCAATACAGGGCTATGCAGATTTTCAAAGGGGTAATTTGCTTCCATGAAGGTTCAAGTGAAACACCCACTAAAGCTGCTTTGTAAAGCAATGTGGCATTCTCATTTCTAAGAGTGAAGCAAGCGTGTTACTTCATTCATTCATTCATTCATTCATTCATTCATTCATTCAATCAATCAATCAATCAATCAATTTATATAGCCGCCCATCTCAAACCAGTGACTCTGGGCGGCGAACAATAATAAAAACAATAAAACAATAAAAACAGTACCAAAAATTAAATATAAATATAAATATAAATACAAATACAAATACAAATACAGATGAGAGTTCTTAAAAGCCATTTGTGTTAGCACAGCCATGAAATGGGGCACCAGGCCTGGGCACAAAGCCAGGTCTTCAAGGCCTTCCAAAAAGCCAAAAGGGTCGGGGCCATCCTAATCTCAGGAGGAAGGATGTTCCAGAGGGCAGGTGCCACAGCAGAAAAGGCACGCCTCCTGGTCCCCGCCAGCCAACATTCCTTGGCTGATGGGACCCAGAGCATGCCCATCCTGCTGGACCAGATTGGATGGGTAGAAACAACTGGGAAAAGATGGTCCCTAAGGTAAAAAAGGTAAAGGTAAAGGTTCCCTCTGCACATTTGTGCAGTCGTGTCCGACTCTAGGGGCCGGTGCTCATCTCCGTTTGTTAGCCGAAGAGCCAGCATTGTCCGTAGACGCTTCCATGGTCATGTGGCCACATGACGCACGCAGAACGCTGTTACCTACCCACCAAAGTGGTAGGTTGGCAAGAGGTAGGGCGAGTGCGGGAGCTCACTCCGTCATGCGGGGCTAGGGATTTAAACCTCCGAACTTGCAATCTTCCAATCGACAAGCCTGGCGTCTTACCCGCTGAGCCACCACGCCCCCTCCCTAAGGTAACCCTTTGCATTATTATTATTATTAATAAAAATTAATATAATATAATATTAATTAATTAAATAATAATTAATATAATATAATTATATAATTACTATTATTACTTTGCATTATTCTCCTTTGTAGCTCCTCTCACCCTTCTGCCTGAGAGGTCCCCACAGGGCTTCCAGTCTGGTCAACTTTGGCAAACACTGTGGGAATCTCTGCTGCATGTACCAAAACGGGCCAACCTAGAATCCTCTTTGTACACACCAAAAACCTTTCAGGCAGGATAGCTTTAGTGCATGCTCTGACTGGCATTGGTAGAGAAGGTGAGTGGAACCATCTCTCCCACTAAAGGCACAAAGTGGTTGAAGGAGACACAAATTGCTTAGTTGAGGTGCACTGTGTTGCCTCTTTGTGCCAACAAAGCAAATTATACCACTTCAATGGCACTGAAGCAAATTTAAATCTTTTTGAATGTATACCCATCCAGATTTTAATATTGCCTTTAGAAGTCTTTCTTCTGTTACCACCACTTAATGTTGAAGGTATCTGCTGGTAATGACACTCTACTTGTGAAATATCCTCCCTAAAGATAGCTACAGTTCCTGGTGCCTCCTGTGCTCTTTTCAATACCAGGTAAGCTTTTTATTTCTCCAGTATCCTTAAATTGTTATTTTTTTATTTGACTTTTAAAGCTAGTACATCTTTTTAAAGCTCTGCACAGAGTTTTGCACCTGTATGTAGTGTGTGGGGGGGTAGTTTTCATTTTTTTTCTCCCACTTTAGTTTTCCCTTCATGTTAGTGATGAAATGAGCTGTTATTATTCATACTTTCCCTTTATGTCCAGATCCAGAAAAATAATTGCTAATAATTTCTAATTTCTATACACAGGTGGCAGCGTTTTATCATAGAAGTGTTTTCCACATGATTGATGGGCAACAATCAGGGACAGTAAGCATGAGGCCATATATCCAGCAATGTATGGCTAGTTAAGACACCAAAATCTAGAAAAGCACAAAAATACTTCATTCTGTTGATATTCTGATGTTTATTCAATTTAATTATATCAAGGTGGGTTGTTTTTTTCCAAGTTTGTCTTTCACTGACAGGTACTGTATGTTTGTATCAGATAAAAGAACATCATGTGGAGAACTGACATCTGACAATTTTTTCCTAGGACCACCAATGTGAGAATTAAGACTGTCAGAAAAATAACACTGTGTGAATCAGTCCACTGGAGCATTCACAGAAATCAACTCTTCTATTTCCATACCACCCTGCAGGCTAATGGAAAATTGTTTTCCTGTTTCCACTGGTAAAGATGATGACTTCCATTTACTAAAAGATCAGAAAGACACCTTGCCTAATGGGAAAATCAAGTCCCTGGTATTAAATAAATTTTTAAGAAGAGTAACTGGAAAATCACAAATGGACCAGCATTGTATTATTTTATTTGAAAACCTCTGATCCAACAGAACACATGCAGAGGAACAGAGGAACAGAGCAGGATGTGCAAAACCTTTATTTAAAAGAATAGAAAGACCACTAATCAACTGTTTGAAGGGCAAAGGAGAGTAGTGGGAATGAATCTCACCCTGTTCCTTATACCAAACAGCAGCTACTGCATGCAAAGACAGGAAGAGGTAATGGACACATTCGGGCACATGCTGTTCTGAGCAACTTATAAATACTCATGTTAGCTTTTGTACATATATTGCCCCTGAGTCTGTATTATCATGATTGAATACTGTGAGCATCAGCTGGATCAGGGCAAATGAATGCAATTTGGATCCAGCTTGAAAATGTGCAAATATATATAGTGAATGCAATAGGCCTGGTAGACAAAGGCAGGCAGCAATGTATACATATACTCAGCATTTAAAAAGGGTGAAAATGGCAATAACAAGGTCAGAGAAACAGCCATGACAAATAATTCATCTTGATATCATGCACTGTAGATTCTAGTCAATCATGATCAACCTGTTTAGATTGTTCTTCTGCAAATGCTTCATTAATATTCTCTGCTTGCCAAGTGACAAAATCAACTCCTAGTACAATAAATAGCTTGTCAGGAGAAACTAAAAATGCCTCTGTCTCTCTTCCATTTTCTTTTGTAAGAAAACCTCTGAATTTATTATAAGCTATAGTTCTGTTATGATGATTTCCCAGGTTGGATGTTCTTGAGTGCCTTTAGCAGGGCCGCAACTATGGGGGGCAAGCGGGGCATGTGCCCCGGGTGCCACACTGGGGGGGGCACCAAAATGACAAAATAGTATTTGTATACTGAATGTTTCCTGGGGGGGGCACAGAATCCATGTTTGCCTCGGGTGACACAGACCCTAGTTGCCCTTCTGGCCTTTAGATGTGAAAGTGAAACATCTGGCAACGCTATCATATAAGCTGAATCAAGACTAGTCTTTCTGAACAAACATTTGGATACTTCAATTAGTAAAGGAGACTGTGAGTTCTAGTCCTGCCTTAGGCATGAAAGCTGGCTGGGTGATCTTGGGCCAGTCACTCTCTCTCAGCCCAACTCACCTCACAGGGTTGTTATTGTGGGGAAAATAGGAGGAGGAAGGAGTAATAGGTATGTTCCCCACCTTGATTTATTTATAAAAATAATAAAAGGCGGGATAGAAAATAAATAAATAAATAAATAAATAAATAAATAAATAAATAAATAAATAAATAAATAAATAAAAATAAAGATATGGCGGTCAGGCTACTAATTT
Organism: Charina bottae; assembly: GCA_023362775.1. Classification (NCBI taxonomy): domain Eukaryota; kingdom Metazoa; phylum Chordata; class Lepidosauria; order Squamata; family Charinaidae; genus Charina; species Charina bottae. Next base: position 54,586,860 of record JALMGJ010000006.1, read on the forward strand.
ATATTGTCACTGTAAATATGTAGATTCAGCATTAAAACTTTGTTTATGGCTCCCAGGTTCTCTCATGTACAATTCAAAGTACATGTTTTAATCTTTGAAATTCTGTATAATTTGGGCTATCTAAAGAGCCACCTTCTTTTACACAAACTCACCAGGAGCCCTAATTACATGTTCTTCTTGGAATACCTCATCTGAGATTTTCACTGGTGGTACCTAAATCACAAATTATTTTCTTATATATATTCAGTATCTCATTTATTGATTCATTACCAGATTGAGTCTACTCCATTTGTACATTTATGTGATGGATTCAAATTACTATTTCCTGACTGATATGAAACCTGTGCAGCTCTGTAAAAGGCAATGCACATGACACAATGTAAAGGAAATTAAACACAAATAAAGCACTTTTACTAGAGAACTAGAAATATAAATATTAGGTATATACTCTTGAGAAAGAAGTACTATCATACTCTAGTCTGGTTCCACTTAATTAAGTCAGTCATTCTTTCCCCTCCTTTTTTTATTATATTGCAAAACTTAATACATTATATTGTTTTGATACAATGATATTTGTACAGTATTAAAATTATTGACATTCTATTGTTTAAACTTAAAGTATTTTTATTTCTAATACTGATAGAATATATCTTTCTATTTTTATCAGTATCATTACAATTTAGGATATCAATATTACAAGCATAAAATTATTTGACTTTTTCATACGAAATTGAGCATGACATTAAAAATAAAAGAAACTGCTGAAGATTACATGGAAGTTTTGCTGTACACTAAAGGCTTCGCTCTCAAACTAGTTACTTACTATTGAAGTCTCCATTGTATAATTGCCTAGTATGTATGTATGTATGTATGTATGTATGTATGTATGTATGTATATATATACAGTATATAATAAAAGAGAAAAAAATAAGATAAGCAGAACCAACTTAACAGGAGTTAAAATACAAAAAAGTAAATAAGTGAGTGAGTAGGTAAGTAAGTATAAATAAATAGAAATTAAGAAAAAGAAAAGGGTAAAGAAAAATAACTACTGAGTTTCTAACTTTCCCCTTTTTGTACATCTGCCAATTTATCAAATTTTAGATATTTAAGCCCCCTTAGAAGCCAGACTGCAAGTAATTATATTTGCCTTGCTGTGTGATATACAGTATTATATGCATGCTTAAATTTGGTTAAACTTCTATTATGTATATATACTGTTAGTTTATTATTTATTATTTATGACTGCTCATTGGAAGGACAGATACTGAAGCTGAAGCTCAAATATTTTGGCCACCTAATGCAAAGAGAGGACTCACTGGAAAATGATGCTGGGAAAGACTGAAGGCAAAAGGAGAAGGGGACAGCAGAGGATGAGATGGTTAGATTGCATCACCGATGTAATGAACATGAATTTGAGTAAACTCCGGGAGACAGTGGAGGACAGGAAGGCCTGGCGTGTTATGGTCCATGAGGTCACGAAGAGTCGGACACGACTAAACGACTGAACAACGACAAAAAATGTGATTTTACAGTGTCTGCTTATGACCTATAAAACCCTACATGGCTTAAAGACACTTGCTTAAAAGACACTTGTTCCTTGGGAGGAAAGCTATGGCAAACCTAGACAGCATATTAAAAAGCAGAGACATCACCTTGCCGACAAAGGTCTGTATAATTAAAGCTATGGTTTTCCCAGTAGTAATGTATGGCTGTGAGAGTTGGACCATAAGGAAGGCTGAGCACCGAAGAATTGATGCTTTCGAACTGTGGTGCTGGAGAAGACTCTTGAGAGTCCCTTGGACTGCAAGGAGGTCAAATCAGTCAGTCCTAAAGGAAATCAACCCTGACTGCTCATTGGAAGGACAGATACTGAAGCTGAAGCTCAAATACTTTGGCCACCTAATGCGAAGAGAGGACTCACTGGAAAAGGCCCTGATGCTGGGAAAGACTGAAGGCAAAAGGAGAAGGGGACGGCAGAAGATGAGATGGTTAGATAGCATCACCGATGCAATGAACATGAACTTGAGCAAACTCTGGGAGAGAGTGGAGGACAGGAAGGCCTGGTGTGCTATGGTCCATGGGGTCATGAAGAGTCGGACATGATTTAATGACTGAACAACAACAACAACTGTTAGTTTTGCCATTGCTGCATATTCTCCTAGTTTAAGTTCCCAATTGTCAGAATTGTATCTTTCTTCCAGGGTTGAGCAAAATTTGTTCTTGCTGCTAAAAGCATATATATCATTAAATTATTATGTTTCTTCTTATTTTTTTTCTGAGGTTAAACCTAATAAGAAGAGTTGTGGTTTTTCAAATTTAAATTCCATTTTTTTCTGCGTTGTACTATGTATATCTTTCCTGTACTCTGGGTTTTTTTTATATATATATCCACTACAATCAGTCATTCTATAGTCTCAGACAAAGAATATTATGAAGGCTTCTTTTTCATACAGGAGCAATAATATGACAAGTATGTTAGTTTTGCTTCATCTTAAAATCTAAGAAGAGATTGTTTGCGAAGATCTATGATAAAATATCATGTTTAAAAAAGAAATCATTATTTTATTGGAATTGGCAGGATATTATCTGTTTATAAAATGAACATGAATACTCATTAGGATGTACAGAAAATGTAAATTTAAATGACCTAATATAAGGATGTAGAAGCTGTTGTATGTAACGTAATATAAAGAAACAAAATAATAATAATAATAATTTTAAAAAAATTAAATGCTAATTAAAAACAAACAAACCTAAAACTCCTCTAAAATCCAAGAAGAGGATACCAGCCAAATACAAAGGCCATCCTTTCTCTCTGGTATACCATGGATGGATTGTTCATGAGCAACTTTAAACAACTACTTATAGTTCAGCTTCAACAATCGCAATAAAGATCTGTTCTCTAATCTTTAGTTATAATGGCTTATACTATTCTGCCTCTGCTGAAATGAACTGTTTGAGACTAATAACCTAATCCACCACTTGCCTGCTTCAGCAGTTAGATGCTAAGGAAGCAATGTACCTTCCTAAATCAATGAAGAAAATGTCACTGACATCAACAGAGTTTGCCACTCCCCATTGAACTCCTTGTCGATGGCCTTCCACCACCACAAAACTTTGTGTTTAAGCAGACAGCTGGGCCATTCAGACTTTATTTAATTTTAGGGTGATGGTAATGCTGGTAATGTTTATTATTCAAAAGTCTCTATGCTATTATCTGATTTTCATATGAAATTGAACTCATGAAATTCATATGAAAGCTGGCTGAGTGACCTTGGGCCAGTCACTCTCTCTCAGCCCAACTCACCTCACAGGTTTGTTGTGGGGAGAATAGGAAGAGGAAGGAGTATTAGGTATGTTTGCCGCCTTGAATTATTTATAATAATAATAAAGGCAGAATAAAAAAATCTAAAAACAAATTGTAAATATTTTCTCTTTTGAATTTTATGCTGTTATTAGCATTTTTTAAAAGAAGAAGGCGCTTTATAAATATAACTAGTTATTGAATTAATGGAATGCATAACATGTTTGCACCCTAAGTTGTCGGAAATACCTAGTTTAAGATTAAAGCTGAAAAACATCATTTTACAATTCAAGGATTTTCTAGAGAGCCCAAAATAGGCCCCAAAATGATCATAGAGGTTTTCTACATTTGTTTTAATACAGTCAGTTCACCATACCTTTTACAGTTCCAGCTCTTGCCTGACAGTAAAACAGAAATTCTGATCCACTTTTTAGTTTATATTAATCATTCTAATTGGTCTTTACCAGCATGAATCACATCAACCAGTGCTGTAGCAATGAATTTGCTGGAAAACATTCACAGCAATGTTTAAAGAAAAGAGGAACATTCCAGATTGGTTGAAAAATATTGACTGACAGACCCCATGAAACCAAACAAAAATTTAAGGGTTAAATTATTAGAAATATCTCAGGCTAGAAAATGAATGCAATTTTTCTGGATTATAAAATCACAACCATGTTTTACTTAGGGTGATAAACTTTGAAACTTAAAAATGAATATATTCCTCTTAAGTCTTGACCGTATAAAACATTCATTTGAAGTATGTATAATCCAGCATCTAATATTATTTGGGGGGGTGGAGGGGGGCAAAGGCAGATGTAAATACACAGAAGGGAAAACATCTGTCTTCCCTCTATTTCCAAATCACTAAATTCACATATTCATACATTTAAACATAGTACTTTCAAATAACAAGATGGCTTAATCTGTCATTGTAAGAAACTGAGACTTTAAAAAGCAACAAGCATTTTTCTTCCTGTTTTTAATAAAGCCATTTTTATTTACACAGGTAGGCAAAAGCTACCATTAGAGAAATAAACACTGTCCTAGTCTTTCAGGAACCTCAGAAGAACTCCCCAAAAGTCTTATCCAGTTCTGTATTTAATTTTCTACACAGACCAAATGCAAATGTGGGCGGCATGAAAAGAGAACATAATAACCCACTCCTATTGCTATTCCCAACAAATATTATTCAAAACTTTGGCCCCTCTGATCTGGAGGCAGATTATAGCCATCATGTCATGTTGCTGTTGCTAGCCTGATCACACATAAACTATAGTTCCTAGCAGCTACAGCCAGCATAGCCAATAACAAGGCATGTTGTAGTCCTAATTCAGCAACATCTGGATTGCCACAAGTTCCACTTATCTAATTTAGACTGGATCATAGCCTTAACACAAAATTGGCAAAGGCAGCTTCAATAGTTTATTATAATGGATTCTTCATTATATTGATTCTGAAATATTTCAACCTTGGACTTCAATGTGTTGTCACGTTATTCAATCTATGTTCAATTATTAAAGCTATTTGTGAGAAATTTAAAGCTGTGAATAGAATTCTATTTAAAGAACTAACTATCCTCTCATAGAACAATGGAACCAGTCTGGTGTAGTGATTAAAAGCACCAGGCTAAAAACCAGGAGACTAGTTTTAGTTCTAGTCCTGTTTTTGGCACAAAGCCAGCTGGGTGACTTTGGGCCAGTCACTCTCTCTCAGCCCTAGGAAGAAAGCAATGGCCCACCACTTCCAAAAACCTTAGCTGCTTTTTTATACAATGGGATAGAAATAAGTTTAATAAATAAATAAAATAAACAACAACAACAACAATATATATATATATATATATATATATATATATATATATATGTCATATTTACCGTATTTTCCGGCGTATAAGATGACTGGGCGTATAAGACGACCCCCCAACTTTTCCATTTAAAATATAGAGTTTGGGATATACGCCGGAAAATATGGTACTCGCCGTATAAGACTTCTCCTGGCCAAGTGCAGCCGCCCGCCGGAACGCAGCCCCCAGGGAAGAGCAGGAGGACGAGCGCGGGAGAAACGCGGGGAGGGGGGAGCGAGCTCCGTTCCCTCGGAGCAGCCTTGGGAAGGGAGGGGGCAAAACGCAGTGGCTCCATGACGGGCTCCAAAGTCGGCCACAACGCTCAACGGGCGCCTCGCTTCGCCTCGCCTCGCCTTCCCTTCCCCTCCCAGCCGCGCTTTAAATGGAGCGGGGGCCCAGAATTGGCCGCGTTTCCTAACAAATCATTGATTTGTCAATGATTTGTAGTTTTCTATTTTGCCATCATTATCGGGGGGGAAAATTATACTTCAATATTTGGTAGAAAATATATTGAACAAAGTAAAACACTTTGAAATTCAAACTTAAAGAGTTTTTGAATCAGGCCTTAAAAAATTGATACATAGCAAAGAAAGGCAACTTTTCAAAATATGGTACTCTGAATTTATTGTAGTATAAAAAACATCATTTCTAAATCAGCATGGCTATTAGAAATAAGAGCTATAATAGTGCAGATTAGGGAATGCTGCATTAAGGACATGATCTAGCTATGGGTATTAATTACTGATTTCAGCATCAGTGCTTGGACATCAGAAGTAACCAAAAAATGTTTAACTTTGGCAGATTGGTGGCAATGTTTTAGATTCCAGATTAGCAGAGAAAGAGTCAGTTGAATTAATTGCACAATAAACCAAGTGAGTCATATGTACTGGGAAATGCAATAAATCAAAGAAAAAAACCTGTTGGAACATGGGGCACAGATAACATCTATCTGCATAATGACTTCGTTGTCAGTTTCAGGAGATAAATTTCATCAGATCCATTAAAAAAAAGTACGAGTCACTTGTGATTGTCAGATACCTGTTTATCTATCACAGCTATCATAGGTTTCTTTTAAAATGTCCACCAAATGTCAAGCTTTGCAGAACCATATTATGACCTGTGTGGCATGTGAATTGTTACACCCATGGGCCTGGGTAGATCATTAAATGTAGAGATGAGCTATGCATAGAGAAAGAATAATGATCTTGCCTACCAATCCTGAGACTGGCAAGTTGATCAGATCAACAAAGATGATCAGGAGAGTAGAAACTCAGCTCCATGAAAAGACTATGAAAGAACTGGGAATGCTTAGCTTTGAGAAGATAAACCTGAGGAGGCTTTCTTCTAATATCAAAAAGATGTCATGCAGAAGAAGGTTGACCTGTTCTCTCTCACATGGAATTGCAGTGGGAGGAATAGCAAGCTCTCTAGAATATTCACACTAAACTCCCTGCATAGACCAAGGCCACATACTGGTAGTCTGTGGAAGAATCCACCCTCTCTGCAAGGGCAACAAAATTAATGTGCACTTTGGCCCTAACAATGTAGCAGCTGGACCTTCATCCTTAAAATGTGAAACCTTTTTTCATCCACGGAATCAATTTCTAGCAGAACTGCTGTATTAGTCCACTGAGACAGCTAAACTATTTGGATGGCTTATATATAATTAATCAGCTTTTGTCTGCAGCTTCAAGCCGCTGAATATCCATGTCAAGGGATTTCTCACCTGGACCCTTAACCATGAAAAAGACTATCTTAGATAACAAAACCTATTAGGCATGCCAGTAGCACAGAATAATGAGAACATATTCTAGCTCCATAAAATAATTTGAGCCTGTATTTTTCTTTCTTAAGGAGTTTTCAGTGCTTCTCTCAGCCTGTCTTAATGTTTTTGCAAAATAGAAAGTGAATGAGAGGCATTTATAAAGTGAAAATGCATTCCAACCAATGTCAGTTTAACATTGCAATTAGAATAGGCAAGGTCTTCTAACTTGCCTGATGAGAAAGTGATCAACCTTTTTAAAGAGCTAAAGCATCTTTGTTATAAATTTTAAAAAAAACTAAAGTAAAATTGAACAAGTGTGAAAGGGGGAAGAGTTCTGCCCTTCATACCATATGTAATGTTATGAGCATCATCAAAAAATATTCATGTAACTATTGTTCCATATTCAAGTCACAGTAGCTGGGACAATAAACATTATTTTTTCCATAAACTACAATCTGCAATTTTAGAATGGTAAATCAGCAATTTATGCCCACTAATAAAAGCAGTTTTTCAAATGAATATGCAGATATTTCCTATAGCCAACATCATAATGAATCTGTGGACCTGAATCTTGGGCACTTGCACAAGTATTTAGTTGTTTGCTTGATTTTGTATCTTTCACAATGCTCCATTCTTTCCCTTGAAAGGACAAAGAAAAAATCCAAGGAAGAACAGAGCAATCCAGGCAAAACACATTTTTAAAAAAGAATGGCAATGGATTCAGAATAATGGGAACCAAATGTCTAGAAAATCTCCCAAATGAAAATCTGAAAGTTTGCTACAGTTATTATACTCTCTAGAACTGCCTTTGCCAACCTAGCAACCTTTACATTTATTTATTTATATATATTTATTTAATTGATTTCTATAGCTGCCCATCTCAGTACATGACTCTAGGCAGCTCACAACATTAAAACAAATAAAAATATATACAAACACAAAATAAACAGGAAATAAAACACACAGCAGCTGGAGAATCATAAAAAAAAAATCCTCAACACAGCCAGGAAACAGGGTTCGTCACATATCGGGGGGGGGGGCAGGCTTAAGCACAGAACAAATTCTTCAAGGTCCTGCAAAAGGCCAGCAGGGTTGGGGCCAGCCTAAACTCTGGAGGGATGATGTTCCAGAGGATATGTGCCATGCCAGAAAAGGCTCTCCTATGGGTCCCCACTAGTCTATACTCCTTGGCCAATGGTACCCACAGAATGCTCCTCCTGCCAGATTGGATAGGACCGGTAGAAACAACCGGGAAGAGACGGTCCCATAAGTAAATAACATACAGGACTGAGATGCAGCTTCCAAGGTTTCCTGCTAACATAGCCACTGCTGGCTGAAAATTCTGAAAATTGCAGTCCCAACACATCTGAAATATACCAGTTTGAAGAATAAGTTCAATGTTGTCAACAGTAGGTATGTGCTGTCATTTAGACCTGAAGAGAAAAAGATGTTTCAAAGGAGAGGTAGACATGCACATCACTCCTATCAGTGCCACTTTTAAAAAGCAGAACCTTTTCTTGAGTTCACACAGCAACTGCTGTGGAAGTACATTTGTGAGTTAATGGGGGCACTTCTCCATCTCCATCTTCTTAATGTCTCCATAACTCAAGTACATATTTGGGTGAATCTTCTTTAAAGAAACACTGAGAGGAACAGGTAGTATTTCCAAATTTCCTCAGAACCATCTTTTCTGCTTTGGATCTGAATAGCTGCACATCCCACTATACAGTTTTTGACAAGAGGAAATATCCAATCAAAGGATAGTCTAATCATTTTTGCCCATACTAGAGCCCACCCTATCAGATATACCACCATCTAATGCACACACAACCTATTAAACTAGGACTGAAGATTCAAACTTCTCATCATATGTAAAGCTCATTGACTAAAACCGGGAATCACTCTCTCTTGGCCAAAATTTCCTTGTAAGGTTATTGGGAAGGTAAAACAGGTCAATAAAGGAGATGTACAATATGTTGAATTTTTTGAAGAGAAGGTAGAATAACAGTGAATGGGATTAAATATATGTTTTAAATTGTGAATAGCTGGCTAGTAAATAAACTGTGAGAGCCAGTTTGGTGTAGTGGTTAAGGCATCAGTCTAGAAACCAGGAGTTCTAGTCCCACCTTAGGCACAAAGCCAGCTGGGTGAGCTTGGGCTAGTCACTTTCTCTCAGCCCTAGGAAGGAGGCAATGGCAAACCACTTCTGAAATCTTGCCAAGAAAACTGCAGGGACTTGTCCAGGCAGTCACCAGGAGTCAACACTGACTTTAAGGCACAAAATAAGTAAATAAAAAACTGTACAGAGCTAGGCCTTCTGTGAGGAAGTATTTTTCTGGTGGAAGAACTTTTTATCCAGTGGATTCCAAGCAACAGTGCTGATGCATTTGGAGCCTCTTCCATTTAGTCTTCTCTGGCATAATATTAATTCTTTTGTAATGCTCAGTTTCTACTACAATGTGTTTTACATGGGATGCCCTTAATGACTACCTGGAAACTACAACTTAATAATAATAATAATAGCCCACATACTTAGTGGATCTGATACTGGGAACACATAACACTAATTTTGTAGACCCTGCATTGTTTGCTGATTGTTCCTGGGTACAATTTAAGGTCTTGGTTTTGACCTATGAAACCCTCTATGGCTTGGCACCTAGGTTCCTATAGGATTGGCTACTCCAACCAACATTGACCCAATGTATCAGAACATCTAGGGAGAAGCTACTTATGATTCCACATTTCCAAGGGATTTGGGAGTATGAAGCTAGAAGGTGCTGCTTTTCTGTGGCAGTGGCAGTGCTTTGGGACAGCCTCCCAATGAAGACCCACAAGCAGGACAGAAGGGCAACAACTCACTTCCACTGTTGCTCTCTAGCAGTTGTAATGCTCGGGTTGAGCTTTTATTTATTTTTTTAACTGATGTAAAATGCTCTAGGATTTAGAACATGAAGCTATACAAAGTATTTTTATAAACACATAAAATATTTAAGGATGTTCATCAAATTCATTCAAGTATTAATCTCAGCCCTCCAGAGCCTGATGCCTTCTAGATATGTCAGACCATAACTCCAGAGTTTTCAGCCAGCATTATGGAGAGTCAGGTTGGGAAAGTAACTATTTTAGTCAACAGCAGCAACCACTGACTCATAAACAGTCCCACTTAATCTGAGGATATTTTAATCCTGAATTGGCATTAAATTGAACCTCTAGGACAAGAAAACTCAAGAAAGCTCTTTCAAAAACTAGAGGGAAGATCACTTATGTAGCTGACATGTAGCATTTATATTCAGAGGGGGAAGTCAGACTGGTCTTGTCCTCAATGTCATAAACCTCACTAGTTCTGCCTTTTGATGTCTGTGATTTATTAATTTATTATTAATTAAATTTCTATGACCGCCCATCTTACTAGGAAGTCATAGTTTAGCATCAATGTAAAGGAGCTATATAGATACATGGCATTCCTCCATACAAGCCCTGATTATCCAAGACTTATGCTTATGTAGATAAACTCCATTATATACATAACAAATTGACATTTATAATCAATAAGTGATCCTTCATAAATATGTTCAATTCACAGTTGTTAGGAGTGGGCATTGCTAATGGACAGTAATCCATTCCATTTCATGCACTCAGTGAACACATGGGGGCATTATAGGTCTATCTTTATGGTGTGGCAGGAATATATGACAGTCTAACACTGGGCATATTCAAGAGTGTGGCATTTGGATAAAGAATATTTATTCTTTCTGCAAATTTCTGCAAATAAATGGAATAAAAGTACAAAATGCTTACTGATATACTAACTTATTTTCAGGGGTTTTTTTTTCCAGTTCATCTCCAGGATACAGTACTTACAGCTTGCAAGAGCAGTTTAAAGATATTGCACAATCAACAAATAGTCATCCAGAGTTACATATGTAAGAAGGATGGCCATATACATTTTCTAAATAAATAAATAATACAATGAACATCCAGTAAAAAGAGTTTCGATATATTAAAAACTGGCCACACTTTTAACTCCATACCAGCTTAATCCTGACTGTGAAAAAAAGCTTGTCCAAACAGCAATAGTTTGAAAGCTGGTGTTTTAAATATTTCACTTAGCAAGGGATGCAAATGTGGTAAGATCCTATAGCTCTGTAAAGTATGGTGATTTATTTAATAATCACAACTGTACATATCTGAGCTCTGCCAAAGTCCAGATACTCCTTATTAGAAGAGGACAGCTGCTTACGATCCAAATTCTGGAGCAGAATGTCCTAACATGTCCCATATAGAGAGAAACATATGCTAAGATAAGCATTTTTGAACTTTTCACCAATTGTCCATTTTACAGCCAACATTTAAGAGCTCATTTTCCAACCTAGTGTCTTACAGATGTCTTATATTACAGAAATTATGCTGGCTGGGAATATTGGAGTGGTAATCCAGCAAGCTAGTAGACCAAGATAGAGAATGATTTTAGACATATTTGATGGCATTTTTCTTTGCAGTAATCATAATGTATTCATTGTCAATAGCTACAGTACATGGGATTTCCGTGTTCAGACAGAGACAGCATACTTCTGGTTACTGGGTACTGAATGACAAACAGCAGGACACAGCCATTACCTTCAAATCCTGTTTGCAGACTTCCTGGAAGCACCTGGTTGATCACTACAGGGGAGCAGGATGTTAGGCTTCATGGACCTTTGGTCTGGCCCAGCAAGACTCTTATGTTCTTAATACATATTTTTAATAGTTTGTTAGGTATCCCCAGCCAAGAAAAATAACAGCTTGTGAAACAAATGTACCCGTTTGGCATTGTTCTTTTCTAGACCAAAGTTCACTAAAACTCCTTAACTATTTCATCCATTATAGGAACGTAATAATTCTAGTCTTTTCAGTTTCTAGTAAGTATCCCTGTAGTATTAGACCCGGGGAAGATACGGTGAGAAGTGTTGGACAGGCTGTTTCAGGGGAAGAGAGATCTCCGATTGGGTGGTGATTTCCCCTTCTAATTTGATTTCCCCATCCTGTGGACCAGCTAGCCAGACTGCTGGTGCCCTGGACTCAAGATACTCATGGTTAATGCCAGATCTATCTGCAAGAAAACCATCCTCATCCATGCTTTGGTGCTGGATGAGGCAGCACATGTAGTGTTTATTAACAAAACCTGACTTGTCACAGGCAACAATGTAGCCTTGCCCATCCAGGTATTGGATTTTTTATCCCCTTCAGCAACATGGTCAGGGAGGTAAAATGGCTCCGATCATGAGGGATACCTTATCTGTGATCAGGGACATTTCTGTTGAAATACTGGGATCTGAGTTTATAAGTTGGGCTGAAGACACAAACTTGGGTTTCTGCTTATGTACCTACCACCTGCTGACCCTATTTAAGGTTCTTTATCTGATCTTCGGGCTGCTGGTGGAGAACCTTCACTGTGAATGTTTTAATTTTTGTTTATATGGCCTGTAAACTGCTGAGAGTAATTTCATTGCACCAGGCTGGAACTATAAACCTTTCCTGTTCTGAGTAAGACCCAGGAGTTCATTGCCTCCATGGCAACCATGGCCTTGTTTCAAGCAATATTGGGTCCAACATATATAAATGGTCATGTTCTGGATCTCATGTTTGTCTCTGAGCAGCTGTTGGGTGATATAGGGTTGGAGGGCATTCTGTACCTATAGTCAGATCATGCCCTGATCCAGTTGTGATTGGTAACCATCTGTGACACCCATGGGGCAGCAGGACCTAATTGGATGGTCCAACCCAGTTACCTAATCGATCCAATTGGTTTTCAAAGGGTGCTTGGGGAATTTCCCAGCTGTCCTGCAGTTCTGTTCAGAACCTGGTGAGAAACTCACAACAGGAGGTGATCTGAGCACTGGACATTATTGTCATAAGCAAACTCTTTCTGGCATCCAATCATGGTTGGTGTCTTGGTTCACTGAGGTCCTTGGATAATGAAGCACCAGAAACAATGCTTGGACTGCTGGTGGAGGAAAACAAGGAGAGGATCTGATCAAGATGGATATATCCCCATGTTTGGGCCAGCACCATGGCAAGGGAACAAACTTGAGATCCCCTACCTAGTTGCCACGACCAATTTGCATAGCATTTTGCTAACAAAATTGCTCAGATTCACTGTAGCCTTAATTCCTCATGGGCAGAGTCTGTGGTGGCAAGAGCTTTCTTTCCATATAATCTGGGATTCCTTTTGGATTGCAATCACTGAGGAAGTCGATAGGAAGGTATCTTAGTTGTCCTCTGCTACTTGCTCTTTAAATCCTTGCTTTTTGGGGCCCCTTGCATGTCCCGGCTTTTGCAGGGAGCAGGCAGACTGGTTACCACTTTGATCTGTGAGAAAGGCAATGCCTCGTTATGGAAGGGAGCGCTACCAGCAGCCTTCATGGACGCTGTGTTTTACTGCTTCTGAAGAGAACATCCCTGAATCCAGTGGTCTGTGATAACTATTGTCATATCTCCAACCTCTCCTCTTTAGGGAACGTTATTAAGTTGTTAGTAGCAGACCAACTTTGCAACACCCTAGAAAAATCAAATTATTTGGACCTTTTTAAGTCTGTATTCACACCAGAGTGTGGGGCTGACAGCATTGGTCACTCTTGAACAACCTGTGTTGGGACCTTAATAAAAGTAGTGCATCCCTCCTGGTCCTGTTGGATCTCTCAGCAACCTTTGATATCATTAATCGTGATATTTTGCTGGACCACCTGCAGAGCCTTGGAATTACAGGCATTGTTTTGCAATGGTTCTGCTCCTCCTTCAGTGGACAGTTTCAATCTGCTGTAATAAGGGAGGAGAGGATGGCCCAGGGCCCTTGATGTGTGGGCTGCTGCAGTGGTTGGCCCTCTCTCCTCTACTCTTTAACATCTATATGAAAACACTGGCTGAGGTCACCTGACATTTCAGGGTATGGCACCATCAGTATACTGATTGTACATTGCTACCCTAGGCTGTAGGGTAGATGCTGTTAATGTCCTTTCCCCATGCCTGAAGGCTGGGAGGGTCTGGATGGGAGAGGACAGGCTAAAGATGAATCCAAGAAGATGGAGTTATTGTTGATATATTGGGGTTCTCTGTTGCCACAAGTGTTGTCCCTTGATAGGCAGGAACTACTAGGGGGTCCTTCTGGACTTATGGTTCCTGCTTGAACAGCAGGTGGAAGCCATGGCCAGAGGAACCTATGTCCAGCTTTGGCTGATATCCTGGTTGTGGTCTTACCTGGTGCAGGAGAACCTGGTTACAGTAATGTCCTCATTACCACTCAGATTACTACAATGTGCTTTACATGGGGCTGCCATTAACAACTACCTGGAAACTGCAACTGGTCCAGAATACAATGGCCCACATACTTACTGGGTTTCAGTGTTGGGAGCACATGACACTGATTTTGCAGATTCTGCGTTGTTTGCTGATTGGTTCCCAGGTACAATTTAAGGTGCTGTTTTTGAGCTAAAAAACCTCTATGGCATGGCATCTGGGTTCTTACAGGATCAGCTACTCCAATCAGAATTGACCCAATCCAAAAGAAAATCTAAGGAGAAGCTACTTATGGTCCCACATTTCCAAGAGATTTGGGAGTATGAAGCTAGAATGTATTGCTTTTCTGTGGCAGTGCCAGCACTTTGCATCAGCCTCCCAATGAAGAGCCACAAGCAGGAAAGAAGGGCAACAACTCACTTCCACTGTTGCTCTCTAGTAGTTGGTATATAGTGCACAGAAGGCAACATAGCTTTTAAGACTAATACCCATTTTTCCCTCTCCCCTGTGTGAATTTGTCTAGTTTCCTTTTTAAACCACTGGAGTCTTATCACTCGGAGGAGGGAAAAAATCATATTAATTCCAATTTAGTACAGAACTCTTAAAAAGGTAAAAAGGTAAAGGTTCTCCCCGCACATTTGTGCAGTCGTGCCCGACTCTAGGGGCCGGTGCTCATCTCCGTTTGTTAGCCAAAGAGCCAGCGTTGTCCGAAGATGCTTCCACGGTCATATGGCCAGCATGACACACGCGGAATGCTGTTACCTTCCCACCGAAGTGGTACCTATTAATCTACTTGCATTTGCATGCTTTCGAATTGCTAGGTTGGCAAGAGCTGGGGCGAGTGCGGGAGCTCACTCCGTCACACGGGGCTAGGGATTCGAACCTCCGAACTTGCGATCTTCCGATTGACAAGCCTGGCATCTTACCCGCTGAGCCACCATGCCCCATGCCCCACAGAACTCTTACTTGTACATAAATGGCATCCGTTTTTATAGATGGAAGAAGATGTGCATATCAGAGGCCAAGATGGTCTTTGAGTTCATGATTCATAAGCTAATAAAAGTTAAGCCATTCAATGGAGAAACATTTAAGCATGTGATTCAGCTTTTCAGTGCCAGGCAAAGCAATTCAAACTTTGTCTTCAGAGCATTCCAGTTCATCAAGGACAACAAAGTCATGTAAGACTAATGTCACACAGGGGCAGATTTGCATCTTCTTCTTTCTTTTCACATGAGATTTTAAAATAAGAATAATATAAGAATTTCCTTCCAACTGTAAGCAGAGAGATGGTGATGTAAACCTAGACAACCCGCACTATTTTTTCTCCTAGTATAGGGATATGGTAGAGAATTAGGGCAGCTTAGAATTTAGCAGACATTAACAGCATGCCCTCTGGCACATCTGCATTTTGATCTTCTTGGCACTATCATTTTAATATCAGAAAAAATTGGCCTTGTTGGCAGACTTAATGAAAGGGGATGGTGAGAGGAATTTCTGATTTCATAAATCTTTTATTCTTATAGAGTTTCCAAGCAGACTCCAATTCAGATCCAGACCTGCTTATATTCAGTTGAGTGCCCACATAATGTTCCTTCAGACTAGGCCTGCAATTATCAAAAGTTTCTCATGCTCCTTCAAACATATTTAAAACATTAATGCAATTATCCATGGAAGTTGGAGATGGAAGACTATTCCCAGAAGAACAGCCACCACATTTATTTGAGAGCTGAAGCTTTATTTGTTTGGACAAATGTTAGGCTTACTTTCAAAATAAATGGCAAGAAAATCATCTTAAAACAAACATAAAATAATAAAGGAAAACAATATATACCACTACAGTTCAGCTATCTCATCTAAACTTTTATTACCCTCAACTATTATAAGTAAGCAGCAACAGCACTCCCATTCATGACATCCATACATATATGCACACACAGATATTGCACAACACAACCAGCAATATGGATACACCAGTGGACCTTTTCACAAATATAGCAGGAGGCCCACTTCAGTGTAGTCATTTATCCACTTGTAAGTCTGTTTCTGTCCCATAGCCAGCACTTGACTGACTGCAGATTGAAATGCATACCTTCAGTCATTAGCACACAAAGGTTACATACAACAACTGTATCTCCATTGAAAGATAAGAACGTAAATAGGGACTCCTTTTAAAAATAGAGAAAGAGAATGAATATAAGCTTAGAAATACCATGAAGGGACTTAGATATAAACAAATAAACTAGTTCAACTTCTAAATTATTACAAACATAATAATTTAATGAATAGAGCAAGAAGGAATGGGCAAGAGCAACCATACTTCTCTGGCACTTATTTCAAAGATCACTGCTTTTGGATTGCTTTAGATCTAATAACTGGAATGAACACTAATATTTGCACATTTTGTAATCTTATTTTTTCATATGATACTTTGTCAAAGTAAAAAAACACAGTGTAGTCTTAATTTAATACTTAAATTAAATAACATTAATTTAATGAGTGGAGAAATCAAGAGGTTGGGATCTTCAAGAAACCATTTCCTCTGACTGGCCAATCTAGACTCAATCCCAAGTCTTCTTGGAATATCTGTTCATCTTTTTCTAGCCCAATAGAAGGTTCCATATCCAACTTACATGTTCTCAGCTGTGTGAAATCAGTTTCAAATAAAATCTTTATTATAGTCATAGACCAGCATAAGGAATCAGTTTTACAAATGTTGATCTGTTTTCCAGAGATTGGTGTTATTTAGATTATAATCGAATGGATTAGAATAATTCCAGGGCCATACCCCTTAAAGAACCAGAATTGTATATTTCTGCCTCAAACAAAAGTAAAATAGTCCATTGCCATTATTATCTAATAGGATCAGTTTAGGAGGTGCCATGCTTCTATTTATGTTTTGATCTTCTGCCTAATCATTTTGCCAATCACTGAAGTGACTTTAATTTTTTTTGTCACTGTACAGATACTCGTCCTTTTACAACATCAACCATAAGCATGTGTTATTAATTTTCCTCATTTCTATTCTTTCATTATTTAGAGTACAACCATTATGTCAACCGTTCAGTGCTAAAACTATGAAATGATTCAAGAAAGAAGCAAAATATCTGGTGCTAAACAAGGTCACCTTCATATCCTTGTGACTAGGTGCCAGTCACCCTCATCAGCCCAGCAGTCACTTTTGTCCTAGCTGCTAACTCATGTAAAGTTCAGTGTTGTATTTAAACAATATTACATAAGCTGTTTATGATACAGTAATTTGAACTTAGGAAAAATTACAGCTTTAGAAAACTTAACATTGTTTTGATGTGGGCTTGCACTGCTATTCTAGCTCATAGAAAGTTTCACTGTCTTTGTTTTAAAGATCATATAAATAACAGCTTCTTTTGTCAAGACAATGTGTTTATATTTGTATAAGCTCACTCACAGAGACACAGTTGTTCTATAATTTTCAAGTATCAACTTGTGTGTGTAAGAGAATCTATGGGAAACAATGTTCAAATCTCAGTGTTTAAAAAGGCAGCATGAGCTCAAACAATCATGGAACAATAGGGTTTTCCACTTCTCCTTTATGATGTTACGGGAAAAAATACTGATCAAATAGCTAAGAAAATTGCAGGAAAATGATGTTTCACACTGATGTTTCCATAGTAAATAATTTTCTTGCCATAAGACATAAAAAACAGAGATAAAACTTCATAACATTTTGGTTTAAAAGAGAATGCATTTGGATGACACCAATTCTTCCTGATTCAAAGTAATTTAGGCTGAAATGTTTGGGAAACTGAAACTAGGCAATAGTGCAATAAAGTACAAAAATTGTGGCATACTGTATGCTTTCATAAACTTAATCCGATTCACAAAATGGGATGCAGTTCATGAAAGCCCATAGCAGGAGTGCACAAATCCACAATCCGCAGGTTGCATGTTGCCCCTAATGTAGCCTATCAAGTATTTCCACAGTCTGTGCAGGCAGAAAGTTATTTGGGGGTGGGATGGAGGAGGGGCATCTGAAACTGGGGCAATACAATTCTTTTCGAAAGCTGCATACTTTTGGTTTTGCTCTGGAACTTTTACATGTCATTTAAAAAGTTACAACTTTGAGGAGGATCAAATATTTTATGCTTGTTCTAAACTACCAAATACAAAGGATTTTGCCCAGCAGCTTTGCTACATGGGGGATAAAGTTCCTACATTATACCCAACCATTGTGCCTACTACCACAATAATTTAGAGCCAAAAAGTCATGATACAGGAATATTTTATCCTAACACTTCTATTTCCCTTCTTCACCAGGATAACAAGGAACCCCCCTGTTATACTGCACAAATTGTATGAAGCTGGAATAAGATAGTGAAGGTCAGTGTCAAGAGGGAAATTACGTCTGCTGCTCATGTTTTCATTGTTCAGTTTTCTACTGTCTCATGTTTTGACCTCCTTCTCCTTGTTAACTGTTGCTAGATTCAATGAAAGAAGAGGATAAAAAACTTCCCATCTGCAAGACTCATTGCCACTCATGAGTTCACAGTTGCTTTTTTTAAAAGAAAACGTTGATTTTATTTATTTAGAAACAGAATTTTGGAACATCTATTGATAATCTGTTTCTTGGAAACATCAAACCAGACCCAGGGTTACAATTAAATGGAAAACTGCTATTTTTTATTTAATTAGTATCTAACATAGCCTGAATATCTTATTAGTAGCTCAAGGAGATAGCTCATCTCTGTTTCTGGAGAACAGGATAGTGCTCCACTTGCAAAGCAGTCCAGAAGATTCTTAAAATTTACAGTTTAAAGTGATACACAAGAAAACAATATATCTTAACAGAATAATCCATATAACATGCTTTATCTCTCTTTTTTACTCTCACTCTCTGGTGCATAAAGTATTGAAAATAAAAGAGGATTATATTCCATATTTCCTTCTAATCGTTTTCTGTACTAATCAGTGTGAAAGTGGGATAGATACATTCCACTGATTTTGGGAAGGGTTCGGATTTGATTCATGTCAAACAAATGCCTTTTATTTCACTGAAATTCCAGCTGACATTTAAAAACCATGTAGCATGTTTTAAGAGTATTATTATTCTTTTTGCTGTCCATAAGGGATGGCACTGTTTTTCTAACCCAGCCCAATGCTTCCTTAATGCCTGAAAAGAAATTGTACACATTTTCCTATACAAAGTGTTCCCTTTGCTTTTATGCCTACAAAAACTTCTGATAAAAAAAAAAGAACAGTGTATGGTCTTTCTGGGTAATCAAAGCAACATTCCATTCAACACAAAAGAAGAGAAACAAAAGTGGGGAGGGGGAAAGAAGAGAGAATAGCATAAAGTAGAATCATTGTGAAGGATTCAACACTCTAATATGCCTTAAAAATTTCGTAAGAAATTGTCCAAGATTTTTGATTTGTGAAATTAATATTAAGCTACATAAACAAGGCATTGCAACCTTAGATTTTGCACATCATACTAGCCATGGTTATTACATATAATATATCCATCTCAACATATCAGTCAGATTACTGGTGAAGAATTGCTCATTTTGGCTGCAATCCCAAATACACTTACCAAGGGAATAAGTTCTATGGAATTTCTAAATCAATATGTATAGAATTGTTGACAAATTATACGGTATGTAATTCTTGGTAACTCTGGAAAATGTCATGACTGATTGATTTTTGTTCCTAATGATTTTGAATAATTGAAATTACTTTTAAAAGGAAGTTAGGGTCAGTTTAAAAGGAAGTTAAGCATGTTGGATATGTGTCAGTGCATCGTATACAGTATATCTCAGAGTTGATAGATGTGGGCAAAAGTATGTTGGCTTGGAAGATAATCTCTATATTATCTGATGGGCATGGGGGATATGGTAGGAGATATGGGCCACTCTCAGTGTCTAAGACTGCTGTGTTCTAGCCCCCTGTGCTCAGTCCCAAGACCTGGTCTTTGGAGCTTCAGCAGCCCTGGCCTCCAGCTGCTGCTACTCAATGCTAGATCGGCCTATAAGAAAGCTCACCTCATCCATGACTTGATCGTGGCTGGAGAGGACCAATCTGGCATACGTACATCTCTGAAACCTGACTGGGTGTAGAGGAGGTTTCCCCTCTCCGAGATGTGCCCTTACATGTGTAGATATGGCACCAGCTGCGACTATGGGGCAGGGGTGGGCATGTGGCTGTGGTTTTTTGAGAGTCTCTGGTGGCTTTTAGACGTGCTTCCCCCGGCATAGCTGGATGTGAGACCCTGTGTGAAATTGGGCTGTAAGGAGGAGTTGGGGCTGCTGCTTTCCTACCTTCCTTTCTATAGCCTAGCAACACCTCTAACTAAGTTCCTCAACTGTGTGGTTTAGTTGGCAGTGGAGTTCCCCAGTCTTATGGTTCTGGGGGACTTCACTCTGCCTTCTTTGGGCCTGCAGTCAGAGGTGGCTCAGGAATTCATGTCCATCAATGACAACCAACTTATAGAGGGTCAAACTCACAACAGAGGGCACACATTGAATCTGGTTTTTGTCTTGAGGCACTAGCATTGTTATCTGGGATTGAGGGATGTTAACATCAGTCTCTTGTCATGGACAGATCACACCCTCTTGGCCCAGGAGTGCACAGGGGCTACCAATGCAGGGAGGTAGGTCCTATTTGATTGGCCCACCCCAGGTAACTGATGGAGCCAATGTGGTTTCAGAGGGAAATTGGAGTTCTTCCTGAAGCTCTGATGCATAGTTTGGCCGAGCCCTTGGTCATGCCTTGGAATTAATATGCAGTGGGAGGCTTGAACTGGATTGTGCCTAGGTAGACTCTCTGTGATTGTGGATTCCATAGACCTCTTGGGATGAAGTAACATAAGAGTGCATTCATAGACAGCTGGGCTGGGGCCTTGTTTCAGGTGACCAGGTCCCTTCTGGGTAATGAGGAGCTGGGACAGCCCTCTGTGAGGAATATTCTCAGCATCTTAGAGTTGGACTCTGCTTGGACAGATCCTAAATAAGTGCCCAGTGCTTGTCTGAGCTCAGTTATCTGGGAAGAGTTTGAACCAGTCAGTCCTGAGGAATCAGGCAGGGTCCTCATGGCTGTGAGTTTTGCCACCTGTGTTCTGGACCCATGCCCTCCTGGTTGGTTAAGGCTTCCTGGGAGGTGGCATGTGGTTGGGTCCAAGTAGTGGTTATTACCTAATTGCAGGAAGGAGTGGTGCCACCTGCCTTGAAAGAGGTGGTGGTATATCCCTTCTCAAGAGGGGATAGGGTGAAGTTGAAGCCTGAAGATGCTTTTGTTGGATGCATCAGAGGATGATGCTGAGGTGACTTTTTTTTGCTGTTTTGCTTTTCTTGTTTTTTGCTTTTATTGCTGTTGTGAGCTGCCCAGAGTTATGTTTCTTAAAATGGACATAACATAAGTTTTTATATACTGTATAAATAAACAAACTTCTGTCCAGTTTCCAGTTGTGGAAAGGGTGATAGGCACTCAGCTTCACAGGGCCTTGGATGAAGCAGATTATCTGGACTCTTTTCAATCCAAGTTACCTGGATCCTTTTCAGTCTGACCAACTGGGCGTTGGTTGTGCTTGTGGATCACCTCTGGAGGGCTTGGGTTGGCGTGGTGCAATCCTCCTGGCCCTCCTGGATCTCTAGGCGGCTTTCTATACCGTTAACTATGGTATCTTTCTAGACCGCCTTCAGAGGTTGGGAGTGGAGGGCACTGTTTTGCAGTGCTTCTCCTCCTTCTGTGGCCAGTTTCAGGTGGTGTTGGTGGAGGGAAGAGGTCCAACCCTAGGCCTTTCTCACTGCTCATCTTTAACATCTACATGAAACTGCTGGGCAAGATCATTTGGAAGCATGGAATGCGATATCATCATGCACTGATGCCAGTAACAAAGGAACAGAAAGGAACGAAGAGTGCAAGGAAATCTATGCACTGAAATTACTTGTATGAAGACCAGACCAGACATTATAAAATATTTTAAAATTGCAGGCTTATACCAGCTGTAATAATGATACAGAAAAGCAAGTGTATGCACCTGATATTGAATATGCTCCCAATTATGGATTGGGTTTCGGTATTAGTTTTATGCCCAATAATTGTCCCAGATGTTTTACAGTATTTATTCAATATCAGATATTCATCATAAAGCAGGGATGGGGTTCTGAATCAAGATGGTCTTCTGAATCACAAGTACTTTTTCTTCAGAATAACTCCAGTCCCTTTAGGGATGCTTTCCCATCTTCCCTCATCCCCAATGACTTTTATTGGCTCTGAAAGTCGATTATGTGAAACTGAATCAAAGAATACAAACGGCTTTGAGAGGAATCTTTAATCTGAAGGCAACTTTTTGAAAACTCACTCTAATGCATACAGCATTAAAACTTCAGAACTTTAAAACTTCAGGAATCAAATAAGAAGGCAACACTTTTAAAAGAAATGAGTGTAGGAAAAATATTTTACAGTATCTCCTGGATCATGTTATTTCATCCCATTAGTTGTAGTGATCAGTATGAAGGATCTAAATCCATCTAAACACTGTATAATTAAAAGAAAACTTGATTTGATAATTGGATTTTACTTTAACATCATCATCATTATTATTATTATTTGGAAATATGAAGAAAATAGTCAGCAAGCCCCATGAACAACTGGATCTGAATAGCAATCATCTAGGTGGAGCTCAAATGTATTTTTAAAAAGCTCTGAAGTGCAGCCTGACTTTTTTTCTCCTTGAAAATTCTCATATGGCCTTCTGTTACTTCCTGTTAACAACCCCCCATTGCTCTGCTAGCTACTTATAATGAATCATTAATGGCCTATTGAATAAAGTGGGGTGGGGGGAAATCACACACAACACATAAGGAATGAATAACAGTAAAATACCTGGCTAAACCACTCTCAGCCAGTTACATCCAGATAAAAGGAAGCCTTGTGATCCTGTGGCAAAGCCAAGACAGTTTTTCCTACTTGAAAGCATG